>OY764963.1:41325008-42735308 GCA_963668005.1 Melieria crassipennis | reverse complement strand
GAAGGCTTTTGGCGATTATCGTCGGCAAGCAAAACAAGCAGTCAAACTGAGAAATGCTGGAATTGACTCTGATAACAACGTATACATACATGAAAGTATCTCAGCTGATAGCCGTAAAGTTTTACATGCAGCGATTGCCTGTAAGCGCAAGAAAAGTATCCATAATGCGTTTACTCTGCGTGGCTCCGTGTATATCAGATTGGAGAAAAACGGAGATGGAATTAAAGTTGATAGCATTGAGGAACTGCGGAAAGTTACAAGCGCTGGTGCTCGCGGCGAATGATTTCTCTTCTCCTGTCACACTATCTAATTCCTTACTGTGCACCTTTATTTATAATTCAGATAAATTGTTTGTATGTTCTCTACTATCCATTACTATCACCTTTTCCTCCTTCACTCTTTTCTATACTGTTAACTTTTTCTACGTCTACTCTGATGCTTATAGTTGTGGCTTTACAATAGCTTTATATTATTGCTTCTGGTGTTATTGTCCCAGTGGCTGACGATATTTATAAGGCAATGATTGACATTCTCTGTAAACGGCACGCCGGTTTCAACATTGTGCATTTTAATGCAAGAAGTCTCAATGATGTTAAGCTTGATTGCGTCAGACATACATTTGAGGGTTCTTCTGTTGATGTGATTTGTGTTTCTGAAACATGGTTTCATAAAGATTTGAATGACTCTTGCTTAAATCTTAATAACTACAAGATTTACCGCAATGATCGACCGAATAAAAAAGGTGGGGTGTTGCAATATTTTGTAAAAATAGTTTAAAAGTAAATGTTTTAAGTTCATCTTGTGACTCTGAGGTTGAATTTCTTAACACCGAAATCTATGACAACAGTACGAAAATTTTTCTGTCATGTGTGTATAACCCAAACCGTAACTGCAGCTTAGACCCACTATTTTCCTCCTTGTCTGATTGTGTAATTGATTATGACCATTTTGTTTTGTGTGGTGATTTTAATATAAATCTTTTATCCAATGACCACCTCAGCATTAGTTTTCTTAACAGTGTAAATGAGGTTGGACTTAGTTTTGTGAATACCACTATTCCAACTCGCTTCCCCAAAAATGCTCCTCCTAGTTTGTTGGACAGCTGATTTGTCGTATGTTCTGCTTTTTGATCAGTTATCTTTTATTTCTGATCATGATCTTATCGTTTGCCCGTTAAACATAAGCTTTGCCCCAGCTGCTATTGATAGCACCTTCTCTTATCGCGACTATATGTAAGTCAATTGATTTTGACTCCTTGTTCAGTGATTTGCCTCTCATTGACTGGTCCGAGTGTTGGTTGTTCAGTTCTGTTAATGATAAGCTAAGTTTTTTCGCCCGTAAGATCTACGATTTGTTTGACCTTCATGTCCCTGGTTTACGAATTCTGTGAAATTAGCTATTAAGTTTCGTCATAAAACCTATAACAAATGGAAAAGAAATCCAACTGCTGCTAACTGGGAAAATTATAGAAAAGCTCGAAACGAAACTAGCTCTTCTGTTAAATGGGCCAAACGTAAATATTTTATGCACAAGTTGAGTCCTACCCAATCTCCAAAAGAGCTTTGGAACAACTTGAGGCAAGTCGGTGTATGTAACAGAGCATCCGACGGGTGTCTTTTGGACCCCAATCTACTCAATGACTTTTTCATTTCATCTCCCACATCTAGCACGTTGAATGCATCTGATAATAGTGAAGACTTGAATTGCAATTTTCCTTGCATGTTCGACTTTGTTGCTGTCGGGGAGGGTGATGTTGCGCGCTGTGTCAACAAAATTAGGTCAAACGCTGTCGGTGAGGATGGCATCCCAATTAAATTCGTTAAACTCATTCTGCCCTATGTGTTAAGCCCCTTGACTCATTTAATTAACCATTGTTTCACCAGCTCGTGCTTTCCTGATATCTGGAAGAGGGCGACAATTATTCCTATAGAAAAAAAACCCAATGGCACTGAACCATCCGACTATCGTCCGATAAGTTTGCTATTGTCAATTTCAAAAGTATGCGAGGCTCTCATGGCTGAGCAGATCTCTAAACATATCAATGAGGGCGTCCTTTTGTCACCTTTCCAATCTGGTTTTCGGGCAGGGCACAGCTGTTCCACAGCCATAGTCAAGATTTTAGATGACATCAGAGCGTCATACGACAAGGGACATTTATCCTTGCTTTGCCTTCTGGATTTCTCCAAAGCATTCGATTCTGTCGATCATTTAATACTTTGCAATAAGCTTAAATCAAACTTTGGGTTCTCTCGTTTGGCAGTCCGTCTGATGTATAGCTACCTAGCTGGAAGATCTCAAAGGATAAGGGTGGGTAATTGTCTGTCTGAATTCAATATATTAACTTGCGGTGTGCCACAAGGCTCAGTTCTTGGTCCGCTTTTATTCACAATGTACATTAATGATATTGCCAATAAATGTCAGCATGCTACTATGCATGCACACGCTGATGACCTCCAGTTGTACTTATCAAGGCCAATCGGTCTCGTTGAAGACCTTTGTGACAGGTTGAACGATGACCTGAACACTATAGCAGCATGGGCCAGGGACAATAAGTTGAGGCTAAATCCTCTAAAATCTTTTGTTATGCCAATTTCTAAAAATGCCCACTCATTTTCTGAATTTCCACCAATTCAGCTCAATAATGTACCTTTGAAATTTGTAAGCAAGGTAAAGGATTTGGGGTTCTATATCAACTGTAGTCTTTCTTGTGAGGATCACATAAATTCTGTGGTGAGCAAGGTTTATTATACCCTACGTAATTTGAGGACTGCACCATTCGTGCCAGTTGAAACTAGGCGGAAACTGGTGTTTCATCTAATACTGCCAGTCATATCCTACTCGGAGGTAGTCTATAGTTCTTTTGACTCTAAGTCCAAGCAAAAACTTCAAGTTGCATTTAATAATGCAGTTCGCTATGTGTACGGTCTTAGAAAGCATGACCACATATCTGATCATAGTCATCAGCTACTTGGTTGTAGCTTACCGAATTTCTTAGCAGCTAGGAACTGCTTATTTTTGCACAGACTAGTTCATACGAAAACACAATTATATTTGTTTGAAAAGCTGCAGTTCTGCAAATCTAGGAGGAGTATGAACCTTGTTGCACCGACATTTAACTTTGTCAATTCCGGCAGGCTGTTTTACGTGACCGCAATTATAATGTGGAATTCATTGCCATTTAATATTAAAAGTGTATCTAATAGCCGCATCTTTAAGCATCTTCTTTTCCAGCATTTATCCTAATTATCTATCTCCTTATATCTTCACATCTCTCTTTCTCTGTTTTCCTCCTTATCTTATCATTTCCTAAATACTAACTGTTATTTTCAATTTATTTTATATTTAGTACTATTTATTATTATATTATTATTATTATTCCTCTGTTTTAATCCATTTTTTTTTTGTAGCATTTAAAAGAAATTAACCAATAAATAAATAAATAAATAAATAAAGAACATTAATAACAAAATAAACATAACTGTGCCACCCAGTAGCAAAGTCTTATTTGACTGTGGTCAATACGCACTTCGGCTATTCGAAGATATTCGCGATGACTTCGGCACACTTCTTAATTCGAAGTCAGCCTTCATAATTTGCTTTATAGTATAAACAAAATCAAATCGTCGGCCGATTTTTACGCACCGAACGTACGCTGTCAAAATTAAAACACACAGCAGTGCATGTGATTGCGCACAACGACGACGACTGCGATAGGCGGCCGACGACCGGTCGGCCGACGATAGAACAAATTCTAATTTTGTCGCAGTCGTCGTGCGAACCAATCAGCTGTGCAGCTGTCAGAGGTGAAAATCGAAAATATAAACAAAGGAAAATTCTGCAAAAATTTTGTGATTTGTGCCATTTTAAGGTTGCAAAGTTGTAAGTGCTTCAAATTTCAATAAAAAATTGTGCCAAATAATCAATTTTGTCTTTCCCTTTCGTATGTTTTAGAAAATGGACAAGACGGAGCTGCTCATTGAGGAAGTTAGGAAGAAGAAAGTGTGAAAGAAGAAGGGTGTTTGCCGTGTTTGCAGGAATAATTTTTGTGAACAGCTGATGCGAATGTCGTACTCATTCTGTTTCACTGTGCGAATTTTCACGACGACTGACGTGCTGCGTCATTTTTCGGTGCGTACAAATTCCGCCGCCGATTTGGTTCTGTTTATACCATTATCAAAGTATATCCTAAGTAGCGCCACTTCTTTTTGGCCGGACACCAAAGCCAGTGTTGCCGCACAAGCAGTGTTAGCCCACAACGATTTTCTGTTGGTTTTGGGAGTAAATTTTATGCCTAATTTTCTGACTGCTCTTTCCAATCAAGAAATAAAGAAATTTTTGAAAGATTAAATATCTTAACGAAACTGTAAAATTACTGTAGAAATACAATGTTATTACCACAATTAATTAAAATAGACAACATTTTAATACAAATTTCAATTTTGCTTTCGCACAAATAATTTAATGATGAAAACATAAAACATTCCGAATCAATATCAAGGTAATTTTGTTATCGTACAAGGTAAAATGCGAACGACAAAGTTTCTTGTTATAAATTATTTCAAAATTTGTGTGTTATAGTAATGTCGTGCATCTTCAGAGCTCTTAATACGTACTAAAAATATGTTTTTAATCATTTTGATTCGTAATACAAACTCACAACACGATAATTTAATCAAAAGATGATGAATGTGTTCATAAGAAAATTTTCGTATTCGTTATTAAATATCTTCGATGCGACTGAACTGAATGAAATCATTTAAATTAAATCATAATCATTACAAACATTTCCCATCTAAATACATTTCTATATTCACCATCGATAACAAAAATTTCAACCCTGTCTTATAATAATTTGACCACTTTCACCACGAATTGTGCAAATTTCACCACCAAGGCAAAAATGAAATGTCATTTTTGATTGAATTACCGAAAGGATTAAATTAATCACTCAAACAAAATTGCGATTGTACATATATTGGAATTGCATCCATCAAGTTTGCTATATCGAGTTTGTACTTTTGTCGTGGCACATCGTTGACATGATTATTTTTTGCTGCAGGAACTTCTGCAAGCACGGAATATTACCGATGACGATGCGGCACTAACCCACTTTCAGAACACTGATGCAGGGGACGCCCGACAACGAGGAGAACTTCTACGAGTACCTGCTGAAGGTGCCCGATATCGTAGTGCTCTACCTACACGGGAATACGGGGTCGCGCGGCGCCGGCCATCGCGTCGACATGTTCTGCTACCACGTGCTCTCGTTGGACTATCGCGGCTATGGCGACTCGTATCAGGTCTCGCCCACCGAGGAGGTTGTTGTGCGCGATGCCATCGCCGTCTACAAAGTGACCTCGAACCCGGTGTTCTTCTGGGGCCATTCGCTGGGCACCGGTATGGCGGGTAACTTGTGTGCGCTACTACTACGCGGGTGGGTTTTCTTGTACTCATTTTCCCATTGATTATGCTAAAATATTGCAAGTGTATTTTGTTTCGTATGTCTATTTAATGATCTGCCTTGGTTCGATTTAACCATTGCACGACCCATGTATGCCAATTCGCTGCGCTTCGAAACGGATAAGCAGATTGTTGAGTTTAAGCAGCCGGTGATGAATCTCCATGCCGAGGATGACTATGTGGTGCCATTCGAACTGGGCTATAAGCTGCATCGCACAGCGCTGGATACGCGCGGAATGGGTTGGGGGCCCGTTGAGTTTCATCGCTTAGATGGAGAGATGCGCTACGGCCACAAGTACTTGTGCCATGCGGTAGAGCTGCCCATTCTGATCGAAAGATTTGTGAATAACTATAGCAATGCAAAATATTGAGCATTAACCACAACAACAATAATCGGTCGTCGATGTGTGCGACGCGGTGTAGCTCTCTAGAGGCCGTTTTCATACAAGTGCATTTGGTATTTAGCTTTGCTGGAAATTTATGCTTCTGCGAATCAAAATTGATCATTGAAGGCTACGACACAAGGAAAAACCTATATCATTTTGAAGCAAATTATGATAATAAAGGAAACAATTAGCCTTACTGTAATGATGTCGATTGGATTTTGTGTTTGGATTTTTCCTAAAGGGCTTAATACAAATTTAGTAAATACACAAAATGATTAAAACGTGCTTATTGTGAATGTAAATGTATAGAGTATTATGTGTGATATTTTTAATTTTTCAATTAAAACCAATTTTCACGTTTGATGATAAAGTTTTACATACTGATTTTGTTTATAATTAGTTTTTACATTCATATTGCTAGTCAATTGCTAGTAGCAGAGACTTGGCAGATACCAATGTTCTACAGTTTTCAATTAACCGTGAGGGATCAGCATAATACTTATGGTCCCTTCATTTAACAATAGGTTACGAAAATTGCGTTTCACCTTTTGAAAATTCAAGCAGGAATACCTTTGAATTTCATTTGCAACTGAAAATTACTTGTGGTGAATATATATAAGAAAGGCAGAGTTGCTCTTCAATAAAAAACGAATTAATTTAAATTGGTTCATAAATTTTGGTAAAAACCAACTAATTTATGAGAATTTTATTTATCTTTCTTTTCTCTGGTTATACCAACATAAAAAGTCAGCGATTCCTTTATAAAATCGTCTTAAGTTACGTTTCGGAAAATCATAGAAACCGCAATTTGTTCAGTATTTTTCACGTACACGCAATCCTGCCTTCGGTGTCCGGCCACCGTGGTGAGTTCAGTTTTACACGTGAACAACAACAATTTGACAGTTCTTGTCATACAGAATCGACGTCTGGTTGTCAAAGAGTGGCGCTACTTAGGATATACTTTGCCATTATGTTGATGTGGTCAGTCCCACACAGTGACAGTGTTGCCAGATCAGGAGATGTACTCCTAGATTTAGGAGATTCTTGGCCTTTTAGGAGAATTTTCAGGAGGAAGAATTGTTTAGGAGAAAGTTTGGAAGATTTATTTTTGGAGGAGGAGATTTTTTTGCTAGGAGATTTTCAAAATACTAGTGGATTTTTTGGGAGATTTTTGAATAACGAAGTATGATGTATTGGGAATACTGGCAACAAAATGGAAACTTGGCAACTATTTTAATAGCCAAAGCATCCTATTGTGTTAAATATTGGTAAGCTTGCAAAATGTAAGCTCGTTCTATCTTGTTCCCACTTATTGCTGTCACAATGAAATCCTGCCATAAATGGCACTTTTTGTTTAATTCATTTGTTATACGTGGGTGGTCCGATAAGTACTTAGCCTACAAAAGAAAAACGAAAATTTTGGAAAAGTGGCGATTTATTTCTCAACGTACTCTCCTTTCAACTCGATACACTTGACCCAGCGATGCTCCAACTTCATTAACCCGTCTGAAAAATACGTTTTCTGGAGGCCTCCGTGGCGGCTATAACCTCCTCATTCGACTCAAATTTCTGCCCGGCGAGTGATTTTTCAAGTTTGGAAACAAAAAGAAGTCACACGGGGCCAAATCTGGAGAATACGGTGGATGGGGCAGCTGTTCGTAGCCTAATGCGCCCAATTTGGCGAATCACCGACCGATATTGCTCTTTTTCCATTTTTCTAAAATCCGCGGACACGTTCGTTTCCACACGCGGTCAAAACAAAACTACAAATCCAATATGGCTGAAATTTTGACAGTAGCTGTCTACGAGGATGTACTACACGATAGTAAATTTCTCTTACGATAGTGGCACCATCGGGCGGTGGGGCTAAGTACTTATCGGACTGCCCACGTATGTTTTGTTAAGTTTTTGTTGTTAAGCTGAAGATGAATAAAAAAAGGCTGAATGAATAAAAGGGAGGGGGCTGGGTTGTGAACCGGGCTTTGTTTTTTGGCTCTAACTTTTCACAGAATAAAGATATCGAAAAATCAAAGATACCGTTAGAAAGGTAGATATAAAACGCAAATTGAAGACAGATTACCGTTTTGATTAAAATTTAACTCTCCAATTTCTTTTCCCAATAAAGTGGCTGGGTTGTGAACCATCTGGCAAATCCCAATTAAAGTCAGAAAATACGAAGAAAACACCCATTAGTTTTAAATAAGTTGAGAATTAATTTAATCAGGAGGCCTCAAGAGGTGAAAAAAAGTTATAATAACGCCACTTAGGCCAAAAAATCGCAAAAAGCAGAGTCGTATCAAAAGACAAACTTGACAGTTGAAAGATTGGCGATATGTCAATTAGGGAAAGAAAAAACAGTAATGGTTCACAACCCAGTCTGGTTCACATCCCAGCCCTTTCCCTTATACAGTCTGTCCAGTAGAAGCGTGATCGTCGTAACTTGGAAACTATTTGTCCGATTCGTTTCAAACAAACTGAATTGTATGCGCTTATAGTTAATATTTATTGCACACAAAAGTTTTAATAACAGGTATAGTCGCCGCCATTCGCTATTATGGCCTCAAACCCCCCGACCCATACTTTGCGCTAAGTTCTGAGCAAGTTGCCGAGGCAATCGACTCCAAATCAGCCGAATTTGTCTCGATAACTGTTTTGCTGTCCATATAGTTTTTCCTCTGAGTTTCTGCTTTACTATTGCCCACACATTTTTTATCGGGTTGGCATCAGGCGACTGTGAGGGCCAATCTAACACCTCTACCCCATTTTGCTGTTTCCACTCAGCACACATTCGGCTGCGATGTTTGGGGTCGTTGTCTTCTTGTATAATCCAAGAGAGTCCTCTTCTCCCGAACATCTTCGCAGCTCATGGTAATAAAGCTTTTTCATAAATTTTGTTCATCAAAACCGCGTTCAAGTTGGTGGTAATAACGAAAAGTCGCCCAAATCCTTTTTCTGAGAAAGAGCCTCATACATGGACGTTTACTACGTCTTTAACAGTTCGTTGGAGCAATCGGTTGTTAGCGGTACACCAAGATCGATTTATGCTACTATTTGCCCAAAATTAGGATTCATCCGTGAATATTACATTATTCCAATTCCGATCTGAATTGGCATAAGCCCAGGCAAGCCGTTTTTGAACGTGTGATGATGAGAGCAACAGATTTTTCAAAGAGCTCCGGTATTTAACGTCGTTAGATCTTAACCCGGCATTGGTGTGGTGGGGTATACCAGAGGTTGTATTTTTGTAAATAATACGGATGTCAGTTTTATTTAGGCACTATCGCTTCTAGAAGCTGTTTATAACAGTCCAACCATACACATTTGCTATCTAAAAACAACTTAAGTGTGACCAGATTTGAGTCACATCCCACTAAAGTTCATTGGGGTATGACATACCCCACCACACCAATAACGTAACTTTTTGTGTAAATGATTTTTAATTCAAATTGTTATTTTCGATGGTCTAGTAGTCATCGATTTATTAAAAAATTCACCGTACGGAAAAATAAGAGGCAACTACCAACTGCCCAACTGCTACGTGCAAGAAAAGCTCCCAGTTCAGTATTCGCATTTCGTCGCCGTAGAAAACGAATGTCGTATGTTCCATTGAATTTAATAGCACATACGACAATCGTTTTCATCGTATCATATCGCTCCTTCGCTGCAAGAACGTCATAACTCAAAACTACATCATTCCGAGAAAAATCAATTTTAAAGTTTAACATTACAGGGAGTTCAAGGTAGCAAAAAATGTTTCATGTCGTCTTGTGAGCAAAGTATTGAATATTTTACAAAGTGGTTTTGGCAGATAAAAGATCATATGCAGATACACACAGGGTTGCCATAAACTGAAAATTTTTTTTTTTTAGTTATGACGTTCTTGCAGCGAAGGAGCGATATGTACCAAAAAATATCACTAATACACAAAAATATCATGATTCTGTAAATCCTTGAAATAAGGCGAAGCGACGTGCTATACGTCGTCAGTATAGCACTCGATGTTCGGTTTGTCCGAGAGCAAAAACCTTGCGAAAAATGCGCTAATTTTGAGATCCTGTATTTCGCTCCTCTTTCAGGGTAGCTACCAAAAATTTAATGTCACATAACTATATGTATTTCATTTTTAAAACAGACTATGTTTTTTGGAAAATTATATACAGACATTTTTTTTAACCCCATTATATGAAGTCAACTTATAAATATCGGTATTTTTCGTTTATTTTTGTTATATTTGGTATTTTCTTTTACAAATTGCTTGCACATGCAGTGCTTTTGAATTTTCTTGCGTAAAAGTAAATGAAGAATAATATATAATTGCTAACTTTTATATTTGTGTTGTTTCGTGAGGTTGCTGTTATATCAAGTCTTGGGGTATGTCATACCCCACCACACCAATAACGTAATTTTTTTTCACCACACCAACGCCGGGTTAAACGTCCTCGAATCGTCTCTTTTAATATTTGAACACCACTTTTCTCTAAAACTGCTTTAGCTTTACGCAACGATAAGCCCGGCTTCGTCGCAAACAAATCAATGATTTTCTTGTCCTGTTTTGGGGAGGACTTTTTTTCAAGGCCCCGCCCAACCAAATCGTCAGAATTTTTTGCTTCCATGTACCGATTCGTCCACCCCGTTACAAATGACTTCGACTTCTTCATATATTTTGCTGCAGCTAAACGCGACATTTACGGCCTTCTAGGATGTAGATAAAGGAATACGGCTTTAAGTCGCTTCTCTCACGCGGAACTCATCTTGTTAAAACACCGTGTACTTTGTAATTTTTTCACGAGACTGACAATTTTTGCAGTGCATATTACAAAAATGATGAGGCTACTTAGGTGCATTCAAATTTTTCTGATAACGGTACTCTAAATGAAAATTTTTTGATCGCGCTTCTACTCGACAGAAGCGCAATCAGAAGTTTAATTCCTTTAAAATTGCGCAAATTATAAAAAAATTTACGAGATTTTTTTAACTTTTGGGAGGAAATTTCAGTATTTTTTTTAAGATTTAGGAGAAAGTATTTTCAGGTATCTGGCAACACTGCACAGTGACTACGTGACGCGAAACTGAGAGGAGAAATTATTTTCAGACCATTTTTTGCTTTTTCCAATCGTCCGATAGTGTACGGGTTTTTTTACCCAAACATTCGCACAGCACCTTTTACCAGTCAATTGTTTGCATCTTAGAATAGAATAGAATTGATTAGGGTAAATTGCACTGAGACCAGGATTGATCTATTGTGCCCCCTACAAATGTTAGAGTACATCCCCTAGACCTACCGCCCTAATGAAACTTAGTAACTCGCGGGGGTCTAGGTGTTTGACGTCCTCTTCTGCAAGCCAAAACTGGCCCAGGTAACGCAACCTGCTGCGACAAGCCGCATTACAGTGCAATATGATTTGTTCGGGAGTCTCCTCTGCTATTTCGCAGAGTCTACAGACGCTTACTTGTTCTATCCCGATTGTATGCATGTGTTTCCTCAATCTGCAATGCCCAGTTAGAAGACCTGTGACCTGTCTAAGCTGGTTTCTCCTTAGTTTGAGGCATTCTTCACTCCATTTGGGGTTGTAATCTTTGATGAAGAGTGCTTTGATGGCTGCTTGGCTGTCGGAGCAGATGACGATGTGCTGCCCTCTGTATGCACGCTCGAGGTTGACTTGCACGCAGAGCCTGATTGCATAGAGTTCAGCCTGGAATATGCTGGGTGCTTTCCCCATGGGCTCATAGTGCTTGAGGCGAGGTCCAAAACAACCCCGCCCCTGTTCCGTCGTGCGTTTTCGAGCCGTCTGTAAACCACTTAATTGTGTGTGGTTTAAAATGGATTTGGTGGTCTTCCCAGGCCCAGTCCACTTTATTGCTCATATAAACTTCGAAGTGTTTTTCGTAGTTATATGTTCTTGTTATTGTATCCATCGGATACAAAACATAAGGGTTACTAGTGGAAAGCACATCTAAGTCTCTATGCCTAAGGATGTGATCCTCCCCTTTACTGGTTCTGGCCAATCCAAGGATTGTACGCTTTGCCGCCATCTCAATTGCTACGTGCAATGGCGATATATTAAGTATCACCTCCAGTGCCGCCGTGGGACAGGTTCTCATAGCTCCTGTAATGCACGTGCACGCAAGTCGCTGGACCTTGTCGAGCCTTTTCCTCACTGTCGTGAGTGTGGCTCTTGGGGCCCATGCCACTGCTGCATATGTGAGTGTTGGCCTCACAATCATGGTATACATCCATTTCAGTATGCTCGGTTTGCATCCCCAAGTTTTGCCTACTAAGGATCTGCATACCATGACCGCCTTCGTTGCTTTACTGATAACTGCCTCCGCGTGCTTATTCCAGAGTAACTTCGAGTTTAGTGTTACACCTAGGTACTTCACCTCTGGTTTATAAGCTATGCCCTTCCCGAGCAAGCGTATTGTCCGCATGTGTGGCAGCTTTCTTTTCCATGTAAAAGGTACTATGGTGGTTTTGTCCGGGTTTATTCGCAAGTCTACTCGGGCACACCATTCTTGGGTTATTTTTAAACCTCTCTGGATTATGTCACAGAGAGTGTCTTCAAACCTTCCTCTAGCAATAATGACAATGTCGTCGGCATTACCTTGACACGTTATGCCATTGCTTGTCTGTATTTCAAGGAGCTCGTCCACTACCAGACTCCACAGCAGCGGTGATAGTACCCCGCCCTGTGGACATCCTCTTTTTGCCAGCACGCTCCTGGTGGTAGTGCCCACCTTCGTTATGGCCGATCTGGTGGAGAGCATGGCTCTTATCCAGCGGCTAAGTGAGGCTTCTACTCCTCTCCTGCTGAGCGCTCTTCCTATCGCCTCATGCGAGGTGTTATCGAAGGCTCCTTCGATATCCAGAAAAGCGCACAGGGTAATCTCTTTGCTTTTAAGAGCTTCTTGGATTGAACTCGTGAGCTGAAAAAGGGCAGTCTCTGTCGATCTGCATGCTCTATACGCATGTTGTTTTGTGTGCAGAGGTGTTCTCTTAAGCGTCACGGTTCTAATATACTGATCTAACACCTTCTCCATGGTCTTCATGAAGAAGGATGTTAGACTGATTGGCCTAAAGGACTTCGGCTCCGTATAGTCCTTTTTCCTATTTTTGGTATAAAAATTACCAGGGCACTTCTCCAACTAGCGGGGATGTACCCTGTTGCTAGACAGATTCTCATTACATATGTCAGTGAGATGCCTGAGTAGGGCCCCCCTGCCTTTTTGTAGAAAGACAGGAAAGATCCCGTCCTGGCCTGGCGATTTGAAGGGTTGAAAGGTGTTCAATGCCCAATCAATCTTATTCCGAGAGATGACTTTATGCGCCAGCTCCCAGTCCCCTCTGCTTGGACGATAGATAGTACATTCGGCAAGTGCGTCCTGGGGGATTGCCCCAGGGAAGTGTGCACTTAGAAGAGCGAGAGCCCTTTGCTCTTCATTGCGCGTGTAACTACTATCCGGTAATTTGAGTGCCATCTTATTTTCCGTTGCCCCCTTCGCTAGCGCCTTGTGCAGCCTTGCTGCCTGGGGGGTGGAAGAAATTTCTTCGCAAGACGATTATAAACTAGCCCTTTTCGCTTTCCGTACTTCCTTTGTGTACTTAGTGAGCGCGGCAGTGTATTCCTGCCAATCACCTGTCCGCTTTGCCCTGTTAAAGAGCCTCCGCGTGTCTGTTCTGAGTTTCGCCAGGGTAGTATTCCACCACGGTGTGGATTTCTTCCTGGTCCTCCTGCTCTCAGGGCAGCTTGAAAAGCATTGATTATTGCCCCGTTTACTGTTTCAACCGCCTGCTCGATTTCGAGGGGATGCCGCATCCTGCCCCGAACATCCAGCAAGGGTTGATCCTCTTCGAGCAACCTTGTAAATTTTTCCCAGTCGGTCTTCCTGGGGCTCCTAGTTGGAGATGACTCCACTAGGGTGGCTGCTAATCTAAATTCGATCATCCTATGATCTGATAGGGAGGGTTCATTCGATACTCTCTAATCTGATACGTAGTCACTAATCCTACTGTTACATATGGTAAGGTCTAGGACCTCCTGCCTAACTCTAGTGACAAATGTCGGGGAACATCCCGAATTAAGTATAACTAGGTTAGTTGCTAGTATATAATCAAGCAGGTACTCACCCCTAAGATTATCGTCCGTGCTTCCCCAGATCGTGTTGTGGGCGTTCATATCCCCGCCTATTAGGAGTGGCAAGGCGTTTGCCCTGCAGTACTCCACCAGGCCCTGCACTTCGTGGGGGGGAACTGTCATGTCTTCTCCTGGAAATTACGCCGACGCTAGGACGATCTCGAGGTCACGACCCTCGATCTGGACCGTCATCGCCACGGCTACCAGGTCCCTGGACATGTACTCTGAAATACAAACATAGTTAGTATTTTTCTCAACTACCACGCAGGCACGAGGTTTCTCGTGCGCTGTGTCCCAAATTACCTTGGTTTGCTGCGAGTTAAGCCCGCAGACTCTGCCGTTATAGCAACAGGGCTCCTGCACTAGCGCCGCCCCGATGTGGTCTCGGGTGAACTTTTGCGCTAGGACGGCCGACGCCGCCTTCGCGTGGTGAAGGTTGATCTGCACAACCTTCATTGCTCGAGGGTTAGAGCTTAGGAGAGGATTCATCCATCTCAAGCAGTGTCGTCAACGAGATCTCGTCTGACAGCTGCTCCTCTTCCTCGTTTGAGCTGCCTCTCAGCCCCAGCGCCTCGAGGTTTATCTCCTCAAGGGAATCTTGAGAAGCTCCTATTTCTACTGCTTCTGCTCTGGCTTGCTTCCTGCCGTCCGGTGAGGTCCCGGGTGCGGCAGACTGCACCATGCCTGAGCCCCCTGCTTCATCCGGTGGATTCCCGGACTCAGCTGGTAAAGTTGGAGGTGCTACCTCACTGCTCGGGCCTCCAGATCTGGGAATATGAACTGGGATACTCCCATACCTGAAGTTCAAGGCATTGTTGTTTTCCCTGATCGCGGCGAAGGATTTCTCGTCAACGACCAGGTTCCACAACACGCCCTTGCTCTCGTCTTTGGAACACCACCTTCCAAAGATTAGTGGAAACCCCAGCATTCTGCGCTTGTAATAGCGCGAATAGCTTGGGGGTTCCTGACCCGCGCTCCTGGGAAGGAATAGAGTGACGTGGTATGTCTTGGGGACTTCATCTCCAAGGCACACACAAAGCCCTAATCCCTTCCACTCCTCCAACTTCGGGACCGTCTGCTGGAGCCAGTCCGCAGTGCCTTTGTCACTGCAGTCCAGCAACAGATGTCCCGGCCGGAAGTGGATGCCGGTGGGTGGGGTAGCCAACCCTTTTTCTATCTCCTCCACGATAGCTTCTTCCAAGACAGTGAGCTCCTCCTTGCTCAGTGACGTCTGGGGATAGTCCTTTGGCAGAACCGCCACTCGAATGGCCTCAGGTTTTCTGAGGACACTCGAGTACGTTGCACCCGCCTTAGGCCCATCTCCAGACTTGCCGCTAATCTGGGGTTTGCCCGTCTTAGCAACCAGTGCCTGAGTACACGTCCTGGACTTTTTAATTTCAGGACGTTGGGGGGGAGTGATGTTGTCGCTCCCTCTCTTCCTTGGTTGAGTCGATTGAGCAGCCGCAGCCGTCGCCGTAGCTGTGGGTCCTCCCCCATGCTCTACCGCCTTACTCCTGGCTTCCTCCTTACTCAGTCCTTGCCCGAGGTATCGGAGGTACCATTTGACCTTAGCCCCGCTCAAACCACGCCTTAGGGGGTCATCAAGGCCGCCTGGTTGCCCTAAGGGAGGTAGTTTGGGAGCTGTTTCCTGGGCCTACTTGCCTCTATGTCAGCAGCTCGGCCTACTGCCAGCGTCGAAGCGGTGGATGACGGTGGTAATTCCCGTGCAGTCGCAGCGACGCTAGCACTATGAGCCGAGCCTATGGGCTCCGCCCCCACCACCAGTCTGGACTGGATGCCTCCTGGACCAGTAGGGAGAGTCAGAGCCTTGCTCACCTGACTTGTGGTGGGACGAGTGCTGATTGATGCTGCCAGAGCAGAGGTATCAAACAGAGGCCTGCCTCGTCTCGATACTCCCCCTCTGCCAGCACCGCTGGCCCGTCGTCGGCCCCTGAGTGGGCCCCTCGCCACCTTGGAAGGTATTCTTCCTCGGCTGGTGCTGGGCCTCAGGTCTACTTCTGTGTTTTCGAGCGCATGCTCCGGTACTGCTGAAAATTGATTCCCGCAGAACGAGTGACATGCCTCGTTTATTTTTACCGCCATTTCTATTTTTAGAATTCATCATAATTGCGGTGCGGCCGCCTGCCCGCGCGCGAGGCGAAGGCGATGGCGGCCACAAATTCTGGCTGGGACAGGGTTGGTCGACCATGGCAGAGCCCGCATACCATGGCAAGGCTATTGTACTTCCTGAGGCGGCCCGGCATCAGGAAGGCACCGTAATAATACAGCCGGTGTACCCCCTGGCTGCAAACCACCCAGTGGGCACGGTCCGCGTAACACCCTGGGTTAGAGGGGGTAGTGCTTAGTACGGGCTCCGCACCAGACTATTCCACTCCGTTCATCACTCGGAGTGGATCAGTCTGCGGCGTCCCTGCCCGCGGCAAGCCCCCACACCACGACAAGGTGACTACCCTTGTGGAGGGTTTGCATCTTAAAGTGATAAGCTTTCTTATTTGCTGTAAATATGGCCTTGCGAACCACCTTGTTTTACTGGTCTAAGTAGTTTTGATTGTAACCCGTACCAACAAAAAGCAGAAATAAATTATTTCATACGCTAAAGTCAGCAGATATTCGGTTGCTTTTTCCTTCAGTTCATGTCTCATTGAGTTTGCCGTTTCTAGTGCAGCAAGAAACAGTAATGGCAAGTTAAACTCTTTTCAAACGCAGAGCTGCAACTCAAGCAATTCAAATGTTAAGGCTGAGGGCAGTCAGCAAAAACTGAAATTAAATCATATTAAAACACTGTTGCAACCTTACGTTATTCAGCAACAACGCTGTTTTGCAATCAATTTTCTATAAACGTACTACAGAATGAAAGCAAAAACAAACCAATTATTTTATTTGCAAGTAAACATCGAACGCAGCAGCAGCCCTTGCCCTGGCGTTTGTATGGAGAATTTGCTGTACGGACCCTAATCAACTCTGGGGCCTGGTTTTACCGAATTAGCAACCGTGACCCCTCTCAGTTTCGCGTCATGTAGTCATTGGTCGCACATCAGCTGCGAGCTGTGATGTTGCGACTGCTGCTGTGATTCGCCTTGTTACCAGCGCAGCAGGTTCCATACGCACTTCGGCTACTCGAAAATATTCGCATAATTGCAATAAATAATCAAACAGCAAAAAAGCCAACAAAAGCAAAAACACACTTTCCCTTGTTCGCGCTCATTTTTTGTGTGTATAGTTATTTTCGTTGACGATCGCTTTCGCTTCAACAAATTTGCTGAGAACAGCTCGTTAACAATCGAATCGTTGCGCTTGTTGCAGCGATTAAGCCTAGGCGCTGCTTTGTGCTGTGTTGCGCGGCCTGCGTCCCCGTATACGCCTAGGCTAAGCGATGTGAAACTGGGAGAGCCGGTAGAAATACATACACAGAATTTCACTAATATTATTGCAAAATTGCAACCTTGAGGCCTACTAGTAGGCCCCAAGCTTGATCAGGAACGTAGTTTTTCCTCCATATACATTTCTAAAACTGGGTTGTTGTTCTAGTTCATTTCAATTTCCAGTGTTGCTGGTGTGAGTCGTTTTTTGTGACCAAAGAAATAGTTATTTTTATTTGTATTTTTTTTGGTGCAATTTCGTAATACGTTTGTATAGAACTAACTATAAAAATATATTATTGCCCAAAAGTGTGAAAAGAACAGTTTGGTATTCTTTTTATTGAATTAAATTAAGGTTTTATAAGCTGCATAAAAAAAAACAGTCCTGCGTTCGAACTCGAGCATTTAGCACCAAAAGCATACCTGCTCAGATCCGATCGTCAACCCTGCGTTAGAGATTCGCTAAGAGCGATGTTATGCTGCCGGTCACGGGCACCGATCACGGATAAAAATGTTGTTGTTTCAATGTAAAAGAGAAAATTGGGAGAGCGAGCGAGCGGATAAAATTTGACCGCACCGATCACCGGATGATGAGGCTTTCGATGCCAAATCAAACGATCAAATCAGTGTTGCGTCGTGAGATTATTCACAATAGTTGTGTTTTGGGAACAAATTTGTTCCTTTTTGGTGAAAATGTGTATGCAATAAGCAGAAAAAGGGTTGGTAGCAACCCTCATCACTAGCGTGTGTTTATATTTGTGTTTTCGGTGAAAAAGAAGAAAGAAAAATGGAAATTTAAATGGTAAACAAATATTGTGATACTTTCACACACGTATTATATTAATTTCATGTATAAATTATTAGCTCAGAATGCCAGAAATTTCGGCCCAATCAAATACTGAAGCGCTGATAACAATGTTCCAGGAGCAGGAATCCCTTTAGAAATGTGTGGTATTCAGACCGATGCAAGCGTGAAAAAGAATTTTCCATTTTAATTGAAAATTGTATTTGAAAAAGTAAAGTCCCAATAAAAAGTGCGGAAAAAGTAGTAAAAATAAGCGGAAATCGTAGTGGTGACCGGCGATCAAATGACCGTGGTGGGACCTACTGTGCTAGATTTGCGTGACCGAAAAATTGTGTACTGCGTGTCACCTCTATGGCGCCTGCTACACGTTCAATATTTATTGACCGCGATCCAGTATCGCGATATTTATTGAACGTTTAGCATGCAATATTGATGGATCGTGATCCATATCGCAAAATATTTAAATATTTTGAAATCTGGATCGCGGATCACAAATCTGTCAATAAATATTGAACGTGTAGCAGATTTCATGATATCAATACGCGATTCGGCAGTACGTGGTGAAATTAAAATAAAATAAAACAAATAAGAAATAAAGCATTTTACTTAATTTTTGTGTAGTTTGTGGCTATATAATGGAACAGGATATTGAAAGCGAGTGTGTGCTGCCGGTAGAATCGGAGCTTACGACTGAAAAACAATTTTTGAAGGAATTCATTTTCAAGTTGGAAGAATTGCGACATCTTTTAAACGACGAACCACTCCGAATAACAATTATGTGAATACTGACGCGATAAATATTGAACATGTAGCACTCGCGCGCGATCTGTCAATCCAAATATCACAATAAATATTGAACGTGTAGCAGGCACCTATGTGTTTATTTGCTTAGTGCTATGGTCGAGATCCATTCACTTCGGTTTATAAATACCAGTATGTAGAAATTTGTTTTATAAGCTTTATAAATGTTATATGAATTTTTATAGTTTTTTCTTGTAGCTTCTCCGCTCCTTTTAATAATAATGGGAAATTAGAGAAAAACATCGAACATCGGAAAAAAACATCGATATTTGAAATTGATTTAAAAACATCGATGTATCGATGTTGCTTCCAGCACTAGTGCAAATATGGCAACGTCGGATTGTCTGTAACTGTTCATATGACTGTAACGCACTTTTAAATTTTAAGTAGGTTTGAAGTAGAAAGATTCATCCTTGTTTCCTGTAACATAAAAAGCGCTCTAGATTTAAGCACATTAAATAAAGTAACATGGAGCGAATGGATTCATTCATTCAAAATATTGTAAGCCATTATATCTCGGAGCAACTTGTGCTCTTTGAGAGAGGAGATCGCTGTTGTCAAAAGTTTTGCGGATCTTTTCGTTCTTCCGAACGGCTCCTTTTTGCTGAATACGCTACAAATTTAGGGTTTCACACGAGGCCATGGATGTATGACGGCGTGCAAGCGACAAAAGTCTACAAAAAATCGTGTCGACATTATATGGTGAAAGTACCTCACTTGCATCTGCAGACTTGTACGGAAAAGGAACTGTTTCTATTACAGAGCCAGAGTGACTTTATTGGCAGTCAGCATGAGATGCAGATGTCACCTGCATTTTTTAGCCCTAACTCTATTAAGCCATCTGTACCCCCGCATCGTTTTTCTCTTGGACTGAAGCAGTCAATGGCCCGCCAAAACATTGCAGGCCAAACTAGTTTCCAGGAAAGGTGTGCTTTGCAACCATACAAAGTGCGTTTACTGAATGCAGTGCGTCGCAATAGAGTCCTTGTAGTCAATGGCGATGCGTCCTTAGAAAAATCTACTGGTCTACCCATGTACATCATAGAGGACTGCGCGGAACAGCGGGCGCATTGTAAGATAATTTGTGTTGAAAGAGACCAATTACTGGCCATTTATAACAGTGAACAGCTTTCCGAGCACCTAGGAGAAAAGGTGGGCAATACTGTTGCTTTTCAAGTCCACTTACAAAGCCGAATAAGTGAGGGCTCTAACCTAATCTACACTACCTCTAGCTTCCTGCTGCGTGTTCTCATGGGGCAGAGCATCGTGGACAGCTTTCGTCACATCTCGCATATTATTCTTAGCGATATATACCGCCACGAATCCTTTGCGGATCTGCTCCTGTGCGAGCTGCGGGCTGCACTTCGCTGTCACGTGCATCTAAAAGTTGTGCTCCTATCCAATTCCCTTTATAATATGGAATTTATCGAGTACTTTGGAGAGGGAGAAGTCTTGCAACTGCAAGAATCCGCAAATGCCGACAAACTGTATCAACGTCCAAAGGTGTGGTATATAGACGACATTCGGAAAGAAATGGACCATGAGAGGGGCTCAAGTGTAACGTCTTTTGCGTATTCCGATTTGTCAATTATAAACAGTAGCTCTCTGAACCATAGAGATCACTTAGATCATCTCCTCGAAGAATACGACGTGACAGGTTCGGAAGAGGCCTTTAACGGTTTTTTGTACATGGTTCAAGGAGAGTATGCACCCATCAATTATCGGCATTCAGTACATGGTAGTACTGCTATTATTATAGCTGCCAAACTTGGTAAATCTTCTCATCTAAAAATTTTGCTGGACATGCATGCGGACCCATTCATTATGGATAAGCAAAACTTAAACTCTTTATCGAACGCTCTTACCGGTGGCAATCCGCAATGTATTGAAATGCTGAACACTTACTGTACAGCGGGCCAAATGTTGAAAGACACTAATCCAGCTTCTCTGGACTACTCGTTGATAACAGATTTGATAAGGCTACTGATTACAAGCCCCGCTTGGGACCCCGGTAGGTATTGATGAAAACACCATTTCACATATATCGCTCCTTCGCTGCAAGAACGTCATAACTAAAAAAAAAAAAATTTTTCAGTTTATGGCAACCCATATCATCATATCATATCTGCATATGATCTTTTATCTGTCAAAACCACTTTGTAAAATATTCAATACTTTGCTCACAAGAAGACATGAAACATTTTTTGATACCTTGAACCGCCTTGAAATGGTAAACTTTAAATTGAATTTTCTCGGAATGATGTAGTTTTGAGTTATGACGTTCTTGCAGCGAAGGAGCGATATTTTGTTAGTAGAGGCTTATTTTACAAGTCTGTTGCCCTTTCCAAATTTAAAACATCATAACAACTAAAATTTTCGTGTGTATGATTTTGGATGTGTTTGCACAGATAACTCATCAATTAGATGTCCAGCGGCCAAGGAAAAATGTGTCAAAAAGTTCGACAAATTAGGTCTCCGATAAGAGCTTTTTGGCCTCTAATGTCACACACAAACATCGCTTCACACGCATGGTGCTCTATTTTCAAATACAGAAATATCTGATTTTTAGTTAAAACGGCGCTTGGCTGTTATTATACCTTTTAAGCACACAGGGCTTGGATAGTGATGGTCAAGTGTGTAAGCGATAGTCTCAGACACCGGGTGTGCGGTTTGACCCTTACTTTAGCTGTCAAGATTTTTAAATGGCTTCTTTTTAAATATGTTATTTTACGACCCGTGAAAACCAGATAATTGAAAAATTAATTTGGTTTTTAGATTTCTCGATTAGTAAATTGATTTTGGTTTTCGAGATATATAATTGTTTGCAATTTTAAAATCAATCAATCAAGCGCAGGATACGGTTACAAACAACAATACGGCAAAGAGATTCGATTGATAATGACAAGCACTCATGGGCGTACGCAGGTATGGGTAGAGTAGAGTATTTTGCCCCCTTAAAATTCGTAATTCT
Organism: Melieria crassipennis; assembly: GCA_963668005.1. Taxonomy (NCBI): domain Eukaryota; kingdom Metazoa; phylum Arthropoda; class Insecta; order Diptera; family Ulidiidae; genus Melieria; species Melieria crassipennis. Next base: position 42,713,373 of record OY764963.1, on the reverse strand, counting down.
ATATTTTATATATGTATAGAATCCTATATTCTTTCCTGTTCTATTTTTTCTAATTTGTTGCTGGGTACGCCCAGGCACTTGCTTTTCGCAAACAAGAATGAACCGACCGGCACAATTTGCCAAAACGAATTTAATTGTTCAGCCATCACTACATTGTCGCAATACAGTTACGCCGACGCAAAGGATAGACCTGCTGGCGCCGCAGCTATTGGCAATACGTACCACATGTCGCCTTGGCAACGATGGTATATATAATGCCAAAGAAAATAAAGACCATATTCTTTGAGAATAACAACACAAGAATAATTTGTGCGCTGAAATATTAGGTCTATTTGGCCAGATTTCCAGTAAAAAATATCAGGAGAGTAAGCCAGCGTACGTTCCCTAAAATAAAACTATCCAAAAAAGTAAACAAACAGCTATTTGTAAGAATTTGCAAGTTTTAACTCTTGGTTACTCCAAGGACTTGCCACATTAACAATACACAGGAAAAAGGATGTAAACAGGAGCGTTAAAGAACGAAACAGCTGATCTAAAAGTTTCATTTGAGATTTGAAGTGGTAGGGAAAATTAAGTTAAATCAGACATTTAATGCAAAATGCAAATACAGTTGAACCTCGATTATCCGGGTTGCTCGGGACTGGGCTCATCACGGATCATCGAAAAACCCGGTTAAAATAGGTTACATATAATCGTTTATAAATTGTATTATTTTTATTTTTGATAAAAACGTATGAAACTGCGTCTATAAAGGTACATTTGCATCAATAAATCTTATTTTATTTAAAAAAATGCATTTATTTAAAATAAATATGTATATTTATATGTGTGTTATACGGAAAAAAACAGACACAAGTACATATGCTTCACGGATAATAGAGGTAAATCACGGTTAATAGAGGTATAAAATCAACCAATCAGCATCCCGGTTAATAGATGTTCCCGGTTAATGGAGGCCCGGATAATCGAGGTTCAACTGTAGTTCGTTGCGCTCAATCTGCAATTCTTCCCTTTCAGCTTCAGCGGGTAAAGCTGAGCAAGACGGTTGTGGGTCAGCAGACTTGCGAACGCACAATTTCTTTGCTGTTTCCATTTGCCTCCAAATGTTTGCAAAATGTATGTTTCTTTGCAGTCGATCGTATGGCAGCCAGTCATATGTTCTTCTTGTTCTTGTTCTTCTTCTTACTGGCAAAAAGTTACTGGACAAAATTTCTCCAGTAAAAACTTGCAAGTTCTCACGAAATGAACTGTCACTTTACGCTCTCAGTTTCTCTCTCGTTACTGGAGATTTGGCGTCAACAAACTGGATCCAGTAAAAATTCGTACAAATTATTCTCTGCCAAACAGACCTATTGTTAGTGTCGATTCAGGTATAACCGATTAAAAATGTTTATAAAATAAAGCGTTAAATGTTAAGAAAAATTTTCCGCGCCCAGCCTCGAACCCGAGGCGAAATTTACGAAAAAGAAATTACGTATATCTGATGTGCTGTCTACGTGTTACGCCACATACAGCACACGATCGGTGTGGCTAAAATCATAAATGTATGTTGTAGTAAAGAATATCAGCAAGCAAGAAAATAAATTCCAAAATAATTCAATTCTGCAGAAGTTCCGAGTGAGCACATGCAACTGTGTGCGTAAAATAGCTTTGCGGAATAAAGCTGTAATTCAGAGCTTGATGTTTTGGTGCCGTTTTCGTCGTATGAGAGTGGACATCTACTTGATGAGTTATCTGTGGTGTTTGTTTACATCATTTATACAGTGTGATGAAGTGCTGTGAGTAGTGTTGGTGCAATTTTTTGCTTATAAAGTTTGAAAATCCAGTACGTAGGTAAATAAAAAATAAAACAGTGATTACGATTTTGCGTTCCAAGGTAAGTTTTTCTTTAAAAATTTTTATTTTTTTTATAAGCTGTTTTCGTAAAAAGTCAACCTTATTGTAGTGCGATACAATGGTGAGCATAACTATTGTTGTTGTTGGGAATAGTGCACTGCGATAAAACAGATCTATCGTGCGCTCTTCATGGACTCACAGTTCGTCCGTGAGTCCAGCATCCAACAGTAATTTTGTTATATTACCTAAGCCTCTGGACTCCCAATTTACACCTGTTATGAAGTATTCCCCCAGGTACTTCTTTCGACCATGCATAAGTGCAGGGCCTTCTACACCTTTTCAACCTCAAAATGAGAATCTGTGAATTCATAACGAGAATGCGTAAGTTCATAATGAGAAATATAAATCCATAATGAGAATGCGGAAGTTTATAATGATAAATGTAAATTCATAATGGGAATGCGTTATTTCAAAATTCGAAATATAAATAATGGGAATGCGTAATTTCAAAAAGAGAAAATTCAATTTGAGATTGCGTTAATTGGAAATGAGAATAGGGTTAGATGGGGGAAATGTAAACACTTTTTGCTTTTTTTATGCAAGTACTTTGAAAAAACGGGAAAAAATACATTGTAGGACACCCTTTCTACTTTCAAAAATTAACATTATTTTTAAAAAACATCAGGTATTGCACTGGTGAACAGTAACTCGCTCTTTAAAACCCACGAAGCGCAAAAGAGTGGTGTTTACGTTTATTATTATTATTAGTGGGGATAGTGCACCGCGACCTAAAGATCTATTGTGCCCCCTTCATGGACTCACAGTTCATCTGTGAGCCCAACTACCGAGAGGAACTTTAGTATATCTCCTATACCTCTGGAGTCCCAGTTTGCACCTCTGACGAGGTAGTCCCCTAGGTGCTTCTTTCGATCATGCATAAGTACAGGGCATTCTCCTAGTATGTGTATTGCAGTCTCATTTTCCTGCGAACAGAACCTGCAATGTCCGTTTTAGGGATTCCTAGTTTAGTTAGGTGATAATTCAACCTACAATGCCCTGTCATGATACCTGTAATGATTCTCAGGTTATTCTTTGATAAACTCATACATTTCTCGAATCTTTTTCTACTATATGACCCGATAATCGCCTTGGAATGTTCCAGACCTGGTTGATTGTCCCAGTATTTATTCCTGCTGATTATCTCGTCTTTCCTGGTTAGGATTGATAAAGCTCCCTTTCCCAGTCCACAAAAAGATTCTGGGCCGAATGGGGTTGATGCGCCCCTTCTTGCGAGTTCGTCAGCCATCTCGTTTCCTACTATACCTGCGTGGCCCGGAACCCAGAGGACCCATACCTGATTGTGCAGGCCTAGCTCATTAAGCTTTTCAAGGCATTCCATTACCAGTTTCGAGGATACCTGGTATGAGCTTAAAGCCCTGATTACCGCTTGGCTATCAGACAGGATCGCAATTCTCCGATTCCGGTAGTTCCTCGCTAAGTTGAAGTAAGCACACCTTTCAATAGCGTATATTTCCGCCTGAAATATTGTTGTGTGCTTACCCGTGGGTTCCGAGTATCTAATCCTCGGCCCATATACACCAATCCCGGTACCTTCATCCGTAAGGGATCCATCCGTGTACCAGGTTATGTACTGGTTTATCAGATACGTTTCTGATATACCTACCCAGTTCCTTTTGTTACTAAGTTCGGTTTTAAATCTCTTGATAAAACTGAACTTCGGTGTGATAGTGTCCCTCGGTATTGCTATCTCTGGATATTGGTTCGTAAGAATATTAAGCTTCTTACGGCCCAAGAATCCTCCAGCCCCGATATTGTTTTCAGTCATCCGTAGGATAGCCCTCTTCGCCTGGGTTTGTATATGTATGTGAAGAGGTGTAAGTTCAAGTAGAACCTCCATGGATGCTGTTGGACACGTTCGCATAGCCCCAGTCATGCATAGACATGCTAATCTCTGGAGTTTACTGAGCGCCTTGATAATGGACTGTTGATTGGTTTTATTTGTCCATACGTGTTTACGTTTACCCCAGTGTTGTTTATGTTTCCCGAAATTATTTTTAAAATTCAGGGGTAAAAGGAAACAGTGCTTTCGATCCCTGTAGACACTAGGAACGTCGGTATCTAGGTAGGTATTCTTCAAGGTGTCCAAACTTTTGAGGAGCATCACCCCTCAATCTCGTCGTTTTGTTAGTAGAATTGTACAACGCATACGTATTTGATCAGTAGAAATTTACCTTTTGTAAGCCTAGCTGGATCCGCGGATTCTAGCTCCTCCTAATCTACATCATCAACTTTAAACTCCTCATTCCATGCACCATCATCTTCATAGACAACGTCTTTTCCATTTGCAGAGTCCTTTGAACTCGTGCTTTTTGTTTGTGTTTTCTATGGAAGGGGTTTCTTAGATTCTAAAACAGACTTTCTCTTGGGCTCAGGGGTTTTGTTTGCTATCTTTTTGGTTTATTTCCTTGAGTCGCTGAAGAACTTCGTTAGAAGTCAAAACTTCGCCATACTTCATTGGCTTAAGTCTTGTTATTGGCTTTTTTCCTTACTAATAATATTATTAACAGCGTTTTCTACATCTTTTACGTCGAACTCTACAAGTGGCTTCTTCCTTACATACGTTCATGGCATTCTGATCATTGGAAATGATACGAACCGGAAAGGCTCTTAGAAAAAAACGTTTACATTTACCCCAAAAAATGTTTACATTTCCCCCACATGCTAAAAATTATTGGGGGAAATGTAAACACGAAAAAAGCAACAACATAATTGCAAATTTAAGGAAAGACATCAACAATTTTAGTTCCTTACACTCTAAGATTGATAAACAAAGTTACAATATTACAAGAATTTTTAGTTTAAGCACTTTCACGCACAAATTAAAAAATACTTACAAAACTGATTTTCACTTTTGGAACACACGTTCTCTTTAAGACTAAAACTTTCATTGATATTTGAAAGCCAACGACGTGAAAGTTCGGCGACAATTTGAGGACATGTTAAATTAATATTTTTTCTGGTTATGGTCTGTTGCAGTTAATTTTAAAAGCATAAAATAACCGCTGTTTACATTTACCCCTTGCTTACTTTTCCCCCAACTGACCCTATTTCTTTTTTATAGTTATGCGCTTGGCCCCACATTTGCCAATACTAAATCCAATCGAAAATTGGATGAAAATTTCCTATGAAAAAGCTCCCAACTCGCCGTTCGGAGTCGGCATAAAACTGTAGGTCCCTTCCAACCTTGTAAAAATTCGCACGCACAACACGGATGGTTGCGGGTAGCTAGGCCTTAGTCGTGGTATCGGGCTGTCGTGCCAGTCAATTATTAAATTATTAAATCCAATCGAAACTACCGTGTTTCACAAAACAGATTTGTAGACTTTTAACACATTGAAGACCGCATTGAAAAATCGTATTTCTCACATAGGGACCGGCATTTTTTTATTGTGAATTACGTATATTATTTTGTATCGTTTTAAAATGAGGCTATGTCAAATTAACTAAGTCCGCTATATGCAGTATCTCTTCGAGGGACCGGCGAATGGACTACTGTACATAAATTGAATTTAAATTATGCCCACCGGTGTACAAGCGGTCCCCAGGTAAAACATGTCGTGTGAGCACGCGGGCCGGTAATGTTGTTGCGGAGTGACCCACCGGTGGGCATGCGGTCTTTAACGTGTTAAAGAAAGAGTGTTTCAAATTTTTATTACTTGTTTACCTAAATACCTAGTGCTCGATATACTTAGTTAATATGCAGTCCATTCCCCATTGCTGTCTATAATTGCTTGACATCGTCTTACACAACTTTTGCTTAATTTTTTGGCATAATCTGGAGGCAAATTCCTCCAAATTTTTTTTTTAGGGTCGCGGAAAGCTGCTTGGTTGTGGATATTTTTTTTCCACGGATCTTAACCTTCATAAAAGCCCATACATTTTTAATTGGATTTGCATCGGGACTTTGGGCAGGCCAATCTAGCTATTGTATACCTTCTTTCGTTTTCCAAGATGTGCATAGGTGGCTACGGTGTTTTCGATCATTATCTTTTTGTAGAATCCAACGACTTGTATCCGGCCTTTAACCCTTTCAATACTGCGGGGATATATAGTGGACAAATAAATCTCCGTAAATTTTGAGTCCTCTTTATTTGGTATCTGGCTTAGAACTGACATTTAAGTCGCTGCGGAGAAGCTACAGCGCTTGAAAATATTGTTTGTGTGTGTCTTGCTGGCGAAGCGGTCTGCATTTATTTGTTTGCAATAAATGCATGATAGCTTATTCAGCGAGATTTGTGTGGGAATAGAATATGTCTGGTGTGACTTGTGTTATGTCACTTCCCTTCCCTTAAAGAGAAGCATTTTTTATGCTGATGTGGATGGATACAATTTTGGTAGTTCAAGTTCTATGTCATTTTGTTTTGTGATACTTTGTTTAGGTTTTGTTTGTTTTCGAGATTTTGTGTATAAAATTACAAATGGGTTTGAGGTTACGTATTTTAAGCAAAGAAAAAGTACAATAAGTATACAGAGTGAGATTGAAATAATTATGTAAATTATAGTATTATTTTCTGTAATGAGTTTGACAATATCGTTGTGTTTTATGGTCTTAATCTTGCAGGGGCTTTTAATAATGTCCTTCCAGAGGCAATCACTTCGGCCCTAACGAGCCTGCGAGTTGACGAGTCCCTGATTCGGTTCATCCGCCAATTGCTCACCTGCAGGGCGGTCAACTCGGAGCTAGGGGGTGCCGCGGTTCGCAGGTTTGTTAATAGAGGCACTCCACAAGGAGGGGTACTCTCTCCGTTCCTGTGGGTTGCAACGGTCAACCAGCTTTTGCAGCGCATGGAAGCGGAGGGGTACAAAGTTATCGCTTATGCGGACGACATTGCAGTAATTGTTCAGGGGAAATTCCCTCAAACGCTGGCTGATGTCATGGAGTCAGCCCTTCAAACCCTCTCAACCTGGGCGAGTGGCTGTGGACTCGCTGTAAACCCGGCTAAGACTGAGCTAGTACTCTTTACTAGACGATATAAGACTCCTTCCATTACCCCTCCCAGATTGGGAGGAGTAGATCTCACCCTTAGCGACAAGGCAAGATACCTGGGGGTCATTCTCGATAAGAAGCGGCTCTGGAACGAAAACGTACTGGAGCGCATCAAGAAAGCGACTACAGCTTTATTTACTTGTAAAAAAGCTATAGGCACAGCATGGGGTTTCTCCCCCAAAATCACGTACTGGATATATACGGCCATCGTACGACCAATTCTACTCTACGGGGTAATTACATGGTGGCCAGCAACAAAGAAGTCATCGACGCTGAAGCAGTTGCACAGGGTGCAACGAAGTGCGGAGATATGCATCAGTGGAGCACTTTGTTCTACCCCCACTGATGCTCTTAACACGATTCTTCACTTACCTCCTCTTGACATTGTAGCTCAGGAGATCGCACTGGCCTGTGCGCTAAGACTTAGGGAGTCTAGATCTTGGCACATGGGTAGTTTTGGACACTCCCTCATCCTGGGAGCGCAAGCTCCTATATCAATTCCCCAGAATACAGACTACTGTATACCAACGTTGACCTTTGACAAAGAATATGATCGACCTCCAAAGATACGGAATGCGATCAACTTTTTCACTGACGGATCTAGACTGGACGGGAAGGTTGGAGGAGGCGTCTTCTCCCCAGACCTGGAGATTGAAGTCTCTTTCCGACTCCCGGATCACTGCAGTGTATATCAGGCGGAGATGATTGCCATCCAGGAGGCCACTCTGCACCTGAACCCATACCCTAACAATAGGAAGCAAGTCTTCATCTTCTCCGACAGCCAAGCTGCGCTGAAAGCCCTGGACTCGTGCGTGGATAACACAAAATATCTCTCTGAGTGCCGCAGATCTCTTAACGAGATGGGCAAGCACTACAGTATTCACCTAATCTGGGTGCCTGGACACCGCAACATTGAAGGTAACTGCAAAGCGGACGAGCTGGCCAGGAAAGGCACGACCACACATATCCTTCCTGACAAGGAGACTGTAGGTATGCCGCTGGCCACGTTCAGACTTCGCGCTAGAACGTATGCAATCCAAAAAGCTCAGGAGCGTTGGCATAAACTCTCCTCATGCGCAACAGCCAGACTCACATGGCCGGCATACGACAGGAAGCGGACTGCGAGCATCCTGGACCTCAAAAGGACGGAGATATCCATTTTAACTAGAACCCTCACAGGACACTGGCTGATTGGAGCACACGCCATCAGACTAGGTGTCAGTGCAAGAGACTTCTGCAGAAGCTGCGACTGTGCTGAAGAGGAAGAAAGCGTGCAGCATCTTCTCTGTCATTGCCCAGCACTTTGGAGAAGTAGGCTACGCACCCTAGGACAACCTTTTCTCTCAAATCTAACAGAAACATCCTACATAGATGTCAAAAATCTCCTTAAGTTTGTAACATCGTCCAAATGGCTTGACCAAGAACAACCTAGTTAGCCTAAGCTGTATATGGCATCACAATGGGCCTGTCTCTTGGCCTAAGTGGAGGATATCTGCTATCCAGCCATTTCAACCTAACCTAACCTATGGTCTTAATCTTAGTGAATTCTAGAGGAGCGTACAAAGGAGTTAAATCAATTTCCGGTATTTGGTAATTTTCGCATAATATGATATTTTCGATATCGACTCTGCACTGTGTCACTCGAATGATTTTATTTCCTTCAACTTGAAAATTTTTGTTAAGATTTTCGCAGTTCTGAATGACTGCAGTTTTGCTAATGTTCCAAGTTAATATTATGTTAGGTTCAACGTATTTAATTAATTCTTTTGCAAGTACTGGTATAAAATTGCAAACTGGGTGCTTACGCCTGATTATGTCAGCAATACATGCGTTGTTAATTTCTTTATTATCTCGATTAAAAACTTTATTTTCTTTTTCAAAATACGACTGTCTATCTGTGTAATCTAGCTGATAGCTGATTTTGGACTGAATAAGGAATTATTTTGATTGTTTTGATTAATTGGTGATTAGTGGGTATGTGTGATATGATTAATAGGAAGTTTGTATGATCGATCCAAGTAGATGTCTTGATTGATAATATGTTTTGGCTGTTAATGTTTTCCAATCTGTCGTAATTTAGTAATTTGGGGTTAAACAGTCCTAGTCGGGAGAGTTGCATTCCCATTTCCAAGTCCTGCACGTATTCTGTGAACTGTAAGAGTTCATACATGAGCTTGTCAAAAGTGTTGCGGTTATTTTCGTAGTCCTGCACCTTCTGCATTCCGGTATTTACTTGCTCTATTATGTCGTTTAATTCGTGCAATTTGATGGAGTTTAGTGCTACTGGCTCTAAATTCTTCTGGAATTCGACTCGATCATTTTCGTCGAGTGTGCCAAAAAGATATTTGTAAGCTGAACCTACAACGTTAAGTAGACCACGTTTTTGTCTATTTTCCCGATGAAGTGTTATGCCGTTTACCTCTCTCAGCAATTTTTCATACAAATACTTGAGTTGTGGTGCGTGGATGTGGTTGGGCACATTTAGGGTTGGCCATTAATCATTACATTTGCGTAATGATTACACTCTGATTACAAATAAATCGTAATCTGTAATCATTTTTTTATGATTAAATGATTACTTTGAATAATCAGCCTTTTTGGTAAATGTAATCATTAAAAAAAAGTAATCATTAATCAGTAATCAACCGATTAGAATAAAAAAATCATGTAATTATTTTTGAATGATTAATGATTAGATAGATTTAAAAGGGGAAAGAGTGCACTGAGACCAAAGTTGATCTATTGTGCCCCCTTCAACTTTAGAGAACGTCCCCCAGTCCCACCGACCTAATGAAGCTTAGTAACTCACGTGGGAGAAGGTGTTTGACGTTCTCTTCTGCAAGCATGATTAATGATTACTTTGTGTAATCATTAATTTGATTACAAGTAATCATGATTACAAGTAATCAATGATTACAATTATGGCCGCTGCTTTGTTTTTAGAAATAATTGCCTACAAGGCTATTGATCTAGCATTTTCCGTCTATTTGATTGCCGATTTGTATGTCCGCCTGGCTGTCTGTTCGTTTCTCAACCAGCTGATATGTAGGATAATTTTTGGAAAAGTTAAGATTTCAAGATAAATTCCACTAATGATGTAAACAGTATTTTAAGAAATATGAAGGTGAATTTTTATGAAAAACTTGTCTGTTTATAAATATTTGCTTTATAAACTCGGCGTCCACAAATGTATAGGCACGCAAGAAATGTAAAATTGAATAAGTAAACCAAAAAGAAGCAACACTGTTTTCATATCAAAACCTATATAGAAGCGAGAGCGTTTGCGAGAACACCTATCGTAAATACACCTGCATTGATCGTATCATGCTCGGCGTAAGGTGTATTCTTTAACCGTTGGAGATCACACTGGGTCAATCAGACCATACTCCTACTTTAAGCGATTAAACCTGGTCCAATACTTTAGATTTTCATATAAAGCTAGGAACTAGGAATTTGAAGCATATTAGCCGACAGCCTCTTATAAGGCGAATATATAAAATTCACGAGGACGATACTTTCAATATTATAAATGATTTAAGTAACATCGCGATGTACGTAGCAACAACAGCAGATATTTGGTCAAGTTCGACTAAAAGTTTTCTTGGAGTAACTGCACATTGGGTATGATATATATAATTGGTTTTCGTAATCTGTAGTTTTCGTCTTAAAAAGTGTTTCTCCAAATTTTCCATTGTAGTGAATTACACTATTCTACAAATAATGGGTTAATTGCGTGCACCTAAAAACAAAAGTAATTTCTAAACTAATTTTGAGTCGCTAAGCATGAGACTGAAATCAAAATAAGTGTTTAAGAAACGTTTTTTTTTAATCTTCAAAAACCCATTATTTTTATTTCAGTTATGAACACATACATATCTTCTATTTATCTCTATTATTATTATTATTAATGGGGATAATGCACTGCGACCTAGAAGATCTATTGTGTCCCCTTCTTGGACCTCAAAGACTGTCAGTGAGTCCAGTATCCAAGAGGAATCTTAGTATGTTTCCTAAGCCTCTGGATACCCAGTCTGCACCGGATATGATATGGTCTCCCAGGTGCTTCTTTCTCTTATGCATGAGTACAGGGCAATTTCCTAGTATATGTATTGCAGTCTCGTTTTCCTGCAAGCAGAACCTGCAAAATACCCGTTTTCACCTGGAAGATAGTAGTGTGCTTTCCAGTAGGTTCCGAGTATCGTATCCTCGGCCCGTATACTCCTATCCCGGTACCTTCCTCCGTTAAGGAGCCATCTGTGTACCAGGATATCATGTGCTGGTCTATCCGATATGTTTCCGATATACCTACCCATTTCCTTTTGTTACTAAGTTCAGTTCTGAACCGTTTGACAAAGCTGAACTTCGGTGAGATTGTGTCCCTCGGTATTGCGATTTCGGGATGCTGAAGCGTGAGAGTATCAATTCTCTTACGACTCAGGAATCCCTCAGCCCCGATATTAACATCAGTCATCCGTAGGAGAGCCCTCTTCGCCTGGGTCTGTATGTATAAGTGAAGAGGTGTAAGTTCCAAAAGAACCTCCAAGGATGCTGTTGGACACGTTCTCATAGCCCCTGTTATGCACACGCATGCCAGTCTTTGTAGCTTACTAAGCGCCTTGATAGTGGTCGCCTGGCTGGTCCTGCTTACCCAGACAGCCGAACCATACGTTATCATGGGTCTTACAATCGCCGTGTAAATCCATCTCAGTATAGTCGGAGTACAACCCCAACTTTTACCTGATATGGACCTACAGGTCATGAAGACCCTCGTGGCCTTCCTTATCGTTGCCTCTAGGTGTCCTTTCCAGAGAAGTTTCTGATCTAGTATAACGCCTAGATATTTCACCTCCTTCTGGAATTCTATCTCCGCCCCATCCAAACGTATAGGTCTAAGAGCATCAAGTTTGTATTTTCTTGTGAAGGGTACAACGGTGGTCTTCGCCGGATTTATATTCAGCCCCACTTTTGTACACCATTTCTTGGTTAACCTTAGTCCTAAGGTTATCCTTTCCCGCAGGGTATCTTCAAATTTTTCCCTGCATAGGATTACAATATCATCCGCATAACCCTGGACCGTTAGGCCAGCGTTAGTTAGCTCCTGTAAAAGATCATCAACCACGAGGCTCCACAGTAGAGGTGATAGTACTCCCCCCTGCGGACAGCCCCGGGTTGTGTTTGCTAAAACTGGGCCACCCGTACTAGTCTGTATCTCCACCGACCTAGTAGCGAGCATGCTATGTATCCAGCCTCTTAGGGTATTAGTCAGGCCCCTGCTGGTTAAAGAATTGTCTATGACTTCATGAGAGGTATTGTCAAAGGCCCCCCTCTATATCCAGAAAGGCACATAGTGCCATTTCCTTCTCTTCTAGACTTTCCTGTAACACACTCGTCAGCTGGTACAGAGCAGTCTCGGTGGAACGACCTGCCCTATAAGCATGTTGGCAAGTATGCAGAGGGTTGTCTAATAGGACTGTCGTCCTTATGTAGTTATCCACAACTTTCTCTAGAGTTTTCAGTACAAAAGAAGTTAGGCAAATTGGCCTGAAAGATTTCGGATGAAGTGGATCCTTCTTCCCGGCCTTTGGTATAAAAACTACCTTTGCCCTCCTCCAGGCTTCTGGTATATAACCCAGTGACAGACTGGCTCTAGTTATTTTTAGCAGGTGGTGTTTGAAAAGACACATCCCTTTCTGTAGTAGGGCCGGAAAAATGCCGTCGGGTCCAGGTGATTTCAGTGGTTTGAAGGTGTTAACCGCCCACTGTACCCTTTCCTCCGTGCAGATTTCCTTTGCCACTCTCCAGTCTCTTTTAGAGATCCTGTATAGCGCCTCAGCCTGCCCTGCCCCTCCCCAAGCAGTGGAGCCCGGGAAGTGAGTATCTAGAAGTAGCTGAACCTTCTCTTCCTCACTCTCGGTAAATTCCCCATTGCTTTTCCTGAGGTTGGTAGAGGTCAGGTTGTGGCTCCTTGCCATAACCTTAAATAGTCTGGATGCCTCACAGGTTTGTTCTATGTTTTCACAGAAATTTCTGAAATTTCTTCGCTTGGATTCCCTGATCTCCTTATTATAGAGTGTCAGAGTACTCCTATACTCGCCCCAGTTCCCGGTACGTTTAGCCCGGTTGAATAACCTGCGAACCTTGCTTCGCAGTATGCTGAGGTCCCTATTCCACCAGGGTACGTCCCTGGAGGAAGCAATCTTGCTGACCGGGCAGCTGTCCTCATACGCATCGATGACTACCTTATTAAAGCAGTTCACCATATTATCTATGTAGTTCCATAGAGTTCCTGATATTCTCCCCCAGCCCAAGGTTGGCGGAGTTAAGACTCAGTGTTTCCTGGAACTTTTCCCAGTCTGTTTTCCTGGGATTTCTCAAAATTTTCCTAACTGAAGCAGAACCTTCAATGTCAAAACGTATTATTCTATGATCCGACATTGAAGGCTCCCCAGACACCCTCCAGTTTTTAACCAGCTCGGAGCTTAGAGTATTTCCTAGGGTAATGTCTAGGACCTCCTCTCTCGAACTGGTTACAAACTTTGGTATATTTCCCACGTTAAAAATTTCTAATTTATTACTAATAATAAATTCTAAAAGGTACTCACCCCTTTGATTCGTATCGCTGCTTCCCCAGGCTTCGCTGTGCGCATTCGCATCGCAACCCAGTATAAGTGGCAGCTTCTTCCGCTCACAGTACTTCACCAGTCTAGAGACTGCCTCTGGCGGAGCCAGGGTGTCCTCTCCTGGGAAGTAACCTGTGGCCATTACTATGTCCTGCGCGGTCCCGTTTATTTGCACCGGTATCTGTACCGCACCCAAATCCCTAGAAAGGAAATCTGGAAGACATATAAAATTCAAACCATTGGTTATTAACATGCAGGCTCTTGGTTTATTACATCTGATGTCCCAAATTACCTGTATGTTCCTTTCTGCCAAACCTTTGATTTGGCCCCTGCACACCCAGGGTTCTTGGACCAGCACCACGCTCAGTTTATTCCTGAGGGTTGCCCTCGCGATGACCGCAGAAGCGGCCTTCGCGTGGTGCAGATTAATCTGCGCAACTGCGGTGCTGGTCATGGCGGCCTTAAGGGTTTTCGGCGCCGCCTTCATCCTCCGTCAGACCGCTCTCCTTGTCTAGGTCTGACAGGGTGACTCTGGAGTCTTCATCGTCAGCGGCCATGCTCAGCATCGAGAGGTCGATCGCATCGATCCCCTCGACTTCATGAGGCAGGAGGCTAATCTCCTCGACGACCTCACTGCTGGCGGCCTCTTTCTCTACAAGAGTAGCCACCTTCTTCGGAATTTCGGCTACGCCTTCCGAGGGATTATCTGTTTCTGGCGTGTCAGCCTCCTCCGGCTGCTCACGGCGCTTGTGCACGTGTATTTCATTTCATTTCATTTCTTTATTTCTTACGGCTTTATTCAGCCTAATTCTTTACATACTTAAAAATAGTGTAACATTAATATTACTACTTAATAGTTACCTTATGTCTATCGTTTTACAAAAATTAAACAGATTTCGTTTAAACAAATTGATATCACAATTTTTAATTCCTTCAGGCAGCTCGTTGAAACATTTGATGCCTTTGTGAAAAAGACTATTTTTATCCGCTTCTGTTCTAAAAAATGGTATCTTAAATTTATTTTTATTTCTTGTATTCACACTATGTGTACTAGAAACTACAACTAAATTGGTGCTCAAATATTCGGGTAATAAGCCATTTTTTAGATTATTAATAAACTTCATCGTATAGAAAAAAATTTGTTGCTTGACACTAAGCCAATTGAGAGAAATAAGCATGTCCTTAACGGACGCATCATAGCGCTTATTAAGGATGAAGCGCATCGCTTTATTTTGCATCTTTTGCAATTTGTCAATTGGCGAGTCTTTCATAATGAAAAACATTTTTGGACAGTAAATGAAATGTGGCTCAATGATCGATCTATAAACCCTTATTTTGTAATGTTTACTTAAAAGTATTGGTATAGTGCCAAACCTGTACCGCAGGACACACTTGCACTTCTTGATGGCCTCTATCGATCGGTCGTCGACCCCGATCGTCAGAACCTTGCCATCCTTCTCGTCCCTTGAACGGAAGATTCTCCACAAATTTGTGTGCAGCCCCTCGTTTTGGGCGATGAGCAAATCGAGGAGCTGTTTGTTGTCCTTCCCTGCAGCCTTCGGGAGGTAGACAGTTAGCAGATGTACGCCGGGTATGAGGTCCCCGTCGCACGTTGCCAGCTTTACCCCCTTCCAGCCATGTAGAATGGGGACTAGGCCCTTAAGCCATTCTGCTGTGTCTGCATTAACACAGTCAACCAGTATGAGTCCTGGCCGAAAGTGTATGTCATCGAACTGGAGTTTAGCCCTCCAGCCCTTACACATTTCTGCTACAAGTGCCTCTTCAATCTGACCCTGTTCCTCTCTGGAGAGTATGCTCACAGGGAAAGATGCCGCCTTCTGTCTTGGTACAGTCCGAGTTGGCACCTCAGTCCTCGTTTTCTTGGCCACATTGGCCGGCCTGAGAGTTTGTCCGGATGTCAGGCCAGTACTCGTCGAGGATTGTGGTATCGTATCCTTGGGCGCCGAGGCACCCGCAGACCCCACTACCACCTGACTTTCCTTCCGTTTGTCCTTCGTCCCGGTCCTTTCTGGCTTTGGCCCAAATTTACCTACTTTGGTGCCAAAGGTACCAGATGTCGTACGTCTTGCCGTCTTCTTACTCCTAGGAGTAGAAACCTGGGCGTCAGTGTCCTGGATATGCTCCACCTGACGCGCCAGTTGTGTTGCGGTATAATAACCCGCTGCTGAGTTTATGTTCCTCAATTGTTTCTCCATACTTGATCCCACGAGTGTGGGGGTTTGGAGGTCCGCCGTGCCATAGCCCCCGATAGCACGGTAAGCCCACAGTTACTCTCTGAGGCGGGCAGGTATCAGAGAGGCTCCGTAAGAATACATCCGGTATTACCCCCTGGCTGCAAACCAATCCAATAGGCACGGGTCGCGTGACACCTTGGATTAGGGGGAGGATGAGGAAAAAGGGTAGATTGAAATAAAAGGTTGGAGAGAGGAGTTATAGGGGAAATCGACTAGTTAGCCAGCCACTATCAGGTAGAGACAAGACCCTACCCGAAGTGGCTGTTACCGGTGGCCACCACGAGGAGGTCTAGTCTAGTTTCCGCTCTAGTCCTTCCCCCCCACCAACCGGTATAAGGACCCGATTGATGGATGAGAAGAGCAGGCGGCAGACCACCTATTTATCTCTATGGTATACATATAATTCCTAACTGACTGACTCTGTGTAAATTATATGAGATTGGCCACACCTACCCGCCACGTCCACTGTGGTAATTACATAATCCCTGTCCTATTTAAATATAAGGTTGATCATGCCCACCAGTCACTATATTTTCGAACCAGTCTTCTTGAAATTTCTAAAACATCTTACAGTTTTAAGGAAATGGGTCATTTGGTTTATAGTCCTTGGAAAAAATAGAGCAATCCTTTTTGGATGCTGAACCGCTATTGTTGAACGGATAATTCGTTTTCGAGATATGTATGTTTTCATAATTAAAATAAGAGGAAGAAAAGAAAAACGCTTCTTAAATAGATTTCTGGATTTTCAGTTTTGTGTTCAGGAACCCAAAATTTGT
The DNA here is from genome assembly GCA_963668005.1 of Melieria crassipennis. Classification (NCBI taxonomy): domain Eukaryota; kingdom Metazoa; phylum Arthropoda; class Insecta; order Diptera; family Ulidiidae; genus Melieria; species Melieria crassipennis. Next base: position 42,696,818 of record OY764963.1, on the reverse strand, counting down.
TTAGAAAATACTTTTTGGTGTCTGCGAGAATACTTTTTGTGTCTGCGAGAATACTGTTTTTGTAGACTGAAATAACAAAGTTCTGCATTCTTTGCTATGGTAGATTGATCCGACAACATTGGTCCGTCATTCGGCAGCTTTGGCTTGCCGACGGTTTTTAGGCACCCATTCATATGATATGTTGGCTTGCCTTTTGAATGAAGTTCACATATCCTACGGATTAAAGGCGTGCAAAATTACTGATACCACCACTGACAACGCAAGTAACTTTGTCAAAGGTTTTAGAGAATTTGGATTGGAGGGAAATGAATCTGATCTAGGTAAAACATAATCTGAGTGCATCATAATCTTTTCGATCATAATCTGCTAATCCTAATATACACATATTGTCATAACTTCCCATTACTTCGCTTTTATCAATTTTTATAGCTGGCAACATCGCTGAAGAAGATGCCGAGTTTATGGAGTCAGATGAAGAGTTAAATGTTCACTTGGTAGTTAGAAGATGAACAAGTTGTGTATAATGAACACATTGATTATTCAACACTTCAGCTCCCTAAACATGTAAGATGTGTAAGTCATACTTTGAATTTGGTGGCTACCGTAGATGCACAGAAAGCTATTAAGGGGCACAACTAGTTTGACCGCCTGAAAAAGGAGATTTTTGTGAATTTTGAATTTTGTGAAGTATTGCATCGAATGTTTTAAAATTTTGCAGATATCAACAGCAAAATGGCTTTCCTGGTTCTGACATCAGTTCTAGGGTAATTAGGGACCGCTGATTTCGAATCCGCTATCCGTTTTGAAAACTTAGTTTCCGTTTTCGCAAAAAATGGGCGTGTCACTTTTTCGGATTTTCCCTGACTTTTTTCACGTTTGGGATTTTGATTTCAAAACCAATAAACCGGTTGACATGATTTTCACTTTGTGGCATTTACAACACCTCACGGCTTCTTTTCCAATGTAATTTATTTGTATAAGTTTTAAAAATCCGCGGCAATTGGACCTCAAAGTCGGAAAATATGGAATTTCAAGGCGTTTTCTTTGATGTTAAAAAACAAACACAATTTTCGTAAATCAATTATAGAGTTATGTAAAACACAAAAGCGGAAACATGAAATTATACAACACAGTCAAATTTTTTGGCGTGAGTCCTATTCTCATCGAAATAAGAGCAAAAATGTACCATAGTCATTTTCAAAATTTTTGATACTATTTCCTTAAAAAATTAAGGGCCTCAAAATATGCTCTTTTATATGTTCCATTTACAGTCTGGAATACAAGCAACAAACATACAAAATTTTGAATTACTCAAAACAAAAAAAAATTTAAAACTTTGCATATTTTGAGGCTCTTACTTTTTAAAGGAAAAAAACTGAAATCGGTTGAAAATGACTTTGGTACATTTTTGCTATTATTTCGATGAGAATGGGACTCACGCCAAAAAATGTGGCTGTGTTGCATTACTTGATGTTTCCGCTTTCTTGTTATACATAACTCGATAATTGATTTACGAAAAATGTGTTTGTTTTTTAACATCAAAGAAAACGCCTTGAAATTCCATATTTTCCGACTTTTAGGTCCAATTGCCGCGGAATTTTAAAACCTATAAAAATAAATTGCATCGGAAAAGAAACCGTGCGGTGTTGATAATGCAACGAGGTGAAAATGATGTCAACCGGTTTATTGGTCTAGAAATCACAATCCCAAACGTGAAAAAAGTCAGGGAAAATCCGAAAAAGTGACACGCCCATTTTTTGCGAAAACGGAAACTAAGTTTTCAAAACGGTTTGCGGATTCGAAATCAGCGGTCCCTAATTACCCTAGAACTGATGTCAAACCCAGAAAAGCCGACCAAAAGTCGAAATTTGTTGCCCTGTGTAATGAATGCAAAGTAATTTTTTCAAATGAAAATATTCGATTTTCAGCAAGTTATCCACCATCTCCTGAGTCTTCAAAAAAAAAAACGTTCTCCCACTGCTGCAGTGATTGTAGCCTTCGCAGTGCCTGAAATAAAAAAAAACCAAAAATTTTACTTAAATAGGTTATATTTCCTATACAATGACCCTCGGTTGTAAAAATAAAATAAAATGCAACAAAATGGCGGTTTTTTGAAAAAAAAATTAAAATTTTGCTGAAAAATCTGATGGTTTCTGGCGTGGCATAATTATACTTTTCATCCTATCATTAAACTGGTCATTGTATGGAAAAACAAATACACAATAAGCTAAAAAAAGACCCAAGTCGATCGGATGATTTGTTATCAAGTTACAGCTGCAGCAAATTTGAAAAATGTAGTTTTGAGAAAAACGCGTTTAACAATAACTCAGGTACGGCCGTCAAGTAACGCGCCATTCTAAATAATGAGAAGCTGCTATGTAGAAGGCTGTAACTCAGAAACTATTTAAGATTTTCACTTAAGATTTTAATATGTTATTTTTAAAGGTATAAATTATCGAAAAATGCAAAAACAAAAAAAACGAAATTTTCAAAATTTCAAACTAGTTGTGCCCCTTAACGCATCAGAATTGCGTAGCAGACATGGAAAAACAATTAAGCGATGTAATTATTTATGGAAGAAACAAAAAACACCGAAGCAATGCGAAATTATCAAAGAAAATTTAGGTTGCTTATTAATTCGCCCTATAGTAACCCGGTGGAATTCAACATATAACGCCTTACATTTTTTTCTTTCGGATTTTTTTGAAATCGAAGGACGTGGTCGCGATGCTGCTGTCGCTGCTGCTATTCACACATCATTTAAACTGCGATGGCTTAATAGTTTCCCAGTTGAACTGCGCGAAAAAATAAAAGAGATTGTCCTGCAAGCCGCCAAAAAAATAAAAAGTTTAGAAGGCCGAAGGATACAAAATGAAAATCTTGACGGTTTTTACGAGTTTGAAAACATCACAAACGTCAATGATTCGCAAGCAATCAATATCGACACCGATATTGCCATTTTGGAATATCTTAATAAGCCTTGTTCAAAAAACTTGTACCAAATAAAAGCAGATCCCTTGGTTAAGGAAATGTTTCCATTGTATAATACAACTCTTTTTTTTTTTTTTTTTTTTTTTTTAATACCCCTATAAATGCGAGGCATTGCGCTGGTTCAGGAAGGATATATAGGTTAGGAGAAAGGATGTTGGGTGAAGAATTTGTGGACTCTTGCCTTGAACCCATCAAGATCATAAGTGCTGGGGAAAATATCTGCAGGGAGACCATTCCATAATCGCGCCGTACGGGCCAGGAACGAATTTTCTCTGTAGTGCGTAGTGCGCTGGAACATCGTTTCAACGTGGAATGCATGGGCGCCAGTGTTCAAACGGGTTGCCCTGGGGAATACCCGGAGTGATGGCAGCAAACTGCTCATCTCCACTGAGCAATTACCGAAAAAGTACCGGTAAAATAACACCACACATGCCACGTTTCGACGATGTTCCAAGGAGTCAATAGAGCTGGATGCCCTACTGTCCCCTATAAGTTTAATCGCACGGTTTTGCACCCGATCGAGGAACTCCAAATGGGTTTTTGAAGCCCCCGCCCAGAGGTGCGAGTTAAACTCCATTTTAGGTCGGATATAGGTAGTGTAAATAATGCGGAGATCAGACGGAGTGAAATATTTTTTGCACCGCTTTAGGATGCCGAGGCACTTGGCTGCTTCTTTCGACACGCCAAAAATATGATCGTTCCAACGAAGATCGTTCTTAATGGACATGCCCAGAACATCAAGAGCTGCCGATTCCGCAATACCCACACCACCCATAACCAGGGATGTGTTGGGATGTGAGGAGACTCGCTTGTGGGATAACAGGCAACATTGGGTCTTGCGAGGATTAAAATCGACCCTGTTCGTTTGACCCCACTTGGAGATTGTTTGTAGGTCGCTGTTAAGTGTGTCATTCATACGGCGCCGTTCTCTCTCAATCTCCACAGAGCTGGGGCGCTTTGTGAAGGAGTATGAATAACAAATGGTGCTGTCATCCGCAAACGAGTAGATGGGATTCTTCGTCGACGACAGTAGGTCGTTGATGAAGATAAGGAAAAGGGTTGGAGAAAGGACCGAACCCTGCGGCACTCCCGCGCTAAGGGAATGTTTTTCCGAGGCTATGCCGTCTATTACAACACGAATAGAGCGATCATAGAGGAAGCTCGTAATCCAACGAGAGAAGATACTACCGACACCATAGGCAATAAGTTTTGACACGAGTGCTTTATGCCACACCCGGTCGAAGGCCTTGGAAATATCCAATGCAACAACCTTGCTTTCACCGAGGTTTAGAATGCTATGGTTCCATTTCTCGGTGAGGACCGCCATAAGGTCTCCCGTCGATCGCTGTCTTCGAAAGCCGTATTGGCGGTCACTAAGTAGTCTATTGTGCTCCAGATATTTCACAAGGTTAAAGTTTACAATGCTTTCCATTGCTTTGGAAAGCACCAAGCAAATTGCTATAGGTCGATAGTTCGCAGGGTCAGTAGTCTTGCCTTTTTTGGGAACTGGTTGAACATTTGCCACCTTCCAGCATGTCGGAAATACACCAGTGGTGTATGACATGTTGAATAGTTTACGTAATGGACAAGCCAGTGAGGTAGCGCACTTTTTCAAAACAAGGGCTGGAATGCCGTCCGGCCCTGAAGCCTTATTTACATCGAGATTTGCAAGCACTCTTTTAACTACCCGTGTCCGAAAATGAATTTCTGGCATAGAGCAAGATACGTTTTCGACTACGGGCAGTGGTTGATCGCTGGGGGGCAGAGAGGAATTCTCTGCAAAAATTTTAGCCAACAAATTAGGTTTCTCAACCGAGTGAGTGATGATTTGATCATTGTTAAGAAGAGTTGGAATTGAAGACGATGTTTGGTTCTTCACCTTCTTAACGAATGACCAAAAGTTCTTACTACCACGCTGGCATTGAAGAACTTTTTTCCTTTGGCGCTGTTCGTGCAGAAACTTTTGGCGCCTTAGGATGGCATTGCATCGATTTCTAGCCTGTTTACGCAGCTGTTCAGTGGCGGCATTTTTATTTGCCTGCCATGCTCTGAAAGCTTCCTCTTTAGACCTGACAGCAATTCTGCATGTCTCATTAAACCAGAGATTGTCCTTAGGTTTAATGCAAATTTTCTTATTAGGGATGAAGGACCGCATTCCCAATAAAATAATTTCTTTAACCATTTTGGGTGCGGCATTTATGTTTCTATCTAGAAAACACAATTTCCAATTGAAGTGGGCGAAAAATTCATTAAGTCCACTCCAGTTAGCTTTATCATACATCCACACTAGGCGCTTCGGGGCTAAGGGCGAAGCATTGCGGATAGAAGAGTATGAGAAGGACGCCAAAATGGTGCAATGGTCCGAGTTACCAAGAGGTGCGTGCATTTCAACATCATGGCTGGAATGGCGTAGCCAATTGGAATTATGAATATTGAAATCACCAGCAACTACAATTTCACTATTCGGATACGATTCCAAAATACGAGAAATTGAATCAGAGAGAAGATCAAACTTGTTGTAAGTAAAATCTCTCCCTGAATTCGGGCTTCTATATAGAAAGCAGAAGTGCAGAATGTGCGACTGGATATTGAATTCAACCCACATGGAGCTAAATTCGGCATCCGTCGTGTATAGTTGTTGCTGGCACTGGTACGCAACATTACTGCACACATAAATGGCAAGACCCCTGTGAGGAGAGAATAATGGCAGTAGGTGGTAACCAGGGATGTGAAAATCCAGTGGATCTGCATCCCCACACACCTGGGTTTCACCTAGTGCCATTACATGGGGTTTATGGAGGTTAACAAACGCGTATACAGCAAAAAAGTTCGCCCTGAGCCCGCGCACGTTGCAGAAGGCTATGCGAAATTTGTCCAGCAACATGGCCTGGGTGGGTTAAAGGACAAGAAAAGTAGCCGGGAATGAGATCTGCCGCACCAAGAAATTGATTATGCTCTGTGGTAAGTGTTATGCCTTTACCACAGAACAGTCAATTTCTCAGTGTCGAACAAGACCGCATGTAGCGCCACTGAATACGGACGGAGGAAAAAGACAACACGGGAAAAAAGAACACAGCAACAACACAACGCGGACAGAGGTCGAAGCGGCGGACAGCGAACGTAACGGCACTTGCACTGCAGTTTAGCACTTGCAAGTGCATGACGCGTTTAATTTAATTTTGGCAAATAGGTATTAATTTGGACGGGCGAAATCGGCAGGCCACAACGCGGCAGCAGCGGCAGTCGGACAATACACGGCACACTAAACATTTATGTAAACATTTTTAAAACTCTAAAATAAACTCTGCCATCATCGGCCCCCGTAGAGAGGTTATTCTCTTCTGCCACTATGGCAAACCTCCCACGGTACAACCGTCTGTCTGACAAAAATTTTGAAATTCGAGTTTTGGCCAAAGGTAATGCAAAAATTAAATAGATTGCATTCATTCTTTTTTATTCAACTTTCCTATTTACATAATCGAAATATTGTTATGTTGCACAAATGAGTCCAAATGAAAAATTAAAAAATAAACTAAAAGACTTTTCATTTCACAAATATTCAAAAGTAATCATTAATCTGATTACACTGATTATACTCATTTCACAAATATTCAAAAGTAATCATTAATCTGATTACACTGATTATACTCATGATTAATGAAATTAATCATGAAGTAATCATACGATGATTACTTTGATTACTGTAATCATTTATTTGTTTCGTGGTGAGTTTTATGATTAATGATTAATCATTGTAATCACTGATTACTGATTACTCTGTAATCTTAATCTGTAATCAGTGATTACAGTTTTTGGCCGTCCCTAGGCACATTTTGAGCAAAATAGTCGGTAATGGATTCCATTTGCGTTAAATTTATTCTTAAACAATTGTGTTCAAATGCCGATGGCATTTCGAAAGGTTTATCTGAGAAGAGGAGATATCCATGGTTGGTGTCGATGTTATTAACTTGAATTTGTTGACAATCAATCGTCAAAAGTAATAATGTTATCCAAAATCGCCATCCTGCAATAATTGTAGGTTATTAATTTTGTTTGCCTTTTTAAATTGGGTTTTGTAGTAGTGGGTAGTTCTATTTTTGTTTGTTATTTGAGAACGGTCTGGTGCAGTTTGTTCTACGTTTTGATTGCATTTGAAGGGATTTTACAACTTTCCTTTCTGTAATGGTCCCTTTCTATATCTTGTATTTATGTCGTAATCTCGTCGATCGTTATTGATGTTATTAATTTTTTCTATTTTCTTCGCCTGGGTATCAATGATTGGTTGTCCGTCATACAAAAATATGTGGGCAGGGGTTTGTCCTGTTGTGTCATGTTTGGTTTTGTGGTTGTATGTGTAAAGGATAGTTTCGATTTTATTCAATTTAGCTTCCTCATCATCTGATGTTTTTATAATTTTTATTTTTTCGTTAATGGTTTTTGTTAACGGTTTTTGCTGTGTTCAACTGTAACTCAACTCCTTCGCTATCCAACCAACGCTTTAGCGCTAGGCTAGAAAAAGCACCGTCTCTATCTGCCTTCAGCAGTTAAGGTTTACCCATGTTGTTGAATATTCGCATAAGAGCCTTTTTACACTCAATCCAATCTTTGGTTTGCACTTGTTCGAGTGTAGCAAACTTCGAGTACACGTCAATACAGCTAACGTAATGTCTTCCTTCAGATGAGTAGATATCTATCACAAATTTTTCACGACAAAACTCAGATGGTGGTGTAATTTTTAAGGGTAAATTGGTGTTACGGTGTTCTGTTTTTGCTAGATTGCAAACATGACATTCATTGATTATGTTTTGAATAAGTAATTGACTGTTTGGAAAATAATACGATTCGTTAAAAAGTTTACTCATTTTTTGTATACCTGGATGGAGCAACTTTTCATGTGTTTGCAAAATTAACTCTTTGAATTCAGCATAGGTGTTTATATTTTTTAGTAACACCAGACTTCTTAGTATCTTAGTGTTGTTGGTATTAATGATGGACAAAGGCATACGTAAATACTCGTAATGGCCATTTTTTGTAGAGAATGCTGTCTTGGGTATTGATTTAGGATCCATTTCGATCTGGTGAGAACCCTTAGCCAGGTCTATTGTTGTAAAATAGTTACATCTACCCAATTTTCCTAGTATTTCATCTATACTTGGTATGAGGTGTCTATCGCTAATGGTGATCTTAATTAATTTGCGATAATCTATCACTACTCTGAATTTTTTCTTACCGGAAGCATCTTGTTTTTTGGGTACTACCCAGATGGGACTATTGTAAGGTGAATTACTTGGACGGATAATGCCTTGGTTTAGCATGTCCTGTATCTGTTCTTCTACTTCTTGTTCATATGTCTGGGGGAAGCTGTATGTTTTGGAGTAAAGGGGCGAGTTATGCACTGTGTTAATGGTATGTTTTTCTTTGTTTGTGAAGGTAAGTTTATCTCCTTCGCGGTACTGTATGTCTCGATACTTGTGGAGTAGTGCTTCCAATTTATGTCTTTCTTCTGAATTTAAATGTTCAAGGCGATATGGTTCTTCAACCACATTTTTTTGTGTCTGAATACTTGATTTTTCTTCTGTTTGTTCCGATTCAAAAAAAAAGTGATTTTGATAAGATAATCCTGGAAATCGTGTAATTCAAAACTAATGCCATAAAGATTTACGTTATGTTTTTTATAATCAATACGAGCTTTTGCTTTCTTTATGTAATAAATTTCTTCCTATTAACATGTCATAATTATCAGAGAAGTTGTGTAATAAAAAATAATGATCATCCGGAAACAAGTTGTTAGAGGGTAGTTTAACACTTCTATTGATGGTTAAGGATCCATTACTAGTTTTGAAGACGTATTTTGTATCTGCTTTATGTAAATCAAAAATATTATGCGTCATCATATTTACGGTGGAGCCGGTGTCAATTAAACACTTTAGGGGTTTGCCTTTGTAATTAATAGTTATGTATTCGTTATTTCCGAGGCCGTCAACTGAAAATTGTTCAATTTTTGTTTCTTTATTTTCAATTTCAATTTTCTCAATTGGTGGTTGCTGAGTTTGTTCGTATTGTGGTATTCGCGTTTCTGTATACTGTTGATTGTGCAAATCTGCATAGTAATAGTTTTGGTCAGAGTGTGGGTAATAATAATTTGAGCAGTAGTTATTCTCTGGTTGGTAATAGTTGCCGGGGCAATAATTTTTTGTCACTTCTTGTTGGTATCTCAATTCGCCTATGCTCATTCTGCTCTGTCCACTGTCAGATGGTCTAGGTCTTTTTGATGGTTGATTTGGTATTGTACTAAAAGATTGTGGTGAGTCGTGTAAAATGTTCGAGTTTTGTCCAAATCTATTGCGATCGAACACGAACTGTCTGTTCATACTGGGTTTAATCCTTGGGGCTGGCGGTGTTTGTGGTTTTTGTTTTAGTTGATAGTTGAGGTTTGGTTGTTGAAAGGAGATGGCTTAAATGGTGGTTGGTAAAAATTCGGTTGAGGAATGGTTGGATTATAATATGGTTGAAATGGGGTAATAAATCTTGGCTGATTATAATTTGATTGTGTATGATTATAAGGTTTGTTTTGTTTTTCTAGTACACTATTTTTCTGGTTAATTTTATTTATTGGATTCATGCTTTCGTAGATGCCTTTCTCTTGCAACAAATTGATAAGTGATCTTAGGTCTGTTATTTCATGTTTAATAATGCGTAAGTAAATGTGAGTTGGCAATTTTTGAATTAAATCTTCAATACTACTTTTGATCAAACGAAGGAAAAGTGTTCTTTCTGATACGTTGTTTTCTAACTCCAGCTTACTTATCAATACTTGTCGTCGCCTTTCAGCTTCTTCCAGAAATGATCGCACGTTGCCCTTATAGGGTGTGTTCCTAAATTCTTCCAGAAGGGTATGATTCGGTGTCTGGGGCTTGAAACTCAGAATGAGTTGTCGTCTGAGCTCAGTCCAGCTGTCGCTCAATCCTATGGCTCGCATGACGTCGCCGCAGATATTTCTCTCGATGTGACCGAAGATTATAAGCTGCTGCACCACATGGTTGGTGGGGTAGAGCGCTAAAACGTAGTCGACCCGTTTAATGAAGGTATAGAGAGCACTTGGGTTGCCGTCGAACCTTTAGATGTTTTGTAACTGCTGTGCCACTTGGGCCATGCTGCTTTCCGAAAGTGGCCCTGCTGCCGCTGCTGCTGCTGGTTCTACTCGTACCATGATTTCAGTTGGTTTTATTTTTATTCTTTGTTATGTAGGGTTAATTCAACTTTGCTCAGAAACAATTAATTATGTTTTATTTATTTTAATTTCTTTTCAATTGTTTGCTGCTTATTTTTTTGATCAAGTTAAGCAGAATAAATTTAATCTTTACTTAGAGCCTATTTTATTTTAATTTTATTTTTATAATTTTTTGTTTTTATGTTTGTTTTATTTATTTTATTGCTAAAGTTGCGTAGGATTAGATAAATTTCCACTTAAAACGATAAATAATGTTTTAAATATTACTTATTTAAATTTATTTTCAATACGGTATGCACTTGCAGCTATTTCGCGTGGTTTTGAGGTAACCGCATTGAATTTATGTCCTCCACGAATTCTGAAGCGTCCTTCCAAGTTTAAAAGTCACTTGAATTTTTTCTCAACGGCTACGCGTTTTGTAGTTTACGTACTACTGTCGAGGTTTTATATTAAAACTTAGTACGATTATCACTACCGCTTTGGGCGCCGCGGAGGTTCGTTTAAATAAATCTCCGTAAATTTTGAGTCCTCTTTATTTGGTATCTGGCTTAGAACTGACATTTAAGTCGCTGCGGAGAAGCTACAGCGCTTGAAAATATTGTTTGTGTGTGTGTCTTGCTGGCGAAGCGGTCTGCATTTATTTGTTTGCAATAAATGCATGATAGCTTATTCAGCGAGATTTGTGTGGGAATAGAATGTGTCTGGTGTGACTTGTGTTATGTCACTATACAAGTCCCAGATAATGTTCAAAAATGACTGGTGCGAAAAGTATTCGCCTTTAAAGTGCTGGAATGGGACTAAACAGTAGTCTGTAGTCAGTACTTCAGAACACGTGTTTTGGTTAGCATAACCCATAGTGAAATCAATAAAGTGTACCAGGTAGATGACGTACACTTATTTCTCTGAGTAGCAATTGTCAATGTGTCAATTTATTTGTGTCAGCTCTATTAACCTTTATTTTGTTGTCGTTAAATTTAAAATTTACTTTCAGTACTCCAGAAATATATATTTTCGTAATGTATTTTTCGTTAGAAAAACATAGAAACTGCATTGCCATGCGTTTTTTTTTTTGCAGAGACAGCACGTTTTTCCTGGCATGTAGTTGCGTTTTTAGTGTCGATTTTGGTGCAGAACGTATTTTCAAACAACAATTTATTTTGACATTTTTTCATGCAGCACAGACGGGTTATGAACTCTGACATTTTTCAGCAAAATTACATTAATTGTCAGAAAATAAGTGTACGATGAAGAGAGAGTTCCTCCTATCTGGCACACTTTATTAATTTCACTATGGCATAACCTAACTAATTCTTACTTGGTATACGTTCAGAAGTGTAAGCGTGCTCTTTGTGCAAGTTAAGTGAGGCGGGCTCCTGTAGGCCGACTTATTCACTTTCTTTGTTTTGCTGCAATGCGGATCTCCTAGAGTCCGACTTATTTGCTTGATTCTGTGGTTATTAAAAAACTTAAACTTTTATGCTAGTGCGGCACGACCGCCTTTATTGAAAGTTAAAATCACAATAACCTACGAGCTAGCTACCGAGGCTGAACATGCGTTGCGAAATCGATATTCGCAAACGCATTGTCAGAGTTTCTGCTTGGGACGTCGAACTCAGCAGATCGTTGTGAAGTCAACGCTCTGAGGAGCGCTGTCAGCATTTATGTTGTGAAGTCAACGCAGTTCCGAGCGTCCTCGGTCGATAGCAAAGAGCTAGGTATGTCGTTGACCCCAAGAGTTATTGTCCTAGGTTCGGGTTTTGGTTCCGATATGACCACCGTTGTCGTTGTTTTGCATATTTTACCTTGGATTAGTTGTTTTGTCAAGATAAGTAGCATTATAAAGATAAGTTCTACTATTAATCCAGAATTGATAGTGTTGTGCTCTTTGCTGCTGTCTTCTAGTAATCCGAGGTGTTCTGTGTTATTTATTTGCAGTTGTTTTATCATTTTTAACGACAGAATTTCTTCTGTTTTATCTGCTGTGGTAGGCGGCTGAAGAATGGCTGGCATTGGCTTAGCGTTAACTATTTCTTTTGTTTTGAATATTTTGTCTTCTATATTGATAGTGGCGTTATGGAATTTTATTAAGAAGGTTCCGTTGAGGTTGACAGTGTCGTTATTTATGTTGATGGACCCCTCGTATTGATTAAGGAGTATTAATCCGGGAGTGATTTCTTCGATGGATGGTAGATGCTGATTGTTTGTTTCGATGCAATGCGGTAGTTGACTTCGTAGCAGGTTCGGTATACATGAATTGTTACTTAAATCTACTATATTATTATATGAACAAATTGATAAATCGTTATAGTTTTGGCATGGTTTTTCTATGCCGTATAATTTTTCTTCACATTTTAATATAGTTTGATCATCGATTTTGTTAATTTTATCGCCTTTTTTTATAGGTCGGTGTCAGTGAGTGTATCGCACGGTTTTATTTCGGTTGTGGGTAGGCTTATAATATAAATGATTGATTTATCATCTGTGGCGATTTTTACATTGGCAAACTCTAGTGCTTCATTCACATTGATATATGGTATTTCTCCTTTTCACAACGCATTTTCTATAATTTCTATTTCTTCATTCGAAAGTACATATGAGTTTATTACATTGGCTTTCGCCCAATGAATAGCGTATGCTATGTTTATTACTTCTTCTTTTACAATTTCTAGTCTACTTCTTATATCTAGAATGAGGTTATTTTCATATTCTCTGTCCTCTTTTACAAATTTCAATATGCTGTTGGTAATATTGGTTAATTAATTTATTCTGTTAGTTGTCATTCTATTTATGACTATTTGTTTGTTGTTGTTTTCTAGTAGGTTATTTGTTTTGTTTTCTATTATTTCCTGGTCATGATGGTCCGGATTCCCGGCGATCCATTTCCAGGCGCTACCTATGAAATCTAATGATCTCTTTAATTTCTTATTTACTTTAAGCCTGCCTAAGTAGGATTTTGTTTGGGCTGTTAGACGGGAAATTTGGGAGACAAGGAGATTGTTGGGTCTTGTTTGAATGTTTGCCGCGTGTTCGAGTCTGTTGATCAATTCATCGTATTTGTCCAGATCTATTATATGGATGAGTTTAAAGGTGCCGGTTTGTATCCTAGCTTCGCCCCTGTGGATTGCTACCAATTGTGTTCTCGTATAGTCGAGTATCTGCACCTCCGCTATCGCTAGCGTTAAGATGGATCTGGAAGAGTAGTATAGAGACAGTTCTTTATTAGATTTTTATGAATCGTTCTTCCTGATCGGGTAATTACTGTACTGTTTCTGTTTTCTGCTACGATTTCTTCTTTATACCTCGGGATCAGCTTATTTCCTAATCTTTTATTGATATTGACATAAATTGTTTCTCCTATTGAATAGTCCTTGTAGAGTGTTCAATTTTTATTGTGATAAATTAAGTCGGCTTCTTGTTTCTCTTGAAGTTTTTTAATATTTTCCTTTTTGTCTTTTTCGATTTGTTCGGGGTCTGTGGTTATTCTTTGTCCGAAAAATAGTTCGATTAGTTTTCGTCTGGTTGTCGCATGAATTGAATTGTTATATTCGAATATTGATTTATCCAGAAGTTCGGAGAAGGTTTCGTGTGTGTTTTCTGATTTAAGGCAACGTATTATTTCGGAGAGTGTTGAGTGGAACCTTTCTATTTGGCCGTTGGATGAGCTTGTGTAGGGTGGAGCTTTGTGGATGTCAATACCGAATTGGTTGTTTAGCATAAATGTTATTGGACTGGCATTCAGAAATTTCTCGTTGTCAAATACTATTACTTTGGGTATTCCGAATGATATGATGATATCTCTAAGCGGTTGTTTAATATCCTCAACCGCTCTTGATTTCAATATTTTGGCAAGTGTGTACTTAGAGAACTTGTCTATTGCAGTTAGTATGATATGCTTGTTGGTGTAGTGGATGTCGATATGGACAATGTGTCCGGGGTATTCTGGTATTGGGGTGGCTTGAATCATGTGTTTGTTGGGGTGACGATCATATTTGTTTAGTTTACATATCTTGCATTGGTTAACTATTTTCTTTATTTTAGCTCTCATTTGGGGGAAATAACATTTCTGTAGAATTTGTATTTTGTTTTCTTCGCCGTTTCGGTGTGCGCGATTGTGTTCGTTAATAATTTCCGTTTCTTGGTCAGTTTTGTCTGTTATGTCGGTTACCATTTTCCTACAAAAACGTATTCTGTATCTGCTAAAGTGAGATGAATAGATGCTTTGAATTTTTCCGAGTGTTCTTTCGTCGGTTTTTAAGCCGTTGATGACTGATGGGTTTAAATAGCGCTTGAGAATACCTGTTAGTGTTTCTTCTGTGTATACCGGTTCTGTTAGAATGTGGCGATGGTAATTGGGAAATATGATTTTGAACTGATACGTGGAGGTTTCTCCGGGGTCTAGAATAATTTGATTTTTGTAAACATTTAACGGTTCATTGGCGAATTGTATTAAGTTTTGGGAGGAACTTTCGTCGCTGTTTTGTGTCGCAGTCATGGAGTTGATTTGAGTTTCGACAGGTGGTCGTGAGAGTGCGTCCGCCACTTTGTTTGTGTTTCCGGGTTTGTATAGTAGTTCGTAATGGTATTCTTCCAAAATGGCTTTCCAGCGTTTGATTTTGGAATTGGAATTCTTGTTGCTTAATGCGTACGTTAGGGGCTGATGATCTGTATAGATTTTTACTTTTGCTGTGCCGTAAAGGTAATTTCGTAGGCATTTGAGAGCCCAAATTATTGCCAACATTTCTCTTTCGTTAGTGGCATATCGATAGTCGGCCTCGATAGCTCAGCGGGTAGCGCGCTGGCTTCTCATACCGAGCGCCCCGGGTTCGATTCCTGGCTTGGGCTGGAAAAAACACTCATCTACTTCTGTCGCTATCCACATGAAGGGAATTAGAATTACAAGAATCGCACAAGTGCGCTCTTGGCAGGCAATGGCAAAACCTCCAAGTGTGAAAGAAAAACTGCCCATCGCCGTTCGGATTCGGCGTTAAACTGTAGGTCCGCTCCCCTCCCTTTCCCCATCCGTTTGAAATGTGTGGTATATCACATGTTGAAAAAACAGTGTTGCATACGCATTTCAAACGGGTCGAATCTGTGGTATCACAACGGGCCCATTAAGAGGCCTAAGTGTGTCTCATACAGAGGCAGCCACCTCAACCTAACCTAACCTAGTGGCATATGCTTCTTCCGTTTTGCTAAGAGTTCGGGATATGAATATAATGGGTTTCTTATCTTGTTCTAGTACTGCACCTATTGCGTACTTCGATGCGTCCGTTGTCAGATAGAATTCTTTGTTGTAGTCGGGGTATGATAGCATTATGTCTTCTGTCGTTAAGGAATTTTTTAATTTGTGAAATGAATCGATGGCTTCTTCGGAGAGGGTGATAAGCTTTTTGCTTGAATTGGTTTTGGACACACATCCATCTTCCCCTCTTAAAAGGGATGTCAAGGGCTTTGCTATTTTAGCATAGTCTTTGATGAACCTTCGATAGAATCCGGATAGACCTAGGAATGATCTTAAATCTTTCAATGTTTTGGGACGTGGGAAGTTCGTAATTGCTTCCACTTTCGCTGGGTTGGTTTTTATTCCTTTTTGAGAGACGATGAAGCCTAGGAATTCAACCTCAGTTTTGAGAAATTCACATTTATCGATCTGCACCTTCATATTTGCGTTGTGTAACGTTTGGAAAACGGTTTCGAGGTTTTTTAAGTGGGAATTAGTGTCTTTGCTGAAAACAATGATGTCGTCGATATACACGTAACATATTTTGCCTATGTGTTCGCGTAGTATATCGTCGAGTGCTCTTTGGAAAATTGAGGGTGCATTTTTGAGACCAAATGGGAGTCTCACGAACTCATATTTGCCGTGTCGTACGGAGAAAGCGGTTTTTTCAATGTCGCTTTCTTTGAGCGGGATTTGATGAAATCCGCTTTTTAGATCGATGACGGAAAATAATTTATTCTTTCCTAATTCTGAGAGCACATTATTGATATCTGGTATAGGATAACGATCGGAAATGGTGACCGTGTTTAGTTTCCTATAGTCGATCACGAGGCGGTATTTCTTTTCGCCTGAAGCATCCATTTTTTTCGGTACTATCCATACCGGAGAATTATAAGGGGACCGTGAAGGTCGTATTATGCCATCGTCTAGAAGTTGTTTGATTTGGTTTTCAACTTCGTCTTTTAGGGAGATTGGGTATGGCTAATAGGTAGAATAGACTGGTCGGTCCGTTGAAGTACGTATCTCGCCTTGGACTACTGTGGTGAATGTGATTTTTTTGTTTGGTTCGGCAAACAGGTCCGAGAATGTTTTTGTCAGTTTATCCATTTGTAATTGCTCTTGTTCTGTCATGTGGTTTGTTCTAATGCCAAGAGCGTTTATGGAATTAGCAATTTGTTGCTTAATTTTGATTTTGTAATTGTTTCTAATTAGCATGTAGTTTTCTTTGGTGTAAATGATCGCGGACAGTTCTTTCAAACTGTCGTTCCCTAATATCCCGTGGAAGGATTTTAAGGTAGGTAGGAGGAAAAATTTAATGTTAATGTTTTTTTGTCCAAATAGATTAACTGTTGTATGATGGGTGATTCTAACGTTGCCAGCTATGGAATTCGCGGAAAATATTTTCTCGTTTGGAATAGGTTTTGGTACGAGGTTCGGCTGTATGTAGTTTCTATTGGATCCCGTGTCTATCAGAAATTTTATCAATTCACCGTTGACCAATCTACATTCAAAGTAGGGCAACGATGAACACTTAGTCTAAAAAATGTATGTCGGTAAAATCGTTAGTTTCATCGGTAGGTAAGTCTTCTGTTGCATCTAATTGATCTACGTATTCATTTAGTCCCTGTTCGTAATTGTAGTCTTCTTCGTCTTGGTGTGGTTGTGACTGCGTTTCCTCGGTGTTAATATGGAAATTTCTTTGTAGTTTTGGGGGTACCTGGTTGTATGCATTTCCTTGTGTGGGTCTCTTTCCTGCATATTGGAATGGTGTGGGCCTATTCGCATAATTCACGTTTGCGGTTTTCATACTTTCGTCCACCTCCATTGGTTGGGGTGGTTTTGGTTGATATGGTCTGGGTGGTGGGAATTGGGGATGATTGTTTCCATATTGTGGTGGAAATTTCTTTGTGGCTGGTAGTAGTAAGAGTTGTTAAATGGTCGGGGGGTTTGTAAATTTCCTTGTCTAGATTGCGGCAAATAGGCTAATTGGGGGAAAAAGTGTTTTTGTTGTGTATTGGGATAAGGTTTGCGTGGAATTGGTGGTGGTATGTTCATATCCATACCCCTGTTTGTCCCCCCAGTGTTCCTGGCATGGTAAGCTCGGTAATTCTGGTTTTCGAGCTTTGTACAGAGATGAAGGGCTTGCGGTAGATGGAATGGCTCTTTCATTCCGAGCAGACGAGGCAAGTCGCCTCTGAGGCCTCTTATGAACGTGTCAAGAGCCTTATCCCTGTAGTTTTTCGTTATGATATTCATGGATTCGGTGCCGATGTCCATACAGGAAATCTTATTTAGAATCAAGGATAAATGTTCGTAGACGGCTTGATAGAATTGTTCAATGGGTTTGTTGCCCTGCACTAGGGTAGTCATCTGGTACTCTAGTGTACCAAGATCCCGTTTGTCTGCATAATGCAGTGTTAAGCAGTGTGAAATGCTATCCCAATTAAGCGGGGTGTTGTAGGATTCCAATACGTTATCGGCATTGCCGATAATTTTGTTTCTAATGATATTTATTATACCAAAATATTTGGGGGTGCCCCTAATGGGTTCGTATATTTTTAAAATACGTTCTACGCTCTTTTTCCAAGAGCTATACTCAATGGGGTTGCCTGAGAACTCTCTTAGGCATCGCACCACATCTGGCACCTTATCAAGTTCGTCGATATTGTTTCTATTTTCGATATTTATTTCCTCGTCCGTATTGTTAAAAAAATTTCCGATCGGATTTCGTATGGAGTCAATGATTGTTTGGCGTTCCGAAATGCAAACCCTATGAACTATTCCGGTTATAATGGCCTCTAATTCGGGAGTTGCATGTACCTGTGGGGGGTTGGCAGGAAGAGCCGGTGGGGGATTGGGAGGGGTCCCGGAGGGAAGATTTAGAACGGAGGGGCGGATGAGATTGTTGGGGTTTGACATCTTATTGTAAAAAAAATATCTAGGATTCTAATTTCACTCGCGCTTTCTCACAAGCCAGAATTAAATTTATGGTTGAATTTTTTCACGATATAATTTTCTTTCACAATTTTTTACACTTATCACTTTAATTGGTTTCATCTATTTTACTAATGGCTATTAACTTAAACTAAATGATATTCTGCCAAAAAAATATCTAGGATTCTAATTTCACTCGTGCTTTCTCACAAGCCAAAATTAAATTTATGGTTGAATTTTCTTTCACAATTTTTTACACTTATCACTTTAATTGGTTTCTTTTATTTTACTAATGGCTATTAACTTAACTTCTGCCAACTCACAATACCACAACTGTCGGGAACATGCTGGGTCGGTGGGAGCAACTGGTTCCTTTTTGTTGACAATCAGCTACTGGGGAATCACTGTCCACACGATATTCCAGCCCGCTGCGATCCAACGATGCCAACGGTTGTTCCGGGGTCCAGAAGTGAAGTAGTGCAGTGCGTGGAGAAAACGTTGGGCGCCAGTTAAGTGAGGCGGGCTCCTTTAGGCCGACTTATTCACTTTCTTTGTTGTGCTGCAATGCGGATCTCCTAGAGTCCGACTTATTTGCTTGATTCTGTGGTTATTAAAAAACTTAAACTTTTATGCTAGTGCGGCACGACCGCCTTTATTGAAAGTTAAAATCAGAATAACCTACGAGCTAGCTACCGAGGCTGAACATGCGTTGCGAAATCGATATTCGCAAACGCATTGTCAGAGTTTCTGCTTTGGACGTCGAACTCAGCAGATCGTTGTGAAGTCAACGCTCTGAGGAGCGCTGTCAGCATTTATGTTGTGAAGTCAACGCTCTGAGGAGCGCTGTCAGCATTTATGTCAACATTGTGGGGTTGTTGGCATAAACACTGCTGCGGCGGTGGTAAGTTTCGGCGTCAGCATAATTTCCGATAACTTGCATAAACAAAAAAAATCTGAAATTATGTAAACATGTTCTTTTACTTATTTATAGCACATTTACTCGTAGTTCAATTATACAGAAGTATCTTCACTGGCCAAAAGTCGTATTGAAAGGGTTAAAGTTTTGCAGCATACTTTAGCAAACATTTTTCATAAAGTTTGATCATAAATTTGGCGTCTAGATTTTGTGTGAAGATAGTTAAAGTGCCAAATCCTTTTTATCAAAAGCATCCATAAACATGGACCTTTGTAGGGTGCTTAACGGTCCGCTGAACAAATTTTTGGCCTTTAGCAATCCAAGCTTAGCTCCCGATATTCGAAACAACGAAAGTGGACTTATCCGTGAATATAACTTTACTCCAATCCCGATCCAAGTTTTCCTTTGCCAAAGAATATGAAGTATTATAGAAGGCGCATGTGGACACAAAAGTGTTTTCGGCTGTTATGATGCGAGGGGGAAGAGCGAAGCGTAGGCATTTGAGCATGTTAAGTGCATAACATTTTCTGTTAGATTTGCGTAGGACAACAGCAAAAGCAATGTTGTTGTTCGCAACGGCTTCGCTCGTTTACATTGAAATGGTGGTTGTTGTGGCGTAGTGCTCGCTCTTTTTTTGGATGCATTTTTACTGATCTTGTTTGACGAAGCGCAAGCGGGGAGCAAACAACGAACCAAAGCATCGTCATCGTCGTTTCAACGAAGATGGTTCGGGATTCGCTAATGTTTTTTGTTGTTGTCATTTATTTTGTGTATGCTTGGCATAAATGCAGTATAGTGAACCCTCGTGAAAAATAAATTAGTATGCTTTTATAAAGAGTGTTGGCTCCTGAATCTAGGTTAGGTTAGGGTGGCAGCTTGAAGAGCTCACGTAGGCCATATAGCGCCGTTCGTCCAGTGTCCCGTTAGCACAGAAACTATGGAATAAATGGAATTCCGCTTTAAACGAAGTAATTCACGTGTTCTACCTTGGTTAAGCGATGGCCAGGTTTCTCTGGGGATCCTACATAGGTTCTCCGCCCAGAGTCGATTAGCCAGGCGGAGATAAGCCTGCCTGACCGTCAATTTGACGGTCGCAAGGGGGATGCTACACTGCGTAGTAGGAGCTGGAAGCAGAGTGCCTTTTCTGGCAAACTCGTCTGCCACGCAGTTGCCAGTGATGCCACTATGCCCCGGAACCCAACTCAGGTGAACCCTGGCATGCTCTGATATGTCATTCAGAGCGGCCCGGCACTCTGCAACCAGTTTAGAGGAGGTATATGTACCTATCAAAGATTTGATTGCTGTCTGGCTATCTGAGAACATACATATAGCCGAGGGAATGGGGGGTTGCGATTGCAACCGATCCACTGCCAGCAGTATTGCCATGGTCTCCGCTTGGAAGACACTACAGTGGTCAGGGAGACGAGCAGAGAAACTGGCGCCCAATTGATCGCAGAAAACCCCACATCCGACCCTATTCTCCAGTTTAGAGCCGTCTGTGAAGATTTCGATAGCGTTTGGCAACGAGCGACGGCCTTCCGTCCAGTCGCTCCTGCTGGGGATCCCTATAGTGAACTTACGCTCAAAGCTAGGGGGAAGGACTGTATAGTCAATATGTGTCGGGGCTGGAAGATCCAGCCCGAGGATTCTAGACTGGCCTTGGTCCGCTCGTTCCCAACTGCATATGGCATTTAGCCGTACAGCGGCAATCTTGGCGGCCTGCCTGACTAGCAGGGTCGAAGGGACCCAATTAAGAAGAGCAAAAAGCGCCTTAGTAGGCGTGGAACGGATGGCTCCAGTTATGAGAGTGGCAGCAAGTCTCCTGACCCTGTCGAGCTGCTTCAGGTTAACCCGGCTATCCGCCGCAGGCCACCAACAGTGCCGTAGAGTAGGATAGGCTCAACCACTGCCTCATAAAGCCAGGAAACGACGCGTGGCTGGAGCCCCCATCTGGCACCCACCGCCCGTTTGCAGCAGTAAATGGCTCTGGAGGCTCTTCTCGCCCTTTCAGCGACGTTCGCGCTTCAGGTGAGCCTAGAGTCTAATATGAGCCCCAGGTATTTCACCTCCTTGCTCAGTTTGAGCGAGGTTTCATTTAGGGCTGGGACTCTGGAAGGCGGAACTTCGCACTTCTTTGTGAAGAGAACAAGATCCGTCTTTTCCGGATTGGCCGTAAGGCCGCAGGAGCTGCTTCATGAGGAGAGGATGTCCAAGAAGTGATTCATCCGTTCGGAGAGCACACTTGGAAATTTGCCGGCTATGGCCATTGCAACAACGTCGGCGTAGGCGACGACCCTGCATCCAACAGCCGCTTACTTGACAAGCAGTTTGTTCAGGGTTAGATTCCACAGGAGTGGCGACAGAACGCCCTCCTGGGGGGTTCCCCACGTGACTGACCTGCGAAGATACGCCGTCCCTAACGTAGAGTTTATGAAACGGTTGCTGAGTAGGGCGCTGATGAAATCTACCAATTTACTACCAACGCCAAGTTCAGAAAGAGCACCCCCTATCGCTAGAGGGCAGACATTATTGAATGCGCCCTCTATGTGTATAAAAGACACCAGGGTATACTCCTTGTATGCTGGCGACTTGTCTATATAGTCGACCAGGGAGTGCAACGCAGATTCAACTGACCTACCCCTTGTGTATGCATGTTGCGACTCAGAGAGAAGAGCTGGGTCAATAAGGCTCCTAATAATGACGTCGAGTATCCTCTCGAGGGTCTTCAGGAGAAAAGATGTCAGACTTATTGGCCTTGGCGTGCGAGGTCTTGCTGGCCTTGGGAATGAAGACGACATCCACCTCCCGCCATAGGAGAGGAATGTGTCCCCACCCCAAGCACGCCTTAAAGATCGCGACAAGCCATGGCACCGTCGATTCCGCGGTTTGCTGTAGCTCAGCCGGAATGACGCCGTCCGGTCCCGGAGATTTAAAGGCTCGAAGGAGTTAATGACCCATGTAACCACGGTGCCATCGATACGGACGTCTGTTAAGGCCAAGGGTGTAGTTCCCCCGGAACCACCTCTTCGGCAGAAATGGAGGTACTCCCCGGAAAGTGCGCGTCTCCCAACACCTCCAGGGTTTCCCCGCTGGACTCCGTCCAGTCCCCATTTGCCTTCTGAATGGTGGTGAGAATGGACGGAGAGCTGCTGAGAATCCTGCGGAGTCGGCCGATGTCCGAGACCTTTTCGATACCGCCGCAAAAGGATTGCCACGATTCCCTCTTTGCCCTCCTGACCTCTTGCTTGAAGGCTCTGAGGTCGGATCTATACGCGTCCCAGGTGTTATTCCCCTTGGCCGCGTTGAAAGAGCGTCTACTTGCACGCCGCAATCTAGCGATTTCGGCGTTCCACCAGGGTGGTTTTGGCTTGCCCCTGTAGATCCTAGGCTTGCAAGCAGCAGACGAAGCACGACTAAGTGAATTCTCGGTCTCGTTGTCTCCCGGACACAGGAGCCGCGGAGGAGCTGAGGGGGTCTGGCCGGTGTACTCAGGTCCAGACGGAAACTGGTGTACCGGTGGTTGGAGAAGGAGCACTCCTCCAAGACACGCCAGTCCCTGACCAGGTGCCCAGAGAGCGCGGTGGTCAGTGTGACGTCCAGAACCTCCCTCCGAGTAGCGGTAAGGAATGTCGGTTCCCTCCCCTTATTCGCAATGCCTAGGTTAGTATTCAGTAGAAATTGAAAGAGCAACTCACCTCGTTCGTTTAGGTCGCTACTACCCCAGGCATCGTGGTGGGCGTTGGCGTCCGCCCCGATGATGAGCGGAGTGCCCCGCTCGCTGGCTGCTGCAGTTAACACCCTCAGTGACCCGTAAGGAGGTGTAGGCCCGTGGTCGTGCGCCATGTAGCTGGATCCAGTAGACCGGGGAATGTATCTCAGCAACTATGGCCACGCAGTCCCCGCCGCAGTATCTAGTAAGAAGAGAGGCATTAATGGAGTCGCTTATGAGGGTGCAGGCCCTGATTTTACCTGCGCCGTGGTGGGTTCTGTATCCGTTGAGGCTGAGCCCCCGAACCCGATCCTCGAAGATCCATGGCTCTTGGACCAGCACGATGTCCTCCCCGCTAGATGCCAGGCGGAGGAGAAGGGCAGCCGAAACCGCCTTAGAGTGGTGGAGATTAATTTGGAGTATCCCCACCATCTCTAGGAGTGTCGACCACCGCGACGTCGCCATCCTCCTTCCCGACGAATATATCGTCCAGGTCGGATAGCGAGATATTATCGTCCTCGGGATCATCTTCGGTACTCACTTCAAGGCCTTCGAAGAAGTCACCGATCATTTCCGAGGCGGAGACGACACTGTCAGCACCATCCTCGGAGGCGGTGACAAGGACGGGGGGCGCCGCAGAAGGCCCCGGTGTTACACCTAGTGGGTTCTGCGGGTCGGAGGATGACTGGTCCCCCGGTACACCCGTAATGTGACGGAGTCAAAGCCGTAGCTGACGACACCTCCGGTGGTGGCAAGTGGCTGGAGGGATTCCTTGTTGAGGATCACCATTGCCTCTCTCAGAGAGCCACACGGTTCGCTGACCCAAACCATCTTCCAATTGTGAGTGGATAGCTCCGGATTGCCGGTCCGGAGGTAGTGCAGAATAGCTGCCGGGTCCGATGGTTCAGCCGGAACCCAGGTTTTGGAGCGTGGTCTGCTTGGGATTTCATCCCGGGGCACCGCGCGTAGATTGGCACCAGGCCATACTTCTCCCAGCTTGCTTACTGCCATACGGAACAAGTCCGCAGAGCGCTGGTCGGAGCAAGCCATCAGCTTCACGTGGCCTTGGTGCCAGCCTGCGTCCCTACACTTGGGAGGTGGGGTCTGGATTTGCCGCCAGAACCTCATCGTAGACGGACAGTAGGGCCGACCTGACTGTCCGCCAGTTCTCCGCAGAGATCGCTCCGTCTGCGTTGCTAGCGTCAACGAGAGCCCACACCAAACTATCCTTGGTGACTTCGCTAAAAGTCCGACCAGACGTCGGAGTCGGTGCCGCCAGCCTCGGCGTCTTACTGGCCTGAGCCACTTGCGGAGGCTGTTGCTGCTCCCGCGACCTCTGTCGCTTGGGGGCGAATTGAAGGGCCTGAGGCGAGGTGTTCTTCGTGTGAATGTTTTTCCTCGCCCATTCTAACTGAGTGAGTTTCTCCGTGAGTTCACCCGGAGGAATCTTCTCCAGCCTGTGCAGGACCTTGTAGGCTGTCTTCCTGGTCCTGTAAGCCTGTATAGAGGGGGCGACATTGGAGATAGCGCCTGAGGTGGAGGCGGCGCTACGGGAGGCTGAAGGGGCAGGTTGCCCTGTGTTTTTCTTTGGGGCA
Source organism: Melieria crassipennis (assembly GCA_963668005.1). Taxonomy (NCBI): domain Eukaryota; kingdom Metazoa; phylum Arthropoda; class Insecta; order Diptera; family Ulidiidae; genus Melieria; species Melieria crassipennis. The sequence goes on along the minus strand of OY764963.1, from coordinate 42,672,221 downwards.
GAACGCGGTCGCCCGGCGGTTTTTGCCTGGTAGCGGTCGCGTTGCCCGAAGAAGAGGGGCGACCTTTGGTACCGACCTGCTGCTGCCTAGCTATTGGAGCCCTAGCTGCAGTGGAGGGTTTGCGCTCCCTTTGCGGGTTAAGCGGGCGTGTCCCCCGGGGGATCGACGTGCGCGTCCCTTTCAGGTTAGGCGCGCGCGTCCCTTTCAGGTTAGGCGCGCGCGTCCCCTGTGGGTTGGACGCATTTTGAGGGATTTTGGACGAATTCATGGCTGTTGGGTCCCCACTCGTGGCCGCTATCGCCGCCCGATTGCGTAGTCACTATAGGATCCCATGGTTATCTTTGCAAGCAGTGACGCCATGCGAAGGGTTGGCAGCTGCCCTTATGGGGTCAGCTGCTCAGAGCCAGATCCAGTGCAAGTCAGGAGTGAACTCAACTGACGCCTACGCCACCAACTTAACGGCGACGGGCATTGAACGTACCACGAAGCCTGCCAGGGTTTTAACCCGACGGAGGCAGCCGTGGCATTAGCCTGGAAGCCATTTTCACTGGGTGTCACTCCAGGGTACTCAGGTAACAGAATACCACGACCACCAGCCTAAAGCAAACAAAATCCAGATCGAAATTGAGAAGGTCCGGAGACGAAAACACGGTCGTGCCAATCGATACGTATATCGGGGGGGGGGGGGGTCAGGCAGGTCATTTGGCGTTACCCAGGATGCACCACGAGGAGGCGACCTGCATTACATCCCAAAAATCCTGAATCTAACAAACTAACATATTTGCCTGGGAAACGCCCATAAAAGGCGTGGCTCGGGGTCAAAATTCAAAGTTGTTATCACAAAAACTCAATTAATCTTCGTAAGGTCTTTTTCATACCTTTCTTCTGATGTGCAACATTAGATACGTAAGATGTACTAATAAAAAGTTTTAAGCGAAACTTTTTTTTAATTTTGTTTAGCGGATTTTTTTCTCGAAAAAATCCATTACTAAGGTACAATAAGTTCGTTACCATATTGTAGCCTTTGGAATTCCCTTTACAATGAAATGTAAAACATTGGATATTTTTGTGATTTCGCATTATAAATATATTTAAATTGAGTTAAAAGCCGAAGGCCGGCCACACAAAAGGTATTTGAATGCCGGAATACTTTTGGCCGCGAAGTCGAAGTTACGATTATAAAAGTTATTGCTTAGGAGCGACCGACCGTGCATCACGGTTTCGAATACAAAAATACTGTAAACACTTTATTTATTCGTGATGCCTTAGTTACTCCCATGAGGGTTTTTTTTTTTAAGCCCGGCCGAAGGCCGGCCCCACAAAAGGTATTTGAATACAGAAAAACTGCAGGTTACTACCACCCACCATGTAATGGAAAAATATAACCACACACAAATACAATTGAAGGCTTGTGGTGTCACGCAAAATATTCAATGCCACAATACCATAAAAGCAAAAAAGGTTTTAAAATAATGCAAAGCTAGAAATATAGATCCTTTCCAATCCTTTTTAATATGGCGGGTACTTTGTACAACCCCTTTCAGCCCTCATTGCCCGAAAGTGATGGCGAAGGTGAATATGAAATGGCTTTGGACCCAGAGTCAAGTTAGAAAAAATTTAAAAAATATATTCAGAAAAAACAAAAGTACACATTTTTATATTTTGTTGTAAAGGATTTCACAGGCTACAATATCGTAACAAACTTATTATACCTTAATAATGGATTTTTTCGAAAAAAAAATCCGTTTTTGAAACCGTGTAAATCAGTTCGGGATTAATTAAGTTTTTTTGATAAAAACTTTACACTTTCACCCCGAGCCACGCCTTTTGTGGGCGTTTCCCAGGCAACATTTTTAGTAAGATTCACAAAAATAAGCTCTATATGGCCCAATTTTCCGTTTTTTTTTTCATAAGGGTTCGCTATACTGCATTTGTTCCGTATGTTTTTTTGTGTAGCCGATTGGTTTTGCTGCATAAATTGCTGTAATGTCACCATCAATCGAATCTTTGTGGTGTATGGCTTTTTGCTGGCCAATGGTACGCTTTGATTGATTTAAAAATTTGGTGGTTGATCCCACTTTAAAATGTTTAAAAATTTTTTATCTTTTTTATCTTTATCTTTTTTTTTATTTTTTTATTTTATCAAAAATAATTAGACACGTGTTTTCAATTTTAAAAATCTAAATCTAACAGTGAAACCAAGGGTTAAAAGTTTGTATGGAAAAACATACTTTAATAGGTCTATTGACTTTAAATATGGTTAAAGCACTACAAATGAGAAAAATTAGACAGTTATTTTGCCACAAAAATCTTACGGGCTAAACAAAGGGGAAAATAAACTTGATTTATTTGGTCCATTGATTTTTTAACTTGCGTGCAGAGTCGCTGGGCCCTGATAATTTCCGAAGCAGCACCTTAAAAAACTGTTATTAAGGCATACAGTCGTTTAAGAATAGTGTAAATATTCTACACCTGAATGGTTCCATGGCGAATGCTGTGACCATAAAGTTGCAATATTCGATTTTCTTATTTTAGTTCTTTTAAGCAAGCATTATATGTGGGCTGTAAAAAGTTCCAAACACCGGTACTTTAAAAATTATTGCGGGCTAATAAAAACGTCTTCCTTTCTTTCCATTTCCCTTTTTAATTATCTTTGTTGATTACTTATTATTATTTACTTTTTATTGCTTGTAGCGATCATATAAGTCCCCATGCCAGTCATATTTTCTTTTCTATGACTTTGCGCACACTACATTCGGCAGTGAGTTCAGGAGCAATATGAGACGCCGTGCAGACTTATAGAAGAAGAACCAAAGCCAGCCAGAAAATAGAAATCTTTTTGCAATTTCAGCTTTTCGCCAGCGCAACAACAACAGCACATCGTCTTCATCTCCCAATCATCCCACGCCGCAGCAGTATGCTAACGCTAAAGTTACAGAGAATTCTGCTGTTAGTAACAGAGAGTTCCGCTGTCAATAACAGAGGGTACTACCAGCAGTACCCGCCAGAGAACGCGTTTGCTTGTATGAGATGCGCGTTCTATATTACTTCATGAGTAGTGCCACGGCTCGGGTGATACCACCGTACCCTTACATACTACAGTCGGTCGATCTGACACTTTGATCGACCCGATCAATTAATATAAGTGAACTTACATACTAGGCACAATACAACCACAAGGACATTACAATCTAAGTGTGAATTTGCAATGGTTGAACAATCGGTCATTAAAACTAGGGTGCTGAAGGCTGAATATGTAAATCATCTTCAATGGGGTGTTGCGGAAGCGACTCAATTAATTCGTTACCCGGAGGCTCAATCCACCTGCGAATATGTTTGGCTTCAATTATGCCCTGATAGGGGAGTTGAGTAATGGGGCAATCGTCGATATCGCCTATGATATAGCGGTCATGAGGCAGCTTCTTGAGTACCACATACGGTCCCTTAAATTTCTGAATTAACTTTTTATTGGTGCCAATAGTCGTATCATTATTTCGAATAACGACAAAGTCTCCTACGTCAAAAACCCTGGGCGGTCGACTATGCTCATTGAAACGCCTTAAGTTGTATTCTTGACTCTCACGAATGGCAACGGCGGCCTTGTCTCGCATAACCTCTAAATCTCTCCCGACGGAATTCACATCCTTCTCATCCAAGAACTCAGTGAGCCGATCCACTTCACACCCCCGCTGCAATACGCCAACGAGAAATTTACTAGGGGCCGTCTTAATTGCTCGGTGAACCGTATTATTCAATGCATACTCAACATGCGCCAGCTGGCGCACCCAATCGGAATGAGCCAGCGGCTCGCTCCATTTAGCCAGAATCGCCTTAAGCGTCCGATTCACCCTCAGCCTGACCATTAGCGGGGACGCAACTGCAACCTTCACATGTTCAATATTCTTATCTAAAAGGTAAGACGTAAACTCAAAATACTTATTATAATACTCATAATAAAAATATAATACTCAAAATACTTATTGTCGATACGACCGGATACAATTTTACATACTTAGTAAATGCATCAACGACCAGCAGAATATGTTTTCGTTTGGACTGAAGTGATGGCAGGGGATCGAAGTGATCAATATGTATCGTATGAAATGGAACAGGCTGCTTAGGGATATTGTACAAATTGTGCTCGTTCGTACGAGTCGGAGCGGAATACAGAATGCACTTGATACAATTTCGGATACATCTTTCAACTTTCTGTTGCATGTCAGGGAACCAGTAATGTAACCTAAGCTGGTCCATGGATTTCGTAACACCGAGGTGGCCAATCTTCTCATGAGTATGCCGCACCAAATTCTCCTCAAGCTCACTAGGTACATAGAGGAATAGATCCCCCTTTCGGTCCCGTCGGTAGACAATTCCGTCATGCATAGCGTACGATGTCGATTCGCCCTCACTCAAACTAATCTTCAATTTAGAGATAACCGGGTCGCGGTTTTGCACGGCCCTCACCTGGAAGTCAATATCTTTGAAACCAACGACGGAAACAATATGGCACCGGCTAAGAGCGTCCACATGACCCATACGGGCGCCAGGTCGATGACAAACGGAATAATTATAATTTTCAAATTCAAGGGCCCAACGAGCAATTCGCGGATTCATTTCTCGTTTATTCAATGTTAGGGTTAGTTGTTACAATCAGTAACAATTTTAAACGGAATGCCTTCCAAATAAGTGCGGAATCGGCGGAGGGCATAGACAATAGCAAGAGTTTCCAACTCAAAACTGTGATAATTGGCTTCCTGCGGCGTTGTACTTTTCGAGAAATACGACACCGGATGCAATTTCCCATCATCACCCTTCTGAAGCAAAACGGCACCAAAGCCTCTTGCGCTCGCATCGCAATGCAACTCGGTTTCACGCTTCTGGTCGTAAATTGTAAGAACTGGGGCGGAAGTAAGAGCGTTACCTAACATTTCATAGGCCTCCCTGCACTCGTCATTGAAATGAAACGGAACTTCCTTCTTCGTAAGATTATTCAGAGGTCGGGCAATGACCGAAAATGACGGAACGAACCGCCGGAAATATGAGCACAATCCCAAATATGAGTGTAGTTCCTTTGAGTTCTTTGGCACTGGGTAATTTTGTATAGCGCGCACGTGGTCCCCACTGGGAGTAATACAGAAGAGGGAGACATCGTATCCCAAATATTCAATCCGTTCGTAAGCACACTTGCAATTTGACAATCGCAACTCAGCCCATTACGAGCAAGACAGCGCAGAACACTGATTACCAACTCCATATGCTCAGAAATGTCCCTTGAAGGAATCACAATATCGTCAAAATACACTACAATAAGTCCGGTATCGGTAAAAGGCTTACGGATTCACGATATGAAACGCTGAAATACTGAGGTTGCATTTTTAAGTCCGAACGGCATTCGGATATACTCGTATTGACCACTCGGGGTTACGAAAGAAGTGTATCGCGTCGAGTCATCCGCCATTCTCACGTGGTGAAAACCATTCTTGAGATCAAGTAACGTGAATATTTTCTTATTGCCGAGATATTCGAGGCAATCGTCAATTAACGGAATCGGAAAATTATTTTGTATTGTCAATTTATTGAGCGCTTATAATCGAAACACATGCGCGTTTCACCATTTTTCTTCTTTACTAACACAATGGGTGAGGCGTAGGGTGAATCGCTGACTCTAATTATTTCACGTCGCAGAAGGTCACTTACTATCGCACTCACTTCATCTTTTTCGCAGTAAGAGAGTCGCCGAGGCGAGCAAAAGAACGGCGTATAGGTTGGCGTATAGGTTCGTCGTATCATAATTCGGAACGATCACCGACCTTCGATCAAACTTCAAATATTCGGAGGTAATCCTATGGCGTAAGCAGTCACGAAACAGCGCCGCGAGTTACGGATCAACGTCAATCTCGTCGGAAGATACAAAAACCCAAGGATTCTGAAAATTTTAAAACTCATCAAGCACTTCAATGGCAATAGACCGCGACAACGTCCGACGTGGAGCGGCAAAAAAATTTGAAACAATTCCCCTTCGATTAATTCGAATACGCCTGGATGAGCCCCCACTTTCACTTACACTATTCAATTGAGCCACTTTGGAAGTCAGAGGTGAATTACAAATGCACACGTCTTTTTGTTCATGTAATATGGTATTGCCAGAATCTTTAAATACAGAACTATGTTCAGAAATAGGAATGATTGGGCAAGAATACAATTGGATTTTAAATGACTGAAGTGCATCTCGGCCAAGCAGCATCGGAAACGGAAGGGCGTCATTTGACAGAACCAACACAGGAATTATCCGTACACGATTTCGTAGTAGCACAACAACACCCAGTTCACCGTAAGTGATCATGTTAGCCTTGCCCAATCCGCAAAAGTTTGACGGCCTCGGTTGTCCAATCTTGACAAACTCCGGAACCAAGGATATCGTAATAAAGCTAACGGGGCTACCCGTATGAAGAAGAGAGTTACAACCAATTACACCTGTGCACTTGGAATTACTTGACTTAAACACAACACTCACCATCTGAAGTGCGCTCATGGTCTGCGCTATCCCCTCGTCGTCACCATCGTCATCTTCTTGGGCGATCGGTCGGGCACTGTGGACGCCCACAAACGCGGCTCGTTGTTTCTTCGGGGCCGTCGGGCAGTCAGCGTATCGGTGGCCAAGGTTGCCGCACCGGAAGCACGAACCAGGAGTGCGGCGCTCTTTCGGACACTCGGCGGAGAGGTGTCCATAGCCGGAACAATTATAGCAGCGTGGTCCACTAGCTGCGGCTGAAGTTGGTGGTTTGACGTAAGTGGCACTCGTCGGAGTTGTACTGGCTGGAATCGTAGGGCGCAATTTCAACTTGTCATAGCGAACCATTAGTTCCTTCAGCTGCGGAATGTCGGTTGCCCCGTACAAGATTGAAATATCGGAGGTACGATCTTGTAAGCCGGCAATTATCTCCTCAATCACTTCGATGTCTGCATGCGAGGCGATCTCCACCATGATCAAAACATACCGGGAGCTCGTCTCGTTTTTCCTCTTAAAACGCTGGCGCAGCTGGTCATAGACCTCCTGGCGACTCGTACGGCGATCAAACTCGGCTACCAACGCAGCTCGCAACTCCGCCCAATTGGTAACATTAATTGTGCGGAGGAACACACCTGCTGTTCCTTTCAACTTGCGGCGCGCACAAATGTACCGATCGCGATCATCGCAATCGAGCGTGGCTGATGTGTCTTAGAAGTCGGTGATCCACTTCCGGATCCCATAAGAGTCGTCACCCGTGAAGTCGGCGATTGCACTATCCACTTCGGAGAAATCAAATTTTCGTCGGCATGGCGTGGGCGCCATGTCTTGTTCTAGTGCGCGCACCTTTGCGCGTAGCTCCAGTAGGGTTGCCCGCTGTTTTAGCCGTTGCATCTCAGCGGCGGCGTCTTCGTCGCTCCCAGGTGTATCAACATCGTCGCCACCCGGAAGACCGGCCTCCGCGTGCAGCGCCATTAGAGTAGTGCGTGTCGAGTTCGACGGCGCCGAAATGCCCGCAGCCGTCAGCTCCGCCATCAATTGGCCCTTCGTCGCTCGATTCATGGTGCTGGATTTGTAAATGGGGCTACTCCAACCACTGCCGGATCAGAAAAGTACTCGAACGTTCGCCTATCGACTTCGGGCCTAGGAAACTTTAACACCGATGTTGTTGACCGACACTCAGAATGGGTATACTACCCCACACTTGAACTGTAGTAGCCTTTATTTTATAAATTTCAATTGTACAACATTTAATATAAAATGGGCAACTTTCGCCAACTGTCTCTGCGCTGCTCACTGTCTGCTTCTCGTCTGTCTTCGTTTCGCGCGTTTTTGCTACTCGCTACTTGGCTTGCCACGCCACCGTCGGCCATCATGTGTCAAGTAGTGCCATGGCTCGAATGATGCCACTGCACCGATAAGTGCCACGGCTCGGGTGATGCCACCGTACCCTTACATACTACAACTTATTACACCGCGCAATAAATATTTATATGTGTTTTAAAATTTGATTGGAACCGTTATCATACACCGTAAAAAATTTAGGCGAATTTGTTTTGTGAAACACTGTATTTGGGTTAAATATAGAAGTGAAGTAATCTAGTTATAATTGATAACGTAAAGCAAACCATTACTGGGGGAGAATGTGCAAGAGCTGTACATCACACGACTACATTCCATGCACGTGGCCTTACTTTAAGGGATATGCACGTAGGGATGTAATTATAATAATAATTTACTAGCACGACAGCCCGATTTCGAGACTAAGGCCTAGCTACCCGCAACCATCCGTATTGTGCCTGCGAATTTTTTTTGTACCAGGTTGGAAGGGACCTACAGTTTTATGCTGATTCCGAATGGCGAGTTGGGAGCTTTTTGATAGGCAATTTTACTCTCAGAGGTTTGCCATTTCCTGCTGAGAGGACGGCCGTCGAAAGAAAAATTGTTGTTTTTCTTTTTTTTCGGTGTTAGCAGCAACGGAGTCTTGAACTTGGGTTCGAGCGTCGCATTTGACTCGCGACCCAACGCACTAGCCAGCTGAGCTACGGCGGCTGCCCGTAGGGATATAAAGATTTTTTATTTTAACTTATTCTGAAAATGCCGGCCTCGATAGTCCAGCGGGTAGCGCGCTGGCTTCTTATACCGAGGCTCTAGGTTCGAATCCTAGCTCGGGCTGGTGAAATGCTCGTCTACTTCTATCGCTATCCACATGAAGCAGATGAGAATTATAAGAATCGCACGAGTGCGCTCTTGGTAGGAAATGGTAAAACCTCCAAGTGTGAAAGGAAAATTGCCAAAACCGCCGTTCGGATTCGGATTTTTTTCTCGAAAAAATCCATTACTAAGGTACAATAAGTTTGTTACCATATTGTAGCATGTGGAATTCCCTTTACAATGAAATATAAAACATTTGATATTTTTGTGATTTCGCATTTATATTTAAATTTAAATTGAGTTAAAAGCATCTGCCTGCAATATTGAAATTGCGTTTATGAAAGTTATTGGTTAGGCGCGATCTTTTAAAATCATAAGATTTGAATACAAAAATACTGTAAGCACTTTACTGATCCCGATGCCGTAGTTACTCCCATGAGGGTTATTTTTTTGAAGCCCGGTCACACAAAAGGTATTTGAATGCCGAAATACTTTTGGCCGCGAAGTCGAAGTTACGATTATAAAAGTTATTGCTTAGGAGCGACCGACCGCATCACGGCATCACGGTTTCGAATACAAAAATACTGTAAACACTTTATTTATTCGTGATGCCTTAGTTACTCCCATGAGGGTTATTTTTTTGAAGCCCGGCCCCACAAAAAGTATATGAATGCAGAAAAACTGCAGTTTACTACCACCCTCCACATAATGGAGGGTCGCCCTCAAACTAATCTTCAATTTAGAGATAACCGGGTCGCGGTTTTGCACGGCCCTCACCTGGAAGTCAATATCTTTGAAACCAACGACGGAAACAATATGACACCGGTTTAGAGCGTCCACATGACCCATACGGGCACCAGGTCGATGACAAACGGAATTATTATAATTTTCAAATTCAAGGGCCCAACGAGCAATTCGCGGATTCATTTCTCGTTTATTCAATGTTAGGGTTAGTGAGTTACAATCAGTAACAATTTTAAACGGAATGCCTTCCAAATAAGTGCGGAATCGGCGGAGGGCATAGACAATAGCAAGAGTTTTCAACTCAAAACTGTGATAATTGGCTTCCTGCGGCGTTGTACTTTTCGAGAAATACGACACCGGATGCAATTTCCCATCATCACCCTTCTGAAGCAAAACGGCACCAAAGCCTCTTGCGCTCGCATCGCAATGCAACTCGGTTTCACGCTTCGGGTCGTAAATTGTAAGAACTGGGGCGGAAGTAAGAGCGTTACCTAACATTTTTTAGACTAAAACAGGTATTTAAGTTTAAAGTGGGAATTACAAGTAACTTTAATTTTTTTATAGAACTTATTTCTCAAATTGTTTAGTTTTTTTTAACTTATTAGTAAACCAAGGTATTTTATAACATCTCTTTTTTGACAGTGGGATATGTTTAGGACAAATGTCATGCACCTTTTTTTTTTGAAGATATCAAAACAATTAGAAACATCATGCCCTGAGAAAAGAGAGTCCTATTGCAGCACATGTAATACATTATTTACTAATAGAAAGTTACACTTTTTTAAATTAAACCTAGTTTTCTGGTTAACCAAGAATTTATTTTTAAACTCATAAAATTGCATTTCAAGAACAAGGGGAACATGATGTAAACCCGAGCAAGAGAAAGGTAGGAGACATTCTTGTAGGGAAAAGTTCATGCCATCAGTAATGAACACCAAATCCAGAAGTCTATTAAGTTTATTTACTAAATTATTTATCTGAATTAAGTTTATGTATTGAAGATTGTCTAAAACATAGGTCTCCGCAAAAGTAATTGCATTATTAGGATATAAGGCCAAACTATTATCAAAATAAGACCATTCAATATTACACAAATTGAAATCACCCAGGAAACAAAAGTGATAATTGGGGTATTTCGTTGCTAATGTTAAAATGTTGTCTACATGGGCCTTATAAAGATGATCCCCACTAGCAGGTGAGATATATGTAGGAAGCACAGATAAAGAGCTTTGAGGCTCCCTCAACCGCAACGCATAGTTGATCGAGGAGAGTGTCTGACTGTTCTCCCATGCGCATGTATTGAAAAATTTGGATATAAATGAATCGGCACTAACAATATTTCAGAGCACAAATTATTCTTGAGTAGTTTTCTATGATCAAAGATTATGAAGTCTTTATTTTCTTTGGTATGATACATACACATCGCTGCCAAGGCGACAATATGTGGTACGCATTGCCAATAGCTGCGGCGCCAGCAGGTCTTTTGCGTCGGCGTAACTGTATTGCGACAATGTAGTGACCGCTGAACAATTCAATTCGTTTTGGCAAATTGTGCCGGTCGGTTCATTTTTGTTTGCGAAAAGCAAGTGCCTGGGCGTACCCAGCAACAAATTAAAGCGGGCAAAAACATAACTACATTTCAAAATTCAGAATATAAAATTCAAATAGAATAAAAAAAATAAACAATGCTGAACATATGTTTATAAAATATACGAATTTTACGGGGAAAATACCCTCCTCTACCCATACCTGGGTACGCCCATGAGTGCCTGTCATTAATCTCTTTGCTGTATGGTTGTTTGAACCGTATGCAGCGCTTGATTGATTGATTTTAAAACTTGGAAACAATTATATGTGTCTCCAAAACCAAACAATTCACTCATCAAGAGATCTAAAAACCAAATAACTAATCCAAATTTTTCATTTATATTGTTTTCACGGGTCGTAAAAAAAAATAATAATTTTAAGAGAAGCCATTCAAAAATGTCTTGGCAGCTACAGTAAGGACCATTGACACACTTGACCATTAACATTCAATCCCGACTGGTTGCTTAAAAGGTATAATAACAGATAACGTATGCGGAATGAAATACGAACTGGCACATTAACAATAATAAAATCTTTATTTCATTTTTTAGGAACTTGGTATTAAAACAGGTTAAAGACATAACTTAAATTAATTTTACAAAAGGTATTGATATCCACAACGGTCGGTTTTCCTTATGTTTTGCGGCACCTTACGCATTGCCTCTTGAATTCTCTCTGTATTTATTTCGGCCAGTTCTCTTTTAATTTTTATAATTAGGCAGTCCACATTTTTCGGTTTATAACCTTTTCCGTAAACATTTATTTTTAAATTTGCCCAAAAACTTTCAATGGGGCTTAGCTGTGGAACATTTGGGGGGTTTTGCTGCTTAGGTACGAAATTAATGTTTAAATTTTCCAAAGCAGACTTTGTGGCTCTGGCATAATGGGCCAAATCCGGCCAAAATATTGTTTTGTCATTCTTATGATACGTATTGATAAAATTTTTAAGCACAGGTAGACATTTATCAATATACACATTAGCATTTACAGCTAAGCCCGATTTTATGAACACAGGCTCGCTGATGCCACGCTCACTTATCGCCAGCCACAATAAAACCTTTTTGGGAAACTTTGTTTTGGTAATGTTGACGACATTATTAAGTGGATTAGAACCAGGAAGCTTGAAATAATGTTTGGGGGTCCATTCGTGTCCTTCTATTGTAAAATAACTCTCATCATCCTTTATACAAACGTACGTTGAATTAGCAGTAAACAAATTTTTTGAAAGAGCAGAGACTGCTGGTTCAGCTTTTTTGGCACATTTGACATCTCCCATGTCTGCTATATACTTTTTTATAGTTTTGTCACTAACACTATACTTCTTCGCCAACGCACGATACGACTTTGCTGAATGACCCAAAATTTCTGCCTTTAATTTAGCCCGACATTGGCTGCTCTGCAAAGCACACTTTTTACCGGAGCCGCGTTTTCTTTCAAACGGTTTTCCACTCTTGAAAGCCGTAATAGTTTTATAAATAAACGTTGTTTTAAATTGCATTTCAGAAAAATGAAGAAAAATCTCACATTTGCTCTTGTCGGGATTATTTTCACAAAATTTGCAAATCAATTTGCGACGTTCTAACTCCGTCAATAACATTTTTGCGATTAACTGTTATCCGTTGTATTGATCTTCAGTCGAATGATTGCGGGAATAGTACCGTTACTTTTCTCATATTTAGTTTTGCTGTTGCTATTTGTTTAATAACACTGTGCAAGTCCAAAATTTAGACATGGGGGGGACCTACTGGGTGAGTTTCCTATAGGTATACTGAGTTGAGATCCACCAGCCGTTTGGTAAGATTGGCTCTAGTTTATGAGAAATCCGACTTTGAAGTTTGGAAATTATCGTCAAGCTTGTCGCTTAAGTAGGTCCTAAATCATTTAGAATATCGCTTTACTGTCTTCGGCAGTTTGTAGATATTTTAATGACCAACAAATTTGCTGAAGACACCAATACAAAAAAAAGACATTCAAACTGTGTAATTGCGATGTGTGCATTTTTTCGCACAGAAAAGTGATAATTTGACCTAATGTGCAATGTGATGAAGCTACCAACGTCCCACAATGTTGTCAATTGTATTATTCGAGTTTTTAATGACAATAAAACGTTTGAAGATGAGTTACTATTTTCTCAAGAACTAGAAACGACGATATTTTGCTAGAAGTGAAAATAATATAATAAAACGTTCAACTTTGAAAGGCCGTAAAGTCCAGGTCATGGACATGTGGTCATGTGAGTATACAAATATGTAGTATGAAAGAGTGAGTAAATGAGTGACTAAGTAAATATGTAAGTAGATAAGTATAACCGTAGTTAATATAAAAATGAGTGCGAGTGTAATTATGTGAGTATGTAAATATGTAGTATGAAAGAGTGGGTGAGTTAAATACATAGGTGTATCAGTGGAGGGTTACGCTACTATATACCTAAAAAAGAAAGTGAATGTACACTGTACAGTGACGGACAATAGTATTGACACAGCAACGATTGTTCAATAAAACAGCGAATTTCAGATAAACTAATTAATTTTTAATGTCAACTTATGCATTTATATCACATTCATTTCAGGGCATAACAAATTCACATACTACTTCTTATATTTAGAAAAAGTAAGCAAAAATGTATTTCATAGTCGGTTTTGGCATGGACAAAAGTATTGGCACACTTACTTATAAACTAAAGAAATATTATGTTATGGCATAGTTAATACTTTGTAGCATAACTAACCATGCCATCTATCCTTTTTTTCGCAGGATACTCCCATTTTTCAGCTTCTAAAAACCAATCTCGCGAAAATTTTCTAAATCCTTTTTTTCTATATAAATGCTTCTTTTCTCATACAAAATTCCCAACGTATATTGTTGAAAAACAAATGACAAGGAGATGGCGCTTCACAGCTTTTGAGTGTTGCCACCATCTTAGCGCCGACTGTCAACCACTTTCATATGCTGACAGAGATACAAAGGTTGCCTTTGGCCAAAGAGTATGAAGTAATATAGAACGCGCATGTGGGCACAAAAGTGTTTTCGGCTGTTATGATGCGAGCGGAAAGAGCGAAGCGTAGGCATTTGAGAATGTTAAGTTCATAACATTTTCTGTTAGATTTGCGTAGGACAACAGCAAAAAGCAATGTTGATATTCGCAACGGCTTCACTCGTGCACATTGAAATGGTGGTTGTTGTGGCGTATTGATCGCTCAATCGTTTTTTGCACGTATGTTTATTGATCTTGTTTGTCGAAGCGCAAGCGGAGAGCAAACAACGAACCAAAGCAAGCGTCGTTTCAACGAAGCTGATTCGGGATTCGCTAATGTTTTTGTTGTCGTTTATTGTGTGTATGCTTTTTTGTGTTGCCGATTGGTTTTGCTGCACAAATTGCTGTAATGTCACCAAATTCAAATAACAATAACAAACAAATACTTTCATTGGCTTTGATGTCACCATCAATAGAATCTTTGTGGTGTATGACTTTTTGCTGGCCAATGGTGCGCTTTGAGTGATTTACAAATTTGGTGGTTGATCCCAATTTAAAATGTTTACAAATATTTTTACGTGGCGAGTTCCAAGTAAAATTATTTGTTTATATTTTCATATGGTTGATTACAAGAATATGGGAAAACTACGAAAAAAAATGAACTGGTGGGCATATTGACTTCAAAATTCGTGAAAATACTTGAAATCAAAAACAATTAGATACGTGTTTTATTTATTTTTTTTTGATAATCGAAATCTAACGGGCAAACTAAGGGTTAAAAGATTGTGTGGAAAACATAATTGAATAGGTCTATTGACTTTCAATATGGCGAAAGCACTAAATAAAGAAATAAATAACACTGTACAACACAAAAAAATAAGAAGGTTCTGAAAACGGATTCTGGTAGAGGGGGCCAAAAAAAATATACGTGTATCGGCGTTTTGAAAGTTTACGTCTGAATTTTTTTTTAGGGGGAGTCAAAGTTTTCCCATTTTTGCACATTCTTATGGTAAATCGGCATACGAAAACCATGTAACATCACATTTTAGGTATATGATGTGTTCAGCAATTTGATGTAAAATACTACGAAGAACATTTTTGTGGAGAATTTTAACCCTGTAGCTCCTATTTGTATGGGTCAATTTTACCCTTTTTTCTAAAATGCCGAAAATGTCCTGTAAAACAGGGTATGAAAATGTTTTCGTTTTATCCCCGCTATTTCCAGCATGCGTTCGGAGATCATGTTTAGTTGAGAACAAGAGTCTAATAATGCATGGCATGGAATGCTCTGGTTGCGATTATTTAAAAAATTTACAAAAACTGTTCCCAAAATATTACTGTCAGAGTTTTTACTATGTAATACTACGTTTACACAGACGAGATTATCTCGATTTGCGCGATTAAGTCGTTAATCTCGTATCAAAATGCGCGATTAAAATTTAATCTCACAAAGTAATCTCGTATTTCCCCAAAGCAACTCTGCAAGTTTGGCTGAAATCGATTATTTTTGTATCATCACTAAACAAAAAATGAATTGTAGCGCGAAAAGGTTTGTGTGTTGGATTAATCATTGCAAGGAATAATGCGTTTCTTTGTTGGCGAAGGGCATGTAGCGCGAAAAGGTTTGTGTGTTGGATTCAAGTTAATCTCTATCGTATTCAAGTTAATCTCTATGTAAACGGGCAACGAGATTATCGTAATCTCGATGAGTTAATCTCGCTGTGTAAACGTAGTATAACGCGACATGGGTGCTTGTGGAAGAGGCTCGGTGCGGCGATTTCGCGTCGTGAAGACTGTTAGTTTGAAGGTTGGTGTATTTGTAGTGTAGTCTTTGTATGTTTGGATAATTGTTGTTTACGTGAAGTAGTGAATGGTGTTTATTTCCACAGCTGTGACATGTAAAATTCGAGGTGCAATTCTCTGAAGTGTGATTATTCGATTTTAAGCAATTTGTGCATAGCTTTTGATCTCGTATTTTGTGTAATCGATCAGACACTGATAAGTTTAGAAACGTTATGCATCTATAAATGAGATGCCCCTGCCTGTTTCCGTAATGGCATGTGGAGTTGGTCGCAGTGAGCATTGTACGCTGCCTTTGATTTATGCAACTGCTGCCTGCAGTTGACGCGAAATTGGTTTGTGATAGTGTTTGTACATTACCCTCGATTATTTGACACCGCCTTTTCAGGAACGTCAACATAGCGCTTAGTGTTGGCATACGGTCGGTGGCAGATTCTTCATTCCACTTCAACGCAGTTTCTGCATCCAGCTTCGAGGTGATGAGATGCACAATGAGGTCGTCCCACTGATCGACAGGACGATTAAGATTCTTCAGTCCCACCAAATGGTTGTTCATTGTGTCGATGAGTTTTCGTAGATCAGTAGATTTAGTTTTTGTAATTTTGGGGTGCTGAAACATTAACTCAATGTGCCTCTTGCCAATTAACCTTTTGTTTTCGAATCGTTCGCGTAGCCGGTTTAATACCACCTCATAATTCTCGGATACGATCTTCAGCCCTTCAGTGGTCGCTTTAGCAGTGCTGTCTAACTACGAGGTAATGCAATTTTGCAAGTGTGGTTATGTGCTGATGGTGTACAACAGCGAGATAAACTCATCATGCCAACTTAAATTTTTCAAAAAGTTCAATTTTATGGTATACCTTTCAGAGCTAGGGTTCGCAATCATTGAAAGGTTGCCTTCCTGTTCCATCTTGCTTAACATAACCTTGATGCCGGACGCAGCCAGGTAGTACAGTTCCTCATAAGTAGATCGGTTGTGTTGGCTGATTTCTTCCGGATCACGTTCTTTAATTTTACCTTGCACATTAATAAAGTTGGTGCAGTGCATCCGGACGGATCGTAAGCTCGGATTTTGAAGTCGATTGAGGGTCCAGCTTCACACGCTCCACGAAATCTCGCATGCGGTCCAATTGCTGTTCCCACACGGTGCGACGCGTTTTGAGGGCATCAGTAGTTTTTTGCTACTTAGATGCTGCTACAGTCGTTGGCACTGCGCCCTCAGACTTCTTGCCTGAAGAAGGCTGTTGCTCGGAGTCTGACATTTCACATGTTGTAGGCCTCAAATATATATCTCGTCGGGGCCTCCAAATGTTTTAAGGGGGCTGAGCGTTTTCAGCCCTCAAGATGATTGCTGATGTGAGATATAATTTTGGCCTCTTAACTTAACTGAAATACACGATGCGCACGTGTCTGTAGTCCGTTCGGAAGTAAATTTTATTTTCCCTTCATTCAATTCATACAGTACAAATGGGAATGGGATAAGTAATAATGAGTTACAATGGTAAATAGTAGTAGATAGAGATGGCAAATTCAGTGGTGATAAATTCAAGTTCAACAATTGTGAATAGCATGAAATAATGTTGTGTGAATAAGAAATAAAGCACTTCACGTCGCAACACCGACAACATGACAATTGAACGAAAAACTCTATAGTGGAAAAATTACCTAAATTGATTTCCGCTCCAGACGAAAACTTAACTTATAGTACTAAAGTAGTAGCAGAAATTCGGACAAGATCAGATACCCCCATCTATACTAAGTATTATCCTAATCCCATGTCTCTCAAATCAGAAATTTAAAGACAGGTTAACAAACCATCACCATATAATTCACCGGTGTGGATCGCTCAGAAAAAAACCAGACTCTCTAGGAAATAGGCAATATAGGATGGTAATAGATTACCGTAAATTTTAAGAAGTACCGCTCAATTAGGTAATGATACTTACTTTTCTGTGCTCGATTATTTAAAACCCTCGAACAAGGAAATATGAAGGTGCAGTTAGATAAATGTAGTCGGCCTCGATAGTCCAGTGGGTAGCGCGCTGGCTTTTCATACCGAGGCCCCATGTTCGATTCCTGGCTCGGGCTGGTAAAACGCTCATGCAGATGAGAATTACAAGAATCGCACAAGTGCGCTCTTGGCAGGCAATGGCAAAACCTCTAAGTGTGAAAGAAAAACTGCCCATCGCCGTTCGGATTCGGCGTTAAACTGTAGGTCTCCTCCCCTCCCTTTCCCCATCCGCTTGAAATGTGTGCTGCAACATATGTTGGAAATACAGTGTTGCATACACATTTCACAAACCGGTGAAATATGTGCAATCACAATGGGCCTCATAATAGGCTTCCGAGTGTGTCTCTTATAGAGGCAGCCACCATAACCTAACCTATCCTAAATAAATGTAATATTTTCAAAAAAGAAGTAGAGTTCTTAGGTTTCATTGTATTTAAAGATGGAAAACAAAAACAAATCCTCAAAACTAACAACTATTAAAAACGTTCCATAACCAAAAACAGTAAAAGATCTCAGATCCTTTTTAGGTCTGTCCGGCTACTACCGCCGCACAATGTCGCGAGTAGGGACAAAAATTGAAAACAATTAATGTCTTAAATGTAGAAAAATAAGTTTGTAGTACTGAAGTAAATACCTCAATTTACTAAAATGTGAAAACGAATTTTAAAAAAATCAATTTATAGATGGTAGGCCACCAAACTTGCACTTTTTGAAGGTTGGTGGCTTGGGTAGAAATTATTGCAATTTCTTGAATGTAAGTTCGAGGACTCTTATTGAAGAATTTCCCATATAACCTTATGTTAAGTAAATATATTCTATAAATACACTATTTTTGCAACTCTGTGGAAGCTTTCCCTCTTTTGTTTTGCTTTCCATATTCCTTGTACCGTTACTTAAGGGGGGCTCTCCATGAAAGGCTCAAAAAATGACCAATTTTCTTTATTTTACTGTACAAAAAAAGAAAGAGACAGGAACAATCAGTTTGGAACATCTGTAGGTATTAGTTAAAAGTTCAAAAAAAAAGTTATACATAAGAAAAAAATAAAAAATGGCAAACATATTGAACATCTACCGAGGCTTGGTTTAAAGAAAGACGTCTTCCCGTCCACACGATGCCGTCCGAAGTTAAAGTCTGAAACATACAAATTATATATCAAATTAATCAGCAGGCTTGTCGCCAGTGCGTGGACCTCAAAAACTATAAAAATTTTCAAAATTTAGCAACAAAGCCATATAAACTACAAAAAAGTTCGTTTTTTCTTACTTGTTTTTATTAAAAAAACAGTAACAATTTTTTTAATCGATTTCAGAGGTTCATGCACTTCTCTGTTCAATATCCTACAAAACGAGTATATATTCGTGTAGATCGGTTCAGTAGTTTTTTTTTATCATGTGGACGGACTACAAAAACGTGTTTATGAGGAAACGCGTTCCAAAGTTATTCGGAACACCTGGTGTGGCTGAGCGCGCGTCGATGAAAAGAACTGTGTCTCCGAAAGTTTTCAGAGTTCGACTTTGAAACTGTGCAATAATGTTCTCGGATAATATATCTTTCGATTAAAGCAAAAAAAAAATCGATTTTTTTAAACCATTTCATGGAGTGCCTTTAAAGAAACGTCAATTCGTAGGAACAAAGGTGCAGTGTAATCAAACTTTAGATAAACTTAAAAAAAACTACTTCTTACTACTTCGAGGTTTTACAGTGTGTTATAGCTGAAAGTATGTATTAATAGAAACCAGGGACAAACTTGCACGTTTTTAAGAAATTTAGAATTTTCAGTGCAGTATGCAGTCAAAAATAGGGTCCTTTTAGCAGCATGTTTGACAGGAAAAAATAACGACCACTGCTACACTTCGCTTGAGCTATAAATTTTTGTTTGTAATAATATGCAAACATCACTTGATTTAGAAAAATTACAAAAAAAATAGGTAGATTCAATGAAAAGCTTCGGTAATACTGGGTGGCTTGCCATCGAATCAAGGCAACTTTCGAAAAGAAGCAAAACTTGTTAATGTGATCAGAACTAATTATAGCAGTTAATGGGAAAATTAAAATTAAACATGAAAACCGAAACTCTGATATACTGCAATATAATATCTGAGGAAGTTGAAGAAAGGAGTTTTTAAATTTTGTCAAAAATTGATGTAGAGGGTTTAATTTCCAATAATTCATGATCGAAAACCGATTATCCTAGCAGTCAAATTAACAAACTGTAATTTTTAATGGAAATATATGCTCTACTGAGTTTAATAAGAGGTGTTATTATTTTTTATTTGGGTTTGAAATTACTTAGGTGCGCATAAGTATGCACAGGTATTTGTAGTTTTTTCAATATTTCCTTTTTTCATGACAAGCGTATTTGTAGATTGATTGATTTTTGGTATATACCTTTATATTGATTATATGAGTTGCTGTACTAAATTTCATCAATATATATTTTATAGTTTCCGAGATACTGTCAACTTAGTATTTGGTTTGTATGGGAGGTGGGCGTGTCCGTGGGGGCGGTTGAAGTAATTTTTGGCGTATTAACTTCTCTTTATAACAAAATTTTATGTACAAAACTGTATTGTCGTACGACTATTCCTTCGATTTTTGTCCCTCGCTACTATGGACTCGCGACACAGTGCGCCGCTTCGTCAAAAACTACGCTAAAATTGCGAAGCTCCTCACAGCCCTTTTAAGGCGGGAAGAGGGCAATTTGCCGAAAAATCTATCAAGGAAAAACAAATTTCTCTTAATACGGATGCAATAGAAGCTTTCAATAAACTTAATAAACTTAAGTTTAACTTAAACTTAAACCTTAATTATTTAAGATATCATACTAGCCTACCCCGACTCCAGTGAACAGTTTGAACTCACCACAGATGCGTCAAATCACGCGATAGGAGCCGTATCAGCACAGGAAGACCTACCAATAGCATTTATGTCTCGCACCTTCAGCAAAACAGAGGAAAATTATGCCACTAACGAGCGAGAGATGCTAGCTATTGTATTGGCACTAGATAAATTAAGAAATTATCTATACGGTTCGGCCAAGGTTAGAATCCTAACCGACCATAAGAATGCAGAATAAGCCAGGGAGAACAAATATCGTAGCCGATACACTTTCAAGAGCCCCTCAGATAAATATTTATTTTTGTATTATATTTCCCTAGCATGCGAGCGAAAATTAACAGAATAGCAACTGTTTGAGTTCTAAAAGTCGATTAGGACCCGCTGCGGTATAGTTTATGTTCCAATTGTGTTTTATTTCGGTCGAAAAGTGAACATGAATAAGTAAAATATAATTAATTTAAATAGTTAGCAGAAAACGTGTTCCTCCGCAGAGCGCTTGTCAGAAAAAGGGAAGAGAAAAAGGAGTGTGTGCCAAACGTCAAAAAGAGGTAAAGTCGGCGTTGCCAACTGCGCTGGCAGCGATCGACACAGGCTCCACGAGCGCCTCCAACATCACTGCCCGATGATGTTCGTTGAAATATCATCCGCACTGCGCCGCAGCTAACTTGAAGATTCTCCGAAATGGCCTGTAACCTGCAACAGAGGAGACCTAGTGCAAATGATATTAAAGTGCTTGGTCGTCTTTCGGCGCCCAGTTATCTTGTATGGGCAATGGACATATCTTTACTATGGGTCGTTTGACTACCCCGTGCTGAGTTTTGAGAGAGACGACTCGTACCAGTTTGTCCGCTCCCGGATGCAATTCGACGATTTTAGCAAGCGGCCATCGGTTGCAAGGATACCTTTCGTCCTTAATTAGAACTATGTCCCCGATCTTTAAATTGGGGTTTGTTTTCAGCCACTTAGGACGCCGTTGTAAGCGGGATAGGTACTCGTTATTCCACTGCTTCCAAAATAAATTTACTAGGGTTTGGCCATGTCTCCAACGCTCTGCAAGGGTCAAACTGTTTGTTTCGACTGAGGGCAAAGCCAGTAGGGAGTCGCCCACCAGAAAATGACCAGGAGTAAGCACCATTAAGTCATCGACATCGCTGGAAATGGGACACAGCGGCCTCGAGTTTAAACATGCTTCGATTTGTAGCAGAACTGTGTTGAATTCTTCGTAGGTCAGCCTTTGCTCTCCGATAGTTCTTTTCAAATGGTATTTAACGGATTTCACGCCAGCTTCCCATAGTCCTCCAAAATGGGGTGAAGCGGGGGGTATAAAATGCCACTGTACCGCATGTTCAGCGAAACAACTTGATTATTTATAAAGTGTTTGTAAGCTGTACGGTCCGCTTGCAGTTTACGATTCGCTCCGATAAAATTCGTCCCGCAATCACTGTAGATATCGCTGCACAAGCCTCTTCTGGCAATAAAGCGATTTAAAGCCCCGATAAACGCGTCTGCTGTAAGATCTCCTACAAGTTCCAGATGGATCGCTTTAGTGGCTAGGCAAATGAAAAGTGAAATATAACCTTTTATTGACACACGTCCTCTTCCTTTCGAAGGCATTACGTTAAAGGGTCCGGCATAATCGATTCCTACTGATGAAAAGGGACGAGCGGGTCGAACTCTTTCCGCTGGCAGGTCTCCCATTCGTTGTACACACGGCTTCGGATTGTATTTAAAACAGATGATACATCGGTGTATGATGGATCGAACCACGTTGCGTCCATTCAAAATCCAAAATCTCCTTCGCACGTGATTTAAGGTAAGAGAGACGCCGCCATGCAATGTGTTTAAATGACTATGTTTGACAATCAACTCAATCACATGATGCTTAGATGGTAGAATATAGGGGTGTCTTCTGTCCATTGACAGTAATTCCTTCAATCGACCCCCGAGTATTATAACCTTTTCCTGCTCATCGAAGTACGGGTTGAGAGACCGAAGGGTGCTATTGTTCGGAAGGGGCTGATTTCTTGAAAGTGCGCGCCAGTCCTCCGGAAACGATTCGCGCTGAACCATTCCTACTATACATATAACGCTGCAATGTATCTCTGTGCTTGATAACCAGCTTTTATTGCGAGGTCCCAACTTAGGTCGGCAATTTTTCCAAAATCGAATGCAATAAGCCATCACACGGACCGTTAATGAAAAGCTGCTCCATTTACCTAACGTCGAGATTCCGTTCGTTACTTCTTTCACACTCAGATGAGCTTTCACTTTCCGTTTCTCGATGTCAACCATTGGAGGTGAAATGTCGGTATTTAGCAGAGATTTAGGCCATTCCGGAAACGGCAACCGTAGAAATGAAGGACCACGCCACCATAAGTCGCAATGTAGCAGTCTTGAGGGGCTGATTCCACGGCTTGATATATTGGCAGGATTATTCTCTGATGCTACGTGCCGCCATTGGGGCACTGATGTGTTTTCTAATATTTTGTTGATTCTGTTTGATACAAAGATTTTCCATCTATGTGGGTCCCCTCGAATCCAATGTAAAACTATTGCCGAGTCAGTCCACATGAAAATATTAGAGCGATTAATTGCGATACAGAAATTATTGAGGATGAATTTTAACAGCTTAGACGCCAAAACGGCTCCGCATAGCTCCGCGCGAGGGATCGTAATCTGGGGCTTAATAGAGTTCACTTTACATTTTGCGGAGAGAATAGTGACAAAAACTTCGCCGTTTTCAGCTGTTCCTCGGAGGTAGGCCACCACTGAATGAGCGTGAATAGATGCGTCGCAGAATATGTGCAGCTCGCAACAACCCTTTGAGTGATCGATCACTATCCAACGTGGCACTTTAAGTTGTGAGATTTGGTGAAAATCATCTCCGAAGGCTTTCCAAACTTTGCGAAGCTCCGTGGATACTATACAGGGATGTCCCAGCCGATTCGACTACGCCACAATTCCTGTAAGGTAAGCTTCGCTGACACAATGACCGGGTTTAGCCAGCCTAACGGGTCAAATAAGTGAGCAATATTAGATAACATGGTGCGTTTAGTGGGATTTTCAACTTCAAACTTTAAATCAGCCTTAAATTCAAATTCATCAGTAAGAGGGTCCCAATACAGACCCAGAGCCTTTATTGGGTCACCGGATGTAAACTGCATCTTACTCTTGGACTGCCTGTGCTCAACTGGTATTTTTTCCGCAACATGGAAATTGTTTCGTCTCTTACACGCAAAGCTAAATCTATACAGTCTCCTCCTGATAATATATCGTCGACATATATTTGTTGTTTAAGTACCTTAACAGCCAGTGGAAAACGTTCCGCTTCATCCCGTGCCAATTGATGTATTGTACGAATTGCGGTATACGGGGCAGAGGCGGTGCCAAACATCACCGTAGAGCAATAATACTCCCGAATTGGCTCCCAAGGCTTCTCTCGCCATAAAATGCGCTGGTACTGAGCATCTTCATCATCCATGTCGATACACCGAAACATCTTTTCTATATCCGCTATAAAAACATATTTCAAAGTACGTCAGTTTGTAAGTACCGCCGCCAAATCTTGTTGAAGAGCTGGACCCGTAGCTAAGATATCGTTCAGCGATTTCCCGTTAGTTGTTTTCGCCGACGCGTCGAATACTACTCGAACTTTCGTACTAACGGCATCCTCCTTCACTACTGGATGATGAGGTAGATAACAACAAGTAAAACGATTATCGTTGATTGCGACTGCCGTACAATGGTGCTCTTCGGTAGTTCTCACTGGTTTCATCTGCCCTAGTTGCAGATATTCGTTAATTGTATTGACATAAGCTCTCTTTAAATTATCATCCTTCGATAAGCGACTTTCCAAGTGGAGAAAACGTTTAAGAGCGGTAGCTCTGGATTTCCCGATAAAACAAGTTGCATCAATCTCCGATTTCAGTGGCAAGCGTACGATATACTTTCCATTTTCCAACCTTTTGTGAGTGTTCTGATATAGATTTTCGCACCAGCTATCTTCTGTAGTCAGGGCACTTGAGCCACCAATCTCCTCCAACTCCCAAAATTTTCTTAGTAATTTGTCGACATCAACTTCCATATTGATCGACAAAAACGATACTGCTTTCGGGGATTGGGAGCTCATAGCATTTTTGCCAGATATAATATACCCAAACGTGGTCTGCTGGGCGATAGGGAATCCACTGCCTGCCCGACGTATGTCACTTAAAACGCATTCGTCGTAAAGGTCATTGCCCAAAAGCACGTCCACGGACTACGGCTCAAAATACCTTGGGTCCGCAAGAGGTAAGCCCTCCAAATAGTCAAAGTTTGTTGTTACCTTTCGGGTTAGTAATACCCCACACACTCTGGGTAAAACATAAGCCGAAGTTTGATACTGTACATGAGTGTCCACTCGGGAACCCACTGATATATTTACGCAAGAGCGGCCAATTGTCACTCTCGAGCCTGATAAACCGGTCACTTCGATGTGACCCCTTTTTCGAGGAAGACCAAGTATCTGCGCTGCTCTTTCTGACAGGAATGTAGCCTGGGATCCCTGATCCATTAAAGCTCTAAAATAGCATACTTGTCCTGTAATTGATCTTATTGTTATAACCGTAATTAATAGACGGTGGTTGCGGACTGGGGTGCTCCCTCACTTCCGGCGTGGCAGCCACGTGCAGGGCTGATACTGCTGCTGTTTCTGGTGCGACAGCGGTAGCAACGTTTCGATCGACATGAATCAAAGTGTGATGCGTGCCTCCGCAGGTTCCACAAGTACGACGACTGCTACATTTGGAGGATTGATGATTGTAGCCAAGACAGTTAAAACAAAGTTTATACCTTTCCACTGCTGCTCTCTTTTCAACGCCGCTCATTTGGATGAACCTTTGACATTCTCTTACCGGGTGATCTGATTTCTCACAGATGGGACAAAGATAGCCTTCTTCGCGACATGCATGGACTTTACGTGCTTCTTACCATACAATGACGTACCTTCCGATTTACGAGACGAAGCTGCAATGGGCTGCGTTTGCTTTGCGCCTGCTTGCGATGAAGTGACCATCATGAGATATTGCTCATCTAAAAGAGAACACAATTCAGCGAATGTTGGAACAGTTTTTTGTTTTCGCAAAGAACGATCCCATTCGGTACGCAATGAGTTCGGCAACTTTTTAACTATATAATAAACAAGAATTTGATTTTGTTCGTCCACGTTTATCCCCAGTTTCGTGATGGAATTTACACAATCCCGACACGTTTGCGTAAAGTGCTTCAATGACGTAGGATCCTCTCGAATTACGTCTGGCTGCTGATCCAGAACTTCCATGTAGTGTGCGAACAAAATGCGTTTGTTATCGTACAGCTCACATAACATTTTCCAAGCTTCCTGGTAATTTTCCCCAACTAGACTGGCATGTTCGATATCTTGGGCGGCAATGTCCGTTAATACGGACTTGAGATAGTGAAAACGTTGCAAGTTGTTCAAACCCGCGTTCTGGTGTATACGGTCTAGAAATATTTCTTTAAACGCAGGCCATTCGATGTGGTTTCCGCTAAATGATGTCAGTTTGACCTCCGGCAGAGGTACACCATTCGTTGCAAAAGTTGTATTGCTGGTAGAACATGTTCTGCCCACTTCTGATGCCGCTGGCGTGAATTTATTAGCAAGAGATTCCCGTATGCACACCACCGCATCTAGATATGTCTCTTCGAACAGTTCGCAGGTGCCGGCTTATATGTACGATTTCTGAATTTCCACATTTTTCGATTGGCGAATTAGAGTTCAATGATTGTCCCGAAACTCAGCGCGATATGAAGACAGAGAGTCCAAACGAGCATTGTGGTACGATTCAGACTTACGCGATACCGGATCTTTCTTGAAATTTCGCAAAGTTGCTTGAAGCGACTGCAATAATGTTTTCTGCTCCTCCACCAACTCGAGCATGTCGGGTTCGCCCTTTTCTTCAACCATATTCGACCTAACCAAGCACAAATATATCAAAGCACCTACCTCTTGTCGCTATAGGTTATGTAGTTACGGCCCCGATACTCGCTGCGGATCCTCACAGGAGGCACCAATGTTTGAGTTCTAAAAGTCGAATAGGACCCGCTGCGGTATAGTTTATGTTCCAATTGTGTTTTATTTCGGTCGAAAAGTGAACATGAATAAGTAAAATATAATTAATTTAAATAGTTAGCAGAAAACGTGTTCCTTCGCGTGTTCCTCCGCAGAGCGCTTGTCAGAAAAAGGGAAGAGAAAAAGGAGTGTGTGCCAAACGTCAAAAAGAGGTAAAGTCGGCGTTGCCAACTGCGCTGGCAGCGATCGACACAGGCTCCACGAGCGCCTCCAACAGCAACACAATGCGGTATCTATAAAGAGCAATAGTATGATAGACACCCAAATAAGCCAATATTTTAATATTGCCTTATATTTAATATAATGTATTATAATTTTAATAATTTAATTGACTGGCACGACAGCCCGCTTACGCGAGACTAAGGCCTAGCTTCCCGCAACCACCCGTGTTGTGCGTGTGAATTTGTACGCGGATGGAAGGGACCTACAGTTTTATGCCGGTTCCGAACGGCAGGTTGGGAGCTCTTTCATAAGCAATTTTTACTCTCAGAGGTTTGCCATTTCCAGCTGAGAGGACAGCCACCGACAGAGAAAACGAATTTTCCCGTTATTTTTTTTAGGTGTTATTACAGGCAGTATTTGAACCTGAGGTTGCTGCCTTAATGTATTATATGTATCTTAATATATATGTGATATATTATATTATAATATTGGATTAACTAAACCAAATCATTATCGAGCGTGTAAGCCCAAAGAATCCTCTCTTTCCTTAATTGATTAATTTAAAAGGGGATATTGCAATGAGACCAAAAATCATCTATTGAGCCCCCTACAATTTCAGAGAACGTCCCCCTAATTCCACCGACTTAATGAAGCTTAGTAACTCACGGGGGAGAAGGTGTTTGACGTTCTTTTCTGCAAGCCAGTGTTGGCCCAGGTGTTGCCTCCTAGTGCGACATACCGCATTGCTTACTTACTTACTTAACTGGCCATACCAACCCGTTATCGGGTTACGGCCTGCCGCAACATTTCTCTCCAGGCGTCTCTGCTTTGCGCGCTCCCTCTCCAGTTGGTCGCACCAAGAGATAACAGGGCCTCTTCAACTTGGTCCTTCCACCGGAGGCACGGCCTCTCTCTTCGCCGTCGACCTCCAACCATCGCATCGAACACCTTTTTCGCCGGAGCTTCGTCGTCCATACGGCAGACATGACCGAGCCAGTGCAGCCGCTGGATGTTAATTCGCTGTGCTACGTCCATGTCCTTATACAGCTCATACAGCTCGTTATTGGTTCGTATACGATAGTCGTCGCCAATACGAACAAAGGCCGAAGATTTTACGAAGTATCATCCTCTCAAACACTCCAAGGGCCGCTATGTCGTTTTGCGTCATTGTCCATGCTTCAGCGCCATAGAGGAGCACGGGCAAGATAAGCGTCCTATAGGGTGCAAGTTTTGTCGGTCGAGAGAGGTCTCTACTTCTCAATTGCCTACCAAGACCGTAGTAGCACCTGTTGGCAAGAGTAATCCTTCGCTTTATCTCCAGGCTGACATCATTGCTGCTGTTAACGGCGTGGCAAGGTAGACGAATTCCTTGACAACTTCAAAGGTATACCTGTCGGCCTCGACATGAGACCCTAGCCGCTGCGAGTCCCTGCGTGTAGACAGCATATACTTCGTCTTGCCCTCATTTACCACCAGACCCATTTTGGCAGATTCTCTTTCTATAGCCGCAAAGGCAGCGGTGACATCTCGCTTGTTACGCCCGATGACATCACTGTCATCAGCGTAGGTAAGGAGCTGGATACTTTTGTTGAAAATTGTGCCATTACGATGTACACCGGCCTTGCGCAGAACACTCTCCATGGTGAAGTTGAAGAGGTTGCAGGACAAAGGATCGCCCTGTCTGAATCCTCGAACGGTATCGAATGGGTCGGAGAGGTCACTTCCAGCCTTGACGGAGCTGCGCGTATTGCTCAACGTCGCTCTGCAAAGTCTCACGAGCTTTGCAGGGATACCAAGTTCAGACAATGCGGCATATAGGCGATCCCTTATTGGGCTATCGAATGCTGCCTTGTAATCGATGAAGAGATGGTGAGTATCGATTTGATTCTCATGGTATAATGTTCCCGACTGCGCCAGCGATCACCACCTCCTGATTGGCACAGTCCGACTCAAAGTAGCAGCAATAAATAACCCACGTCAAACACAACCTCAAAGGAAATTCAATGTCCAGAACCTTCAAAATTCGTCGAAACACCAAAAATATGTAAACGCACTGCAAGTTGCCACAAATTCTCTAAGTGTCGAGCAACGTCATGATTGGCCAATAATTAAAAACATCTTCTGCGAATCCGCAGAGCAGCATGTGGGTTACCCCGAACGAAACCGAAAGAGTTGGCTATCTGACGCAACCTGGCAACTAATACAACGCAGAAAACAATTGAAAGCTGAGCTAAATGCAGCTAGAACTCGAAACGACAAAGCACAGCGCCAAGCTACATACACCTATGGCAACAAAGCAGTAAAGAAAAGTGTCCGCCATGACAAACGTGCCAAGGCAGATGAGCTGGCGTCAGAAGCTCAATCGGCTGCAGAAACCAACGGAAGCAGGGATCTGTATAAAGCAGTAAAAAAACTTACTAAACCCAATAGTCACCTAGCTGACAGACCACTCAAATACTCGTCCGGCAAACTTGTCACGACCACAGAAGAACAACTAGCGGTCTGGGAAGAGGAAGGAACTGACGGCTGCTGTTACCTGTGCCAGCAGCCGTCCACAACATTTGCGATTGCCCCTCGCACGTAGTCAACGGCACAATTCCGTGCGACTGTCCAGACACTCAGGAGATAATAACCGCAATAAAAACCTTAAAAATTAATAAATCAGCCGGGCTCGACATTGCTCCCGAACTGCTAAAAGCGGATTATGAAACCAGCACGCGTTTGATTAGTCCTCTAATTGAGGAGTTCTGGGACACAGGACAACTGCCGGAAGAACTAAAGGAAGGTGCCATCATCAATCTCCCTAAGAAAGGCGACCTGGCAGAGTGCAAGAACTGCCGAGGGATAACGTTGCTGAGCATGGTAAACAAAGTAATTGCATAAATAGTAAATATACGACTTTCGAATGCCACTCAGCCGAAGCTAAGAACAGAACAAGCAGGCTTCCGACCGGGGCGCTCCTGCGTCG
This sequence comes from Melieria crassipennis, assembly GCA_963668005.1. NCBI lineage: Eukaryota > Metazoa > Arthropoda > Insecta > Diptera > Ulidiidae > Melieria > Melieria crassipennis. The sequence goes on along the minus strand of OY764963.1, from coordinate 42,642,347 downwards.
ACCACGTTAATAGTCTCCGAGTTATAGTAAGCAATCGGTAGAATGGCGATATCTTATTTTTATTGATTTTCAAAAAGCATTCGATACACTTCACTATCAGGCCATTTGGAATGCTTTGGCTTGTATGGGTGTACCACCAAAACTTATCGAGCTAACAGCAGCATTCTACAACAACGCGGGCTGCCGCATCATGCATAAAAAAGAGCTAAGTGAACGTATAAAAGTTACAACCGGCGTCAGACAGGGCTGCGTGCTATGGCCACTGCTTTTCAACATTGTTCTGGATGTCGTTATGAACAAAGCGACTCGTGAAACAAAAGGAATAGCCTGGGGACTGCATGGTAACCTAGACGATCTCGATTATGCCGATGATTTTTGTCTGTTGTCACACACCTTCGCCGACATGCTCACCAAACTAACGCTGGTGCAAGAAACAGCGGCAAAAGTCCGCCTAAAGGTAATATCGGGGGGAAAAAAAGTAATGCGTGTCAACACCACCTGCACACAGAAATTCCGAATCGACAGCAAAGAACTTGAAGAAGTCGACTCCTTTTGCTATCTCGGCAGTACAATATCTGTTAATGGAGGCTCAAGTGAAGATACCTGCAATCGCATAAAAAAAGCCAAGCAAGTTTTCGGCACCCTCAAAGCAATTTGGAATTCCTCAACCATTACACGACGCACAAAACTAAAAATATTCAACTCCAATGTAAAATCCACTCTACTCTACGGAAGCGAAACGTGGTATATGACATCCTCGGATATTCAAGCCCTACAAGTTTTTGTTAACCGCTGCCTCCGCATAATTCTGCGCATCTATTGGCCCGACACTATCTCTAATACCAATCTGTGGGCCAAAACAAACCAAACATCAATGCGTCTAGAAATTACAAAAAGGAAATGGGGCTGGCTTGGCCATGTCTTGAGAAGACCACCAAACGACATTACACGAAGTGCAATCGACTCTCATCCAAAAGGCGAAGGGGCAGACGCGCGCAAACCTGGAGGAGGAACTTAGAAACAGATATAACAAGAATAAATAAAACCTGGGACGAAATCAAGTTGCTGGCGCTTGAAATGAATGGAGGAAACTCGTTGCGGCCCTTTGCTCCCCGCAGAACTTTAGGACTCTATATATGAGTCGTTTATTTTGAAAGTGGTTTAAGTCCATTTTTCTTATATTGAGATATTTAAGGGTTTGTGTTTGATTTGTTTCAAAAATATTGTTAACTGGTATTAATTTTTTTTATGGCTTTGTGACCTTAAACATGTTAGAATATATAACGTAATACGTTTTGTAAACTTTACTAGAAAAATAAGCTTTGTTTCAAAACTAAAAATGGACTTAAACCACTTTCAAAATAAACGACTCATATACAAGGTGCGTCCCAAAGTAAACAGGACTTTTGCAATAGGGACGTTTCTGGTGGCGCCATCTATGTGTGAGGACATGCGTTGGAAAGGTACATCTTTCATTCACATACTGTCTAAATTTCATGACATTTGGTCTAGTAGACGCCGAAATATCCCGCTCAATGTGACAGTATGTTTTTAACTTTGGTACGAGAATGTCGATCGAACAAAGAGCTAATATTAAGTTCTGTTTTAAACTTGGTAAAACTTTTACCGAAACGTTTAAATTGTTAAAGCAAGTTTATGGTGATGATTGTTTATCCCGTGGCCGTGTTAATGAGTGGTTGAATCGATTCAAGAATGGTCGTGAAGACTTGAATGACGACGAACACGTCGGCCAGTCGAAATTTGTGATTACTGACGATGCCATCAAAACTGTGCGTGATTTTACCAAAATGCAGCCAAAATCATTATTGGAATTGATGGAAATGGAATTGAACATCTCCAAAACATCAATTGATCGCATTTTAACCGAACATTTGGGTCTCCGTAAAGTGTGTTCTCGCTTCATTCCGCACACTTTAACCGACGACCAAAAAGCGCAGAGAATTGAGCACGCAAAAGACATCGTTCGAGAAGCCAGACGTGATCCAAATTTCTTGTTCAACATCGTAACCGGTGACGAAACGTGGTGCTTTCAATATGATCCCGAAACAAAGCGTCAAAGTGCCGAATGGAAGCACCCAGATGAGCCAAATCCGAAAAAACCCGCCGTGAGAAGTCAAAAATCAAAACTCATCTCATTTGTTTCTACGATTCAAAGGGAATAATTCATCGAGAGTTTGTTCCACCGGGAAAAACAATTAACGCTTTGTTTTATGTTGAAGTTTTGAAGCGTTTGGTGCATCGCATTCGTCGTATTCGGCCAGAATATCGCGAGGAAGGAAGTTGGCGTTTATTGCATGATAATGCACCGGCTCACAGAGCCCTAGTTACGACCGATTATTTGACCAAAAATCGCATTTTTACCATCAATCATTCACCGTATTCGCCTGATATGGCTCCCTGTGACTTCTACTTATTCGGTCAGTTGCATTTGCCGATGAAAGGAAACCGTTATAAGGACGTTGAGGACATCCAAAAGGCTTGTACCAACATTCTGAAGGCGATGCCGGCCGATGACCTAAAACACTCATTCCAAATGCTTTTGGACCGTGCAAAACGTTGTATCGAAGCAGAAGGAGAGTATTTTGAATAAATAAAAAGAATTATACAAAAATAATCATCCGTTTTCTTTATTTTATAAAAGTCCTGTTTACTTTGGGTTGCACCTTGTATATATATAATGTTCCCAGGAGTCTCCTCTGCTGTTCCGCAGAGTCTACAGACACCTGTTCTAGCCCAATTGTATGCATATGTTTTCTCAGTCTGTAGTGTCCGGCTAACAACCCGGTGACCAGTCTAAGCCAAGGGCGATCGTGGCTGCCCCAGTTCTAGCAAGGCTATCCGCCACCGCATTTCCATCAATTCCTCTGTGTCCTGGGACTCAGAGGATTTTAACCTGATTATGTATACCCAGTTTCTTCAATGCTTCTATGCATTCCAGCAGCTACCCTGAGGTTATCTCATACGAGATTAGTGCTTTGATGGCTGCTTGACTGTCTGAACAAATGACTATGTCCTGCCCTCTGCACAAACGCTGGAAGTTGATTTGCGCACAGAGCCTGATGGCATGTAATTCCGCTTAAAATATGCTGGGTGTTTTCCAATTGGGCTGATAGTGCTTGAAGCGAGGTCCAAATACCCCCGCCCCTGTTCCCTCGTGCGTTTTGGAGCCGTCTTTGAAAGACGGCCTGATGTGGTCTGAAATGTGGTCTGAAATAGGCCTGGTGTACTTCCCAGTTCCAATCTACTTTATTGCTCATATAAACTACACATTTTTTCTCGTAGTTATATGTGTTTGTTATTGTATCCATTGGGTACAAAACACAGGGGTTGGTGATAGATAATACATCTAAGTCCTTGCGCCTTAGGATGTGGTCTCCCCCCTTACTGGCTTTGGCCAGTCCAAGGACAGCGAGCTTGGCCGCCATCTCAATTGCATATAGGGTTCATCTCCCACCGCGTGCACGGTCACCGCACTTCTCCAACAAATTTTGCCGATTTTTCCTGTTCTCTAAATTTTCCTAAAAATCCTACAACATACCCAAGTTCAATGATTCCCAACCCAAGTGCGGCTGTAAAAAGAACACAAATTTACAGATACACGGTGCATGAGCGACGTTGCAATGGGAAGCGGACAATTGCGAAAAACAGCTCTCCAAATTAATCTAGCGAGGTCCCCAACCATTTTGCTGTAATCTCCTCACACAACAGATGGCGCTACGAACGGTAGCTCGAAATAACGGAGGCGGCGTTCCTAAGCATATGAGTATACGGAGGCAACACAGCACAGGGCAGCGCAGCGCAAATGAAAATGTGTGACCCAGAAAATATGTAAACTGCGTATACGAATCTCGTAAAATCAGCACACGTGTTCCAAATTCATTCCATAAACCCAGTAATACGAGTTATTTGTCTGAATTAGACTCTGAAATAGAACCTATATAATATAATATGGGTGTAATATCGGCTGTTTCCGCACTTTTTCTATTAGTTCTTAAATTTTTGCAAGCTAACGTGTCGGCTGCGCGTAGGAAACTGTAATTCAACTACAACGCGACGCAGGTGTGCGCAGGCACGTCTATCCGCCGCACGCGGCTATGTCGCTGTATACGCCGTTATATGGTACTGCATTATTTACAGAAAACTGAACTGCGTTGCGCTGTGCTGCTTGCGCGGCCTGCGTCTCCGTATACGCCTAGGCTAAGTGGCGTTAGATGGCAGCACCATCTCTGAGGACTACCTGCTGCAGGCCAATCACTTACGCTGGCAGAACAACACAACCGATTAACGTAACCAACACAAGGCATAATCTTGTGGAGGACCTATGTTCCAGAGAGGAATGAACATGGGAAAAAAAATATGTTTTTGTTATTGTATCCATTGGGTACAAAACATAGGGGTTGCTGATAGATAACACATCTATGTCCTTGTGCCTTAGGATGTGGCTTCCCCCTTTACTGGCTTTGGCCAGTCCAAGGCTAGTGCGCTTGGCCGCCATCTCCTTTGCTATATGCAATGGTGATATATTGATTATCACCTCCAGTGCCACCGTTGGACAAGTCCTCATTGCACCTGTAATGCACGTGCACGCAAGTCGCTGGACCTTGTCAAGCCGTTTCCTCACTGTCGTGAGCTTGTCTCTTAGGCCCCACGACACTGCTGCATATGTGAGTATTGGTCTCACTATCATGGTGTACACCCATTTCAGTATACTTGGTCGATGTCCCCAATTTCTACCTGCTAAGGATCTGCAAACCATGATCGCTCTCGTTGCTTTTCTAATAACTGCTTCAGCGTGCTTATTCCAGAGTAACTTTGAGTCTAGTATTACACCTAGCTACTTCTCTGTATTGTATGCTATACTCTTCCCGAGTAAGCGTATTGTACGCATGTGCGGCAGTTTTCTTTTCCACGTAAATGGTACTATGGTGGTTTTGTCTGGGTTGTGACCATTCTTTAGGGCTCTCTGTACTATATCACAGAGAGTGTCTTCAAATCTACCTCTGGCAATAATGACTACTAGTTGTAACTCCCGAAATTCGGGTGTAATCAAAAAACTACCGTTTGGCTTATGTTATTAAAATGTAATGTATATTTTTTTGCATGATAGTACTTCTTGAAATCCTACATTCGCCGTCTGCGTTCACATGGGCTTTTTTGTAAAACTTGAATTGGACTCTTAAGTATAACGTAAGAAAAATAATGATCAAAACAAAACATAAAAATGCAAAATTTGGAACATAGCAGCACTGGCTAGCCTTAAAGAAGAACAAAAGCTTGCCAAAAAAATAGAAATCGTTTTACAATTTTTGCCTTTCGCCACCGCAACAACAACAACAACGTTTTTACCTCACATCGGATACAAAATGCTTGGCTTTACAATGTGAACATGCACTGGTCAAGCCATCGATGTGGTTAATTTTTAATTATAGCAACAAACTTCCTCCCTTCGTTAAAATTTTGTTTCTTCTTTTTGTAGTCGATGTTGCCATTTTTCAAAAAGAACTCTAACCAGTGTTGCCACGACCAAAAAAAATGTGTTACCAAATTCTTCAGTAAAAATTACCAAATCCTAAAAAAAATAACCAAATGCCTGGTACATCGACAAAAACTTACAAAATTTTTGGTTTTAAAAACATACATGTTAAAGTAACAGATTATAAATCCTGAAGCAGACTTGTATTGAGCTTGCTAAAGAAATAACCAAAATCTGAAGCATGTAACCATGTAACCATACGAAAAAAATAACCAATTTTGGTTAAATTTAACCAAAACGGCAACGCTGACTCTAATTACATTTTTGTAGGAATTGAGTTGGACTCTTAAGAATAACGTGATCAAAACAAAACATAAAAATGCAAAATTTGGGACATAGCAACCACCACTGTTGCCATCTTAGTGTTTTTCGCACTAAATTTAGTGATTTTTAAAAATGTTCTGAAATTGAAAAGTTGGCAACCGTGCTCTCACCACATGCGTGTGTGGAACGTGTGGGTTCTATGTACGATTCTGTTTGTTTGTTTATACCCATCTTCTCGCTCAAGCGCACAGCTTTCTGATTGGATTTGATAAACGTAAAGAGCAATGCTGTTTCCAATAGGGAAAATAATGCAACTTTCGATGCAAATATCTGCAGTTCGGCTTTATCAATCTACATTTTAAAAAGTTTGTGCAAATATGCTCATCAAGAGCTTTAAAATTATGTATCATATGATCTCAGCGCCCTTATTTAAATAAATATATAGATGTCATCGGCGTAGCCTTGACAAGTTATGCCATTACTTGCCAGAAGTTCAAGGAGCTCATCTACCACAAGGCTCCACAGTAGCGGTGACAGTAACCCGCCTTGTGGGCAACCTCTGCTCGATAGTACGCTCCTAGTGCTCTTGCCCACTTTCGTTACATCCGTTTTGGGTCTTCTCTACCCCTCTTCTGCTGAGCACTCGAAGGCTCCTTCGATATTCAAGAAGGCGCATAGCATATCTTTGTTTTTAAGAGTATCCTGCATTCAACTCGTGAGCTGAAATAGGGCCGTTTCTGTCGATCTGCCTGCCCTATACGCATGCTGTTTAGCGTGCAGAGGTTATCTCTTAAGAGTCACGGTTCTAATGTACTAATCTATCACCTTCTCTACGGTACTTATGACGAAGGATGTTAGATTGATAGAATTGGCCTAAAAGACTTCGGCATCTTATTCTCCACTCCCCTCTTCGCGAGCGCTTTATGTAATGTCGCTGCCTGAGGGGTGGAGGTCCGCTTTGCTCTGTTGAAGAGCCTCCCCGTGTCAGTTCTGAGCTTTGCCAGGGTGTTATTCCACCACGCTGGACTCCCTACTCTCCGGGCAGCATGAATGATATGCATTCATTACTCCCCTGTTTAGGATTTCGACCGCTAGGGGATGCCGCATCCTACCTCGAATGTCTAGCAAGGGTCTATCCTCTACCTGAAGATTGGTAAATTTTTTTTTTTTTGGTTCTTCAAACTGCCACCTGAATTTGAATGTTTTAATGAAGAAAACTATCTTTAATTACATTTGTTTAAGTCAAAAACAACATAGGGTCGTATTATTACTTAGCAAAAGTATTCTCCCACTAAAGAGGCCATTTAGAAATTAATTGCGATGTAAGAATCAGTTGAAGGTATGACCAAAAATACCTTTCGAGTGGTCTCTCTTTCAAAAGAAATAGAGTGCCCAAAAGCCACGGTTGTTGGTGGCTACTTAGACCTTTAGGGGCTGATACACGAATCTGATGATTCAACAACATTTGTGCCACCAGTAAGAGACCGAATGCCAACAAATTAACCAGCAGCAAACGTCATAAATCAGCCAGCTACGAGAAACCCCGTTGCGGCGAATACTTTCAGTTTCAATATTGCTTGTGCTTTCAAGCATTATGGCTACTCCACTTGACTCCTTCCATCACGCAAATGCATTCTGATACGTTTCTGTTGCATGTTCTGTTTCTCATATACATTGAACTCCTCCTCAAGTATTCGCTATGCTGTTCATTTTGCTATGTTTTTTGATAAAATTTTTTTTATAAATCACAATGTCCAATATATTGGACTACAGCCCATACAATTCATACAGAACGGGTTTATTTTCATGTCGGAAAGGGTTAAAACACAAAAACAAGTATTTTAACGAAAATTTAATTTTTCATTCACAAAATTGTATTTAACATAAAATTACATTGAAAAGGATTAATCGGCAAAGGAAAAATAAACGTAAATTATACATAAAAAATATTGTATCCATACGAACTTCGGTTTATTGACACTTCAGGCACTCAGTTTTACTATAATTATTATTAAACAGTAGGTAGCGTCCAAAAACGCGATCGCGTAGGCAAAGGTCTGCCCTTTGTGCCTTGACTTACGCCTCCCTCCTTGCGAGCAAGTAACGGCCCCACTTCCGTTAGCGACTCTCATCTTACTTACTTACTTACTTAACTGGCCATAACAACCCGTTATCGGGTTACGGCCTGCCGCAAAACTTCTCTCCAGGCGCCTCTGCTTCGCGCGCGCCTTCTCCAGTTGGTCACACCAAGAGATACCAGGGCCTCTTCCACTTGGTCCTTCCACCGGAGACATGGCCTCCCTCTTCGCCGTCGACCTCCAACCATCGCATCGAACACCTTTTTCGCCGGAGCTTCGTCGTCCATGCGGCAGACATGACCGAGCCAGCGTAGCCGCTGGATGTTAATTCGCTGCGCTATGTCCATGTCCTTATACAGCTCATACAGCTCGTTATTGGTTCGTATGCGATAGTCGTCACCAACACGAACAGGGCCGAAGATTTTGCGAAGTACCTTCCTCTCGAACACTCCAAGGGCCGCTATGTCGTTTCGTGTCATTGTCCATGCTGCAGCGCCATAGAGGAGCACGGGCAAGATGAGCGTCCTATAGAGTGCAAGTTTTGTCGGTCGAGAGAGGTCTCTACTTCTCAATTGCCTACCGAGACCGTAGTAGCACCTGTTGGCAAGAGTAATCCTTCGCTTTATCTCCAGACTGACATCATTGCTGCTGTTGATGGCGGTGCCAAGGTAGACGAATTCCTTGACAACTTCAAAGGTATACCTGTCGGCCTCGACGTGAGACCCTAGCCGCTGCGAGTCCCTGCGTGTAGACAGCATATACTTCGTCTTGCCCTCATTTACCACCAGACCCATTTTGGCAGATTCTCTTTCGATAGCAGCAAAGGCAGTGGTGACATCTCGCTTGTTACGCCCGATGACATCAATGTCATCAGCGTAGGCAAGGAGCTGGACACTTTAGTTGAAGATTGTGCCATTACGATGTACACCGGCCTTGCGCAGAACACTCTCCATGATGAAGTTGAAGAGGTCGCAGTACAAAGGATCGCCCTGTCTGAAACCTCGAACGGTATCAAAGGGGTCGGAGAGGTCACTTCCAACCTTGACGGAGCTGCGCGTATTGCTCAACGTCGCTCTGCAAAGTCTAACGAGCTTTGCAGGGATACCAAGTTCAGACAATGCGGCATATAGGCGATCCCTTATCGGGCTATCGAATGCTGCCTTGTAATCGATGAAGAGATGGTGTGTATCGATTTGGTTCTCATGGGTCTTCTCCAGGATTTGGCGTAGAGTGAATATCTGGTTGATGGTGGACTTACCGACTCTCATCGCCAAGCCATAAATGGGCCATTTCTAAGGAATACTCAACTGCGTCCCTGTTTGCTGGTCACGAAACAGAACAAGTCTCCAGTGGCCTGTTGCATTCAGGTTTTCAGTCGTCCTAAGAAGGATCCCTTAAGCTCTGGATCTCAGTTAGACGGAGCGTGGCTTTCCACTTCTACGCTTCCCACATATTCCATTAGTGAGCGGCGACCACTTCAACGTTTTGCATATAAATGAATTCCGTATACCTGCCGCGTTTCGCATATTCAATGAGCGAGCGGAACCACTTTTACGATTTGCTCATTTTCATGAGCGAACGGTAACCATTGCTAGATACGCTCATGAACGGATTTTCTATACCATCTACTGTTCGCACATTTTCACGAGTGTGCGGAAACCATTTGTGAAGACGCGCAGAACTTTGTCTGCTCTGCTTCCAATTGTTTTAGCCAATTGAACAATTGGAAATTTGAATAGTGTTTATTTTCGTTAATTTCTGGCCTTTTTATTTGTGATCCAACTCGGCAGTAAGGTCTCAAATTTATAAAGCTATCACATCGTTGTGCTTCACATTTTCAGGTAATATATTGGTTCTTGTATCAGATTACGAACAACTAATACGTCTAAACTTTTTGGTTCTGCGGCAAAAAATGATTGGAAACATTCCACAGGAAGTTATAGTTTATATGGTCCACAGTAACATGGAGAAAGATCAATTGGAGTCTGTCATTGAGGGAACACCGGAGTGTATCAACATCATAATTGGAACGGACATCGTGGAGAATGTTGTATTGCAGTACCCATGTGTATATGTTATTGATTGTGCACGAACGCGGTGTGTTTCCTACAATCCGACGACCTCTTGCAGAAACACCAGGTATGAGTGGTTGTCTAAAGAGGCACTGGCGAATCGAAGCCGTATTGTTCATCGTTATAAAGGTAATCAAATTGGAGCTGTGCACTGTAGAAAATAACTTACTATTACTCATACTCTGATTTTAGGAGTCAACGGTACGTGCTTTCGAATGATACCCAGTTTTTTAGTTGCTCAGCTGCCTGCAGTTCAGAAGGCGGAGCTTCTGACAATGCCTCTTGATCGCATTTGCTTAACCGTAAAACTCTTGTCACAACACACTATGGTCGCAGAGTACCTGCAGCGTACAATTGTTCGTCCGCCATTTATCCATATATATCATACCGTGGAATACTTAAAAAAAATTGATGTTTTCGATGAATTTGAAGATGTGACGTGGCTTGGATGCCGCTTAATTGATGTGCCTATAGATTGCCACTTAGGGAAGCTGCTGGTGTTTGCAATTTTATTGCAATGCCTGGATCCAGTGCTGACGATAGTTAGTTTCCTCTCCACTTCTGACCCCCTGGAATTACCCAGCTACGTAAACGGTTTAGGACAGCTGCACGTGGACATCATCCGCTACAAGATGAAGCAGGAACGTAAGCGCTTTGCAGAAGGTATTCCTTCCGATCACCTGATATATCTAAGAATGTACCAAGAATGGCAGAACAACTTGCGTGACGATAACCCTGAAATGTCATTATCCGACGAACATCATTACGTGCTAAATGGCATTCTAGAAAGAGTATGTGATATGCGCACTCACTTGGTGGGCGCCTTGCGGTCTTCACAGCTTATTCACAATCAAGGACAGTTAAGCATGCACTACATAAACCTCAAGTCCAACAGCTGGCCCATGATTAAAGCCACGCTCGTTGCAGGTCTTTATCCGTTTGTTTGCGTATTTGATATTTCTGAAGGCCGACTCAAATCCAATCGATCAAGAGACCTGGTCTTACATCCAAGTTCGACGTTGCGAGAGCTAATTATGGAACCATTGAATATCTTGGCACAAAAATTTCCCTCCCCCTGGATCATTTACGGCAACGAAGCAAATAGTGGCCAGTGTAATAGCGTAAAGTGCTGCACATTAGTGTCGCCTATAACTATTGCTATGTTTGCAGGTTTGTAACAAAATATAAAAAAAATAAATTTTCTTAATTTTATAAACTTATCATACATCTTATTTGGTTTTAATTTGTATATACTCTTGCAAATTGATTGACGAATTAAACTAGGTTGTATAAACTATTATCGCAGATATTTTAATAAATTATTTTATATGTCTATTGTTTTTTAGGTCCAACAAAACTTAATCCTGCGAGTTTAATCATAGAAAAGGCCTTTAATCATCATTCATTGTGGACTGGTAACAACTCAAAAATATTGACATCAAGTTTTTATATTGACGATTTCATTGAATTCAAAATTAAGTCATCGGATGCGCAACTTTTGCTTAAGACACGGCAGTATTTTTACTGTACTTACATACATTTTTTGCAAAATTGTGGTAATGTGGACAAGTGGCGTCGCAGTAATATTTCCTTGTCACAGATTTCACACTTATTTGACGCTCTAGAAAAGGTATTCACATATGAGGATAATGCGAGTGGTTTCTTCAAACCAAGTAATGTAGGACTGCGGCCTAAGGCAGTGCCGAACAAATTCATATCCACATTTAATTCCGTAATCAGCTGGGAAAAAATTCCAACTTTAAGAAAATTCGACGCCACATATGTGAGTTACTCTCCAAAAATCGATGAGTATAATCTGAGTCGGATTTGCAAATTCAGTTGCTTAGAAAAGCAGTACTTTTTGGTATATATGTCGGAAGCTGATAGTTCCTTTAAGAAATACTCCCATGATTGGCTGCTAGAATCAATGGCTAAAACAGTTGGGCCGTACTTAGTGCCTGACATGATGACGTTTGTGATCACATATACGAAAAATCCGGACCAGTTTTGCATGGTTGCCTTAGCTAAAAGAGTCTTCGGAATCTTCAAGTTGCAGGAATATTTCAAAAATAAAATTCCTATACATGAACTTCTGTGAGTATGAAATTTCGATATACTTTACCAAGTATACCGCTATATATTCAAACTATTTTCAGAGGCATTTGTTCAAGACACAACATTTGCATTCCTTCCTTTAACGAGACACGTACTGCATTCCGAGTTGATCCAGTACTTGGAAAAGCGATCTTGGATTTGTTCGCTTTCCGGAATAATTGGTTACACAGCTAATGATAATAATAGCTACTTAATTTAAGCATTGTGGCATTTGTAATATATTGACCTTAGTCGGGAAGCATATTTTTTATGCATTTAAGTAGATTACTTGTAATGAATAATAAAGTTCGCAGCTATAACGCTTCATGTTAACAATCTGGTTCTAGTTCATTTTACAATAAAACTATTTTCAAGAAAAATGTGGACGAAAGTGTGTTATATTTGAAAAGGATTTATGGGATTCTTTTGTAGATGTTATTGCAGACCTCGTTACCGTGGTTAGTTGTAAAATTCGAATGAAATCTTGGTTACGATTTTTTCCTTTTACAGTTTGAAACCAGAACCTTAATTAATTATAGATCTTCTGGTGGAAACGCATTCTTTTTATCAAATGCGTCGAGCAAGTCAATTAAAAGATTGGGTTCTTCTAGCTCCTCTAAATCAGATAACTCTGAGTTTTCAAAATTTATTACAATTTTCTTGATTTCACTGTCCTCAATATTTCTAGGCATCACAGAAAATATATTATTTTTAACAAGCAAGCAACACAACCGAACGCTACGAAGCCAGCCTTTCATCAAAGTATATCCTAAGTAGCGCCACTCTTTGACAACCAGACGTCGATTCTGTATGACAAGAACTGTCAAATTGTTGTTGTTCACTTGTAAAAATGAAGTCGTGGTGAATACGTACAGAATGTGGCAGTACTGCGTGCACATGAAAATTACTGAAAAACTGCGATTTTCATGAATTTTACAAATGTAATTTAACACGATTTTACATACGATACTTTATTTTTTTATACAGGTTTCACTAAGATAACCATAGTTAAATATCATTTTCATAAATCGGTTGGTTTTTGGCAGAATTTATCAACAAATTTAATATTATTTCGATTACATTTCAAAAGCAACTCTGGCTGGCCAAATATATTTTCACCACGACTTGTTGTCAGTTGCAATTAAAAATTCAATTGCCATCTCTGTTTGGATTTCGCAAGGGCAAATTTGCAAATTTTGTAAGTATGATCTATTGTTATTTATTCATACATAAATTTCTAAAATATTTTCTTTATTTTCATGCAATTTCCAGCGTGATGCCCAGAAAGTACGTATTCGGTTTCGGAGGAGCTGCAGCACTGCATCAATTCCCGAGGAAATCCAATGCATTGTAAGTTTTTCATTTTAAAATTAAATTTAAAAAATTAAAATTAAACAAGTTAATAAAAGTGTTGAGCCCAACGTCGAGGGCAGTGATATCGGGCAGTGTTAGTTTTGTAAGAAGTGTAACGATTTTCTGTCGCGAATTATCGTAGCTGCCAATTCTTTTCTACATGACACTGCGTATATGCAATGCTATTTCGTTTGCACATATTTTTTACGATCTAAAGTTAAGAAGCAATAACAATACCAATATTTTTTACGATCTAAAGTTAAGAAGCAATAACAATACCAATATTTTTTACGATCTAAAGTTAAGAAGCAATAACAATAGGTACAGTCGTGTCAGTTAGAAGACCTGTGACCTGTCTAAGCTGGTTTCTCTTTAGTTTGAGGCATTCTTCACTCCATTTGGGGTTGTAATCTTTGATGAAGATTTTCGATTGCCTGAGACCAGAGGCGCTAGTCCAGTGTTCTGTGTTCCTGGTCCTTTCCTCTAGTCTCAGTGACTCCGTTATGGCGCTTTTGCCCAGCCCAATAAAGGGTTCAGGTCCTAGGGGGGGGGGGCGTGGCTGCCGCGGTTCTAGCGAGGCTGTCCGCTTCCTCGTTTCCTTCGATACCTCTGTGTCCTGGAACCCAGAGGATCTTCACCTGGTTGCATTTGCCCAGTGCATTCAATGCCTCAATGCATTCCAGCACTAATCTTGAGGTTATCTCATATGAGATTAGTGCTTTGATGGCTGCTTGGCTGTCGGAGCAGATGACGATGTCCTGTCCCCTGTACGCACGCTCGAGGTTGACTTGCACGCAGAGCCTGATTGCATAGAGTTCAGGCTGGAATATGCTGGGTGTTTTCCCCATGGGCTCATAGGGCTTGAGGCGAGGTCCAAACACCCCCGCCCCTGTACCCTCGTGCGTTTTCGAGCCGTCTGTAAACCACTTAATTGTGTTTGGTTTAAAATGGATTTGGTGGTCTTCCCAGGCCCAGTCCACTTTATTGCTCATATAAACTTCGAAGTGTTTTTCGTAGTTATATGTTCTTGTTATTGTATCCATCGGATACAAAACATAAGGGTTACTAGTGGAAAGCACATCTAAGTCTCTATGCCTAAGGATGTGATCCTCCCCTTTACTGGTTCTGGCCAATCCAAGGGTTGTACGCTTGGCCGCCATCTCAATTGCTACGTGCAATGGCGATATATAAAGTATCACCTCCAGTGCCGCCGTGGGACAGGTTCTCATAGCTCCTGTAATGCACGTGCACGCAAGTCGCTGGGCCTTGTCGAGCCTTTTCCTCACTGTCGTGAGTGTGGCTCTTGGGGCCCATGCCACTGCTGCATATGTGAGTGTTGGCCTCACAATCATGGTATACATCCATTTCAGTATGCTCGGTTTGCATCCCCAAGTTTTGCCTACTAAGGATCTGCATACCATGACCGCCTTCGTTGCTTTACTGATAACTGCCTCCGCGTGCTTATTCCAGAGTAACTTCGAGTTTAGTGTTACACCTAGGTACTTCACCTCTGGTTTATAAGCTATGCCCTTCCCGAGCAAGCGTATTGTCCGCATGTGTGGCAGCTTTCTTTTCCATGTAAAAGGTACTATGGTGGTTTTGTCCGGGTTTATTCGCAAGTCTACTCGGGCACACCATTATATAGTACACCTCGATATAGTGCAAGGTATATTAATATACCTTGGATATAGTTTACACCCATGATGCAATTATAAAGGTGAGATCTTCCTGGACAGCTCGTTTTTGACACTGTCTTATAGAACGAGAGCCAATGTTGTCTAGTACGCATTCAAAAGAAGGGGGAAAAAGACGAAGTAAATTAAGAGCTTCAAATACAAATTAATAAATAGTAATTGCATTTTATTATTATTTTGTGCATTTTATTTAATTTTTTGTATTATTTTTTATCTTGCTATTAAAAAATTTTAACCCAAAAGTGAATGCAACATTTAAACAAGAATTTTTAACTTCGCGGGGAAATGCGGCATTGGAAGTTTCGTGAGAAAGTTTGTCTTCTTTTTTTTTATTAACGATATTTTACTATAAACTATTAATTAATGTTAAAGGCGTGTTCTTATTGTACTATTTTACTGAGAAAGTCTTGTAAGGGCTTCCTCAGACCACCATGCAAAATCTCGCAACCCATGTGAACGTTGCTTCAGTTGTGTTGTATTGACTGAGATTTAATTTCTTTAAAATGTGGTTATTTGCTTCACCTATGCAAATGTATGCTGAAATTCGTCCCCCTTTTGTTTTTAAAACAAAAAATACAACATTTTCATCGACGTTTCTATAAGACAGAATGTCAACCAATTTTTTCAGTTTTCTGTCATTGAAGAACTCACCTTTATAATTTCATCATGGTGTACACCAAAATATTGACATGGAGCCTCAAAAAAATTTTTGAAAGCAATTTCAAGCAAAAACAAAAAGTGTATATTGAGCAAATAAAACGAGTTTTTGAACAAAATATAGTGTGTGAAATATAGCGAATAGAGAACAACCTCAATACTCAATACAAAGTTCAGTTTCTGAACTTGTGCAGTGCGGTCGCGTTTTGGCTTAGTGTCTTACTCAGTGACTTTTCGCAAATTTCTCTCTCATTTCTCGTTTCATTGCGTACGGATACAGATGGGCTTTCCTCTGTACTCTTAAAGAATTGCAGCTCTTCTTTAACAAATCCTTTTCGTCTGGTATTTTTATAGATGAGTGGAAAAAAGCATCAATAACTCCAATATTCAAGAGTGGCAATAAGAGTGATATAGCAAATTATAGGCCCATCTCGAAACTCACGTCGGTGTCTAAACTTTTTGAATGCATAGTCAATGAAAAACTAAGGTTTTGCGTCAACAGTACAATCTGTCAAAATCAGCACGGTTTTGTTAGAGGCAGATCAACTGTCTCCAATCTCGCGATTTTTGTCGAAGATTGTCTGTCTGCTTTTCAGGAAGGGAGTCAAGTAGATACTATCTACACGGACTTTGCTAAAGCCTTTGACAGAGTTTGTCATTCAATTCTGATATCCAAATTAAATTACATGGGCTTTCACTCATCATTTCTTGATTGGTTGAAATCTTATCTTTCCAACAGACAGTGTGTTGTGGCTGTTGATAATCACCTTTCTCAGCCGTTTGTTGCTACTTCCGGCGTCCCTCAAGGTAGCATACTTGGTCCTCTGTTGTTTGTTTTATTTATTAATGACATTGGCTCCTGCTTTACGTTTGCAAAATTTCTTCTATATGCGGATGATCTGAAGATTTATGCTACGATTAATAATGTGGCAAACTCCCTGGCACTCCAGGCTGACCTAGATAGAGTACAATCGTGGTGTACGAGAAATAACCTTTTCTTAAATATTAGTAAGTGTTTTCATGTATCTTTTTCAAGAAAACACAGCCCTTTGCACTTGTCCTACTCCCTGTCGGGGTCACTGTTGCAGTCAGTCCAAGAAATCAAAGATTTAGGTGTGTTTTTCGACACAAAACTTTGTTTCTCTAGCCATATAGATTTCATCATTGCCAAATCATATGCCATGTTGGGGTTCGTTCGTCGGAACAGTACGCCATTCTCTGACCCATATACGTTTAAACTGTTGTTCACGGCTTTCGTCAGATCAAGGCTGGAATATGCTTCGTTTATATGGAGGCCATATCAAATGACTCACATTAATCGCATTGAGTGCATCCAAAAGGTTTTTATGCGGTTCGCCCTAAGGTCGCTGAACTTTACCGAACCGTTGCCTTCATATCTTTCTCGCTGTCGCCTTATAAACTTATTAAGTCTAAACGCTAGGCGAACCTATCTTGCGTGCTCCTTCAGTGTTGGGTTATTAAAGGGGTCTATTAATTGCGCGCCCCTTTTGAGTAAGGTGGCTTTCAATGTCCCTATACGTAACCTACGGCACATAGGGACTTTCTACCTCAGCTTTTACAGGTCGAACTATGCGAGGAATGCGCCTGTGAGTAGAGCCCTTGCGGAACTAAATAGTGTAACCGACTTTGACATCTCGCTTCCCAAAGGGACATTGCTAAATTTAATATTGATTAGGTTAAGTTAAAGCTCTTAGACTAATGTTCTTTTATTGTTTCCCATAGTCAGTAAGATCTAAATGTTCATTGGCTAATAAATAAATAATAAATAATAAAAAATGCCCTGTGTTTGTGGCCAGAGGGTCGACCGAGGCCAGCCTAAAGCGTTGTGTGCTTCATGTAAGTTCTTCCATCTGGAGTGTGTCAACGTTTCGCAGGAGGATCTAGCTTTTTGCGCACCGCTAATAAGCCTTTCCACTGTTTTGGTTGCTCTTTGGTGCGCCGTCGCTCCATCTGCTCGCCCCAGCCTGTAGCCATTGGAGGGGATAATGTTGCTGATGCCGTCGTTGCTGTGGATTGACGGTTGCCTGCTGTCAGTACACCAACATCTCAAGCTGAGAAGTGCCAAAAGTCTGGTTCCACTGAGGCTCAGCTTAAACCATCATCTAAGCCTGACCAGTGTATTAATTCTATCAGTGCAGCCATGAAACAACAACAAAAAGTCAAGCCCGACGTGACCCACCAACAAAAGCGGCCAGCTGACTCGACTACGCTCCAAATGGTATATAATGAGGTCATTGCCCTCAAAGCTGTTAATGCACGCGTGCTCTCTAGCATTTGCCCGCTCGTAGACAATATTAAAGTTTTCGGACAGAAAATTGAAGACATAGAGGTGGCTCTCCACTCTGTAAGCCTTAAAGTCGCAGAGATGGCCCCAGCCTCTGTAATCTCGCATCTCACCGACAGTATTGACGATCTTCGTCATAACATGCGCGATCTTGCGACCTGCTTTACCTGCGCTCAAACATCTACCGCCGCTCAGAACTCCGATGCTGCTGCTGCTGCGAAACGCACTCCCACCCGCACATCTAAAGCCGCTCAGAACTCCGGCGCTGCTGCAGTTGCGAAACGCACTCCCACCCACACATCTAAAGTCGCTCAGAAATCCGACGCTGCTACATTCGCGAAACGCTCTCCCACCCACGCATCTAGCGCCGCTCAGAACTTCGACGCTGCTGCAGTCACAAAACGCACTCCCACTGCAGTGCCAACCAGCGACGCTCTTGCCGCTGCTGCTGTAGATGCTGTTCTAAGCACTTCTACTGCCGTCGCTCATACTTTGAATGCCGATCCAAATTCCTATGTTGCTGTTGCTGCAAAACACACTCTCACTGCTGCGCCTACTACTGTCGCTACTGCTGGCGCCTCTGCTGCAAAGAAAGTACCATGCTCTGCCGTCATCGATAACGCCGCCTCTGCAACAAAGGTGCCATACTCAGCTGTAACTGATAACGCTCTCCACACCGCTAATCCGAACGCTCGCCGACTGCCTGCCGCTGCTACCGCTTTAGCTCCTGGCTCAGTGCAGCCCAGCTCTTACGTCAGTAATAAAGCTGTCTCATTTGCTGATGTTGCTGCTGCTGCGCGGGAACTAGATGCGGCTGATCTTATTGCCTTGCCTAATGCTAAAACAAAAACTAATACTGTAGTTGTTGGTAGCAACACTAGCACAGAGCTTGATGTTGTTGTTCGACTTAAATGGCTACACTTGTCGTCATTTGGGCCGTCGGTTGATGCTGAGAGTATTATTAATTATATCTCAAAGCAGGCGAACGTTTCCCCATCGTTAATGACTTGTTATAAATTAGTGAAAAAAGATGCAAATTGTGAGTCATTGACTAGAGTAAGCTTTAAGCTAGGGACCTCTGCTTCAATCTATAACAAGCTTCTAGTCTCGTCACTATGGCCGTCTGATGAGAAAATACGTCCTTTTCGTTTTTTTCAAAAAAACCGGGATCCTCCGAAACTGTCATAGATAGTCATAAGTCTATTAATAGCATAACTTCTCTAAAAGTGCGCAATTCGTTAAACATGTATTATCAAAACATGTCCGGTATGAGAACAAAGGCTAACGTCGTGTATACTGCTACATCTCATGGCGATTACGACGTAGTTGTTCTTGTCGAAACGTGGCTAACCTCGGACTTTTTTAATGAAGAATTTTTTAATAAAAACGTATACTCGGAAAGACAGGGATTCCCAACGAACAGGTCTCGTTCGCGGTGGAGGAGTCCTCATTGCTGTTAGGAGACAGTTGCACAGCTCAGTTGTTTCTCTTTTCAATTCCGATAGCTTGTTGGATCAACTTTGTGTTGATGTTGGTGCTGATGCAGGTGTGCTTCGCATCTGTGTGTCCTATACCCCCCAAATAGCCCTGATAAGATCTATATTGTAACGATAAGACAGTCTGTCGCTGTGCAAAGCAACCCTGTCGCTACGCGCCGTGCTATAATTCATTCTGGCAATGACGGCCGCGATAATAAGGGAAACTTTTAGGCCAACCTGGCAATGATGGAAACTTCTAGTCTAACCTGGCAATGATGGTCGCGATCATCATGGAAACCTTTAGTCCACTCCGGAATGTGCGAGAGCGATCTGCGCGATGGCCGGACAGGTATAAAAGGCAGCCGGGTGCGGCGCAGCGAGTCAGTCTGATTTTGACTAGCGAAGGTGCCACACGGAATAATTAAGCAAATATTTAAGTGTAAAGACAGTGAAGTGTAATCTGTGAAATAAAGTGATTGCTGGTTTATTTTATTGACTGCGTTTGAGAAATTAAGTGTGTTTTTATTGTAAATTGCACAATCCAGTGATTCGTACTAGCCCACTAGAACTGTTATTCGTAACATTTGGTGTCAGAAGTAGGATTGTGCTACTGAGGAAAAATTTAATAAAATTATAAAACGCAGACATGGTTACACTCGAGCAACTGAAGGTGGACCAGCTGAAAAAGGAGCTGGCTGCCTGGAATTTGCCGACTGCTGGCGGAAAGGTGGAGTTGCAGCTGCGCTTGCGAGAGGCGTGTGAATAGCGAGGCAACGATTGGGCTGCGCACGAATTCAGAACGCAGGAGCTAGAGGCGTCGGGCAAAGTGGAGGAATCGCCTGCGGGTGCCGCGTCGATGCAAAGTACGGCTGCAGCGGCTGCGCCACTACAAGCATTGGACATGAGCCAGCTAATGGTTGCACTTAAAGGCATGTTCGAGACTTCCAACCGTGAAATGGCAGCCAAAATGGAAACGGCGACCCAGGAAATATCGGCGCAGGTGGCGGAGCGAATGGAAAGTGGAGGAAATCTCAGACAGGATTAATGGGAAAGTCGAGCACCTGGAGACGCGGGTAGAGCACTTGGATAAACGAGTCGACGACCTGGATGATTCCCTGAACAAACGAGTTGGCGACCTGGATGATTCCCTGAACAAACTTGTTGACGATCTTGATGATTCCCTGAACAAACGAGTTGATAGTCTGGAAGACTCGATGATCAGAAAAATGGACGAGCGGCTTAGAGAGGTACAGCCGCGAGAATGGTTGCCGCCGGTTCCGGAAAGTGTTGCCACCCGAGCAGAAGTGCCCACTTATGATGGGACTACGCCGTTCGATACCTTCAAGCTGCAATTCGACCTGGCTGCTCTGGAAAATCAGTGGACCGATGTAAGGAAAGGTCGGAGATTGGCGCTGGCTCTAAAAGGTGCTGCGGCTGAGGTAGTAAAATCAGTTCCAGAATGTTTACGAAGTGAGTACGAGACCGTCATAAGGGCGCTGGCAGCCAAATACAGCGACGAGCACAACAGCACGCTGTACTACTGTGAGCTGAAGAACCGCAGGCAAAGATCCAACGAGGCGCTGCAAACATATGCAGCAGACATTGAGCGGCTCGTGCAGCTGTCCTACCCGTCCTTCGGCGCTGATGATCTCGAGAGGATGAAGATCGAGGCGTTTATTGAAGGTCTTCATGATCCGGAGACACGTCGCAGTGCGTTGATGATGGGCAAGCCGACATTTCTCTCCCTAAGGAGACGGTGACCAGCGCGATGACATACGAGGCGACATGGATTGGGAGCACTCGGTATGCTCCTGCAAGGATACGCCAGATCCAGCCGGACAACGACATTGCGATCCAGGCAATAAGCTCTGAGCCACCGGGCAGGCCACGGGTGGTCTCCTCTAAAGTTGTGTGCTGGGTATGTGGCAAGCAGGGCCACATATCACGAAACTGCCGCCAACGGAAGAGGCGTTCCCGTTCTCGATCGCAATCGCCTGAAGCGAGGAATACTGATAATCGAGGCCCAGCCAACAAGCGCAGGGCTGAGGACGGCGAGTCGTTAAACTAAAACGGGTCAGCCCAAAGGGGCTTGAGCTGATCCACACAATCTGCCGCCCCACCGTCCTTGTCTCACAGCTGAAACGACAGCCCAGCAGCTTGACTATTGAAGGAAGGATAGATGGAAAGTTGTTCGTGTTGACACTGGATACTGGAGCGTCATATTCGATCATAAAAAGGGAGCTGCTGAAGAACTGGGAACCGCTGCATGGCATACAGCTGCGGACTGCGACTGGCGAGCGCGCGCCGGTAAGAGGGAAAGTTACAAAAACGATTACTATCGGCACCAGCAGCCTGGAACATGAGTTCATCGTCGCGGATATAATGGACGACGTGATTATCGGCGTGGATTTCATGACTAGGCACGGTTTTACGCTGGACCTGAAGGAAAATGTGCTGAGGTATGCCAACGTTGAATTCCCGCTGCACACCGGCTATGAGCGAAGCGTGGCTGTAAGGAAGGTTGTATCGTGTCAACACAGGAGGATACCAGCGAACTCTGAGGCGATTGTGTGGGCAAAGGTGGACGAGGACGATGGGACGAGTCGGCTGTGGGTTGTAGAAGCACCGAAACAAGGGCACGACAACATCATCATCGGACGTACATTAGTGGAGCCTAAGAATGGCAGAATACCAGTTAGAATACTGAACCCCCTGAATGCACCCAGATATGTCGGTAAAGACGAGGTAATTGGCGAGTGTAAGGAAGCTGTAGCCGTGGTCAATTGCGAGAGTAGCCCACCTGGAGGTAACAGAAAGAACGGTTTCGACATGGACGTCATACCGCAGGAGAACCAGTGGAGCAGCGAGTTGACGCAGAAGCAGAAACAGAAGGCGAGGTTACTCCTGCAGCACTATGGGTCAATATTTGCGGCAGAAGCAGGCGGAAGAACAGCCATAGTGAAGCACAACATCGACACCGGAAGTGCAAAACCGAATCGCCAACCGCCCAGACGAGTTCCGCTGGCCAAGAGGGAAGAGGTCACAGATTTGATCGAAAACATGCGGAAAGAAAAGGTCATAGAGCCTTCTTCGGGCCCCTGGTGCTCACCGGTCGTGCTAGTCAAGAAAAAGGATGGCAGTACCCGATTTTGTGTGGATTATCGGAAGCTCAATGATGTGACCAAGAAGGACAGCTATCCACTACCTCGGATCGACGACACCCTGGACACGTTGTCAGGCACACAGTGGTTCTCCACGCTCGACTTACGCAGCGGCTATTGGCAGGTAGAGCTTGCAGACAAGGACAAGGAGAAAACGGCTTTCAGTGTTGGCGATGGTTTGTGGCGGTTCACCGTCATGCCGTTCGGACTCTGCAACGCACCAGCAACATTCGAGCGGCTAATGGAACGCGTGCTAAAAGGGCTGCATTGGCGGACGTGCCTGGTGTACCTCGACGACATAATCGTGATGGGTAAAAGCTTCGACGACCACCTGGGGAAGCTAAAGGAGGTATTCGAGCGGATACAAAAAGCTGGGCTTAAACTCAACCCAAAGAAGTGCTCGCTGTTCCAAAAAGAGGTCAAGTATCTGGGTCATACGGTTTCCGCCCGCGGAGTGCATACGGATGAAGGCAAAATCACGGCGGTGAAGGAGTGGCCCCGGCCACGCTATCTACACGAACTCCGCAGTTTCCTGGGCCTGTGCACATACTACCGCCGATTTGTTCCGGGATTCGCGAACATAGCCAGCAGCTTGCACAAACTGACGAAAAAGAGCCAAGCTTTCGAGTGGAACGAGGAGCAGGAACAGGCTTTTGCACGGCTGAAGGAAAAACTGTGCACTGCTCCAATTCTGGCCTTCCCCGTGCCTGGAGAGATGTTCGTGCTGGATACAGATGCAAGCGGGCATAGTATTGGCGGTGTGCTATCACAGATAATAGACGGCCAAGAACAAGTGATAGCGTACTACAGTAGGATTCTGTCGAAACCGGAACGCAACTACTGTGTGACACGGAGAGAACTGCTGGCAGTATTGGACTGCGAAAAACACTTCCACAAATATCTGTATGGACGATGGTTTCGCCTGCGCACCGATCATGCGGCATTGAGATGGCTCCTGAACTTTAAAGATCCGGAAGGGCAATTGGCGCGGTGGATCGAGCGACTGCAGAGCTACGACTACACGATAGAGCATCGCAAGGGCAGTAGCCATGGAAATGCCGATGCCTTGTCACGCCGTCCGTACAAAGTCGAATGCGGGCAGTGCTCGCGAGC
Organism: Melieria crassipennis; assembly: GCA_963668005.1. Classification (NCBI taxonomy): domain Eukaryota; kingdom Metazoa; phylum Arthropoda; class Insecta; order Diptera; family Ulidiidae; genus Melieria; species Melieria crassipennis. Next base: position 42,618,524 of record OY764963.1, on the reverse strand, counting down.
CGAAAGCAAGAACAGATAGTGGACGTCTGGTTGGTAAGCGTTATGCCAGAGGAAGCGTGGTCTGCGGAGAGGCTACAAAAAGACCAGCGTGAGGATGCGGATCTTACAAAAATCGTCGAAGGCAAGGAGCAAGGCGCACGTCCAGACTGGCAGGAGATGGCCGGTGAAAGCCCGATCGCTAAGGCTTACTGGGCACAGTGGGAAAGTCTGCGGCTGAAGGAAGGATGCCTGTATCGCAAATGGGAGAGCGCGGATGGTCGGACCAGCAACTCCCTAATGGTAGTGCCGAAATGCAGAATCAACGAGGTCATCGAGGCATACCATAACGACTCCAGTGGAGGGCACCTAGGCATCACCAAAACCGTCGCCAAAATAAAAAGACGATTCTACTGGGTAGGATGTCAGGAGTCCGTAGCCGAGTGGATTAAGAGCTGCGACCGATGTTCAGCCGCGAAAGGGCCGACAAGAAGATCTCGAGGCCGCATGCAGCAGTACAACGTGGGAGCGCCCTTCGAGCGGATTGCTATGGACGTCGCCGGCCCATTCCCAACTAGCACTCAAGGCAACAAATATCTGCTGGTGGTAATGGATTACTTCAGCAAATGGCCCGAAGTGTACCCTATTCCTAACCAGGAGGCCACTACGATCTCGGAAAAGCTGGTAAACAACTGGGTAGCCAGGTTCGGAGTTCCGTTGGAGTTGCACTCAGATCAAGGCCGGAATTTCGAGTCTGCGGTATTCAAGGAATTGTGTGAGCTGCTGGGGATAAAGAAAACTCGTACCACTCCTTTGCACCCACAGTCCGACGGCATGGTGGAACGCTTTAACCGGACACTGGAGGAATACTTGCGGAAAGTGGTAGGCAGGAATCAAAAGGATTGGGACACGCATATCCCCCTGTTCCTGATGGCGTGTAGGTCAGCCCCGCACGACACGACATCACTCACTCCAGCCCGAGCAGTGTTCGGCGCAGAGTTGCGGTTACCCGCTGACTTGAAGTTCGGGGTAGTCAGCAGGACGGGAGGCGCTAAGACGGACTACGTGGTCAATAAGCGGGCGGAACTGGAGGAAATTCACCAGTTTATAAGGAGTCGCACCAAACTGGTCAGCGATAAGGCGAAAGCCCGATATGATCTACGGGCCAACTCAGCAGGGTTCCAAGAAGGCGATCTGGTAATGCTCTACAACCCGCAGCGGAGGAAAGGTTTGTCTCCAAAACTTCAAACGTCATGGGAAGGACCGTACGAAGTCGTGGCCAGGATTAACGACGTAGTATACAGGATTCAACGTTGCATCAATAGAGGCGCTAAGCTGAAGGTAGTCCATTTGGAGCGCCTGGCGCCTTATCATAGCGGGACCTCGGCACTTGTTCGGGACGAACAAGGCTAAGTGGTGGGCAGTGTAACGATAAGACAGTCTGTCGCTGTGCAAAGCAACCCTGTCGCTACGTGCCGTGCTATAATTCAATCTGGCAACGACGGCCGCGATAATAAGGGAAACTTTTAGGCCAACCTGGCAATGATGGAAACTTCTAGTCTAACCTGGCAATGATGGTCGCAATCATCATGGAAACCTTTAGTCCACTCCGGAATGTGCGAGAACGATCTGCGCGATGGCCGGACAGGTATAAAAGGCAGCCGGGTGCGGCGCAGCGAGTCAGTCTGATTTTGACTAGCGAAGGTGCCACACGGAATAATTAAGCAAATATTTAAGTGTAAAGACAGTGAAGTGTAATCTGTGAAATAAAGTGATTGTTGGTTTATTTTATTGACTGCGTTTGAGAAATTAAGTGTGTTTTTATTGTAAATTGCACAATCCAGTGATTCGTACTAGCCCACTAGAACTGGTATTCGTTACAATATAATGCATCTTACGCAGTCAAATTTTAACGGGCAGCTGTGCGTCTTAGGAGATTTTAACTTAAGTAAAGTCACATGGGATTATCTCCCTGGTGACGATTTTCTTGTACCATCGAATGTTAATAATGCTCATGAAATCAATTTAATTGATAGTTTTTATAGTTTGCAATTAATCCAAATTAATAACATTGTAAATAGGCTTGAAAAAATCTTGGATCTTATTTTTATTAGTAATGATATAAAGTATAACCTACTTCAATCTGTATGGCCTCTGTGTCCTACTGATAAGCATCATGTACCTGTAATTTTGGAATTAGAATTTTATGAATATCCATCAATTTCTCTGGATAATGATATCAGATTCAACTATAGCCGTTGTGATTTTGGTCTGATAAATGATCTCATCTCCAACATAGACTGGCAATCTCTTTTTCATAATCGTAATCTTGGTTGCTATTTTGAACTCTTTAAAATTAGAATTTTCGATATCTCTAACAAAATGATCCCCAAATTTCCTAAGAGGGTTTACAAATTGCCATGGTACAAAAAGGCCTAAAAAAACTCAAAAATTGGCGTAATAAATTTTATAAGCTATATAAAGAAACAGGATCTCTTCAGCATAAATCTCGGTACTTGAGCTATATGAATGAATTTAATTGTTTGGATAAGTTTCTTTACAATAACTATCTATTAGGCTTTGAGAATAATATTAAATCGGATCCAAAATCACTCTGGACCTACATTCAGTCGAAACGTTCCTCTTCTACTATACCCAAGACAATGTCGTACCAGGGCAAGTCTTCATCTTCGTCCAACGACTGGGTCCAATTTATTTGCAGAGTTGTTTAAAGCAAATTTTGTTGTTGATGATTCCTGGCATGATGATTCAATATTAAGAAATATAAAGTCATCTCTAGATTTCGGTGCGTTAACTCTCAATAAGGATGATATTATTTTAGGTATTCAGAACCCCAAAAATTCCCAGCGCTGTGATGTTCACAATATTTCATCCTTTTTCCCTCTTAATGCTTTTCAATTTATCATTAAAAACTGGAAATTTTCTAGATGACTGGAAAGTTACTTTTGTAAACCCTATTTTCAAAAGTGGTAGAAAAAATGAGGTACCTAATTATAGGCCAATCTCGAAGCTTCCTATAATCTCGAAGTTATTTGAAAAAACTGTAATACCTAAGCTATCTTTTGCTGTCTAACACTTTATTTGCCCTTGTCAGCATGGTTTTGTTCCTGGGAGATCCACTGTAACTAATCTCTCTGTTTTCTCAAGCTACTGTGTCTCAGCTTTCATGAATGGTTGTCAAGTTGACTCCATTTATACGGACATATCCAAAGCCTTTGACAGAGTTTCTCATAGCGCGCTATTAGCCAAGTTGCGAGTATTAGGATTTCATTCCTCTTTTTTGTCGTGGATTGAGTCCTACCTGTTTAAGAGAGTAAATTATGTCGTCATTGACAATGCAAGGTCACTCCCCTATATTGCCACTTCTGGGGTACCGCAAGGAAGTATACTAGGTCCTCTTTTGTTTGTTATTTTCATTAATGATGTCAGTGTTTGCTTTAAGAACTGCAACTATCTTTTATATGCTGATGATCTGAAAATTTTCTTTAGAATCAAAAGCTTTCTTGATATACAAGCACTTCAAGCTGAGTTAAATAGCTTTTATGACTGGTGTTGCAGAAATAGATTAGCATTAAACACAAGTAAATGCTACTCTGTAACCTACACCAAGCAGCAAAATAAAATACTGTCAACTTACTTTCTTTCTGATACCCCTCTAACTAGTGTAGATAGAATACGTGACCTTGGCGTCGTTTTTGATTCTGCCTTCACATTTGTTGAACACCTCAACTTTATCATTCCTAAAGCTTTCTCATCTCTAGCCTTTATCAAAAGAAATAGTTCTGAATTTAAGGACCCGACTAAAAAGTTATTGTACAACGCCTTCGTAAAATCTAGTCTCGAATATGCCTCCATAATATGGAATCCGCTTTATGAAGTTCACAATAAAAGAATTGGACGTGTGCAAAAAATCTTTATGAAGTACTGCTTGGCACATTTGCGTTTTAACTTACCCCTGCCTCCTTATAGTTCAAGGAGCAAACTAATAAGTCTGCATTCTCTTGAAAATAGAAGAGTGATCGCAGCAATAACTTTCCTTTACAACATTATCAATGGTAATATTGATTGCCCGCAACTGTTGGAGTTGGTAAGGTTTAATGCTCCTACCAGAAATCTTAGACGGCACTACACCTTTTATGTTAATGCCTATAAGTCAAATTATGCTTTGAATGATCCAATCACACGGGCTTTAGTTGAATTCAATAAGTTAGCTTTAAATAAGTTTCCTTGTTTAGATTTCTCTCTAAGCCAATTTTCGTTTAAAAATGAATTACTTTCTTATTTTTAAGTAATTTATGTGCACCTACTAATAAGTACATTTCAATTTTTATCTAGTCTGTAAGGTTGTTATACCATAGACTTAATAAATAAATAAATACTGTCACCAGGACTTGCAATAATTAGTGACTAATTATGTCTAATCCTGTCCTGCAGTGACTAATCCTGTCCTGCAGCGCTTTGCTATTTTCATCAGCACTAATAAAATTGATGATGGTTAGACGAACCTGGGCACCACCGTATAACTGACGATCTATTCAGCTACTCAACAGATCCCGAAACTTTATCATCACGGCATGGCTGACTGGCCAAATATATTTTCATCAGTTCAGCTGCAATTGAAAATATAAACTTTATCAGCACGGTATACAGTAACATCTTTTTTTTCTAATTATTATATATATACCATTAATAAAGATCAGATAACACAATAATATAATAAATGTTATAATAAAAGTCATATAATTTTTTCGAGTTTTTTAAGAAAACATCCGCTACATTTGAAAATTACGAGGCTACGCTCAAATTGAAGCACGGAGATGAAAAGGTGAAATTAAAGTTTATTACCGAATTATGGTGATGGTTTCGAGTTATTTTGCCTTCATTGAATGCTTAATGCTTTTTATTTAATTTAATTTTTTGTTATTATTTTGTAATTTTATTGTGATACATTTTTTGTAGGTGTTTTGCTGTACTAAAAACTGCACTAAGGTACTAATGTACTAATTTTCTTTTGGTATATACGCACAACATTTCATATATATTGCTTGCAATAATATTCATATGTATATACATATCACGGGAAAATTCGTTTTCTCTTTCGGTGGCTGTCCTCTCAGCTGGAAATGGCAAACCTCTGAGAGTAAAAATTGCCTATGATAAAGCTCCCAACCTGCCGTTCGGAACCGGCATAAAACTGTAGGTCCCTTCCACCCGCGTACAAATTCACACGCACAACACGGGTGGTTGCGGGAAGCTAGGCCTTAGTCTCGCGTAAGCGGGCTGTCGTGCCAGTCAATTATTATTAAAAATTAATTATATACATATCATCATATATACTTACCATTTATCAATGTAACTTTGCACTTATTTATTTATTCATTCATTCATTCACTTCACTTGCTTTATTAATTCACTTCACTCATTTCATTCAATGACTACTCACTTCATTTACTTAACTTCTACTTTTCTATAGGAGAGATGAATGGGTTCGCCTTCTCGGTGCAGAAGAGTTATCAGCTTCTTCATCAATTTTATATGCCTGTTCTGAGCATTTCTCGGAAAAGATGCGTTTCAGAAAGAAACTGAAGCGCCTTGCAGTTCCTCATATTAATTTAAGTCCCTTAAATATTAAAAAAAAGAAACTATCCACTGTGAGCAATTCAGAAATTAGTTTAGGTAGCTTAGGTGCAGATCTTATTGTGCTAGGTGTGGAAGATTTTGTTCCACAAGAGCTTTCATCCGAAGATGAATTAAAAGCGAGCGTAATCTCTTCAGAAGAGTTTGCTTTTGCCTTTAGTCTCTTAATTTAGAGGAATGCAAAGGCACTTCCTGTTATTTAGATTCTCTTCCTTCGACTTCACAACGAAGAAAAGAGAATTCAGTTTCATCTTGCGGTGTGCATAGTCAAACCGCAAGATATTTAAGTGAAGGGACCCCTAGGAAGAGAAAATTGTTAGCAGAAAATAGGGATTTGCGCAATGAGGTGAAACAAGGATATAGAGTTGCGGGAATGTAGGGAACTACTCGATTTGTCTGTCCGAAGTGATGATATGAAAAATTCCGACGAATATCTGAATGAGCTATGTAGGAACTTCCTTCACAAGTTGCGTTGTGTTTAAGGAATTCGCTAAGAAATAATAAGCGCCTTGTTAGGGGTTGTCTATACGACAACAACTTAAAAACCATAGCTCTGGGGGTATATTTTCTATCACCCATTGCGTATAGGAGCTTGAAAATTTTCTTAAATTGGCCTAGCAAACGAACTTTACAAAAGTTCGTTTCAGGTTGGCCCCGTTCCCCTGGCTGCTCTTCTAGCAGCATTAAGGCTTTGCAATTCAGAAGTCGTGGCTACACTGAATTGCAAAAATTCGTCTCAATTTCATGTGACGAAATGTCCTTAAAGACGCACATGCAGTACATTAGAAGTACAGACTACATTGTCGGGCTGGAAGACTTCGGCGATGAAAACCGCACTTCCAGAACGGCAAACAGTGTCATGACAATTATGGTTCAAGGCATTGGTGGGGAGCCTTGGTCTCAACCAATAGCGTACTTCTTTGTACATGGCTCGTGCAAGGCGCAACTTTTGAAAAAGTACATTTTTGAAGCCGTTACGCAACTTCAAAACATTGGCCTTCATCCTTGCCATTTCGTCTGCGACCAGGGGAGAAATTTTGTTAATTTTGCTAACCTGATAGGAGTTTCCCCTGATCGACCATATTTTTCAGTTAATGATGAGGAAATCGTGTTCTTTTACGATTCTCCTCATCTCCTTAAAAGTGCGCGAAATTGAGAACAATGTTATTTCATTTCATAACCGCCAAGTGAGTTGGGACGATATTCTCCATCTGCAAAACGCAGATGCGGTAAATGATTTGAAATGCATACCTAAAATAACTTCTCAACATATGCGGCCTTCAGTTTTTGAAAAGATGCGTGTGCGATTAGCTGCTCAGGTGTTCAGTCACACTGTAGCCTCAGCAATGTTCGCACTGAATATCTCTGGAAATGTTCCTCCTTCCAGAGCTGCTTCTTTTATAAAGGCCGAATATGCGTTATTTTTCAATAACTTATTTGACGTATTCAATAGTAGTAGCATTGTTTGTAACCCGCGTTTGCGAAGAGCATATTTTGGTTGTATGGACCAAATCCTTTTTTTGAACCAAGCCGAAGCTTTACTAAAATCCATTTAAATTTGTGATAGAGAAGGTAAAATTATTACAAATACCTTCTCTTATATTAATGGATGGCTTCAAAATATAAGTGGCTTGCGACGATTGTGGCGCACATTGTCACAGAAAGGATTCTCCGGACTGATGACGAGGAAACTTTGTCAAGACGATTTTTGGGACGATAAGAAGGGGTGGAAACAGCGCGAGTATCACGCCATACATGTACTCGTGCTTGTTTAAAAAACGTTGGGGTCTGCAATACATAAATTTAGTTAAAAAGGGGAATTGTGAGCCATCACCAATCACCATCACTAGTTTGTCCGCAAATGCTGTGCAAAAAAATGTCGTGCAGACGCTGTAACAGTGAGTAGACGTGTTTCGCAATGTCGATCTGTCCAAGTGCAGTGCTCAGTGTATTGCTGAAAACTTCTTTAGTTGCGGTTTATGCAACCTGAAAATTCATCTTAAGTGTGCGAAATTAAGGGGGGTTTCTACCTTGTGCGTTCAAAAAAATCGATTTTTTTTTTCATGCATTTTTGGATTAATACATGATTGTAGAATACGCTCCCAAAATTTGAAGTTGAAATCTTTCGAATTACGGAAGCAATTTATCGAAATAGGTAGCGGTGTCGAGCGCGCCGACCTGCTGAAGCAAAACTTTGAACGCGTTTTTCTCAAAACTACATTTTTTGACCTGGCGGAAGTGATTTAGGCCACACGAGTTGAGCAATAGCTACGAAATTTTAAACAGTCATTTATCAAGGTCTTAGCTATGGCACGAACTAGGATCTTCAAGAAATAATAATTTTTTCTCATTGAAAATAGAAATTTGTATTGAAAAAAGTAGGTAAAAATTGAATTTTTTAGTCAAAATCGCATATTTCTTTCATTTTTCATTTTTTTTTTTAAATCCTAGTTCCAGCCATAGACAAAAGGATACAGAATAAGAAACAATTTCATTTTTGTGTTTCAAGTCATCTCAAACAGCGGCAGGACTTCCGCGAGTAAGAAAGTCCTGCCGCCATTGCTCGATGGCCCCCTCCCCCCCTTTGCATATTTTATCTTGAAACTTTTTTTACTTGTACAATAAACATATACCTACATCTGAAAAAATTTTCCAGTGTTTATCTTAAAAACCTTCCCATCAAACATTTTTCAAAAAAAACATGTTTTCTCGGCCGCACAAGGTAGAAACCTGCCTTAAGTACAAGCACTTCATCATTAATCAAAAACAATAAAAACATTTTCTTTAAATGTGACGGTTGCGTGGGTCGTTCCTCCCCGCTCCCTCAATCTAAGATTATGGAAGCCCTCAAGAACTTGGGCGCTCTCTCTGAACTTTTACGCTCTTTTGCGACTATTTCGCCCAGCGCAGTTGAGGTTTCGCCTAGTGTTGTTGGTGTTGGCGAGGACTCTGCTGGTGACGTGGTGCCCGGTGCGAAACGTGTGGATGAAAGTGCGAAGATCATAACCCGCGCAAAGGCTAAGGTTATTTACTTTAACCGTACTCCAGCTCTGTCGAGCGCCAAACGCAAGAGTATTTCGTAGTCTATCAATATTAACAACAACGGTACACCTAATCTTTTGTTGGCTAATGCTGGTATAAATCATAATGATAATGTCGCTGTAATTGAGAGTACGGCTCTCTCTCATATACCTAACGGGGAAGAGAATGCAGAATTCGAAGAGACGGTCATCAATACAGAGTCTTGCACTCTCTTACGCTGATGCCGCTGCTGCTGGTACTGCTGCTGCAGTTAACACAAGAGGTCAATCATCATCTATATGGAGAGAAAAACAGCGCGCTATTGTTGGTTCCAACTCGAACACGGAATTAGATGTTGCAATTCGTTTGAGATGGATGCACCTTTCATCGTTCAAACCTTCGGTTACTGAGGAGAATATCGTGTCGTACATAACAAGACGTACGGGTATTGAGTCGAGCCAATTACATTGCTACAAGTTAGTTAAGCGAGATGCGCCTTCGGAATCTCTTAAAAGAGTAAATTTTAAGTTGGGTATTTCCTCATCGCTCTCAACAAACTACTATGCTCAGAGCTTTGGCCAGCTGATGTTAAGATTAGACCTTTTCGTTTTTTTCAAAATGCTACCCCACTATCGCCAATCCCATAATGTCAACTGTTAAGGCCTCGGAATCTAAGACTCTTGGAAGATACAATCTCTACTACCAAAACGTTAGTGGTATGCGCACCAAATCTTCACAGTTCTTCCGTGAAGTTTCTTTACATGAATTCGACATCATCGCTATTACTGAAACATGGCTCAATGAAAATTTTAATTCCTCGGAGTTCTTTGATGATCATTACCACGTCTATCGGATGGATCGCTGTCCACTTGCTACTGGCCTTGAACGAGGAGGTGGAGTACTGATTTCGGTGAGAGCTGAATTGTGCAGTGTTCTGGTTACCCTTCAGGCTGAAGACTTTTAGCAAATATGCGTTAGCATAAAATGTTCTAACAATAAAAATATTTACATTTTGTTGTCATATATTTCGCCAACCAGTAATATTGAAATTTATGCCAAACACTTAGAGAATCAAAATTTTGTTGTTAACATGGCGAAGCCATTAGATGAAATTATTTATTTAGGCGATTTTAACGTAGGGAGTATATCTTGGATACCTAAGAATAATATTTTGCTACCTACTAACCTTAATTCTGATATTGATTTGTTGCTCACTAGTACTATTTTATCTAATGGATTCAATCAGGTTAACTCTGTTCTGAATAACAATGGTAGAGTCTTAGATTTAGTTTTTACATCTAACGAACTGAAAGTATCTTGCGAAGAGTGCTTGGCGCCAATTTCAGGCAACAGCTTTCACCATAAAGCTCTAGTTGTTAAATTTCAATTTTATACTTTCGAACGCCCTACAGTTAATATCATTCCAAAACGTGATTACTTCAACGCGGATTTTGCAGCGATCTCCGAATATTTTAGTGATACCGATTGGAAGTCAATAACAGACCCAAATTTACTTTTCAGTATCTTGAAAGGGAAGCTCCGGTTCGCAACTTCGACGTTTGTTCCATTGAAGCGTTCTGTTTTGCAAAACAAACCCCTCTGGTTCAATGCAAAACTATGCCATCTAAAAAATATCAAAAACAAAGCATTTAAGAAATTTAGAAAAACTCAATTGATCGCAATCATTATATTGTTTTAAAGAAAAAATTTGACTGTTTGAACAGTTTCTTATATAAGCAACACATATTGAAAGTGGAGTCTAATTTGAAATCTAAACCCCTTGCGCTTTTGGCAGTACATAGATACAAAACGCAAATATAATGGGTTCCCTATCAGTCTTGTCTATAAAGGTGAAGTATCAAATAATCTGGATGACTCTTGCAATTTATTTGCTAAATATTTTCAAGAAGTTTATGTTAAATATAGCTGCTCCAATGATCCCCCGGCTTACGTTGTACCGAACACTATCTCTAGCTTTAATATATCCGAAGACGATGTTTCTTTGGCGATTTCAAATTTAAAATCTAGCTCCAAAGCTGATTTAGAAGGATTTGCCCCTATATTATTTAAACACTTCTCCGCTGTTTTAGTTACCCCCATTTCTCTGCTATTCAATTTATGTTTGGAAAAAGGTTTATTCCTTGACTCTTGGAAGATTTGTTCAATCGTTCCAATATACAAGTCGGGTAATCAATTGACTAGCAATGACGTTAGCAATTACAGACCAATTGTTAAGCAAAGCACATTTGCCAAATTATTCGATTCCATAATTAAATCGAAACTGTTCAATTTTGTTGCTGATGCCATTTGTGAATGCCAACATGGATTCTATCCGGGTAGATCAACTTCCACAAATATATTACTCCTAAGCAACCACATTATTAATGCATTTTCACATCACGCACAACTAGATGTAATCTATACTGATTTTTCTAAAGCGTTCGATAAGGTTGACAATGCAATATTGATTCATAAACTTCAGGCTTTTGGCATAAATGGTGCTCTTTTGAAATTCCTTGCAAGTTTTCTTTTTGGAAGGGAACTGTTTGTTAATATTGGGATCAACAAATCCAGCATACCAGTCCATGCCTGGTCCGGGATTCCGCAAGGTACTCATTGTGGGCCACTGCTATTTTTATTATTCATAAATTACCTTCCAAATCACTTCAAGTTTGTTAAGTGCTTGATGTTTGCCAATGACGTCAAGTTGTTCCTTAAAGTTAATAATACCACAGATTGTTATGACATTCAGAACGATCTCAATGCTTTTGATAGATGGTGTTCCTTGAACCACCTGCACTTGAATATTAATAAATGTGCCATAGTATCATATTCAAAGAGAAGCAATTTCATTATTCATGACTACACTCTAAATAGCTGTAGATTGCAACGTAAGGAAGAAATTAAGGATTTAGGGGTCATATTTGATCATAAAATGACTTTTTCTAAACATTTTGACTATATCATTACAAAAGCGTTTAGGATGTTTGGGTTCATTCGTAGAAACACGGTGAACTTCTCTGACCCGTTTACGTTTAAATCGCTCTATATCGCTCTGGTGAGGAGTCATTTAGACTATTGTTGCATAGTGTGGAACCCTTACTATCAGACTCATTCGAACAAAATTGAAAGAGTTCAGCGTATGTTTACGAAGTTTGCGTTGAGGCGACTGGGGTGGCCCATCCTTCCAAGCTATGATAGCAGAAGGAAATTATTAGGGTTGCAGTCTCTGTCTGATAGAAGATTATATCTATCAATTATGTTCGCTTATAATACGTCAAATGGTAAGATAAATTGTCGAGACATTGTTGCTCTTTTTAACGTTCACACTCCGCGTCACAATCTTAGACAAGCACGTTTGTTCGAGGAATGTACTCATACAACGAATTACGCGCATAATGAGCCCTTCACGAGATGCATTCGGGTCATAAATTCATATTCCCATGTGATAAATTTTGCTGTAAATATTGCTAAATTGTAACTGAGTACATAGACTAAGTAAGTGTAAATAAATAAAAACGTATGCAGCGACGTTTTGGTCCAGGATAGCTCTTGGCAAACTTTTCAATGCTTGCCAAGACCTGGAAATTCAGTTTTTGAAAATATACAAGCTGATATATATTTAGACTCATCCATTTTTTTGAACAGAAATGCTCTTTCGTATGTATGTGGCTATATATATTTAAAATTTTATAGACTTCATAATTGTTTGGAGCCATTGCCCTACTTTGGAGATGAAGTAGTCAATGATGACTTTTTGTTTTGCATTGAAAAGCAATACGATAAGTGTTGTCTTGTGCGCTTTTGTGAGCAATTCGATTCTCTTTGTCACTTAATTGGTTTAAGTGAAGCTCTTTTGGGCAAAATGGAGGATATAGACCCATACATTTGTTGCAGTAGCTGCAATCCCGATGTCCTGAAAGCCCTCTTCATAAGGATCAGGACATATTTTTCAATAAAAACTTTTAATAAGGATGTGAATGTAAAGAAATTTACAACACTCAAGTGCCGTAAACTTTTACGTGTTACACACGTCTAAGATGAGATACACTTCCTTTTGGGGCGTCCGTCTGTTGTCCGCTTTTGTCTGCTAGTTAAGATTTCGAATATCAGCTTGTATATCATTTAAAACTATTTTAATTCAATAGTGTCTGTCCGCCGCTCTTAAAAGTCAGGGTCTTTAACACTGTTGTTATCTATCTGAAGTAATTTGCATTTAATATGTTTTTCAAGGCAATTTCAAAACTTAACACGTTCGCGGACGTGAATGCTATAGCAGTCATTTTCATAGTGATGCAAAATGACGTGAATGCTATAGCATTCAAATTTTAAAGCCAATTTTTATTCATTTATATTTTTATAAGCTTTAATTTTTGTAATGAATATACATTTCAAAGTAATTAGCAACTGATTCATCAAGTAGTTTCATATTATTTTATTTTTTTTCGGTGTACAGTGAAATTCTTCATAACTGGACACTCACCATCGCAGTGGTTTTGTCCGGTTAAGGGAGATGTCCGCTTATGGGGGAGGGGGGGTACACAACAAATTAGTTAAAATTGTATCCAAGTGTTTCTCGTTTATTTATTTAATATTTTGGACGAATTTATGAATATTGAATATTTTATTAATATTTATTACATGTATAGGTAAAGTACACACATTGTACAAGTGTTCACATTTTAGTACTACTTTGGTTGAAAAAATTTTGTAATGGTTGATTGCCTAAACCAGTGGCGCTCACAGGCGGGGTTTTTGGGGTTCAAACCGCCCCCCCAAACACAAAAAATGCTGGTACAAAACATGGTTTCGAGTGGTATTCGGCTCAAAAGTTGTACGCAAACTCTCCACCCCAAAATAAAATCCTTTGTGCGCCACTGGCCTAAACACTGATTGATTTAATTTCAAATATTCATTTTCAAATAAGAGAGAGATTTGTAGGTATTATAGGGTAGTACAGATTCTTAAAAACTGGTTGGGCATATTTCTGAATTTTGTCCGTTTATGAGAGATTTTTTAATCAAAATGGTTTGAAGTATAGTGTCCGCGTCCAGTTATATACACGAAGAGAGAACTACTGTTGAATAAATAAAGTTATAAAAATATAATAAACCTCTTCTTCTCATGTTTTCTATGAATGACTGCTATAGCATTCACGTCACTCTAGTTGAAAAATTTGATCTATATCGTCGTGAATGCTATAGCATTCATTGTGTATAACGGTTAAAATATGATAATCTGACAACTCTAACAATATATGTGTAATCAGATTTCAGATAGTCCTTATAGTTTCCACAAAAATAGCCTGTCTATTTTTGCAGCTCACTGAAATTTTTACTGTCCGCGAACGTGTTAATAAATGTTACATTTCCCTTTCCCCACCTTTTTTGTTTTGTGTAGATTTGCATGTGCTCAGGTGGTGGAGTTCAGTATTGTATTTTATATATTTATTTATTTTATTATTATTAATATAGATATTGTATTCTACTGTATATATTTATTTATTTTATTATTATTAATATAAATATTGTAAGGGTGAAAATATGCCTACAGGGGAACCGAGTACCCAAAAAACATCGGTAACGCGTGTAGTGGTACCGCGTGACCACTAATGCCGACAGCATAGCGCTCAAGCCAATCAGCAAGACCGACGTGCATCGAACGGTGCGCGCGCCACTTTGTTTACATTGCAAGTGTCAAGTGTCGCATGCACAAGAACGCCGGCGTCACTCAAGTGGCCTGCACTTGCACAAGCGACACATGTGGGCGCTTGCACCGATCGCACATGCAACACGACCCGACCTACCGCAGGTCAGCGCAGAGCGCTGGCCCACTTTGGGAAAGTGCCGCGTCGTCGGATCTAAACCGCGTTGTGATTGGCGCGATGCAAGTGAATTGGAAATAGAGGGAGGAGCACTGGAATTGCCCCTCAGTATAACAGTTTATAATTTTAGTATATAAGAACAAAAATTTGGAAAATAAAATCAGCTTTTGTGCAAGAGACAACTCGTGTGTTTTATTCTGCAGCAAGCTCACTGAGGCTCCAACACAGCCATACACTTTGAGGCGAGGTCCGCCAATAATAGACCACTCACACTATCAACACACACACACCTAAGACTTTTTCCACGACACGCGCAATTTGCATACCCCTTGGGTGGTGCGGAAAATGCAAACACAAAATGTGAAACATTGGTATCTGCCAAGTCTATGCTACTAGGAATTGACTAGCAATATGAATGTAATTAAATGATAAATAAATAAAATTCAATTCAATTGAAAAATTCAAAATATCACACATAATACTCTATACATTTACATTCACAATAAGCACGTTTTAATCACTTTGTGTATTTACTAAATTTATATTAAGCCCTTTAGGAAAAATCATCAATCAATCAAAAACATCATTACAGTAATGCTAATTGTTTCCTTTATTATCATAATTTGCTTGCGTTAAATTCAAATGATGTAGGTTTTTCCTTGTAATGTGTCGCAGCGCATTTTCTTCTTAATATACACTCATATATTTTGTTTAAAATTTTGCAAAAGTATAATTCATATTTTAATGTAGGAAAAGACTCGACATACTTTTATATCACTGTAGTTGCCAAGTCAACGGAAAAAATGTGCATTTTGCTTTCCACAAAGTTGAATCGCTTCAAACTCAAAATTTATAAGTTTTGGCGTTTTCCAAAACGTTTATGTACATTGCAGTAATACAGTATGAATACTGTATTCATACATTGCATCAATACAAAATTAATGCTTTGTATACTTATGCTTTGCAACCCTGTTGGCCGTTTGGAACGCTTTTTTGCTTTGCATCACTGTCAAATTATTAAAGTAAACAATGACAGCAATAAGAATTTTGTGCGAACAATTTTTGGATTTGTGCGATGGAAAAGCGTCAAGCAGCCAAATCGTCGCTGCTATTCGCCTAAAAAACGAAAACGCCTAGCGCTTCTTCTAAAATCAAAGCGAATTTTGAGAAGGATACCAAAAACTTTAAGGTATTTAGAAGTCATCGATGCAATGCCGGACGACATATTTTACAGCCACTTTAGAATGCAGATGTCCACCTTCCAGGTAAGTGCATTTCGTTTAACGAAATTAAATTGATCGTAGTTTATTTCAGAAACTGCATTCCATGCTAAAACCTATGTGGGATGTCCAGCCCAGTGGTCGACCCCGTATCCCATTAAAGCAGTGCCTCTACATAACGCTGTGGAGACTCTCAAACAAGAACGCCTTTCGCGAAATCAGTGATCGTTTCAATGTTGGAATTGGTACGAGTTATAGGGCATTTATTCGGTGTGTGCGACTAATATCTAAACAAAAGCAGCTTGTGAAGTTTCCAACCACAGAGTTATCCCAGAGAAGAGTAATGGATTCTTTTGAGTCGGTCGGTCTTTCCCATATGTTTTGGGGTGTGTTGACGGTAGTCATATTCGAATAAAGCAACCAGTAAAGGATAGTATTAGCTACTATAATCGTAAAGGTTTCTTTTCTGTAATACTACAGGTAAACTAATTAACTTCAATTACGAAAAGTATGAATTTACTATTTCAATCAATTTTACAGGCTGTGGTTGATAGTGAGCTGAGGTTCCTGGATGTTTTTGTGGGTTATCCGGGCCGTTGCCATGACGCAGCTGTGTGGTCCGAGAGTCCATTGAGACGCGCAATAACACGGGGCCTTATTAACTTTCCTTCTGATTGTCACTTGCTGGGTGACGCAGCCTATCCCCTGGAAAAATTTTTGATGGTGCCATATAAAGACAATGGGTTTTTATCAGCGGCACAAATTAAATACAATACTATTTTAAGTTCGACCAGAGTCTGCGTTGAACAGGCATTCGGAATACTCAAAGGCAAATTTAGAATACTGGACTATTTGGAAATTTTTGAGATCAAATTAGCTAAGATTATAATAATGTCTTGTGTTATACTTCATAATCATATTTTAAACAACGAGGGGCGCCCAGATGGTACTACAGATTATCACGATGCTAACGACGAGATTTTAGTTGGACCCAATGATTTTTAAGTTGATGAAGACCAAAGAGTAGAAGCAAGGCTGAAAAGGGAGAGACTTACCATGTTACTATCTGCTTAACATAAATAAAAATGGAACTGAATTTTATTTAAACAAACAAAACAATTTTTATTTCATGGTTTAAAAAGAAATTAACATGTTTTCAAAACAATTCACTAGTAAATCTGAGATCATTGTACCATTGTAATGCATCCGTTGTAATGGATGCTTATTTGTTTAAGGCTTGCAAAACTTCCCTTAGTTTCTTCATTTCCTCCAGTTTTTCTCTCTCTAATTCAACCTTTTCTTTTTCACATTTTAATATCTCCTCCATTAATTTCTTATCCGTTTCATCCGCTTCCTTTAAAAATTCGAGCACATCTCCCTTCGCGCGTTTTCGTGGCGGCGATGAAGCAGTCATCCCACTGTCGGTTATGGCTTCCCTTCCACCTTCATTCTCTCCAGTCAAGCTTTCAATTAAGGAACCAATCGACGAATCAAGGTTGTTTTCATTCACGGATATATCGGCGCGGGAGCCATACACGTCATCCATTGTTTCAAAGAAGTCCCATGTGGTGGCTGCTTCACCCGACGTGCGGTTCCTCTTTTTATTTCGTTTGTAGGTCACCATGAAGTTCAGGAATTTTCGTGTAATGTCATCGCGTGAAAAGGGAAAGGCTGAATCTATTGTTTTTATATTTTTTAGCACCTTTTCCCACAAAACATTGCGCTTCTTGCGCCTGGCGCGGAAATCACTTTCCATTTTTAATCTTTCGTCCAGCAGCAGTTTCTTCCATACATGTGTCCATTTTTTAATACTGAAATATTGAAAATTTATTTATTATATATATTCAATACCAGTATTACTAATAATGGGCGTTTTCCAAAACGCCTGTTGCTTTGTATTCGAACAAAGTACCATGTTCCAAAACGCAACCCTGCAATCTTTGACGATGTACTGTGTTCCAAAAAGTATCATTGATGTTATCGATACGCAATAAAAAGCAACCAGCGCATCACTAAAAAAGCTGATGCAATATGTATACAAAATGGCTAAAAACGAAGAGAAGTAAGTAGTTTCTGCTAATAAACATTAAATTATTAGTAATACTGGTATTGAATATATATAATAAATAAATTTCTAATATTTCAGTTGTAATGAGCACTGGGATGGATTTAAGTCCTTTTGATATAAACAACTGTGTAAACTTTTAAGACAAACTTTATTTGCGTGTTCTAACAATGGCGTCACAAGTAAAAGTAAAGGTAAAACGTAAAGGTAAAGGACCAGCATGAACTTAGCTGCAAGCCCGAGTTGCCACACTGCTTGACAAGCCCAACCACAACAGGGTTGCATTCACCATGGCACCACCTCCACCAATACACTACAACTCGGCCTAACCTGACATTCAATCGACCTCGATTGCTTTTACAATGAATCTTCTTCTAGCTTATCATCTAAAAATTCATAATCTGTACATTCATCACTTAAATTATCACCATCTGTGTTGCCTTCTGAGTCCGTTTCAACTGGCCTACCTCGAGGTTCCAACCATTTCTTCATTCTAGACGAATCAATTACATTGTCATATGGCATCTGAGTAACCTGACAATTTTCAACATCCGTAACAACATAACGATCATGGCCTAATTGCTTACGAACTACATAAGGGCCTCTGTACTTCTGAATTAGCTTCTTATTCTTCCCTACCGTAGTGTCTACATTTTTAACCACAACTAAATCTCCTGGTTCAAATTGTTTCGCTGGCCTATGGCTCCTCTCGTAATATTTCTGATTGTACAACTGAGACTTCTGTATTGCAAGCTCTGCCTGCTCCCTTATTTCGGACAAATTAACTTCTTCTCTTGAATACACATCATGCAAATACTCCGTCAATTCATCAACTACTTTGCCGCGCTGCTCAACGCCAAAAAGCAGCTTACTAGGGGTCGTCTTTGTGGCACAGTGTACAGTATTATTCATTGCAAACTCGACATCCGTCAGTTTCTGTTTCCAATCTACATGGTTTATAGGGTCAGTCGTTTTGGCCAATATTGCTTTCAACACCCGATTCACCCTCTCAACCTGACCATTCGACTGTGGCGAAGCTACCGCATTCAAAACATGTACAATGTTATTGTTCCCGCAAAAATCCCTAAACTCCGATGACGTAAAAGCTGTGCCCCGATCATCTATGATTCTTCTGGGACGACTGTATTCAACAAAATATCTCTTCAACGCACAAATCGATTCTTTCGCACTACTATTCGTAGCATACATTTTGACAAATTTTGTGAAAGCATCAATCACCACAAACACATGTTTATGCTTTGAGTTCACACTCTCCAATGGCCCGAAATGGTCAATGTGCACTGTATCGAACGGTTCTGGCTTCTTTGGAATACTATATATATTACGCTCATTGCTTCTAGGCGACGTCGAATAATAAATGCACTTCAAACAATTTCTGATGAACACATTCAGCTTTTCGCGCATACGGGGAAACCAATAATGCTTCCGAATCTGATTTGCACATTTCTCAATACCCAAATGACCATATTTCTCATGTATCAATCGCATAATGTTCTCTTCCATCTCACCCGGCACATACAACTGTCGATTCTGACCACTGACACGAAAGACTAACCCATTCTCCAACTCATATCCTGGCACTTCCCCTTGCTCTAATTCTTCCCGCAGTTTATGAATCACAGGATCACGCGTCTGTATAATCTGAATGTTCAAATCAACCTCATTCTCCTCAATACTACACACAGCTGACAACCGGCTCAATGCATCAACATGCTGCATCTGTTCACCCTTTCGGTGTCGAACTGAAAAATCAAACCCGGCGAGACCCAATGTCCATCTGGCAATTCTTGGATTAATTGTTTTCTTCTCCAATGTCAAGACCAAAGAGTTGCAATCAGTCACAACTACAAACGGAATTCCATCCAACATAGTCCGGAATCTTTCCAATGCATTCACAATTGCCAATGTTTCCAACTCAAAGCTATGATAACGCGACTCCGGATCCGTCGTTGTTTTCGAATAAAATGCCACTGGGTGAAACCTGCCGTCATCTTGCTTCTGTAACAGTATAGCACCATACCCTCGCGAACTTGCATCCGTATGCAACTCTGTCTCCCGCCCTGAATCAAAGACACACAGTACAGGGGGCTCAGTCAATTTAGATTTCAAGGTCTCAAACGCATTCCTACACTCTTCTGTCCATTCAAACTTTACACCTTTTCGCGTCAAATAACTCAATGGGCGCGCAATCTGAGAAAAATTATACACAAATCGTCTAAAATATGAAAAAAGACCCACCGCCCTCTGCACCTCCTTTATGTTGGTAGGTACTGCGTAATTCTTTATCGCTACCAAATGATCTTCATTCGGACGAATCCCCCGTTCACTCACACAGTAGCCTAAATACTTCAATTCTCTATATGCAAATTTGCACTTCTTCAGATTCAAACACAATCCAGCCCCTGACAATAATTTCAAAACTTCTGCCAAAACCACATAATGTTCCTCAATAGTCTTCGTGGCAATGTTAATATCATCTAAATACACCACAATCCTCTTCGCATCAATCAACGGCCGCAACACTAAATTAATAAACCGCTGGAACACTGGTGGAGCATTAGTCAAACCAAATGGCATAAACCGATACTCATACTGTCCCATCGGAGTCACAAACGCAGTTATCGGTATCGATTCCTCATGCATCGGCACCTGGTGAAACCCATTCCTCAAGTCCAACGTACTGAAGAAACTCTTCCCACCCAAATATTCAATACAATCCTCAACTAACGGCAACGGATAATGATCTCTGACAGTCAACTTATTCAACGCCCGATAGTCAACACACATTCTCAATTCACCGTTCTTCTTCCGCACTAACACAATCGGAGACGCGTATGGAGACGCACTTGGCTGAATAATGCCCTGAGCCAACAAATCATCAATTGTCTTCTGTACTTCTGTCTTTTCCCTATATGACAACCGGCGCGGACCACTGTACACCGGCGCATCACTCTTCAACTGAATTTTCATGCAATAGCCACTCAACTTCCCCCCCTTGTTCTTCATTTTCAAATAGTTCTCAAAAACAACTGATTTCAAAGCATCTGCATCTGTTATAGACAAGTTTTCGTCCACATCAATTAGATCACCAATTTCATCCATCTCAGTTGCACCTACCATCAATATTACTTCATCATACAAATTCAAGTCTTCTGTTCCAACTAAATTTACAACTCCGATACACGACTCAAGTCGAGTTTCACACAAATTTGAATCACCAATTACATTTACCTCTGCATTAACTGAATTAATTTCTGACTTGCCACACTTATCATCTGATTTCAATAACTTAACTCTGTTTGGAACCTCTGTTATCTTAACTACTGGACTCTTTAATAAATTAAACAACTTAAGTGCACTGATATTCAACGGAACTTCATTTTTATTGGCATTATTAATCTCCAGCAGAGTACGTCTACTATATCTCACTGTGTCCATTTGGCACAGGCTTATATTCATTGCCTTAAGTAAATCGCGTCCAAAAAGTAGGGGCACCACTGCCTCTTCATCTGGCAAAACAAACAAATTATGGTCAAATTTACGGTTATCAAACACAATTTTACAAGTCACAAGGCCGTACGTACTTAAATTCATATTTCCCATCCCCCGATACTCTGTCACAGTCAATTCACCCGTCACTTCAAATGGCACAAGAGAACGCTTCACGAAACTAGTCGGACTGCCATTATCAAATAAAGCAAAACACGGAATTAATTCAGTGCACTTATTCTGTTTCAAAAAGGCAACACTTACAAGATTTCGGTGTTTCAGCTGTCGGGCTAAACGTCGGACCTCCTCTACCTCCGTCAATGGCGTCCCTGCCTCCCACTCCTCGACCTCTGCTACTGGCTGCTGTTGTTTCGGTACGGCTGGCATCCGTGTTTGCGTCTGGTTTAGTGTTGTATTCTGCATCCGACTACGACGTGGGCACTGCTGGCGCATGTGGCCTACTTCATGGCATATGAAACACGAGTTCGGTGGGCGTCGCGGGGCCCCGCACGCACTTTGATAGTGCCCATATTGAAAACAGTTGTAACACCTGACGGCCGACAAATCCGTGACTTTTGCAGCTGTGTTAGCAACTGGCACTGTTGTATACGACCTCGGCCTAGGCACGGCACCCGACATGACACTGATCTTCGGCACAACCACTGGCGCAGCTGCCCGACGCTTCTTCTCGTAACGCTCCATCAACCCCTTCAATTCACGCAAGGAAGTGGCACTGTACAGCATCGAAACCATATTCGTATCGTCGTTAAGCCCCTCGATGATAATGTCGATTAGGTCCGTTTCTGACACATCGGCGCGGCTGGCAATGTACTGCATCTCAACAATATATTGTCGTGGTGTTTCGTCTGGTCTCAGGACACGGGCACGTAACTGTTGCAGCACATCTCGAACCGTGAATATACGACGGTATTCAGTCATCAAAGCCATCCTTAGCTCACCATAGCTGCGAACACGAGTTATGTCCGCGAACCGCTTCGCTTGCCCAGTTATCAGATGTCGTGCGGCAACCAGCTGGTCTCGCTCACTGTACTGGAAACTCTCGAACACATTCTCCAAGTCGGCCAACCATTTGCTAACGTCCTGCAACTCCGAACCATCAAATTTGCTCATCATCGCGTCCAGTACACCCAGGTCGATTCTACGACTCTCGAACTCGTTCAACTCACGCTGCAGCTGGACAAGCTCACGTTTCTTGCGCATGATCGCCAACTGCCGATCTAACTCAGCCTCTTCAGCCTCAGTACTGGTCACATTCACCACACTCCCTGCATCAACTGTATCATCTTCTGTATCTGGCACATTCATGGGTCGCTCCCTCTGGCTGGCCCCTGGCATCTGTCGTCTAGTCGTCTGCACACTCTGGCTGGCATCTGGCATCTGTTGATTCAGCGGAACATCAGGCTCGCTATCCGCTCTGGCCGCTCTTCCGCTACCTCCGACACGACCTGCTACCGCTTGTTCATACACTGTCCGCAACTGAACCATCGTGGCGTCTTCCTCGAATTCAGCTCCCGCAGCCCGTAGTGCAGCAATAACCGCATTGCGCGTTAATTTGTTCGCCATTGAACCACAATAACTTTAGAACTTAGATAGAAAAAAAATTCCTGCTCGAACCCCACACTTGACGTTGTAATGAGCACTGGGATGGATTTAAGTCCTTTTGATATAAACAACTGTGTAAACTTTTAAGACAAACTTTATTTGCGTGTTCTAACAATGGCGTCACAAGTAAAAGTAAAGGTAAAACGTAAAGGTAAAGGACCAGCATGAACTTAGCTGCAAGCCCGAGTTGCCACACTGCTTGACAAGCCCAACCACAACAGGGTTGCATTCACCATGGCACCACCTCCACCAATACACTACACAGTATTAAAAAATGGACACACGAATGGAAAAAACTGCTTCTAGACGAAAGGTTGAAAATGGAAACTGATTTCCGCGCCAGGCGAAAGAAGCGACAATTTGGCTGCTTGACGCTTTTCCATCGCACAAATCCAAAAATTGTTCGCAACAAATTCTTATTGCTGTCATTGTTTACTTTAATTATTTGACAGTGATGCAAAGCAAAAATAGCGTTCCAAACGGCAACAGGGTTGCAAAGCATAAGTATACAAAGCATTAATTTTGTATTGATGCAATGTATGAATACAGTATTCATACTGTATTACTGCACTGTACATAAACGTTTTGGAAAACGCCCAATTTAATGTTTATTAGCAGAAACTACTTACTTCTCTTCGTTTTCAGCCATTTCGTATACATATTGCATCAGCTTTTTTAGTGATGCGCTGGTTGCTTTTTATTGCGCATCGATAACATCAACGATACTTTTTGGAACACAGTACATCGTCAAAGATTGCAGGGTTGCGTTTTGGAACATGATACTTTGTTCGAATACAAAGCAACAGGCGTTTTGGAAAACGCCCTTTAACAATTTGCTAGCCTTCAATGATCAATTTCAATTCGCAGCAGCATCAATTTCCAGCAAAGCTAAATACCAAGTGCACCTGCATGAAATATTTTGCATTGCTGTAGTTATTCACAAATCTTTCGACCAGAATCGGCAGCTCTACAGCATGGCACAAGTACTTGTGGCATCTGTACTGTGTACAGTACTGTGCGCATCTCTCCATCTAAGCGATGAAACTCAACGGGCCCCCAACCCATGCCGCGCGTATCCAGCGCTGTGCGATACAGCTTATAGCCTAGTTCGAATGGCACCACATAGTCATCCTCGGCATGGAGATTCATCACCTCACCAATCTGCTTATCCGTTTCGAAGCGCAGCGAATTGGCGTACATGGGTCGTGCAATAGTTAAATCAAGCCAGGGCAGATCTTTGAACGGCTGCAGACACACGAAAAAAAATAAATTTGCAATATTTTAGCATAATCAATGGGGCAATGCACACAAGTTACCCGCCATACCGGTGCCCAGCGAATGGCCCCAGAAGAACACCGGGTTCGAGGTCACTGAGGTGATGTACTTGCAGACGGCGATGGCATCGCGCACAACACCCTCCTCGGTGGGCGAGACCTAATCCGAGTCGCCATAGCCGCGATAGTCCAACGAGAGCACGTGGTAGCAGAACATGTCGACGCGATGGCCGGCGCCGCGCGACCCCGTATTCCCGTGGAGGTAGAGCACTACGATGCCGGGCACCTTCAGCAGGTGCTCGTAGAAGTGCTCCTCGTTGTCGGGCGTACCCTGCGTCAGATTTCTGAAAGTGGGTTAGTGCCGCATCGTCATCGGTCATATTCCGTGCTTCCAGAAGTTCCTGTAGCAAAAAATAATCATGTCAACGATGTGCCACGAAAAAAGTACAAACTTGATATAGCAAACCTGATGGATGCAATTCCAATATATGTACAATCGCAATTTTGTTTTGAGTAATTTAATCCTTTTGAGTATTTCAATCAAAAATGACATTTCATTTTTGCCTTGGTTGTGAAATTTGCACATTTTGTGGTGAAAGTGGTAAAATTATTATAAGACAGGGTTGAAATTTTTGCTATCAATGGTGAATATAGAAATGTATTTAAATGGGAAATGTTTGTAATGGTTATGATTTCATTTAAATTATTTCAGTCAATGCAGTCGCTTCAAAGATACTGAATAATGAATAGAAAAATGTTCTCCTGAACACATTCATCATGTTTTGATTAAATCATAATAATATTAATCATGATAACCAATAAAAATTAATAAAAACATATTTTTAATACTTATGATTTATAAAGATGCACAACATTACTATTACGTAAAAGTTTTTAGGTAATTTATCAAAAGAAACTTTGTTCTGGGCTTTTTCACTTGTACAAGAAGAAAATTACATTAATATTGATTCGGAAAGTTTATTGGTTTCATTATAAAATTATTTGTACGCAGGCAAAATCGAAATTAGTATTCAAATGTTCTCTATTTTAGTGAATTATGATAAAAACTATTGTATTTTTACAGTAATTGCCCAGTTATCTTAAGATATTTGATCTTTCAAACATTTCTTTAATACTTGATTGACAAAGCAATCAGAAAAATAGGCATAAAATTCGCTTCCTAAACCAACAGAAAATGGCATTGGGGTAACACTACCACATTCTGTACTGTGCGGCAATACTGCCACATTCTGTACCAAAAACAGCTCGAAAAAACAGTGGCGCTACTTAGGATATACTTAGGAAGGCAATGTCGCTTCAGCGACAATCAGCCTTAAAATCGAATGAGGAGGGCCTAGACATAGGCTCCAGATTGGACGGTCTGCGCATCGGTGCTGCCACCGACGATGAGGCTACCACCTTATCACAAGGCAGCATCATCGATACACTGGACCCTGATCTGGAAGCCACTTTGCTAGGTGAGCCCCCGAAGGAGTCGAAAGCTGTGGAGAGAACCGCTGACCAGAAAGCCCGCAAGGCTTACAAATGTTCAGCTCAGTATCTCCGCAAAATGAGCTTGGTGGAACCGTCGTCCTTGACAAACAGGGACAAAGTTCTCATCAAGAAACACCGGAAGATTGTTGCAAAGTTCGAGAGAAAAACGGCAACAGTCGGATCGGCGGAGCCAGGGAAATCTGGGGCTCCACATAGCCCTAAGGCAGCTCCCGCGAGGGGGGGGGAACGCAACGGCAGTCCACGTTGCAGCCAACAAGCCACCCGGTGGCAAGGCCGCTAAGGACCTAGCCGGCGCGGGTCCCGCCGTCGGCGGTAAGACAGCAGCGGCCGCTGGTAATACTGCGGCTGTTCAAGCTGCCAAAAAGACTAATAAGCCGATCATCACCGGGGACGGCTCGAAAACAGCCACGGCTACCACCAAGGTTAGCAAGGCTGCCAAGAGGGCCAGATCCGGTGAGGATGCTCAGAAGGAGGCGAAAAAACCAAAGACCTACCAGTCTACCAGTTTTTCCGTCCCTAATGAGTTGCAAGTTGCAGCCGCCGTGGCTCAGTCGGTTAGTGCGTTGGACCGCGAGTCGCAGGCAGCAACCTCAGGTTCAAATACTGCCTGTAATAACACCTAAAAAAATAACGGGAAAACTCGTTTTCTCTTTCGGTGGCTGTCCTCTCAGCTGGAAATGGCAAACCTCTGAGAGTAAAAATTGCTTATGAAAAAGCTCCCAACCTGCCGTTCGGAACCGGCATAAAACTGTAGGTCCCTTCAATCCGCGTACAAATTCACACGCACAACACGGGTAGTTGCGGGAAGCTAGGCCTTAGTCTCGCGTAAGCGGGCTGTCGTGCCAGTCAATTAAATTATTAAAATGAGTTGCAAGCAGCCGTTATTGACCGAAACGATCCCGATGGGAAAATTTCGACCGCCAACTGGCTGCTTGTTGAATCTAAGATCCTGGATGCCATAGTTCGGGCTGGTGTTAGTCTGGCATCAAATTCACGATCAGCGAACCTAATTCCATAGAAAATTTATAGTCGCATTCACCGATCAGACATTTGTTTCTTTTGTGTGCCGGTATTGTGTTTAGAGTGTTTTTCTATGAGAGCAACCACATCGTTGTGGCTGTAATAATTACTTAAACATAAAACTTTTTACGCATAACGAAAATTTGAATATTTCTTCATTTACTTCAGAAAAAATTAAAAAAAAGTATCTAAAGTGAAAGAAAAAAAAGTTCTCTAATTTTGTCTGCTTTTTCTTCCTTTACTATGTCAAGATATACCATTAAAAAAACGTGTATACTTCTCTTCTTTAAACTTAAAATTCAGTTTATTAATTTCATATTTTTCCTAAAACTTCACACTATTCTAAAGATCAACAAAAAAATGTATTCTTGCAACCATAGAGGATACAAACGTCCATAAAGTAGCATGTTGCCATATGGCAACAAAATAGCGAAAGGGTTAAAGTTTGCCGTATGCGGACAGACGTTGTACACAGACAAACGGAGAATGGACTCGGACAAACGGACATGGACAAACGACTTACGGACAGGAGAGAGGTGGGCACTTCCTCCGAAGACGACCTCCTAGCATCTAGCCAGGAAACTTTGACTTCCTCAGTGGGAGTACGCGCTGTGGGCCACAGCACCCCTACCCCCACTGAGAAACCAACAACATCAGCAGCGGCAGCGAAAGCCATCAAGAAACTGGCCAAGCCTAGAGAACCGTCCAGGTATAAGCAGTACCAGAGAGCCTAAGCTATCCTCGATAGGATCAGCAAAAACGAAACTGCTGGTGCTGTTTTTTCCAAGGATGTGGAGAACAAGGTACGATTTCAGAAGGTTGTCGATGAGTACTTGGCGTACCAAGCGACCCTGCCGAAAGGAACAGCCACAAAACATGACCGGTCTGCCCACGACAGCTCAAACCGTGAGACAAAAAAGGCGAAGGTTGCCGGAGCAACCGACGCAGCGCCGTGACGCGTTTTCAGTGACGTGGCACGGGACTACCTGCAGGTGGCATTGGTCGATGCCACTTCCAACCACGGCAAAGAAGCCTTGGAGAAATGGGAAGAGATCGAGGCCAGGCTGACACAGATGGTCATGCACCATGTGATGAACGACCTGACAGCGAACCCGAAGGTGCCTCTCCCTGGTTTCGACTCGCCGGAAATTGTTCGCGGGTATCGGGTGATTAAGTGCGAGAACCAATTCTCTAAGGATTTCCTGGAGGGCTGCATCTCCAAGATGGGAGAGATAACAGGAGGCTTGAGGCTCAAGCTCATCCCCGCCAGCGAGATACCGAAGAGACCCAGGACCCAGCTCGCATTTGGTTGCCCAATATGTCCTTGGACAGTGGCAAGCTGGTGCCCTACCTGCAGGCACACAACCCGACAGTGCCAATGACAGACTGGCAGGACAGTTTGTCCTTCCTCCTCGTAATAAGCGAAGAGATTCTTGCTGCCTTAGAAAAGGCAAAAACATATGCATACATACACACTTATATACACATACGTACATACGGACGCCAAAGAACCGTGTAATGTATCCGCAAGCGAACTGCGTGACTTTAACCAAAACAGCAGCGTGGCGTATGAATTGCTCAAGTTACAAGCGCGGACACGCCGTGAGCTCCTTCCCACGCTTGAACTTATGCTGAGCCAGCATACGTACTTAGCATAAGCAAATTGTATTTAGCTCTAAGAGAATATTTTGCATGAATAAAGTTAGTCATTTACGGACCCTTGATTGGCGCAGTCGGGAAAAGCACAATTAAATTTAAAACGCGAAAAGCAGAACCAAATTTACAACGCGAAAAGCACAACTAAATTTACAACGCGAAAAGCACAACTAAATTTACAACGCGAAAAGCATAACCAAATTTAATCGCGAAAAAGCAGTTTTGTGGGAACCGTTAACAAAAAGCAGTAACAGTTTAAATGGACTTTTAATAAAGCTGCATTGGATGCATTTTTGCGAGTAATTGCAAAGTGCTTAAACGAAAAAGACAAAGTGTTGAGATGTGTTGATCTAATATTACACTTGAAAATTCAATTGAACGCGATCCATGAACTGTGCGCACTCAAAAGTTTTGTGCAGCGGAACAATAAAAGTTGGTGCGAAAGAAATTTGAAAAAGTGACAACAATACATAAACCAGCAACAGAAATAGAGGACATAAGAAGTACGGTTAATCGTGAAGGAAAAACTGCCACGAAAACATCAGGAGCAGCGAGGAAAAATTAAGCCCGAAAATAACACCTACTGACCAGTCGATCGCAGTGACCAGCGGAGTCGCAGTATTGCGCGAGCCCAGCCAGCAACAAAATACCAATAGCAGCACCAAGCACCAGCAGATACCCATAGCGAGAGTGACCAACGCAACAAAATAAAATAATAAGATAAGTTTACCGAAAAGAATGGCGCAAGCTGACGTTTAATTTAGTACTTAATTTAGTACTTAATACCCTGAAAACAGTTACACCGTTTGAGGGGGATACAAACTCCTTGGTATGTTTCATTTCAAGAATCGAAATGTTACTGCCAACTTGCGAAATTCTGAACCCCTTACATAAGCAAATAATATTGGGATTAATAAAAGATAAAGTCGTGGGCAAGGCTAGAAGAAGTCTACTCATTAATGGCGACCAAAACACATGGCGAGAAATAAAGTCAGTTTTGGTGAATTATCACGGCGAGGGTGATTCAGCCGAAGTGCTAATAGACAAACTAAGAGCACGTCGTTGTATGACAAATATAGGGCAATTCTACGAAAACATAAACACACTTCTCTGCAGATTAAATAACGTATATCTGCTCACAGATCCAAATAGCGCCAACGTTGAGAGCAACAATCGGATTGCTCTCGAATCATTTAAACACGGCCTACCAGAACCAGTTAAAAGTATCATTATTAGTAGGAACCCACAAACCCCAAAGGGTGCCTATGACATTCTACAACGAAATGGGTATCTACATTATTCCGACAATAAAAATTCAGGAAACTGGGAATATTAACCCAACACACAACACACAAATTTTCCAAACCAAAACTCTTCGGGAAATTTTAGAAATCGCCCTAATCAGAATAACTCGGAAATTTTGGAAATTTCCGCTATCAACCAAACAGCGGGAATTTTCACCAAAACCTAAGTAATCTTAGGAATAATAACCCTAACCATTCGGAAAACCATGGAAACCCCAATAACCGTACGAATCTCTCACAACCCAAAAACTTTTCCAACAGAAACAATTCGGGAAATTTTCGAAATTACTCTAATAATATGCCCGAACCAATGGACATCTCCAATAATGAGAGCCAGGACAACACTCAAAATTTTCACCAAAGTGGCGTAAACAATTACCCTATATAGTCATTAACACCCCAATAAGAAAACTAAAGTTTTTACTAGATACGGGGGCCGAGTTTAGCCTTATTATGTAACTTATGTAACCCCAAATGGAGATTAGCGAGGAGAACATACACCCTAAAAGTGCTTAACCGTAATGTACAAACTAACGTTGAATACAGTTTTCCACTATTCTCAGAGTTCGGAAAACAAAATTATTTTGTTAACTTTCTCGAGTATAAATTTCACGATTATTTTGATGGCCTTATCGGGAACAACATACTAATGAAAATAAACTCCATTATCGATTATAAAAATAGAATCTTGATAACCGACGGTGTAATAATCCCTATATACCTCAGCGAAGAAGAAGAAACATATTTCAACAGCAGCTTACAAGTTAATTGCCAGGAAATGCATAATAAACCGAAAACAATTTTACCCCTAAACTCCCTTCCCACCTTAATGCGGAAGATACAGCTAAACTTTCAAAAATTTTGTTAACGCATGACGATCTATTCCATAAAGATGGCGAGCAGTTAACATTCACAAGTGCAATTCAGCACAAAATTGTAACTACGGATGATTCACCCGTATATAGTAAATTATACCGATTCCCTGAAATTCACAGGAATGAAGTTGATAGGCAAATCGAAGAAATGCTAGAGCAAAGTATTATAGTCCCAAGCAATAGTCCATGCAATTCCCCTTTGTGGGTTGTACCCAAAAAAATCGATAACAGCGGAAATCAGAAGTGGCGGATAGTGATCGACTACCGCAAGCTTAATGAGAAAACAGTGGACGACCGCTTTCCGATTCCAAAAATGGAAGATGTTTTTGACAAGCCAGGCAAATGTAATTATTTCACTACGCTAGACTTAGCGAAAGGTTTTTACCAAATTAAAGTAGACCCAAAAGACCAACCAAAAACCGCTTTTTCAACTAGACAGGGGCATTACGAATTCACTAGAATGCCGTTTGGCCTCAAAAACGCACCAGCAACCTTTCAGCGACTAGTCAATGAAGCATTAAAAGACTTCATAAATAAAGTATGCGTGGTCTATCTCGACGACATACTAATATTTTCAACAAGTTTTGAGGAACACTTACAATCACTAAAGAAAATTTTCCAGAGACTGAGAGAATGTAATTTGAAAATCCAACCGGATAAGTGCAACTTCGCCGAAATTTCTACGAAATACCTAGGACACATAATAACAAATAATGGTATCCAACCAGATATAAGTAAAATAAAGACAATTGACGAAATGAATATCCCAACCAATACGAAAGAAATCAAACAATTTTTGGGAATAACTGGCTATTACCGCAAGTTTATAAAAGACTATGCGAGAGTAGCATATCCAATGATTAAATATCTCAAGAAAGATATCAGAATAAATTTAAAAGACCAAGAATATACAGACGCTTTTCATAAATTGAAAAAACTCCTAACAAGTGACCCAATTTTAATAACTCCTGATTTTAATAAAACTTTTACTCTGACTACTGATGCGTCTAACCACGCAATAGGGGCCGTATTAAGCCAAAATAACCACCCTATTTGCTATGCATCGCGCACTTTGAATGACCACGAAACCAGATATTCCGTAATAGAGAAAGAACTTTTGGCCATTGTGTGGTCAGTCAAATATTTCCGAACTTATCTTTACGGTAGAAAATTTATTATTCAAACTGATCACAAACCGCTTGCCTGGCTCCACAACATAAAGGAACCAAATATGAAGCTCCAAAGGTGGAAGCTTATGCTAAACGAATATAATTTTGAAATTCATTACATAAAGGGCAAGGAAAACTACGTAGCGGACGGTCCCAGCAGGTATATCAATACAACTTCAAATGAAGAAACTTTGGAAGACAAAGATATAAGTATTTGCAATTGGGAGGTAGGGAATTCTGAATTAGAAAATAAGTCAGATGGGGAGAGTATCCACGTCGAAGTCGGATCTACCATCGGAACCATTCATAGCGGCCCAGAAGACAGCTCGAATTACATACGCATTACGGAAAAATGCGTAAATACATACAAAAACCAAATATATTTGAAATATGGGGACATCGGAAAAATCACTTTAAAAATTGTAAACAAAAAGTGTCAAAACCATTTGTAAGAGGCAAGAACGATGGCAACCGCGGCGAAGTGGAAGTGACGGCGAGTTTTGCAGCGAAGACGGGCGAAGAGGCAGTCACTGAACGGTCAGCGAACGGAACGGGCGTATTGCACCAGCGCGGTGTGCGAATTCTTTTGTTTTATACCTTTAATATATAATAATTTAATAATTGACTGGCACGACAGCCCGCTTACGCGAGACTAAGGCCTAGCTTCCCGCAACCACCCGTGTTGTGCGTGTGAATTTGTACGCGGGTTGAAGAGACCTACAGTTTTATGCCGGTTCCGAACGGCAGGTTGGGAGCTTTTTCATAAGCAATTTTTACTCTCAGAGGTTTGCCATTTCCAGCTGAGAGGACAGCCACCGAAAGAGAAAACGAGTTTTCCCGTTATTTTTTTAGGTGTTATTACAGGCAGTATTTGAACCTGAGGTTGCTGCCTGCGACTCGCGGTCCAACGCACTAACCAACTGAGCCACGGCGGCTGCCTTGGCCTTTAATATATACCTTAATTAAATTATACCTTTAATAAATAAACTACCAGTGGCTCATAGTTCAGAAGTGGGATAGAGGACGTGCGTGGTCTTAGCCATTAGCAATCGGCTATGGTTTTGCGAATAAATACAATTTACTGTGTGTGCGGTGTGTAGTGCGGGCGCGCATGTAAATTGAAGCGAGTGCGGGGGCAAAAGCGTGATTTGTGCCCTCAAACGGTTGCCAACGTCACGGCAGATGGAACGTTCGAGAACATACTTTAAACTTTTGAAACAAGCTGTACGTAAAGCGGCCTGGTAACGTCGCGGCTGGCGTTACAGAATCAGTTGAGCGCGAGCGGCTCATAACGGTTTGTGCGACGTCACGGCAGGCGTCACAAACACACGAACAACGTGTGTAAAACGTAACGAACAGCAAAAGAAGAAACGGAACGAGCATTCGAGAGCGCGTGGTACATGACGGTTTGTGCAACGTCGCGGCAGGCGTCACAAACACACGAACAACGTGACAAAAGAAATGATACCAACATTCGAAAGTGTGCTGCTCAGACGGTCTGAGCAACGTCGCGGCAGGTGCACAAGCACATGTAAGAACAAGCGTGCGTAACGTCACAAAAGAAAATATACGAAAAGGGGAAAGTAGACGGTGCGCGCGAGTCGAACGAAAACGCCGAGTAATAATCCTGACGAGTCGAATTCGCTTTGTCGAAAGCAGCGAATCGCGAAAAAGAGAAGCAAAACAAAACCGCGCAAGTGCAAAAGGAAAAAGTGATCATTCGCTAGGCAAGATGCCGAAAATTGGCGAACTCAAAATCGAACAGTTGAAAGTAATGCTGCGCGAAAAAGGGCTGCCTACGGTAGGCACTCGCGCTGACCTTGCACAGCGGTTGCGGGATGAAGTTGGTGGCGACGACGTGGAGTCTGTGTCCACGGCAGGGGCTAGTGTACAAGACCAAATCAACGATCTACGAGCTATGTTGGAAAACGTGACGGCGCTGTTGCAGCGTAATGTGCAACCGGTAGAACCAGCGCCCGAAGCAGCAAGTGCGCCGGCGGCACGTGTACAAAGCAATCATTCAGTGAAAGAAATTGCGGAGACAATCCCGGAGTTCGATCCGACAAATTCCCAGTCACTTTCGGCGGAGCAATTTGTCGACCGAATTGACAGTGTGCTCAGTGCGTATAATTTTGACGAGAAATGTTTGCTCCTTGCGGTGTACAGCCGGTTGAAAGGGGCTGCGCGCATGTGGCTCGACACTTTAGAAGTGCTGCATACGACGTGGAGCGAGTTCGCGCGAGATTTAAAAGCTGAGTTTAGTGTTAACCACGACGAAGCACAAATACACTTTGCAATGAGGAACGCGGTGCGGAAAACAAATGAAAGAATTTCTGACTACTGCTTTCGAATTTATGCCCTAGGCAAGCGGTACAAACTAAGTGAATCCGCGATAATTCAATACACACGAGAAGGGTTGAAGCATCGCGAGTTACAAATCGTAATCGCCGCAATGAAATTTGACAGCGTGAAAACAATGCGTGAAACTATCGAAGACTATTTGAACAATCGCGGAAAAATATCGGACTTAAGAGTGAAAAGTGATGTTAAAAGTGCGCCAGAGCAGAGCAAGCCCGACGATAAAAAGCCGATAACTTGTTACAATTGCGGGGAAGTCGGCCACATTTCGTCGAGGTGTACAAAGCCACAAAAGCGCCAGAAATGTGCCGACTGTAACAAAGTGCATTCGAAAGACGCTCCAGTCAATTGCGGCAGGCGTGTTGCGGAAGTGTGAAAGGTCGACTCGTCGACATTGGATGAGTGTTTCACAAAAACAGTTTATGCTAACGGGCAACCCTTCAGTGCGTTTGTTGATACTGGTAACCAATGCAGTTTAGCACGTTCGTCGGCCGTGAATAAGCTACCCTTCATACGCGAGCAGTGTTCGATGCAAATTCGTGGCATCGGCGGTGGTACGCGGCTTTTGTGCGAGAAATGCGTAATCGAAATAAACATCGACGCGACAACGATACGCCCAGTTTTTTATATTGTCGATAATGACGTGTTGCAAACCGATTTCTTGCTGGGTCAAGAGGTGATTACCTGCCCGTCTGTGCAATTCAAGGTAGACCGGCATAAATCCGTATTCGAAACGAGGCGCGTAACTGAATCAGTGGTGAGCCATGAGAACGATGCAATGACACTCAAATGTGTAATGGGTAGTGATGAACAGTGTTTGGGGTTGCAACAGGTACTGTACAAATTTCGTGATGTGTTCGCGGACGGATTAGATGGAATCGGGAAGACAGATTTGATTGAAGGGAAGATTCGGTTGAAAACGGACAAAGTGGTGTCACAGTCGCCCTATCGTGTACCAGCCCCAAAGCGCGAGGTTGTTGCACGAATGATTGAAGAGTTAGAAATTAACGATATAATTGTAAAGTCGGAAACTGAATTCGCGAGCCCGATGGTGTTAGTTAAGAAAAAGAATGGTAGTGACCGTCTATGT
Organism: Melieria crassipennis; assembly: GCA_963668005.1. NCBI lineage: Eukaryota > Metazoa > Arthropoda > Insecta > Diptera > Ulidiidae > Melieria > Melieria crassipennis. The sequence continues at coordinate 42,583,366 of OY764963.1, read as the reverse complement.
GTTGATTATCGCCGTTTAAATGAACTTGTCGACAAAGAGAACTTTCCGGTTCCGAATATCGAAGAACGGCTGCATGAGGCCAAGCGGTACAAATATTTCACTGTTCTAGATTTAAATAGCGGATATTATCAGATTCCGATCGCGAAGGAAAGTCGAAAATACACGGCTTTCATCACGACCGAGGGGCTTTATGAATTCAAACGCATGCCGTTTGGTTTAAAAAACGCGCCTGTCGCCTTCCAACGTTTGATGGCAAAAATCAAAGAAAAAATGAACAAGAACGATATGATCCACTACATGGACGATATTCTGATCGGGAGCAATGACGTTAACGAAATGAAAGAAAAGTTAGAACGGGTGTTAATGGTTTTACGCGAATCAGGGCTTACGCTGAACAGGAACAAATGCGAGTTCATGAAAGACACTATCACGTTTCTCGGTCACGAATTAGTCCCCGAAGGCATTAGTCCTGGGCTAATTAAAACGCGAGCTATTGCCGAGTTCTCTGCGCCATGTAACGTGACAGAAGTACGGCGGTTCCTTCTGAAAGTTCGTACCGGGGTACGCCATAATCTCTGAACCGTTGCGACAACTCTTACGTAAAGGACGACAGTTCGAATGGGCAGAACCGCAGGAGGAATCGTTCAGACAGCTAAAAACAAAGTTAACATCTCGACCGGTGGAGTCGCTTATCGGATGCTAGCGCCCTGGGGCTAGCTGGTGTATTGATGCAGCAGGTAGGAGATGACCTGAAACCGATCGCGTACTTTAGCCGAGCAACCAGCGACGCGAAGAAGAAGTACCATAGCTACGAGCTCGAGACTTTGGCAGTTGTTGAATCCCTCGAAAGGTTTAAATACTATGTTTATGGCAAGCAAATCATCGTCAAGACCGACTGTAGCGCAATCCGAACGACGATGCAGAAGAGGGAACTGGTTCCAAGAATTGCTTGTTGGTGGCTTCGCATTCAAGATTACGACATCACCATCGAACATCGGCCGGGCAGGAAGATGGAGCACGTGGATGCGCTGAGCCGAACCCCAGTTGAGGAGGCTCACGATGTTGAGGTGGCGGACTTACGCGTATCAAAGGCAGCCATTGATGAGACCGATTGGCTTTTCGCGATGCAACTACAGGACGAACGGATCCAGCAGATAGTCACGGAGGTTGGAGCCGGGCGCAAACCTTCGGCTGACGAGTACCGAATTCAAAACGGCCGTTTATTTCGAAACGTTAACAACCGGTTGCTGTGGGTTGTACCAAAGGCCCTGCGCTATAGAGTAGTGCAGGACTGCCATGACCGAGCGGGACATCTGGGCATAGAGAAGACGCTGGAGAGATTGCAAGAGTATCTCTGGTTTCCGCGAATGCGTAACTACGTCAAAGGCTTCATCAAGGCATGTGTGGAGGGCGCATACAACAAACATCAAGGCGGTAAGCAAGAAGGTGAATACCATTATACCGACACTGACCCTATACCGTTTAAAACAATACACATCGACCACCTTGGACCATTCCCGAAGACAGCGAAGCGAAACGAACATTTATTGGTCATCGTAGATGCATTTACGAAGTTTACTATCTTACGAGCTGTAAAGAACACATCAACCAGGTTTGTGCTGGACGTGCTGAAGGAGGTGAGTGGCTATTTAGGGATGCCTGCTCGCATTGTAACCGACAGAGGGACGGCTTTCACCTCGAAAGAATTCCGGCTATATTGTACTGAGAATGACGTCAAACATATTTTGAACGCCGTTCGTACACCACGAGCGAACGGCCATGCCGAGCGCACCAATCGAACCATACTGTCAATGCTGTTGCCAACGAACACCAATGACAAGCGATGGGACGAGAATGTACGACAAATTCAATGGAGTATCAACACGATGCAGAACAAAACCACTAGGTGTACTCCCCACCAGCTACTGTTTGGTTTCCGAGCCCGCGATATCCTGAAAAACAAGATTGCACTAGCGTTAACCAACGACGAAGCATTGAACGCCGAGCAACTGCAAGAACTTCGTGAGCAGACGGCCGCACGAGTCAACGAACAACGTGCTGCCGCAAAGATACGCTACGACACCAAATGAACTGCGCCGACGAAGTTCGAGGAGGGTGACCTTGTGTTAGCCCAAAACGAACCGGCCAGTACCGGTACGTCTAGGAAGCTGGAGCCACGCTACAAAGGCCCTTTCTTCATCACCAACGTACTCGATCGATATCGCTACGTCGACACTACACTTCAGTTTTTGCATCTGACAAGCTAAAGCCATGGTGCGAGCTGCCTCCGGAGAGCGACGACGACGAGGACGACGCTGACAGGTGCGAGGTCGCCCCTGATGATCAGGATAGCCGACTGTAAGAGGCAAGAACGATGGTAACCGCGGCGAAGTGGAAGTGACGGCGAGTTTTGCAGCGAAGACGGGCGAAGAGGCAGTCACTGAACGGTCAGCGAACGGAACGGGCGTATTGCACCAGCGCGGTGTGCGAATTCTTTTGTTTTATACCTTTAATATATACCTTAATTAAATTATACCTTTAATAAATAAACTACCAGTGGCTCATACATTTAACAATTACAGAAAATTCAAATCTACTCGAAATTATGAAAAAAGTAATATTACCAAAAGGGATAATGTGTGTGTATTGTGAAGATAATAGCCTATTTGTGAAATTTCAAGAACTAGATAATGTGTGTGTATTGTGAAGATAATAGCCTATTTGTGAAATTTCAAGAACTATTCGTAAAATATTTCCAGAAAAAGAACTTAGTATTAAAAAAAGTCAAGCCTTAAACTTACTGACTTAACAGATAAAAATATTGTACTCGACATAATAAAAAAGGAACATTTGCGTAACAATCATCGGGGAATAAATGAAGTTTTCTCCGAACTTAAACAGAAATATTTCTACCCCAACTTATATCACTTGATCACTAAATACATTAACAATTGCGAAACCTGCCAATTAGCAAAGTATGACCGCCAACCGGTCAAAGTCCCTTTCAAAATAAGTGAGACATCAAATAAAATTAACGACATAGTGCACATGGATATATGGTTGCCATGCAGGAATACCATTTACCTAACCACTATTGACAAACTGTCAAAATACGCCACAATCCACAAGTTAAACGACAGAACGTGGGTATCTATTTTAGCAGCCATTAAGGAAAGAATACGATTCCTGGGAAAAATGAATAAAATCATATTCGATAACGAAAGATGCATGCTGCATATCGCTATTGAACTGTACTTGAAGGAACGAAATTCACAGAACCACCGCCCACAACAAAACAGGAAACTCAGACATCGAGAGACTACACGGAACTTTAAATGAACACCTTAGACTAATGGCACTAATGAAAGACAAGAACATCGAGAACTTAGACGATAAAATTCACAACATCCTAACGATATATAACAGAACAATTCATTCCACAACCAAAATCAGACCAATCGACTTTATTAAAACCGATTACTACAAAAACGACATACAGAAAATCTCAAACCGACTTCTAGAGGACAAAACACAGAAAATAGGTAAAATAAACCAAAACCGCGACGCAGACTTCGAACTAACGAAAAATATTGTTTGTAACAGGGAAATTCCAAAAAACAAGCCCAAATGCAAAAAATTAAATAACTATAGAGAAGATAACGAATACATAGTAGACACAAGCACTAAGAGAGGGACAAAATATTACCAAACCCAAATGGAACGGAAATTTAATTTTTCTAATTAAATAATTACATTCCAGAATGAACTACATGACTTTAACCATAATGGCAATAATCACCACATCTTCAATGGGACAATGGCTACAAACAACACCAATTGTCACGGAATACGGGCACTCGTTGCTAAAGCTAGACGAACAAATTATACTAGAATCCTACACTAAGATTCTGCACTGCATAAATTTAACACAATACCAAATAATACTAGATTATCTAAACGAAAATATAAACAAGATCAATCAAGCAGAAGATGCCCAATATTTAAATACTGAACTAAATTTAGCAAGGCACAACTTAAACAGCCTAACCCCTGTAGCCCATAAAACTAATAGACTTAAAAGAGGACTTATCAACAAAGCAGGAAAAGCAATAAAATTTTTGTATGGAAACATGGACAACGACGACGCCGAGGAAATTTATGGTCACCTCCGAAACATCGATGAGAATGGAAATCAAATTACAAACGAATTAAACAAACAGATAATTATTAATAATAATATCATACAAAATCTGAACAAAATTACTGATCACGTAAACGAACAGCAGCTCAAATTAAACAACTATCTTAATAATATAACAGAAAGGACAAGTAAAGCAGTCTCCCTCTCCGAGAAATTGCACTTGAACATGAATTTATACGCCGACATTAGTTCAATTAACAGGCAATTAGACAAAATTTCTGGTACCATTTTGATGAGTAGACTAGATATTTTATTGGATGAAGAAAAGGCGAAATTTAATATTTCAATTAACCAATTACCGTATGTAAAAACAAGCTTCCTGTATACCGAAACTTCCTTAATTTTTGTAATCCTTATACCAATAATCTCCCCAAAGATTTATAAAAAAGCAATAGTCATTCCTGTCCCAAATAACCAAAAGGAAGAACTGGATCATGTTATTGAAAAAGTACTAGTGTGTGAAGACAAAGTATTCGAATATAAAGACGGGGTAGCACTAGAAAAAGAACTCACACCACACAGCAAAAACTGTATACGTAATTTGTTGAAAATACAGAATGTATGTAAGTTAAGAATTAATAATGTCAGTTCAATCGAAGAGATAGAAAAGGGAATCATTATTACCAAAAACCTCGATGTAACAGAACTAAAACAAAATTGCGATAATCAAAACACTTTTATTAAAAACAATAATATCATACAGTTCAGTAATTGCACAATTAACATTAGGGAATCGTCCTTTAAGAATAACATAGCAACATTTTCTAGTAACATCGTCATTCCAATTGTCCATTTGAACTTCACAAAGTCCGTGAGCAAATTATCATTACAGCAGCTAGAAATCGAAAGTATAAAAACAGGGAGGAGATACACTATGTTAAGTTCCAGAGCAAAGTTTCAACTGGGTTTTCTTCTACTATTGTAATCCTTATAATCATTGTTCTAGTATATTTAAGCGTAATACAATTTTGTAGCAAAAAGGGAACAAACACAAAAATTGTAACAAATCTTAAAATGGCAAAGATTAACGATCCATTTAAGTAAAACCTTATCCATAAGATAGTATTTGCAGGGACTGCAAATTCTTGTGGTGCGGAGGAGTCACGGTATGGTATACATACATATGCATACATACACACTTATATACACATACGTACATACGGACGCCAAAGAACCGTGTAATGTATCCGCAAGCGAACTACGTGACTTTAACCAAAACAGCAGCGTGGCGTATGAATTGCTCAAGTTACAAGCGCGGACACGCCGTGAGCTCCTTCCCACGCTTGAACTTATGCTGAGCCAGCATACGTACTTAGCATAAGCAAATTGTATTTAGCTCTAAGAGAATATTTTGCATGAATAAAGTTAGTCATTTACGGACCCTTGATTATATAAACTTCGGTTTGGCGTACGGCACGCGAGGCTTAAGGTCTTCCGCTCCTCTAACCCGGAAGATTAGGATGTAGACGAGGTCGTGGATTCCCAAAAGTTGATGGACGACGTACGGCTCGATGATCCGGATCCTACCACCTCGAAACAATAGGCTTGGGGTTGAAGGTTGTCCAGACTAACCTCCAACACTCAAAGTTGGCAACGGACAACCTTCTATCGGAGGAGGACGTAGACAGTGCTATAGTCCAGGAACCTTGGGTGCGGGGCACGGAGGTGAAAGGACTTCGGCGGAGCGGCTACAACCTCTTCTAAAAAAGAGGTGAAGGTAAGGCAAGGGCGTGCATAGTCGCCAAAAAAATCTTAATATGTATCTTTTACCCCATCACAGCACCAACGACACCACGGTGGTGGAGCTAGTTGCAGCCGGTGGGAAAAAACTGCGTATTGTCTCGGCCTACATGGCGCACGATAGGCCTGCGCCGCCGGAAGAGGTTCGGAGGTTCCGCTTTCAAAACGTCTCTATTCTAAAAAATCGTTTCCACCTTGGTGGAATGATGATCTATCACGTCTGAGATCGGAGGTCCGGAGGTCATTCAACCTAAGCTACTCTACAGGTAACTGGCAAAGCTACAAGAATAGCCTAAGAAATTATAAGAAGGCTATTAGAAGTTCCAAGAACAAGGGTTGGAGGGATTTCTGCTCGGCCATTGAAACTACGAAGGATTCGGCAAGGCTAGGAAAGGTGTTATCCAAAGAACACACCTGTCCCTCGTTCATAAAGAAGCCCGATGGCTCCTGGACTGAAAGCACCGGGGAGGCCTTAGACCTGCTGTTGAATACACATTTCCCAGGCTGCACAAAGGAGGACACCTCGATGAGGTATGCGGCACCGGATCGGCCTCGACAAAACAATAACAACAACATTGTAACGAGGGAAAAGCTCACATGGGCTGTGAAAAGCTTCTCCCCCTATAAGTCTCCGGGACCAGATGGCATTTTTCCTATAATATTGTAGGTGTCACAAGACTCGGTATTACCATGGCTAGAGTCCATTTTTAGGGCGTGCCTAGTCTGGAACTATATCCCCGTCAGCTGGAGACGGGTGAAAGTCGTCTTTATCCCAAAGGCAGGGAGAAGAGGACACGATTCGGCGAATGATTTCCGGCCTATAAGCCTGACATCTTTTATGCTCAAAACATTCGAGCGATTGCTTGACCTCCATATACGTGAGGAAATAGAACCTACGCTTTCTGAAGCCCAACATGCCTACCTAAAGGGTAGGTCAACGGAGACCGCCCTCCATGAGGTAGTGCGAACAGTGGAAAGGTCACTGGAATACAAACAATATACATTGGCGGCCTTCATGGACATAGAAGGTGCCTTTAATAACATCGAGACTAGGGCGATAGAGGAATCGCTGGTAAATCTTGGAGCACAGGTACGCAACTGGGTCACTGCAATGCTCCAAACGAGAGTGGTGAATGCGATGCTTGGATGCACCCACCTTACAAAATTTGTAAGCAGAGGCACACCACAAGGGGGGTGCTGTCGCCTCTTCTGTGGGTTTGTGCCATCGACAGCATTTTAACAAAACTCAACCAGAGAGGAGTCAAAACGGTTGCGTATGCTGACGACGTGGTTGTAATGGCATCAGGGATGTGCCCTGATGTGATTAGCGGAATCCTTCAGGGTGGCCTGGATAGGTTAAGCGCTTGGTGCACGGGACGTGGACTTAGCATTAACCCTACCAAAACTGAACTGATGCTATTTACGACCCGTACTAAGATACCAACCTTTATACGACCTCATCTCGGGGACATAGCGCTACCCCTTTCGTCTAGTGCCAGACACCTCGGGGTAACTCTGGACCCTAAACTGAACTGGAGACTTAACATCGAGCAAAGAACACACAAAGCAGGATTTGCACTTTATTCCTGCAGGAAAATGATCGGAAGGAGGTGGGGCCTCCGACCAAGTCTAATGCTATGGATGTTCAAGATGGTTGTACGTCCAATACTATCATACGGAGCTCTGGTCTGGTGGAAGGCCCACAGGAGGGAATACAACCTCACCAAGCTCGGTAGGCTACAAAGAACAGATTATGCTGGAACCACGGGAGCAATCAGATCCTGCCCTGCAAAGGCGTTGAACGTGCTGACGCACCTGCTCCCAATTGATCTGCATATCATGAAAACCGCAACCCTTAGCGCTCTTAGGTTGCTGGAAAGACAGACCGTACGGCCACGGCAGTCTATTATCACAAGGGCAAAGGTGCCTGACCACGACCACGGATTACAAAATTTTCACCATTATCTTCGGGAAAAACTATGATATCCGTACCCCCTCCCGTCTGGAATGGAAGAGGGGAAACATCTTAAATAACATAGGCACCACAATTTACACTGACGGCTCCAAGATGGAATGCGGAGTAGGAACAGGAGTCTTCTCCGAACATCTAAAGTTAAGTGTGTCTTTCCGACTCCCAACACAGCAAGCGTTTTCCAGGCGGAAGTGTGCGGAAGCGTGCAGGATGGCACTGGCTGATACATCCTACAAAAGCCACATCACTGTACTTTCCGACAGCCTATCCATGATTAAGGCATTGGATTCGTCGATTTTATCGTCAAAACTACTGCAGGAATGCAGGAAGATCCTCACAGAGCTAGCTCATCGGTTCAAAGTTACCCTGATATGGGTGCCAGGGCACAATAACATTGACGGGAACGAATGAGCCGATGAGCTGGCTCGAAGAGGCTCCGCTCTTAATGAGAGTGAGGCGCTGACGGTTCTCGCCCCACTGGGCTCTATCAGGAGCGAGGTCTCCAAGGACTTCTTCCCCAAAGCCAACACTAGATGACAGAGGATGGAATCCTGTCAAATCAGTAGCTCACTATGGCCAGCATATGACAAGAACAGGACCGCGGAGCTCTTAAACAAGGGCCGCCGGGACGTGGCGAGACTAACGGCAGTCATCACAGGTCACTGGCCCATTGGAGAGCATGCGGCTAAAATGGGGATTCCCTTCAATACCAGCTGTCACAGCTGCGAAAACCCAAACGAGAAAGAAACTGTCCATCATTATCTCTGCGCCTGTCCGGCCTTGTCAAGAAGGAGATGGAAAACGATGGAAAAACCAACATTCCAGAATTTCGAAGAGATAGCGAAGTGCACCATACACTCGCTACTCTCTTTCATCAACCTCACGGATTGGATATAGGATATACACTGTAAAGGGTCCAGAAGACAAAACATCAGTATGCCGTAAAGTACCTACCGGGAATAGTGGTAACAAAACAGCGCCAACGCGCTAATTGGATGTTCATGTTGAATGTAACATCGCCACTTGCACCAACTAACCAGCCAATATTCTATATATCTTAGAGCTACCAGTTTTATAGTAGGTCCCTTCAACCCGTGTACAAATTCACACGCACAACACGGGTAGTTGCGGGAAGCTAGGCCTTAGTCTCGCGTAAGCGGGCTGTCGTGCCAGTCAATTATTAATTATTACCAGTTTTATACTTTTCATATACTTTTTTAATATTTTAAGACATGAAGCCTTTATGAGCAATTTTTTTATATACATACGTGTTACTATTTTCTACTCCCATCACCGTTCTCTTTATATTTCCTATATAAATATATGTGCTTATTCCGCATTGGTTTTTTTGTTTCTGTTTTTTAATTTATTTTTTCTTTTTTTTTATAAAATCTTTGCTATGCTTTTTTATTTTTTATAAATTCTTTATTGTGCGCCTTCACCGCATTTTGTTCTGAGTCCTCATTGTCTAGTGTTCTTAATGTGGCTTTTATGGATCCTTTTGCCTGATCTGGTAATTATTGTTACTCTGTTATCTCGGGCTACAATTTCTTGTTTATAAAGTCTTTTGTGTTTTCCTTTGATTTGTTTGTCAGCAACGAACACTTCTCCACCTACAAGTGTATGTATATCTTGTTGTCGAATTTGTATATATTGTATATCGAATTTCTTTGGCATAGTCAAATAATAAAGTCATCCCGATAGGTGACGTCTATTTGTTTACGTACTCTTATTTTGATAGCTGCCATTTATGTTTTCTCTACATTCTCACATCAATGAAATTTGTCTGTCAAATTTTAACCTTTTCATTCATAATATAAAATATTAAAAAAAATATTTGGTTGAAAATTTATTTGAAAATATTAACTCAAGTGCAGTGCAGTGAAAATCAAAAATGCCATGGACGTGCTGCATTTGCAAAACCACATGGGACCAAAAGTTTCAATGTTTCGTGTACCTAGTGAAATAGATGAACGCTGCACCTGAAAAGAATTATGAAGACATACATTTAGATGACAACTTTTTGAAACTGTTTCATAAAACCCATTCGCATTATTTAAATAATTTCTTTATATGATACCTTTAATCCTTGCATATCTATGTTTATGTGTTTTCTGTATATTTGCATACAATACACAACATATACACTCTATTGCTTGTAGCTATTTGAATACACATTTGAAAAAGGGTTATAACCGAAAAAAATTTCGAATGAGTTGAATTCAAAATACTTTGAGAGAACAGTTGTCCAAATAAGAGTACTTGACATAAAATGTCACTATCGGGATGACTTTATTATTTGACTATGTTCTTTGGTTCCTGTCCGTTCTTATTCGATCTTAGGTTCCTAATTTCCTGGTTATTTTTATAAGGCCCTGATATTGCTGTGTCTCTGAAATTTGTCAAATTCTGGCAATTTATTCTGGATGTTCTGTTAAAAAATATATCACTCGGGTTTCTCTTAGTTATGAAATGCACAGAGTTGTTGTAGCGATCTACTGCTACATATAGTAATTCTTTTACCCTGTACCGTTGATGCTCAGTTCTCAAACATCTGTAAATGTGATAAAGTTTGATACGGTTGGGCTTAGAAAACCTCGTTCGTTGTCTGTTACTATAATTTTTGGGGCAGTGAAAAAGTGTATGACCTTGGCTAATTTCTCACGTAGGTGTACACTTGATCTATTTCTAATATGGGAAAGCTTAGCAAATTTGGAAAATTTGTCCACACAGCTCAGAAACTTTTCCCTTTCTATTTCGAAAATGTCTATGTGAAGAATTTCGCAAGGGTATGATGGCGTTGGGGTTGCTTGGTATTTAGGTTTAGGCGGATGACGGCCGTATTTGTGTAATTTGCAGGTCTGACATGCAGACGTATATTGTTTAACCAGACTGGTCATACGCGGGAAATAGTATTTTTCTAGAATTTGTTGAGTATTTCGCGAGGGCCTCTATGTGCTCTGCGGTGTGCTTCTTCTATCAGTCGTCACTTCCGTTCCTCATTCACTACATCTTCCACCAACCTTTGTGTGATTCTAATTTTATATTTCGAAAAATGTCGCGAAAAAACGTCCTGTAAGAGTTGTAGTCGGGATTCGGGCATTTTTATGCCATTGATCACCCCTGGATTAAGTAATCTTTTTAGTATGCCAACTAGGTTTTCTTCATTTATTTCGGTTATGGTTACATAGTGACGAGTGTAGCCTGGATGAGGATTATCTAAGGAATGCAATTCCCTGCCCAACCTAAACACAATTTGGTTCCTAAAAACGTTCAGTGGAGCTTCCACGTGGGGAATTAAGTCGGTTGCATCACGCTCGGCGCTGTCGGCGGTCGCGCCTGTAGAGTTACCTTCGTTTGCCGTTATAGTCTCGGTGTTACCCTCACTAGCGGTATCGGTTTCGGGATTACCCTCACTGGCAGTATCAGTTCCGGAGTTCGTGAGGAGGTATAAATTTGTCTTACGTCGAGAAAGAGCGTCGGCCTCTACATTCGATTTACCTGGAGTGGAAATCAATTCGTGGTACTCTTCAATCTTCGCCTTCCACCTTTTCAATTTAGCGTTGTGATTCCTGTTTCCTAGCGCGAATGTTAGAGGTTTGTGGTCTGTCTAGATACGGATTTTCCTCGCACCGTAGAGGTATGATCGCAAGTTGTCCAAGGCCATCACAATTGCAAGCATCTCCTTTTCATTGGTCGCGTAGTTTTCTTCGGTTTTGTTTAGCGACCGTGATATGTACGAGATGGGTGTTAACGCCGAAAAGGAGTTGGTGATCGCGCACAGAATAATTAAGACACGATTTATCGGGTTAACGTTATAATAGTTACTTTTAATATGTTCACTTCAATGTATAATGTTTAAATGTATGTAGACTTCAGGTATGTGATATAAAGTATGTACAATGCGTATAACTAGTTTTTGGTATATGTACAAGATAATGATTGATATAAATGTAAGTTGTTAAATGTTTGAATTGTGATGAGTGAAAGTGTTGGATGTAATGTGCCAGTGGTTGATTGTTGTGTTGTACGCTCTCTGATCGTCTCGTGTTGTCACGCCGGGGTTCAGATGATGAGTAAAAAATCGCCGTCAGCCGCGCAAGCACCGTTTAGGACAGCGAGGTAAGTACATAGGGAAAGTATAAGTTAACGGTGTGACTTCTTGAGCTGCCGAAACAGAACTGACTTTATTTTCTCAACTTGGTTACAAAAATGTTTTGCTTAAAAATGACCATGAAGCGTTCGGTTGCGCGGAGACTACGGCTGCGGATGAGTTGAAAGCGGTGCTGCCCTGGTGCTTGCGTCAGCGGATCTGCAGGTGCTGTGTTGCGCGCAGACTGCAAGTCGTGGGAACATAAACAAAAGTGTTAGGTTGCGCGCAGACTACGGCTACTGATGAGTTGGAAGCGGTGCTGCCCTGATGCTTGCGTCGGCGGACTTGCAAGTGCTGTGTTGCGCGCAGACTGCAAGTCGTGGGAACGAAAACGAAAGTGTTGGGTTGCGCGCCCGTGGGTTAACTCTTCCTCCTCTTAAGTTCGGAGCGTCCTCGTTTCGACCTGCGATAGGATATCGCTGACTTCTTGTTCGATTGTTTTCCCTGTAGGTGTTGTTTGTCGGCGTCGCAGACTAAGATAAACTAAAAGTGCTATAAGCACTGCTGCTACTGGGAGCGTCAGCCATGCTGCTTTTTGGCGCGTGATTTCTTCTCTCAGGGTTGTTATGCGATTGGTGTTGTCGAGGTGCATTCTGTGTAGGTAAGGCAGTGACAGCCTTACCTCGTGCTGCAAATTGTTTACCACCAATGTTTTTGGTGGGTGGGGCTCCCAGGTCGTCTTATTACTGGTTACCTTATAAACGGTATTGTTCAACATCATTGATGTGGAGAAGGTTATCAGGAAACTGCCTGTCACGGTGAGGTTGTGACCATCGTAGACGGCCGTGTTATGGACGTCATTCAATAGTATTACGCCGTCAGTTATTTTCTGAACCGGTGGGATATGGTTTGAGGACTCGGTTGCGCAGGATGCGGTGTTATTGTTGAGTAGTTGGGATAGGCAATCGGATGTGGCGGGTTGGCAGATGTTGACTGATGAGGTGGCTATGCAGTTTTTGATCGGGGTCAGCATTCCGTCGCAACTTGCCGCTTCGTTAATTTCTAGTTTTACAATTTTATTATTATGGATTACAGGAAAAATTTTTATGAAGTTACAGAATTTCAAAATTTTAGGAAATTTTAGAATATAAAAAATTACATCTTTGTTTTGTAATACAGTTACTTTCGATGCGCTTAAAATATTGCTTACGCTAAGGGGTACGCGTTCGGAATCAATCAAGTGGTTAATTTCGAGATTATCGAGAATCAAAGGATTAATTATATTGTTTTTTGCTAATATTATTGAGAGTGCTAGATTGTTTAAATGAGTTATAATGCCGTTATTACGATTAGATATATATTCTATTAACAATTTGTTTCGACTTTCTATCGAACTCCCGGTAGGCTTGGTTGTTTGTAATAAATTTATCCTGTCCGTTATTTCGTTAATTTTATCTTGAATTAAGGAATTAATTTTAGTTTGTCGGTTGCCGTTTTCGATTAGCATGTTTTGTTTTGTGAACAATAGTTCATAGTCTTCGTGATCGGGTGTTCCGGCTATGAATTTTAAAGCCGAACCTAAAAAGTCAATGGCCCTCGCAAATCGCCTGGTTACTCGTAGTGTGCTTATTATTCTGAGAATTTCTTCTGCTTCCTCCAGTATCATCTTCCCGTTTTCCGTCGCATCGGTCCATTGGGTTGAGTCCTGTAGGAGTTCATTCGCTATTGTCTCAAATTCCGTCAGATTGGTCTGGTGCATTAGGTAGAACGAATCGTCATAGATCGCCGCATTTCCTTGTGTTATTGCAATGAACTGTGCTGGCGTGTAATCAATAATTTTTGCCAGCGACAACTGACAGAAGCAGAACAGCCTGAAATTCAATTTATCGGAGATTAGTCTTATGGACCATTGATTAACACTGTGGTACCTAAATCTTTCTCTACTATTTTTTCCTCAAAAACTTTATTAAACTTATTACCTAAACGTTTATTCCTACGTACGAAAACTATTTCTCCCTGTTCATATGTTTTCTGTTCCGTTTTTTTATTATAATATTTTATCGGTTTTTCTTGCCAGTTAGTTAACTTGTTTTTGATTTCCTTCAATTTCTCTTGTGAATAATTATGCAGGATGTCCGTTGGTTTTTCGTCCGTTACCGAGTGTACGGTATTGTTATATTTCACAGTCGACAATAATATCAACTCGCACGTGTCGTTGATTTGCTGTTGCATTTTTACACAGCGGGCAATTTCCAGCAAAGTCGAGTGAAAGCGCTCGACTTGGCCGTTACTCTGACTATGGAGAGCTGGAATAAAAAATTGCTCTGCGCCGAAGTGGTCTCTCAAGCATGAGTTTATCACTTTTGATTGGAATGTCCTCTCATTATCGGACACGATCAATTTGGTTTTTTTGTAATTACCCATTATTTGAATGAGGCCTGCTTTTATATCGACCGTTGACCTGAAAGCTATTGGGATGACCATCGCATATTTTGAAAATTTATCAATGCTGGTCAAAAAGTGGTGTTTATCCGTAATTAGAATATCTATATGGATGATTTCCCCAGGAAAGTTGGGAATGGGCGTTGCTCCCAATCCAGGTTCTGGTGGTTTTCTTTGATACTTATTTTCCCTACAAATTTTGCAATTGGCTATGACTGTCTTGAGGTTTTTCTTAATATCCGGAAAGTAGTATTCGTTTAGGATTTGTTTGAAGTTCTCTTGGAGCGAGCAGTTCGTGTTCCGTAACTGCTGTTTCTATTTGGTCGTCTTTATTTACTAGGTCAATTACCATCTTTTCTGAATGAATAAATTTTACGGAAGGGAATTTTTCTATGAGGAACTCTTGTACTTTGGAAAGAGTGGGCAAGTCGCAGAATATTCCATTCACTACATTCGGATTTATACTTTTCAAGATGGTTTCTAATAGATATTCTGCAGAGTTGAAATTTATTGTGTGACGTATAAATTTTTGAAACAAAATTTTTATACTTTTGCTGTTTCCTTCTGCTTGTGATAGGACTAGTTGGTTTCTGAATTGATTGATAGGGGTTTTGACAGATTTAATGACAGCGGATAAGGAAATTTCACTGTGAATTGTATTGTCATCGGAGGTTAGGTTGTTCATGTATTGTCGGGATAGCGCGTCCGCCACCTGATTCTCTTTCCCCGGTTTATATTGGAACGTGACCGTTGTCGCCACGTAGGTACCTTGTTAAGGGCTTAGCTATCTTAGCATAATCCCTTATGAACCTTCTGTAGTACCCCGAAAGACCTAAAAATGAGCGTAATGCCCGAAGCGACCTTGGCATTTGGTAGTTTAAGATGCTTCTAACTTTCTCCGGGCATGTTTTTATTCCGTTTCGGGTTACAAGAAATCCTAAAAACTCTACCTCTGTCCGGAAAAATTTTGACTTTTCTCGGGATACACGCATTCCTGCAACTTTAAGTTTTTTTAGTATCTTGTCAATATGTATCAGGTGTGTATGCTCGTCGGAGGAATAAATTATGATGTCATCAATATAAACGTGGCAAATATGGCCTATGTTGTCCCGTAGGATGTCATCTATTGCCCGTTGAAAAATGCTCGGAGCATTTTTCAATCCGAAGGGCAGACGGCAAAACTCGTATTTACCGTTATTAACGCTGAATGCCGTTTTTTGTCTTTCTCGTTCCGCCAAAACAATCTGGTGGAACCCAGATTTAAGGTCTAATGTCGTAAAGAATTTTGATTCGCCTAAATTTGCCAGTATGATGGAAGAATCGGGGATGGGGTATCTGTCAGCAGTTGTTTTTTCGTTCACTTTTCTAAAATCAATTACCATTCTGAGCTTTTGTTTGCCCTCCTCGTCCACCCCTTTTTTGTTTACTACGTGGATGGGAGAGTTGTATGGAGAATACGATTTCCTTATAATCCCGTCTTTTAGCAGGGATCGTATTTCCTTATTTACAAATTCGGCGGCCGATATAGGGTATGGGTATGCCCTAGTGTAAATCGGTTCGTCCGATATTGTTTGTATTGTATCTTCGACCTGCGTGTTATAAGGCAGCGCTCTATCTGGTTCGGCGAAGGCGTTAGCATTGTTCTGAATTATTTTATCGAATTCTTCTCGTACATTCGTAGGGATTGACGCGAAGTCGGGTACTATTGCATTGACTTGTTGACTTTGCCAATGCTTGAGGGTTTCGGTGCCATACTCGTGGCGAAGGATGCCATTTTTAATGTCGATCTGAGCTCCAACTTCTCTAAGGAAGTCGTACCCTATTATCCCGTCGAAAGTACTTAGTGCTGGTAGTATGAAGAACGTTGCCACTTTTTTTAGTACGTATATTCCGCATTTTTCGTAAATAAATTTTTCCCCATTTACGGATTTTACCTTGAAACATTTTTGTACCGGAACTATTCCTTTCAAAAAATCTAGTTTTTTAATATAATTTTTTGATGTGCCTGAATCGATTAAAAGTCGCAACTCTCGTCCGTCTTTTGTTTTTTTAGTTATAAACGGCAAGAGCGACGTTACTCTAAAAAATTAATTTCTCCGAATTCTGAAACTTGGAAGCTATCTCCGTCCTGTTCGTACTGATCCATACCAATATTATTATTATTCGATGTTAACGGCATATGGTTAACATTTTGGGGGTTAAATTGTACTCGGTTAGATTGTTGTCCCTGAAATGTACGTCCGGTTCGTCTATCAGCTGGTTGCTGCAATGGCGTAGTGCCATTTGCATTATCTCGGCGTTTAAAGAAGGATGATCCAGGGTCCACCTCCATTGGTGTAGGTGCGTCTGCGGATTTGTTAGCTGTCGGAGAAGGGTGCACGTAATTTCGGTGAGTTGCACGCTGTTGCGGCGGACCTGCTCGTAACGAGTTGCCCGTTGCGAATGTGTTTGCAAAGTCATAACGTTTTCTGTTTGACTCTAATTCTTGGGCTGTAGCCAAGGCGGTTGGTAGGTCAGCAGGTTTGGCTGAGAATAAAATATCGCACAGAGGCCTCCGCAATCCGGAAACAAATACGCGCAAAGCGTCTTCTCTGGCTCGTTCGTTCAGCGCTTCTACAACCTCGTCATTACTATTACTCATTATGTTCTTGTTGATTATTAGTGTTAACTGCCTGTCCACCGTCTCGTAGAAGTCATATAAAGATCGGTTTCCTTGTCTGAGAATGCTCAGCTCATTTTCTAGCACGTGTAACGGTCTTTTATCTGAAACGTCTGGTCTAAACGAGCGATGATTGCCCTAAAATTTAACACTGTATTGAACGCTGAGAGGTTGGCGTTCGCTGCCTTCGTAGTTTTGTTCCTAAGGATGCCTGTCGCTACGTAGTAGTTTTCGGACCCTTCCGGGTAGTACGCCATGGCGAAGTGAGCTGCTGCTCGCCACGCCGGATATGCGGTAGAATCACCGCCAAATTCAGGCAGTGATTTTACTAGGTCAAGTGTTGTATTATTGTTTGTGACGTCACGATTTATCGTGACCGCCACGTTCTGCTTGGATGGGCTGTATACTGGTCCGTAGGTCTCTTATTTGTTGTGCGAACTGATTATTCAGAGTTTCCACGGCCGACGAAATTATCCTTATAACCTGTTCCCGTGTTACATTCATTGTGTCCGATTCAGTCATTGCGTTCTATACTTTATATATTAGTTCAGAAACTACCTTATTTTCCTTTCCTCTCTTAGGGAAAACACAAAATCCCTTTTTCGATTGAGCCTTTTTATTATTTTGTTTATTTCTATTTAATTTTTATTTTATTTATTTTTTTTTTTTTTTCACTTGTTTACAGAGCACAAAGATTTTACTTGTTTTGATTCCAAAAGCGTACTTACAAAATTATCATTTTATTTTCTAATGTTGGTTTCGTTGTGGCGTTGTAGTTACTCCCTGGTTGGTCAACTGCGAGTTTCTTCCTTCCGTTTATTATGGGCACTTCTGTGTATCCTGAGCACTTCCGTCGTTTTGTGGAGACTTTTGTCAGTTTGTGTTAATTTACCGGCGCGTAAGCGCTTTTATAATAATTTTATTTTATTTTTTTTTTCTTCAGTTTATTTTCTTTAAATATTGTGGGTAATTCAGTATATTGTGAGCACTTTATAGACACTTTTCTCACTTTTCTCAGTTAGTTTTCCTTTATTACTTTTTCTCTTCAGTTTATTTTCTTTAAATATTGTGGGTAATTCAGTGTATTGTGAGCACTTTATAGACACCTTTCTCACTTTTCTCAGTTAATTTTTCCTTATAGGAAATTGGATTTCGTGGATTTTCCGGTTGGGCGCCAGTTAACGGTGTGACTTCTTGAGCTGCCGAAACAGAACTGACTTTATTTTCTCAACTTGGTTACAAAAATGTTTTGCTTAAAAATGACCATGAAGCGTTCGGTTGCGCGGAGACTACGGCTGCGGATGAGTTGGAAGCGGTGCTGCCCTGGTGCTTGCGTCAGCGGATCTGCAGGTGCTGTGTTGCGCGCAGACTGCAAGTCGTGGGAACATAAACAAAAGTGTTAGGTTGCGCGCAGACTACGGCTACTGATGAGTTGGAAGCGGTGCTGCCCTGATGCTTGCGTCGGCGGATTTGCAAGTGCTGTGTTGCGCGCAGACTGCAAGTCGTTGGAACGAAAACGAAAGTGTTGGGTTGCGCGCCCGTGGGTTAACTTATACAAGGGCTGTATAAGAGAGAGGATAGCGGATAAGGAATAGCGGATATGCACAAATTTTAAGTATATACATAATGGGATAGGAATAAGGTAAGTATAAGAGGTGGGAGAGGATATGTACTGCTTATTATTTATTACAATGGGCTTGTCTTTCCCATTTTCACCCTGGGACAGAACCGCTCCTATTGCGTAATCGGACACGTCAGTTGTTAGATTTTCGTCAGCTCAGATACCGTTGGCAGTGACAACATAGCCAAGGAACTCAACCTCATCTCTCATAAAGTGTGTCTTGTCGAGATTCACCTTCAGATTAGCTTCGCTGAGTCTAGAGAATATTGCTTCTATATTTTGTATATGCTCGTCTTCGTCTGCGCCGTATACAATGATGTCATCAATGTATACGTAACAAATTTTGACAATGAATTCCTTAAGCATGGCATCAATCATTCTCTGAAATATCGCGGGCGCGTTTTTCAGGCCGAAGGGTGGTCGAAGGAACTCGTATTTCCCATTTATAATAGAAAATGCTGTCTTAGCAACGTCCGATGGTTGCATGGGTATTTGGTGGAAGCCAGAAGTCACATCCAGAGTCATGAAATATGTTGCCTTACTCAATGGTAACAGCGTTCAATCGCTTGAAATCGATTACCATCCGGTACTGTTTCTCTCCATTCGGTTTCGGCTTTTTCGGCATCACCCAAACAGGAGAGTTGGACGGGCTTTTTAATGGTTGGATGATGCCTTCGTCCAGGAGTTCCTGTACTTTTCGTTCCATCACGGCCCTCATACATGCGGGATATGGATAACTCTTCGTGTAGATAGGCTCGTCCGTGGTAGTTTTAATTTCGGCCCTAACTGTCGTGCCTACAATTTTTCTGTTACTTATCGGCCCGAAAAGAGAGTTGTGTTCTTCAATTATCCGCTGCAACTTTTCTTTTGCATTTTTTAATAGACGATTTTCGAGTACCGCGTTCACTTGTTTCGAGACTTTCTCTAACAGTGGAATTTTATTGTTTGGTTTTAATATCAGTAAATTTTATTTTCTGTCAATCACGGCTTCTAGCTCTTTTAACGTATCGTCGCCGATAATTCCGTCAAAAGATTTGAGTCGTGGCAGGACGTAAAAGGTCATCAGGGCATTGTTCCCTAATAATAATAATAATGGACTGGCACGACAGCCCGATACCGCGACTAAGGCCTAGCTACCCGCAACCATCCGTGTTGTGCGTGCGAATTTTTACAAGGTTGGAAAAGACCTACAGTTTTATGCCGATTCCGAACGGCGAGTTGGGAGCTTTTTCATAGGCAATTTTACTCTCAGAGGTTTGCCATTTCCTGCTGAGAGGACAGCCGCACAGTGCGGCCAAAAGTCCAAAAAAAACAAGTTTCTATTTAGGGTTTTTTCACCCTTGAGTTGGCTGCAATGATCCTTCAAGAAACTAAAATCGTTCAACGTGATGACTAATTCGTCATGCCCCTTCCTTAGGCTCAGTTGGAATGTGGCCTTCGCTCGAGCGTCACTCTACAGTTAATACACTGAGAACGGTTATACAGGTGAACAATTTTATGTAATAAAGAAAATCAAATAAGACCAAATGGAATCCACTTCTGAAGGTGAGTAGAACATGTAAAAAAAGTACTAATTATCAATTGTTAAGTAGTGAATTAGGGAAAACATAAACAATAGTGTCATTTTTTCACATAATTTTTCCGAAAATTAGACTTTTCAAATGATACTGCATTAAAACGCTGCAAAACGCTGCTTTGAAACCTCATTGAAATGATAACTAAATATATTATCTACCAAATAAAACAAGATTCAGCTGCCAAGAGCTGCCTATTCATCCTTTATGCCCTTTTTTCGAAATCAAATTGATAGAGAGCGAGAGAGAGAGAGAAACGAATTATACACATGGTTCGTTTCTCATTTATCTGAGGCTGCTACCTATAGTTTGGGGAAAACTGTTATACTTGTCCGATAGATAAATGCTTGGACCTAAGAAATCGAAAACCTTAACTGAATTGGACAAATAGTTTTGCTTGTAGAGCCCGTCAAAGTTGAGCAATTTTTAGAGTGTGAAATAATATCAGCAATTTGCACTTTTTCGGCAAAGCTGAAGTTTTAAAATACGGAAAAGAGCAAATTGATTGAAATTTTTTGCACCAGCATCGTAAAAGAAGGCATTTGTAGTAAATAATTAAATATAGAAAAAAAAAGTTGGTTGTTGAAGCACTGTTTTTATCACTCTTTTTGAACTTTCGATAGACTTTAAAAAAAAAGGCCATACTTGCCACGGTTCCGTCTTTGGGAAAATTGTTCACTAGTCTTCTGTCAGTTCTGCCCTAAAGAGATCGGGTGCCCGATTTTGCCCGACTGGATTTTACAGCGATTTTTCTGTGGGCACCTCGCGCAATTTTGTGCTTTCGGGTGCGTGCGTTCGAACAAGTTCGTCAAGATTTTGATAGTGAATCACTTACACGCGATTATAATATTATATATTAACTCGACTTTTTTTTGGCGTATATTGCTGTAAGCTCGAAGTAAAGAGTACTTTTGCTGGATGCGCAGTTCGCACGTACGAAAAACAAGTTGGCTTTCATTTCCGGCAATCAGCTATCATGTATCCTTTGATGTAATGATTTTGTTTTTAATAAAATACTAACACTGTGTCTGACACACAATTTTTTTTTTTTAATTTGAGAAAAACTCATTCAGTCGTCATTAGTCTTTGAGTTGAACCGCGCCAATGAAACAATTAGTTATTGAAAAACAAAAAGCAGACTTATAAGTATCTATGTGCACTGTCTAAAACTCACTTATGTGTCTGGGCTGTTCAAAAATCCCACAACGCGGGAAAACCTAACAACTGTTTAGGTACCTGCTAGTACTAGAAGCTTAGTACCTGCTATTTGAATGCATATGCAAATCCTACTTATAAATAAAGGAGTTTGGAGTAAGTGAAGTTAGTTTCGAATTTAATTTGAACTAAACATCAACTCAAATCCGCCACTGCAACTAAACCGAAGAAGAAGCACAAAGATGTTTTTGAAAAATGCGAAGCTGTTTGAAATATTTACTATTTCGAAGACAAAGGAGAAGTTTGTTCTGGCTGTCACTAAAGAAATTGGTTACGTCGAAGGAAGTTTGCCTGCAGCCAATATATCTATGACTAAAGAGAAGATATCCAGGACTTATCGCACTACAAAGTTGAAATGGATCGCGGCAAACCGTACTAAATTAAATTTTGTCCAGAATAATGAGGTATGGTTGGAAAAAACAACTTACTTCGATGCAGGAGATGCATGTAGCATAAGCGATGACCAACCATCGACATCAAAGGCGGCAATAGGAAGGCCGGAAGGTATTTCAGGTTGCAGTACTCCCACTGAAGACCACTTCACAAGACTAAAATTTTACTATTTAGTTAAAAACATTTTAAAGGATGACGTTACGCAAATTTCCGAAAAAATTAAAGAATATTTGACCGAAAGTACAGGGTCTGAGTATTTTTTATCAGACGAAGAGAAAAAGGATATATATGATTTAGTATTGAACGTAAAAGCAAGATGGAGTGCAAGCAATAGAACTGAAAGCGTCTTTTTAAAAAGAAATAATGATTGGCTGCAACAAAAGGTTGAATTAAAAAAAAACAAACAAACTAAAAAAAAAGATGAAAAAGAAAAACCAACTGTATCCGGGAGACCAACACGCAGTTTTTCTGAGTCATCTGACAGAACTAAACGTAGGAAAACTGAGGAATTTAGAGCATCGGTGTCCACTGAAGTGCTACTACATTCTACAACTAGCAAATTGCGGTCAGAAGGTAAAACGGATTTTGTCAAAGTCATTCGTGACATTGCAGAAGGAAGTCCTACGAAGGCTTTAAAATACAGAAGATCTTTTGAATCGTCAGATACAAATTTACCTTTTTCAAATGACGAAGCATTGTCTTTATTCGTTGAAATTGTATTATCGCAGGGTCAGTATCAAAAGTTGCGCAATACACATTTACAAAAAAAATCCAAGATGCTCCCATCGTATAAACAAATACAAAAAGCCAAAGTTCAGTGTTACCCTACATCAGGTCTATCTTTTACAGACAGTGTAGCTAAAGTGAAATTACAACCTCTTTCGGATCACACGATTGATCGTATTGTACTCTGTCAAACGGAAGTTCTTAAATCTTTATCGGAAGAACAACTTCAAAATTTAACTTTAATTGTAAAGTGGGGCTGCGATGGCAGCTCGGGCCATAATGAATACAAGCACAAGCTTGATGATGTAAACGATAGTGACGAACATATTTTTTTTACCTCTCTTGTACCATTGCAACTTCTACACATAGACACTACTACAATGAAATACACAGTAGTCTGGAAAAATCCGAGACCATCATCCCCACGATACTGTAGACCTATCAAAATTCAATGTGCAAAGGAATCAGTTGACTTGACAAAAAAAACAACAGACGAGGTGGAAGATCAAATAAAAAATCTCGCTACGTTTGAAACTACTGTTGATGGGACAATCGTGCGTGTCAAGTATGATTTATCCTTAACAATGATAGATACCAAAGTGTGTAACTCATTGACAGATACAACTTCTGCTATGCGTTGTTATCTATGTAAGCGCACATCAAAAGATTTCAACGACATTGATGCAATGCTTCAAACAGACATTATAACGGAACACTTGAAATTTGGCATTTCATCGCTTCATTGTTGGATTAGATGTTTCGAGTTTCTGCTACATTTGTCGTACAAATTGAAAATCGAGAAATGGCAGGCTCGTAAGCCGGAAGAAAAACAGTCTGTTGAAAACAAAAAAAAAATAATACAAACTGCGTTTAAAAAAGAGATGGGGTTAAACGTTGACAAGCCTAAATCTGGATCTGGAACATCGAATGATGGTAATACTGCACGACATTTTTTTGAAAAATATCAACAATCGGCAAAAATAACGGGAGTCGATCAGGACATCATATATCGTTTCTACATCATCCTGCAAGCCATTTCAAGTGGACATGAGATAAATATAGGAAACTTCCGGGAGTAAAGTGTAAAGTTGGCTAGAATGATAGTAGACAAATATAATTGGTATTATATGCCAACTTTAGTGCATAAGCTTTTGATTCATGGTCCAGAAATCATTCAAGATGCCGTTTTGCCTATCGGACAAATGTCGGAAGATGCTCAAGAGGCTTGCAATAAATTTTTTGCCATCTATCGCCTGAACTTCGCTAGAAAGAACTATCGTCAGAAAACAATGGAGGACGTGTTTAAACGATTTTTATTAGCTTCTGACCCATACATTTCAAGTTGCAGAAAGTTGCCAGCAAAACCGATGAAGTCTTTGTCAGCAGATACAATTGATTTACTGTTGTCTCCATCTATTGATGCGGAAGAAGTGTTGGAAAGTACTGATTGTAGTTCGGCCTCTGAGACAGAGACAGATGTAGATGCTGACGATCTTGCTGATAACGAAAATTTTTTTATGTAATTAAAACTAAATAATCTATTTTGCTGTATAACCTACAATTTTTAAATTGACATGCATCTTGATTATGTTCTAGAATATACGCTATTTCACGTGAGGGTGTGGCCAATAGGGGTGGAAGGGGGTGGATTTTCAAATTTTTAAAATCAAATTCGTAATTAGCGACCCCGAAAACATATAAATTGACATGCATCTTGATTATGTTCTAGAATATACGCTATTTCACGTGAGGGGTGGAAGGGGGTGGATTTTCAAATTTTTAAAATCAAATTCGTAATCAGCGACCCCGAAAACCCCGATTAAGAAATTTTGAATCAATTACTTGATTTTTCGAGTTTTGGCCAGCTTTGTGGGAATCGGCCGCATTGTGGAGCGGGACGACTATCTGTTGGGTTGTTTGACGTCTTGGTTATGGACGAAAACGTGGTTTTGTTTACATTGTGTCTTTCGTTATAAATTTTGAAAGCATTTTTGAGGTTAGTTTTTTCTAATGTTTTAATTACTTGTATTTCCCTGTGTTTAATAAAAATAGGGCAGTTTTTGTTAAAGACTGAGTGTTTATTGTCGATGATGTTATTTACGGTGCAGTTTTTGCAAATGGTTTCGTTTTTGCAAGTTTCGAGAAGATCAGGGTTGGTGTGTTCTGGATTGCCACAGTTTGTGCATAGTTTGTCTTTTGTGCAGAATTTTGCTATGTGTCCGTACAACAGACATTTGTTGCACCTTAGTTGCAGAGGAATATAAGGTCGGATATGTATGATTTCCTAACCGATATTTACATGCTCAGGTAAGTTTAATTTCGCAAAAGTTAGTATAGTAATTCCAGTTTCAATTAATTGATTATTGTTTTTTTTGAGTATTTTTTTGACTGTGGTGACACCTTGTTGTAAGAGTTCGTGCAGTATTTCTTCTTCTGGAATGTTTCTGAGTTCGTTGGAATAAATCACTCCTTTTGTAGAATTCAGGGTTTTGTGTTCACTTATTTCGATTTTTATATTTTGTGTGAGACCATTTAATTTTATGAGCTTGTTGGCTTGGCACATATTTTTCGTTTTTATTAGGATGGATCCGTCTCGTAGTTTTTTGCACTCGTCAACTTCACCTCCGCATGTTGAGTTAATAGCTTTTTTTAATTAAGAAGGGGGAGGTGTTTGCTAGGGTTTCTTCACTATTTATGCGGCACATTATTAGGTATTTTGGGCCTGTTGTTGTTTGAGAGAGCTTCTTTGAGTAGTCGTAGCTAAGTAATGGTTGCGTAGTTGTTGGTTTTTGTTGTTGGTCAGGTGGCTCCTTCATTTTGACCTCTAATGTGGTATATAATAATAGTTGTGTTTGAGTTTTGATAGTTAATTCTATTTGTATCTTTTTGGGGTTTTGTGAATGCCTGAGTTTGCATTTTTTTTTTACATTTTTATTTTTTGGTACACCGATTTGTCTGCGTTCTACGCTGTTGTTTCGCACGTCCTCTCTCTTCCTATGCGAGAGTCGAACTGAGAAAAAATTTAATTTGCGGCATAGTAGTTATCGAGTCAAAATTGAACACTGCTTTAGAAGCTTGAAGGAAAAGTTTGGCAGTCGGAAGTAACAAAACGAACAAAATCATACATTTGCGTGTAATTGGTTCATGGTTTGTTGCATTTTTCACAACATCCTTATTTCAGATTCAGATATAGAAGAATATGAACAACTTTTGAACCAGAAGATATCCAATAAAATTGCATAAAGTACATCTGCAACCAATCAACGAGGTGAAATAATAAGACAAGAATTACTCGTATTTCCTTTGATGTTTTCTGAAAGATAAATAAAATGAACTAATAAAATTTTAATTAAGACGTCTTTATTGCTTTTGTATTTCATTTCAATTTTGCACATAGGAACACGTTTATTTTTTTTTTCAATTTCAAGTTTCTTTAATACAAACTTTTGCCTCCGCCTCTACTTTTAGTTTCTCTTCCTCTAGCTTCATTTGTCTTTCCTGCTGTTTTTCTCATTTTCTAACTTATCTTTGTCAAGGTCGTACTTTAGTTTTTGTATTGCATAAAGTTCCAGTTGGATTTCTGTAAGTTACGCAATTGAAGATTTTGGAGCGTTCGTTTTTAGTTGCTTGGCGAATTCTAGAGCTTTGTTTGCTATTCCAGCTGAAGTAGATAAAGTTTATGTTAGCTCCTGCGCTGGTGTAATATCATTTGGTAGCTGGGAAAAGCTGTCGTTGTCAAACATAAAACTTTCCTCCAATGTCTCCAATACGTTTGCAGCGTTTTCAGAACCAGCCTTTGCTCCAAAAATGTCTCTAAGTTGATCATAATACGGTCACATCTGTAAGATTTTTATTGAAAATATTTGGATTCTGATTACTCCGTATTCCTTTTGATTAATGTATGCAGACCTAACCCTCGCATCAGTCTCCAGAAGTCCAGCGCCAGTCGATTTCCGCCAGTCAATTGTTCTATTGAAGCATATGCATAAATGTCTAACCTTCCAGCATATCATGCTCCACGATGCCTCTATTCCAGTTTTTTCTATGACTTTGCCGTAGAGAAGCTGGGCAGCAGGTTTCTGAAAAAAATTATACATTTTCAGGCTATAATAAGGAAATGAATACTTTTATATTGTAACGATGAGGCACTCTGTTGCTGTGCTCTGCATGAATGCTTTTACGAGCATACTTTTAGGCATGCACTTTGGAGTTTGCTATAATTCCGATATGGCAAGGATGGTTCGCGATGGTAATGGGCTGTGCGAGAACGATCGAGAGAAAGAGTCCAACTGGAATGTGCAAGAACAATCGACGCGATAAGCAAACAAGTATAAAAGGCAAAAGTGTGCAGCGCAGAGGGACGAGCCTGATTTAAACAACCAAAGTAATTAGTAACAAGTGTAGATACAAGCAAAGTGTAAATCTGTAAATAAAGTGATTGCTGGTTTTTTGACTGCGTTTGCGCTGAATAATTGAAGTTGTTTTATTTTTAAGCACAATCTATTTATTTATTTCGTCTACCGGTCTTAGCCCTCACAGACTACAAATAACTTACAACTAAGTCTAATAACTTAAATATAATATAACAATTCGCACAGTTTTTTCTTAAAAAGCTCCCGACTTAAGTCAAAATCGACATTATTGCAAATAGACGAACTTAGAGAAGTCATTTTCGTAACATTTGGTGTCAGAAGTGGGATTGTGCTACTGAAAATAAACGAAAAAAATAAATAAAATTATAAAAACGCAGACATAGTTAAACTCGAGCTGCTGAAGGTGAACCAGCTGAAGAAGGAGCTGGCTGCCTGGAATTTGCTGACTGCTGGTGGAAAGGTAGAGTTGCAGCTGCGCTTGCGGGAGGCGTGTGAATCACGGGGCATCGATTGCGTTGCAAACGAGTTCGGGACGCAGGAGCAAGAAGCGTCGGCCAAGGTGGAGGAATCGCCTGCTGGTGCTGCGTCGCTGCAAGGTACGGCTGCGCCACTACAAGCATTGGACATGAGCCAGCTAATGGTTGCAATGACACCGTGAAAATCGCGAAATGTCGGCGCAAATGGAAGCCAAACTGGAAACTACGAATCGGGAAATTTCGACCAAAGTCGAAACTGCGAACCGAGAAATGGCAGCGAAAGTGGAAACTACGAATCAGGAAATTTCGGCCAAAATCGAAACTGCGAACCGAGAAATGGCAGCGAAACTGGAAACTACGAATCAGGAAATTTCGGCCAAAGTCGAAACTGCGAACCAAGAAATGGCGGAAAATTCTGCGCGCATAGAGCAGAAGGTGGATGAAATTTCCGATAGCCTGAACGTGAAAGTTGAGCATCTCGAGACGCGAATGGACAATTGGGACAAACGGGTTGACGACCTGGATGATTCCCTGCACAAACGAGTTGACAGTCTGGAGGAGCGGCTTAAAGAGGTACAGCCGCGGGAATGGTTACCGCCAGTTCAGGAAAGTTTTGCTACCAGAACAGAAGTGCCTACTTATGATGGTGCTGCGCCGTTCGATACATTCAAGCTGCAATTCGACTTGGCTGCTTTAGAAAATCAGTGGACCGATATCAGGAAAGGTCGCAGATTGGCACTGGCGTTAAAAGGTCCTGCGGCTGAGGTAATTAAATCGGTTCCAGAAGGTGAAAAAAGTGATTACGAGGCCATCATGGGAGCGTTGGCAGCTAAGTACAGCAACGAGCACAACCATACGCTGTACTACTGTGAGCTGAAGAACCGCAGGCAAAGAGCCAACGAGGTGCTGCAGACATTGAGGGGCGCGTACATTTGTGCTACTCGAATTTCGGCGCTGATTATCTCGAGAGGATGAAGATTGAGGCGTTTATTGAAGATCTTCATGACTCGGAGACACGTCGCAGTGCGTTGATGATGGGCAAGCCGACATTCAAGGAGACGGTGACCAGCGCGATGACATATGAAGCGACATGGATTGGGGGCACTCGGTATGCACCTGCAAGGAAACGCTAAATCCAGCCGGACAGCGACATTTAAATCCAGGCCATAAACTCTGAGACACAGGTTAGGCCACGGGTGTTCTCCTCTAAAGTTGTTTGCTGGGTATGTGGCAAACAGGGTCACATTGGACGAGACTGCCGTCAACGAAAGAGGTGTTCCCGTTCTCGATCGCAATCGCCTGAAGCGAGGAATACTGACAATCGAGGCTCAGCCAACAAGCGCAGGGCTGAGGACGAGGAGTCGTCCTGCTGCACCACCGTACTTGCCTCGCAGTTGAAACGAAAACCCAGCAGCTTGACGATTGAAGGAAAGATAGATGGAAAGTTGTTTGTGTTGACACTGGATACTGTCGCGTCATATTCGATCATAAAAAGGAAGCTTCTGAGGAATTGGGAACCATTGGATGGCATACAACTGAGGACTGCGACTGGCGAGTGTGCGCCTGTAAGAGGAAAAGTTACAAAAACGTTTGCTATCGGCACCAGCAGCCTGGAACACGAGTTCATCGTCGCGGATATAATGGATGACGTGATTATCGGCGTGGATTTCATGATTAGACACGGTTTTACGCTGGACCTAAAAGAAAATGTGCTGAACGTATGCCAACGTTGAATTCCCCCCTGCACACCGGCTATGAGCGAAGCGTGGCGGTAAGGAAAGTTGTCTCGTGTCAACACCAGAAGATACCAGCGAATTCCGAAGCGATTGTGTGGGCAAAGGTGGACGAGGACAATGGGACAAGTCGGCTGTGGGTTGTAGAAGCGCCAAAACAAGGATACGGCAACATAATTATCGGACGTACATTAGTGGAACCAAAAAATGGCAAAATACCAGTCAGGATACTCAACCCACTGAACACACCCAGATATGTCGGAAAAGATGCGGTCATCGGCGAGTGTAGAGAGGCTGAAGCAGTTGTCAATTGCGAAAGCAGTCCACCCGGAGGAAGTAGGAAACGCGGTTTTAACATGGACGCCATACCGCAGGAGAACCAGTGGAGCAGCGAATTGACAGCCGAGCAGAAACAGAAAGCGCGGTCACTCCTACATCACTATGGGTCAATATTTGCAGCAGAAGCGGGCGGAAGAACAGCCATAGTGAAGCACAACATCGACACCGGAAGTGCGAAACCGATCCGCCAACCGCCAAGTTGAGTTCCTCTGGCCAAGAGGGAAGAGGTCACCACTTTGATCGAAAACATGCCTAAAGAAAAGGTCATAGAGCCTTCGTCAGGCCCTTGGTGTTCGCCGGTCGTGCTAGTCAAGAAAAAGGATGGCAGTACCCGGTTTTGTGTGGACTATCGGAAACTTAATGACCAAAAAGGACAGTTATCCACTATCTCGGATTGATGACACCCTGGACACACTGTCAGGCACACAGTGGTTTTCCACACTCGACTTACGCAGCGGCTATTGGCAGGTGTAGCTTGCAGACAAGGACAAGGAGAAAACGGCAGTGACATAATCGTGATGGGCAAAAGCTTTGACGACCACTTGGAAAAGCTTAAAGAGGTATTTGAGCGAATACAAAAATCCGGGCTTAAACTCAACCCAAAGAAGTGCTCACTGTTCCAAAAAGAGGTCAAGTATCTGGGTCACACGGTTTCCGCCCGCGGAGTACATACGGATGAAGGAAAAATCACGGCGGTGAAGGAGTGGCCCCGACCACGCAATCTACACGAACTCCGCAGTTTCCTGGGCCTGTGCACATACTACCGAACATTCGTTCCTGGATTTGCGAACATAGCATAGGCAGCTTGCACAAACTGACGAAAAAGAATCAAGCCTTCGCGTGGGGTGAAGAGCAGGAGCAGGCTTTTGCACGACTGAAGGAACAACTGTGCACTGCTCCAATTCTGGCCTTCCCCGTGCCTGGAGAGATGTTTGTGCTGGATACAGATGCAAGCGGGCATAGTATTGGCGGTGTGCTATCACAGATAATAAATGGTCAAGAACAAGTGATAGCATACTACAGCAAAATTTTGTCGAAACCTGAACGCAACTACTGTGACACGAAGAAAGTTGCTGGCAGTATTGGAATGCGTGAAACACTTCCACAAATACTTGTATGGGCAAAAGTTTCGCCTGCGCACAGATCATGCTGCATTGAAATGGCTACTAAACGTTAGATATCCTGAAGGCCAATTGGCGCGGTGGATCGAGCGGCTGCAGAGCTACGACTACACTATAGAGCATCGCAAGGGTAGCAGTCATGGAAATGCCAATGCCTTGTCACGCCGTCCGTGTAAAACCGAATGCAGGCATTGTTCGCGAGCCGAAAGCAAAGAGCAGATAGTGGACGTCCGATTGGTAAGAGTTATGCCAGAGGAAGAGTGGTCTGCGGAGAAGATACAAAAGGACCAGCGCGAGGATACGGATCTCGCAAAAATCATCGAAGGCAAGGAGCAAGGCGCACGTGCGGACTGGCAATAAATTGCTGGTGAAAGCCCGATCGCGAAAGCTTACTGGGCACAGTGGCAAAGTCTGCGGCTGTCTGATGGCTGCCTGTGAGGATGGCCGGACAGGCAATTCCCTAATTGTGGTCCCGAAATGCAGGATCAACAAGGTGATCGAGGCATACCATAACGACTCCAGCGGAGGGCACCTAGGCATGACAAAAATAAAAATACGATTCTACTGGGTAGGATGCCAGGAGTCTGTAGCTGATTGGATTAAGAGCTGTGATCGATGTTCGGCTGCGAAAGGACCGACAAAAAGATCTCGAGGTCGCATACAGCAGTACAACGTGAGAGCGCCCTTCGAGCGAATTGCCATGGACGTCGCCGGCCCATTCCCAATTAGCACTCAAGGCAACAAATATGTGCTGGTGGTAATGGACTATTTTAGCAAATGGCCCTAAGTGTATCCTATTCCTAACCAGGAGGCCACCACGGTCGCGGAAATGCTGGTAAACAACTGTTGGAGTTGCACTCGGATCAAGGCCGGAATTTCGAGTCTGTGGTATTCAAGGGAGTGTGTGAGCTACAAGGAATAAGGAAAACTCGCACCTGTCCTTTGCATCCCCAGTCCGACGGCATGGTGGATCGATTCAATCGGACGCTGGAAGAATATCTGTGGAAAGTAGTAGGCAGAAATCAAAAGTATTGGGACACGCATATTCCGCTGTTCTTGATTGCGTATAGGTCAGCCCCGCACGATACGACATCACTCACTCCAGCCCGAGCAGTGTTCGGCACAGAGTTGAGGTTGCCTGCTGACTTGAAGTTCGGAGTGGTCAGCACGACGGAAGGCGCTAGGACTGATTACGCAGTCAATAAGCGGTCGGAACTGGAGGAAACCAACAGTTTATAAGGGAGCGTATCCAACTGGTCAGCGACAAGATGAAAGCCAGATATGATCTACGTGCTAACTCAGCAGGGTTCCAAGAAGGCGATCTGGTAATGCTCTACAACCCGCAGCGGAGGAACGGTTTGTCTCCAAAACTTCAAACGTCATGGGAAGGACCGTACAAGGTCGTGACCAGGATTTTAATGACGTGGTGTACAGAGTTCAACGCTGCAGCAACAGAAACGCCAGGTTGAAAGTAGTCCATTTGGAGCGCATGGCGTCTTACTCCGGCGGAGCCGGCACTTGTTCGGGACGAACACGTCTAAGTGATGGGCAGTGTAACGATGAGGCACTCTGTTGCTGTGCTATGCGTGAATGCTTTTACGAGCATACTTTTAGGCACGCACTTTAGAGTACGGCAAACTTGCTATAATTCCGATATGGCAAGGATGGTTCGCGATGGTAATGAGCTGTGCGAGAATGGTCGAGCATTGTCAAATTGGAATGTGCGAGAACAGTCGGCGCGATAACCAGACAGGTATAAAAGGCAGCAGTGTGCAGCGCAGAGGACGAGTCTGATTTGAAAGAGCAAAGTAGTAACACGTGTAGATATAAGCAAAGTGTAAATCTGATCGGATCGCTTATTTTGCCTAGGTTAGGTTGCGGTGGCTGCCTCTGTATGGGACACACTTAGGCCTCTTAACGGGCCCGGACCACAAATTCCAACCCGTTTGAAATGCGTATGCAACACTGTTTTTCCAACATGTTATACAACACATATTTCCAACGGATGGGGAAAGGGAGGGAAGGGGACCTACAGTTTAACGCCGAATCCGAACGGCGATCGGCAGTTTTTTCGGTCACATTTGGAGGTTTTGCCATTGCCTGCTAAGAGCGCACTTGTGGGATTCTTGTAATTCTCATCTCCTTCATGTGGATAGCGATAGAAGTAGATGAACGTTTTTTTCCAGCCTGAGCCAGGAATCGAACCTGGGGCGCTCGGTATGAGAAGCCAGCGCGCTACCCGCTGGGCTATCGAGGCCGGCTATTTTGCCTAACATGGTTTTAATTACTCAATTCATTCTTTCTACCTGCCCGTTGGCTTGTGGGCATGCCACGGCCATCTTTACATGCTTAATATTATGTTTCAGCATGTATTCCCCAAATTCGAGTGTCGTAAAGCAAGTTCTCCTATCGAATATTATCCGTTTGGGTCGACTATAATAATTACAGTATTTGTCCAACGCGGCGGTAACCTCCCTCGTTCTAGTCAAATTATTAGGATATAGTTTCACAAACTTCGTAAAAGCGTCAACCACAACCAAAATGTGTTTTCCCTTCGAGTTCAGAGACGGCAACGGCCCAAAATGGTCGATATGATTTGTATGAAACGGAATTTGGTTTTTGGGAATATTGTATAGACATTTTAGTTTAACCGGGGTGGTACGGCATACATAATACATTTCAGACAATTTTTTACAAAGGTCTCTATCTTGCGGCGCATACTCGGAAACCAGTAGTGCAGTTGCATTTTCTGGTAACATTATTCAACCGCCTGGTGACCTATCTTCTCATGGATCATACGTAATACATTTTAGTTAATGTCTGTGACCACGGTAACATGGCACCTACTTAGGGCGTCCACATGACCCATGGATGCTCCCCCGCGATGTTGTAACTTGTAGTCATAGTCTCAGTTCCAAAGCCCTTCTAGCGATTCTCGGATTAACATGTTTCCTCATCAAAGTCGTCTTCAGGGAGTTGCAATCTGTTACTATCTTGAAAGATATACCCTCTAGGTAAACCCTAATAAAGAGTTGTGCAGTGTGCTTTTCTGAAGCATCGCTAAATCCGTGAAGTTGGATTTGCTTCAGAGGTGAAAATTGTACCCTTTGGGGGGATCTCGATCTCGCTGATGGACGACAAATTCTTGATGAATTCATTCCACTTTGAGAGGGAACCGGGTTTTACGCATTCGTCCCAGTCTTTGCCCTCCAACCAAAGCTCTTGAAGGAGTAACTTGGCTTGAGTTATAATGGGCGAGAGCCATCCTGCCGGGTCAAAAAGATTTGCGACCGCAGAGAGAATCTGGCACTTTCAAACTTGAGGATATCTGAATCGAGAAGTGCCGAGGTGGGAATATTTTCCAGGATCCTCGGATGATTAGAAGTAATCTTCCTAAGGCGAAATCTTGCGAATTTTAGGGCATCAATCAATTCACCTTGAGAAGGATTGTTTCCGCTAACGGAAATTGGAACAAATAAAGTATAGCGACCCCTTATGAAAAAAACGGAAAGTTGGGCTATATAGAGATTATTTTCGTAAATCTAAAAACTAACAATTTTGCCTGGGAAACTCCCAGAAAAGCCACGCCACGGGGTCAAATTTCAAAGTTTTTATCAAAAAAACCCAGTTTATTTCCAACTGATTTACACGATATGGGTATCAAACGATACATTTCATACCTTTCTATTGATGTACAACATTAGATACGTAATATCAAAGAATATACCATATAAAGAATACGCATCTTCAAAAATTTTGTAAACGTGTTTGTTGACGCAGGCGATAAGAGATGCGCGGAGGCATAGGTTGCGGGACATTTGCTTGCGCTCAACAGTTTGCGAGAACGCATAGTTAGCCTCGAGCTGAAAATGGAATGTTTCAATTGATAACAAGCGAGAACGTAGTTTTATGTGTTGCGCTCATTGCAGCGAGTCTGCGTTAGCACACTGCTGCAGCGTGGGATGATTGGGAGAAGAAAACGATGTTCTATTGTTGCGCTGGCGAAAAGCTGAAATTGTAAAACGATTTCTATTTTCTGGCTGGCTTTTGTTCTTCTTCTATAAGCGTCGCATGTTGCTCCCGAACTCACTGCCGACTGCAGTGTTCGCGAAATCATAGAAAAGAAAGTAAAATATGGTTGGCATGGCGACTTATATGATCGCTAAAAGCAATAAAAAATAAATAGTAATAAGTAATCAACAAAGACAATCAAAAAGGGAAATGGAAAGAAAGAAAGACGTTTTTATTAGCCCGCAATAATTGTTAAAGTCCCGTTGTTTGGAACTTTTTTACGGCCCACATGTACATAATTCTTGCGTAAAAGAACTAAAATAAAAAATCTTGGATTTTAAATCTACTGCCCCATTATTCATCACTAAACCATTCTGAAGTAAAATTCTTGCATTAGTCGCATATACATATGTATATGCCTCAATACCGACTTTTTAGGCTCCGACTGAAAGGTTGTGAAAAAACCAATCAGAAACACAAAAAACCATACACACAAAAACTACAAGAACAAAATCATTAGCGTTGTTTTGAATCACGTTAGCTGAAACGACGATCGTTGCGCTGGTGTCCCTTTGCTGGCGACAAATAAATGTCCCCAGTCCAAAGCACCAACCAGTCAATGTACACACATGGGCGTATCCAGGAACAAATTTTGAGGGGACGCATAAATACATTTGAAAATTCATATTATAGAGTTCAAATAGAATAGAATACAGAATATTTAAAGAACATAGAATTTCGAATTTTAGGGGCGCAAATACCGATCCGTGTCCCCTACCCTGATACGCCAATGTGTACACAGGTGAAGCGGCACTTCCATTTAATGTGTGGTTGTTGGGTGAGTGTGCTTCAGTTTACACAGCCAATGAGCGCAAACTGAAGCGCTCGCTCTCCTACTGGCACCGCTCTTTCCCTTTTGTGGCTTCACACAATTGTGCGAGAATGAACGAATGAGCACACACGCAGCATTCGTGTTGCTATGATTTGCGCTCAGAGCATTGTGCTCTCATTTCAAGTGTTCCCTCTTGTTGCCTACCCCCCCCATCATGAAGACGGGTTGCGATATCAGCACCCGTATTCAAATTTTTGCTTGTACGTGATGCACGCTCTTTATGTTCCATAATTTTTGGTAATATGTACTAAAAAGACGTTTTAAGCGAAACATATTTTTTTATATAAAATTAAAAAAAAACGGATTTTTTTCGAAAAACTCTTTACTAAGTTATAATAAATTATTTTATTATATATATTACCATATTAAAGCCAGGGGAATTCCCTTGGTGGACAAGAATTTCTCTATACATTTTTTCGACATCTCCATTAAATACAAGTTGGTACAGCCGCCATCTTAAAATGAGGGTCGTCAGGTCGGGCTGTAATGTGGGGCCAATATGCAGGATATCATTGAGTGGGTATCCAGAGCCGGTCGTTTTAGATGCGTTGAACACAACGCGGACTTTAGAAGTGGTCTTTTCTGGCTTCACTATAGCATGCAGCAGACTACGCAGAGGACACCGAGGATTTAAAAATAAAATAAAAACCCATTTGACTTTTATATTAAAGAAGTGATTTTTGCAAGCGTAAGTATATTCATTATGTTTTAAAGGTAAAATATAGCTAAGCTTTATGTTTTCTTTATAGAAAACTAGCTGACCCGGCAAACTTCGTCCCGCACGACATTTGTTGTTTTTTTATAAAGAAATACGCGAGATCGCGAATTAATGGCGATGCACAGTGATTCGTTCCATAGACAAAATTCAAATAATGTATGGTCTCAGAATTTAACGATTTTGATGTCATTTGAAAGAAAAAACTCCAACTAAGAAAACCCCAAAAAATCTGTGCAAAAAATCAATTAGTGTCCATGCAAAAGCGGCTCAAAGTTGAAACTTTTTTCACAAAAAAATTTAAACTCATATTTTCTGTTTTTTAGTCTATTAAGTAAAAATAATTGTAAAAATACATGGTTAGCAAGAAGTTGCTAAAACTTTCAATAAAGATTAATAAATGATGTGGCCATTTTCGCTTTTAATGTTTTCTCAAAATTTGCAAAGCTGAGGCTTTTACATCACTTTTAATTCAAAATATTTTTCTAAATGAAAAATCTGAAAATTGGCAAAACTTAGAGGAAAATATCTAAAAAGTATGTGAAAGTATGTTCCTGGATTTTTTTTTATTTTAAGCAGCATTCTTCCTTTGTCGGATAATGTAGTTATATCCTCCGATATCTTCCGATCTCAGAAAATAATTCAATTTGAAAAGTGGTCTAAACACGTATCTTTTTACAAAATTTATTTTATTTATGCCTAAAAGTATGCAAAACCAAAGGGTCCCGATACAATTTCTGTCACTCTTTGGAATAATCAATGTTGACGTTACCGATTAAATGTAAAATCTGAAAAATCTAGCCAACACATTTGGTGCTATAGCTCTTCTAAAATGATGAAATTTGCAAATTTAAGTCTCAGGCATTGCCAAACTACAAAAGTTTAAGAAAAACCAAATGGAGATTTCAATTCAGCAGACCATGACTAACTAGTATACCAAATTTTATGAAGAACGGACCACTCCTTCTAATTTTGTCCCGCGGTTGTATGGAGTCGAATCACTGTGCGATGTGGCAAATGGCAAATTGACGAAGAAACCCAACTAAAGGAAGAGAAGGGAGCTACTGATTAACGCATTCGAGGCCCTCAAATAAGCAATGTTGCTGCTAAGTTGCAGTAAAGAAATGGATAGCGCTTGAACCAGATTTAAATTATATTGACAGGGCCACGCCCCTTTATTCAATACCCGCACAATGCCCTCTGTCGAAGGGGAAAATGGTAGGTTCGTACTAAGTGTCATTGCTGAGCGACTTATAGTTCAGCGAAATATTTGGGTCACAACAAATGTGCCACGCCCCTTGTCCAACCCTTATAAAAACTTACCAGTAGAATGACCCATCTATGGCTAGGGATAGGACGATACCTCAGAGTATCGATACTTGCACTCATTTAAAATTTCAGCTCTTAGTATCGAGTACCAAGTAAGTATCGAACAAAAAGTATCGATATTACTTGGTATCGCAAGTAGTTTTGGAATAAAACGCAACCTACAAGCATTTTAAAGCCTTATAAAGAAAACAAAACTAAATTATTTTCTATTTACAAAATGTCATGATTTGTTTTTGAAACAAGGTGTTTTTGAAACAGGTAGTAAATACGAAGTATTTTAGAATAAATATAAATATTTATAAATAAATAGAAATTATTTTCTATTCATAAAATGTCATGTTATGTTAATGTGTGATTATGTGAAAAATTCTCTTTCTGGCAAGCTACCCAGGAAAAGCAATTTTTCTAGTCTTTTTCCTGATAAGCGGTTTCGTGTCTTCGTCATTAAAGCACCGGCCTTGGAGAACAGAGATTCGCATAGAACCGAGGTTGCAACAATTATCAAATGATTGACAGCAATATTATACAAGTTTGGATAAATAGTTTTCATGCGTGCCCATTCTGTTAAGGGATCATTTTCCAGTGGTACGACAGCACTTGAAAAGTATTGTGAAATTTCATCGTTTTGGTCCTTCTTTTTACGTTTTTGTCCATGGACTAATTCTCTATGGTGCCTCCAAAAATCGTACGTAGTTGCTTCTTCTCCTTCATCACTATCAGGTTGTAAGATATGCTGCTCATCGTTGTATAGGGCGTTGAGTTTTTGAATTGCGCGACCACAAGCTGCAGGATTACGAAAATGTAAGTTTTTAAATCTGGGATCTAGTAATGTCGCAATAGCTGCATGATCATTGTATTCAATGAGTCCAAATCTCTTCCGCAAACCCTCGGCCAACGTATTGCGAAAGTCTTTCACTGTCTCAGATTGCGTTTCAAAATTAGAAATTTCGTTTGTAAGGCAACTAATCATAGGCACAATTTTCGAAATCGTAACATATTTCTGCCCTGATGCTTCTCTAGTTACATGCTCAAAAGGCTTTAGAAGCGCAGTAAGCTGTGTAATAATATCCAGTTCAAACGGGTTTGGGATTTCTGGAGGGACTGTAGACTCCAATATAATGATAACAATCAGCCGTTTCATGTTCAAAAAGCGCTCCAACATATAGTAAACTGAGTTCCAGCGGGTTTTCACATCTAATAAAAGTTTAAGAAGAGGTTTCTCCGCTATATTGTTTTCCAATTGCACCTTACGAAGTTTATCAGATTGAACTACGCTATTTTTGAACCAAAGCACTATATTTCTTACTTTTGATATACTATCACGGACGGCAGGAATCTTTAAGGCTTCATTTACCACTAAATTAATAGTGTGCGCAAAACAGGGGAGATGCTTCGCCTCACCAAATGAGTTTTTTATTGCTGCAATCATAGCGCTAGCATTATCAGTAACCACAGCTCGTACCTGATGCGTAGAAATGTTCCAGTTGCCCATTATATCATTCAGATTAGTAGAAATATAGTCCGCGGTGTGATTGTGTTGGAGTTCTTTTGTGGCTACATAGCACATTGCAAGCTTATTATTATCCAAAAAGTGTGCAGTCACTCCTAAGAAACTTTTCATTCATGGTTTCAGTCCAAATATCCAGGGTTAAACACACTTGCTTAATAGTAGTAAATTTATTCTTATAAATTTGGTAATAGATGTGAACTTTTCGTCTAAGTTTGATTTAAGATACTTAGCCGTTGGTACTTTAAAGTTGGGATTGACTTTTTTCATCAACTTCAGAAACCCTTCACCTTCGACAACAGTAAACGGCCTAATATCTTTGCAAATAAAGAATAGCAAAGCTTGAACCGATTTTACGTACTTGACACCTCCTTCTGAAAAAGTGAAATGGGAAAAAAATATTTAGCAAATATTACAACTACTTCTAAACTTCGACATGTACCTCGATATGCAGCAATTTGCATGAAACGATCTTTTATGGAAGATAACCCGCAACCGGTGCATCGGAAGTCTTCGGCCCATCGCAACTATCCACATGGCTTTCAGTGGATTTGTTGCAGGAATTTCTATAATAAAATAAAAGATTATAAATAACCTAAATTGCAGCAAAGTAAAATTGGGGTCACCTTAATTCAATTCCATGCACTTTCAGGTGTTTGTGCAAATTTGAAGTATTTCCGCAATGCTTCACCACTTTAGAGCATTGCTTGCAGGTTGCTATTGATTCATCTCTTTTTTCGAAGTATTTCCACACTTTTGATATCGTTGGAGACATTTCTCAGCGCAATTCTTTTCCTTTTTTAAATTTGTCGATCTTATACTACGTTTACATTGAACACAAATGCGTAGTTTCGAATGAGTCATTTGAAAGTGTTTACATTGCCTCATTTGCATCGCATTTGCATTTTGTTTGGCAGCTACTGTCAAATGCTCAATGCTCATGTCCTCTTGCCGCAGCTCATAGATCAGCTCTTTTCAGGCTTCTGACTAAATCATTTGTTTCTTTTTTGTTGCCTCTATGTTCTACACACTGCAATAGTTGAATACATGTATATTACACACCTTGCATGCTAAGAATATTCTACATATTTGAAGCAGACGAAAATTTCAATGCAAAATTTCCATTTTGATAATTTTCGTTTGTTTTGGTTTTGAACTGTCAAAAAGAAGCAAAAGCTTTTGAGCTTTTGAAAGAGCTTTCATTTTGTGATGCGTTCGATAAAATTGGTCAGGTTTTATCGCATTTGCTTCGTCCTTTTGTTCAAATGAGCCATTTCGTAGATTTGAATTTGTATGGGGAAATGCGTGATTTGGCTTCGCATTTGAGAATTTTTGCCCAAATGACGCATTTGGGCTCAATGTAAACGTAGTATTACGCTCACGAATAACAAGTTAAAATTTAAAAACTAAAGCAATGTTGCCAACCCCGTAAGTTTTGGAAAGTGTTGCCTATTTTTCAATAAATGCCCAAATTACCAATAAATATTTTCCAGTACGTTGGAAAAGGGTATCGAAAGAAAGTATCGATAAATATACTTGCTTTTTTTTGAAATTGTATCGATACCAAAAGTACTCACATTTCGAGGGAAAGTATCGATACTTTACTTGTATTTACTTGTATCGTCCTATCCCTATCTATGGCACGACGGGGAACTTAATTTCAGTGTTGTACGACTAACAATTTCAAAGATATTCTCTATTAAAAATTTGGTTTGTATGGGCAGTGCCACGCCCCCTTGTTCAATACCCTCATCATTCCCTAGAGATGTGCATTAGGATGCCCTCCGTCACCACAACTTTTACCAATTGGCAGCACAAAATTTCTATGCAAAAGGAAGGCAGAATAATGCAAAAATATAACAATATAAACGAACCAAAAGAAGTTTGATTACTGGCAAACTTTTTGACATCACATTTAGATTATAGAATGAACACATATTCTTGTTCCGGCAGCGATTTTACTGTAAATCATAATTTTGTGCACAAATATCCATCCCCGAAAAATTTGCAAGCAGAAAACAGCTGATTGGGTTTCACCACGAATTGTAAACGCATTGCTAAATTGAAACTTGTATGAAAAATAGCCAATAAGAAATGCAAAATAATAGCAAAATTGAATGAGCTATAAGCAATTTTATGATCGCGTTTTCCTTAGATATGAATAATTTATTGATTAATATACAGTCAGAAGCTTCCGATTGGTGTCTTATTGGAAAACTAACTATCATTTTCCGGCAGCAAAATAAGTCCGCGAGCTGCTCCGGACAATAGATAAATAGAAAAACCAGCTGAGCACCAATTCACCATGAATTGAATGCAAAATAAAAACGAAATTTGTATGGCAGAAGGAGAAAGTTTTACGTAAAATAATAGACATTCGACGCATTCTAAGATATTGTAGGGCACGCGAACCACATACATATATGTACTATCTGAGATGTTCAGAGTGAAAAACATTTATTTCGGCAAGCCTTTTCATATAAAACCAAATGCTTTCAATTTTTTCCCCGGCAACCAAATTGCAAACAGCTGATTTCTATGCTCTCAAATAGTTTTTATCTTGGTTATCTAGATAATCACACGTATAGGAAATTTCAGCTGTTGTTGGCAAAATGAGTAAGTGTAATGTCTTATTAGTCTTTGTTCTTACTTTCCGCATTTGACACAGGATGACATCCGACTAATGCTAATTTGATCGTGAATTGGTTGTAAAAGAAGTAAGAAGAAGAGACTAGTTGATACGATAGCAATGAGTATTTTTTAACGTGCTTTGCTTGATGCCTACGTTCTGTTCTCATTCGTACCAGATACATCAACATTAGAGCTGGAAAACTATCGATAGTCAAACTATCAGATAGTTTCGATAGTTTTGAAAAAACAATCGATACTATCGAAACTAACGAAACTATCGCATAGCATCAGATAGTTTTGATAGTTTGGAAAAAACTAAACTAATTGAAATTTTTATTTAAAAATTATTTTCTAAGTATATTTTTAAACATGATAAAGTATATTAAAGTATACTTTTAAACATGAAACGTTTTCAACGCAATTGCT
Organism: Melieria crassipennis; assembly: GCA_963668005.1. NCBI lineage: Eukaryota > Metazoa > Arthropoda > Insecta > Diptera > Ulidiidae > Melieria > Melieria crassipennis. The sequence continues at coordinate 42,541,177 of OY764963.1, read as the reverse complement.
GCAGCCAGCACGACAAAAACCCAGACTCAAGAATATGTTTCCGCGCTTGAAGAAACATGCACATAAATCGTCTCACTCGCCCTCTTTGACAAAATAACAGATACTAAGTAGTATGTCAGCCTCATGATGCAATAAACAAGGTGGTGTAAGTTCTCGGTTGTCAAAGCGTATTTTGAGGAAAATGCTCCCCGAAATAACAATGTTGCTTCTTTTAAAAAGTACATTTTATTTCTAAGTAAACCAAAAAAAGTAGTAGTATTATTTTTCATTAATAAATATAAATTTAACACTGAAGCTTATTTGAAGTATTGACAGTTATATTTCAATTTTATGTTTGAAATAAAACTGTGTAATTTCGTTGTATTTTGCAATCATGCCTAAGGCAAGTTGCTTTTTGTGCAAGAAAACGTGGACAGAAAGTGGTATAGCTTTATACCATGTCCCGGCCAGTGAAATAGAACGAAGGAAGTGGAGCGAGGCCTGTGGTGAAGAATTGAGCGCTACTTCAAAAGTATGCGCTCTGCATTTTTCACCCAGGGATTTCGAAACTGACTCGAAGAGGCGGCTATTGGCGGATGATGTTCCAATGGCAGCAGAGTATTTACTGTCTTGGGGCGAATCCTCCCGCACACAAGACGTCTCCACACAAACGAAGTATATTTAAAATAATTTTCATTGCTATGTAAAACCATAATGCTCGTTCTTACAGTGCTTACTCTGAGTCAACACTGGAACGGGAAAATGCGCAGCTTCGAAAGCAGTTAAAATTTCTAGAGACTGAGAACGCCAAGTTAAGAGTGCAAGTTGCTGAACTTGGCGCAATAAAGAAATGCGTTGCTTCTGTCTTTACGGAAGGGCAATTTCGAAGGATGCAACGACCAGGCAGTAAACTGCATTGCTCCCATGAGAGGCGATTCTTAGTCTCAGGCGTAGCTTTACGCTAATATTTTATCCGTCCTCCTCCTGAAGAAATAATTTGCGGTGTTCTCATGAGGAGGGTTTCATGGACAGTGAATACAGGGGTTTTAGCGTGTTAAAGTCTCGCACACGGCTTTCGATGCTTTCCCCTACTGAAAAAAACAAACAAAATCCATCGAAATTTTGCATCATGCGCAAACACGGTTCTTCTTATGTTATGGTTTTTTTATGTTATGTTGCTTTTAAGAAAATTGAAGAAATTATGCATGCAAAATCTTACTCCACTATCTTTAGCTAATTGGCATTATGTTTTAAAGAGGACCTTCTTATTTAACAGATAAAATAGTATTGAATCCACCATCTGCAACAAATGTTAACGGTATTCAGATTGTTTAGTTTAAAATATTAATGTTGATAATTGATTTAAAATGTAATTTAAATTATTATTATTTACTTATTTATTGTTAAATATTTACTAACGTATCAATTCGGTTAAGAATTCTGCTACTATTGTTAGCGCCATCTAGTGGAAGGCCTAATTTTGTCCCCTTTTTCATACTTTTTGAATGCAGCTGTTCAACTGAGGGAGCGTAAAAAATGAGCTGTCAAAACTTACTTCACCTTGTTTTTTCATCATGTCAGCTTCTCATGTTTCGGTTCAAATATTTATATCACCGGTCATGATAAACATTTCTTTACAATCTTGTCAGACTTTTGCTGTTATCTGACAATTTTTTCACGAATTTAAGGAGACACATAAATTTTTCCGGAAATCGACCAAATTGGAATAATATGTACCAATCTGCATACAATGAAAATTCAAAAATAAATCTACCAAGTTGGGTAGAATTCTACAGATGGCAGCGAACCGATAGTAACGAAAACCATCGATAGTGAAGTCAAAATTAAAACTATCGATAGTGCCATCGATAGTATTCCAGCTCTAATCAACATACTCATAAGATGCTAAAGTGGTTTGTAGAGAATAATTAATGGCAAGATCTTCAAAAGTAGAGGTTTTTTCTGTTTCCCTACTGGTTTCAAAGTGTAGTTCTAATTAAAGTTTTTTATAAAGAAAACATGTACAACTCTGGAATTTGCTGTATTCACGTTAGAAAGTGCGTTAAATCCTTGGAAAATAAATTCGATTTGTCGGATTTTGTAGGTATGTTATGAGCTGAATATACTAATTATTAATAACATGTTTAATGACATGAATAAAAAAAGGTTAAGCTTGTGAATATGGTAGCATGTTTCTTTTTAAACTGAAAATGATTGGAAGGAAAAGGAATCAATCCTACAAGTGTTTATTTCTGTGAACGGAACTCAAGTACTGGAAATATCGGTGTTGAAATGTATTCCGCAGGCTTGACTTCTTCGTTCGCTGTTCCTAAATTCGAATTTTAGAACAAGCTAGCTGGACAAAAATATTTTTTCGAATTTTTCGTTTTATATGTGACTTTATTTCAGATACATATATTTTTTAGTGTTATATGTTTTGTATATGTATGTATATATACATATATACACATACCTATATATACATTAAGGAATTTAATAATTCCAGTCTTAGGACCAAACGGAGAAAAATAGATGACCTAAAATATACCAGATATACTGATAAGTTTATTTCTGCTGCGGAGATATCTGCACGATTGCCCACTGGTGAAATGTAGCAAGTGTTATCAAAATTGCGAAAAATGAAACTCAAGAGTTTTCAGCTCCCGCGCAAATATTTCGAATTTTTCAATATTTATATCCTAACCCGAAGATTAAGCGCGTAGGAGTGTGTCGAATTTTTTATGAAAGTAACATCTAACCCAGTAATTTCTGCACTTTTCTTTGAATTTTCAAAGAACCTACGTGCAGTATTGCCGTCGTTTGTGTTACCGAATCCAGGCTTTGGTTTATCTACTATCAGTCCAAGCACATTTTTAAATTGTTCCTGAATGTGTTTTGAACGTTGCGTCACACTAGCTTTGTCTGATTCGTCCCTAAGCTGCCACTTTTTTACATCAAGACGATAGCTAATGTGAAGCAGACATTCAAAACACCTTATCCATGCGTGCAGTGTAGATAAACCAAAACCTAGAATTTCTCGGTTGGGTAAAAACTCCTGTGTCTCGTCATTCATTATATTTGGATTTGCTCCACATATAAAGCACCTTTGAGTAGAAGACATTTCGGTTAAAGCATTACAAACTTTCCCATCAATCATGATTAGAAGCATATTATGTTTGACAGAAACTTCAAAATCTTCCAGCATGCTCATTGTCGGTACTATAAAGTTTATCTCTTCCAACACTTTGTTCGTTTCAGAAACAATAAAATCTTTAGATTCTTTGGAAAAAATAAACTATAGGACGACAATACTTGGTGGAAAATGGTCGAGGATTCTGCCAAACAATATTACCTTCATCATTCCGCAATTGCAAGGGAACGGATGAAAATACAAACAAAAATTCATCAGTTTCATCACTGTTTGTGAACAATCGTGCAGATACCTCTGCAGCATATATCAGCTCATTAGAACTTCTGGATTGTATTAAGTCATCTGTTCGTCGCCGTTTGGTCCTCAGACTGGAGTTATCAAATACCTTCTTTGGTCTGCCAGGACCTGGTTGGCTGTCTGAAGATGTCGATGGCAAGCTTGAACGTACAGTAATGTTGAAAATTATCTCTGAACCAGATAGCCATTCAGGGTTCTTATTTAGAAATCGTTCTCGGTTTCTTTCTAGGCTGTTCTACTTCATGGACAACTTTGATGATATTTGGGAAAGTTTTACTTTTATGCTTCTTAAGAAATTTTCTGTCACTTCATAATCGTTTAATTTTGATAACATGTGCCTCAATATCTCTTCATTTTTTGTTTCATTAGAATATTCCAACCAAATTTCCAAAAATTTAAATTTTGTTATGCTTATAGTCAAATCTGAAAAAATAAAATAAAATAGATGTGCAAAAAATTCGCAATGGTTTTTTGTTCCATCTACTAGTACGTACTTATGAGCAGAATATATATAAAAATTGGAGAGGTGATATGAGGAGACATCTCAACTTTTCACCTTTGAAGTTAAAAATTTCGGGAAAAAATCACTTTCCTTCTTAATGATGGCACGTTACAACTATTAAATATAGCTTAATTGCTAATACAAGACATTGTAAAAATACTACTCACTCTTAAGCGTAGACTCCATTATAAAAAAGATGTAACCGACTTTTAACACGAACTTATTTTTAGAAATCACTTCAGGCCAACTATGTGAAGAAATTATTAAAATTTACGATAATCTGATATATTTATCTATATAACTCACTATATTGAAAGTGGCGGTGTGTTATTTTCACACAAATCCTAATGTATGAATGTTGACATTCATTATCTAATAGAAAAATCAGGAAATAAAAATGTCGTTTTTGTCCAGCTAACTTGTTCTAGGCGAAACACTGTGCGCTGGTCAGAATGTGAATTTACAGTATGCAATTGATGGGGATACTACGGTTTCCGTGGCGCTGCCATTTGATGATGTTTTTATAGATTGATTATAGATTGACCGAAAATAAATCGAAAATGATGAATAAAATTTTTCGATATCTCGCTTCGTTTTCGAGATATCGAGGTTCAAAGTTTTTATATACAGATAAGCGACATGCCATATTGAAATGTTTAAATTCGGGCAGAAATACTGTTAGCACTTTACTGATACTCCGGCACACTAGTTGCTCCTATGAGGGTTATTTTTCAAACGCCCGGCCACACGGAAGGAATGTGGGAACAAGTGCAGAATACCACACCCTCTTAAAAAAATTTTTTTTTTTGGTTGGAAAGAGGGGTATTTTCTTAGTCTAACAAACTTAAAATTTTGCTGCGGAAACATTCACAGAGGGCGTGGTCCGCCCCCAAAGTCCCAGTTATATATCCGAATTTCTCAAGAAATAATCAACCGATTCTAACGATATAGGTGCCATATGAAAGATATTTTCTTCTTTCGATTAATGTATAACATTAAATATGTAATATGTACCAACAATGAGTTATAAGCGAAAATTTGTTTTTTTTTGCAAAAAATGTTTAAAAACGGATTTTTTCTCGAAAAAATCCCTTATTAAGCTATTATAAGTTTGCTACCATATTATAGCCTGTGAAATTCCCTTTAAAATGAAATATACAGGCAGGTGCCAGATTTCACTTTCACTCGAAATCGAAATTGAATCCGACTGTTTCAGTTGGATTCAAATTGGATTCGAAATTGAATCCGACTGTTTCAGTTGGATTCAATTTCGATTTCGAGTGAAAGTGAAATCTGGCACCTGCCTGATAGAAATGTACAGTTTTATGTTTTTTAAGTATTTTTTTTAATTTTTTCTAACTTGATGACTCTTGGTCCAGAACAATTTCAAAATGACCTTCGTCACCATATTCAGACAGTGATGGCTGAAGGGGGTTGTACAAAGTACCTGCCATATTAAAAAACAATTGTACAATATCCAAATTGGATGCTTTGCAGTACTTCATCAACATATACTTTGCTAAATAGCCATCGAAGTACCGCTTGCTCCGCTGGTACTGCGGCATTGAGCATTTCACGTGACGCCACAGTCCTTCTATGGTATTAGTATGCTGCTGGCTTTCCGGGTCTTTAAAATGCATTGAGTGATTAACCTTGAAATGGTTAAAGCCCTCCTCCGCCAAGCAGCCATATGCCTAAAATGTAGAAAATCTACTTTAATATATCACCAAGAAAACAACCTCTCATATCCTTACCTTCCAAACATCGGATATTATTGTTGTGCCCGGCAATATCCAATCCTTGGTTATGGTGAGGAGCGTATTTTTGTCGCGGCGCTCAACTGCCACCAGAAAGCAGGCATTGATGCCACGCTCCACGCCTCCAAATACCCACTGGCCCTCCACAGCGAGGCCACGGTGGTATTTTCGCTTGCCGAACTTAGATTCGTCGATTTCGACCTCCTTGCCCGGCCCGCCAATCTTCTTTTTGCGCACGACCATCCCGTCATACGCAACTTCGCGGCAAAAGTTGCTGCAATCGACTGCGGTATGGCGGGCGATAGACAGCTCAGTCATTATGAAATCTTGGCTGACATTTTGCAGCCATCGATACGAAAACGCCAAGAGCTTCATAATAGGCAGCTTCGACTTTTCGAAAAATGTATTTTTTCGAAACGAAATGTCAATATTGCATTTGGTTGCCTTTTGCTTTCTCAGCTTTGGAATCTTCGCTCGGCATCTACAATTATAAAATCCGTTAAGAAATAATGCAGTATGTTTTTTTTAATTATTTATACAATACCTCCAAACATAACCATCAATGTGATGGGCTGATTCCACTAACTTAAGGTCGTGCCCGTTTTCGCACTTATAACTCCCTTGGGGAATTAAACTCCACTCCACGAGCTTCTCTACCGCAGCTCGGGGCACTTTAAAGTCTTCTTCCGAGTCAAAAACTTTGTAAATTTTAAAAAGATTTAGCGCACTCATGTTTGCCAAACGAAATGAATTCGCAACGAATATGAATTCAATGTATGAATTCAATGTAACGGTAGATTTACCGTTATATGCAATCTTACCAGATCTGCGCTATTTTTCGCAATCCCAGAGGTGCGTACAGTTTTCGCGAAAGCCATAGTTTTCTTGGCAATAAGTTTTTCCCAGGTGGCCGGCCTTCGGCCGGGCGCTCAAAAAATAACCCTCATGGGAGTCACCACCACATCAGGCAACAGTCAGGTGTGCACAGTATTTTTTTGTTCAAATCCATAGTTCCAAGCCATAGTTTTCTTGGCAATAAGTTTTTCCCAGGTGGCCGGCCTTCGGCCGTGCGCTAAAAAACCCTCATGGGAGTCACCATCACATCAGGCAACAGTCAAGTGTGCACAGTATTTTTTGTTCAAATCCTTTCATTGCAGAAGATCGTTCTTAAGCAAAACCTTCTTAAGCGCCTATTCAATACGGTAAACAGGTGCTTTTACCTCAACTTAAATTTAAATATGAAAGCCAAATAACACAGTTTCTGAATTTATATTTCATTGTAAAGGGAATTTCACAGGCTATAATATGGTAGCAAACTTATAATAACTTAATAAGGGATTTTTTCGAGAAAAAAATCCGTTTTTCAAAAATGTTTGCAAAAAAAAACAAATTTTCGCTTATAACTCATTGTTGGTACATATTTAAGGGGACAGTCCCCTCAAGAGGTCTCAAAAAATCGTTTTTTTTTTTTTGCTTAATCGATTGGGCATCTATTTAAGATTATGTATGTAAAGTTTTAGCTCCAAATTCGAAGTATTTCAGGAGTTGCACGAAAATTCAGTCGGTCGCGCACGGTGCCTGGCGGCCACGCACGGCGCGTTTAAAGTGCGTTTTCTCAAAACCATGTTTTCACAATTTGCGGGAAAGATAACTATAAAAGTTATCAACAGATTTTCTTAAACTAAAATTTATTTTATTCAGTATGAAAAACTACTCTATGCGAACTACGGATTTTGAAAAATTTCGATTTTTAATACCTTTTTTATTAACAAATAAATGTAAAAAAAGTCACTTTTTTTTTTGAAATCATAATTTTTCGTCTAAATTTTGGATTTTTGGAATTTCCGTAGTTCACATAGAACAAATAAGTCTGACGAAGAAAACAAAAAAAAATTTTGGATTTTAATTGAAAACAACGGCTGCTATCGTTCCCGCAAAAGGACTCCGACCGTGCCGAAACGCTGCCGGAAAACGTGAAAAACTCAGTCATTTAGAATTTCCCAGATGTAATTTTTTTTGTGAATAAAGTTGAAAGTATGACTAAAACATATCCCAAAGTTCTTATGTCTCCGATCTTTCTTTTTGTAAGAGAAAAAATCAGGAAAAAAACGCGTTTTTCTCGGACGCTTGAGGGGACTGTCCCCTTAATGCTGTACATTAATCGAAAGAAAATAAAGAAAGAAAATACCTTTCATATGGCACATACAAGGTGCGTCCCAAAGTAAACAGGACTTTTGCAATAGGGACGTTTCTGGTGGCGCCATCTATGTGTGAGGACATGCGTTGGAAAGGTACATCTTTCATTCACATACTGTCTAAATTTCATGACATTTGGTCTAGTAGACGCCGAAATATCCCGCTCAATGTGACAGTATGTTTTTAACTTTGGTACGAGAATGTCGATCGAACAAAGAGCTAATATTAAGTTCTGTTTTAAACTTGGTAAAACTTTTACCGAAACGTTTAAATTGTTAAAGCAAGTTTATGGTGATGATTGTTTATCCTGTGGCCGTGTTAATGAGTGGTTGAATCGATTCAAGAATGGCCGTGAAGACTTGAATGACGACGAACACGTCGGCCAGTCGAAATTTGTGATTACTGACGATGCCATCAAAACTGTGCGTGATTTTATCAAAATGCAGCCAAAATCATCATTGGAATTGATGGAAATGGAATTGAACATATCCAAAACATCAATTGATCGCATTTTAACCGAACATTTGGGTCTCCGTAAAGTGTGTTCTCGCTTCATTCCGCACACTTTAACCGACGACCAAAAAGCGCAGAGAATTGAGCACGCAAACGACATCGTTCGGGAAGCCAGACGTGATCCAAATTTCTTGTTCAACATCGTAACCGGTGACGAAATGTGGTGCTTTCAATATGATCCCGAAACAAAGCGTCAAAGTGCCGAATGGAAGCACCCAGATGAGCCAAATCCGAAAACAACCCGCCGTGAGAAGTCAAAAATCAAAACTCATCTCATTTGTTTCTACGATTCAAAGGGAATAATTCATCGAGAGTTTGTTCCACCGGGAAAAACAATTAACGCTTTGTTTTATGTTGAAGTTTTGAAGCGTTTGGTGCATCGCATTCGTCGTATTCGGCCAGAATATCGCGAGGAAGGAAGTTGGCGTTTATTGCATGATAATGCACCGGCTCACAGAGCCCTAGTTACGACCGATTATTTGACCAAAAATCGCATTTTTACCATCAATCATTCACCGTATTCGCCTGATATGGTCAGTTGCATTTGCCGATGAAAGGAAACCGTTATAAGGACGTTGAGGACATCCAAATGGCTTGTACCAACATTCTGAAGGCGATGCCGGCCGATGACCTAAAACACTCATTCCAAATGCTTTTGGACCGTGCAAAACGTTGTATCGAAGCAGAAGGAGAGTATTTTGAATAAATAAAAAGAATTATACAAAAATAATCATCCGTTTTCTTTATTTTATAAAAGTCCTGTTTACTTTGGGTTGCACCTTGTAAATCGTTAGAATCGGTTGATTATTTCTTGAGAAATTCGGATATATAACTGGGACTTTGGGGGCGGACCACGCCCTCTGTGAATGTTTCCGCAGCAAAATTTTAAGTTTGTTAGACTAAGAAAATACCCCTCTTTGTGATAAAAGGAACAAATAATTTTTTTAAGAGGGTGTGGTATTCTCCATTTAGGCCGGAATTTGAATGCAGAAATACTGTTAGCACTTTACTGATGCTCCGGCACACTAGTTGCTCCTATGATGGTTATTTTTCAAGCGCCCGACCGAAGGCCGGCCACACGGAAGGAATTTGAATGCAGAAATACTGTTAGCACTTTACTGATGCTCCGGCACACTAGTTGCTCCTATGAGGGTTATTTTTAAAGCGCCCGGCCAAAGTCCGGCCACACAAATAAAGTTTGGATGTAGAAGTACTGTAAATATTTTACTGAATCTGAAGCCCTACTTGCACTTAAGAGGGTTATTACCCCTCTCCCTCTTTTTCCATTTAATCGCTCCACCTTATTCGCAGGTAATTACAATTTTTCTGGTTTCGAAGGTACAATTAAAAAAATTCATTAAAAATTACTATACATTTTCGACGGTTTTCCTTTCAAGGGGGGTATATGGGGAGCCCCCCTACCCACCCACAAAATTTTATCCCCCTCCTCGACCGCCCAGATATAAGTCCTTCCCATTTTCATTGTTACAATTGATTAGTGATGTAAAATTATTGAAGTATCCTATAATACGAGTATACGTGTTTCGAAATTTTAAACTTTGAACTTCGAAAAATTTTATTCTTCATTTTCGACTTATTTTTGGTCGATCTATCTAAAGACACCCTCAAATGGCGGCGCCACGGAAACCGTAGTCGTGCCGCAATTGATGTTAAAGATAATAAGCATTACAAGTAAAAATTGTGAATAGTATGATAAAGCGCACCGCATAATTACAATTGTACTGCTGTTTCGCTTATAACTCATTGGTACATATCTAATATTGTACATCAATAAAAAGGGTGTGAAAAAACCTTCTGCTTGGCACTCATATCGTGTAGATCCAATGTGAATAGAGTTATTTTGATACATGCATGATACAATAATATTCTATTATGGCTTAGATGCAGTTTAGCGAAGCCTCGTGAAAGGAAATAAATAAGGATGCTTTTATATTGAGGTTTGGCTCCTGAATGTAACGAACTAAAAAATTGTGGGCTTAAGTGCAGCATAGCGAACCATTGTGAAAAAATAAAAAAGGATGCTCTTACATAGAGGTTTCACTCCTGAGTCTACGAACTAAAAATTTTGCCTGGGAAACGCCCACAAAAAGGCGTGGCTCGGGGCCAAAGTTCAAAGTGGCTATCAAAATAGCTCAATCAATACTTAATCGATATGGGTATCAAACGAAAGGCCTTTTCCATACCATATGTATACAATATTATATTGTACGAAAATGACTTCTCTTAGTTCGTCTACTGGATTGTACTTGAAAATAAAACAGTTTTTGCGATGCCTAGGTGCCCTCCATTGGAGTCGTTATGGTTTGCCTCGATGACATCGTCGATCCGGCCTTTCGGGACCACTATTAGGGATTTTCTGGTCCTGCCATCCCTGCTCTCCCACTCGCGGTACAGGCAGCCATCCTTCAGACGTAGACTTTGCCACTGCGCTCAGTAAGCCTTCGCGATCGGGATCTCACCTGCCAGTCCGGCCGTACTCCCTGCGCTTTGCCTTTGATGATTTTTGCGAGATCCGCATCCTCGCGCTGGTCCTTTCCTTCATAATGATGGCACGTTACAACTATTAAATATTGCTAATACAAGACATTGTAAAAATACTACTCACTCTTAAGCGTAGACTCCATTATAAAAAAGATGTAACCGACTTTTGACACGAACTTATTTTTAGAAATCACTTCAGGCCAACTATGTGAAGAAATTATTAAAATTTACGATAATCTGATATATTTATCTATATAACTCACTATATTAAAAGTGGCGGTGTGTTATTTTCACACAAATCCTAATGTATGAATGTTGACATTCATTATCTAATAGAAAAATCAGAAAATAAAAATGTCGTTTTTGTCCAGCTAGCTTGTTCTAGGCGAAACACTGTGCGCTGGTCAGAATGTGAATTTACAGTATGCAATTGATGGGGATACTACGGTTTCCGTGGCGCTGCCATTTGATGATGTTTTTAGATAGATTGACCGAAAATAAATCGAAAATGAAGAATAAAATTTTTCGATATCTCGCTTCGTTTTCGAGATATCGAGGTTCAAAGTTTTTATATACAGATAAGCGACATGCCATATTGAAATGTTTAAATTCGGTATAAATGTACATTTTATTCATGAATTAATGCAGAAATACTGTTAGCACTTTACTGATACTCCGGCACACTAGTTGCTGCTATGAGGGTTATTTTTCAAACGCCCGGCCGAAGGCCGGCCACACGGAAGGAATGTGGGAACAAGTGCAGAATACCACACCCTCTTAAAAAAATTTTTTTTTTTGGTTGGAAGGAGGGGTATTTTCTTAGTCTAACAAACTTTTGTTGCGGAAACATTCACAGAGGGCGTGGTCCGCCCAAAAGTCCCAGTTATATATCCGAATTTCTCAAGAAATAATCAACCGATTCTAACGATATAGGTGCCATATGAAAGGTTTTTCTTCTTTCGATTAATGTGTAACATTAAATATGTAATATGTACCAACAATGAGTTATAAGCGAAAATTTGTTTTTTTTGCAAAAAATTAAAAAAAAAAGGATTTTTTTCTCGAAAAAAATCCCTTATTAAGCTATTATAAGTTTGCTACCATATTATAGCCTGTGAAATTCCCTTTAAAATTAAATATAGAAATGTACAGTTTTATGTTTTTTAAGTATTTTTTTAAATTTTTTCTAACTTGACTCTTGGTCCAGAACAATTTCAAAATGACCTTCGTCACCATATTCAGACAGTGATGGCTGAAGGGGGTTGTACAAAGTACTAGACATTTACGCCGCCGCCGCCGATTTTTGCTTTTTCTGACACGCCGAATTAGGTAAAAACCGGCGCGGCGGCGGCGGCGTTCGGCGTCATAAAAATTCTTGTACAACAAAGCTTTATTTTTTTTTGTTTAACAATTGTTATTGTTTTTTTGTATGTATTAATATATAAATCCATCTATATAAATAAAAATGAAGTGATGTGCGTTAGAAAAAAACTCAGAAACCGCTTGGCCGATTGTAATAATTCTTTTTGGGGTTTTGTTTGTCTTGAATCAGAGAAGTAAAACAAAGTTTCGATTTGAAGGCCGTTGAACAAGGGGCGTGGCTCTTATTTTTCACTCATTTTTCGACTTAAATTTTCCGCATAACTTTGGAACTATAAGTCACATCAATGAAACTTGGTACGAGCTTACGATTTAGATGCGCTCAGCGACTGAAAGAATAGTGTAGGTATTGGACAAGGGGGCGTTGCACCACCCTTAAAATTGGGTATACGCGTCGCGTTGGACAAGGGGCGTGGCATTTTTTGGCAACCCTAAATTGCTATGTAACTTTGGAACTATAACGTTCACATCACTGCAGAGTGTGCTTATTTTCAAATCAAGGAGGACAAAAATCAGTAGCGCTGCAAAATGGTACACATTTTAATTTCATTTGCTATTAAAGATGTAAAGGTATTGGAATCAGTTTAGAAAAATAATGATATGTAAAAATGTATGATGTAACAACAAAAATCATAAAAATAGTAAATAAGCAAGTAGACCTTTTGATATTATTTTATTTTAATATTATTCACTTTCACCGAACTCGCTTGTTTCATCTTCTGAGGAAGCAGTAGAACATGGTTGAGCTGATAGTAACTCCATCACGGCTGGAGAAATATTTTTCTTTCGCTTACATGGCAGTTTTCTTAAGGCAGGTTTCTACCTTGTGCGGCCGAGAAAACATGTTTTTTTGAAAAATGTTTGATGGGAAGGTTTTTAAGATAAACACTTGAAAACACTTTTTTCAGATGTAGGTATATGTTTATTGTACAAGTAAAAAAAGTTTCAAGATAAAATATGCAAGGGGGGGGGGGAGGGGGCCATCGAGCAATGGCGGCAGGACTTCCTTACTCGCGGAAGTCCTGCCGCTGTTTGAGATGACTTGAAACACAAAAATGAAATGTTTTCTTATTCTGTATCCTTTTGTCTATGGCTGGAACTAGGATTGAAAAAAAAATGAAAAATGAAGGATATATGCGATTTTGACTAAAAAACTCAATTTTTACCTACTTTTTTCAATACAAATTTCTATTTTTAATGAAAAAAAATTATTATTTCTTGAAGATCCTAGTTCGTGCCATAGCTAAGACCTTGATAAATGACTGTTTAAAATTTCGTAGCTATTGCTCAACTCGTGTGGCCTAAATCACTTCCGCAAGGTCAAAAAATGTAGTTTTGAGAAAAACGCGTTCAAAGTTTTGCTTCAGTATAAAGTGAAAATTTCTAAACTCACATCTAATCTGCTATGCCAGGACCGTACAGGCCAACTTCCTGCTCCTCAAACCAATCGTCCTGTGTAGTCCTCTCCATCCTTCGCGAAGTCTTGGCCTCTTTTGACGCCTCGCAGTGCGCTGCTTCAGCCTTCTGCACGCGCACTTTGTCCCTTGCATCGGCGGCTGCTTTCGCGTGCGGTCCGATCTTGATTCCCATGAGTTTCATAACACGAAGTAAAGGTGACATTCCCTCGTTGAACACGGATGCACTCAAAAATGCCGCCAACTCGATTGTCTTTGCGGAACAAAAAATGTGCTTTGGCGCCATGCTCCAGAGGACGGAGTTGAAGCTCTCGTTGTTCTTTTGCGTGTTCCCACCCAAACAACGCTCCAATAAGTTATCCGCAGAAAGGTCCGTGTAAATTGGAAGCAACATATTTTTAACTTCAGTGCAAAGTGGGGGTGGATGACTATATTCGTTGAGCTCGTCCAACGCCTCTGCTTTTCTCCACTTGCACCACGAGTCCGGACCGGGGGGGCAATTTCCATGCTGCGGATTTTCGTCTATGGAGCATTTGTGGTACAATGTAGCGAAAATTTCTTTCTTCATGTCATCTACTGAATTGGGATTTCGGATAATTGCTAATCCATAATAATTCGTCAGTTCGAGGATGAGTTTGTCGGTTAATTTTCCTACGCCCCTCCCACCGACTCCTTTCGTTTTCTTCTTCCCCGCTCTCAATCGCGATCCCATTCTCTTCTTGACATGTCCGACGCACTCAGATTTTTTGACTACCAAATCTTCGCCGTATGGCTGTATATCGAGGAGAGATTTGAAGATTTTAGTATCACCGTCACCAATGTACGTAGCGTACTTGACATTGTGAAGATTTTCTGACCGCGTAAACATTTCAATAATGCCATCGACCTCCATTTTACCAGCACTTCCACTGTGGTTGCATGCACATTGCTCTTCGTGAGTTTCAAACCAACTTCTGAACTCGTCCGTGTCCTCTTTGCCCTTCCAATAGTTGCAAGCTTGACAAAATTTTGATTTCACAATCAAATCAAGAACTTTATTTGAGTACTTTCCAATCAAAGTCACTGCGCCAAACAACGGTGAAAATCCACTCCTGCTCCAAGTTCCGTCTCCTGACACGGTCAAATGAGACGGCTCATTTCCGGCCTCGGCATTTTTCATTGTTTCTTCTTTCGCAGCTTTTTCGAGGAGTACGTCGCACGTGGATTTTGCAGCAGCCCTCGCATTTTCCATGCAGGCGTAATAGGTATTGGTGGCTATACCTCGACCCAAATCCATCATACCACAGAATAGATTGATACCTCGTAAGCCAAGTCCGAGAAGACGCATCACAAACACAAGCCGTCGATTGATTTCAAATGATTTGTTCGCAATTTTGGGACACGAATCGATTTCAGTGGGATCACAGTTGCACTTGACACATATTTTGAAACCTAAACCTTGTTCACCTTTCACACTCAAATTGACGTCCTTCTCACAGGTCTTGCATTTCACGAGTACACTTATCGCGGAGAATACTTGAATAAAGTTAAATATTCGGTACCCGTGGTCTGCATTTACGGTAATGTCATGATTCCCGGAATCTCTAAGTTTTTTTCCCGACGCACTCGCGAATTCCACCTCGTTTTCGTTGGAGTGTCGATTGCCGTGGAAACTACGTTTACGCGGTTTATGACCAGGGCGTGCATTGCTCGACGATTGTTTTTTATTTTTAAACATCGCAACTTTCAAAAAATTCAAAAATCTGTTTCGAAGTTGGAACGTTTACGCGCAAATGTCACTGAACGAAGCACAACGACTGCGGCTCGGCGCGCTGGTAGGCGGCGGCTCGGCGCGCTGGTTGGCGACGGCTCGGCGCGCTGGTTGGCGGCGGCTCGGTGCGCTCGACACCGCTACCTGTTTCGATAAATTGCTTCCGTAATTCGAAAGATTTCAACTTCAAATTTTGGGAGCGTATTCTACAATCATGTATTAATCCAAAAATGCATGAAAAAAATCGATTTTTTTGACCGCACAAGGTAGAAACCCCCCTTAAACTACTTTGGAACAAGTCCATATTTGAGTCTTTGCATGCCATTTTTTTTAATTATGTTCCCGAAAGTATTTTATGTCCTTATGACGGGCTTCTTGGACTTCCTCCGAAAGTTGACCGATGGGCAACAAACAACTGCTAATGATTTCGCGTCCATGACATAGAACTTTATAGACAGTTACTGGCATATTTTACCACGGATAATTTTGAACATAAATATTATATGTTTTCTTACAATGCATTTCAAAAGCATCAACGTCAATTGCACGGCCCCACGAATCAGATTCAAATTAACAACTTATTCTTGATGCTTTTTCTGGATCTTTAAAAAATGTCCTGGCAGTGTTCCCATTACTAGTATCTTGCTTGGGATAGTCAACAAGAAGACCCATTTCCGCTCGAAATGCCTTTTGCAGCTCCTTTTTCTTAACTGCATTCTGTGTTTCTCTTCTCCAGAAACGCGCCATTTTTTTATATCCAAACGGTATGAAATATGAAGCACACATTCAAAACATCGTATTAATGTAAAGGAAAACGTTTCCATTGGTTGCCCCTTATTTTTCACCGTCATTTTTTTTTTAACTAAATTACGTAATAACTAAATACATGTATGTAATTTTTATACTTGTAAATAAACTTACTAAAATTGGTAAAAATGTGTTTTGGGATAATGTATCTTGAACTAAGGAATTGTTTGCTTTTTAGCATAAAGCGATGATAGTTTCGGTGCTCTCTATTCCATCGAAGGCTCATGGTACTCGCTTCCCTTCTGAGCAGTTTTCGGAACTCGGAACAGCAAATTTTTTTTTTACAGGCACTACAGGCCTTACAGGCTTTCACCTTTGCTGTGAAAATTTCTTAAATTTTCAATTCGGCTTGCGTTAAAATTGAAAAGTTTGTTAGACGGCCGCAAAAATCCGCAATGGATCTTTCTTAATATCGACAAAGGACACTTCAAGGATTTTAAAGATATTTCATTTTTAAGTGAATATCAGTGAATATATATACTTTTTTATCTTTTAAAATTAGTATAAGACGAAAAATTAATATTTTTTAATCTGTATATTGAAATCAATATCCCAGTTGAAATACAGCACATTATAGCAATTGATTGATTAAAAACAAAACTACATACCTGATCCCATGTTTTCACTTTATGAAAAAAAATGTAAACAATCTGGCATACCACCAAACTCGTACTAGATTGTGCTTCGATATACATAAGTAAAAAATAAAAAAAAATTTCAGTTAAAGAAAAGGTAAAGTTTGAGGACCCTGTGTACCTTTGTCACCATGGTCATAAAATTAACCTTTATAGAGAGTATGACAGTTGATCCATGGTGTTTTTTCATTAAAACATTGTATTTCATAATTCGACTTTTGTCCTCCTAGATTTAAAAAATAGCACACTGTGCACTGCCATTTAGAACAAAAATACGATTTAGTCGTGCCCGTCGACAAGGGGAATGGTCTGGGTATAATATGGAATAGCTTCGGAATTATTACTCGGACAGCATTTAAATTTGTTACTGGGGCAATCGGCATGAAAACATTGATCATAATAAATCTAACTTAATTGTTTAGGGCCGTTATACAAATAGTTATCAGATATTAAAAAAAAATTTATTATGAAATCGACGTGAGTGAAGCCGCCGGGTACAGCTAGTTTTTAAAATAAATTGAAATAGAAAAATTTCATTTAATAACTGGATACACCGTCCTCCCGCCGCAGCCGCCGTGGCTCAGTTGGTTAGTGCGTTGGACCGCGAGTCGAAGGCAGCAACCCCAGGTTCAATACTGCCTGTAATAACACCTACAAAAAAATAACGGGAAAACTCGTTTTCTCGTTCGGTGGCTGTCTTCTCAGCTGGAAATGGCAAACCTCTGAGAGTAAAAATTGCTTATGAAAAAGCTCCCAACCTGCCGTTCGGAACCGGCATAAAACTGTAGGTCCCTTCCACCCGCGTACAAATTCACACGCACAACACGGGTAGTTGCGGGAAGCTAGGCCTTAGTCTCGCGTAAGCGGGCTGTCGTGCCAGTCAATTAAATTATTATTACACCGTCCTCCCCGCCGCCGCCGCCGCCAAATTAACCGGCTTAGCCGCCGCCGCCGGTTCTCTCTGGCCCCTACGCCGCCGCTGAAGCAAAAGCAATCGGCGTAAACCTCTACACAACACAGCAGCGAACACACAGCTACAAAAAGGAGATTCCCATTCTCGGGCGGGCAGATAAGCCCAAAATTTTTATCAACACTTAACAAATATAAATAACCCACACACTAACAATATATATAATTGCCAAAACCATATATACCCTTTCCCAAAAAATGAAAAAAACCTTAAAAAATGCAGTTTAAAAATATTACTTACTGGTACTCCGCCACTGTCCGCTTATCGTGTACATTTCCATATACAGGTCTCCCTCGTATAGCGCGGTGCTTCTACAACGCGTTTTCGATATAACGCGATTTAAAAAACCTTTTTTTTCATTATGTTTTTTAATTTTTTAAATAAAGTATGAATTTTGATTTTAAGTTGTAATGTACATATATCTTTAATTTAGTACCTATTTTATTTTGGAAAAGCTTTGGAACATAACCCTCAAATTTATATGAAAGTTAAGTCTTCTATAACGCGAATCACATAACGCGGAATTTTCCTGGAACGTAACCACCGCGTTATACGAGGGAGACCTGTACATTTCTTTTGCTTTGTGCACCTTACAGATCAGCAGCAAGCACTCCAGCTTTTAAACTCCCACTCTCGCACTTGAACGCATTTTCACGTTTCGTTTTGTGCGACATACGCACACACCAGCAGCAAGCACTCCCGCTAATGCCTCCAAGTACATTTATATTTTCGCATTTCTGCCTAAGTAATTTTCCCACTCTCGCTAGCAGAAGTAAATAAACGCAAACACATTCGGACGAGTAGCCTTTTTTTTGGAGCATATTGAATAATTTTCTTGGACTTAGAAAATTTTCAATAGTACTGCATATTCTCATTCACTGCCCATCTGCTACCAACCCAAATACTACCAAGTGGGACAAATATCCCCCACTCGCAAAATTGTTTGCAAAAATTTGTTTGCACACTTTATTACTACACTAATACCAATACTCACACACATGTATATAGACACATACACATATTTATATACATACATATACATACGTATATATTCACGTTCGTACATACAAATCAGTTCACTTTTTCCACAAATAAAGAAAATTTTTCATACATAACATTTAACATTTGTTGTATTATAATAATTTGTACATACATACATTCCCCATCCACATTTACAAAATGTTTTCTTGACATACACACGGTTGTAAACTTTTATACTCGATAGAAATACAAATTCGTATTAACGAATTCTTTCACATATCATTCGCGCGGACGTGGTCTATGTCTATTTTAATCTTCTCTACCCTTTGTCGAACTTTTCCAAACAATGTGCCTGTTGAGCGATCCCCTAAACGACAAAGTGTCACAATGGAGACTCCTTCCTCCAGATACACAAAGTCATCCCATTCACATTTGACAGTTCCTGTGACTCGTGAGCCACCCAACACGCGTTCCAAACTTCCTAGTCCCAAAGCAACCGATCCCAGTGTTGCAAAATTCATTTTCGAGTCCGATAGACTCGTGCAATTATGCACACAATTTTCATCGGCTCCCATTGAGGATTTGACTAAATTCTTGGTCCAAATTAAGCAGAAAAATCTGCAAGCCCAATGGGAGAGGCTTATGCGCGCACATGAGGCAGTCTTCATTGCTGAAGACAAAAGCCAGCCCAACGGTTTCAAAGAGTCGGCTAGGCAGAAGACCGACGCCTGCACAAACCAATACGAGTTATGCATGGCTCAGATGTCGGACATCATTGAGATGCTCCAGACTCAGTCCCCCCAACCCGCTGCGCATATAGAACCGGTTCGACCCCTAGAACCAGCAAATACATCCTTCATTTGCCTACAAGTTCCTCCTTGTGATACCGAAACCTTCGGGGGCTATGAGCAGTGGCCGTCCTTCCGGGATATGTTTACTGCGGTTTACATTAACCACCTTCAGCTCACTCCAGCCCAAAAATTGTATCACCTCCGATACAAAACGCAAGGCAAAGCCGGTGCTATTGTAAAGCAATATGCATTAACCAATGAGAATTTCGGACTCGCGTGGGAAGCCCTAAAATCCCGCTATGAAAATAAACGCATTTTGGTTGATAATCAAATTCGATCCCTCCTGAATATCGCTTCTGCTCACACCGAAAATAGTGATGCACTACAGCGGCTCCAGAGCACTATAAACAATTGTCTGTCTGTTCTCAATTCTCAGGCCGTAGACACTGACAATTGGGATCCGCTTTTGGTTTACATATGTTGTACCCAACTGCCCCAAGAGACACTCGCTCTATGGGTTCAGTCATTGACGTCCCGGAAGGATCTCCCATCCTGGTCGCAAATGGATTAGTTCCTAACCGGCAGAAACGAGATAGTTGAACGGCTGCAAAGCATTCACCCAGCTAAGCCGAAATCACAGCCCTCTACTTCGAAATTCCTCACATGTCGGCCACACAAATCCCTAAATTTTCACACTGAAGTGAAAAAGGACTTCGCGTACAAACTCTGCAACGCAAATCACCCTATACGGGCTTGCCAGAGATTCAAAAGACTCACCCCCAGAGTCGATTAAAATACGTTAAGAAACACAATCTCTGCGTAAATTGTCTTGCTACCTCTCACCTCACTAAAGATTGTACAATAAATTTTACGTGCGTATACTGCCAAAAGAAGCACCACTCCATGCTTCACTTGCCCAAAAGCAGTGCGAAACCCCAATCGCCCAATCGGTCACATTCGAGCATACCACAGGTCGCAACGGCTCAGAAACCAACGAACAACAACTCCGATACTTATTCCCCCCTTCCGGATGCGCAACCCCGCACATCTTCCAGGCACACCACACCACACACACACATCACATTTGCTTCTTGGCAGTCCCTAAAACGAGCATGAAACTCCCCGAAGCTTACGAAATTGCTCCCACCGTACCATATAACCCCCCATTTGACAGATTTTGCCATGCTAGATCTCGCTGATCCAAACCCCGTCGAGACAGCGCAGATCGATATAGTGATTGGCAGTGATCTCATCCCGCAGATCATGCTCGAAGGTATCCACCGAAATGTATGTGGCAGCTTACTTGCTCAGCATACAGTTTTCGGGTGGATATTAACACTTTCGCGTCCGCTCTCTGTGCAGTTAAACTAAAACCTATTGCCGCTTTGTTTACGTATGCCGTTGCGTTGGCGCCGCTATTTTTATTTTTTTTTTTTAGTAGTGCCCCGGAAACAGTTAAATTACAATTTTTAATAACATAAAAATACGTGAATGGCTCCTACGTTTGTTCGGCATAAAACGTAAAAATACGTGAACGGCTCCTAGGTTTGTTCGGCATAAAACGTAAAAATACGTGAACGGCTCCTAGGATTGTTTGGCAAAAAACGTAAAAATACGTGATCGGACGCGAAAGTGTTAAGAGGGCCAGTACCCCGACTTTTCATTTGACAGCGGTCGCAGATGTGTCAAATCACAATCTGCGCACTGGTTCCGCCCTTCGAAATAACCTTCCTGCCCTAGAGGAAGCCCTTTCGCAAGTGATTGCAGTCAACCCCCTAGGGTTTCCACCCAAGGAAATAATGGGAAATCATTCTGAACCCACCACTCCTGCAAACTCATTCCCAAACTGGCGAATTCCCCCCTTCGTTGCCAACCGTTTCGACCCGCAGGATGGCTTTCGCCATCCAGTCAGTCGTGACTCCAAGCGCTGCAAATCCCGCAGATGTCGGACTACACGGGTATAAACTTCAAGATCTAATTCCGGATCAAAGAGCAGTTGACTGCCACCCTCTCAAAGAACAAAACGACTCTTCCGACATTCTCGGTCAGTTCTCCTGCTTCTCTCTATCCTTACGAGGACACAATGATCCCGAGCGGAGTTGGCCTTGTTTATAAACAGCCTTGGAACCCTCTCATAACTCTTGCCCGAAATTCTTTTCACCCTAAAGAAATGGCAATTTAACCAATTTGTATATTCGCATATTCCCCCGGCTGTAGCTTAAGCGCACCCCGCAGCTTAGCCACAATTTCTCATTCCCATGATGTCAGCCTCAATACTATTATTTCCAAGTAACTGACATCTCATCCTATTTGCAGATCGCACCAGCATTTCCGCGAGGACGAGCCGTCGATGGACGGCACCCCCGCACCCGCAAAAGCTGCATCCCGGAGGGGCGAGGAGCCCGTCTGGTCTGCGGCATAATTTAATTGCAATATGCAAAGGCGGCCGCGATGGCTAAATTAGTGCTGTCTCTAGTGATCTGTCGATCCCACCTCTACACGTAATCCCTTCCTTTCCTTGTCTTTTTGTACTCATGTTTCCCCCTATTTTTTGTTCCCCGGCTGCTGCCGTTTGTATCGTTTAATGTTTGCTGTCCATACATGTTATTCGTTATTCAACACGCGACAAATAAAGACCGCGAAACAACCGACAACACTAACGCGTTTTCTTTCCCCGCTCCGCCGACTTACTATGGCTCGGTTTGCCATTTTTCGTTGCAAAAATCATAACTTCTGAACCAATAAAGATATTTAAATAATTTAAATTGCATCTGAAAGTTAATATCCAAGCTTTAAAATGAGCATAAAAACAGGGTGCCACAGTAACAGGGGGCTTTAAAATTCGTTGCCAAAGTTAAGATTTACTAAAACTTCATACTAAAATGAAATTACTTTTTTGTTTGCATTAAAAAATAAATTTTTTTATATATTTTTTCCAATAATTTAATACATACATATAATTTATTGATTCATACATATTTAAAAAAAAAAAATTTTTTTTTTGAAAGTTAAATTTTTTCAAAATCGTACAAAATCTACACTGGAAGGAATGTCTAATAATGAAATCATTTCTACGCTATAAGTATCTGTAAGTTCTTTTTGTGATCCTACAGATCTCATAGATGAAATAACTGGATCAGAAGAGACTGCTAACATGTTGAAAAGGTCTTTATTTTGTCTCATACATCTATACCTTTTGTAGTCCTTATTTTTGCATTCTTGAGCTTCTTCAGACAATTCCCCTATTGGTAAGCACTGGTAGTCTATTAAATCCTTTCCATTTGCTAAAATTGTATGTACCGTAGGAATAAGTTTCTTCTCTGATTAACTCAATCGAGTCTGCTAAGTTTCAGTAAAGAAATGGACTGCGCTTGAACCAGATTTAAGTTAAATAGGCGGTGCCACGCCTCCTTGTTTAATACCCGCACCTTTCCCTCTGTCGAAAGATATGAATAAATGGTATGCTCGTACTTAGTTTCATTGCTGTGCGACATATAAGTCAGCAAAATATTTGGGTAACTAAAAATGTGCCACGCCCCTTGTCCAACGCCCATTAAATCTTACCAGTAGAATGACTCACCTATGGGACGACACAATACTGAATTTCAATGCTGTGCACCTTACAATTTCGAAGATATTCATTTATAAAGATTTGACCTTTATGGGCGGTGCCAGACGCCACTGTCCAATACCCGCCCCATTCCCTCTGTTGAAGGACATGACTAAATAGTAAGTTCGTAGTGAATTTAATTGATGTGTGACTTATGGTTCCAACGTTATCGTCTGAAAATTTTCAGAATTCACGGTCAAAAATGAGAGGGATTTTCCAATTTTTCCAATAGATTCTCCGGAATTTTCTTTTCGCACAAACCTGAACTGACTCAAGACGAATCCAACAAAGAAAACTTCATTGAAATCGGCCAGTCCGTTAGAGCGTGATTAGATATATAGATTTAGATAGATGCCAGCACAAAATGGGGTTTTGACCGTACTAAATGTGCGCGATTTTTCGTATACTTGCGTGTTTTTCGACCCGAGGTTGTTTCACTTTATTGCTCTAGAAAGTAAAGCGGCAAAAAGCGGTAGCTGAGTTTTGGAAGTTAGGTAAATAATTGAATAATAAATAACCACCCTCAATTTCGCGGAGGTTATTTTTGGTATATTTTTTTATTCTCGATCAAAGTTGGAAAAAAGGTCGAAATATAGACTTTTCGAGCAATCGGTAGATCGAACAACTTTTTAGACAAAACAAATATTTTTTTTAACGTACCTTTTAGAAAAAACCAACAAGTTACCGATTGGCCACTTTATTTACATACAAATCAATCTTAAAGATCACAAAAAAACCAAAAAATTTTACATTTTCGTAATCCCTGGAAAATTCTCAATTCGTGTATTCATTTTATCGAACGCTTTCATGAAGTTTTTGATTTTTGCAACGTTTTGCGGGCCGTTGGGCCATAGTGCGACGTTTCCACGACGTTTTGTGCTACATTTCATAATTTAAAAATGCTGCCCTCCCATAATATTATTTGTGTGTATTATTACATCTCTGATAAGTGGATCAGCTGATTTCGTAATTTGGCGCCGTTGGCTTTTGAAATTGCAACGACACTAGAAAATTTCGGAATGAGAATAGGGGTATTCTCGCAGTCTTGCAGCGTTGCAAAATTTGGGAAAATGCAAACTTATAAAACCGAAACTTGCAACACTGCGAGAGTGCACAGAAATAAAAATATTGCAAACAATGTCGCGGACATTGAATGTAGAATTTTTAACGTGAGTATTCTCTTAAGTCCGTAAAAAAAAATTCTGCGTCTGCGCCTTTGGAAAATATTCAATTTTTTCGAAACTACTAATGTTGATTTTTTTACAGAAATCGCTTGAGTTAAAATTACGACCAAAATGTGTAACCAAGTCAATGCCACGAACTATGAATGTTTTTTATAAAAATAGGTTTGACACGCCTATTTAACCCATTATGAGCCAAATTATCCAATTTTTTCATTATTATGGAATTTGTTTGCTGAAATGTGGTTTAACTCTAATATATTCTAAATAAAAGGAGGAATGTCTAATTTTAAAGAAGGTCTAATTTTGAAGACTAATTTTTATAATAGTCTCGCCGTTATTAATTGAGCTGCATTGCATATTCACCTGTCTCATCTCCATGTTAAGCTCTACGGATATCAAATAAACAAAAAAATATCTTTTAAGCAACTTTACCGCCCTCTTTCCACCCTTTAACTGTCGAATTTAGAAAAACGCTAAAATACGTATTTTGTTATTGCTTTTTTAGTATACATATACCTACATAAGTTTTAAACAATCCGACCAAAAAACAATGTCCGTCCATTTAAGCTTCTTCACCCCCTTTCCGCCCTTTCAAGGTCGACGTTTTTGAAATCGCTTCTATTTAACACTCCGATGCCCAACAAGGTCCGTAGAGACCTATGGCGTTTTTAAAAGCAATTATTTTGTATTTTATACGTTTTTGCCATCTGTCTGTAGTAAAAAATACATAATACAAACACATCTACACACATTATGTAACACTACATTATATAATTACAAGCCTTATATGCAATATTACAATAGAGGTCCCTGGGGACCTTGTCGGGCTTTGGCCGTTTAAAAAGTTGTTGGGCATCCGAGTGTTAAGGGTCGACTTTCTAAAATATAACTTTTGACCAAATTTCATCATTATAGCTCCAGCGGTTTGGGTTCGGTGATGATAAAATAATATATAACCATATATATTAAATTTTTTTAAACTATATATTTTTTTTTTGAAACAAACACAAATTTTGAATGGAGTATGCCGTCCCGTCACTGGGCCGGCCCAAGATCAGGCTGGAGGGGCAATGTCGCGGGCGAGTGAAAACAAAGCAATTTTGAATTTTCTTATTGAAAATACTGCTTTTAATATTATTCTGCAAGATGGTAATATAATAATTGGCAGCCGCCGTAGCGCAGCTAGCTAGTGCGTTGGGCCGCGAGTCAAATGCGACGCTCGAACCCAGGTTCAAGACTCCGTTGCTGCTAACACTGAAAAAAAGAAAAATAAAATTTTCTTTCGGCGGCTGTCCTCTTAGCCGGCAAACCTCTGAGATTAAAATTGCCTACGAAAAAGCTCCTAACTCGCCGTTCGGAATCGGCATAAAACTGTAGGTCCCTTCCAACCTTGTACAAATTCGCACGCACAACACGGATGGTTGCGGGTAGCTAGGCTTTAGTCTTGTAATCGGGCTGTCGTGCCAGTCAATTATTATTATTTAGATGGTAATAATTGAAAGCTATTTTTGTACACCTAATTATGTCATTCGAATTGATTTTCCAAATGAGAGCTCTTATTGGAAGATATTAACTGAGTTGGATGAAGACATTCTTGCCACTCTGTCCAACTGCTGTTTCAAAATCTTTGAAATGGAGATTAACGGTGCTTGCAGAGTTCGACAAACCTTTTTCGACAAATGTTACGTTTGACAAGAAATAAATTTGGAGTCTTGTTATTATTAATCAGCAATAGTCCGCAATTCGTCAACTCACACACGCAGCAGCAGCGCACTATCGATCTTCAGTTGGGCATTGTTTTGTACCGCTTTGGAGCATCCGGGGATAATGCGG
Source organism: Melieria crassipennis (assembly GCA_963668005.1). Classification (NCBI taxonomy): domain Eukaryota; kingdom Metazoa; phylum Arthropoda; class Insecta; order Diptera; family Ulidiidae; genus Melieria; species Melieria crassipennis. The sequence goes on along the minus strand of OY764963.1, from coordinate 42,514,924 downwards.
CTATTCGAAAAATAGCAACAATATTTTGGGTTGGAGATGGCGAAACGATTTTTAAAATAACTTCTAGAGTATTCAGTCTATCCTGTATCCCCAACCCAAATATATATCATGGCCTGATGCAACTGAAAGGCAAGACATTGCCAATAAAACACATCATGACTTGTGTTGCCACATTGTGTAGGGTATATTGATGGCACTGAACTGAAGCTTGCCGAAGCACCAGTGGTCAACCACACAGCATATTTTTCGAAAAACCGACAGTTGTATGCGATTATCATCTACAGATCCGTCGCAGTGGTCATTTTGACAGTGTCCATGATGTGCTGATATTCCGGACAAGCGCCCTTTTCACCCAAGAAAATCGATTTTTTTTTTCATCCGAGCAGTGAAATGCAGGCGATTCTTACCCTTTACAAACTACCCTCATTACTCCCTTCAGGTCGAATTCCCAACAATTGAACCCGTTACAACGCAAAGCTTTCAACTTACGACATAGCAGATTCCGAATTAGAGGGGAGCATTGCTTTGGCATACTTAAAGAGCGTTTTAGTAGCCTTAAAGAATTAAGGATTCGTGTAAAAGACGAAAAAAGTCACAATATCTGTTCAGAGTGCTTTATGGTTTGCTGTATATTGCACAACATCTTACGTAGCCTCTCGTTTAGCTTTGAGGACAATTCGGAAGGACTCTTATATCTGGGCGGTCGAGGAGGGGATACAATTTTGTGGGTGGGTAGGGGGGTTCCCCATATACCCCCCTTGAAAGGAAAACTGTCGGAAATGTAGTGTTTTTTTATTTTTTTAATTTTACCTTCGAAACCAGAAAAATTGTAATTACCTGCTAATAAGGTGGCGCGGTTAGGTGGAAAAAGAGGGGAGAGGGGTAATAACCCTCTTAAGTGCAAGTAGGGCTTCAGATTCAGTGAAATATGTACAGTATTTCTGTATTCAAACTCTTTTTGTGTGGCCGGCCTTTGGCCGGGCGCTTGAAAAATAACCCTCATAGGAGCAACTAGTGCGCCGGAGCATTAGTAAAGTGCTAACAGTATTTCTGCATTCAAATCCCTTCTGTGTGGCCGGCCTTCGGCCGGGCGCTTGAAAAATAACCCTCATAGGAGCAACTAGTGCGCCGGAGCATCAGTAAAGTGGTAACAGTATTTCTGCATTATAATTCTTTTTGCGTTACCGGCCTTTGTTGGAATTGTGTCTTCAACCGCAAATTCACAAATAAAATGTACATGTATACTGAATTTAAACATTTCAATATGGCAATGCTGTCAATATTTCTTCAGCTTGTTTGCTATTGTGAATGCCAGTTGTATGGAGTGGAAGAAGAAGTGCCAATTTGCGAGACGATTTCTGTGATTTTTAAAACTAAACTCCGACGACTAAAAAATTACGCGTTTTTTAGTGAATACTACCTACCATAAAAATTTCAGTGCGATAGCTCACCGCCCAGATATAAGAGACGAGCCGACAATTTCAACAGCTTGATTCAGGAAGAAACAGAAGATCAAATTCCTCCAGCTGGCGACTATACAAGAGCAATCAGCAGACCAGAAGCAGTTGAAAAACGACAAGCAATTTACCGACTTATGTTTGATAATTAAAAAAACAGGAACAAATTTCGTTTTTGTTTATATTTGCATATTTTTTATCTATTTCGTATTTCGTAACCCTCTCTTTCATTTATATTTCTAATTTTTATAATTCCATTTCTTGTTCCTGCCGTTTTTCTTCTCTTTTTTGCTTCTTATTTCTAATTCTATCTTTACTTCGAAAGCAATTTTTTTGAGTTTCAATATCACTTTCTAATTTCTTGATGTCTATTTCCGATTTATTCTTTTCGAACGAGAGCCTCTCCTTTTGTATTTTCGCCAGTTGCGAATTGGCTGATTTGGGAGCCTTTGGTGTGGTAGTTATCCGTGCAGTTGTCGGCCCAGGTGCGGTGGAAAATGCTGCATTTGAAGACAAAGGTTCACAAAATTGGTGGCGATGCAGGCCTAACTGAAGATGTTAGAAGAGATGGAGGTGGCGGTGACAAAGGCGAATCAGTGCATAAAACATCCTTCAGGCTGTTGCAGGGACCGTAACATTTATAATTTCATTATAAAAAACAATGTTTAAGAGTTATGTTTTTACTTTTATTTAATGACAACAAATAACAGTTATTTTTTATTTATACTTTTAAAATCCTTTAATAACAATTATTTTTGATTTTTTTTCTTATGACATGACTTTTTTAAATAAGTCATTAATAATTGTTATCAGAACAACTAAAGTAAAAATCGAGAAAACTGTTATTTATGGACTTAAAAAATCTTCATATTTGATTTTTTAAGTCCATCAAATAAGTACATCAAAAATAATTGTTATTAAAGAATTAGTTTAAATATAAATAAAAATAATAGGGTTACCGGTTAATTCGTGCGGTTTTTTTGGGGGGGAAAATTGAAGCTATATTGTGAAAAAATGGTTACAAATTTAATATTCAAAGCATTTTCCATCACTAGCTATAACTTTTTCCCATTTTTCTGGCAATTCACGAATACCCTTTCTGAAAAATTCGGCCGGCTTTTCCGCTATCCACGAATCGATCCAATTTTTGACTTCTTCATAATTGGAGAAGTGCTGGTCAGCCAGGCCATGTTGCATTGATCGGAAGAGATAGTAATCGGATGGCGCAAGGTCTGGATCATACGGCGGGTGGGGTAGGACATCCCATTTGAGCGTTTCAAGGTAGGTTTTGACGACCTGTGCAACATGTGGCCGAGCATTGTCATGTTGCAAAATTACTTTGCCGTGCCTTTGTTCATATTCCGGCCGTTTTTCGCGCAGTGCTCGGCTCAAACGCATCAATTGTCGTCGGTAGACTTCCCCTGTGATCGTTTCATTCGGTTGCAACAGCTCATAATAGATCACACCCAGCTGGTCCCACCAAATACACAGCATAACCTTCAGGCCATGAATATTCTCCAATTCGTGATCTTCAAACTTTTTTGGCTGTCCGGGCCGTTCATCGTCCTCCAAGTCGAAATTGCCACTTTTGAACCGTGCAAACCATTTCTGGCACGTACGCTCAGCTAGAGCATGCACACAATACACTTCCACCAAAATGCGATGCCTTTCGGCAGCCTTTTTCTTCATATTGAAGTAATGAAGAAGTACTCCCCACTAGATTTTATTCAGCTTCAGCTAAATGACACATACTGATTCTGAAACTATATGACAATAGCTTTCCAACACATATTTGGAAAGGTGAATCACTGTTCACAAAATCAAGTTACGCCATCTGTTAGAAAACCGCACGAATTAAACGGTACCCCTATTAATTCTTTTTTTTAATTTGTCCATAAAAATTACAAAATAAAAGTTTATTGCCAAGTTTGATTCGCGGTGCGAAAAGAAATGTATTGGTATATTTCATTTAGTTGTATGTCCTTTCCTTCATAGTAAAAATAGTCTTTTCTATAAAGGCCTTAAGTGTTTTAATGATTTGCCTGATGAACTTAAAAACGGTGATAAAAATATGTTTAAACGAAATCTTTTTAATTATTGTAAAACTTTAAATATTAGGTAACTGTTGAGTTTGAATATTAGTATTGTTATACAATAAAATATCCTATTTTTTTAGAGTTTATGAACTAGGCTTGATGTAGCCGTAAGAAATAAATAAATAAATAAAATAAATTTTTTCAAATATAGTTTTCATAAATAACTGTTGTTTCCGGTCTCTCATAAATACATAAATACAAGTAGGAGTTCGTGGTATTTTTTTCTCAGCCGATTCATTAGTATCTAAAATAAAATAAGAAACAAATATTGTGACCATTGTTCAATTCATAGTGAAATCAATAAAGTGTACCAGGTAGATGACGTACACCTATTTCTCTGAGTAGCAATTGCCAATTTATTTGTGTCAGTTCGATTAACCTTTATTTTTGTTGTCGCTAAAATAGCATAAAATTCAAAATTTACTTTCAGTACTCCAGAAATATATATGTATTTATATGCGCGTATATGGTAGAAACATTTGTATAAATCATGAAAACCTTTTCATCATATCGACTTATTACCTTTTTAGGGCTGATATGTACTGTAAATACCTTTCTAAGCGCAAACAAATTGCATGTCTATAAGAAACCTAGTAGATTGCAAAATGTTTAGCCTTAGGCTTGAAAGAGCCTGGAAGAATGTGAAGTTGGAGTATCATATAACTGTAAGTGACGATCAATCGTGCGTTATAGCACTACAAAGTGGAAAAGTTCCTATTTTTCGTTTGTTCGTGAATGCATTTAAAATATAACGTATTTTATGTTAGAAAAACATATAAACTGTATTGCCGTGCGTTTTTTTGTAGAGACAGCACTTTTTCCTGGCATGTAGTGTCGGTTTTGGTGCAGAACGTATTTGCAACCAAAAATTAATTTTCAAATTTTTTCATACAGCACAGACGGGTCATGAAATCTGGCATTTGTCAGCATAATGACATTAAATGTCAGAAAATAAGTGTACGATAAAGAGAGAGTTCCTGCTATCTGGCGCACTTTATTAATTTCACTATGGTTCTATTTAAAATATAAATTTCAAATATGAAATATAAAAACAGGCATATGCAACTATTTTGGTAGCGAATTTTCGGTTTCAAAATTAAAATTTTTGATACTTGTGACGCCCTGTAAACTGCCGCAAACGACCCTATTCAAAGAGAACACAAAGTATATCCTAAGTAGCGCCACTCTTTGACAACCAGACGTCGATTCTGTATGACAAGAACTGTCAAATTGTTGTTGTTCACTTGTAAAAATTCATTCATTCATTCATTTTTTTAAGATAAGATAACCATAGTTAAATCATATTTTCATAAATCGGTTGGTTTTTGGCAGAATTTATCAACAAATTTAATATTATATCGATTACATTTCAAAAGCAACTCTGGCTGGCCAAATATATTTTCACCACTTGTTAGTTGCAATGAAAAAATTCAATTGCCATTTCTGTTTGGATTTCGCAATTTCCCAAAATCGCGATATCTTTGTATCGTGTGGCGGCACCGGCTCGCTGCGCCTGTGGCAGTACAAGTATCCGGAAAAGCGGCACAAGCTGGACGCCGACAACATAGAGGAGGGCGTGCCCGGCACGTTGCAAATGATGCACGCGTCAACGGTGTCGTCGCAGACGGTGCACTGCTTCGACTGGCATCCGGACAAGTTGGGCTTGGCAGTGTGCGGCTCATTAGATCAGTGCGTACGCGTGCTGGTCACCACCAAGTTGAATTTGGTTTAATTTGCGAATGAACAAACAAAAATGTTTTCATGTTAAAAATAAATTTTATTTTGTTTTATAAAAAAGACCATGGAATTCAATTTCGTAAAAATCATACAATTATTTGTGTAGAAACGGGCGGCGGACGGTATAATTTTAGGCTGACCTCATATTGTAACCAAATTCAAGTCCTTGAAAGCTCTTTATAATTTTAAATAACGTAAATGCTAGTCCCGTTGTGTTTGTTCGCTTAGCTGACACTCATACGCTGCTTCACCTGTTGCGTAATCTCCGCCAGCAGCTGCTTCACTTCTTCTAGCACTTGGCCATTATTATCCCATTTCTGCTGCTCATTTTCTACCGCACGTATCACCGCCTGCGCTGCCAAACGAGCCGAATTCAGCTGGGACGTCACCATAGCCTCACTGTCCTCAGCACTGTGGTTGGTAATTGCCTCCACCGACTGCTCACACATCTCTCGGCACAACTGAAGCACCTTCAGCGCAAAGGGCTCCTTGGTTGTCCATTCCAGCTCTTTGTTTGTGTAGACGTTTATCGCCTTCACCATTTTTTGTGCTTTACTCAGCGGCGTGTTGGTAAGCAGCGCGGCCAATTCCCACACTCTCGGCTCGTTTGCAAATCGAACGCACTGGTGACCCATTAGCGTAGTGGCCTTTTTGTGTAACCGTTCCGGTGTTTGGCCCTTGGCATCGAGTTGCCCTCAACGAAGGCGGTGATGGTGATGCTCAGCACTTCCAGATCCAGATAACGGCTCCTTAGGCTCACCAAGTCGATTGTAGGCATTCATAGCATCCTCCCAATGACCCGTATCTACGGACACAAGCATAAAGTTCTCCCAGACCTATGCGAAACCTCAATTATATTAAAATATATTCTAATATTTACTTTGCGAAATTTTGTTCCTTTTGAACAATTTAATCAGAAATGACTTTTTATTTCTGCATCGGTGGTGAAATTTGCACATTTTGTGATGAAAGTGGTAAAATTATTATAAGACAGGGTTGAAATTTTTGCTATCAATGGTGAATATAGAAATGTATTTAAATGGGAAATGTTTGTAATGGTTATGATTTCATTTAAATTATTTCAGTCAATGCAGTCGCTTCAAAGATACTGAATAATGAATAGAAAAATGTTCTCCTGAACACATTAATCATGTTTTGATTAAATCATCGTGTCGTGCGTTTGTGTTGCCAATAAAAATGAATAAAAACATATTTTTAATACTTATTGTGATTTATAAAGATGCACAACATTACTATTACGTAAAAGTGTTGAGGTAATTTATCAAAAGAAACTTTGTTCTGGGCTTTTTCACTTGTATAAGAAGAAAATTACATAAATATTGATTCGGAAAGTTTATTGTTTTCATTATAAAATTATTTGTACACAGGCAAAATCGAAATTAGTATTCAAATGTTCTCTATTTTAGTGAATTATGATAACTATTGTATTTTTACAGTAATTGCCCAGTTATCTTAAGATATTTGATCTTTCAAACATTTCTTTAATACTTGATTGACAAAGCAATCAGAAAAATAGGCATAAAATTCGCTACCTAAACCAACAGAAAATGGCGTTGGGGTAACACTACCACATTCTGTACTGTGCGGCAATAATGCCACATTCTGTACCAAAAACAGCTCGAAAGAGTGGCGGTACTTAGGATATACTTTGGAGAACATTAGACAACAACTATCATTTGTCATACGCCAATTTTCTTGGCTCTCCGCACTTAGTCTACTTTGTTAAGTGTCTTATTCATATTTATTTCACTATGGTATCATGTACTACATAAACGCAGGTAAAGCTGTGCGCTATAGTTAGATTTTTGCCATATTCGCCATTTTTTAAAGTTTTGTATTACACAGGGGAACACTGATTTTGCGGCATCAGATTTATTAGTCGATTTTAGGTACATTTGGTCTGCTGAATACGAAAATAATAATGCTTTTGTTGAATTTACTGCATGTTGAGATGAGGGCAATCCAATTATACTGAAATCTATAAATATGGCTATTACCATGTTTATACGGCGGCCCCAGTCGATTCGCATTAACTCGATACGCTTTCGAGCCAGATGTTTAGACATTGATTTCAGACACGAATTCACTGCAGACGGCTTAAAAAGTATGCTTTTATTTTTTCGTTTTTTCATGTTTCGTTTTTTCGCTTTTTAATGCACATGTAAGTACACATGAGCATCAGCTGATTTTCAAAGCACTTTGAAAATGTTTAACCGTTTATACACATTTTCGAAGAGACTTGAACATTTAAGAACTCATTTAAAAGCGCTTTGACTCGATACGCGTAAAATGTTCAAACACGTAAAATGTTGAAATCGTGTTTATATTACTGTATTGAGTCGATGCGTATTTACTTATAGCGACATATCAAACATCTGAGTATACGACAGCTTAGTATAAACGGAGAATATGTTTAACTGATCATCACTTGAGAACGGCAGGACCGATTTGTTTTGTTGTGTTCGTAATTGTCAGGAAAATGTTTGTATGAAAGAACATTTTTGGAATGAGGAGTGGCACTTTTTCACCAGCTCAAACAACGCACATGTTAAACTTTGTTATATGTCAAAAAGTCTTTAAAGAGTTTTCTACCATGGTTTTTTATTCTGAGGGAAACAATAATATTTAGCATGTGAACACCTCTTTTTCTTACAAAGATTATTCATCGGATGCAATATGAGTGCGAGCATAACATGCGCAAAATTAAAAATAGGACTGAACACCGCAAAACGCAATTCCGTTCGCGAGAGATTTCTGAAATAAACACAATTTTCCTTAGTATATACTTGTGCAACAAGAAATTTCTTCATATAATCCACTAAAACCAATAATCAAAAAACCTTTTTGATACATTACTTCTCTCGTTTTAAATCTATTTTTGTGCTTGAATCATTTAGTGCAATAACCAAAAAACTTATAAACTTAATTTTACCAAGAAATTTTTCGGGATCTATATGGTTTTAGGAAACAAAATAGTATGTTGTATCTATTTTTCGAGAAAATACGACCTAAGCTTTCTCAGACAATGTTATGTGGGAAATATCTTTCGTGGTGGAAACGATCTTGCCCGCTGGGGCCTGATGTTGACAAGAAGGGACAAATTTTGACAGGCCGAGTTGAGTGCTGCCAATTCATTTTACAGAAGTTTCAAGACTAGTATAGACTCTGGCACGACTGTTGGATATTGAGTGATTTTAATTTAGAAAATTACAATTATAAATATTTGACCGTGCAAAGGGCATGGCAAACTTACATCTAAAGTATTTTTCAGCAAATTTTGATTCAGCCCTTCATTGCAAAAATCAATTAACTCCATAAAACAAAAAGTTGAGAAATGCGATGAAATGTACATTGTTTTTTAAAACTCAATTTATTATTCAATGGCCAAACAGAATTTACGTTAAATTGTATTAATCTTTATTATTCAGAAAAAATATATTATTATAGTGGAGTCATCACTCATTATCATTTTAGGTGTAAAGTTGCTAACGTACCAATCTGTCGCTACAACTGCTATTGCAAACTGCGAAAACTACAAAATTGCTGCGATAGCAACCTTTCACCTAAAATTCTATGTAGAGTGAACTGTACTTATAGATATTAATATAAAGTTATGAATACTATATGCCAAGTGACACTTAAATTTACTTATTTAACTGGTCTTAACAACCCGTTATCGGTTACAGCTTGCCGCAAAAGCTCTCTCCAGGCACCTCTGCTTTGCGCGCGCCTTCTCCAGGTGGTCACACCAAGAGACCGGAGACACAGACAGGCCGGAGACACGGCCTCCCTCTTCGCCGTCGACCTCCAACTATCGCATCGAAAACGTTTTTCGCCGGAGCTTCATCGTCCATTCGGCAGACATGGCCAAGCCAGCGTAGCCGCCGGACGTTAATTCGCTGTGTTACGTCCACGCGTTTATACAGCTTATACATATCGTTGTTGGTTCGTATAGTAGTTGGATAGTAGTCGCCAATACGAACAGGGACGAAGATTTTGCGAAGTACCTTCCTCTCGAACACCCCAAGGGCCGCTGTATCGTTACGCGACAGTGTCTATGCTTCTGCGCCATAGAGGAGCACGGGCCGAATTAGCGTCCTATAGAGTGCAAGTTTTGTCAGTCGAGAGAGGTCTCTGCTACTCAGTTGCCTACCAAAACCGTAGTAGCACCTATTGGCAAGAGTAATCCTTCGCTTTATTTCCAGGCTGACGTCATTGCTGCTGTTTATGGCTATGCCAAGATAGACGAATTCCTTGACAACTTCAAAAGTATACTTGTCAGCATCGACGTGAGACCCTAGCCGCTGCGAGTCCCTGCCGTTAGACAGCATATACTTCGTCTGGCTCTCATTTACCACCAAACCCATTTTGGCAGATTCACTTTCGATTGCCGCAAAGGCAGCGGTGACATCTCATTTGTTACGCCCGTTCAGACTCTGAACTACAAAATATTGCAATTATGTAACCAATGTCAAACGTTCTCACGGCAGAATTGGGCTCGGTTCCCACCGCTGCAAGTATTAATATTACGCGTCAGTATTATCTAACATTCGGCAGTCAATGCATTTTGCACACTCAAATTCCATTCGGTCAGTCGCAACGAAAGCAGAAGCGGCGTAATCAATATGCGGTACAATTGTGGGCAAGCGTGAGAATGCTAAGTCAGCAGCGAGACCAAACCTGCCCGTGAGAACGTTTGAAATTGGGAAAATAATAAAAGACCGACAAAGTTCAAAAATAAAGTGACTCAAGGTTTTCACCTCAACAAAATAAGGCCGTCTTAACCCTTTTAGTGCCGGAGGCCGATATATCGGCTCTGGCTGCACTAGCGAGAAGTGCCAGAGCCGATATATCGGCCAGCGCCTTGTAGCTCTTTACTATTCGCATTGCGGGAGAACTCTATATCAAAATAAATTTGTAATACGTTATAAATGATCTAATTTCATTACGAGAGGATAAAAAAAAATAGTTTTTTTTTTAACTCTTTGTGGACGTTTATGTTATCGGAACTTTTCGGCAGCGTGTTATGTAAACAACTGTTTGAAGACTCTCGCGAAATAACTTTGCATTGTAGCAGCGAGACGTAGGATCAGTTAGTGTCTCCTCGATCGTTGTTGTGAACACTATATTTCGTCCCAGTTGCAGTTTGAAAGCGTAATTTTTGTTATTGCCGTTGTTTCCCCGCTTGTGTCAAACATTGTTGTTTTTGACAAACCAACAATTAGCAATACAGGATTTCGAAAATTGTATTCATTCTCTATTTCATCCTTAGTATACTGCTTTTTTAATCATGTAAATATTGTTTCTCGTTTGGTTTTTATGAGCATTTTCCCAAACCCTAGTAAAACTGTAAAATTCGGCCGGTTATTCTCGCATAGGCACCTCTTTTTCGCCCGGCACTAAAATGGTTAAATATATCCTCCAGGCTGGATTGGGTTTAAGTGCTCAATTTAGCAATTAAATAATCTAAATCTGTTCAAGTGCCAATTCAGACTTCAGTAACAAACTAGTTACTGAACCCAAGGACCTGGACACTTTTGTTGTTACGATGTACACCGGCCTTGCGCAGAACACATTCCATGGTGTAGTTGAAGAGGTCGCATGATAAAGGATTGCGCTCTCTTCCAACCTTAACGGAGCTGCGTGTATTGCTCAACTTCGCTCTGCAAAGTCTCACGAGCTTTGCAGGGATACCAAGTTCAGACAATGCGGCATATAGGCGATCTCTTATCGGGCTATCGAATGCTGCCTTGTAATCGATAATACGCTTGTCAGGACTTTATACGCGATGGGAAGTAGGCTTAAATTTAAGATTTTTAAAAAGATAGTTGCTAACAATCCTCTGCGATTTTTAAACACTTATTAATTAAGAAAAAAATATTTAAAAAAAAACACAACCTTTAAATCTCAGGCAAAGATAAGCATTTGTCACGATATACTTCGAAAAACTTCTAAAACGACACGTTAATGAGGGTTAATTAGTAGAAAAGTGTATTTCTTGTAAAACAATTTATCATGAGAACCAGAGTCAATCTGATAAAACGAATGTATAGGCTGAGCACTTCATAATCGTATGTATCCGAACTGACTCAATTAACCCTTGCCGCAGAAAAAAACATTTTTTTGTTCCCCTGTGTTATATATTACATTTTAGAGAGAGTGATATTATTACCAAAATTTTGGAAGTATTAGTGGTACTCACTTTTCGTAGAAAATATGCTTTTTCAAATCTCAATTTGTAAATATTTACAACAAAGAGATCGTCTAAAATCATGAGCTCTAGTAAATTCGAAACAAACAGCTGATTTTTGTTTACATTTGTAAGTTAGTGATGTCGTCAAATGCAATTGCTTTACTGGTTTTAATTGCTATTTCAAGATGCCGATAAGCAGCGAAAAATGTAAAATGATCAATTTTTTAATTACTAAAGCTGCAAAATAAGCTGAATTCAATAATGGTATGTTAAATGAGTTTACGATGATGCAGTGGAACAAGTTTTCGACAACTTGAACGATGATCTTTCCTGCGTTTTGTCGCACCGCCGAGGAATTTCAAGTAAGGTACCAGCGTACGGCGTAATGATGAAGACTGGATGGTGGCCGGTTCCAACATATGCTGAGAGTTAATAGAGCACAATTCGCTGCATTAGTTTCTCTCTTTAGTATGGAATTGCATATGGCTATTGTCCTATACCGCCTTTGCTACAACTTTCGGCACTGGGGAAAGTGGAACAATTGTAAAAATTACAAATCGAGTTTTCCAGGCTACTTTGAGATTGCAGAAAACATTTATTTACTGACCAAATGAAGCGGGCCGCGTTTTTATTCCATGAACTTCTATGTTGCATCGGATACGTAGATGGGATAGAGTTGAAATTAGCATAATCACTGCTACACAATCAAAGCGCAAGTGGTGTGCGACAACAAGCTACCAATTCGCAATGTTGTAGTAGGACATCCTGGTAGCACTCATGATGCCCGGATTTTCCGAAACTGTGTACTTTTTAGAGGAAGAGACAAATTTTTTCTGGCATCCAATGGATAGCAGGAGATTCAGCCTATCCTATCTGAACCATGATGAAATAAACAAGGTGAAGCAAGTAGCTGACAGTTTTGTCACCCCATACCCTTATTTTGAAACATAGCATTTCAAATCCAATTTTGTTTTGGCATTGAGAGAATATTTTTAACCCCACTCAAAACGTAAAAGCGAAAATATTCTTGTGTTTTTAAATTTTGATCGCGGAAAAAATGCCGAGTACATGCTGTTTGTGCAAGACAAGACATGGCAATACCAATAATTATGCAGCGTGGGGATCTGCCGCCACGGCAACGAATCGGAATAATGCAGACCCTTACCTAAAGCTCCGAACTGGAGCCTGGGCTTTACAAGTCACAGTTGCCCATAAATACGACCACAGACACTGCATCGCTGAAAAATTAAGACGTTCATCGATAGAAGCTTTTCTCTTACAAAGAATTTTCAGCAAAGAACTACAATAATAATGAAATTGATTTTTTTATACACCAGGCATAAGTGGGTTAATGTGAACAAAGAAGAAGACTTTCTTGTTTTGAGAAATTTTTTGTTTTGGAAATGTCAGTTTTTCAAAAGCTCTCTTGTCAAAATAAGGGTATGTCATCTACTTGCTTCACCTTGTTTATTTCATCATGATCTGAACGAGTCATCACTCCATATAGAACAATCTCTCAGCATGGACAAATCTAACAGAAAAAAATTGTTTTTATTATTATTATATTTATTAACTTATAAATAAAATTATAGGTTAACATTGTTCAATACGTAGGCTATGGCATCATGGCCTTAAGCTCAACGGAATATAAATATTTAGATATGGGTAGATTTAGATAAGTTTGTGTATGTTAGTTTCTTGTAGGTATCTTGTGATTTGTAATATATTATTGGTCGTTTTGAGTTGAAGGTGCAGAGATGGGATAGTTTTTGGAAAATATTGTGGTTCGAGAGCGGTGGAATATCGGACAATTATTGAGGATATGTTCAACAGAGGTGTGATTGTTTTGGCAGAATGAACAGTTTCCGGTTAGTTGTTTGTTCATATAGTGTTCGTGTGTGGTTCTTGTATGTCCTAGTCGTAGTCTTGTCAGTTTTGTCAATATTTTTCTTGGGATGTTTGTTATTTTGTCGTTGCGTAAGTAGTCGTATATTGAGTTTTTGCTTGTGTTGATTTTTTTATACCAGGGAGATGTTGATTCAAAAAGTGTTAAGCGTCTGTGATGTATGAGTGTTTTTATGGCGTGTTTTATATCGTGGGAGTTTAGGTTTGGTTTTGTTAGTAGGGGGTATGTTAACGTAGACTTTGCGATTTTGTCTGCGTATTCATTACCGGTGATTTTGGAGTGACTGGGAATCCATAGGATTTGTTGAGTTGTATTAATAGGTTTCTGATTTGGTTGGGATAGAATTCATGGTTGCTTATATTTTTTATGGCGTCGATGGACGACAATGAGTCTGTGCATATAATGTATTTTTTTTTGTGTGTTAATAATCAGGTTAGGGGCTGTGTGGATGGCTATGATTTCTGCTGTGTATATGGTACTATAAACTGGGAGATTGTATTGACAGATGGTGGTGGAGGATGTGGTGACGCTAAAGCCGGTGGATGTTATATTTTTGGAACCGTCGGTATACAAAAAGTTGTAGCTTTTGAGCTCGTGTTTTAGTTGTGTGAATTTACTTTGGTAGATTTCTGGAGGCGTGGTAGATTTGGTAAAGGCGCGGAGGGAGTCGATTATGTGCATATTTAGGTGCCAGGGTAGGGGTTGAAGATTTGGGATCTTAATTGGTTGGTGTGGTAAATCATGTTCTTTTAATAGTTTTATAGCTTTTATGGTTCATTCTATTTTATTTTTGCGTTTTTTTCTAAGTATATTTTGGATTGGAGTTTCAAGAAGAGAATCGTTGCTAAATATTATGTCTTTAAATAAGTTCAATGTGGATTTTAGTCTTATATTTTTTATTGTGTGTTGTTTGGATTCGAATAAGAGGTTATTGATGGGTGTAGTTCGAAAGGCACCGAGGGCGAAACGGATTGCTGAGTTGTATACTGTCTTAATTTTGTTAAGGTGTGAGTTGGCTCCGTAGCCATAGAGGTATAGTCCGTAGCAGATTTTGCTGGTTATTATGGCGTTGATCACAGTGATAATTGATATAGTATTCGTGTTAAACTTTGAGCTTGATAAACATTTAATTATGTCCAATCTTTTATTTAAGGCAGGGATTACATTTTGTATGTGTGTATGCCAGTTATATCTGGTGTTAAAAGTGATGCCCAGGATTTTAAGTGATGCGACTCTTTCTATTGCTGTGTTGAGTGGTTGTAGGTGTGGTGTACAATTATGTTTACGGCATATATGAAGATGTTTGCATTTACTAATGTTTAAGCGTGCACCTGGGTAGTTACACCATTTTGATATGGTTTCTATGATTGAGTTCATATGAAAGTAGCTTTCTTGTTTTGTCATTGGTTTAATTATTTGAAAATCATCTGCGTATGCGCAAAATTTTATATCTTTCTGTTGTTTTAGTTTTTCGCACAGTTTGTTATATGCAATGAGGAATAAAGTAACTGAAATGGGTGAACCCTGGGGAATGCCGTTGCTGTTTGGATATGTTGAAGAGTTATGCGCGCCGCTACGTATTTTGATTTTCCTATTGCTCATGAAATTGTACACGTACCTAACTATTTTGGGACCGACTTTCCACGATTTCAATTCGTCAATGACAGTATGTATGCCAATTTTATCAAAGGCTTTTGTAAAATCAAGCGATATTATGGAAATATGATTTCGTTTTGACAGGGAGTCTGTAATCAGATTATCTAAGTATAGTCGATTTTCTGTTACAGATTTGCCCTTCATGAATCCCGTTTGATGATTACTTATTAGCTTATTAGTACTAATAAACCAACGTAATCGCTGTGAGATTATTTTATCTAGAATTTTGGCGAAGCATGAATTTAAGGAAATTGGGCGGTATGATTTTAATTGAGTTTTATCTGCATTGGGTTTTAGTATAGGTACGATTAGGCTGTTTTTGTATGATTGGGGAATGTAGTTATTGAAAGATATGCGATTTTCACCGGGGGTTTATCCTTTGAGGGAGTTTAGGGCTGAGTTAAGTTCAATTAGTGTTATATCTTTTTCTATAGTTAAAGCAGTGTTGGTAGGAGTATATGTTAGCGTGTAGTTGCAGTGTCTTTTGTTTTGGACAAAAAGCGGTGAGAAGTTTGCGTCTTCGGCATCTTTGGACCAGTACTGGCCCAGGGCGTTAGCTATTTCAGTGTGGTTAGTGATATTAAGGTTTGTATGAGGGGGGAGCTGAATGGAATGTATATTGGCGTGTAATTTTAGTCCGCATAGTTTTTTATGTTGGTCCACATGCTAGATGTTGTGGAGGGGTTAATTTCTGCAGTGAATTTTCTTGCTTAGATGCTTTAAGTTGTCGTTTAAATAGGGCATTTGATTTTTATACTCGATTAGGTTTTCGGTTGTACGGTTTCTTTTAAATAAATTTAGCATTCTGTTTCTGTTTTGTTTTAGCTTTTCTAATTCCTTATTCCACCAGGGTACGCTGTATTTTTGGTGTGAAGTCTTATGTTGAGGAATAGCTACATTTGAGCTTTGATGTATTATTTTGTTAATGGTTGCCGCTTCTTTGTTGATGTTATTGCTGTGTGGATGTAGGACGTTAAAGTGCAGCATACTGTCTTCGTATTGGGTTCAGTGAGCTCGTTTTATGTTATATCTAGGGGTTTGTTCAGTTTTGTTGTTGGTGTGGTGTTGGAATAGTGTAGTTATCAGGGGGAAGTGTTCACTTCCGTATAAATCGCTTGAAATTTCCCATTTATGGTATATTGCTAGTTGTGGGGATGATAATGTTAGATCGGTGTGTGTGAAGGTGTTATGTGTGCTTAAATGTGTGGGAGATCCGTCATTTACCATAGTATCATATGGTTAGATTGGTGGATGCATTTTTCTATTAATTTGCCTCGGGAGTTTTGGTGAGCCCCATAGTTGGCTCCAACTGTTGAAGTCGCCCACAAGAAGACTAGGAATTGATAATGCACCAAAAGAGTTATGGAGGTTTGTAAGAGTAAATTTTTTATTAGGAGGGATGTAGATTGATGCTATAAGGAATTTTATTTTTGATTGGATTATTGCAGCTACATTTTCAATTTCGTCGTTTAGGTGTTCTGGTGTGTATTGGATAGAGGAGTGTATAAGTAGAGCCGTGCCCCCGAAGGAAGTGTTTTGGGAATTTTTATTGAGAATTTTAAAATTTATTGGTATGGGTATGTTGTCAGTGTTTTGTAAATGGGTCTCCTGTAGTGCTATAATTTGAAGTTTGTAGTGTTTTATAAGGGAAGGTAGTTCATTGTAGTTATTGCTGTAGCCCCTTATATTCCATTGTATTATTTTTAGTGTCATTTAGTCTCTATTGGTATTATCTTATTATTTATCTTATGCTATGTTAGTTGTTTTTCTATTCTAGTGTCATGGATTCGTCGCTTTCTGTTTCTGCATTGTTTAGAGGGTTTCCTTCGCGTGCTACCTTTGCCTTTTTGTTTTTTGATTTAATTTGGGCTTTAAATTTGTTTTATGCATTTTTTGGAAGTATTAAGATGTTTTGGTTACTCATTCGTTATCTGAGGTTATAGCTGGTAGATGGTTGTTCATGTAGGTTTGTTTCGTTGGTGGTTTCTGATTTCTTTTGGTTTGACGTTTGTGCTGTAGTTAGTAATTCTGGGAGCTGTGAGTTGTTGTTTTTATTTTTTGTGGTTAGTTCTTCGTAGTTGGTGGGAGCGGACAGAGCGGCCGAAGCCGCAAAGTGCGGCCAAAAGTCCAAAAGAACATGTTTCTATTTAGGGGTTTTTCACCCTTAAGTTGGCTGCAATGATCCTTCACGAAACTAAAATCGTTCATAGTGATGACTAATTCGTCACGCCCCTTCCTTAGGCTCAGTTGGAATGTGGCCTTCGCTCGAGCGTCACTCTACAGTTAATACACTGAGAACGGTTGTACAGGTGAAAAATTTTATGTAATAAAGAAAATCAAATAAGACCAAATGGAATCCACTTCTGAAGGTGAGTAGAACATGTAAAAAAAGTACTAATTATCAATTGTTAAGTAGTGAATTAGGGAAAACATAAACAATAGTGTCATTTTTTCACATAATTTTTTCGAAAATTAGACTTTTCAAATGATACTGCATTAAAACGCTGCAAAACGCTGCTTTGAAACCTTATTGAAATGATAACTAAATATATTATCTATCAAATAAAACAAGATTCAGCTGCCAAGAGCTGCCTATTCATCTTTTATGCCCTTTTTTCGAAATCAAATTGATAGAGAGCGAGAGAGAGAGAGAACGAAATATACACATGGTGCGTTTCTCTTTTATCTGAGGCTGCTACCTATAGTTTGGGGAAAACTGTTATACTTGTCCGATAGATAAATGCTTGGACCTAAGAAATCGAAAACCTTAACTAAGTTAGACAAATAGTTTTGCTTGTAGAGCCCGTCAAAGTTGAGCAATTTTTAGAGTGTGAAATAATATTTCACACTCTAAACTTTTTGAACTTTCGATAGACTTTCAAAAAAAAGGCCATACTTGCCACGGTTCCGTCTTTGGGAAAATTGTTCACTAGTCTTCTGTGAGTACTGCCCTGAAGAGATCGGGTGCCCGATTTTGCCCGACTGGATTTTACAGCGATTTTTCTGTGGCCACCTCGCGCAATTTTGTGCTTTCGGGTGCGTGCGTTCGAACAAGTTCGTCAAGATTTTGATAGTAAATCAATTACACGCGATTACAATCGTTGCCAGGGCATGCAAATTTGGATTTTGGCTTCATTTAAGAAGTGATACAAGCTTGCAACTCCATAGTAAGTCGACTTTTTTTTGGCGTATATTGCTGTAAGCTCGAAGTAAAGAGTACCTTTGCTGAATGCGCAGTTCGCACGTACGAAAAACAAGTTGGCTTTCATTTCCGGCAATCAGCTATCATGTATCCTTTGATGTAATGATTTTGTTTTTAATAAAATACTAACACTGTGTCTGACACACAATTTTTTTTTTTTAATTTGAGCAAAACATTCAGTCGCCATTAGTCTTTGAGTTGAACCGCGCCAATGAAACAATTAGTTATTGAAAAACAAAAAGCAGACTTATAAGTATCTATGTGCACTGTCTAAAACTCACTTATGTGTCTGGGCTGTTCAAAAATCCCACAACGCGGGAAAACCTAACAACTGTTTAGGTACCTGCTAGTACTAGAAGCTTAGTACCTGCTATTTGAATGCATATGCAAATCCTACTTATAAATAAAGGAGTTTGGAGTAAGTGAAGTTAGTTTCGAATTTAATTTGAACTAAACATCAACTCAAATCCGCCACTGCAACTAAACCGAAGAAGAAGCACAAAGATGTTTTTGAAAAATGCGAAGCTGTTTGAAATATTTACTATTTCGAAGACAAAGGAGAAGTTTGTTCTGGCTGTCACTAAAGAAATTGGTTACGTCGAAGGAAGTTTGCCTGCAGCCAATATATCTATGACTAAAGAGAAGATATCCAGGACTTATCGCACTACAAAGTTGAAATGGATCGCGGCAAACCGTACTAAATTAAATTTTGTCCAGAATAATGAGGTATGGTTGGAAAAAACAACTTACTTCGATGCAGGAGATGCATGTAGCATAAGCGATGACCAACCATCGACATCAAAGGCGGCAATAGGAAGGCCGGAAGGTATTTCAGGTTGCAGTACTCCCACTGAAGACCACTTCACAAGACTAAAATTTTACTATTTAGTTAAAAACATTTTAAAGGATGACGTTACGCAAATTTCCGAAAAAATTAAAGAATATTTGACCGAAAGTACAGGGTCCGAGTATTTTTTATCAGACGAAGAGAAAAAGGATATATATGATTTAGTATTGAACGTAAAAGCAAGATGGAGTGCAAGCAATAGAACTGAAAGCGTCTTTTTAAAAAGAAATAATGATTGGCTGCAACAAAAGGTTGAATTAAAAAAAAACAAACAAACTAAAAAAAAAGATGAAAAAGAAAAACCAACTGTATCCGGGAGACCAACACGCAGTTTTTCTGAGTCATCTGACAGAACTAAACGTAGGAAAACTGAGGAATTTAGAGCATCGGTGTCCACTGAAGTGCTACTACATTCTACAACTAGCAAATTGCGGTCAGAAGGTAAAACGGATTTTGTCAAAGTCATTCGTGACATTGCAGAAGGAAGTCCTACGAAGGCTTTAAAATACAGAAGATCTTTTGAATCGTCAGATACAAATTTACCTTTTTCAAATGACGAAGCATTGTCTTTATTCGTTGAAATTGTATTATCGCAGGGTCAGTATCAAAAGTTGCGCAATACACATTTACAAAAAAAATCCAAGATGCTCCCATCGTATAAACAAATACAAAAAGCCAAAGTTCAGTGTTACCCTACATCAGGTCTATCTTTTACAGACAGTGTAGCTAAAGTGAAATTACAACCTCTTTCGGATCACACGATTGATCGTATTGTACTCTGTCAAACGGAAGTTCTTAAATCTTTATCGGAAGAACAACTTCAAAATTTAACTTTAATTGTAAAGTGGGGCTGCGATGGCAGCTCGGGCCATAATGAATACAAGCACAAGCTTGATGATGTAAACGATAGTGACGAACATATTTTTTTTACCTCTCTTGTACCATTGCAACTTCTACACATAGACACTACTACAATGAAATACACAGTAGTCTGGAAAAATCCGAGACCATCATCCCCACGATACTGTAGACCTATCAAAATTCAATGTGCAAAGGAATCAGTTGACTTGACAAAAAAAACAACAGACGAGGTGGAAGATCAAATAAAAAATCTCGCTACGTTTGAAACTACTGTTGATGGGACAATCGTGCGTGTCAAGTATGATTTATCCTTAACAATGATAGATACCAAAGTGTGTAACTCATTGACAGATACAACTTCTGCTATGCGTTGTTATCTATGTAAGCGCACATCAAAAGATTTCAACGACATTGATGCAATGCTTCAAACAGACATTATAACGGAACACTTGAAATTTGGCATTTCATCGCTTCATTGTTGGATTAGATGTTTCGAGTTTCTGCTACATTTGTCGTACAAATTGAAAATCGAGAAATGGCAGGCTCGTAAGCCGGAAGAAAAACAGTCTGTTGAAAACCAAAAAAAAATAATACAAACTGCGTTTAAAAAAGAGATGGGGTTAAACGTTGACAAGCCTAAATCTGGATCTGGAACATCGAATGATGGTAATACTGCACGACATTTTTTTGAAAAATATCAACAATCGGCAAAAATAACGGGAGTCGATCAGGACATCATATATCGTTTCTACATCATCCTGCAAGCCATTTCAAGTGGACATGAGATAAATATAGGAAACTTCCGGAAGTATAGTGTAAAGTTGGCTAGAATGATAGTAGACAAATATAATTGGTATTATATGCCAACTTTAGTGCATAAGCTTTTGATTCATGGTCCAGAAATCATTCAAGATGCCGTTTTGCCTATCGGACAAATGTCGGAAGATGCTCAAGAGGCTTGCAATAAATTTTTTGCCATCTATCGCCTGAACTTTGCTAGAAAGAACTATCGTCAGAAAACAATGGAGGACGTGTTTAAACGATTTTTATTAGCTTCTGACCCATACATTTCAAGTTGCAGAAAGTTGGCAGCAAAACCGATGAAGTCTTTGTCAGCAGATACAATTGATTTACTGTTGTCTCCATCTATTGATGCGGAAGAAGTGTTGGAAAGTACTGATTGTAGTTCGGCCTCTGAGACAGAGACAGATGTAGATGCTGACGATCTTGCTGATAACGAAATTTTTGTTATGTAATTAAAACTAAATAATCTATTTTGCTGTATAACCTACAATTTTTAAATTGACATGCATCTTGATTATGTTCTAGAATATACGCTATTTCACGTGAGGGTGTGGCCAATAGGGGTGGAAGGGGGTGGATTTTCAAATTTTTAAAATCAAATTCGTAATCAGCGACCCCGAAAACATATAAATTGACATGCATCTTGATTATGTTCTAGAATATACGCTATTTCACGTGAGGGGTGGAAGGGGGTGGATTTTCAAATTTTTAAAATCAAATTCGTAATCAGCGACCCCGAAAACCCCGATTAAGAAATTTTGAATCAATTACTTGATTTTTCGAGTTTTGGCCAGCTTTGTGGGAATCGGCCGCATTGTGGAGCGGGACGACTATCTGTTGGGTTGTTTGACGTCTTGGTTATGGACGAAAACGTGGTTTTGTTTACATTGTGTCTTTCGTTATAAATTTTGAAAGCATTTTTGAGGTTAGTTTTTTCTAGTGTCCGACCGAAACCACTTTTTTGGGCCGAAACCGAAACCGAATATTCGGGTTTTTTTTTAATATTCGGCCGAAACCGAAACCGAAACTTTCTAGTTGAAATAAAAATCACCATATCAAGCACTTTTTTCAACAAACGAATTTTACATTAAGTAAATAAAGAACAAACAAACAAACAAAGCATAAATAAATAAATACTTATTAATAAAAACAATTTATTAATTTTTTAAAAACGTAAACAAGAAGAAATCACCCTTTCGTACCTTCCTCGATAATATTCAAAATTAAATAATTTAATATTATATGCTAAAAAAGAAGTTCATTTACATTGCTGTCATCTAAATTACTCCTCCTTTTACTATATATCTGCTACACAATAAAATGTAAAAAGTATTCTAGAAAGTTTCGGTTTCGGCTATTCGGCCATTTTTTGGCCGAAACTGAAACCGAAACCGAAACCACTTATTTGGGCCGAAACCGAAACCGAAACCGAATATTCGGTCGGACACTAGTTTTTTCTAATGTTTTAATTACGTGTATTTCCCTGTGTTTAATAAAAATAGCGCAGTTTTTGTTAAAGACTGAGTGTTTATTGTCGATGATGTTATTTACGGTGCAGTTTTTGCAAATGGTTTCGTTTTTGCAAGTTTCGAGAAGATCAGGGTTGGTGTGTTCTGGATTGCCACAGTTTGTGCATAGTTTGTCTTTTGTGCAGAATTTTGCTATGTGTCCGTACAACAGACATTTGTTGCACCTTAGTTGCAGAGGAATATAAGGTCGGATATGTATGATTTCCTAACCGATATTTACATGCTCAGGTAAGTTTAATTTCGCAAAAGTTAGTATAGTAATTCCAGTTTCAATTAATTGATTATTGTTTTTTTTTGAGTATTTTTTTGACTGTGGTGACACCTTGTTGTAAGAGTTCGTGCAGTATTTCTTCTTCTGGAATGTTTCTGAGTTCGTTGGAATAAATCACTCCTTTTGTAGAATTCAGGGTTTTGTGTTCACTTATTTCGATTTTTATATTTTGTGTGAGACCATTTAATTTTATGAGCTTGTTGGCTTGGCACATATTTTTCGTTTTTATTAGGATGGATCCGTCTCGTAGTTTTTTGCACTCATCAACTTCACCTCCGCATGTTGAGTTAATAGCTTTTTTTAATTAAGAAGGGGGAGGTGTTTGCTAGGGTTTCTTCACTATTTATGCGGCACATTATTAGGTATTTTGGGCCTGTTGTTGTTTGAGAGAGCTTCTTTGAGTAGTCGTAGCTAAGTAATGGTTGCGTAGTTGTTGGTTTTTGTTGTTGGTCAGGTGGCTCCTTCATTTTGACCTCTAATGTGGTATATAATAATAGTTGTGTTTGAGTTTTGATAGTTAATTCTATTTTTATCTTTTTGGGGTTTTGTGAATGCCTGAGTTTGCATTTTTTTTTTACATTTTTATTTTTTGGTACACCGATTTGTCTGCGTTCTACGCTGTTGTTTCGCACGTCCTCTCTCTTCCTATGCGAGAGTCGAACTGAGAAAAAATTTAATTTGCGGCATAGTAGTTATCGAGTCAAAATTGAACACTGCTTTAGAAGCTTGAAGGAAAAGTTTGGCAGTCGGAAGTAACAAAACGAACAAAATCATACATTTGCGTGTAATTGGTTCATGGTTTGTTGCATTTTTCACAACATCCTTATTTCAGATTCAGATATAGAAGAATATGAACAACTTTTGAACCAGAAGATATCCAATAAAATTGCATAAAGTACAACTGCAACCAATCAACGAGGTGAAATAATAAGACAAGAATTACTCGTATTTCCTTTGATGTTTTCTGAAAGATAAATAAAATGAACTAATAAAATTTTAATTAAGACGTCTTTATTGCTTTTGTATTTCATTTCAATTTTGCACATAGGAACACGTTTATTTTTTTTTTCAATTTCAAGTTTCTTTAATACAAACTTTTGCCTCCGCCTCTACTTTTAGTTTCTCTTCCTCTAGCTTCATTTGTCTTTCCTGCTGTTTTTCTCATTTTCTAACTTATCTTTGTCAAGGTCGTACTTTAGTTTTTGTATTGCATAAAGTTCCAGTTGGATTTCTGTAAGTTACGCAATTGAAGATTTTGGAGCGTTCGTTTTTAGTTGCTTGGCGAATTCTAGAGCTTTGTTTGCTATTCCAGCTGAAGTAGATAAAGTTTATGTTAGCTCCTGCGCTGGTGTAATATCATTTGGTAGCTGGGAAAAGCTGTCGTTGTCAAACATAAAACTTTCCTCCAATGTCTCCAATACGTTTGCAGCGTTTTCAGAACCAGCCTTTGCTCCAAAAATGTCTCTAAGTTGATCATAATACGGTCACATCTGTAAGATTTTTATTGAAAATATTTGGATTCTGATTACTCCGTATTCCTTTTGATTAATGTATGCAGACCTAACCCTCGCATCAGTCTCCAGAAGTCCAGCGCCAGTCGATTTCCGCCAGTCAATTGTTCTATTGAAGCATATGCATAAATGTCTAACCTTCCAGCATATCATGCTCCACGATGCCTCTATTCCAGTTTTTTCTATGACTTTGCCGTAGAGAAGCTGGGCAGCAGGTTTCTGAAAAAAATTATACATTTTCAGGCTATAATAAGGAAATGAATACTTTTATATTGTAACGATGAGGCACTCTGTTGCTGTGCTCTGCATGAATGCTTTTACGAGCATACTTTTAGGCATGCACTTTGGAGTTTGCTATAATTCCGATATGGCAAGGATGGTTCGCGATGGTAATGGGCTGTGCGAGAACGATCGAGAGAAAGAGTCCAACTGGAATGTGCAAGAACAATCGACGCGATAAGCAAACAAGTATAAAAGGCAAAAGTGTGCAGCGCAGAGGGACGAGCCTGATTTGAACAACCAAAGTAATTAGTAACAAGTGTAGATACAAGCAAAGTGTAAATCTGTAAATAAAGTGATTGCTGGTTTTTTGACTGCGTTTGCGCTGAATAATTGAAGTTGTTTTATTTTTAAGCACAATCTATTTATTTATTTATTTATTTCGTCTACCGGTCTTAGCCCTCACAGACTACAAATAACTTACAACTAAGTCTAATAACTTAAATATAATATAACAATTCGCACAGTTTTTTCTTAAAAAGCTCCCGACTTAAGTCAAAATCGACATTATTGCAAATAGACGAACTTAGAGAAGTCATTTTCGTAACATTTGGTGTCAGAAGTGGGATTGTGCTACTGAAAATAAACGAAAAAAATAAATAAAATTATAAAAACGCAGACATAGTTAAACTCGAGCTGCTGAAGGTGAACCAGCTGAAGAAGGAGCTGGCTGCCTGGAATTTGCTGACTGCTGGTGGAAAGGTAGAGTTGCAGCTGCGCTTGCGGGAGGCGTGTGAATCACGGGGCATCGATTGCGTTGCAAACGAGTTCGGGACGCAGGAGCAAGAAGCGTCGGCCAAGGTGGAGGAATCGCCTGCTGGTGCTGCGTCGCTGCAAGGTACGGCTGCGCCACTACAAGCATTGGACATGAGCCAGCTAATGGTTGCAATGACACCGTGAAAATCGCGAAATGTCGGCGCAAATGGAAGCCAAACTGGAAACTACGAATCGGGAAATTTCGGCCAAAGTCGAAACTGCGAACCGAGAAATGGCAGCGAAAGTGGAAACTACGAATCAGGAAATTTCGGCCAAAATCGAAACTGCGAACCGAGAAATGGCAGCGAAACTGGAAACTACGAATCAGGAAATTTCGGCCAAAGTCGAAACTGCGAACCAAGAAATGGCGGAAAATTCTGCGCGCATAGAGCAGAAGGTGGATGAAATTTCCGATAGCCTGAACGTGAAAGTTGAGCATCTCGAGACGCGAATGGACAATTGGGACAAACGGGTTGACGACCTGGATGATTCCCTGCACAAACGAGTTGACAGTCTAGAGGAGCGGCTTAAAGAGGTACAGCCGCGGGAATGGTTACCGCCAGTTCAGGAAAGTTTTGCTACCAGAACAGAAGTGCCTACTTATGATGGTGCTGCGCCGTTCGATACATTCAAGCTGCAATTCGACTTGGCTGCTTTAGAAAATCAGTGGACCGATATCAGGAAAGGTCGCAGATTGGCACTGGCGTTAAAAGGTCCTGCGGCTGAGGTAATTAAATCGGTTCCAGAAGGTGAAAAAAGTGATTACGAGGCCATCATGGGAGCGTTGGCAGCTAAGTACAGCAACGAGCACAACCATACGCTGTACTACTGTGAGCTGAAGAACCGCAGGCAAAGAGCCAACGAGGTGCTGCAGACATTGAGGGGCGCGTACATTTGTGCTACTCGAATTTCGGCGCTGATTATCTCGAGAGGATGAAGATTGAGGCGTTTATTGAAGATCTTCATGACTCGGAGACACGTCGCAGTGCGTTGATGATGGGCAAGCCGACATTCAAGGAGACGGTGACCAGCGCGATGACATATGAAGCGACATGGATTGGGGGCACTCGGTATGCACCTGCAAGGAAACGCTAAATCCAGCCGGACAGCGACATTTAAATCCAGGCCATAAACTCTGAGACACAGGTTAGGCCACGGGTGTTCTCCTCTAAAGTTGTTTGCTGGGTATGTGGCAAACAGGGTCACATTGGACGAGACTGCCGTCAACGAAAGAGGTGTTCCCGTTCTCGATCGCAATCGCCTGAAGCGAGGAATACTGACAATCGAGGCTCAGCCAACAAGCGCAGGGCTGAGGACGAGGAGTCGTCCTGCTGCACCACCGTACTTGCCTCGCAGTTGAAACGAAAACCCAGCAGCTTGACGATTGAAGGAAAGATAGATGGAAAGTTGTTTGTGTTGACACTGGATACTGTCGCGTCATATTCGATCATAAAAAGGAAGCTTCTGAGGAATTGGGAACCATTGGATGGCATACAACTGAGGACTGCGACTGGCGAGCGTGCGCCTGTAAGAGGAAAAGTTACAAAAACGTTTGCTATCGGCACCAGCAGCCTGGAACACGAGTTCATCGTCGCGGATATAATGGATGACGTGATTATCGGCGTGGATTTCATGATAAGACACGGTTTTACGCTGGACCTAAAAGAAAATGTGCTGAACGTATGCCAACGTTGAATTCCCCCCTGCACACCGGCTATGAGCGAAGCGTGGCGGTAAGGAAAGTTGTCTCGTGTCAACACCAGAAGATACCAGCGAATTCCGAAGCGATTGTGTGGGCAAAGGTGGACGAGGACAATGGGACAAGTCGGCTGTGGGTTGTAGAAGCGCCAAAACAAGGATACGGCAACATAATTATCGGACGTACATTAGTGGAACCAAAAAATGGCAAAATACCAGTCAGGATACTCAACCCACTGAACACACCCAGATATGTCGGAAAAGATGCGGTCATCGGCGAGTGTAGAGAGGCTGAAGCAGTTGTCAATTGCGAAAGCAGTCCACCCGGAGGAAGTAGGAAACGCGGTTTTAACATGGACGCCATACCGCAGGAGAACCAGTGGAGCAGCGAATTGACAGCCGAGCAGAAACAGAAAGCGCGGTCACTCCTACAGCACTATGGGTCAATATTTGCAGCAGAAGCGGGCGGAAGAACAGCCATAGTGAAGCACAACATCGACACCGGAAGTGCGAAACCGATCCGCCAACCGCCAAGATGAGTTCCTCTGGCCAAGAGGGAAGAGGTCACCACTTTGATCGAAAACATGCCTAAAGAAAAGGTCATAGAGCCTTCGTCAGGCCCTTGGTGTTCGCCGGTCGTGCTAGTCAAGAAAAAGGATGGCAGTACCCGGTTTTGTGTGGACTATCGGAAACTTAATGACCAAAAAGGACAGTTATCCACTATCTCGGATTGATGACACCCTGGACACACTGTCAGGCACACAGTGGTTTTCCACACTCGACTTACGCAGCGGCTATTGGCAGGTGTAGCTTGCAGACAAGGACAAGGAGAAAACGGCAGTGACATAATCGTGATGGGCAAAAGCTTTGACGACCACTTGGAAAAGCTTAAAGAGGTATTTGAGCGAATACAAAAATCCGGGCTTAAACTCAACCCAAAGAAGTGCTCACTGTTCCAAAAAGAGGTCAAGTATCTGGGTCACACGGTTTCCGCCCGCGGAGTACATACGGATGAAGGAAAAATCACGGCGGTGAAGGAGTGGCCCCGACCACGCAATCTACACGAACTCCGCAGTTTCCTGGGCCTGTGCACATACTACCGAACATTCGTTCCTGGATTTGCGAACATAGCCGGCAGCTTGCACAAACTGACGAAAAAGAATCAAGCCTTCGCGTGGGGTGAAGAGCAGGAGCAGGCTTTTGCACGACTGAAGGAACAACTGTGCACTGCTCCAATTCTGGCCTTCCCCGTGCCTGGAGAGATGTTTGTGCTGGATACAGATGCAAGCGGGCATAGTATTGGCGGTGTGCTATCACAGATAATAAATGGTCAAGAACAAGTGATAGCATACTACAGCAAAATTTTGTCGAAACCTGAACGCAACTACTGTGACACGAAGAAAGTTGCTGGCAGTATTGGAATGCGTGAAACACTTCCACAAATACTTGTATGGGCAAAAGTTTCGCCTGCGCACAGATCATGCTGCATTGAAATGGCTACTAAACGTTAGATATCCTGAAGGCCAATTGGCGCGGTGGATCGAGCGGCTGCAGAGCTACGACTACACTATAGAGCATCGCAAGGGTAGCAGTCATGGAAATGCCAATGCCTTGTCACGCCGTCCGTGTAAAACCGAATGCAGGCATTGTTCGCGAGCCGAAAGCAAAGAGCAGATAGTGGACGTCCGATTGGTAAGAGTTATGCCAGAGGAAGAGTGGTCTGCGGAGAAGATACAAAAGGACCAGCGCGAGGATACGGATCTCGCAAAAATCATCGAAGGCAAGGAGCAAGGCGCACGTGCGGACTGGCAATAAATTGCTGGTGAAAGCCCGATCGCGAAAGCTTACTGGGCACAGTGGCAAAGTCTGCGGACAGGCAATTCCCTAATTGTGGTCCCGAAATGCAGGATCAACAAGGTGATCGAGGCATACCATAACGACTCCAGCGGAGGGCACCTAGGCATGACAAAAATAAAAATACGATTCTACTGGGTAGGATGCCAGGAGTCTGTAGCTGATTGGATTAAGAGCTGTGATCTATGTTCGGCTGCGAAAGGACCGACAAAAAGATCTCGAGGTCGCATACAGCAGTACAACGTGAGAGCGCCCTTCGAGCGAATTGCCATGGACGTCGCCGGCCCATTCCCAATTAGCACTCAAGGCAACAAATATGTGCTGGTGGTAATGGACTATTTTAGCAAATGGCCCTAAGTGTATCCTATTCCTAACCAGGAGGCCACCACGGTCGCGGAAATGCTGGTAAACAACTGTTGGAGTTGCACTCGGATCAAGGCCGGAATTTCGAGTCTGTGGTATTCAAGGGAGTGTGTGAGCTACAAGGAATAAGGAAAACTCGCACCTGTCCTTTGCATCCCCAGTCCGACGGCATGGTGGATCGATTCAATCGGACGCTGGAAGAATATCTGTGGAAAGTAGTAGGCAGAAATCAAAAGTATTGGGACACCCATATTCCGCTGTTCTTGATTGCGTATAGGTCAGCCCCGCACGATACGACATCACTCACTCCAGCCCGAGCAGATTTCGGCACAGAGTTGAGGTTGCCTGCTGACTTGAAGTTCGGAGTGGTCAGCACGACGGAAGGCGCTAGGACTGATTACGCAGTCAATAAGCGGTCGGAACTGGAGGAAACCAACAGTTTATAAGGGAGCGTATCCAACTGGTCAGCGACAAGATGAAAGCCAGATATGATCTACGTGCTAACTCAGCAGGGTTCCAAGAAGGCGATCTGGTAATGCTCTACAACCCGCAGCGGAGGAAAGGTTTGTCTCCAAAACTTCAAACGTCATGGGAAGGACCGTACAAGGTCCTGACCAGGATTTTAATGACGTGGTGTACAGAGTTCAACGCTGCAGCAACAGAAACGCCAGGTTGAAAGTAGTCCATTTGGAGCGCATGGCGTCTTACTCCGGCGGAGCCGGCACTTGTTCGGGACGAACACGTCTAAGTGATGGGCAGTGTAACGATGAGGCACTCTGTTGCTGTGCTATGCGTGAATGCTTTTACGAGCATACTTTTAGGCACGCACTTTAGAGTACGGCAAACTTGCTATAATTCCGATATGGCAAGGATGGTTCGCGATGGTAATGAGCTGTGCGAGAATGGTCGAGCATTGTCAAATTGGAATGTGCGAGAACAGTCGGCGCGATAACCAGACAGGTATAAAAGGCAGCAGTGTGCAGCGCAGAGGACGATTCTGATTTGAAAAAGCAAAGTAGTAACACGTGTAGATATAAGCAAAGTGTAAATCTGATCGGATCGCTTATTTTGCCTAGGTTAGGTTGCGGTGGCTGCCTCTGTATGGGACACACTTAGGCCTCTTAACGGGCCCGTTGTGATACCACAAATTCCAACCCGTTTGAAATGCGTATGCAACACTGTTTTTCCAACATGTTATACAACACATATTTCCAACGGATGGGGAAAGGGAGGGAAGGGGACCTACAGTTTAACGCCGAATCCGAACGGCGATCGGCAGTTTTTTCGGTCACATTTGGAGGTTTTGCCATTGCCTGCTAAGAGCGCACTTGTGGGATTCTTGTAATTCTCATCTCCTTCATGTGGATAGCGATAGAAGTAGATGCACGTTTTTTTCCAGCCTGAGCCAGGAATCGAACCTGGGGCGCTCGGTATGAGAAGCCAGCGCGCTACCCGCTGGGCTATCGAGGCCGGCTATTTTGCCTAACATGGTTTTAATTACTCAATTCATTCTTTCTACCTGCCCGTTGGCTTGTGGACATGCCACGGCCATCTTTACATGCTTAAGGGGGGTTTCTACCTTGTGCGGTCAAAAAAATCGATTTTTTTTTTCATGCATTTTTGGATTAATACATGATTGTAGAATACGCTCCCAAAATTTGAAGTTGAAATCTTTCGAATTACGGAAGCAATTTATCGAAACAGGTAGCGGTGTCGAGCGCGCCGAGCAGCTGAAGCAAAACTTTGAACGCGTTTTTCTCAAAACTACATTTTTTGACCTTGCGGAAGTGATTTAGGCCACACGAGTTGAGCAATAGCTACGAAATTTTAAACAGTCATTTATCAAGGTCTTAGCTATGGCACGAACTAGGATCTTTAAGAAAGAATAATTTTTTCTCATTAAAAATAGAAATTTGTATTAAAAAAAGTAGGTAAAAATTGAGTTTTTTAGTCAAAATCGCATATATCCTTCATTTTTCATTTTTTTTTTTAAATCCTAGTTCCAGCCATAGACAAAAGGATACAGAATAAGAAAAAATTTAATTTTTGTGTTTCAAGTAATCTCAAACAGCGGCAGGACTTCCGCGAGTAAGAAAGTCCTGCAGCCATTGCTCGATGCCCCCCTCCCCCGTTTGCATATTTTATCTTGAAACTTTTTTTACTTGTACAATAAACATATACCTACATCTGAAAAAATTTTCCAGTGTTTATCTTAAAAACCTTCCCATCAAAAATTTTTCAAAAAAAACATGTTTTCTCGGCCGCACAAGGTTGAAACCTGCCTTAATATTATGTTTCAGCATGTATTCCCCAAATGCGAGTGTCGTAAAGCAAGTTCCCCTATCGAATATTATCCGTTTGGGTCGACTATAATAATTACAGTATTTGTCCAACGCGGCGGTAACCTCCCTCGTTCTAGTCAAATTATTAGGATATAGTTTCACAAACTTCGTAAAAGCGTCAACCACAACCAAAATGTGTTTTCCCTTCGAGTTCAGAGACGGCAACGGCCCAAAATGGTCGATATGATTTGTATGAAACGGAATTTGGTTTTTGGGAATATTGTATAGACATTTTAGTTTAACCGGGGTGGTACGGCATACATAATACATTTCAGACAATTTTTTACAAAGGTCTCTATCTTGCGGCGCATACTCGGAAACCAGTAGTGCAGTTGCATTTTCTGGTAACATTATTCAACCGCCTGGTGACCTATCTTCTCATGGATCATACGTAATACATTTTCCTCCATTTCACTCGGTACATATAAGAGTGTCCGACCAGACTCAAATACTTTATGAACCACACCGCCAACTAAGTCAAAATCATTCATTTCCTTGGTTTGCAGTTCATCGCGCACACCCCTTATCAATTCGTCGCGCTTTTGGGCTATTTGTATCTGGAAGTCGTTAATGTCTGTGACCACGGTAACATGGCACCTACTTAAGGCGTCCACATGACCCATGGATGCTCCCCGCGATGTTGTAACTTGTAGTCATAGTCTCAGTTCCAAAGCCCTTCTAGCGATTCTCGGATTAACATGTTTCCTCATCAAAGTCGTCTTCAGGGAGTTGCAATCTGTTACTATCTTGAAAGATATACCCTCTAGGTAAACCCTAAATCGTCTTAAAGCATAAATGATGACCAGCGCTTCTAACTCGAAGCTGTGATACTTGGACTCGGCAGCGGATGTATTTTTAGAGAAATATGATATTGGATGGAATGTACCATCATTTGTCGCTGCACTAAAACAGCGCCAAAATCGTCAGAACTAGCATCACAATGAAGCTCCGTTTAACTCTCCGCGCTATAAATAGCTAAAACCGGTGCTTCCGTCAATTTGGTTTTTAACTCGTTAAAGGCTGCAATGAAGTGATCATTGACCATAAAGCCGTCACCCTTTTTCAACAGATCCCTTAGTGGTTTAGCTATAGTCGAAAACGATTGTACGAAGCGGAAAAAGTATGAAAAAAGACCTGAGCACGACTGCAATTCTTTCTGTTTGTGTCGGCAGCGGGTACTTTCTAATAGGTATCATATGAGAATCACTCAACGATATACCTGCGGCCGTTACTTTGTATATAAATATTCTATTTTACTGCAGCAAAACTTACATTTCGCAAGATTACATTTCAGTTGCCTACTAGCATTATGGTAGCCGTAACTCAGCTGGCTAGTGCGTTGGGCCGCGAGTCAAATGCGACGCTCGAACCTAGGTTCAAGACTCCGTTGCCGCTAACACCGAAAAAAGAAAACACAATAATTTTTACTTTGGCTGCTGTCCTCTCAGCAGCTCCCAAATCGCGGTTCGGAATCGGCATAAAACTGTAGGTCCTTTCCAACCTTGTACAAATTCGCACGCACAACACGGATGGTTACGGGTAGCTAGGCCTTCGTCTCATAATCGGGCTGGCGTGCCAGTCAATTATTAAATTGCATAATTAAGGTATAATAAGTTTGTCACCATATTGTAGCCTGTGGAATTCTCTTCACAATGAAATATAAAGCACTTGAAACTTGTGTGTTTTTGCTTTTATATTTAAATTTAAATTGAGTTAAAAGCATATTGCAATATTGAAATGGCGCTTATGAAGATTATTGCTTAGGCACAATCTTTTACAATCATAGGATTTGAACACAAAAACACTGTAAACACTTTACTGAGCCCGATGCCCTACCCCTCAAGCAATTCGGTAGTCGACTACGAAAATAACTCACTTCTAGTTTACTTGCATGACCTAACTATAAGCTATAACCTAACTACAAAGTAATCCAGATCTTCCCCAAAATCAATGCGACCATATTCTATGCTGTGTATTTGTTTGCTTTTTGGTATATTTTAGAAAATAGTTAATTTATATTTGTTATGCTATTTTGTGTCCCTAACTATAAGCTAACTACAAAGTAATGCAGAACCCACCCAAATTGAATGCGTGCGTTTATGGCATAGTTACTTAAAAAACAGTTAATTGCTGTTTGTTTTTTGCTCTTTGGAATTTCATTTTACATATTTTTCATTTTCTTTCGCGCATTATGAAATCATAAACCAAAATGACAGGTGCAAGCAAAATAAATTCAAGAAGCCTTTTGAAAATGGAAAGGGATTTGTATTCAAATAAATGAAATTCATGTAATGTTGCTGAATCAGAAGCCACCTGTTCCTCTGCTAATGTGCAGAGACCAAACGGAATTTATATTGAAATAATTCCCATAAGTGTTTGCATGGATGGGGTCCACGGAAAAAAGAGGCTAAAAGACTTCACAGCTTTTTTCCAAGTTTTAACAGGTAAGATATATTAAATACAGATATATTTTTCTTAATCCAGCATAAATGTCTTTTTCAACAGATGCCTGTTGATCACTTGGCTCTAATAAGGTGGAAAAATATTTAGAAATGCCTTAAAAATTATAAAGAAACGTCATATCCATGCCGAATGCGTCAAAAATAAAAAATCGTAAATGTATATTTAATCTTAAGGGGTCATTCTCATGTGAAATTTTGTAAAAAATCAATTTTTTTTTTAACATATTTGGAATGTATCATCCTTGAAGAAGGTGCTGTCAAAATTTTATTGGAAAATTTCAAGTATTTCGGCTTCTACAGACATTTATATAAGAGCGGTCAAGGTTTCTAGCAAGGATTCAATCAGTTAGTCAAAACTTTAAACGTGTTTTTCTCGGAACGCCTTTTTTTGAAATGGCGGGGATGATTTAAAAAAAAAACCATTCATCCGATCTCTCTGCGATTTTGTCACGTCATTCTACATACTGTTAGCTATCGCCCCTAGTAAATTCACTCTGATATGTTAAAAATTTCATATTTTTTTTCATTGATAAAATCTTCAAAAACAACAATTTTTTAATGCTCTAACTTCCAATGCCTGCCATTTTGTGAGATTCTTATGAAAAAATTCAAATTTACTACGGGCGAGAGGGACGTTCATACTGATTAAGAATTTCTTTGAAATTTATGTTTCAGATAATCCTGTGACTCAAAACAATCCCCGCCAGCTGACCATGACGCGGCAGAAGCCGTTTAATCGAAAAAAAGTGTTTGAAAAAGTTAAAAAATTTTTTTTTTTTTTAAATTTTTGTACCATAACAATGAATAAATTAAAGTGGAATATCTTTTTTTGATAATTCCTCGTATTCACAAAGGAAATAATTTCTGAAAAATGTCCATTTTTCCTGTCCGCGCATGAGAATGACCCCTTAATCTTAATGCTAATTGTACATTGTAGTTATTAGTATGGAAGTACAAAGCAAGAAAATGTTTTATTTTTTTTATTGAAAAGATCTAATTTTGTATATGTTATTGATGTTTGGGTTAAGCTTCATTTTGTATAGAATAATTTTTTGTCGAATTATCGAAATGCATTATACATATTTTTCAAATAAAAAAAAATACAAAAATTTAAAAAACAATAATAGAAACATTAATTTTTATGGATAAAGATTTGACTGTAACGTATTAACTAATAGTTGAGTTATAGCTTTTTTAAATTTGTGGCTAACTGAAATGTATATTAATTAGTTTATAGCTAACCACAAATTAGATAAATTAACTAACTTTTAAATAAGTAACTTAAAGTTAGTTGAAAAGTCATGCAGAGTCGGACAATTGACTGCTGCCTAGGCCATCGCAATGTTAAAATAGTCAGTTGAATTAATAATCCAACTCCATTGAAAATAATCCAACTATCAACCACAACTAGTTGAGAATTAGTTAGATTAAAGTGCGTTAAAAGTTAACTGAGTTGCCGGCAGGGTAGTTACTCCCATGAGGGTCATTTTTTTGAAGCCCATTTTTTTGAAGGTCGGCCACACAAAAAGTATTTGAATGCAGAAATACTTTTGGCCGCGAAGCCGAAGTTACGATTATAAAGTTATTGCTTAGGAGTGACCGACCGCGCATCAAGAATCCGAATAGAGAAATACTGTAAACACTTTATTGATCCCGATACCTTAGTTACTCCCATGAGGGAGTTTCAGTCCCTAACATGACTGAAATTATAATTACGCAGATTAACTTGCAGCAAATCGTCTACTGCTCTACTATGCAGTAGGCATGCAGAACTGCAAACATGTCCTCAAATAATATTAATCCAAGAGCCATGGGTATGCTAAATCCTTCAGTACGAAGGGAGTGATAGGCGCGCGCATGTATCATCATGTCGCGGTCGATAGAATGCACGATGCTTGGACAATTCTGTTCCCAAGATGTCGTTGCGGTTAAAATAAAGTACTGGGTTGATGGGAACAGCGTCGAAACTGTAATAGTAAGGGCCTACCTGCCGTATGACTATACTTCCTCCTCCATCGAGGGAGTTAATGGAAGTCGTCCAATATGCGGAATCCAGGAGTTTAGGACTCATAATGGGCTGTGATGGGAACATTTTATGGGGTAGCAGTAAATGCAATCCCAGGAGTACTAAACTTTTGGAATTCATTATGTCAGCTGACCCGGTGATTCAGAACGTTGGTAACAAACTAACATTTGTGACCAGCAGAAGGCGAAGCAGTTCCATGGTGGAGTGCTGAGCTTTCGAAGCTACGCAAACGATCCAGGAATTTTCTGAGTCGGGCCTTAAAAACCCGAAGAGAGGATGACTGGACCAACTATCACCTCGTCCGAAAAGAATTTAAGAAGAAAGTGAAGTCTGCCAAACTGGACTCTTACAGAGACTTTTGTAATGAGGTTGAAGGTATGAAGGAGTCAACAAGACTGCGTAGGGTTCTACAAAGAGACCGAACAGTTAAGCTTGATTCTCTTCGCTTGCCTGATGGCTCCTATACTACCTCTAAATCTGAGACCTACAACAGTCTCCTATCGACCCACTTTCCGGGAAACAGGATAAGTCCCACTGTGGTGGGCAGTTGTGAGGCCAATGACGCAGGTAATAGGACTAACAGGCTTAACTGGTTTTCCGCGTCAGAAGTTGTTACGGAGGACGCGGTAAGGTTTTCCCTCTCCTCCTTCGCAAACTTCAAGTCCCCAGAATCTGATAAAGTTTACCCGATAATGCTAAGGAGGGGTGGAGACAAACTGATGAAGGCTCTTATAAAGATCTTCACGGCTTGCCTCGCACACGGCTACATACCATCTCTTTGGCGACAGGTCAGAGTGGTCTTCATTCCCAATCCATCGAAAGATGATTATACGCTGGCCAAGAGCTTTAGGCCAATCAGCCTGACTTCAGTCATGCCGAAAAGCTTAGAGCGAATGGTAGAAAATCACATCCGAGCGAACGTGCTGCCAATAAGCCCACTTAATAGAAACCAACATGCTCACCAGAGTGGAAAATCATGTGACTCAGCCCTAAATGACCTCGTATGCAAGATTGAAGCTGACCATTACACTCTGGGCGGCTTTGTGGATAGTGAAGGGGCTTTGGACAATGCAACCTTTGACTCGATATGCTCAGCAGCCAGAATGCATGGGGTGAATGAAACCTTGATAAGGTGGATCCGTTGCAAAAAGTCTTGGATAAGATTGATAACTGGTGCACTGGACAGGGTCTTTCTGTCAATCCCAGTAAAACGACTCTGGTCCTTTCTAGAAAACGGAAGCTGGATGGTCTTGAACTGCCAGTACTGAAAGGTGTGACCCTCAGTCTATCCACGGAGGTTAAATATCTAGGGGTTATCCTAGACAGGAATCTAACGTGGAAGATGCATGTCTTGACGAAAGTAGGGCCTGAAGCCTGCGGTGGTCTTCTGGATATATACCGCATTCATTAGGCCCATAATTACCTACGCATCGGTAGTCTGGTGGATACGAGCCATGGTTAAGTCCACTAGATCTATAAGTTCAACAGGAAGCGATGAAGGCAACATGTCGGCTGTATTCCTACGGGTACTGGCACGACAACAAGGGCTCGGGTCATAGAGAAATCTTTAAGAGGTTGTCAGCGCAATATTCGTTGCTACTGGCCCCTAAAGATTGCCGAATACCCGTAGTATCCATTAGGAGAAACTTTGAAGTGAGTTTCCCAACACGTTGCCAATGGAACAACCCAGAGGCCATGCTAGGGGATCTGACGGATATTTTCTTCACTGACGGATCCAAGACCGACAAAGGTACTGGAACTGGATGGCACCCCGACGGAAGTGTCAACTGCTATTACTCTCTGGGTGGGCTGACTACCGTCTTTGAGACGGAAATCTTCGCCAATGGATAATTGGGAGGAAATGGTGCGGGAAACGTATAGGAGTCTGTAGTGACAGTCAAGCTGCACTTAAGGCCCTGGAGAACGCACGTGTTACCTCTAAGATTGTCCAAGAATCTAAGTTGAAGCTAAAATCAGTCGCGAGACGTAATAAGCTCCAACTTATCTGGGTTCCGGGACACTGTGGTGTCCCAGGTAACGAAAATGCCGATGAACTGGCTAACTGTGGATCAGGGTGTATACCCATGGAACCAAAACCAATAATTGGTACCAGTCTAGCAGGAACCCCGGACCGGATCAAGTCCTGTGTAAATAACTTACATAGAGAACGTAGGTCTAGCTTAGGAAGCTATAAAATTGCCAAGTGTTTTGTGATAAGCCCGAACAGGAAAGCAGGGGATTTCCTTCAGAAGCTAGGAAGGAAAGATCTCCGTTGGTTGGGCTAATCACGGGACACAATCCATTGGGGCGACATATGGCCAACATGGGCATCGTCGAAGATCCGACTTGCATATCCTGCCTAGAGGAGGTAGATAGTACAGAGCATTTCTCTGTGCATGTCCTGCCTTCTCCAGAACGAGATTGCGCACGCTGGGTTCTGATGTGTGATCTCCTGAGATTCATTAAAAAGTCCGGGAAATTTGTGGAAAAGACCATACAACGCTTCCTTTCCATCCAATTTCTCTTTTTCCCATTCCCATCTCCTCTATCAGCCTTTTTCCTGAGCTTTAAGTACAATGGGCTATAAAGCCTGAGTGCATGGGTAATGGCCTCCCTAAGGTTATTTCCTCGGCTCCCCCTCACATCCATCCGAAGGCCGGTCCCACAAAGGTATTTGAATACAGAAAAACTGCAGTTTACCATAACCCTCCATGCAATGGAAAAATATAACCAACATACAAATACAATTGAAGGCTTGTAGTGTCACGCAAAACATTCAATGCTTCAATACCATAAAAGCAAAAAAGGTTTTATTGGCTATTTGGCGAAATTTAAGCTTATAAAATAATGTAAAGCTAGAAACGTTTTTTAATACGGCAGGTACTTTGTACAACCCCCTTCAGCCCTCATTGTCCGAAAGTGATGGCGAAGTTGAATACGAAATAGCTTTGGACCAAGAGTAGAGTAAGAAAAAATTAAAAACTATATTCATTAAAAACAAAAGTATACATTTTTATATTTTGTTGTAAAGGCTGTTTAACTTCTGGGGAA
Organism: Melieria crassipennis; assembly: GCA_963668005.1. Lineage (NCBI taxonomy): Eukaryota > Metazoa > Arthropoda > Insecta > Diptera > Ulidiidae > Melieria > Melieria crassipennis. Next base: position 42,476,002 of record OY764963.1, on the reverse strand, counting down.
AGGCCGCGCAAATTATTGTTGAAATAAAAGATTTGTGATTGTCGGTTCTATGTCTATATCTTGGTTTTATTAATGGAGTGTTTGTTGATTGTTTATAAATGTACACAGGTTAAATGTTAATGTTTAAGTTGATCGCGGGGATCGGTGCTCGTTAGCCGGAGTTCGTACCTCGAGTGTCCGCCGGTCGCGCAAGCTCCCTTCGGGATGGCCAGGGTTGCCAGCCCTACATATAAACACATAAAGAGACACACACAATACAATATTATTGACAAATATTTAATTTTAGGAGCCGCGCTACAGGCGGTGTTTAGCGATCTAAACAAAGGGAATTCCACAGGCTACAATATGGTAACAAACTTATACTTATACCTTAACCCTTTCGGTACTTCTTTTTTGCTTTAGACTTTAAAAATCATTCTTTTCCATTTTATTACTGTTTAAGGCTACGTAATGATTAATCAAAATTAATTTTTTTAAATATTGTTCGAAAAAGTGGTTTTTGGGTATCATGCCATATGGCATAGAATGTACTTATGGGGGTCCTACCATGTAACACTTTCAAAAAATGAATTTTTTTTTTTTTAATTTTTCTAAAGTTAATGTATCTAAAAGTACGATACAAAAAGGAATTTGCTGAAATCCGAAGGGAAAACAGGTTTTACGGCAAGTTTTATCATGCTTTCCACTGAGTTCTCGCAGCGCGCCAGGCCGACATGAGGCGTTTTTCTCAGAACCACTTTTTTCGGCCTGGTACCCCGCATTTATAAGGAACCAGTGGACGGATTTTGATAATTTTTTTTTTAATGTGTGTAAATGTTGTCGCTATCGTTCGGTACAAGATGAGCTTCCAATTGTTATAAACAAATAATAAAAAATTGTTTTTATCTGCTTAATAAACCGAAAAATTAGATTTTTCTTTTTCATGATCCGCCATTTTGACAATTGTAAAGATAATTATGTGAATTATTACCGTACGATAGCGGCAAGTCTGCAGATTGTAAAAAACCTTTCCTTTTGTGTTTCAGACGAACAGTTTTTGCAAAATCGTGTGTACCATCAACCCACATACTTTTGGAAGGCCTTATTTCGCAGGGGTGCTGTGGCTACAGCATAACACATATTTCTTAAACTTCGATTTTTTTTATACTAAAAGGACCAATAATATTGAATACTTTTCCTTCTGCAAGATCCCAAAAAACGCCTCGAAAAACGGCGTTTACATGGTAGGACCCCCTTAAAGGAAAACAAATTATTTAAAATTATTAAGATCTATTTATTAGATTTAAAACAGAACTTACTAATAAAATAAGCTGAGTAGGTATATCAGAGACATATCTGATAGATCAGTACATGATTCCTGGTACACAGCTAAGGAAGTAGTACGTGCATTTCACCGAAATCCTGGACTTTCGATTAGAGATGTGAAAGAAAGGTCTTCGAACATTCAAAGTTCCACTAACACCGAACAGAAACGACAAACAAAATTGTGCACCATTTCGGATGCATAGTTATGGACGACGAAACGTACGTCAAAGGCGACTTCAAGCATCTTCCTGGTCAATTGTTTTATACTGCCAAGAAGAAAGGTAACGTAGCCCAAAAATTTATTAGTTATTTATTTATTTAAAAAAATAGCCTAGAATTAGTTAACAATTCTTACAGACTAACCGAAAAGTAAGATATTATAAAAATTAAATACTAAATACTATAAGTCTTTCCAGCAATGCCCCAATTCCATTTGGGGCATTAAAAGAATAATTAATTTTGCAACGTGGAATAAGAAACAGATCTTGACTTCGCAGAGTTCTCAACGGAGCTAAAAAGTTTATACGCTGAAGTAGGCACGAAGCGTCAATAGCGCCACGAATTAGATCAAAGATAAACATTATACAGAGGAAAGACCTTCTGCTATTTAAAGAGCGCGAATCAATGAGCATGCATCGCGAGCTATAAGAGGGAATGGGATTTTCAAAATGTAGGGAACTAAGAGCAAACCGAAGGAAAGCCTTTTAAATGCGGCCTAAACGTTTCATTTGGCACTCATAAAAGGGCCTCCAGATAAAATCCGCATATTCTAATTTTGAGGGTACCAGGGATATGTAAAGTAGTTTAGTGTATATGGATCAGTAAAGTCCGAACTGAAACGGCGGATGAAACCAAGCATAGCATAAGATTTAGCAATTGTGAGGCTTAGGTGCTTGTGAAACAAAAATGTTAAGTCGAAGTAGACCCCTAAATCCGAAACCTCAGTAATGGCTTTGGGACGAGTATTACAGATAGAATAACAAGTAGGAATAGGAGCACGAGACTTAGAAAATGACATATGAAAACATTTATTGATGTTTAACGATAGGCGGTTGACACAACACCAATCGGTGACCTTTTGAAGATCCGATTGGAGAAAAGCCGCGCCTGAGGCATTCCTGATGGAAGTGTAGATCTTTAAGTCATCGGCATATAGTAGAAAGTAAGAATTGGTGAAGCAACTGGAAATATCATTGATAAAAATAACAAAGAAAAGGGGACCTAAAATACTACCCTGGGGAACATCAGAAGAAGCAGTAAACGGTAAGGAAGAAACATTATCAACCACAACAACACATTTACGATTAAAAAGATAAGAGTAGATCCATTGACAGTCTGCGATTACCGGTCACAGTGATAAGACGTAAATTTTTGAGAGATCAACCGAAAGAAAAAAAAAGAAAGAATTTCAAAGAGTGCCATTGAACACAATAACAAATCAGTGAAAGAACAAACCGTACAGTGATACAAAAAAAATAAAAATAAAAAAACAATCAACATGAACGAACCACCTGACGTTCAACACAGAAATGTTTCACCCCACCTCTCCTTTGAAATGGACAACAGTAAAGAATTTCCGAATAAAACGAACGGACCAAAACACCTGATCATAAAAAGAAGCAACAATGAGGAATCACTCGCAAGAACCTCTCCATTTCTAATCAAAAAGGTGATCGACGCTGTATGCGGCGAAGTAAGTTCATGCACAAAAACAAACAACGGCATCCTACACGTTAAAACAAAAACAGCAGCACAAGCAAAGAAACTATACAAACTCACCTCACTCTCCCCAACAATTAAAGAAGAAGTTTCAGAAAACACAACACTCAACTACACAAAAGGGGTAATATACAACAACGATTTAAGAGGAGTAAGCGAGGAAGAAATATTAGAAGAATTGAGAGCACAAAACATAACTAGCGTCAACAAAATATTAAAAAACACAACAACAGTTTAACTGAGACAGGATTGGTAATTCTCACATTCTCAGCACTGGATTTGCCTGAACACATATTTATTGGCTACCAAAAAACATACAAACGTCCATACATACCCCTCCCGCTCCGATGTAAAAATTGTCACCGCTTCGGTCACCCAACCAAATTTTGTAAAAATGCAAAACTCTGCGCCAACTGTGGTGAAACATATCACACAAACCACGAAAATGAAGAAAAATGCGACAAAACCCCAACATATAACAACTGTGTAACAAACAACAATAATGAAACCACACATTCAACCTACAACAAAACCTGCCCAGTATTCATAATGCAAAAAGAAATTCAAGCGATTAAAACTATACATAAAGTCGACTTTAAAAAAGCTACAGAAATGTACAAACAAAGAAATAACAACACATATAATAAAACCCTCCGAACGCAAATAACATACGAAACAACAGAAGACACTCAACTGCTCCACCAAAAAAATTAAAAAAAAAAGGAGGTAATACAACAACAAGTGCATCGAATAAAGACGCATCGATTAGCACAAACCTTAACACAAATGACAACGAAATATCAGAAAAAAACATAGAAAAAAGTAACAACTTCATCCAACATACCGAAGAGCCAACAACAAGCAACTACACCAATAACAAACAGTAAAATAAAAATTCTCCCACGCAATACACCGAAACGGTTACGCACTCAACTTAAAGCGAAAACGATCAAAAGGAACACAGCAAAATCAACAAAACCCAACACACCAAATTTCGACTCCGATAGTGAAGTCGATTTTCTCATGGAACCATAAATATGGACATGCACCACCTAAACATCCTACAATGGAACATTAAAGGATACGTAAACAATTATATTGACTTACAATTACTAATTAAAAAACACAACTGTAAAATAATCTCACTACAAGAAACTCATATTCAGTCATTAACAAACCTACCTATACCTATTAACTTTAGTCTATACCCATCAACAGCCAAAACTAACTCATTTGGAGGATCCGCACTACTAATCCACCAATCGATTCAACATGAACTACTAACCCTAAATAACAATTTTGATAGCTTAGCGATTAAAATACATTCAAAACTAAAATTTACTATCTACTCGACTTACATCCCACCTAGCAAACAAGTTTCCTTAACGGACCTAAACAACCTTTACAGCCTCCCGGAACCTCACAGATTAATAACAGGAGACTTCAACAGCTGGCACTCCAGCTGGGGATCTAAAACAGACAACCCAAGAGGAAAAATAATATCAAATTTCATATCCAATTCTAATATCATCGTGCTAAACGATGGCTCACCTACTCACTACTCAACACGACATACCCTAACTCACATTGACCTAACTCTAGCATCCCCTGACTTAGCTCTATACACATCCTGGAAAACCGACTCAAACCTATCAGGAAGTGACCACTTACTTACTTACTTACTTAACTGGCCATAACAACCCGTTATCGGGTTACGGCCTGCCGCAAAACTTCTCTCCAGGCGCCTCTGCTTCGCGCGCGCCTTCTCCAGTTGGTCACACCAAGAGATACCAGGGCCTCTTCCACTTGGTCCTTCCACCGGAGACATGGCCTCCCTCTTCGCCGTCGACCTCCAACCATCGCATCGAACACCTTTTTCGCCGGAGCTTCGTCGTCCATGCGGCAGACATGACCGAGCCAGCGTAGCCGCTGGATGTTAATTCGCTGCGGTCCGTCCATGTCCTTATACAGCTCATACAGCTCGTTATTGGTTCGTATGCGATAGTCGTCACCAACACGAACAGGGCCGAAGATTTTGCGAAGTACCTTCCTCTCGAACACTCCAAGGGCCGCTATGTCGTTTCGTGTCATTGTCCATGCTTCAGCGCCATAGAGGAGCACGGGCAAGATGAGCGTCCTATAGAGTGCAAGTTTTGTCGGTCGAGAGAGGTCTCTACTTCTCAATTGCCTACCGAGACCGTAGTAGCACCTGTTGGCAAGAGTAATCCTTCGCTTTATCTCCAGACTGACATTGCTGCTGTTGATGGCGGTGCCAAGGTAGACGAATTCCTTGACAACTTCAAAGGTATACCTGTCGGCCTCGACGTGAGACCCTAGCCGCTGCGAGTCCCTGCGTGTAGACAGCATATACTTCGTCTTGCCCTCATTTACCACCAGACCCATTTTGGCAGATTCTCTGTCGATAGCAGCAAATGCAGCGGTGACATCTCGCTTGTTACGCCCGATGACATCAATGTCATCAGCGTAGGCAAGGAGCTGGACACTTTTGTTGAAGATTGTGCCATTACGATGTACACCGGCCTTGCGCAGAACACTCTCCATGGTGAAGTTGAAGAGGTCGCAGGACAAAGGATCGCCCTGTCTGAAACCTCGAACGGTATCAAAGGGGTCGGAGAGGTCACTTCCAACCTTGACGGAGCTGCGCGTATTGCTCAACGTCGCTCTGCAAAGTCTAACGAGCTTTGCAGGGATACCAAGTTCAGACAATGCGGCATATAGGCGATCCCTTATCGGGCTATCGAATGCTGCCTTGTAATCGATGAAGAGATGGTGTGTATCGATTTGGTTCTCATGGGTCTTCTCCAGGATTTGGCGTAGAGTGAATATCTGGTCGATGGTGGACTTACCAGGTCTAAAGCCGCACTGATAAGGTCCAATCAGCGCCTTGGCGAGTGGCTTTAATCTTTCACATAGTACGCTCGTCAGGACCTTGTATGCAATGGGAAGTAGGCTGATACCCCTGTAGTTGGCGCATATTGTTGGGTCGCCTTTCTTCAGCACAGGACAAAGGGCACTGAGGTTCCAATCGTTGGGCATTCGTTCCTCCAGCCATATTTTGCAAATGAGCTGATGCATGCACCCAATCAGCTCACCGCCGCCGGCCTTGAACAATTCAGCTGGTAGCCCATCCGGCCCTGCAGCTTTGTTGTTCTTGAGTCGCTGGATAGCGACCCGGACCTCGTCATGGCTGGGCGGTGGCACATCCACACCGTCGTCGTCGATTGGTGCCATCTGGACATCTTCACCACTGGCGGTATTGTTCCTTTCGTCGCCTGCGAGCAGCTTGGTGAAGTGCTCCTTCCACAACCTCAGCACACCCTGCGCATCCGTAACCAGATCCCCGTTTTCGTCTCTGCAAGAAGATGCCCCGGGCTTAAATCCTTCCGTGAGACGCTTAACTTTTTGGAAGAATTTTCGGGCGTCATTCCTGCTCCTGCACTCCTCGATTTCCTCACGCTCGCGCCTTTCTTGCTCCCGTTTCTTGCGTCTAAAAAGGCACCTCTCTTTCTTCCTCTCCTCCCGGTATTTTTCTGTCATGGCTCGCGTGGCGGCCGACTGCAGGGTCTTCTTGTAGGCAGCATTCTTCACTGCAGTGGCTGCGCGACACTCTTCATCGTACCATTGGTTTTTTGGTGGTGGGCGTCGAAAACCAAGGACATTTTCTGCGGCCTCGCGCATAGAGTGGGATAAGTGAGCCCATAATCCGCCGATGTCATCAGGTGGAGAGGGGGAGCGACCGAGCTGGTTAGAGAGTTGAGCGGAGTAGGCTTCGGCTACCCCTTGTGATCGCAGCTTACTGATGTCCAGCTTTCTTCGCAAACTAGGTTGTGCGGTCTTCGCTGCGCAAAGACGCATGCGTACCTTGGCTGCAACAAGGTAGTGGTCCGAGTCGATGTTGGGTCCTCGGAACGTGCGCACATCTAGAATGCTAGAAGCATGCCTTCCATCAATCACAATGTGATCAATCTGGTTGCGGGTGGATTGATCGGGGGATAACCAGGTCGCCTTATGGATATCGAGGTGCTGGAATCTGGTGCTACTAACTACCATGTTTCGTGCCGCGGCGAAATCGATCAGCCTCAGACCGTTGTTCGAAGTGGTCCCATGGAGGCTGAACTGCCCGACTGTGGGGCCAAAGATGCCTTCTCGCCCGACCTTTGCGTTGAAGTCCCCGAGGACAATTTTGACGTCGTGGGCCGGGCACCTGTCGTAGACGTCCTCGAGCTTCGCATAGAAGGCATCCTTGGTCGCATCGTCCTTCTCTTCCGTCGGGGCGTGCGCGCAAATTAGGCTGATGCTAAAGTATTTAGCTTTGATGCGGATCGAAGCCAGCCGTTCGTTCACCGGAGTGAACCGAGAGACGTGGTGGCGAAGTCTCTTGCTGACCACAAATCCGCAGCCAAATTCGCGCTTCTCCGCATGGCAGCTGTAGTAGATATCGCAGTCTGCTCGCTTGGAGCAACCTTGTCCTGTCCATCGCATTTCCTGGATGGCGGTGATGTCAGCCTTACATTTCGTGAGGGCTTCCGCCAGTTGGATAGAGGCACCTTCCCTATAGAGGGTCCGGACATTCCAGGTGCATATCCTCAAATCATGGTCCTTGAATCGTTTGCTGTGGTCGTCAACATTGTGGGTTCCTTCCGAGGCTTGCTTTTTGGCTTTCATTGGTAGATGATTTTCCGTGGCGGGCACCAAACCCTGCGCACAACCCAAATTTTAAGTCCTGGGGATTGGACTCGCTGCACACATTAGTTCACTATTCAGCGGATGCCAAATAGCTATCCAGAAGGGCCGCGCGGAGGCTGTGCATCAGCTTGGATTGGACAGGGACAAGGATCGTTCTGGCGTTCGCCAGGTTGAACGCAATCAGAGACTTTACCTTGTATGTCCGCACCCTTCCTTCCACTACCCAATTATTATACAACTTTTCCCCACCAACAATAATATTCACCAAATAACGCGCCCAAAATTTAACATACACAGAGCCAAATGGGAGAAATTCCATGATATGGCAAATAAAATAAATTCCCAATATCCTGAAAGCAACAACATGAATAAAGAAGCCGCAAACATAAAAAAATCATTCTACATAGTGCCAACGAAACTATCCCCCAATACATCTCCCAAAAAATGAAAAAAAAAATTACCCCTTGGTGGAACAAAACACTTGAAAACCTTAAGAAAGAAAAACAACGACTCTTTAACAAACTAAACAGAGACATTACAACGGAAAACATTCTTAAATTCAAACGAGCTAACGCAATATATAGAAGAGAAATAAAAATAGCAAACCGAAAAGCCCTTACTGCCCTAACAACCGAGATCAACCCTTCATCCTCACAGGAAAAAATCTGGTCAAATATAAGGAAACTGTGTGGAATAAAACCAAAATTACCCATCCACTGTTTAAATGTTGCAAACCAACAAACCACAATAATAAACAAAACTGAGATTGCTAACAGATTAGCCAAAGAATGGTCCGAACAATCAGACAACGGTGCGTTCCCCAAGCAATTCAATCATTAGGGGTATTCTCGATGTATTGCACGGAGGAAGAATTCGTAAAAATGCAACCGTGCAAGACTGGAAAATGCTACACATCGAGAACGCACAAAAAAGCACACATTGCAAATATTGCAAAAATGCCGCAAACTTTCTCCAATTCTTTTTAATTTGGTTTTCGGTTGATCCATTTCTACCTGCAAGCAAGACATATATGCAAATTATATAAAAAGGTTGAAATAAAACCAAATATAAAGAAAATACGCTTGCGCACACGAAGAAAATTAAATGGCTGCCGCACAATCGCGATGTCACACACAAAACAAGGGTTTTTGCGTAGCATGACATGCAAAAAATGCAAACTGTTTTTGCTTGTATTTTGTTGTTGTGTCGTTGCTCGAAATGCATGGCCATGTCAATTATGCATTTCGTGCACGATGTCAGGGCTATGCAAGACATCGAGAATACCCCTATTATAAAAATATAGCTTTGACGACATTGCCAAACCTTATAACTAGCCGGTCAGCACTCGTAATCGAACAAGATATATCCCCCCCTCGAAATTGCAATAGCCATTAACACCCTAAAAGGAAAAACACCAGGCATTGACCGAATATCATATCCGATGATCAAAAATCTTCCCATCGCAACAAAAAACCGAATCACCTCTTTCTATAACAAGATATTCAATAGCTACATCCCCCAGACGTACAAAACCAGTCTCGTTATTCCAATTTTGAAACCAAACCAAAACAAAACATCCTCAAACTCATATAGACCAATCTCACTAAATCCATGCTTGTCTAAGCTGTTAGACAAGATTATGGCTAACCGTTTATGGTGGTGGGTCAAAACGAACAAATTTGTACATGCTAATGAAATAGGTTTTCAAAAAGGAAAACCTATATCTGATTCGCTACTATATTTAGATCACCAAATCATGCAATCCCTCTCCACCGGGAAACATATTTCTATTATATCTTTAGACTTCTGTAAAGCCTACGATAAAATAGGAATTCACATAATCCTTAACCAATTGCATAAATGGAAAACCGGACCAAAGATGTACAACTATATTAAAAACTACATGTCGAACAGGAAGATCATTGTAAAAGTTGACAAAACCTGCTCCAACATGTATCCACTAACGAACGGCATACCACAAGGTTCACCAATCTCCGTCATACTTTTCCTAATAGCATACAATAAACTGGCTGAAACCATCTCACTTTGCAAAGAAATCGACTTCATTGCCTACGCAGACGATTTTTTAATTTTAAAGAAACTAAATAAATTTAAAAACCCATACATAGACATCTCTACTTTATTCAATAACATACTAAAGTGGTGCGAATATTCAGGCGCCCAACTCTCAGTCACTAAGTCTAACCATCTCCATATATGCAGAAAACACTCCTGTAACCCAAAACTCCAATGCAATAATCTCTCCATTAACCAAGTAGACAACCTTAAAATTCTGGGAATTATATTTAATAAACGATACCGATGGAACTCACACATCGAGTACTTAACCAAAGCAATATCAAAACGCTTAAACATTATAAAATGCTTAGCATCACGAAAATTTAACTGCAACACTCACACCCTTACTTCAATAGTTCATGCCTTAATCAAAGCCAAAATAGATTACGGTATTTATTTGTACGGCAACGCACCAAAGACAGTAATGAACAAAATTCACACAATTTACAATGCAGCCATACGAATATCCCTCGGCGCTCTCAAAACAACACCAATAAACTCATTACTGCTAGAAGCAAAAATGATGTCACTACCTAACAGCACAGAATTCGCAACAGCAAAATTAGCCACAACCATTACTTTTAGCAACACCTCACCCCTAGGTAAAACTATAACTAAATACAGAAAATCGAAAAAGACAGTACCTTCAATAATAGACAAATTGATATCAATCTGTTCCCTTTCAAATATACCAATAGCACACACGAATACCCAAAACGACAAACTACCAATATGGCAATTCAACCCTGATTCAATTAACATATCACTAGAATGCTTTAAAAAATCCTCTACACCAAACTCAATGTACATACAAAAATTCTACGAACTAAAAGAACAATTAAAAAATTACACATTCATATACACCGACGGCTCTAAAACTGACGAACATACCAGCTTTAGCATAACAAAAGACAAAATAATAAAACTATAGTGCTGAACTCATAGCAATATATGAAGCAACCACATACACATCCAAACTGAACGGGAAATATGAAATATGTTCTCATGACTCATTAGCATCAATTAAAAAAATTAAAAACCTAAACAATAATGAATATTATTCAAATAACATACGAAACCTGTTAATACGAACTTATCCAAGAATAAAATTAATTTGGGTACCTGGTCACGCTCAAATACCAGGCAATGAATTTGCCGACCAAACCGCAAAAAACGCACTGACGAGACCTTTGCTCACTGTACCTAACTTTAACCCAGATGACATCAAAAAATATTTCAAAAAAATTCAATGGGCCAAACACAGCAGTCTGACAGACAATATGTCATGTAACTGGAGGAAAAAAATATGTTCAAACACATCAAATATAACGAACGTACTCAAACACATAAAAAATACTGAAATCACCAGAAAAGACCAAATTATAATAGCTAGAATCCGACTAGGCCACACCAGAATCACCCACGAACACATATTAAACAAAAGCAGAATATGTAAACTCTGCAACTCACATCCCATAGACATCGACTATATCCTAAACTCCTGCCCAACATTCCACCCACAAAGACAACGCTATTTTTCAAACAATCACCCAGTTGACCTTCTAAAAAACATTAACAAGGACAATATCCAAATTATTTTAAATTTTATTAAAGCCTGTAATTTAACGGATCAAATATAAATGTAAATTTCAACACCTAGATATATAAGATATTCCACATATATGTATACATAGAGTTTATAAGTTAATTAAAAAACTAAAATCAAAACGCAAATAATCAACATATAACCAATACATTTAGAATAACTAAGCATAAGGCCTTAGATGCCAAAGCTTACAATTCCAATTACAGTATAATTAACTTAATATTGTAGAGTGAAAACCTAGTGCAGCCATTTTGAAACCAGGATTGAATGACTTAGGGCCGTTTTCTCAACTTACCGATAAAGTGACCTTTAGCTAAAGGTCCCGGTAAAGTGCCCGGTAACTATTTTCGTTTTCTCAACTGCCTGATAAATATAAATTTAAGCAATCAGCTGTTTTTGAAAAATTATAATTATTTTTGAAGGAAAAAAAGAAAAATGTTGCCTGGCAGAACCTTGATGATGCTTTTACTGCCGAATGGGGCGTGTCGCGACGTTGGAAATCGTTGAGGGACAAGTTCGACAGCATGAAGCGCAAATCCAAGCTGGAACTTGCAGCGGAGAAGAGCGAGAGGTATCGCACAGGTGGCGGCCCAGCAGCGATTGGAAATGTCAGCAGTGCAAAGCAGTGAAATTGTCCAATCGGCTGTTATATGTTCTATTTGTCGCATTTTGCGACTCCGTACCTTCAAAAACGTCTTCCAGTGCATAAATATAAAAAACACGCCTATTTTCCATACCGAAAGATCTCAAATTTAATTTCAAATTGTAATTTCATTACCAGCTGTTTTTTGTTTGTAAACAAACATATGCATGTACTTGGCACTACTTCCACTTAAAGTTCACTTTAAAGTTTAACAGGCACTCAATCTGACCGGTAAGTTTTATCGGGAGGATAAAACGAAAATGCGTTTATCGGCCCACTAAAGTGAACTTTAAAGTTAAAGGTAAGTTGAGAAAACGGGCCTTACAGTGTCAAAAGCTTTAAAAAAGTCCGTGTAAATAGTGTCAACTTGGAAACCTTCACTAAATTGCTGCTAAGCAATATTCAGAGAAAACGGCAAGGAAACGACCTGCCAGACACAAAACCATGCTGTTAAGGAGAGATTAAGCTTTTGACTGCAAAGTAAAGCTTCTTAATCAGGGATTCAAACAATTTTGAAACAGTCGATAATTTGGAAATTGGCCTGTAGTTAGCAATGTTATTCTTGCTGCCACTTTTGAAAATGGGGGTAATGGAAGGAACTTTCCACGCATCAATAAATTCGCCAGATTCCAGTGAACGATTAAAGATAATTAAAAGCGGAGAGACAAAGGAATCACAATTCTTTAATAGGCACATCGAAAGTCCGTCTACATCACTTTGCGTAGAGGATTTAAGACAACCAATGCCTTCAATTACGTCCTCACGAGAAAAGCACAATTAACCAAAGTTTATGTGAGAGTTAAGGTTCGTCTCAAAATTTGCAGGAGCGTCAGTATCACTCAGAAAATTTTAACGGAAAAAATCCGCAAAAAGGTTAGCTGCCTCAAAGGAGGTATTCGCCGTCACATCATTCAAAAAGACTTTAGTAGTAATATTAGCGCAAAGTTTTTTAGAATTGACGAAACGCCAAAAGGCTTTCGGATTCGATTTGATCTCAGATTCAAACTTCCGGTTATAGCTCTTATGAAGCAAATCGCTCAACGAATTGAATTTTTTAGAGTAAAACAGGTATTTAAGTTTAAAGTGTGAATTACAAGTAACTTTAAATTTTTTATAGAACTTATTTCTCAAATAGCAGCCGCCGTGGCTCAGTTGGTTAGTGCGTTGGACCGCGAGTCGAAGGCAGCAACCCCAGGTTCAATACTGCCTGTAATAACACCTAAAAAAAAAATAACGGGAAAACTCGTTTTCTCTTTCGGTGGCTGTCCTCTCAGCTGGAAATGGCAAACCTCTGAGAGTAAAAATTGCTTATGAAAAAGCTCCCAACCTGCCGTTCGGAACCGGCATAAAACTGTAGGTCCCTTCCACCCGCGTACAAATTCACACGCACAACACGGGTGGTTGCGGGAAGCTAGGCCTTAGTCTCGCGTAAGCGGGCTGTCGTGCCAGTCAATTATTTAAAATTATTATTATTTCTCAAATTCTTTAGTTTTTTTAACTTATTAGTAAACCAAGGTATTTTATAACATCTCTTTTTTAACAGTGGGATATGTTTAGCACAAATGTCATCCACCTTTTTTTTTTGAAGATATCAAAACAATTAGAAACATCATGCCCTGAGAAAAGAAAGTCCCATTGCAGCGCATGTAATACATTATTTATTAATAGAAAGTTACACTTTTTAAAATTAAAGCTAGTTTTCTGGTTAACCAAGAATTTATTTTTAAACTCATAAAAAAAAAACCCCGAGCAAGAGAAAGGTAGGAGACATTCCTATAGGGAAAAGTTCATGCCATCACTAATGAACACCAAATCGAGAATTCTATTAAGTTTATTTACTAAATTATTTATCTGAATTAAGTTTATGTATTGAAGATTGTCTAAAACATAGGTCTCCACAAAAGTAATTGCATTATTAGGATATAAGGCCAAACTATTATCCAAATAAGACCATTCAATATTACACAAATTGAAATCACCCACGAAACAAAAGTGATAATTGGGGTATTTCGTTGCTAATGTTAAAATGTTGTCTACATGGGCGTTATAAAGATGATCCCCACTAGCAGCTGGGATATAGGAAGCACAGATAAAGAGCTTTGAGGCTCCCTCAACCGCAACGCATAGTTGATCGAGGAGAGTGTCTGAGTCCCGCAGAGGAACAAGCCACGACCGTAATTTGCAATTAACTGCAATGAGGACCCCACCGCCTCTAGACAAACCAGTTTTCACGGCATCCCTATCTTTACGATAGACATTATAAAGATTCGCATAAAAAAATTCGTTATCAAAGAAATCCTTAGTTAACCAGGTCTCTACGAGTACACAAATTTCATAATCCAAGTGAGAACTCATTGTGAATTATCCGCCAGGTTCCAGAAACCGAGTGAAAGTGAAATTGGAAGTGAATTTGAAACCGAGTGAAAATGTAGTTGGTGTTCTAGAAACCGAGTGATTTCAATTCCACATGTTCATTTTGAACTCGTTATAATTTTCTTCTCGCTGAATTTCCTGTCTGCTGAATGTTGTCGAGCAAAACAAAAAGTAAAAACAGAAATGCATTTGCTGTGACCATTGGTGCAAACAATGATTATTCAGAGGAAAAGATAAAAAGGAAGATTTTGCGCGATCACTCTAACGCGGGAGGGAGGGAGGGAGAGCGAAAACTTTCGAAGTGCCATTTTTTGCAGAAATTCCAGATTCCGTTATAGGCTCCGTTGACGGTACACACGTGCGTATAACGAAGCCAAATCATGACCACACGCTTTTTTACAACAGAAAGGGATACTTCAGCATAAATACAATGATTGTAAGTGGTATAAATTTTCAAGTGTAAATTTCCGAGAAACAAACATTTGAAGATATGTGATTATCAAATGGTGATCAGGGCTGTGGATGTCGTCGCCTTGGCTCGAGCCACGAATCATTGATTTGGAGCGTTAGCCAAGCTCATGATTACTTTGTAGGCAGCTACGAATCTGGCGAGCGCAGAAACTGTTTACTAGGCGATGCTGGTTACCCTCTTGAGCCGTTTTTAGTGACACCGTATAGGGATCCACAAATCGGAACACCTCAGTATGCATTCATCATGAAGCATTCGTCTGCGCGGAACGTCGTAGAGAGGACCATTGGCGTTCTTAAAAGTCGCTTCAGATGTTTGGCCCGCTTGCTGCAATACCAACCGAAGAAAGTAGTGCGACTAATAAATGTTTTTATACAATTCTGTCATTTTCACTTTCTGCTGCTGAAGTGATTTCAATTCACATTTTTTCTAGTGAATTCGGTTTCTAGAACATGCAAAATAACTCGGAATTCCTTTTTAAAAACGAGTGGAATTGAGCGAGTGAAAGTGAAATGTAGAACACCAAAAAGTGAATTTGAAGTGATTTCATTTCAATTTCACTCGAAAGTGAAATCTAGAACCTGGCTGTATGCCCCAGATTTAGTTCTGAGACCCGATATATTTTGGCAGTAAATTCTTAGACTTATTAACCCTAGAGCTCTTAGCATCCGCTAGGCGCCTGTCTGAGGTACATCGGGTCTTTGAAAAAAACGGAAGGGACGTAATTCTACATTAGCAGGCCAAAGATTAGAACACAGTACCTTCTCATAACAAATTTCAGAAACTCCTAATTTAAAATTTACTTTTTTCAACGATTCTAAAGCCGTATCTTTCTTAATAAGTTTATAGCACAAAAGGTGCTTAACATCAATATCAGCATGCTTGGAAACATAGTTAATAATATCAGCTTCCGTCACTTTGGGGAGAAACGAAGAGATGTGAAGCCATTTCATTCGAACCGCAACATCTAATTCTTTGTTGCTGTTGGAACCAACGGCCACCGATTGTTTTTGTTTACTTCTATTGCGTTTGGCGGCATTTGTCCATTCAGGGTTACGTTGCGAGGTTGGAGTGGGAGAATTTTGCATGTTAACAGCATCAGAGACCGCAGCCACATCAGAATCACTAGCAGCAGCAGCATCAACAAAAGAAACAGCATTGGTTACAGGAGACTTTCCCATAACTGCAGACTGGACACGCCGATAGTTAGGGTCAACGATCTTTGCCTTTGAGCGTGACAGAGTCAGCTGATGAGAGAGCGACGCCATATTTGGCGGCGCCGGTCGAGCAGATGTCAAAGCAGCGATCGGGCGCAATGCAACATTCGGAGAAGCACCGGGGTTGGCAACATTCCGAACAGTAGGACTGGGAGTGAGAGATAGCGAGTGAGAGCCAGCATCAGCCGGGCTGGCAGCAGCGACATCAGATTGGGCGCGAGGAAGACCGTTTGCAACATCAACTAAGTTCGCAGCAACTTCAGTAGGAACGTTGTTGGTACACTGATTAGGCAGCAAAGCACAGATGAGTAGATTAGTGACACCGTATAGGGATCCACAAATCGGAACACCTCAGTATGCATTCATCATGAAGCATTCGTCTGCGCGGAACGTCGTAGAGAGGACCATTGGCGTTCTTAAAAGTCGCTTCAGATGTTTGGCCCGCTTGCTGCAATACCAACCGAAGAAAGTAGTGCGACTAATAAATGTTTTTATACAATTCTGTCATTTTCACTTTCTGCTGCTGAAGTGATTTCAATTCACATTTTTTCTAGTGAATTCGGTTTCTAGAACATGCAAAATAACTCGGAATTCCTTTTTAAAAACGAGTGGAATTGAGCGAGTGAAAGTGAAATGTAGAACACCAAAAAGTGAATTTGAAGTGATTTCATTTCAATTTCACTCGAAAGTGAAATCTAGAACCTGGCTGTATGCCCCAGATTTAGTTCTGAGACCCGATATATTTTGGCAGTAAATTCTTAGACTTATTAACCCTAGAGCTCTTAGCATCCGCTAGGCGCCTGTCTGAGGTACATCGGGTCTTTGAAAAAAACGGAAGGGACGTAATTCTACATTAGCAGGCCAAAGATTAGAACACAGTACCTTCTCATAACAAATTTCAGAAACTCCTAATTTAAAATTTACTTTTTTCAACGATTCTAAAGCCGTATCTTTCTTAATAAGTTTATAGCACAAAAGGTGCTTAACATCAATATCAGCATGCTTGGAAACATAGTTAATAATATCAGCTTCCGTCACTTTGGGGAGAAACGAAGAGATGTGAAGCCATTTCATTCGAACCGCAACATCTAATTCTTTGTTGCTGTTGGAACCAACGGCCACCGATTGTTTTTGTTTACTTCTATTGCGTTTGGCGGCATTTGTCCATTCAGGGTTACGTTGCGAGGTTGGAGTGGGAGAATTTTGCATGTTAACAGCATCAGAGACCGCAGCCACATCAGAATCACTAGCAGCAGCAGCATCAACAAAAGAAACAGCATTGGTTACAGGAGACTTTCCCATAACTGCAGACTGGACACGCCGATAGTTAGGGTCAACGATCTTTGCCTTTGAGCGTGACAGAGTCAGCTGATGAGAGAGCGACGCCATATTTGGCGGCGCCGGTCGAGCAGATGTCAAAGCAGCGATCGGGCGCAATGCAACATTCGGAGAAGCACCGGGGTTGGCAACATTCCGAACAGTAGGACTGGGAGTGAGAGATAGCGAGTGAGAGCCAGCATCAGCCGGGCTGGCAGCAGCGACATCAGATTGGGCGCGAGGAAGACCGTTTGCAACATCAACTAAGTTCGCAGCAACTTCAGTAGGAACGTTGTTGGTACACTGATTAGGCAGCAAAGCACAGATGAGTAGATTAGTGACACCGTATAGGGATCCACAAATCGGAACACCTCAGTATGCATTCATCATGAAGCATTCGTCTGCGCGGAACGTCGTAGAGAGGACCATTGGCGTTCTTAAAAGTCGCTTCAGATGTTTGGCCCGCTTGCTGCAATACCAACCGAAGAAAGTAGTGCGACTAATAAATGTTTTTATACAATTCTGTCATTTTCACTTTCTGCTGCTGAAGTGATTTCAATTCACATTTTTTCTAGTGAATTCGGTTTCTAGAACATGCAAAATAACTCGGAATTCCTTTTTAAAAACGAGTGGAATTGAGCGAGTGAAAGTGAAATGTAGAACACCAAAAAGTGAATTTGAAGTGATTTCATTTCAATTTCACTCGAAAGTGAAATCTAGAACCTGGCTGTATGCCCCAGATTTAGTTCTGAGACCCGATATATTTTGGCAGTAAATTCTTAGACTTATTAACCCTAGAGCTCTTAGCATCCGCTAGGCGCCTGTCTGAGGTACATCGGGTCTTTGAAAAAAACGGAAGGGACGTAATTCTACATTAGCAGGCCAAAGATTAGAACACAGTACCTTCTCATAACAAATTTCAGAAACTCCTAATTTAAAATTTACTTTTTTCAACGATTCTAAAGCCGTATCTTTCTTAATAAGTTTATAGCACAAAAGGTGCTTAACATCAATATCAGCATGCTTGGAAACATAGTTAATAATATCAGCTTCCGTCACTTTGGGGAGAAACGAAGAGATGTGAAGCCATTTCATTCGAACCGCAACATCTAATTCTTTGTTGCTGTTGGAACCAACGGCCACCGATTGTTTTTGTTTACTTCTATTGCGTTTGGCGGCATTTGTCCATTCAGGGTTACGTTGCGAGGTTGGAGTGGGAGAATTTTGCATGTTAACAGCATCAGAGACCGCAGCCACATCAGAATCACTAGCAGCAGCAGCATCAACAAAAGAAACAGCATTGGTTACAGGAGACTTTCCCATAACTGCAGACTGGACACGCCGATAGTTAGGGTCAACGATCTTTGCCTTTGAGCGTGACAGAGTCAGCTGATGAGAGAGCGACGCCATATTTGGCGGCGCCGGTCGAGCAGATGTCAAAGCAGCGATCGGGCGCAATGCAACATTCGGAGAAGCACCGGGGTTGGCAACATTCCGAACAGTAGGACTGGGAGTGAGAGATAGCGAGTGAGAGCCAGCATCAGCCGGGCTGGCAGCAGCGACATCAGATTGGGCGCGAGGAAGACCGTTTGCAACATCAACTAAGTTCGCAGCAACTTCAGTAGGAACGTTGTTGGTACACTGATTAGGCAGCAAAGCACAGATGAGTATTTTGAGCTCCTTAACTTCGGCAATCAAAGCAGCAACAACGGCATGCCAATTTAAATTTATGCAGGTATCACAGTTAAAAGCTATATTAGCATTGTTTTGGATCACGTCAAGCACACGCAGGTCCAAATTACTGCAACACGATTTATGGAGGACTGATTTGCAAAGAGCACAGGATAGGCAGCCTATCTTTGGCAACCGATTTGAAGCACAAAGCGCAGCGAGACCGAAGAGACATTATGACCGTCACGTTACGCAGTGAAACACTGTCTAACGAAAAAAAATTGACAAGTTTGGAAAAAAATATTTAGTCTGGCAAGCAATTTGTAAATGCGGTTAAAAAAGCAACGTTGTCGTGTCTACTGGTACAATAAACCAAGAAGTTTATGTGAAGGAATGCTTGCAGAGACGACTTTTACCTTTGATACGCCTTCACGAAAACCCTGTTTTGTTTTGGCCAGACCTAGCAACTTGTCACTATGGCAAATTGGCTTTAAAATGTTACGAAGAGAATGCGGTCAAGTTTGTGCTAAAATATTCAAATCCTTCAAACTGCCCTGAACTTCGGCCAATTGAAAAATATTGGGCTGAATATTGAAAAGGAAATTGCTAAAAACGAAAGGAGTTGCCAAAAATGAGAAAGAACTCAAGGTTCTGGCAGACATGACCAGAAGTCATGTACAGCGCTTGATGGAAGGTGTTAAATCAAAGCTGCGATCCTGCGCTTATACTCCAACGATTTAACCAAAAATGCTTATTTTCCTAAAGCTCACGATATAAGTTTTTATTAAATACCTAATTTTGTTGTTTCCTGTAATATGGATTTGACAGCAATTTCTTGTTGACTTCTTTTTTTCGTATACAGCCTTTAGAATAACCGAAGGGGTTAATAATGGATTTTTTCGAAAACAATCCGTTTTTGAAAAATTTTTATAAAATAAATATTTTTCGCTTAACCTTTTGTTTATTCTGTGCTCGAAATTGCGTTCGCTGTCCTTTGGGGTCAAGATGACCCCAATCAAACGGTTATATAATTTACTGACAAAACATGAAGAAATTTTACACATAAATCACAAAAGAGGAGAAAGCTCCTAAAAGTGTTTTTCTCGATTTGTTATTGGGTTGTAAACGCGATTAACACTAAATAACACAAGAAGTGTTCCAAACGAGACGAGTGTTCCAAACCTCTCAACCGTTTTTTTAATTCCGTCTGGGGTCAAATAGACCCCAAGTGACAGGCAGAAGGTTAAAACTTATTAGTAAATGTTATCTAATGTTGCATATTGTAACGATGAGGCACTCTGTTGCTGTGCTATGCATGAATGCTTTTACGGGCATACTTTTAGGCATGCACTTTGGCTTGCTATAATTCCGATATGGCAAGGATGGTTCGCGATGGTAATGGGCTGTGCGAGAACGATCGAGAGAGAGTCCAACTGGAATGTGCAAAAACAATCGGCGCGATAAGCAAACAAGTATAAAAGGCAGCAGTGTGCAGCGCAGAGGGTCTTGTCTGATTCGAGCAAGCAAAGGGAAACATGCAATAGTAGTAGTGTAAAGACAAACAAGTGTAAATTTGTAAATAAAGTTATTGCTGGTATTGGAATGCGTTTTGCGCTGAATAATTGAAGTTGTTTTATTTTCAAGCACAATTTTCGTAACAATATCAATAGAAAGGTATGAAAAATATCTGTTCTTTTTATTAAGGGGGGTTTCTACCTTGTGCGGTCAAAAAAATCGATTTTTTTTTTTCATGCATTTTTGGATTAATACATGATTATAGAATACGCTCCCAAAATTTGAAGTTGAAATCTTTCGAATTACGGAAGCAATTTATCGAAACAGGTAGCGGTGTCGAGCGCGCCGAGCCGCTGAAGCAAAACTTTTGCGTTTTTCTCAAAACTACATTTTTTGACCTTGCGGAAGTGATTTAGGCCACACGAGTTGAGCAATAGCTACGAAATTTTAAACAGTCATTTATCAAGGTCTTAGCTATGGCACGAACTAGGATCTTCAAGAAATAATAATTTTTTCTCATTAAAAATAGAAATTTGTATTGAAAAAAGTAGGTAAAAATTGAGTTTTTTAGTCAAAATCGCATATATCTTTCATTTTTCATTTTTTTTTTAAATCCTAGTTCCAGCCATAGACAAAAGGATACAGAATAAGAAAAAATTTCATTTTTGTGTTTCAAGTCATCTCAAACAGCGGCAGGACTTCCGCTAGTAAGGAAGTCCTGCCGCCATTGCTCGATGGCCCCCTCCCCCCCTTTGCATATTTTATCTTGAAACTTTTTTTACTTGTACAATAAACATATACCTACATCTGAAAAAATTTCCCAGTGTTTATCTTAAAAACCTTCCCATCAAAATTTGTAAAAAAAAAACATGTTTTCTCGGCCGCACAAGGTAGAAACCTGCCTTAAAACTTTGAACTTTGACCCCGAGCCACGCCTTTTGTAGGCTTTTCCCAGGCAAAATTTTTAGTTTGTCAGATTAGACGAAAATAAGCTCTATATAGCCCAATTTTCCGTTTGTTTTTTCATGAAGGTCCGCTATACTGCATTTGTTCCCTCAGCTTCTCTCGATCGTGAGTGCTGATAGGTATGATAACAGGGCACTGTCTAATAGGCATACATGCCCACAGACTAGAGCTGACTGAGTCAATCATCTGTAAGCACTAGAGTCCTGCACGAGTATGCATTTGTGCTATTCGGAAACATTCAAATGCTTTTGAATAGAATACTTCACTTCATCTCTGCGGACCGGTCCGAATGAATACGAGTACAGCTTTCTTCGAGTACGAGTAAGCTCCGAACATAAACGAGTAGATGTACACTATTTATTCGTATTCGCTCGAAGCGGGAAAACGAGGACAAAAGTATTCGAATAATAGTACACATTGCTTCGAATATACTCGTTTTATTATTCCTAAGATTATTTAGAAATATTTATGTTATATATAAATATTTATTTATTTGTTATGCTACTTTCTTCAATAATTTCCATTTTGCGTATTAACTAATAAGCCACTTCAACCGCACCACAAGTATGCACATGGAAAAGTGACATACTGCGCATAAAAATATTCGATGAAACTGTTGATCTTCGAATACTTCGCAAAGTTCTCGATTACCGAATACGAGCACTGCAGTATTCGCTTCTCACCGAATACGAGCACTGCAGTGTTCGCTATTTACCGAATATGAATGGAAACAAGAAGCGACGCTCGCTGGTTCTGGTTTCTATTCGTTTCGTTGTACACATTCTTCGAATACCAAGTACCCGTACAGTATGTACAGTAATGTAGCCGCCAACATGATTATATTCATGCAGGACTTTAGTAAGCCCCGTTCGGATCCCGAGAAAGAAGAAAATAGAACACGTTCTTTGTCATTGCCCAGCCTTAGGTTATGTTGTGGTGACTGCCTCTGTAAAAGAAACACTCGGAAGCCTATTAAGAGGCCCATTGTGATACCACATATTTCACCCGTTTTTGAAATGTGTACACAACACTATTTTTCCAACATGTGTTAAAACACACATTTCAAGCGGATTGGGGCAGGAGGGAGGGGGAACCTACAGTTGAACGCCTAATCCGAACGGCGGTTGGCAGTAATTCTTTCACACTTGGTGGTATTGCCATTGCCTGCAAAGAGCGCACTTGTGCGATTCTTGTAATTCTCATCTGGTTCATGTGGAAAGCGATAGAAGTAGATAAGCGTTTCACCAGCCCGAGCTACAATTCGAACCTAGGGCCTTGGTATAAGAAGCCATCACGCTACCCACTGGACTATCAAGCCTTACCAAGACGCAGAATGAAAGCCTTGGATAGTACTTTTATGGATTCTCTACACCGTTTGATAGAAACCTATTTGAAGGATCTACTATTCCTTGCGAACACGACAAGTGTAATAACAATGTACTTAGTCCAGAAATAAGAAAAGGGTCAGATGTATGCGGGAGAACTATGGAACATTGTGCCTATGTGAGGCGTGTTCGCTGCCGCCATAATCCCCTAGATTTAGGGTTTATCTGTTTAGATTGGGGGGAAACTTTATGATAAATATTTTTGGGGGAAAATATTTTACAGACATTTTTAATTTACGCTTTTTAAACTACCTGTGGCCAACCAGGTTGCACTTTTGTTACATCAACACCTTGTTCAGATATATTGGCTAGTGGGTCTTTTTTTAAATTTTATGTACCAAATAGAATGAGCAATTTTCATGAAATATTCATTTTATGTGTGTATTATAAATTTAGGGGGAATTTTAGTTTTTAGGGGGAAATGGACTTCATTTTAGGGGGATTGCTGAAATCCATCTGGCAACACTGCCTAAACTGGTACATATGTATTAGCTGTGTGGCCACAGCAATTTGAAAATTACCCTCTTTGGCGCCTGCTACACGTTCAATATTTATTGACCGCGATCCAGTATTGCAATATTTATTGAACGTTTAGCATGTAATATTGATGGATCGAGATCCATATCGCAAAATATTTAAATATTTTGAAATCTGGATCGCGGATCACAAATCTGTCAATAAATATTGAACGTGTAGCATATTTCATATCAATACGCGATTCGGCAGTACGTGGTGAAATTTAAATAAAATAAAACAAATAAGAAATAAAGCTTTTTACTTAATTTTTGTGTAGTTTGTGGGTATATAATGGAACAGGCTATTGAAAGCGAGTGTGTGCTGCCGGTAGAATCGGAGCTTACGACAGAAAAACAAATTTTGAATTAATTTTCAAGTTGGAAGAATTGCGACATCTTTTAAACGACGAACCACTCCGATTAACAATTATGTGAATACTGACGCAATAAATATTGAACTTGTAATAGGGGTACCGGTTAATTAGTGCGGTTTTTTTTGTGGGAAAATTGAAGCTTTATTGTGAAAAAATGGTTACAAATTTAATATTCAAAGTATTGTCCATCACTAGCTATAACTTTTTCCCATTTTTCGGGCAATTCACGAATACCCTTTCTGAAAAATTCGGCCGGCTTTTCCACTATCCACGAATCGATCAAATTTTTTACTTCTTCATAATTGGAGAAGTGCTGGTCAGCCAGGCCATGTTGCATTGATCGGAAGAGATAGTAATCGGATGGCGCAAGGTCTGGACTAAACGGCGGGTGGGGTAGGACATCCCATTTGAGCGTTTCAAGGTAGTTTTTGACGACCTTTGCAACATGTGGCCGAGCATTGTCATGTTGCAAAATTACCTTGCCGTGCCTTTGTTCATATTCCGGCCGTTTTTCGCGCGTAGACTTCCCTTGTGATCGTTTCATTCGGTTGCAACAGCTCATAATAGATCACACCCAGCTGGTCCCACCAAATACACAGCATAACCTTCAGGCCATGAGTATTCTGAACGGCCGTCGATGATGATGCATGGCCGGGGTACCCATACGTTGCTCGACCTTTTGGATTATCGTAATGGACCCACTTTTCATCGCCAGTGACAATTCGATGCAAACAACTTTTTCTTTTGTACCGTTGAAGCAGTTGTTCACACGTGAAAAATCGGCGTTCGACGTCTCTTGGCTTCGATTCATACGGCACCCAATGGCCTACCTTCCGGATCATTCCCATTGCTTTTAGACGATCGGAAATGGTTTGTTGAGCGACGCCAAGTGATCTTGCAAGCTCTTCTTGTGTTTGGGATGGATCTTGGTCGAGCAATGTCTCCAATTCGTGATCTTCAAACTTTTTTGGCTGTCCGGGTCGTTCATCGTCCTGCAAGTCAAAATTGCCACTTTTGAACCGTGCAAACCACTTCTGGCACGTACGCTCAGCTAGAGCATGCACACCATACACTTCCACCAAAATACGATGACTTTCGGCAGCCTTTTTCTTCATATTGAAGTAATGAAGAAGTACTCCCCGCTAAAACACTTTATTCGGCACAAAATTCGACATTTTCAGAGTAAAAAAAAGTATTTTTGTTTAAGCTTCAGCTAAATGACACATACTGATTCTGAAACTATATGACAATAGCTTTCTAACACATATTTGGAAAGGTGATCTGTTCACAAAATCAAGTTACGCCATCTGTTAGAAAACCGCACGAATTAACCGGTACTCCCATTAGCATTCGCGCGCGATCTGTCAATCCATCAATATGGATCGCGATTCAAATATCACAATAAATATAAACCCTTATTATGGTTGTCGTTGTCAATTCTATCTCAACATCACTTCAAGTCGGCATCAACACCACGTCAATGCTAAATCGGTATTTACTAAGGATGTTGTGTTGGCGTTGACATGTTATCGATAACACAGCACAACAAAAAACAGTTTTTTTCTGTTGCATGGAGTTTTTCTACTGTTTCTTACTAATTTGGGTGCGCTGATTTCGAATCTATCCTCAGATTTTTTTCTAGCAGCTCTAGTTTGTGAGATATAGGTACCGTGTCATTTTTTCAGTTTTTCCTCTACTTTTTCCATATTTTTGATTGTAATTTCTAAACCAAAAAATCGATAGACATGATTTTCACCTTATCGCATTAACAACACCGCACGGCTTTTCCGATGCAACTTATTTTTATAAGTTTTTAAATGCCGCGGTAATTGGACCTCAAAGTCGGAAAATATGGAATTTTAAGGCTCTTAATTAATTTTGAGGCTCCTAATTTTTTAAGGAAATTGCACACATTTTGATGAAAATTACTATGGTACATTTTTGCTATTATTTCGATGCGAATGTGTATTCCGCCAAATAACTTGGCTGGTTTGTATTGCTTGATGTTTCTTCTTAAGATATTCATATACTTCGTAACTTGATTTATGAAACATCTGTACAATTTTCGCCATCAGAAAAAACGCCTTGAAATTCAATATTTTCCTACTTTGAAACCTTATTACAACGCCAATTTAGAGCGCATAAAATTTATTAATGCCAAAAAAGATGGCGTGAGATGCAACGTAAGTGCAACGATATAAAAATCATATCGATAGGATTATCGGTTCGGAAATTACAGTCGAAAATGTGAAAAAAGTCGAGGAAAATTCGTAAACGTGACACGCCCTTTTTTTGCGAAAACTAGAGCTGTTACATAAAAACGGAGTATGGTTTTGAAATCAGTGTGGAAAAACGATTCAGATTCATGTAAAAATTCCATGCAACAGACATGCTGTTGTACAGTGTAATTTAAGAAAAGTAAACGAAATCTCTAAATTTTTTGCGTCAGCTGTGTCATTTTGTTTTCAATTTGTGTCGGAAAATATTTTTTGTTTCGGATTCAAGTGAAATTTCAAGCAATGAAGAAAGTAAACAAAATCTGCGGCTTCAAAGAAAAATTATGAGGCAAAGATCGGAAATCTTTGATTTGCCGGATAGTAAGTAAGTACAAGAATCTGACATGTTGGTGTCTAATATGGATTTTTATAAGCTTATGTGTATTGTATTGCTTTATTACAGATTTGTTGATTATTTTCGTTTAATTAAATCAGCGTTTAGACTTGTGTTGGAGAAAATAGCGCCTTTGATGAAGCATGGAGTACGATCTACTTTCATTCCAAACACAATAAAGCTAGCAACAAAAAACTCTGATAACTCTGAAAATTTACAAAATGTTGAAGCTTCGGAAATTCGAGAACAAATAAAAACAAGTTTTTTGTAATTCAAATTCAGTCTTTATTTTCCAGTAGTCTTCATAGGCTAAAAAGTAAATAAAATATGGAACAGTTAATTTGTATCTCAGTTAAGACACAACACAAAAACTTAAAATATAAATAAGGAGTGCGTCGTTAAAAATTGTGACATGCAATTTTGCTAATAACTTCGTTAATACAAATTCAAATTAAACTTTCTTTGATCAGGTGAGCCATGAAAACTCTGTCATTGAATAGTTTATGCCCATTTATAGCATTGATTGAGTATTTAATGATAAAATGGTAATGATAAAATGATGATGAATGATAAAATTATAAAATTAACAAGGAAAAATTAAAGCCCTCATGAGGGGTATTCCAGAAAAAGTTAGAAACTTTACTCTTGAAAATGTATTATAATTATTTTCTAAGAAATTCAAAAATCTACATACAAGACATGTTATAGACTAGACTAGTGGTTGCTGAGATGTTTTAATTTTTCGATGTCACAATTTTTAACGACGCACTCCTTAGCGATGTATACATATAAATAAATAAGGAACAGTTCATTGGTAATTCAGTTAAGGCACAAAACAACAACTATACTAACGTTGGCATTGATTATTGAAGACTTCCAATTCTTTTTGTCTTATTTGGATTTTTAAGTCTTTTAGTTCCATTTCCCTTTCATGCGCTCTTTGCTTGGCTCAAAACCATTTGCTTAAAACTTCCCCCTCCTGTTGCGCGACACGCTGTTTTGTTGTTGGTTATTTGTTTTTTGGTTATTGAAATGGAATACTATTATACAATTTGTTTGTTACCTTTTGCCAACCATCACCGTCCTTCATCTGTGGCCCGGAAGCATTCAATTTTTTAGAGCTGCTATCCCATTGCTCCTTAAAATTTACGGGATTACCCCTATTAAACCCTTTAGCAATGCTTGGGTTTTTCTCCAGCTCGGCAACCAATGTGGCGAATTGAACACTATTAGTAATTTTCAACTTTTCCTAAAATTTTGTATTGATTAAAATTTATTTGAACAAACAAATCAAAATTTACTTACAAAATTTTGTTCCAGTCATTGCCAAAAATAGTGTAGACTCAAAACTCGCCGTTTCCACTCAACGTCAATATTACTTAGTCGATACCAAAAATGTGTCAATAGTTGTCAATTGTTATCGATATTGACACCAGAGATACCAATTAGTCGCTGTCAATATTATTCGTGTCGACGAAGACAACCATAATAAGGGTGATTGAACGTGTAGCAGGCGCCTTTGAACAGCTTAGGGCGATGTTATGCTGCCGGTCACGGATCACAATCACGGATAAAGTTGTTGTTGTTTCAATGTAAAAGAGAAAATTGGGAGAGCGAGCGAGCGGATAAAATTTGACCGCATGATGAGGCTTTCGATGCCAAATCAAACGATCAAATCAGTGTTGCGTCGTGAGATTATTCACAATAGTTATGTTTTGGGAACAAATTTGTTCCCTTTTGGTGAAAATGTGTATGCAATAAGCAAAAAAAGGGTTGGTAGCAACCCTCATCACCAGCGTGTGTTTATATTTGTGTTTTCGGTGAAAAAGAAGAAAGAAAAATGGAAATATAAATGGTAAACAAATATTGTGATACTTTCACACACGTATTATATTAATTTCATGTATAAATTATTAGCTCAGAATGCCAGAAATTTCGGCCCAATCAAATACTGAAGCGCTGTTAACAATGTTCCAGGAGCAGGAATCCCTTTAGAAATGTGTGCTATTCACATTACATTTACATTTTAATTGAAAATTGTATTTGAAAAAGTAAAGTCCCAATAAAAAGTGCGGAAAAAGTAGTAAAAGTACGCGAAAATCGTAGTGGTGACCGGCGATCAAATGACCGTCAGCATAACATGCTTTCGGCACGGAGTAGAGAAATTAAAACGAGAGCGTAAAAAGTGACGTGACCGACGATCATTTGACCGACAGCATAACATCGGCCTTAGGCTGGGAAACAATCCAATTTTATATACACATTAAACAAATGTCTATGTTGAGGTGTGCCCGATGCATTGTTTGTCATTTAGGAGCGTCCGTATGATTTTGCTGTGCAAGTTATGTATAATAAATACTAATGAGTTTTTCACTTTTTTTCAGGAAATAACTCTATCTGATAATTTCCTCCCAGGCAGATCTACAAACAGCATATTTCCTTACGTAACTCCGATGCGCTGCATTATAAAGTCTGGCGTTTGGTTTTATCGACACTGACAAAGCTTCAATCAACCAGCGATCGTCATATCCACCATTTTTAAATAACTATTTTTTACTTATGTATAATTTGTGATTATTGTGCGTTAGAATTTGTTCTTCGGTCAGATATAGTTTTTACAATGTTTTCGAACGGCCTCCCCTGCAGTTTGCCATTTCCCAGTTGCCTTGGTGTACCAAAAGATAGCGGCAGTGATGAGCTCTTACCTACTAATGCGGGCAATCGGGAGCCCGTCATCTTGAACGTTTACGATATGGTAATTGCTGGTAGCGGAAACCAACAAATTGATCATTTAAATCTGTGAATACCTCTCTTAATCACAGTACTGGATTAACGAATACACGACGTCTATTGGACTGGGCGTATTTCATTCGGGAGTTGAAATATTTGGCACTGAGTTTGCATATGGCGGTCATCCTTTTCCGTTTACAGGTGTGTTTGAGATAACACCGCGCGATCACGACGAGCTGGGTGACCAGTTTCACTTCCGACAGAGCATTCAAATCGGCTGCACTGATTTTACATATGAAGAAATACGGCGTATTATTGAAGAATTGGGCAATCAGTTTCGGGGCGATCGCTACCACTTAATGAACAATAATTGCAACCACTTCTCAAGTTCTTTAACTCAGGTAAAATACTCCGCATCTGTTGAATCGATGCCTACTTTAAAACTAGAGAATGTTATGTAATATTGCAGATCATTTGCGGCCAAGAAATTCCAAGTTGGGTTAATCGCTTAGCTCATTTTAGCTCGTGTGTGCCATTTCTTCAAAGATGTTTGCCAAAGTAAAAGTCTTCTGAAAAGTGCTCGTTGGTTCTAGACAAATTCATTTCGTATTTCTTTATCTTACAGAGAGTGGCTAACTCCGAATGCCTTACAACAAAGTATAACTGCTATACATGAGCGTGATGACTCGGATGTCAGTCCCCTTTGAGTCGCACTGTATTGGGTGAACGACATGTAGTAAATACTTAGATTAGTTGTATTAAATTTAGTTGAAAATATAATGAGATATGTACTTTTAGATTTGATAATATGACGTGCCCGTTTTTAGTTTTAGTTGCATGGGCTGAAAGGTCAATAGTGAAAAGAAGGAACTTAAATTTGCCAAAATGTTTTGTCAGCAATTAGCTGACCTATTCATAGATTTGCAAAGAATCTCAAACATTTAAAAACAAATTCTTCAATGTTTTTTAAGTGTTTTGTAAAACCCCAAAAAAGGGGGCGAATCACTGACGAAACGTTGGGACAAAGTAAAGTTTTCGCTTGTAACTATATAACTAATACGTATGTACTTTACATTTTTTGTATCATACTTTTGAATTTAATTTCTTTCGATATAATGGGTGTACAAATAAGTTTTGAGTTTTATTTTGCAACTTTGAAGCTGTATTCAGAGAAATTGGTACAGACTATTTCATTCGAAGTGTTCTCCATCGTTAGTTAACCCTGCTGTTAGGTTAAGCCCATTTGGTCCAATTTTTGGCTTGTTTCCTTTGTAACTTTTGACTAACTATTTAACTATTAACTATTTTTTACTTCAGTTATGTTGAGTAAAGAATGAATGAACCAAAATAAATACAAAAACTTTAAATAAATTATTGTTTTGTACGAAAATTGCAGTATGGACCAAATGGTCCCTTTTCTAACCTAACAGCAGGGTTAAGACCTCCATCTCTCAAGGAGTTTTATGAGGCAATCCATTAACCGACCCAAGTTTTGGCTTTTTCGTGAGAAGTGAAACGCTGCTCGGCCAGGCCATGAGTCATCGACCGAAACAAGTTGTGGTCGCAAGGAGCAATGTCTAGTGAATACGGCGGATGGGGTAGGACATTCCTTTGAAACGCCTCCAAAGTTTCCTTGACTTTTGCAACATGGGGCTGAGTGCTGTCGTTCAAAAACAGAGCAGCAGAGCTTCCCTCAAATTGTGTTTTGTTGGCATAAAGACGTACGCTTACATTTCAGCAATGTGACACGTCCTGAGTTTTAGAGGGGAAATGATGACAGTTTAATGCGTTTACAATTACAAGATATTAGACATATTTTGTAAATTCCTCAAAACTAATTTGTACCCACAAACTAATTTGAAATTTTACCCATAAGAATTTAAATAAATTATCATGCATATTGTAACAGCTGAATAAGATTACACTACTCGACACGAAACATGCTCCTAAAAATAAAAGTATTTTTTAGACTAATCTTCGGCTGCTGAACACGAAACTG
Source organism: Melieria crassipennis (assembly GCA_963668005.1). NCBI lineage: Eukaryota > Metazoa > Arthropoda > Insecta > Diptera > Ulidiidae > Melieria > Melieria crassipennis. Next base: position 42,444,802 of record OY764963.1, on the reverse strand, counting down.
AAAATCAAAACATTTTCTTAAGTAGCGTTTTCGAAAAATCTTCGAAAAACATGTTTTTTCCCTCTTATTTCAGTTATGAGCACATATCTCGTAAACCAACCATCCGACTAACCCGTCGTTCAGAAGGAACTTAACTAAACTTTCCAACGATGTATAGATTGTCCAAATCAGATGGGATTTGGGGAAGTTACTGACGATGAAATTTGTAAAAAAGTGAATTTTTCGACCAATTTCAAAAATCATAGGCGCCTGCTACACGTTCAATATTTATTGTGATATTTGGATCGCGATCCATATTGATGGATTTATATTTATCGCGTCAGTATTCACATAATTGTTATTCTGAGTGGTTCGTCGTTTAGAAGAATTCGCAATTCTTCCAACTTGAAAATTAATTCAAAATTTGTTTTTCTGTCGTAAGCTCCGATTCTACCGGCAGCACACACTCGCTTTCAATATCCTGTTTCATTATATAGCCCCAAACTACACAAAAATTAAGTAAAATGCTTTATTCCTTATATGTTTTTTTTATTTACTGCCGAATCGCGTATTGATACCATGAATTATGCTACACGTTCAATAAATATCGCGATACTGGATCGCGGTCAATAAATATTGAACGTGTAGCAGGCGCCATAAATTTTCGAACACTTTTTTTATAGATATAATAAATGATCTCCTCTGGTTTTAAAATTGTATATGAAAGATTTATTATTTGTGCAAATATTAAGCCTAACATCACTTGAGTCGAAACAACAAGCGAACAAATTTTTATTTTTCCGAGACCCATCCAAATGTTGATATAGACGTGAAACTAGACGTAATTTATATTATCCTGGCATAGTCAGTTTTTCATTTTCTGACTCAAAGTCCTTCTTAAAGGACTTTAAAATTTTAAGGATATACACATTTCAAATATTTTTTTTAATATTCGGGTTGTGCAATGTTGAAGATATGGGTATCAAATGAAGGAGGAAAATTGTCTCCTTTTAACTAAATTTCCTATTTTGAACTTTCAGGACCAAAAAATGTCAGGTATGGAAAGCATAAATGTTTTGGATCTCAGTCTGTAGATTCATACATCTTGAAGGTTTTTATATTTCAAAGTTCTGAAAGTTCAAAATAAAGAATGTGCTCATAACTGAAATAAGAGGGGAAAACGTGTTTTTCGAAAACGCTCAAGAACATTTTTTTGATTTTCAGTTTCGTGTTCAACAGCCGAAGATTAGTCTAACAAAGACTTTCGTTTTTAGGAGTAGTGTTATTTTTTGTCGAGTAGTGTTATTGAGACTCCAGCGCATTTGATATTTTAATTAACAACCCGTTGTCTAATGTTTTAATTACAATACAATACACCTTTATAACCATAAACTTTGTTTAATTCTTAAACACATTCGGACAATTTCATATGGAAAAGACCTAGAATGTTAGTTCAAAAATTCATAATTGACAGAGTGAAAATAATTTACAAAATCGTTTGTTGATATCAACGCCAAAAATCTTATTAGCAACGGCGACTAGCGTGAAATAAGAAATTATTGTGCGCATAGCAACGGAGCATTTCTTAAAAACTACATACAGTTGTGTTCAAAATAATAGGAGTGACTTGGGCCAAAAACCGAGAAGTTGTATATTTTAATAATGAAATGAAGTTTATTCAGTAATTCATTTTAAATAGATTGTTAACTAAGTGTAGTAATTATTTACATTTTCATATTATTACTAAAACAAAACAAGTGAAATGAAGTTTATTCAGTAATTCATTTTAAATAGATTGTTAACTAAGTGTAGTAATTATTTACATTTTCATATTATTACTAAAACAAAACAAGTCAACAAAAAAATTAGATAAACAAAAAAAGTCAATAAACATCTGTTCAAAATAATAGGAGTATTTCACATAAATATGTATTGATGAAGAAAATTCATAGATAAATGAGATATATTTATGACATTTTGTTAATATTTTAATATTTTGTTGAATAACCGCGATTTTTTATGACTGCCACACATCGACGTGGCATGGAGTCGATGAGATCGCGGCATCGCTTAACGGGGATTTGCTGCCATGCCTTGTCAACTGTGGCCCACAAATCTTCAGCATTTGAGGGTCTATGCTGGGCAACACCTTTTTTTACATCCGTCCATAAATTTTCAATGGGATTGAGGTCAGGTGACTGAGCAGGCCAGACCATGACTTCAAGCCCATTATCCCGGAACCAATCCTTTGCAGATCTGCTCGTGTGTTTTGGATCATTGTCCTGTTGGAACAACCATTTCAGTGGCATATTCCGTTCCGCGTATGGCAGCATGACTTCGTCCAAAATTTTTACATACACATGCTGGTCCATTGTTTCTTTTATTCGGTGAATGGGCCCTACTCCATTGTATGAAAAACTGGCCCATACCATCACCTTCGCACCTCCGTGCTTAACGGTCTTGGTGGTGTATTTAGGATCATACTCAGTATTGGCCGGACGACGGACGTACTGCCTGGATGCTGTTCCTCCAAAAAGCACGATTTTACTTTCATCTGTCCACAAAACATTCCTCCATTTCTCCACTGGCCAGCTGATATGTTCTTTAGCGAACTGTAGGCGTGCTGCTACGTGCCTTTTTGTTAGTAATGGAACTTTCCGTGGACTCCGTGCATATAGTTTGTGTTCCAACAAGCGTCTGCGAACAGTTACGTCACTTACAGCAAGATTTAATTCATTTTTTATTTCTATAGACGACGCTGTAGGATCATCTTTGCAGTATTGCACTATTCGCCGGTCGTCATCTCTGGTGGTTTTACGTTTGCGACCACGCGTTTCAGCAGTATTTTTATGTGTTATGGCGTTAGCGATCATTTGATCAGAACAGCCCAAAATTTGTTTAATTTCCTTATAAGTTTTTCCATCTTTTCGAAGGTTCCTGATGAACTCGCGCTTTTCTTCTGTGCAATGCTTTCCTCGCCCCACTAATAAAAATTAAAAATAATTAAATATGCAAAAGTCTTTGAAAAGGTTAGAAACCATTTTTTTCATACTTACTTTCCGAATTCACAAATTTATTTTTAAATTAAAAACTTCAAAACAGTAAAAGCAAAGCGCGCTCCTATTATTTTGATCAGCAGAAACACGAGGATTGCACAGAAATGAATGAAAAATATCGCAAAAAATGTAACAAACCCAAGCGTCTGCTTTTTATTTTACTTGTAAAGTTCCGTTAGAAGTCCCGTTAAAAGAACATGTGACTTAACCGTTCATACATTATAAAAAATTGTGTTTGAAAATATTTAATATGTGCACTCCTATTATTTTGAACACAGCTGTACATACATATGTATATTTGTTTCGGCTATTTCACAAATAAATTTCTAACTAATGGAAGCGTGTAGTACATCGTCACAAATAATAATGTTTCCAAAAAATCCGGATTGAAATTAAGACTTTTTACTTTAAAAAAATATCAGAGACTGGCGAATAATTGGGGGCAATGTGTTTTGATACATCGCTTCTTCGTGTATAACTCATCGAAATCGCAGAAGAAGACTACACTAGTTTTAAGTAGGAGTGACTAGCATCAGTTAGCATAACCAAGTCACTACGCATTGGAGCAAAAAATCATTCATGGTTAAAATGGTTGAACATTGTTTTTTGCATAAAACTTTGTTGAGTAGAATTACACTTCTTACAATTCATGTGCACAGTTTTTATATAGGGCCAGGGGCGTAGCCAGAACTTGGTCATGGGGGTTTTAAAATTTGTTTTTGCCAGTTTAGTATTACGTATTTTTTAAAGATAACTGCACTTTCCAAATAGGGCATTTTGTGGTGGCTTATGTGACTTAATGCATTGGCAATTAAATTTGTCCCGATTTTTAGTTAAAATTTCATGAAATTTGGTGCACTGGAAGCGAAGAAATTGCATCTGAAGTGAAAGTAGGTTTGTGTCATCGTACAAAAATGAGCATCGAACAAAGACCCAATATTAACTTTTGGTTTACAAATGTTTAAACTTTAACATAAGCATCTATGAGCTCTATGAGGCAGTGGTTGAGCCTATCCTTCTCTATGGTGCTGTTGTCTGGTGGCCTGCGGCAGCCAGCCGAGTCAACCTAAAGCAGCTCGATAGAGTCAGGAGACTTGCTGCCACTCTCATAACTGGAGCCATTCGCTCTACGCCTACTAAGGCGCTTTTCGCTATCCTTAATTGGATCCCCTCGAGTCTTCTAGTTAGGCAGTCCGCCAAGATTGCCGCTGTACGGCTAAATGCCATATGCAGTTGGGCACGAGTGGACCTGGGCCACACTAGAATACTTGGGTTGGATCTTCCAACCCCTACGAACATTGACTATATAGTCCTTCCCCCTAGCTTTGAACGTAAGTTCACTATAGGGATCCCCAGCAGGAGCGACTGGACGGAAGGCCGTCGCCCGCTGCAAAACGCTATCGCTATATATAAGGTCGGATGTGGAGTTTTCTGTGATCAATTAGGGGCCAGTATTACTGCTCGGCTCCCTGACCACTGTAGCGTCTTCCAAGCGGAGACCATGGCTATACTGCTAGCAGTGGGCCGGTTGCAATCGCAACCCTCTCTTCCCTCGGCTATATGTATTTTCTCAGATAGCCAGGCAGCAATAAAATCTTTGATAGGTACATATACCTCTTCTAAACTGGTTGCAGAGTGCAGATCAGCTCTGAATGACATTGCGGAGCATGCCAAGGTTCACCTGAGTTGGGTCCCGGGGCATAGCGGAATCGCTGGCAACTGTGTGGCAGACGAGTTGGCCAGAAAAGGCACTCTGCTTCCAGCTCCTACTACGCTGTGTAGCACCCCCCTTGCGACCGTCAAATTGATGGTCAAGCAGGCGTATCTTCGCCTGGCTAATCGACTCTGGGCGGAGGAGAGCCTTTGCAGGATCTCCAGAGAAACCTGGCCGTCGCTTAACCATGGCAGAACACGCGAATTACTGCGATTAAAGCGGAATTCCATCCACTCCACAGTTTCTGTGCTGACGGGACACTGGACGAACGGCGAACACGCCAGGAGACTCGGACTCCCCTTCAACGACCATTGCCGCAGCTGCGATGATGCGGACGAGGAGGAGAGCGTCGAGCACCTGATGTGTCACTGCCCAGCACTAGCAAGGAGACGTCTCCGGGTGCTGGGTGCGCCGTTCTTCAGCAGCTTGGCCGACCTTTCAGGACCCAGCATCGGCCGCATCGCCCGATTCATTGTGGAATCGGGATGGCTCCTGCCTAACACCCGGGGGGTGTGCAAGATTGAAGGGCAGCCACGCCCTTCACGTGGTATCACAACGGGCCGCAACGTGGCCTACGTGAGCTCTTTAAGCTGCCACCCTAACCTAACCTAACCTAACATAAGCATTTGAATTGATGACCCGAGTTTATGGGGATGATTCTTTATACCGTGGTGGAGTTCATAAGTGATAAACGCGATTTAAAAACGATTGTCAGGACATAAATGATGATCAACGTGTTAGCCAACTGAAATCCGCGATCACCGTAGATTCCATCAAAACTGGCGGTAATTCATAAAAGATTAGCCAAAATCTTCATTGACTTTGCTTGCTTTACTTATACCCACCCGAGTGATCTTTTTAATATTCGTGTTTAATATCTGCCAGAGTATTTAGCTATGATTTCGAATAACTGCACAATTTTGAAGGTAATTTTCAATAACATGAACAAATTTTTTTTGTTTATGTTTAAATTTGTTTATGTTTAAATTTGAATTTTGTAATCTTGTATACAAAATACCTACCCGGGTGATCCCAAGTGCTTTTGCTGCCATTTTGAATAAAACAATAAATTTTTTTTGCGTACCTCATTATGTGTTAAATAAAACATCTGGAAAGAAATTTTCTAATATTTTCCATAGTTGCAATAAGTCATTAAAGTAAGGCCTTTTTCGAAAAACGAACTATCGCCAGATACTGAAGTAGGAAAAAAATTTATAAATTATTATATATTTATTGTGAGTTTTACTCAAAATATCGGCGGAAGAGCCTGGGGTCATCCGGGTGAACGACATTGGTAAGCGACGTATACAAAAATTGTTGGTAAGGCGAAGGTTAAGCATCTCAATAGAATTTTAACTGAACATATGGGTATCGAAGGATACCATCTCACCGATCGACACATGTTTCGACTGTGTTGACTGTCAACCACTCCTCGTTTTCACTTGATGCGGCACCGTGCGACTTTCACTTGATGAAAGACCTTTTTGCTAATGTGGGAACGTACATACGACGCATAGTGATTGAAAATGTTGAAAAATTATAGGCTATGGGGGGGGGTGGTGCTGACACCCTAAACCACTCCCTTGGCTACGCCCCTGTATAGGGCTATTCATTTTTTGTTTTAACATTAGAAAGACCATTGCGGTCATTTTGACGGTTTTTCATTTTTAAATATCTGTATTTTCTTGAGTATTTCTATCAATTTTTGCATTGATGAGTTTTATTTTTTTATTGGGTCCTACAAATTAGGGATCTACAATTACAATAAGCCAAATCCGATGTGTACTTTTCGAGATATCGGCGGATATAATATGTAGTCTTTGAAGGTATGGAAAACTTGAGGTCTTTCTAGTGTTAACACTAGGATGTGCAACTTGACTTTGAGTAGTCGCCAAATTTTTTCCATAGCTCTGATCGCCCAAATCTTTCATGGCAACTACCGCTAATTTTTTCTAAACGAAACGAAACCAACTAAAGTTTATTTGCATCGATTTTGTAGAACAAACACGGCCACTTTATGTATGTAGGCGCTAAGTGGAGCAAGTGGGCCTGGCGAGGCCCGTTCGTAAATATATGACAAATGTACCTAAAGTGTACGTAAGCCGTTAAACAAAAATTCAAACACGAGCAACCATGTTTGGTAACTTGATTACAATGTATGTGTGCAGTGGCGCACGCAAGGGGGTTACAAAGCCCTTAATTATATATTATTATATGTTAGGCTCAAAAGTTATGTACGTAAACCCCCAACTTAAATCCTGTGTCACATTGTGTATATTGCAACGATGAAGCACTCTGTGCTGTGCTATGCATGAATAGCATATTTTTAGGCATGCACTTTGAAGTACGGCCGGCATGCTATAATTATGGCAAGCATGGTTCGCGAAAGGTGATGAGCTGTGCTAGAACAATCGAGATAGAGAGTACAACTAGAATGTGCAAGAAACTTCGGCGCGATAAGAAAACTAGTATAAAAGCAGCAGTGTGCAGCGCAGAGGGTCGAGTCTGTGTTGAGCAAGCAAAGGGGAAACGTGCAATAGTAGTAGTGTAAAGTAGTAACAAGTGTAAATTTGTAAATAAAGTGATTGTTGATTTTTGACTGCGTTTGCGCTGAATAAATGAAGTTGTTTTATTTTCAAACACAATCAAAACGAACTTGGATTTTCGTAACAATATGTTAAGCTGTTATTTACCGTAAGAAATTTCGCTTCTTATAAGCTTTTGGTCAGGTGTACAAGTAGGCTATTCGAAATGTTTTGCATTGATCGCGTAATTGAGTGTGTATTTTTAATGTGTTTTCTTGTGCTCTCCGCTTTTCTTGGTTTGAACTACTTAAAATGTCAGGAATAAGCGATGAAGTATGGGATGGTCCTAAATATGCGCCGTCGGTTTTGTAGGCTGCCAGACCAGCAGCAGCTCACTGAGGACAGACTCTCCGGGTTTTTTGCAAGTGAAAACTTCGAGGATCAGGAAGACGATCCTTATAGTAATAGCGATGACGCCGATGAAGATGATATACCGCCTGATGAAGCAGCGTATGAGATGCTCAGTAGGTACAGGCCACTTGCCATATTTTATAACATAATAAATATTGCTGGCCTGGCATCATTTATTGTTCACGATTCATTTAAACGATCACTCAAAACCGATAAACGCCATGAATACCTAAAGCTTTTAATGTCCCAGTTGGTCACTCCTCACATGGCAAATAGGGCAATGAAAAGTCACGTTAGTAGCTGGCCTAATATCAGTGCAGCTATGGCGAAATTTAATGTTTATGTAAGTACATTGTAATCTGGGTGGAGTGAACTAATTAACCCTCTAACTCCCAAGACCGCCTCTAGACGGGCTTAGCCTATTGGGCTAAAACTCACACAGTTTAAATTTGTTTGAAAAAAATTATATTCAAACTTATTGTTAAAATGTGTATGTATCTGCTCATCTATTTACCGTTACTACAGCACGTGCTTTTTGGCAGTTACATCCTTTGAAAGTTGGAATTTGCCAAAATAAGACGTTTTCAGATTTTCAGTCGAGTAATAAATATGAAAAAATTTAAATAAAATCTCCTAGTGATCGTACCGAATTAAAAAAAATATCTAGGAGTGAAATGAACTATTCTTTATCGTGTAGTGTTGGAACTGATTTTCTGTAGTGTATATGGAAGTGCAAATTTAAAGATTTCGTGAGGCCGTCTGTAGGCAGGGCTGGGCAGGCAAGTGAAATTTTTCAGTATTAGTTTTGATTTAGTGTTTTTTTTTGCAGTATTCATTGAATTGTGTTTTCTTTGGTGTTGTTTGTAATTAGTTATGTCACGCCGCAACGAACTTTATAATCTGTCGGCCATGTCTTTTGAATTCGACGGAAATTAATAGCATAAACCTCAACAAAATCTGTGATTTTGAAAATGATGTGGCCGCTTCATTGGCATGCACTGCGCCTGCTGTTAATGTTGCTGCGCCCAGATCTTCTAATAATATATTTCTAAACAAGCGCAACTACTTAACCGAACTAGAAGAGGAAGCTGATGGGCCAAAAACAAGTGCCCAATTCAGGGGAAATGTTAGCGGCATAAAGAATGACCCCTGAATTCAAATCAATGATTTGGAAAATTAAAAGTTTTCAATTGCATGTGAACGAAGTTGTCTTTCATGGTGAAAAAGGACTGCCCGCTGATCTCACTAATCTCAAAACACCACTCGATTGCTTTCAATATTTTGTTACCAATGAGTTTTTAGAGTTCTTAGCCGAACAAATGAATTTATATGCCCACCAATCAAACATACAATCCAAATTCATCACCAATGCGGCAGAGGTTCGAAAATTTATTGGAATTTTGATATTTATGTCAGTCTACCGGTATCCCAGCTTGCGCGAGTATTGGGCTCGACATTCTTTCGAGGCCATTAGACAGACCATGTCACGCAACCGATTTGACGAAATAAGAAAAATGTTGCATTACAATGACAACTGTACGGATCTTGGAAAGACAAACTGTACAAAGTGCGCCCCTTGGTGAAGCACTTCAATGAACGACTTGGTTCTGTTCCAATGTTGCAGCGTCTATGTGTCGACGAACAGATGTGTGCAACGAAAATGCGTGGCAATCCGACTCGCCAATATATGCCAGACAAACCACATAAATGGGGAACCAAACTTTTTATGCGACTACACAGGATTTTCGTATTCGTTTGAAATTTATTCTGGTGCTGGCGTTAACGTTATTCCAGAAAACGCACCAGATCTTGGCACTTCGTCAAATATTGTCATTCGTTTATCCATAAAAATTCCCGACAATATCAATCATATTATGTATTTTGACAACTTTTACACGTCGCTAGGCTTAATTACATACCTAAAAAGTCGTGAAATTTATACATAGTTTGGGTGCAGTGCGCGCAAATCGAGTTCCGAATATAAAATTGTCTACAGAAGCAGAGTTGTCCAACAAAAAGGTTTCGCGAGGTTATTCTGAGGAATATGTTGCGACTGCAAACGGTATCGATATAAGCAATGATTTGTGGCGGGATAATAAAACTGTGCGTTTGCTGTCCACTTACGCAGTTGTCAAACCATTTACGTCTCGGAACAGCAACCTCTTAAAGCAATAAGATGGGACCAAAAAGCAAAACAACAGACTGAGGTTGACTGTCCATTTATAATAAAGAGTACAACCGACATATGGGAGGAGTTAACCTCATGGACGGGCTGATAGGCCGTTATCATATTCGCGTAAAAACCAGGAAGTGGACCAATCGAATTTGTTTTCATATCATGGATATGGCCATGGTAAATGGATATGTTCTTTTCCATCGTTTGAATAAGGGAGGACGAGGAACCCAGTTACCAAAGTTTCGCACAGATGTGCCTGAATCACTATGCGAGATTGATACCAGTTCGGAGAAGAGGCAAGCGCCCCACAGCATAAACCAAAGAAGTGTTACAGACCTCCGGATGACGTTCGATACGACAATGTTGGCCATTGTTGTACATTTACGGACAGATCTGGAAAAAAATATGCAAACTACCAGGATGTAAGTCCGAAACCCAGGCATACTCACAAAGTGTGAACTAAACCTATGTAATTCCACAACAAAATCTTGTTTTATGAATTTTCATGTTCGCAAATAATTTTTCCATATTAGTTTTTTTACTAATCAGAATTTTAATGCTCAAAAATAGCTTTTTCGATTATATTTCATTTGTTTTAATTGATTTTTGTTAATTTTTGTTAAAAAAATAAAATTTGAATTGCATTGCATATGACATATTTTTTAGTACTAACGACCCAGGCCCGCCTTCAGGCATGTGCATGGTGTAATCCTCAACATGATTCTTGTCGAGTAAAACGTGCAAAAAACTCATGTGCCTTGAACACGGCTCTTCAAATAAAATATGTTTGTGCCATGGCTGTGCTGCAGAATAAACTGTCTCTTTTTTTGTTGATTTGAATTTAATCAATAAATTAATTAATTAAATGTTGTGCCGTATACAAATAGGAGTTTTACTTTTTAGGGCACCTCAACCCCCACTCTCTTAAGAAATCCCCCTAATAATTACATCGACACATAGCTATACTATCATAGAGTACGTGTGCCGAATATCAGCTGTATATGCCCAGTGTTGTGACTAATATATTAAAGTAGTGTAACTATTTACGTAGTATATTACTTTTGCTTTAAAAATGTAGTGTAACTAGTTACTTTTCCCATAAGTAATCACCTTCAGTAATATTACTACTTTTTTTCAAGTTACTTATTACAATATTACTTTTTAGTTAACAAAGTTCTAATTTTCTTGTAAAACAGCAACACTGATAACATGATTAACCCTTTCCGACATGAAAATAAACCCGTTCTGTATGAATTTTATGGGCTGTAGTCTAATATATTGGACATTGTGACTGAAAGGGTTAAGATCTATTACAATTATACAACGCTGCACTTGTTCATACTAAACATAGCTCCCGTGTTTCATTTCCAACTGAGTTTGGTAGTGGAGAAAAAATTAACATTTGCAAGCAAATTCAAGCGGTTTTAATAAAACAGGTAACGAAATTCAAATTGTAATTCAAAATGAAATAATCATTTAACCTGATTGTTTTTTTGCAGAATGACCACTTTTAATAGCTGGAAATTCCGCAAATATTTCGATTTGTTGACGGAAGCAACCGACTTTCAAACTGCTGCAGTCAAAAATATAAAAGTACGCTGCAAATTGTGAGCCAGAAAACGTGCCCCTATTTACTTCAAAGATACAATTTTTTTTTAATAACTAAACAAGTGCCTGAAGTTTTATAAAATAAATATCAAATATGTAAAAAAAATCTTCGTTTATTTTTTTGGAAAAAATCTGTAGAAATCATGTATTTTTAAAATAATATATTACTTTTTGTGATACATTACTTGACATTTCCAGTAATAAGTAATGTAACGATATTACTTTCAAATGTCAGTAATGTGTAATAAGTAATATATTACTGGCAAAAGTAATAAGTTCCAACACTGTCTATGCCACACCTAACTGGGCGAAAGTCGAAGGACAGGCTGATCATAGCTTATGGGCCTCGCGAGGCCCAGTTGCTCCACTTAGCGCCTCCAAAGTAGTCGCTCATCTTAGTGTTAAAAGTAAAGTTGAATGACAGAGACTTGCTATTCAGAGTTCTACCAAATATGCTCAGAATATTATTTAACCCTTTCGAGACTACTGGGATAATACGTCCCACCAAATTTCAAACATTCATATTTTCTTTATTGTCAATGCCACTGCCGAGTTAAATGTTCCTAACTGTAAAAGTAACTGTATATTGTGAAATGCAAACAAAAATATAACGGTACATATAAGTGCATAGACTCCAGCTAAGAATTAAAACTACGGTGTGGGTGGATTTCAATTAGTTTTGATCGGTAATTTGCTGAAACCAATCGTAAAAGAAGCGTGATTTACGAAAATTGTATTGATTTGTGTTAAAAAAGACTTGATTTACCAAATAAAATTGTTTTGTGGTATTTTTTGTTAACAAAAGGTAAGTTATAGCTAATATTATAAAATTGGGACATATAGTCCCAATACGTTTTTTACGTGGGATTAATTGTCCCAATACCCATTTTAGATGACAAAAAGGAAGGTAACCCGAGAGGACCTTCAGCGCATTGTATGCGAAGAGTCAGACCCGGATATCGATTTTAAAGACTCTGAAAGTGAGTATTCAAGTGAGAGTTCCGACGAGAGCGAATCTGCCCCAGAAACTGGCAATAATTTACACGTGCCTTCTGAGCCTGCGGCAAACGATGACGAGTCACGGCCAGTTACTCAGTGGGTAAATGTTACCCCAAATAGCCGTCATGACTTCAAGCCAAAATACGAATTCCCAACTCAACGAGATTGCAAAATCCTTCTTGATTTAACTGACGAGTGCACAGAGTTGAAGGTGTTTTCTAAGATATTTCCCTACAGCTTGTGTATTCGAAACGCTGAATGCACTAATCGGCACCTGACAGCTTTGAATCGTCGTGTGCAATCAAAGCGAAACTTAACCGATCCGAACGAAATCCTTTTATTTTTGGGCGTTTCATTAATTATGCATTATAATAAATTGCCATCTCTGAAGGACTATTGGAGCAAATATCCGTCAATGGGTAACTCAGTTATAAAAAATTGCATATCACGAGATCGATTTTTATTATTGGCATCAAAGTTATATTTCAATGACTGTGCCAAACCCAAAGATGTTGCCAAAGATTATTACATCTCTGATGTTGTGCACTGTCTGAAACACACATTCCCAGCTGCTCGTAGTGAGAGTTCTTTCCAATCTATTGACGAATGTATTGTAAAATTCAAAGGTAGATCAAGCATGAAGCAATATATGCTTATGAAACCGATAAAACGTGGAATAAAAATGTGGATGCGATGTGACTCAAAGACAGGATACACTTACGATTTCAATGTTTATACTGGAAAAGAAGAAAATTCTGTGCAGTCCACGACTGCCTTTCTTGGGGAAAAAGTCGTGTTCAAATTAGTTGCTTCTATTTGTGAAAAGGAAGTGTGTTTGGCCTTTGACCGCTTCTTCACCTCAATTAATTTATTGGAAACAATCTTATATCCCGCACTTGGAACATACATGCAAAACAGAAAGAGTACACCTAAATTTGTCGGAAAGTTTGCTAGAGGAGAAAGTCAGTTTCAAGTGAACTCTGATGGCATTTTAGCAGCACGCTGGATAGATTCAAAAGAAGTACTCTTAGTTTCCAATAGTCATACACCATCAATTGTAGACATTGACAGGAAGCAAAAAGACGGTTCAAAGAAGAAAATGAAATGTCCTAGAAGTATCAGCGACTATAACCGAATTATGGGAGGAGTCGACTTAGCCGACCAGAAGACGGCAGTTTATGATTTCAATCGCAAATCTCAAAAGTGGTGGAAAAAAGTATTTTACAAACTATTAATGGTTAGCGTAATAAATTCTTGGATTGTGTATGCCGAACGTAAGAAACAAAAATTGTCATTGAAAGACTTTCTGGTCCCACTTGCTGAAAGCATGATTTCCGAAGGAAATAAAAGACGTACGACGATGCCACGACGCCAGGGGGGAAGAACTCCCAACCGCCCAAAAACTGATAGCCTCAATGTTGGCGATCACTTGCCAGTAGAACAAGAAAAGCGTTGTCGCTGCGTTCGCTGTACCTCACTTGGCACTGAAACGCGCACAAAGATGATATCTGCAGGCTGCAACCACGCATTATGCTATAAATGTTTTGGACCCTTCCACTTGAATCAATAATTACATTAAAATATTACTGAACAATAAATAAGACAAATAAATACGAAATTCCATTCAAAACTAGTTGTTCTTCTAATTTTTAATCTATTTCTGTAGTTTATATGGCGCGTCAAAAACACTTATTGGGATTATATGTCCCACGGAAAATACTTATTGGGATTATATGTCCCAGGATAAAAGAACGATTTAAGATTTTTTAAGTATGCAGAACATAATTTTTTAGACCGATCTTTCAGAATATGAACTCATTACTATGAAGAGAATCCCGGTTTTCGAAATAAAACTCCGTCCCGAAAGGGTTAAACCATTAATGTATGATATATAACATCATTAAAAAGTCGCGAGACTGCAAAGTTCGTTTTTCGAGGTGATTTTAAATGACTAGCGCATTTCGGCCATGGGTTCACGAATAGTGCTCGTTAAAGGTTGAGAGAATTTTATGTGTTAACGCTATTCTTCGCGTAATCCCACTTTGGCTCCGTCTAGTCGCCGAGCGAAAAAAGGTGGCAGCGCCGTTCCCGCGGACACCGAAAATGTGTCATTGGCAACGCCGCTGCGTTTGTGGCGAATTTGATTTTAAACTTGGTAAAAATACTCCAAATCAAAAATAATGCGACACGTATTTTTCAGTTTTCGAAAATCAAGGTTTAACTTTAACACTGGGTTTGTATAGGGGCAGACTATTAGCCTATTTCCACCGGAACTTAAATGCATTTAACGCTTAAATGCATTTAACATCGCATTTAAATGCTCTAATTCCCATGCAATTGTTTTTGTATCAAAGTGAGTTAACTCACTTTCAAAACTGAGTTAAGGGGTCATTCTCATGCGCGGACAGGAAAAACAGAAATTATTTCCTTTGTGAATACGAGGAATTATCAAAAAAAGATATTCCACTTTAATTTATTCACTGTTATGGTACAAAAATAAAAAAAAATTTTTTAATTTTTTCAAACACTTTTTTTCGATTAAAGACACGGCTTCTGCCGCGTCATGGTCAGCTGGCGGGGATTGTTTTGAGTCACAGGATTAGCTGAAACATAAATTTCAAAGAAATTCTTAATCAGTATGAACGTACCTCTCGCCCGTAGTAAATTTGAATTTTTTCATAAGAATCTCACAGAATGGCAGGCATTGGAAGTTAGAGCAGTAAAAAATGGTTGTTTTTGAAGATTTTATCAATGAAAAAAAATATGAAATTTTTAACATATCAGAGTGAATTTACTAGGGGCGATAGCTAACAGTATGTAGAATGACGTGACAAAATCGCAGAGAGATCGGATGAATGGTCTATTTTAAATCATCCCCGCCATTTCAAAAAAAGGCGTTCCGAGAAAAACACGTTTAAAGTTTTGACTAACTGATTGAATACTTGCTAGAAACTTTGACCGCTCGTTATATAAATGTCTGTAGAAGCCGAAATACTTGAAATTTTCCAATAAAATTTTGACAGCACCTATCATTAAGGATGATACATCCCAACTATGTTAAAAAAAAAAAAATTATTTTTACAAAATTTCACATGAGAATGACCCCTTAACTCAGTTTTGTCGTTTATAGACGTCTAACAGAATATGTTATGTTAAAAGCTGGAGCAATACTGACAAATGTACAAATTTTTATAGCATGCTTTACGGCGCTGCAAGAGCCGTACAAACACAAATGAAAGAGGGGATTCGAATTGCATTCGGTGTGGTAGATTTTTTGCTAAGACAATTACTTTTTACTGCATTTTTCTCAAAAATACATATCGTCTGTCATTATCAAAGTCAAAACTTCTATTATTTGCCAATAATAATTGCTGAAAGAGAAAATAAAAAACGTGGAACTTCTCATGAACCCTCTTGACATTAAAAATTCAGACAGCTCTGGTATCAATCAGCTGACAACTTTCATAAATGAAATAAACATTGACAAATGAAATAAATTTTCACAAATATGAAAACGCAGACATTCCTAGACTGTTGAGAAGGAAAGCGAATTGGTTTTCTTGCAGTAGAGGGGCTACAAGAAACCATACATACGTATTCAAGGAGATGGCGGCGATGGGTAAGCTGTGGCTGCCCAGAAATAAATGCAGAATTTGGCTTGACCAACTAAAAATGTAAACAAAAACCAGCTGTTGGAGTTAACTCAGTTTTGGTGGAAACGCTTGACAGCTATCAAGCTTAACAGAGCCCTTAAATGCATTTAAGCGCTCGGTGGAAATAGGCTATATGAAATAACATGAACCGATAGACTTAAAAATTTGTGAAAACACGTAAAATAAATTATAATTACACACGTGTTATTATTTTTTTTTTGTTTTAAATCAAAACCTGGCGGGGTCAACGATGGGTTAAAACTTTGTATGAAAAAACTTGATTTAATGGGCCTATTGACCTCAAATTTGGTGAAGGCACTTCAAATGGAAACTAATTAGACAAGTATTTTCTGGGCCCGAAAGGCCCATTGTGATACCACATATATTTCACCCGTTTTGAAATGTGTATGCAACACTGTTTTTTTTTTAAATGTTTACAGCACACATTTTCAAGCGGATGGGGAAAGGGAGGGAAGGGGACCTACAGTTTAACGCCGAATCCGAACGGCGATTGGCAGTTTTTCTTTCACACTTGGAGGTTTTGCCATTGCCTGCCAAGAGCGCACTTGTGCGATTCTTGTAATTCTCATCTGCTTTATGTGGAAGTAGATGAGCGTTTTTTCCAGCCCGAGCCAGGAATCGAACCTGGGGCGCTCGCTGGGCTATCGAGGCCGGCCAACAAAGTAAATAAATTGTTTTATTGGGCAGCTAGAAACTACTGATGAAAACACAGAGGAAACATTTTCGTTTTACTCGTTTTCTTCTAAAAACAGTAGTCAGAGCGATGATGTAGAATAAATAAATACATAATATCATTTGAATATTAGTTATTTTTCCCAAAAAGTATTGTTTCGTCCTCAAGATGAAACAGAGATATCACGACTTTAAGCACTTGTCGGAATTAGGAGGTAACACGGCCATGTAGTTATAAACGCTTAAAAGCACTTGAACCTCAAGCTGAAACGATGAATTGGTTGCTTAAAGGCACTTGAACCTCAAGCTAAAACGATGAATTAGTTGCTTAAAGGCACTTGAACATTGAGCTACTATGATGAATTTATTGCCGCCTTCTTTGATAAAACAGTATTCGTTTATTGGTAGCAAAACAGTGACTAAAATACTTATTTAATAACAACGTAATCATGCATTTAGTTAAATAATCGACTAAGCAGTAAGGTGTTGCCAAAGCATAACAAAGGTAAAATGCGCAATGTACAAACATTTAGTTGAATAAGCGGAAACTGCTAAACAGTGATTGGACTTAAAGCCACAAAAAGTGCTTTTAACGCAACCTGCTCCAATTGAATCCACGTGCAATTTTGTAAAGCCTTTTCGAGGGTGCAGGTTGGTTGAGGTTCATTCATAGAGACCCAATCCGCAGGAGTACAACTCAAACTCGAACTGCTCTGAATTGATGAGAGGAAATGATATTTGACATACGGCATTGACCTCCTCTTACTGTCTTTAACTCGTAAAGTTGAAGAAAATCGTCCCTATCTGCAGGTATCTCTAAAGGGATGGTAAATGAGCTCTAATTGTTTTCAATTCTTTTAATTGACTCGCAGATAGTAAACGAGAATTTATTCTTGTTATGAAGTAATGTGGAACGACCCTTTCTTTTATAATTAATGCAACTCTGCTTCTATTGTATAACTGTTTATATTCCTTATTCAATAATGGCGTTGTATAAAATGTCCTCTTCCTGGTTTTGACTTTCTCGTTTCGTATTGTTCATCTTAAATAAATCGTGTTTAATTTAACAAATCAACAGGTTATGGGCCTACATGACCACGCGAACTACACTCATAATAGTGAAAAAAAGAAACGGCATCAAAATTTAAGGATTGAGCATAAATCGGCATACATTCAATAAATAAAATAAATTACACAATCCGCACAATGGCGTCGAACAATACCGGGTTCGCGTTTGAACGTTTAAAAGGGCGTGAAAATGTTGATGTTTGGAAACGCCACGCGAAATCTTATTTGGTAATTAAAGGGTGCTGGAAAGTAGTCGAAAAAGGGCTACTGGGCAATCCCTCCGAGGCAGACGTACAAGCGGACGAGCGTACTCTCGCGGAGATTACGCTAATGGTTGAACCGATCAACTTCGCGCACATAGCCAAGGCCACGACCGCAAAGGATGCGCTGGTTTTGGCATACGAAGACTCGGGTCTAACGCGTTAAGTGGAATTGTTAAAAGAACTTGTGCAGTGTAGGCTTTCAGACTTCTCCTCAATGCAGGAATATGTAAATCATTTAGTGATGACGTCAATAAAATTGAAGAACGCTGGTTTAAATATTGACGAGGAAGTCACTGCATCATTGATGCTGGCAGGTTTGCCTGATGAATTTCGAGCGCTGGTAATGGCAATCGAAAATTTAAAAAAACACTAACTATTGACAGTGTAAAAACTCTGTTGTTGCAAGATGCAAAATTCGATAATAAAGACTATGGAAACGCGCTTTATTCAAAAAATAAGAACAAAAATAGTTTAAGTGTCATAATTGCAAACAAATTGGGCATTTCGTAAAAAATTGTCATAAAAAGAAAGATGGCAACCCTCACGCAAAGAACGACAAAGTTCTGTTTACATCGTTTCTTTCGCATGACAGCCGCACAAAAGTTAATTGGTACGTTGACTCAGGTGCAACTGCGCACATGACTCAAAACAAAAACATAATTTTTGATGAAAAGCCGGTAAAAGATAAAAATATTGTCGTCGCAAATAACAAAAATATTCCGGTGGAAATCAAAATGGAAAGTGAAACTGCGTTTGTCGCAGTATTAAAGAATGTTGACTACGTACCTGAATTGTGCGTGAATTTATTGTCTGTTCGCGAAACGACGAAGAATGGAAACAAAGCAGTTTTCAAAAACAATAATTGGAAAATATATGACAGTGGCAATGAAATAATTGCAACCGCGACCGCGATTGATGATTTGTATCGGCTGAACATTCGTGAAGTAAAAAAAACTGAAAGTGGATTTTTTAGTGGCAATGAATTTGAGCTATTGCATAGAAGAATGGGACACATCTGTAATGAGAATTTAAAGCGATTGAAAAATTCGTCAAGGTGTGTTGATTTTGCACAAATTGAAAAAGATAAATGTGTAATTTGCATGAAGGGCAAGCAGACTCGTGCACCGTTCAAGTACAGTGGTACGCGCACGAAAAATTTGCTCGATTTAGTGCACTCGGACGTTGCTGGTCCATTCCAAGAAAAGTCACATTCGGGCTATCGATTCATAGTGAGATTCATTGACGATTTTTCGCGAAAAGTGGTGGTGGTGCCAATAAAACAAAAGTCGGATGTATTGGATGAATTTGTGAAGTTTAAGTCTGTTGCCGAAACCCAATGCTCACGGAAAATAAAAATTTTTCGTACCGATAATGGCACCGAATACACAAACGATAAATTCAAACAATTTTTAACAAAGTGTGGCATTGTGCAACAAACGACCTCACCATACACACCTGAACAAAATGGTGTGGCTGAACGTTTAAATCGAACGATCGTAGGACATGCTCGGTGCAGTGCGGTGTATGTTAATAGATTCGGGCTTGAGTAAAAAATGTTGGGCTGAAGCGTCACTGACCGCCGCTTATATACTAAACCGTGTTCCGTGTAGAGCCAAGTCTAGGTGTCCTGAAGAAATTTGGACAAATAAAAAACAAAGTTTGAAGCACATGCGTGTATTTGAATGTCTAGCCATGGTGCATGTGCCAAAAGAAAAACGTAAGAAATTAGATGCAAAATCGGTCGAGTGTGTGATGATTGGATACTGTAACGCTTCAAAAGCATACCGGTTGTATCCACACCGTGGTGGAATACCACCCTGGCGAAATTCAGAACAGACACGCGGAGGCTCTTTAACAGGGAAAAGCGAACAGGTAACTGGCAGGAATACACTGCCGCTCTCACTAAGTACGGAAAGCGAAAAGGGCTAGTTTCCAATCGTTTTGCGAAGAAATTTCTTCCAAACCCCAGGCAGCAAGGCTGCACAAAGCGCTAGCGAAGGGAGCAACGGAAAATAAGATGACCCTCAAATTGCCGGATGGCAGTGACACGTCATCTCAGTGATGTTAACTTTTTTTTTTAAAAAAATCCCTACTTTTCCCTAAGCTGTCCAGTAATTTTCCCTACGAAATTCCCTACACTTATTTTCCAAGTATTTTGAAATATTAAAGTTCTTTAATTTTTTGTGAATAAAAGTCGCAGAAGTAAAAACCATAACATTTATTTATTCTTCTTTTAATTAATTTGGAACATGAAAACAACAAAACAAAGTTGTGCTTTGTACTGAGATACCGTTTAAAACATGGAAACATAACAAGCTTTGCACTGAGATACCATTTCATCACATTAAAAAATATCAGTACAAAAATTACATTGAAAATTTACACAGGTGATATCTTCGTCTTCTAAGTAAGAGCGAATTATACAAATTTAAGTCAAATTTTCATGGCTTAATTTGTTCCTTTTTTTGTTCGAACGTCTGTCACTATTGAAAATATTCTTTCAGAGTCTGCATTGGAGTACTAAAACATATTTGGCCATCTTTGACAAATTGGGAAACAATATTTTATCATTAAAATTCTTGACTAATTTGACTCCAAAATTTTTGCACATCTAGTTAACATAAATCTTCTTTATCTTTGTCAGAAAATTTGAATTCATTGAATTCTCCATTCCTACACAATATCTGTATGACTGAAACTCACTTTATTACATATGTTATTAAATGGAATGCTATTTTTATCCTCCTTTTTCCCCAACGCAACTTCTGGGGCCAAAAAAGCCATTTCTTTAAATATTTCACTTTTTTATGGTAACCTGCGCTGTATCTCCTCAGCAGTTATATAAAATTGCAGACAATCCGTTCTGATTTTTGTTGCTATGGCTCTCGGAAGGGTACCTAGGAGTTCATCGCACTCTGGACCAAGATATATTTCCTCAATTGGCAATTAGTCGTTCGGCTGCTCTTGATAAAAACAGATAGAAAATGTCTGTCCTGGACGACGCACAGTGGGGTATTTGATGCCCAAAATGGCGATTAATTCAAAAAATGAAATTCAAATATCTTGATAATATTTGGTATGGGGGAAAAGTAGATAAAATTGTGCATCACTGGGTGAAAAAATAAATGATCTACATTGAACGGTATTGTCACAGTGCGCTTTGCAAAATGCATATGTGTTCATTGCTCCGTTGTGTTTAGAGCGCGTTACGCATTTGCCAGTGATTTGAAGTGCTTTTTTTAATATAATTGTTGCAAAACTTAATTTTTTTAATATGGAACCTTCAACCTCAGGTATTGTACTAATGTTTAAACAAAATTATGTTTGTAGAATATGTGTATTAATAATTTATAAAAATTTGTTAGTTATAGTCTTAAAATTGTACGTATTTAAAGGATATAGGTAGACATATAGTTACTTTGGCTGTGAAAGGCCGTAATAATTTTGTATGATATGTAAAGAACATATATTTGACTACTATATTACAAAAAATTAAAGTGCACTTGTGTGCATTTTCTGAAATATTTAAGTTTTAGTGCTTCAAAGTCAGTGCCAAATTGTGTGATTTCGATTGATCTTCATGGAGAAATGAATGTTGTTGTTATCATGTGTTTCTGTTTTGTTTTTGTTATTCTATTGCAAGGCACTACAAATAAGGTTGGGCATATAAATTTTGTTAATACTTTTATTGTACCTTCGTAAAAAAATGTTATTTGAAATTCTTATATTTTCTGATTTGACCCAATATTTTGACATTCCGAGTTAAAGTAACCTTGTCATTGATATATTTAGATTAATAGATTTAGATAGAAGTAGAAGGATAAAAGTAGCATTATGCTACAAATCTTAATTTTGGACGGTCAGTACTGCATGGTTGGATACGATTTTTTGAATGCCTTCTTCATTTATCGTACAAATTACCAATCAAAAAATGGCAAGTAAGGTCAGAAGACGAGAAGAAAATTGTGAATGAAACATAAAAAAAAATTCAAAAGGGATTCAGAGAGAAAGCAGGATTGATTGTTGATCAACCGAAACCCGGATTCGGCAACTCAAATGATGGAAATACGGCAAGAAGGTTCTTTCGAAACGCAGAGCTATCGTCTGAAATCACGAATGTTGACTTGAACTTGATAAAAAGGTTGCACGTTATACTGATAGTGGTTTCTTGTGGCCATGAGGTAGATATTGCAAAGTTTCGAAATTACGCACATGATACTGCGAGATATTTTGTATCAAAGTATCCATGGAGCAATATGCCACCTACGGTGCACAAATTTCTAATTCATGGGCCTGAAATAATACACCAAGCTCTGTTACCAATTGGCCAATTAACTGAGGAAGCTGAAGAAGCACTGAATAAAGAATTTTAAAAATACAGAGAACATTTTACACGCAAGACTAGTAGAGAAAAAACCAATCATGATATTTTGCATCGATTTCTTGTTGCTTCCGATCCAATTTTATCAAGTTTAAGGAAACTTCCTAAAAAAAAGATTCAACACCTACCACTATCAGCTATTGAACTTTTAAACCTCAACACATAATACTAATTTCCAGTCTGGTAATGATATTGCGTTTGATGATGATCATGATGATGATAAGACGTCTGCATGATTGCATTCAAAACGTGTTTTGACTCCTCACTCTTAAATTACGCATTCACTCACTCACATTCCTTTTTGTGATTGTAAATGAATGAGTCATAATTTGTTCTCGAGTGAGAGATTGTACTGTATTCATAAATTGAATGAGTCATTTTATAGTGTACTCAAACAGAAACTGTATTCACTTTATGCTGTGAATACAGCGAAATCAAATGAATGATTTGAATCATTCATATTGAGTGGTGTGCTCAAAATGAAACTAAAAAATGCTTTTCTATCAAGTTCTATCAAGTAAATAAATTGTCAACGAATACCAGCAATGAAAACAAAAACGAAATATACCGCTGTTTGTTGCTTTTGTTTACATTCGGCGAACAGCATTGCCAGGCAACTCTTTTTCTGTGCAATTTGATGCAATGATGAAAAAAATTATTTTTCCAATTTTCGTTATGATTTTCTTTTAAATTACAGATGTGTTTATCAGGATTATTTTCCAGTTACGTAGAAGGTGAATACTAAGCAATCATCGCAAAGCGAATATCGCTGCTCGGCGTTTTGATACTACGAGCAGTAGCACTTTTGCCCCTCATTGTGAAACAACAGATTAAGACAAAGAAGCTATGTACTTTTGCTGTTAATTGGTGTATTTTTACGTTTTCTTTCATCCTTCATCAAAATCTAATATTTGTAAGCCAAGTGGTCTATTCGATACTGGCAATACTGTTGGCAAATGAACCGTCTGCCCGATTTGACAACGAACCGAACAAAAACACTAACAAAATACACGTGAATTTTTTCGCTCTTTCCTGCCACTTGATAACCTTACGAACAAGTGCGTAATAAATATTCACTAAAGAGAATGGTGTGTTATGACTCTCTCTATTTTTTGACTCATTCTTTTTGTGCACAGCTTTTGCTTTGCCTACAGCAATTACTGTATTCATATTGTAATGACTCTTAGAAAGTGTGCACTCAGCAGAAGTGTCAACACTGTGGGAGAGAAAGTGAATGGAGCCATGCAGATGTCTGATGATGATGATGATGATGATGATAATGATGATTATGATGCTGTCGATGATGATCATAATAATAGTGATGACATTTAATAATTCTAGTGTGAGAAGCCCAAAACATGAAATATTTACTTAAATTGAATTAATTTAATAAAAAAACAACAACAACAACAATTTTTTTTCAATTTGTCTTATATATGTTTCATCTATGTAAAAAAATACTTTACATTCATTTTAATAGCTCAGGAGAATTGATCGCCGTTTTCAATGGTCAATACCCCACTGTGTGACGGTTCAAGTGCGAATGGCGCCAACGGTCGAATCAGTGTTGCCAGATACCTAAAATTACTTTCTCCTTATTCTTAAAAAAATACTGCAATTTCCTCCCAAAAGTTAAAAAATCTCCCAATTTTTTTTTAAATTTCCGTCATTTTAAAGGAATTAAACTTCTCTTAAAAAATAAAAATATATACATATAATTTTCTATAATGCAGCCTTTTTTAACAACCAAAACTTAACAAAAACAAAACATATAACAAATTAATTAAATAAAAGTGAAATTTTCGGCGCGATTTCTGTGACAGCAATAAGTGAAAACGAGATAGAACGAGCTTACATTTTGGAAGCTTACAAATTGTTAACACAAGAGTGCTTTGACTATTGAAATATGTAGTTGCCAGTGTTCCCAATACATCATACTTCGTTATCCAAAAATCCACTAAGGATCCGAAAAATCCCCTAACATAAAATATGAACCTCCGAAACAAGTTTTCCTCCTAAAAATTCTCCTAAAAGGCCGTTATTCTCCTAAATCTAGGAGGAAATCTCATGATCTGGCAACACTGGGTCGAATGCTATCTTTCTAGTGGTGCCAAACTGTCGATAACAAGAAGCCAAGCGATATTTTGTAATGCTGCCAGATCTTAAAAATACAAAATTTTTTTTGTAACCCTGAACCAGGGTTGTTTGAAAATTCCCTACATTTAGTGAATTTTAAAAAATCTGTCCTCTTTTTCCCTACGCACACAATTTTCGCTAAAATTCCCTACATGTAGGGAATTTTCTCTACAGTTAACATCACTGCGTCATCTCTCGGGATAAGATTGACTGGGCATTGAACATCTTTCAACCCTTCAAATCGCCTGGCCAGGACGGGTCTTTCCTGTCTTTCTACAAAAGGCAGGGGGGTCCTACTCAGGCATCTTACTGGCATAATGAGAATTTGTCTAGCAACAGGGTACATCCCCGCTAGTTGGAGAAGTGCCCTGGTAGTTTTTATACCAAAAATAGGTAAAAAGGACTATACGGAGCCGAAGTCCTTTAGGCCAATCAGTCTAACATCCTTCTTCATGAAGACCATGGGGAAGGTGTTAGATCAGTATATTAGAACCGTGGCGCTCAAGAGAACACCTCTGCACACAAAACAACATGCGTATAGGGCAGGCAGATCGACAGAGACTGCCCTAATTCAGCTCACGAGTTCAATAGAAGAAGCTCTTAAAAGCAAGCAAGGAGCACAGGGTAACTGTGCGCTTTTCTGGATATCGAAGGAGCCTTCGATAACACCTCGCAGGAGGCGATAGAAAGAACGACGAAAAGAACGCTCAGTAGGAGAGGAGTAGAAGCCTCGCTTAGCCGCTGGATAAGAGCCATGCTCTCCACCAGATCGGCCATAACGAAGGTGGGCACTACAACCAGGAGCGTGCTAGTGAAAAGAGGATGTCCACAGGGCGGGGTACTATCACCGCTGCTGTGGAGTCTGGTAGTGGATGAGCTCCTTGAACTACTGACAAGCAACGGCATAACGTGTCAAGGTTCTGCCGACGACATTGACATTATCGCTAGAAGAAGATTTGAAGACACTCTCTGCGATATAAATGCGAGCCCCAAAAATAACCCAAGAATGGTGTGCCCGAGTAGACCTACGAATAAACCCGGACAAAACCACCATAGTACCTTTTACATGGAAAAGAAAGCTGCCACACATGCGGACAATACGCTTGCTCGGGAAGAGCGTAGCCAGAGGTGAAGTACCTAGGTGTAACACTAGATTCGAAGTTACTCTGGAACAAGCTTGAGGAGGCAGTTATCAGTAAAGCAACAAAGGCGGTCATTGTATGCAGATCTTTTGCAGGCAAAACTTGGGATGTAACCCGAGCATACTGAAATGGATGTATACCATGATTGTGAGGCCAGTACTCACATATGCAGCAGTGGCATGGCCCCGAGAGCCACACTCACGACAGTGAGGAAAAGACTCTACAAGGTCCAGCGACTTGCCTGCACGAGGATTACAGGTGCTATGAGAACCTGTGCCACGGTGGCACTGGAGGAGATACTTAACATATCGCCATTGCACGTAGCAATTGAGATGGCGGCCAAGCGTACCATCCTTGGACTGGCCAGAACTAGTAAAGGGGGGATCACATCCTTAGGCACAGAGACTTAGTGTGTGCTATCCACTAGTAACCCTTATGTTTTGTATCCGAAGGATACAATAACAAGAACATATAACTACGAAAAACACTTCGGAGTTCATGTGAGCAATAAAGCACACTGGGCCTGGGAAGACCACCAGATCCATTTTAGACCACACACAATTAAATGGTTTACAGACGGCTCGAAAACGCACGAGGGAACAGGGGCAAGGGTGTTTGGACCTCGCCCCAAGCACTACGAGCCCATGGGGAAAACACCCAGCCTATTCCAGACGGAACTGTATGCTATCAGGCTCTGTGTGCAATTCAATCTTGAACATGAGTACAGGGGGCAGGACATCGTCATTTGCTCCTATAGACAAGCAGCCATCAAAGCACTAATCTCATATGAGATAACCTCAGGATTAGTGCTGGAATGCATTGAGGTATTGAATGCACCGGGCAGATGTAACCAGGTGAAGATCCTCTGGGTTCCAGGACACAGAGGTATCGAAAAAAAAAGGACAGCCTCGCTAAAACCGCGGCAGCCACGCCCCCTGGCTCCTGAACCCATCATTGGGCTGGAAAAAGCCCTATAACAAAGTCACTGAGACTAGAGGAAAGGACCAGGAAAACAGAATACTGGGCTAGCGCCTCCGGTCTCAGGCAATCGAAAATCGTCATCAAAGATTATAACCCCAAATGGAGTGAAGAATGCCTCAAACTAAGGAGAAACCAGCTAAGACAGGTCACAGGTCTTCTAACTGGGCACTGCAGATTGAGGAAACACATGCATACCATCGGGATAGAACAGGTAAGTGTCTGTAAACTCCGCGAAACAGCAGAGGAGACTCCCGAACACATCATATTGTACTGTAATGTGGCTTGTCGCAGCAGGTTACGTTATCTGGGCCAGTTTTGGCTTGCAGAAGAGGCCGTCACGCACCTAAACCCCCGCGAGTTACTAAGTTTCATTAGGGCGGTAGGTCTAGGGGATGTACTCTAACAATTGTAGGGGGCACAATAGATCAATCCTGGTCTTACTGCAATATACCCCTTATCAATTATATTCTATTCTATCGAACTAACAAAGTAACGAGCTCGGTGTAAATACCGCTACTATGTTTAGTGCACTTGTATCTTCGAAATGGATGCCCAAATTAGGTCTGAATCTTGTTACCTTAACCTTGTCTGCATAAACCAGTGGTAACAGTAACATTAGTACCATGGCTGTAGTAATGTAATAGGGGTACCGTAATGTAATGTAATATGGCGTAACTTGGTTTTCTGAACAGTGATTCACCTTTCCAAATATGTGTTGGAAAGCTATTGTCATATAGTTTCAGAATCAGTATGTGTCATTTAGCTGAAGCGTAAACAACAATACTTTTTTTACTCTGAAAATTTCGAATTTTGTGCCGAATAACGTGTTTTTGCGGGGAGTACTTCTTCATTACTATAATATGAGAAAAAGTCATCGTATTTTGGTGGAAGTGTATGGTGTGCATGCTCTAGCTGAGCGTACGTGCCAGAAGTGGTTTGCACGGTTCAAAAGTGGCAATTTTGACTTGGAGAACGATGAACGGCCCGGGGAGCCAAACAAGTTTGAAGATCACGAATTGGAGACATTGCTCGAATGAAACAATCACAGGGGAAGCTTACCGACCACAATTGATGCGTTTGAGCCGAGCACTGCGCGAAAAACGGCCGGAATATGAACAAAGGCACGGCAAGGTAATTTTGCAACATGACAATGCTCGGCCACATGTTGCACAGGTCGTCAAAACCTACCTTGAAACGCTCAGGATGTCCTACCCCACCCGCCGCACAGTGTTCCGAAGTGGGACAAAAATAGAAAAATTTCATGTCACCGATTTCAAAGAAATTGGTGTCATTTGAAAGATAATACTTTCATTAAGCAAGATCTTAAATTATTTCTTAATCGGGTAAATTTTGAGAGAGTTATAGCTTTTACAAGTTGATCAAAATCTAGAAAAATTGTTTTGTGATAAAATGCTGTTTGGAGCGTCACCAATTGAAAACGTAACCAAAACACTATTTTCGATTCAATCGGAGCAAATGTTACTGCTATGCACTTATAAGAGTCCAAAAAATCATTTCATGAGCTATTTTGAAAAAAAAGTTAAATAAAAACGGGGTTGTTATTTAAACAAAACATTTTTTTTATTTAGAACTATAAAAACGATATATTTTTGTAGATCGCAATTGTCGAATTGCGCATTATTACACCGACTTTTTTACACAATCCTAGAGAATGGACTTTCTTCTTTTGGGTCAATAACAAAAATTCTGCGATTTCCTGCGATCTTGGAAAATAATAGAATTTTTGTAAACTACTCTAACTGAAAAAAATGGATTTTTGTACTCTACGTTGAGGTGCCCACCGGTACATTCACTTTGGTACGGAGCTTGTAACGCCCAGAAAGTGATGTAACTGGAAAGAAAAAGTATAGTAGCACAGTCGCTATTAAAAATGGGCATGGTCCACCCACTAAAGGCAGGGTTGCCATACGGAAGTCTTTTATAAAATATGAAAATTTCTATATTAACAAAGCCAATGTCACAAATTAGTAACGTTTTATAAAAAAATGGGTTTTGTTTACCCATTTAACCCGTTTAGAGCCATATTATTCTACTTTTGTTTTTATTATTATGAAATTAAGTTAAGTTAAGGAAGGCAATTTTGTTTAAATTACCTTGCGTTATTTACACTTGTTTACATTAAAGCAATCTTTGGTTTTTTTTGGGGGAAAGCTATTTGTAAGATAGTTTTATTTCACTTGAACTGTCTGTGTGGAATTGAAAACATCATTCTTGGAATAAGTGTTGTGATTTCGCGAAAAATGAATGTCAAAAACCTCGACAATAGCAATCGCATCATCAACTATTGTTGATGATAGTGATACTGAATAAAATTAACTTTTTGGAAAATGGCAATTATTTTCTTTTATCCTGGAAATTTTACTATAGCATCTCATCTCCATAGCTATGACATCTCTTTGTTTAGTTCTACGGAAATAAAAACAAAATAGCTTTCTTTCAAACAACTTCATCGCCCCTTTTCCACCCTTTTAAGGTCGAATATATAAAAACGCCGAAATACGTATTTCGTTATTTTTCTTTAAGTATATATATACAAAATTTTAAAACAATCCGACCAAAAAACAATATCTGTCCATATAAGCTTCACCACCCCGTTTCTGGCCTGTCAAGGTCGAATTTTTTAAAATTGCTTCTTTTTAAAGGTTGACTTTTTAAAATAAAACTATTGACCTAATTTCAACATTATAGCTCTAGCGGGTTCTGCTCGGTGGTGATGGCATACTTGGTTATATATATTCGATTTTTTTTAAAATTATATATTTTTTTGAAAAACAAACATCATTTTTGAAGTCAGTAGCCCCAAATAATTCAGATTGCAAATTTTCAGGGAATTTAGAGCATTCCTTCTATTTTTGTCCCAATTTTGTATGGAGTCGAAACACTGTGCGCCGTATAGTCCAGACCTTGCGCCATCCGATTACTATCTCTTCCGATCAATGCAACATGGCCTGGCTGACCAGCACTTCTCCAATTATGAAGAAGTAAAAAATTGGATCGATTCGTGGATAGCGGAAAAGCCGGCCGAATTTTTCAGAAAGGGTATTCGTGAATTGCCAGAAAAAGGGGAAAAAGTTATAGCTAGTGATGGACAATACTTTGAATATTAAATTTGTAACCATTTTTTCACAATAAAGCTTCAATTTTCCCAAAAAACCGCACGAAATAACCGGTACGCCTATTAGCAAGTTGCTGATGTTCGACGTTTTTTAGGCGCTGGCCTTTCTGTATTTGCATCGATCGGATTTGTATGAGTTGGAGAGATACAGCTTGCTGTGACGTCCTGTGGGTGACATAGAAAATGTTGTCTTCGGTCTTTATTGGCACTGGTGCCGGCCTATGTATCGGCGGTGTGCAAACTCCTTTCGGCGTTTTGACGTCCATTGCTCCTACGAATCCATCGCATCTATTAGAGAAGTAAGTGGCTCTCCAATGAGAAAGTACCCTGGAGTTAAGGCAGCTAAGTCGTTGGGCTTGGATGACTTTGGAGTTAGTGGGCGCGAATTTTTGATTGATTATATTTCCACAACCACGGTTCCAAGCTCCTCGTATGTCAAAGATGCTGTAGAAACGCTTCGTACGAGTGTTTGGCCGATTTTACTGCCGCTTCCCAAAGACCACCGAAATGTGGTGCTCTGGGTTGAATAAAATTAAGTTCAATCCCCTTTTTATTACATGTTTTTGGTAGCTGAATCTGAGCTGTTACTCCGTTGATTGAAGTTTTTAGTTCTTCCAACTGATTTCGTGGAAAAACAAAATTACTAGCGTTGTCGCAGTATAACCTTCGGCAGTGTCCTCGTCTTCTAAGGCTAAGAACATAGTGGAGCGGCGAGCAAAGCGACGAAAACAAATCAACGCTGTTGAATCGAAGCGCACATAGTGACGAGCAAAGCGAAGAAAGCTGGAAAGAGTAAAGCGACGAGTTCAAAATATTTTGTTTTCGTCGCTTTGCTCTACTTGCAAATAAAAAAAATTCAATTGTTGAAACATTTTTGGGGGAAAAAATGAACGTAGACGGACTAATAAGAGCAATATTCGCGAAAAGTGCCTTATGGGACCAAAAAGATCCCATGCATCATAACCGCCACGTCCTGGACAAACAATGGGACGAAGTTGCAGAACAAATGCAAACAACACGTAAGTAGCAAACATATTTATATTTTATGCGATATATAGTAGTGTTTTTGCGGCAAATGTAACTGTTGAGTGCGAAAGTAATTTAAAAAACGGGAATTGTGCTCGTGCAGGACACTATCACTAAGTGCACGAAAATATAGATAAAATTGTAAGAATCGAATTTGTGAAGTAAAAGGCGCGTTTACATGTTTGTTGTTAACAAACATGTTTTGATTTTGTTTAACTTAAATCAGCAACAAGTGTTCATCCTTCAATCACCAGCGATTTACACTATTCACATTACACCAACATTGTTACATCAAAGCATTATATGAAATTGCACATTAAACATAACAACTCATAGAACATTCAACATTTATTATTGTGAACAATCTACATTAAAAATAAATAAGAACATTAACAACATTGAATAAGACAGCAGATGATTATTACCAAAAATTAACGGCCCAATTCTGTACACTTGATAAATTCACCATATTGACTATTTGTCAAGTTTTTACTATTTGTCAAGAATCGGTATTCTATTCCCTAAAATAAAAGCTCTTTTCTTGATAAATTGTCAAAGATGGCAATGCTATTGACAAGACTATTGAACAATTCAAATTTCAATTATAGTTTCTTCTACCAGTTCTTAATTTTGCTTAATTGTGTAAACTAACTAGTGAAAATGGAAGAAGACCTTTTACTTTTGCTATTATTGTGGGAAGAAGAGGAAAATGAGCACAATAGAAACCGTTCGCGTTTTTAAGGTCCCTAAGGGATGCAGCCGCCGTGGCTCAGTTGGTTAGTGCGTTGGACCGCGAGTCGCAGGCAGCAACCTCAGGTTCAAATACTGCCTGTAATAACACCTAAAAAATAATGGGAAAACTCGTTGTCTCTTTCGGTGGCTGTCCTCTCAGCTGGAAATGGCAAACCTCTGGAGTAAAAATTGCTTATGAAAAAGCTCCCAACCTGCCGTTCGGAACCAGCATAAAACTGTAGGTCCCTTCAATCCGCGTACAAATTCACACGCACAACACGGGTAGTTGCGGGAAGCTAGGCCTTAGTCTCGCGTAAGCGGGCTGTCGTGCCAGTCAATTATTATTATTATTAAGGGATGCTAGCGATCCATTTTCTCTGAGTGAGAATGTGTTCATCCAAAATTTTCGTTTGACCCGTCAATTGTGTCGCTGCCTTATTGATGATTTGGAACAGCATGATGACCAAAAAACGTCTTTGTCACTGACTATACGCATTCTGACAGTGTTGAACTTTTTTGCTAATGGATCCTACCAAAAATGCGTGGGCAACAATTGCAATTTGCCAATGAGCCAGTCGTCCTTTTCGCGGAGTTTGCGGGCTGTGACAAAACTCATTGTAAAGGTTAAGGGCGGAGAAATTAAATTTCCGCGCACAGTTGAGGAAGAAAACTTTACGAAAACAGGGTATACAAGATATTAATATTCCAAAGAAAACGGTTTGATCTGAATTTTTGTATTTTATTCAAGGTTTTTTCGGAAATTCGGCATCAAAAGTACAATAGGAGCAATTGACTGCACCCACATTGCTATTGTTGCTCCGCCTTCAAACAATGTAGAACGTCCGCTTAGTCAGTATTTAAACAGAAAAGGATTCTACAGCATAAATGTTGAAGCGGTTAGTTACACTTTCCTTGACAAATACATTTTATAGGAGTCTTTTCATACATAGGTATGCGATCATCGCTTGTGCTTTACATTTCTAAACGCTAATTTTCCGGGAGCAACTCATGATTCTGGGATATGGGCCACGTCTGACCTACGGGAGTATTTAATACGGCAGCATACTACCAGGTCTACTTCTCACCAAAGAGAATATTGGCTCATTGGTGATCAAGGATACCCTTTAGAGCCACGAGCAAACGAGTTAGCTGTCGATGAAGAAGATAACGATTCTACAATGGATTTCAATGATTTTTCGCAGTACACCCGCGAAGGAGAGAGGACAAGATCGAAATACATTTCAACGCTTTAATAAAACATTTCATTTAATAACAGTTCATTCAGTTCACAAACTGTTTATTTACTTTTGTTTCAAAGTTTGTATTAATTCAGCCACACAGCTCGTTAACTTTTGAATAGCCAGCATCGATTCACGGTGTTCCTCGCGTTCCTCCTCCGCGCGACGTTGCCTCTGCTCTTCGATAGTGTTCCTTTTTGCTATATTAGTAATGAGGGCATTAATTAGTTTGTTTCGTTCTCCACGAGACGGGCGCCCTGAGCCAAGATCCAAAACGGTATCATTCTTAAAGAAACAAATTGCCATTTAGAGAAGTACCCGTAAAAACTATATTGCACTTACATCAGTTTCCGAGCTAAACGTTGTTGGAGCATACGGCGATGGTGCTGGGCTCGACAACGGTGCAACGCTCGGCGATGGTGCTGGGCTCAACAACGGTGCAACGCTCGGCGATGGTGCTGGGCTCAACAAAGGTGCAGCGCTTGGTGATGGTCCAGAGCTTGACAAGTGACGTTGGGCATTCCTCTGATGGCTCTTCGGATTGTGGCGAAATTAGCCCAAAATTTCCAACACCTACGCCAGTAACCGCTGCCAAACCAAAAGTAGCCAAAGTACGCTCTTCGAATTCGGTCATTTGTTTGCAAGCTGGACCACCACCAGTGAGCCTTTGATTCATTGTTAAAAGCCGCGCCCGCGTGCGCAACTGGCTCTTCCAAACACCAAGGGTCTATAATCATAGTACAATAACATTAATCAACGAATATGTAAGAGCTAAAATAAATTACCTCTTTCCACTTTGCTGCGGTGCGTGTTGGGCCCCTCAATGCGTTCAGCTCGTCCGACACCTGCATCCATAAGCCCTGCATGTGCTGAGGCGACTTCGGGCAATTTTTCCCCGATCCCATCTCGGGATTAGCCCGATAGAAGGCAACAAATCGCTGCAGCTGCTCATACGTAGCACGCTCGTGTTTTGATTTTCTGTAAATAAAACTTTATTTTAATATATTATCGAAATATAATGAAAAAACTGAATTACTTACATTTTTTCGGACTCCATTTCTTCAAATAAACAGCTGATTTTTGTT
Source organism: Melieria crassipennis (assembly GCA_963668005.1). Lineage (NCBI taxonomy): Eukaryota > Metazoa > Arthropoda > Insecta > Diptera > Ulidiidae > Melieria > Melieria crassipennis. The sequence continues at coordinate 42,410,800 of OY764963.1, read as the reverse complement.
TACATTACTTTGCTTACCACAGTGTGGTGAAAAGCACAGGGCGTTAAAGCTTTTAGTTTTATCAAGTTATGCACAGAATGCCAACAAAATTTCAACTTGATAAAAATCTGTATTATTTGTCAATTTTTTTTTAATTTGTCAAGTGCACAGAATTGACCTGTAAACCTCCCAAATTGCTTCAGAAGTATCGACGGCAAACACCATGTTTTTCAATTATAAACATTTTTATTCTGTGGCGTCGGAAGCTGTAGCTTCCAACTAATGTGCTAAATTCGGTTCTCACACAAAAACGTTTTGTACGACTCCCTTACAATATTTGCAGAACTGGAAGCTCTATTATTCTCTCTATTCCTTGGCATACTGGAGCATTGTGCAGCGAGTTGCTCACATTGCGCATCAAATCCTTCCATATCAATAATTGTATTATGCAAAACGCATATTGCTTTTATAATTTTGTCTGCCGTTTCTGGTAAGGTTTCAATTGGCTTCCATAAAATTCTAAATTTCGCATTTATTATACCAAAGGCACATTCTACTGTTCTTCTTGCTCGCGAAAGACGCATATTAAAATGTTCTTTATCAGCATCCAAGTTATTTCTGCTGTATGGCTTTAATAAATGCGTCAATAGTGGATATGCCTCATCTCCTATGAATACATATGGGACGGTAACCGCAGTCGACGGCAAAGTCGTATCTGGGGGAATATTTAGGTTTTCACTTTGTATTGCATGGAAAAGTGAAGAAGACCGAAAGGTTCCACCATCACTTTGCTTCCCATATCCTCCAACATCAATTGTTATAAATTTATAGTCGGCATCTGCTACAGCTTGCAACACAACAGAATAAAAATGTTTATAATTATAAAACATTGTGCCAGAATGAGCAGGGCATTTTATCCGCACATGTTTGCCGTCGATGCTGCCGAGGCAATTTGGGAAGTTCCATTTTTGGTAATAACCATCTGCAATTTTCTTGAAAGAGGTTTCCGTAGGCACTTTCATGTGTATCGGCTGGAGAACTTCCCAAACCGCGTTCATGGTTTCACGTACAATTTTTGACACAGTTGTTGCACCCATTCGAAAAGTGAATGCGAGAGTTTTGAAGCATGATCCCGTAGCCAAATATCTATAAAAAAGAATAAATTTATGTTTTTAATTGTTTTTATCTTTTTTAGGAGATGTCGTCCGGAATAAGTGGAAGTCCCTACGAGACACATTCCGGAAGGAGCTGCGCAAATTCCCAACTCCTCGATCTGGAGATGGAGCAGTCCCCAAGTGGTCCTCCAACTGGACGTATTTTGAAAGCCTGTCTTTTCTCAAGGACCAATTTACAACCAGACCGAGCAGTGGGAATCTAAAGGAACCCGAAGTTGCCGATTGCATCCAAATTGATTTGGATGAAAATTCAATGGCAACAAATGAAATGGCAGAAAGCCCTACTTTAGAAGAAACTCCGAGCACTTCACGCCAGAGAGGCGTTAAAAAACGAAAGCGGGATGAGGATGATATCGGAGCAGCGCTCGTAAGACTTGAGGAGGATAAAATGGAAATTCTCCGAAAGCAAGAACAAAGGAAAGAAGATGATGATGTGCAATTTTTGCATAGTTTACTGCCGCACATAAAAACACTTCCGCCAGCTGAGAAGATGCTTTTAAGGCTCAAAATGCAAGGCCTTGTCTACAATTTTGTCTATGCTGAGGGTCGTGCAGACGGTGATTGTGCGGATCAATCTGGCTATTTATGTTAACATAAACACAATTGCAGAAAAAGCCTTGCATTTTGAGCATCTTGTCAGCTGGCGAAAGTCTTTTTGTATGAGGCAAAAAACATGGGACATCTTCATATTATGTTTCTTGTTCTTGCTTCCGTAGAATTTTATTTAATTTTTTATTTAATTTTATTTTATTTATTACATCCTCCTCACGTGTTTAGAAAGCTACTCCGGTATCACCTTCATGTTTTGGTTTCTCAACGCCTTTCTGAAGCGCTCGGAGTATCTTCCAAAGATATAGGGCTTCCTGCCATTTCATTTCTTGCCATTGAGTTTTCAGCAAAAATTATTTGGATTCAATACGCAATTTCGGCGCAGCTGACAAGACGCTCGTTGTTTTTTGTTATAAATAAGTTGTTTGTTTGTTTGATGAAAACATACACTAGGGGTATTCACACCGAGCTCGTTACTTCGTTACTTCGGTACTCGGTAGTTTTCTATGTGTATTTTGTTTTTGTTCAATTTTTGTACAAACACAAAATACTCGTACAAAACTACCGAATACCGAACTAACAAAGTAACGAGCTCGGTGTGAATACCGCTATTATGATAAATAAGTACCGGGACTGTGTATGTTAAATTTTCCGCCGTTGCCCGATGCAGGTAAAAACATTTTTTTTAGGTCGGTAGGACCTTAACTGACATTTGTGTCAAATTTTGAGCGGGATTGCATCATTAGTTTTTGTTTGGCAGCTGTTAGCGTCAGTCAACTTTTTGTACTTCGTCGCATTTTACAATGGATAACTTTGTTGATCAACGTATTTGTTTAAAATTTTGTCTTAAGAACGAAATTTCTTGTGCCAATGGCATTGTGCCATGGCAGAAAGCATTTGGGAAGTCTGCTCTATCAAGAACCAGAGCGTTCGAGTGGTATAAAATGTTCAAAAGTGGTCGTGAAGTGGTCGAAGACTTTCCTCGTTCTGGACGTCCTTCAACATCGAATACCGACGAAAATGTTGAAATTGTGAAGAAAATCGTGCTTGAAAATCGTCATGTGAGCCTCAGAGAGATTTCTAACGATCTTAACATCTCTTATGGAAGCGCACAACACATTGATGTCGATATTTTGCGCATGAAACGCGTCGCCGCACGGCTTGTTCCTCAAGACTTGAATTTCGTCCAAAAAGATCATCGAAAGCAAGTGGCTGAAGACATGATTTCCGAAGCTAATAAGGACACAACGTTCATGAAACGTATAATTACTGGTGATGAGACATGGGTCTATGACAACTAGCCAGCAATCATCCGAATGGCGTGCTGAAGGCGAGCCAAAACCAAAAAAAGTGCGCCAAAGTCGATCAAAAATCAAGGTTATGCTCATTGTTTTCTTCGATTATCGTGGTGTGGTGCATTATGAATACGTTCCGAAACGTTACGTTCCAAAACGTTAATAAAGAGTATTACCTTGAAGTATTGAGGCGTTTGAGATATGCTATTCGTAGAAAACGACCGGATTTGTGGGCCGATAACAGCTGGATTTTGCACCACGATAATGCGCCGTCTTACAAAGCACACATTATTCGCGATTATTTGAACAAACACAGTGTGAATATCATCGATCAGGCTCCCTATTCTCCAGATATGGCACCATGTGACTTTTTCCTGTTCACCCGACTCAAGTTACCGTTTCGTGGAAAGAGATTTGAGTCCATAGAGGTCATAAAAGAAAATGCGACGCGAGAGCTGAAGGCTATACCTGCTTCAGCTTACCAGAAGTGCATGGACGATTGGATTAAGCATTGCTTCAGATAGGGCTTATTTTGAAGGGGATAAAATAAATTTACCAGAAGAATAAAACAATTTTGTTTTTTTGACACAGTCCCGGTACTTATTGATCATAGTGTATGTAAGTGTCAATCGCCGTGAATAAAAAAAAGAATTGAACTTACCTTAACGTAAGAACTAATATTTCTTCTGCGCCGATAGGTGTTTTGTTAAAATTTGTCCACTTTTGTGTTAATCTATGCTTGATTTTTATAAGTATGTAATCAAATGTGGATATTTGCATACGGAAATATCTCTGGAACCTCTCAGGACTCTAGCGCAGTTGATTGTAAAGGTGGTGAAATTCACCATGAATCTTCCGTTCCTTGTTTATATTATGCACACTGTACCTTCTTTTGTTTTCTTTGTTTTTTTTTATTATGTACCACATTTTTAATGCGGAATTTTCACAAATTGAATCTATTTTCACAGAAGGCAGATAGATAGATCGATATAATAATTCTTTTGATTACTCTTGCAACGACGCCTCACTATGTTTGCTTTACTCTTTGCTCGCTCTACGCTTTGCTCGCCGCTTTGCTCGCCGCTCCACTATGTTCTTAGCCTAATGAGTCGCTTTAACGCTCCTATAAAGGTGTCTGCTGTGAGATCGCTAACCAGTTCGATGTATACTGCCTTTGTGGCAAAACAGCAAATAGTTGCCAAATAAGCCTGGGGTCTTTTTCCTCTGATTTTGTAATGGATCCAAAATGGTCCACAAAAGTCAATACCAGTGTTGGTGAAGGGTCTAGATGGCTCTACTCTGTCCCTTGGCAAAATTCCCATTACTTCGTTTAAAAGAGTTGGTTTTGCTCTGGTGCATCTCACACACGTTTGAACAACTTATCTCGCCATTATCTTTAATGGCCCAAAAACGCTGCCAAACATGAGCTAATATGGCCCACAATGCTATATTCTGCTGATACATTTCAAAGATGAGACGTGTCAATTTGTCATTGTACGGATTTACCATTGGAGCAAAGATAGTATAATTACAAAGATGCTGCACGCCATACATTGACAAGCTGAGCGCCAACACTCTTTACGCTTTTATGCTCCTGTAAATCAGAGCATTACCCACAGCGAGAGTGCTTCAATTTGAAAATGCTGCCATTGCTGCAAGTTACCAAGCATTGGTGCTTCATTCTCATTTCGACAACAACACGCAATGTTCTTGTTTACCGCAACAAGCCAACTTGGGTTTACTCGCGCACATTGAAAAGGTGGTTGTTTTGGCAAAGCGATCACAAATTTTTTTTGTATGCAAATTTTGCCTAGTTGCTTCCTCAGATATATTTGTTGAAGTATGCAAAATTCATATAACAGTTTTTTAAACTATTTTCAATGAAAAAATTTATATAATTCAAATGAAACAACAGATAATTCAGCAATGCACCAACCTTAGTAATCTTGGCTTAATGAAAGTAGCGACTGTTATCCTCATAAACTTTAAATATTGTAACGATGAGGCACTCTGTCTCAGCCGGGTGCAGCGCAGAGGAGGAGTCTGATTTGAGCAAGCAAAAGGGAAACATGCGATAGTCCAATAAGTAGTAGCAAGTCTAAAGATAAGCAAAGTGTAAATTTGCAAATAAACTGATTGCTGGTTTTTGACTGCGTTTGCGCTGAATAATTTAAGTGGTTTTATTTTCAAGCACAATCCAGGGAGACGAAATAAGCCTATAGAGAGAACTCATTTTCGTAACAATATTAAACAATTAAAATAAGACCTTACATACTACGTAAACATTGCTCGTGGATAACATTTAAAAATACACAATGAAAAAGATCTCAAATTGACATATTGAAACATAATTGAGATTTTTTTTTAATTTTTACGAGGTGATAAACTTCTTAATTTTCGCAATATTTTACATTTGTTTTTGTTTTATTTATTCAATTGCCTTTGGAAATAACTTGCATATGCATACATTTCGAATTGGTGTATTTTAATTTATTTATAAATTTGATATTATTTATCATGTCAATACACGGTAGTGAACTCTTAAGTCAGTATATTCAGCCCTGTTCCAGAATCCGAATCGGATCGGAAATGGATTTGATTCCGACCGTCGGTGTTCTTCATTCCGATTATCGGAAATATTTTCCGATGCAACCCTGTTCTTAAATCCGATTAAGTTCGAACGAATTTGGATCGGAAATTTGGTGTTCTGCATTCCGATTATCGGAAATTTTTGTCGAAAATATTCCGTTAAACAAAAAGCTGGTGGAATTGAAATCGGAAAGCAGCAAAACGAAAACAAATAACGAAAATGTAAGCAAATAAGTTAAACATCGTGTTAAATAAAACTAATAAATTAAGTTTTAATCAAGGGAAAGCATAAGACTGCTGACCAGAGCAAATTGCTCTTGGATTTTATGGAGGAGAATGCGGACATCGCGAAAGGTTTCTGCAAAGGCGACAAAGTCGAATTTGAAAATAAATGGAAGCATTTAACCCAGTCGCTGAACGGGCAAGGACCACCAACAAAAAGTGTAACGGGGTGGAAAAAGGTGACAAGTAAATTAAATCAATTCATTTTGTAAAATTTCCTCAATCATAGACCTGGGTTGATTGGAAAAGTGAGGTACGAAGGAAGCTGGCGCATAATAGAAGAGAGCTTTAAGGACCGGCGGTGGACCTTTTAAGAAGTACACACTTTCCAAAATGGAAGAGGCGGTCGTTGATAGCCTCCTTCGCCATGAAATTGCAAAGCCGTCGCCAATTTCAATTCTGGCGGAATGGAGCATTGCCGAAGAAAACGTTTCACTTCGGTCAAGATCATGTTGAATGCTGCTTTGCTAAGGCGGTACTGGGCAATAAACCTTAAATAGGAAATTTTGAACATAACTGATATAACTTGTAGTATTTACGAAGAATCTGGCAATTCCATCGGATTGCTGTGGTCTCGCAAAATTCTACGCTTTACTTTTTCAACGGCGGACTGCTCGTTCTCAAGCAATACTACCTATAAAAAAACCGAACTCATTTAATAAAATAAAAAATCTCACAAAAATTTACAATTGCTTTTTCATTTGATCATTTCAAGCAAACAGCTGATTGAAGGTTTGTTTAATTTGCTAACAATAGGATTCGAAATAAACTTCGAATATGACGATTCCGCTCGGATTGCAGAACACCTCTTCAAATCGGAATCGGATTTCATTTCGATTGGAATCCGATTCCGATTCGGATTCTGGAACAGGGCTGATTATCTTCTTTTGTTATTGAATCGCATGTGTTTTTGCACGCTACTCTCCGTCGTAATGTCTCAACGTTATTGCGTATACCACACAGCCCTTGTTGTTACATAAATCAACCAGAAGACAAAAATCAGTACGAATTTAAAATTTCGGTTGCCAGCCAGAAACAATAAAAACAACCCCGTAACCGTTTCTAGCTCAACATGCATGCGACCAACAACAACCACAAATTATTGCTCATCGACTTCACTCTTTCATACACACGCATGCGATCATAAATTTCTTTGTATGTTCTCCATAATATACTCTTGCGCTCTCACAACTTCGAATTTTATGCTCACAGTAGTGAGATTAAGCGATTTTGGCTGCGGACAAGCGCTGTATGAGCGTGAGTCATCTTCATTCATGGTACAAAAACAAGGTATGCCAACTATAAAATCTCGCTCGTTTTTCCTTTGTTTACATTTGAAAATGCTGTCAAACAGAGTTACTAAGTTTGCGTGTACGCTGGAAATATAGTAAGTACTTTTTTCCATGCATACCAAACGTTTTGGAAATGTTTATTGTTGAGACCGCCGACGAAGAGAATCTAATTGATCTCAGAAACGGCGGCTCACGTTCCCCCACCCACACGCACGTACGCAACTCACACGCGCCCACACACATACACCCACACGCCGCCTGCGTAGTGGCGGGGATGGTCCCAATTGACATTTTGGCGGAGGAAGCACGCGAAAAATACGAGGAGAAGGATGCTCCGCAGCAGGGTAGGGCGTACAGGGAGCAGATCCTGAATAAGTGCCAACAGCGTTGGAACGACTCGCGCAAAGGAAGGTGGACGTTCGCACTAATAAGCGACCTTCATGCGTGGATGAGCCGTGAGCACGGCGTGGTCGACTACTACCTCACGCAGCTACTGACTGGCCATGGCTGTTTTAAGTCGTACTTGCATAGGTGGGGATACGAGCATAACCCCTTTTGTGATTTCTGCAGCGAGGCGGTTGAAGACGCCGAGCACATAATTTTTAATTGTGCCAGATACAACAGCCAGCGGCGACGGCTAGCGAGTAGGATCGGCGGCACGCTCACATCGCACTCACTAGTCGCAAAAATGGTTGAGTCCAGATCCAGCTGGGATGCAGTAGCGCTCTACGCGGCTGAAGTCATGGTGAGACAGCGCGAAATTGAAAGGGACAGACGCGCAAACGAACGTCGTTTAGCAGAAGAGCCAGGCAGAAGAGAAGGCGGTTCCGCAGGGGTGGATAATGGGGGGTGGTTTTTAGTCGGTTGGAATCCGGCATGCTGACGAACTGGAGTTCCAGTATCTTCCGAAGATTTTCCACCTCCGTCAGAAAACAAAAAAAAACACGACACGAAAAACAGTTGTTAGTTTATTTATTCTTTCTAGTATTGATTTGTTAATTATTACTTGTTGGTTATTGTTTGCTAAAACATTATTAATTTTATCACTTATAATTCTAAAGTCTTCATGATCTGGTGATCCGGCCAACCATTTCCAGGCTGTTCCGATAAGTTCTATTGCTCTTTTATTTCTTTTGGGTTTTAGTTGGGATAACTGGGATTGGATAGATTTTGCTTCGTGGGATAGGAATGTGTAGTTTCGGTTTTTCTTTGTTATGTCATGTTCTATCGCAAGGTTTAATTCATTGATTACGGATTCGTATTGGTGGAGGTCTATTGCGTGTATTAATCTAAATGTTCCAGTCTGAACTTTTGCGGTTCCTGTTTCTATTGTTACTATTCGACTGTTGGTGTAATCCAAAATTTGTCTTTCCGTATTGTACAAGGCAAACAGCGTCCTGCAAAGAAATGGGTAATGTTTACTTTTTTATGTGGCTTTTGTGAACAGTACGTCTTGATTTTGTTATAACTGTGTTTCCTTTGTCTTCCTGAACTATTTCCTTTTTGTATCGGGGTGTCAACTTGTTTCCTATTCGTTTATTAATCTTTACGTAAATGATATCGTCAGTATTAAAGGTCTTGAAATCGATTCTATTTTTGTTATGAAATTCTAAATCTTTCTCCTGTTTTCTTTTAATGTTCTGGGTGTTTCTTGTCTGTCTATTCCGATTGTATTGGATCTGATTGTTCTTCCGAAAAATACATCTACGGGTTTTCGTTTAGTGGTGGAGTGTATGGAGTAATTATATTTGTGTAGCGATCTATTGAGTAAATCTTCGAAATCGCTGTGTGTATTTTCTGCTTTGGTGCAACGCAATACTTCAGTAAGTGTAGAGTGGAAACGTTCTATTTGTCAGTTGATCGAACTTGTGTATGGTGGTGCTTTGAAAATTTCAATTCCGAGCTGATTTTCTCGCATACAAGTTATGGGAGCTGCGCTCAGAGATTTTTCATTATCTATTACGATTTTTTCGGGGATTCCAAATGCTGTTCGAAGTTCTTGTAGAGGTTTTTTTTATCTCTAGATGCTCTTGAATTTATTATTTTCGCTTGCGCGTATTTTGAGAATTTATCTATTGCTGTAAGTATTATCTTCTTGTTAAATAATAATAATAATAATAATTGACTGGCACGACAGCCCGCTTACGCGAGACTAAGGCCTAGCTTCCCGCAACCACCCGTGTTGTGCGTGTGAATTTGTACGCGGGTAGAAGGGACCTACAGTTTTTATGCCGGTTCCGAACGGCAGGTTGGGAGCTTTATCATAGGCAATTTTTACTCTCAGAGGTTTGCCATTTCCAGCTGAGAGGACAGCCACCGAAAGAGAAAACGAATTTTCCCGTTATTTTTTTTTAAGTGGTTTTACGGGCAGTATTTGAACCTGCGGTTTGCTGCCTTCGACTCGCGGTCCAACGCACTAACCAACTGAGCCACGGCGGCTTATCTTCTTGTTAGTAAAATAAATGTCGATGTGGACAATATGGCCTGGGTAAGTCGGAATTGGAGTGGCTTTTAAAATTGGTTTTATTGGATGTCTTTCGTATTTGTTTTCTAGACAGATCTTACATTGTTTTGTGAGATTCTTTATTTTTGCGTTCATCTGCGGGAAATAACATTTTTCTAGTAGTTGTGCTTTGTTTTCTGAGGGATTGCGGTGAGCTCTATTGTGTTCATTAATAATTTCTGTCTCTTGCTCGGATTCGGTTATAATGTCTCTTACTAAATTTCGGGTGTAGAGTACTTTGTATCTGTTAAAGTGTGTTTGGTAGATGGCTTGAATTTTCCCTAGTATGCTGTCTTCTGTTCTGATGCAATTGGTGAGTGAGGCTCTCTTCTGTGAAGTTTGGTTCAATTATGGTATGTCTATGGTAGGTGGGGAAAATTATTTGAAATTTATAGGTAAGAAGAAGTTTCGCCTGTGGATATAAGAATTTGGTTTTTAAATGCGTTGATGGGTGCGTCGGTAAATTGTATTAAAGTTTGTGTTGAACTTTCGTCGCTACGTTGTGTCGCTGTCATCGAATTTATTTGTTGCGGTGGTCTAGATAATGCATCTGCTACTACGTTAGTGCTGCCGGGTTTGTATGTAATTTCATAGCTGTATTTTTCAAGTATCGATTTCCATCTTTTGAGCTTGCTATTAGTGTTTCTATTACTAAGTGAATATGTTAATGGCTGGTGATCAGTGAAAATTTGTATTGCGGTTGAGCCATATATGTAGGTAGTTCCGAAATGTTTTCAGAGCCCAAATAATGGCTAATAGTTCTTTCTCGTTGGTTGCGTAGTTTTCTTCAGTTTTTGTCAAAGTCCTGGAAATAAATGTTATCGGTTTGCCGTTCTGTTCAAGAACTGCTCCTATTGCATAGTCTGAGGCGTTTGTTGTTAAATGGAATTCTTTTCCGAAGTCGGGATATTGTAGCATGACGTCAGTTGAAATTAGTGAATTTTTTAGTTTATTTAATGCTTCTAATGCTTCTTGATTGAGGGTTATTTTAATTTTGGATGAAAGGTTTTTGGACATTCGTCCCTCCTCCCCTCTCAAAAGTACTGTTAGGGGTTTGGCAAGCTTTGCGTAATCTTTAATAAAGCGGCGATAATAGCCAGAAAGTCCTAGAAAGGATTGAAGGTCTTTTAATGTTTTTGGGGGTGGACAATTTAAAATTGCCTCTACTTTTTTGGGGTTTGTTTTTAATCCATTTTGAGAAATCACGAATCCTAAAAAATCGACTTCTGTTTTCAGAAATTCGCATTTGTCAAGTTGGATTTTCATATTTGCGTTTTGCAGTGTTTGGAAAATAGTTTCAACATTTTTTAGTTAGTGCTGCCGTTAGTGCTGCCGGGTTTGTATTTAATTTCATAGCTGTATTCTTCAAGTATCGATTTCCATCTTTTAAGTTTGCTATTAGTGTTTCTATTACTAAGTGAATATGTTAATGGCTGGTGATCAGTGAAAATTTGTATTGCGGTTGAGCCATATATGTAGGTAGTTCCGAAATGTTTTCAGAGCCCAAATAATGGCTAATAGTTCTTTCTCGTTGGTTGCGTAGTTTTCTTCAGTTTTTGTCAAAGTCCTGGAAATAAATGTTATCGGTTTGCCGTTCTGTTCAAGAACTGCTCCTATTGCATAGTCTGAGGCGTTTGTTGTTAAATGGAATTCTTTTCCGAAGTCGGGATATTGTAGCATGACGTCAGTTGAAATTAGTGAATTTTTTAGTTTATTTAATGCTTCTAATGCTTCTTGATTGAGGGTTATTTTAATTTTGGATGAAAGGTTTTTGGACATTCGTCCCTCCTCCCCTCTCAAAAGTACTGTTAGGGGTTTGGCAAGCTTTGCGTAATCTTTAATAAAGCGGCGATAATAGCCAGAAAGTCCTAGAAAGGATTGAAGGTCTTTTAATGTTTTTGGGGGTGGACAATTTAAAATTGCCTCTACTTTTTTGGGGTTTGTTTTTAATCCATTTTGAGAAATCACGAATCCTAAAAAATCGACTTCTGTTTTCAGAAATGCGCATTTGTCAAGTTGGATTTTCATATTTGCGTTTTGCAGTGTTTGGAAAATAGTTTCAACATTTTTTAGATGAGAGTCTTCGTCTTTGCCAAAAATTATTATGTCGTCTATATATACGTAGCATATTTTTCCGATATATTCTCTGAGTATATCGTCTAATGCTCTTTGGAATATAGAAGGTCCGTTTTTTAAACCGAAAGGAAGTCTGGTAAACTCGTATTTACCATTGTTGATTGAAAAAGCAGTTTTTCCAATGTCGGATTCAATTAAGGGAATCTGATGGAAACCACTTTTCAGATCAAGAACTGTAAACAATTTATTTTGTCCAAGTTGAGAAAGAACTTCGTTTGTTTCGGGTATGGGATAGCGATCGGCTATCGTGACTGAGTTTAGTTTTTTTTTATATTTTTTTTCGCCAGATGCGTCTGATTTTTTTGGCACTATAAAGATTGGACAATTATATGGGGATCGAGAAGGTCTTATTAATCCGTCTTCGAGTAATTTTGTTATTTGTTTTTCTATTTCGTCTTTAAGGGACATGGGATATGGGTAGTGTCTTGAATATATTGGTTCTTGAGTGGTTGTTTTGATTTCAGCTTTAACTGCGGTGGTGTAAGTCAACTTCTCATCTGGTTCAGAAAAGAGAGTTGGATATGAGTTGCACAGCTTGCGAAGCTTCTGTGTTTGATTGAATGTGAGGTGATCTGTTCTAATTTCGATGCTATTGATTGATTTGGCTGTTTGTTGTTTTATTGTGATTTTTATGTTATTTTTTATTAACATATAATTTTTTGAAGTGAATATTATGGCTTCTAGTTGTTTCTCCGTTACTACCTTTGCATTGAAAGTATGGTAACGTAGAATCCGTTAACCTAAAAAATGAATATCTGCAAATTCGTTTGTTATATCTTCTGTTGAGGGATTTTCGTGTGTAGTGTATTCGTTGTGATACTCTTCCCAAGTTTGCTCTTGTGGTTCGTCGCTGTGCTCGCTTGGGTCGATTTTATTATCATTGGTAAGTGTTATGTTATTTATCCTTTGTTGTTTATATGGTTGATTTGTTTGATTTGATGAAGGGTTGGGACGTTTTCCTGCAAATGCGTTAAAATTCGGTCTATTTGCGTAATCTATGTTTCTGGTTCGACGGGATTCGTCAATTTCCATTGGAGTTGGTGGTTTTGGGTATGTTGGCCTAGGTGGTGGATTGTTGAATGGTTAAACGTAATGGTTAAATTGATTGGCTGGTTTCGGATATTGATTGAATGGAAAATTGTGTCTTAATTGTTGGTAGAATGGTTGCGGGTTGCGATATGGTGCTGGTGGCGTAAGGTTTTGCAATTGACGTGAAGTTTGAGGAATATACGCAAGTTGGGGGTAAAAAGGTTGTCTAAAGTATTGAGGTCTTTTAGGTAGCAGTTGTGGTGGGTTGGGATGATAGGATCTACGTGTTGAGGTTTGATTGCCGAAAGCATGTTGTGTTCTAAAATTCTGATTTTGTAGTTTCAGGCATAGTTGGAGGGCTTGGGGTAGGTCAGTTGGTTCTTTAATTCCCAATAATTTTGGAAGTTCTCCGTTTAGTCCTCTGATAAATGTGTCTAAAGCCTTATCGCGAAATGTTTTTGTCAGTATTTGTATGGCTTCCGGTCCGACGTCTAAGCAAGCTATTTTATTTAGTATAAGGGATAAGTGTGAGAAAACGTCCTCGTAAAATTCGTTAACTGTCTTGTTTCCTTGGAATAATGATAACATTTGGTATTCCAAGGTACTAATGTCCCGTTTGTCCGCGTAATGGGTATTTAAACATTTAGAAATTGCCTCCCAATTTAATGGGGTATTGTAGGATTCTAAGGCTGCATCTGCGTTACCCGTTATTTTATTGCGTATGACATTTAAAATGCCGAAATATCGAGAAGTTCCTTTTTCATTTTCGTAAATTTTAAGGATTCTTTCTACGCTCTTTTTCCAGGAGGCAAATTCCTTTGGCTCTCCTGTAAAGTCTCGTAGGCTTCGCACTACGTCCGGTACCTTATCTAGTCCTGTTAAGTTTCCTGCATGTCCTGGGTCAATGCCTTGGTCTGTTACTATTTCGTTAGAAGGGTGAAGAGTTCTTTCAATAAGGGATGGGCCTTCTGTGGTAAGTACCTGGGATACAATGTTGCGGATGATATTGGTATAATCTGGGGTCATTTGGGGGTTTGGTGGTGGTGGGACAGATGTATTTAGGACGGGAGGTCGGATAATGGATTCGTTATTCATTTTTGTAAACAAAAGTTTTCTTCTTTACTTGTGAAAATTGTTAGCCCAGATTCACGTTTATTCAATAAATTTTAAAATGATCTTATTCGTTTCTATACAATATTCAATATCAATTTTATCTTCTTCTGTTATAGCTAATATTTGCAAAAGGCGTTCTGCCAAATCTATTTTTAATTTGAATTTTTGTCTTTCTACTCCTGTTGAATAGAGTTCGTAATGACTGGCACGACAGCCCGCTTACGCGAGGCTAAGGCCTAGCTTCCCGCAACTACCCGTGTTGTGCGTGTGAATTTGTACACGGGTTGGAGGGACCTACAGTTTTATGCCGGTTTCGAACGGCAGGTTGGGAGCTTTTTCATAAGCAATTTTTACTCTCAGAGGTTTGCCATTTCCAGCTGAGAGGACAGCGACCGAAAGAGAAAACGAGTTTTCCCGTTATTTTTTTTAGGTGTTATTACAGGCAGTATTTGAACCTGAGGTTGCTGCCTGCGACTCGCGGTCCAACGCACTAACCAACTGAGCCACGGCGGCTGCGGCTGGCGGCTGGAGTTCGTAATGAGCTTCATGAAATTCTATATATTTTCCTATTGTTCTTTTTGTTATTTTCATTCTTTGCAGCGATTCGTAGTTTATATTGTTAATATTATTAATTCTTATTTCACGTGTAGACTTTTACGTGTTATTTAATTTATGATTTTGTAAATATAGCTTAGGTATAATATGATAATAAAATAGTCTAATGCTTCTTACACAAAAATTAGTGTGGACATTCCACGGTGCTGGGGATGGTCCTGTTTGAGATTGTACTGAGGGTCCCTCGGTGCACACTCTTCGTGGAGCGCGTTAACTGCTGATTTCAGGAACTGCGGCTGCGAGGCTACTTGAGGCTCTTCTAAGGACCTGTGAGGCTACTTGAGGCTCGTCCTGTGTGGTTCGTTGCTGCTAAGGGATTCGGATGTTGAGGCTTCTTGAGGCTCATATCTAAATTCCCTTTTCAGTAGTTGGGTGCCAGTTAAAAATTCCGTGGCGCCCCACGTTGGGCGCCAGTTAAAAACTCCGTGGCGCCCCACGTTGGGCGCCAGTTAAAAACTCCGTTTATTTTTCTTTCTTGACTTTACACTTTATTGCTTGATTCTTGGATAGAAACTGTCTTGATGGTAAATTCGGGCCTACTTAAATACTAATATGTCACGTTGCATTAATCACCGTTGCGCTGCTATGGTAATTGCTGCGCTGCCGTGGTCATTGCTGCGCTGCTATGGTCACGTTAGCGTCGTCACCATTTTCGGGCGTGTGCTGTGGTCATTGCTGTGTTCATTGCTGCGCTGCTATGGTCATGTTAGCGTCGTCAGCATTTTTGGGCGTTTGCTGTTCACGGGTGTCGTTCACCTGTGAAAATGCATTGACTGCGTTGGCCTTGACTTTGTGTATCGTCTGTCGGCGGAAACGTAGCGGCCAAGTCGATACCAGCGTGCATGGTGTTAACTTGTACATTTTGGCCCTCATACTCGTAGTGGCAATCTGTACACTTGGAAAAATTTTGTAAAATTTTTTTTGAATTTTTCTGAAATTTTTTTTTAGTTCTTGTGACGTTTTCGATTGGCCCTCAATCCCGCAGTGGCAATCGATAGGTTTTCTCGTTTTTGCATTTTGGCCTTCAAGCTCGCAGCGGCAATTTGCACAACCTGAAAAAATTTGAAAACTTTTTGTGAAATTTTCGGAAAATTTTGTTCTCAATTCTCGAGACGTATCCGATTGGCCCTCGGTCTCGCAGCGGCAATCGAGGTACTTTCTTGTGTATATTTTGGCCCTCAACCTCGCAGTGGCAATCTGTACACTTGAAAAAAATTTGTTTTTGGAAATTTTTTTTAAATTTTCAAAACTCTTTCGTTTTTTGTGTTGTGTATCCATTGGCCCTCAATCTCGTAGCGGTAATTGATACACTCTCAAAATTTATTTGTGAAAACATACATTGATAATTATACGAATAGTTTTGGTCACAATAATTTTTGAATAAAACACATAAAAAAAATTGTTTTTTGAAATTTTTTCAATTCTCGTGAAAAAACGATTCACTCAATTCTCCATCAAAGTGTTATCATACAACGCAATCCCGCCGTTCATCCCTGATACACTGAGAAAAATTTTCGGTTCTTGATTTATTTTTAGAACCACTCGTTTGTATCTCAGCACTAAACAAATTTAGCCAGTGGTTCCCAAACCCACAGACAATTTGTTTAACAATTTTTTTTTTTGTAAAAAATTCTCAGTTACACTCAACGAGTTCAGTCAGCGGTTCTCAAACCCACCGACACACTTTTGTTTAAATTTTTATTTCTCAAAAAATTTGTTTTATCTCCTCAACCCATTGCTGAATTTTTGTAATTTGTCATTCAAGGCTATCATACAACGCAATCCCGCCGTTGATCCCTGATACACTGAGAACAATTTTCAGAGCCACTGCCCCAAAAGGCAGTGGCTCAAACAACAATAACTCGGCCGAGTGGTCACGAAGAACCCTCCACAAGCCGAAAGTCCTCCACTTCAAAAGATCAGCCACAAGATCGACATACATGTACCTGCAGTCATGAACAGACTCATGCTCATCACTCGAGCACAGAGCGAAAACGCTTCTCCCCACAGCAGTTGGGTCCATTGTTTACTTAGGGGAGATTTATAAGGTCCGAGACCCCGGCTCTCGAAAGACATTCATTTCGTCCAGAATCCAAAGGAATTTGAATCTGCCCACAAGGGAAATTAATTATGAAATCTCGGGCCTAGGTGGCAAGGTCGTCCAAAATGCCAACAAAATTTGTTCAATCACACTCTGCGGCTTGGACGACCACCCCCGAATTGAAGCTCAAGCCATTATCCTCCCTCAACTCACACACTTTTTACCCACCTTCACGGTAAAAGAGCCTGATTGGATGAAATACTCCAAACTCGAATTAGCAGATCCAAACTGTTTCCGTCCATCAAGAATAGATCTCGTGATAGGTTGCGATTTGACCCCGCAAATTTTGCAAGAAGGCCTTCACCAAAATTACGGAGACAGTCTTCTGGCCCAAAAGTCAATATTCGGTTGGATTCTTAGCGGTCCCATTAGAGAATCGATTTTCACATTTTCGACGCAAGTCAAAGAAATCAACACCGAATGTCTCGACACTCTTCTTAGGAAATTTTGGGAACAGGTAGAAATACTTGACTCACCCACAACATCTGAGGACGACCGTTTTTGTGAACAACTCTATAAAGAGACAACGTTACGAAACCCCGGTCGGTATGTCGTAAGGCTCCCATTCAAAAAGAGCTTTCCCGAATCTTCGGCCCTAGGCCATACACGGACAGCTGCCTTACGACAATTCTTAAGTGTAGAGCGGCCCTAGAGAAAAAAGGGGATCTCAAAACAACGTACTCAGATGTATTAAACGAGTATCTCACTCTCGGCCTCATGGAATCCACATCCTCTTGTGAGATTATAAATGACGGTAAATATTTTTCATTTTACCTGGCGTTCGCAAGATTCGTGGGCCGACGAGGCCTTCCCAGCAAAATAATGTCAGACAATGGCAGAACGTTTATTGGTGCACAACGTGCTATAAGCAAAGATCTCGTGCGATTTCTGAAAGAAACGTCAGTCGACATCGCAAATAAATATGTCACTCATGGTCTCGAGTGGCAGTTTATTCCCTGTAGTGCTCCCCACATGGGTGGTCTTTGGGAAGCTGGAGTAAAAGGCTTCAAAACTCACCTGACCAAAGTCGCCGGCACTCATAAGTTTACTTCCGAGGAATTTTCAACCCTCCTCATTCGCATTGAAGCAGTCCCCAATGTCGCAAGATCCCGCCGATCTTCAGGCCTTAACTCCAGGTCACTTTCTCCACGGAGCCCCGTTGCTGGCACCCCCTGAACCCAACGCGGAGGGTCTATCACTCGCCAATCGCTGGCAAAAGCTGAAGGTGCTTCATCACCAATTCAGTAGACGATAGCGGGAGGAGTATCTTAAAGAACTCCATAAGCGACAGAAATGGAAGTACCCCCAGACGGAAGTCTCTGAAGGCTCGTCCTCATCAAAGACGAGATCCTTCCTCCCCATGAGTGGCGCCTCGAGCGCATCATTAAACTGTATCGGGGGTCGGATAATCACATCCGAGTCGCTGACGTCAAAACTCAAAATGGAATTTTGACAAGACCCATCGTTAAACTCTGCGTGCTACCCCCCCTCATAGCAGCAGAAAGAAATTCCGTTTCCCACTCCTCCTCAATCAACACCATCGGCAACAGGACACTAATGCTTTGTTTATCTTCCAGACGCCAAGTCCCCGAAGGAGGCATATCGGAAATGTCTGATATGCGAGCGCCACCACGCCCTGCGGTACTGCCGGACGTTTTTGAAGATGGCGCCGGCGGAGCGGTTAGACGCGGTGCGTACCAACTCATACTGCGTCAACTGCTTCGCCCGCTCGCATACAACGGGCGGGTGCTTATCGACGCAGAGCTGCCACAAGTGTGGGTTGGGGCACCACACGTTGCTGCACCGGGCCATGCCGGCTCATCAGTGCCTCGGCACGGCTCGGGGGCGCCCGGCCCCCTCTACAAAGCGCCAAGCGACGCGCCAACCGGCGCCAGCAACGCGGCGCCAAACACCGGCGCTTCCGGCCAGGCGCCAACCCACGAACGCGACCAGGCGCGAAGTCACAGTCGCCTAAAGCCGCATGTCGCTGCAGCAAGAACCAGCCGCCACGCAAGGCGACGAAACCGAAGAAGAAGGCCAACAAGGGCCGACAAGCTTCCGCGACGGAGCTAATCAAGACGGCGGTTTCGACGCTGGAGCAACTGGGCCGCGTACTCCAGGTTGCACTCGTGCAAGGGGGGCGCGATGTTGAGACCGCCGACGAAGAGAATCTAATTGATCTCTGAGTCGGCGGCTCACGTTCCCCCACCCACACGCACGTACGCAACTCACACGCGCCCACACACACACACATAGACCCACACGCACACCCTATCTTCTCTCCTCCTTTACCCACTTTCTTCCCACTCCGAAAATGAATTGTATCCCCATTTTCCTACTCCCTTAGACTTAAGCTTAAAATTATAAGTTTAGTTATTAAGAACTACTCGAACCGTGCACAAGCACTCCTGTAAATAAACCCCCTGCTGCATTCCGCCAAAAATCCTCCGTTTTTCATTTCCGTCGGTCACCACAGATAAGTACATGGCTTGGATTAAATAAACAAAAAAAATGCACTAAGTTATTTCGCTGGCTTAGAGTAACAAGGTGCTAAATCCACTTTTTCAAATGTTACAGGAAAGACAAAAAACTAAGTAAAAATAATTTACACATACATATATTTATTTACATAATAGTTTTATTTTTTTAAGGGCCAATTTTTCAGTGCGAGTTTAAACGCAGTTCAAACGTAGTTTCCTTGAACTTGGTTTAATAAACTCCGTTTAAACGACAAATCAGTTTTTCAGTGCTAGTTTAACTGGAGCAATTATTTGTCATTTGAGTGTGGCAATACCGGCAATATTTTTATCTAGCTAATAATTTTCCTTTGTTTTGATTGTCATTCGTAAATAAATTCTTTACGCTCAAATAATGTATTTCATCAATAAATTCAAAATATGCAAACGGAGTCCAAATTTTTGGTCTCGGGAAATCGAATGTCTCCTTGCACTTGTGAAAAAAAATAAACAAGTGCTCGAGTGCAAGAAGACAGACCGCGGAGTGCCGAGGAAAAACAAACCAAATGGAAAGAAATTGAGGACGATTTAGATTCAAAATTGGTTCATAAGTTCCGGTGCGCGAAAACGTTGCGCACAAAGTATAAGAATCTAAAAAAAGTGCAAAAAAAGGATTTCGCTCACGACAGGCAAGAGCTGACCAAAACAAAAAAGAAATGAACTGTCAGAAGCTGTTGACAGTTTAAACTTAGTTTAACCGTGCAGGGTTGGGCGTTTAAACTGAGTTTAAACTTCAGTCAAGTTTGACTGAAAAATTCGATTTTGCGTTTAAACTAAGTTTAAACTAGAAACTGAGTTAAACTCGCACTGAAAAATTGGCCCTAAGTAATGTTGCTAAATTTTGCCTCGGAGTAATGAAGAGATTGTGAAGAAATAAAAAAAAACATATTCCGCCAACTTAATACATTTTCTGCCGTTATTTTTAATTTGTGCCGTGGACTTTTTGCACTTTTTCACAAAGCAAAACTTTTTCTTTTTTTTTTTGTATGCAGAAATATGAGTGCGGGATCTGCACTTAAATGGGAGTGCAGTTTGGGAAGGGGTGTTGAGTTAATGCGATAGAGAGACTTTTTGACAATATATTTTCATGTTTTTTTTTAATATTTGCAAAGCCGCGCCAAAATTTTGTTTACTGTTCGCCTTGCTGTGATTCTGTGCTTTTTATTTTAAAAAGTGAGTGAAAAATATTAAACATTACAAAATTGAAAATGGTCCGTGGGTATTAAAAAATGCCGGGAAATTCTTGTGCGTTGTGCAAAAGCACGCACAATAACGCGGTAAGCTTGTTCCACCCACCACGAGACCCTACCGTGCGGCAAAAGTGGGTGGCTGCATGCAACATACGATTGCAGGACGCATCAGTAATTTGCGCCAAGCATTTTACTAATGATGATACTATCAATAACCCAAATAAGCGGAAATGCCTCAAAAGGACGGCTATTCCTTCTGAAAATTTAAAAAATGATAATGAGAAATGCCTAAAACCAATGAGGTTCAGTACAGAGTAAGTAAACACTTAAGTGCAGAACAGCAACAGTTTGTGATTTATTTTATATACATACATATTGTTACTAAAAAGATGACTCTAAGTTCGTTTTGGATTGTGCTTGAAAATAAAACCACTTCAATTACTCAGCGCAAACCGCAGTCAGAAACCAACAATCGCTTTATTTACAGATTTACACTTTGCTTGTATCTACACTTGTTACTACTTTGCTTGTTCAAATCAGACTCGTCCTCTGCGCTGCACACTGCTGCCTTTTATACCTGTCTGGTTATCGCGCCACTGTTCTCGCACATTCCAATTGGACAATGCTCGATCATTCTCGCACAGCTCATTACCATCGCCTTGCCATATCGGAATTATAGCAAGTTTGCCGTACTCTAAAGTGCGTGCCTAAAAGTATGCTCGTAAAAGCATTCACGCATAGCACAGCAACAGAGTGCCTCATCGTTACACCCCCCATCACTTACACTTGTGTTAGCGCCACTTTTATTGTGCGTGTTTATTTGTCGAGCGCTGCTCCAAGACTGAGTTTATTGGCAAAAGTAACAAATTATGATAAATTGAGAAATGACAAATTGAGAACTCAAATATTACAAGATAATGAATAGATAAATGAAGAGAGGGTGACAAATAGAAATAGTGAAATTAAGAGAGTATCAACATACATAAATACTTAATACAATACATAAAGTAGTACAAGCTCCGCTGTTCCCATTCGGTCATCCTGCATATTAATCGCCCTCGATTAATAATTTATGTATGCAAATCTCGTTTTTTCCGCAGTCGCTCGCTTCTTCTAGGTAGATTGCTTGGGCCGTTGCCATCTTCATTGTCGTACTGCAACAATGGATCAGCACACGCTGGCACGTCACTGCTGTTCTCTGATGAGTCGTCAACTAAAGCCATTACATCGTCGTCAGTGGTTTCATCTTCCGGCATTGCCACGCGCTTTATTTGATCGACAGCAACAACACCATCGTAAAATTTTGATGTTCGCTGCAATCCAGGGATGTCTGAGACTCGGTAGCGGTCGTTCGGCAATACCTGTGTTATGATGTATGGGCCTTTGTAGTGTGGCAGCAATTTGGATGATTCTCCTGGTGCAGAAACTGTAACGCGCTTAATCATAACAGTGTCTCCTGGCAAATAGACTCGAGCCTTGCATCGTTTGCGATCGTACCGTGTCTTTTGTTTTAACTGGTCGTCTATAATGTTTATGATCGCTTTTTCACGTACTTCGTCTGTGCTCTCTTTACTTTTCATTTTGCTTAAACATTCATCTTCCATCGGGCAACCAAATGTACTTCTTGGATCATAGTTGAACAGCAATTGAAAAGGGGTTGTTTTTATCGCCCGGTGATAAGTGTTGTTGAGGCTGAACTGTGCTATACCTACAAAACGGTCCCAATCATTGCTGTCCGCCTTTCCACTCATGGTTGCCAACATCGGAGTAATGCTTCTGTTAAGCCTTTCTACTTGTCCGTTGGCTCTCGGCGTAGCAGTAGCATTCTTGATGTGAATAATGTTTTTCTCATGACAAAAATTTTTAAATGCGGCTCCCGTAAATGACGTTCCTAAATCGGTAACAATACGTTTCGGGGCGCCAAATAAACAAATGAATTCGTTGACAGCTTTAACGGTAGTGGCAGACTTTGTATTGCGAACTTCTTTCAAAATGCAAAATTTTGTAAAGCCATCAATTGCTGCTAAAATGTACATATTGCCCCTGCTACTTTTGACAAAAGGTCCCAAGTGGTCCAAGTGCACAGTGTGAAATGGAATTCCGATTTCCCTCCCGGCTCCTTGTGGTACAAGCATTCTGCACATGCGGCGATATAGTTTTTGACATACCTTTTTAGTCGCGGAAACCAATATCGCTCTTTAATTTTCGCGACTGTTTTATCCAAACCGATGTGAGCAAATTTATCGTGGTAATTATGTACAACACGCCATCGCGTCTTGTTGGGAACGTAAAACTTTTCACAATCACCCTCTTTACGGTATAATTTATTTTCTCGTAGCACGAAAAAATTACGAAGTTCACGATCTCGTGCGTTTAGGGTGGACGTCTTTCGCAGTGATTCCGAAATAATTTGCAAATCCGAGTCACCACGCTGCAGAAGTGTCAGCCAGTCGTTTTCGCTCAATGTATTATAAAGAATTGCTACATCTGCAACCGTTCCGATGTCTTGGGCGCTGCCCGTTGGATTGCGGCTGAGTGAGTCTACGTGAAGCATACGATCTCCAGAGCGATGAATGATTTCGAAATTGAACTCCTGCAAGCGCAGCCACCAGCGACCAATGCGAGGTATAAGGTTTCTTTTCGACAATGCACTCCGCACAGCGCTGCAGTCAGTAACAACTGTAAAATTTAAACCAATTAAGTATATTCTGAATTTTTCTAATGTCCAAACAACAGCAAGCGTTTCCAATTCAGTTGAATGGTATTTCGCCTCTTCAATCGTTGTTTGCTTGCTCGCGTATGCAATAGGGTGTAGCTTTTTATCAGCATGCTCTTGTAGTAGAATTCCCCCAAATCCATATTGACATGCATCAGTGTGAACTTCTGTTCGCGCATCTGCAGAGTACATCGCTAGGATTGGTCTTTGTGTCAACAATTTTTTTAGGGTTTGAAAAGCGTTCTCTTCAGCACTGGACCAATTCCATATTTCGTTTTTACGTGTAAGCTTTGTCAGCGGTTGGGCAATTATGCCGAAATTTTTTATAAATTGACGAAAATAACTAGCTAAACCAAGAAACTGTTTGAGCTTGTGTACATTTGTTGGCTGTTGAAAATTTGCTACACAATCAATTTTATTTTCGGACGGTCTAATTGCACCGTTCTCAATTTCGAAACCCAAATAATCAATTTTAGTGTACAAGAATTTACATTTTGCTAAATTAAGTTTTAAATTGGCATTGCTCAGCACAACTAAAATTGTTTCTAAATTTTTAACACACTCTTGTTCGGTGCTAGCAGGTATTAAGATATCATCAAAGTACGCTAAAGCAATTGTAAAACGGAGCGGGCCCAAAATTTTATTGATCATGTTTTGAAAAACTGCGGGGCCATTGCAGACGCCGAAAGGCATTCGCAGAAATTCAAAGTGGCCATCCGGCGTGATAAATGCGGTAAGGTGGCGGCTTTTCGTAGCGACAGGGATTTGGTAATAGCCGCTTTTCATATCTAATGCGCAAACAAATTGTTTATCACGCAAGCGATCAATATTGTCGTTGATTACTGGCAATGGGTATTGTATCTTCTTTGTAACCTTATTTAATAATCTGTAATCAATACAAATCCTCTTCTCGCCATTTTTCTTACTAACAATCAAAATCGGACTTGAGTAGCTCGAAGATGAGTCGCATATGATGCCTGCCGCTTTCATTTCTTCCATTTCTTGTCTCACAAACTCACGTTCTTTGTGACTCAAACGATAAGGCCGAAAAGTTACTGGTTTCTCATCTAGTAAGTCGATTGTGAACTCAACTGCGTTACTCAAACCCAAATCACTCAAATTTTTAGCAAAGCAGCTACTATATTTAGTTATTACACTCATTAACATTTCCTTACCACTCTCGCTTGCAGTAGCGCCTACGTTTAGCTTATTAATGTCGAATTCTTTTGTGCATATACTCATTGCAGCTTCCACTCTTCTCTCATCGCCCTGTTCAATACTCTCTTTTACATCTTCAATTCAATGCATCTCCGCTTGTTATGTGGTCGTTTCGGTCAAATGTTATTGTTGTTGCAGTTAAATTTAGAATCGGCACCTGCGTCTCACCATGATTGTTCTTAACAATGCAGTTCGGTATTACAGACCCGTGTTTGTTGCTACTGTTGTTAATGAATATGTTTTCGTCGCGTTTTAAGTTGCTGTATGTGGAAATTATGCCTATATAGTTTGGTGGTATCACTGCGGCTTCTTTTGCCCACAACTTTACATTGGTCTGCGGCAGCTCTGGCACTTCCAAATTTTTTAAGCAGTCATCCGGTTCCTCGAGAATTCTTTCCTCGAACAAACGAAGAGTATTACCGCGTCGTATCATTGTAATATGTTCTTTCTCGGTGAAGGGCTGGCCTACTAAAAGAGGTATGCTTAAATTTTCGTCATGCACCACATGTATTTCTACGTCAGCACTGGCTTGGTCTACTTGTAAGTTCGCATTAAAAACGCCAATTGGTGTTACAGTGCTATTGCCGAAACCTCGAACAATAAGATTTTTATTCGGCAGGCCATACTGTATACCTAACTCCTCTGTCGCCGACTTCTTTATCATGACCAGTGCACTACCTGGGTCTACATATGTTTTGATAGGCTTACCATTCAAATAGGCATCTTGAAAATATTTGCGGTTCTCTTCAGCTGTCGCAATACCGGGGTGAGTTATAAGGGCTCCTTTGGCTTGAGTTGCAACTTCTCTTTGAACAGGCGGTACATTAGGTAATGTTCGACACTGACTCTGAATGTGTCCTTCTTTATGACATCGTAAGCATCGAATCGGCGCTGCACAGTGTTGCGAGTTCATATTGCGGAGTGACAAAAATAGAAGGAGTGGTCGTATATAAATGAAATTTGGTATACAGTTATTGTATGAGTAAAGAACTTACTGTGCAAAATTTCAATGAAATCGGACTAAAACTTCGACCACCTCCCATACAAACGGATTTGAAAAAACCTCATATCAACAATGAAAATTATCCTAGTTCATAAAAGCTGCATTCAAAATAGTTGTATTTTAATTTAAATTTATTTATAAATGTGTATATAGATAAAATGCGCTTTTTTCAAAAGTGATTGAAATTAAAATCTCGATAAATTTCTCCACAGCTGCTCAGAAGTTGCTCTTAGAGGGTTAAAATCTTAGACTGACCCCCAGTAATTTTTTCCTCCTGAATATTTCTTTCGAACATACCTATCTCCAACCTTTAATGAGGCTCCCATACAAAATCATCGTTTTTAAAAAGTGGGCTCCCGCTGCTCTCAGGTTGGTCCCAGACGTACCATATGTAAGACTGATCCCCATTTATTTTTCTTTCCGAATATTTTTTCTATACACATCTAACCGCTACATCCAACTCTTAAGGTGGCTGCCATACAAAACTAGTCATTTTCAATGGAACTGGCTCCACACATGTAAATGTAGTAAAGTAAACGAAGAAACATCGTATCTGGCAAA
This sequence comes from Melieria crassipennis, assembly GCA_963668005.1. NCBI lineage: Eukaryota > Metazoa > Arthropoda > Insecta > Diptera > Ulidiidae > Melieria > Melieria crassipennis. The sequence goes on along the minus strand of OY764963.1, from coordinate 42,384,938 downwards.
GTACTGAGCCGATTTGAATGATTTATTCAACAATCGTCGACATTCCTGAATGCCAAAAATACAAAATTAATTCAATTTAAAAAATTCACCACCAGAGGGCGCCTCCCATACAAGTGAAGTAGTAAGGTTGTCAACTTTTGGTTCTGTACGAAAAAAAATCACAGTGTACTGTCGAAACTCCATTAACCCCTCTATTTCGAATATAATGGTAATCGTAATTGATTTTCCGAACATATCTTCAACAAATTTTTCCATCAGCAGCAGAGCATTATTTGACCGATTGCTATTGGCATTCAACCAAACTGTGAAAATATCGCGAATTTGCACTCAAGTCTTCACCGAAAAATGCCAATAACTTTCATTCGCGCAAATATGCGCAGCTAAAAATTGTACAGCATAATCTACATACTTGCCAAAACCAAATATCAAAAAATCTAAAAAGTGTTTTTTGACGTATTTTTTTAAATCGCTTTTAAAGTTCGAACTCACGTTTTATTCACTCGTTTTCTTTACTTAATTTTCATTATAACGGTACTGCTCAGAGGTGAGAGTGATCAGTAAAATTTTGGTCTTGCCAGATCAAAATTAGGTGAAACTTACGACAATAGTAGCTTTTAGGGACCTGCTCATAATTTATTTTGAAATATTCAACCTCAAAGTCGAAGCAAAAATTTGCTGTTTGCACACAATTTTTTTCCAACGTTGGAAGAGCGTACTTTAGGAGCTCATAACTTCTATGTTATCCAATATTTTTTCATAAAACTTCGGATTTCTCTTTATTGAAGTATTTCCAACAAAACCTCGTACTCAGATTTTTGCGCTTATACAATTGCATTTTGGCATTTTTGTCACTACTCGCAACACTGTGCGCTGTGCAGGCATTTTTGGTATGCCCGATTCCTTCGCAGTGGAAGCATTTTAGCGTTGATGATTCTTGTGTACAGAAACGCGCAAAATGTCCAAGTTCACCACATTTATAACACACTAAATCACCATTCGTAGTTTTATCTCCACGATAAAATCTAGAAGATGAAGGCATACGATTCGTTGTGCTTGCACGTGGTTCACTGCTCTGGCAACCTGCATTAAAATAATCTCGAATATTTGAATAAATATCATTAAACGAACGATGATAACCTTGCAGTAAAAATTTTCTCAAATCTGGCGATCGAAATCCTTTAATGATTTGCTTGCGCGCATCTTCAAACTCGAGATCAATTTCTTGCACATTGTTGCCTTGAAGCCATTCTTTCCCATATATCGGCTTTTGATTGTAAACCCACAAAAGTTTCTTTGAACTCGACTTCAAAATCGCTCCAACTATGGAACTCACCAGCATTGTACCAGTTCAGCGCTGGTCCAACTAAATTGGCTCTCGCGCACTGCAAGCGTACAGAATCGGACCAGTTGTTCATATTACCGATGCCATTTAATGATTTTAGCCAATCGTTCGCAGCGGCTGATATTTTTCTACCGTCAAATTTTTGTAAGGAATTATTTAGATCAGGCATTACATGGAATCTGTTTCTCTCAGATCGCAACGTATTAATCAGCATTTGATTTTGTTGAAGTAGTATTGTCAATATCGAGTTGCCGCCTGCCACTGCATCAATCACGCCACCACCACCACTCTCACCACTTACGAAGCCACTATTCACACGCTGAAGGTCATCTCTGCTAAAGCCATCCTCTTGCCGCGCGTCACGAGTCACGCCACCAATGTCTTGCTGTCCGACATGTGTGCTAAAATTCGCCTCCTCTCGCTTACCATGATCCATAGCATCGCGTTCCGCATACCTTGCCTCTTGGATATCACCCCTCCTCTCAAAACGTACCTCCTCCCTCCGCATAGTCTCTCTCTTTCTGTTTGCTTCGTAGCCATTTCGGTGTAATTCGCTGTCGATCACGCGAGCGCTTTCGCCCGACGTCCTGCTCCTCGCGCCCAAGCTATTCATCATGCCATCAGCCTTTCCAGCTCCGTTATTGTGTTGCGTAAGATCCCTGTCACCACGTGGAGTACTCGCCTTGGGATGGACAGTAGGTTCCATATTTCCGGTGGTTCCACGGGACAACATCTGCCGCTCTTCGCCAACAATCTCGCGAACTTCAGCGCCGCACGACTCGCTCGTGGATGAGTTAAACATGATTTTTAAATTAGGATTATCAAAGTTCTCCAAAGTTAAATAAATTTTTGAGCCTGGAGCTTCCGGATTCTTGAATCCCACTTCTGAGATGTTAGCGCCACTTTTATTGTGCGTGTTTATTTGTCGAGCGCTGCTCCAAGACTGAGTTTATTGGCAAAAGTAACAAATTATGATAAATTGAGAAATGACAAATTGAGAACTCAAATATTACAAGATAATGAATAGATAAATGAAGAGAGGGTGACAAATAGAAAAAGTGAAATTAAGAGAGTATCAACATACATAAATACTTAATACAATACATAAAGTAGTACAAGCTCCGCTGTTCACACTTGTTCGTCCCGAACAAGTGCCGAGGCTCCGCCGGAGTTTGACGGTAGGCGCTCCAAATGGTCCAGGGTTACCATCCGTACATATAAACACATAATGGACAGGCGCAATACAATATTATTGACAAATATTTAATTTTAGGAGCCGCGCTACAGGCGGTGTTTAGCGATCTAAACATCCTGGGGCTGGATGCAGTCGTGCATTTAGAATACCCCCCGGAGGTCCATTAGAGTTTGGATGGCTCGTGGAATGAGGGTCCGAACTCGGCGTCCGCGCAGCTTGCTGGCCTGAGTCCTTGGTTCGGATCTCGGTTGGATGATGCTGCAGTCCGATTGAAGTCCTGCGGTCGTCGTCTACGGCTTGTTTCTGACTGGGGATGAATGTAGCGCGGGGATTGCGCACCTGTTGCGGTATGCCCAAACGGTCTAGATTTAGACATGGGGCGAGGGGCTGTTTCTATAACCGATGTGCTGTGGGACTGGACAGGACGGTTTTTCAGTCTTCCCGAGGTGACGGAAGATGACTCATCTTGAGAACTCCGGGATTTTCTCGAAACGGATGAGCTGTTTGAAGGACTCCGAGGCAGAGTCGTGAAAATTGGTGAGATGCTGTCTCTTTGCCGAGTTGGGGTGATGTCAGAAGAGAAGTGGAGCATAGAATGATGCTGCTTCTGACATTGCGAACAAGTGTGTTTACTTGTGCAATCACGCTTCAAGTGAGTATTTTATTTTTTTTTTATTTATTTTTTATAGAGATGGAAAGCATCGAAAGCCAAAACCCCGTCAGTGTGGGACTTTAACCTCACTAAAACCACCTCTTTCTCGTCCTTTAGCCCGCCCGGTACTACCGTTAGGTTTTTCGTCGGGAGGAGGGTTTAAGCACTAGGCTCAATCGTCTGTCGATTGTTCGACGTCGTCACGGTACAGGTATGATTTTTTACTACCTACAGTGTTGTGCATAACAATAGCAACCAAAATAGCAATTGACAATTATCGCCTAGAATTTTTCCTCCTATTAATACAACTTTTTTTTAGTATTATTTTTATGTTGAATAATAAGCAAATATTTAAAAAATAACAGAAGTAATGTTTTTATTTCAGACTTTTCAATTCTTTTCTTAAAATATAGTAGAAAGGTATAAAATTGCATTGTGCATAACTAAAGCAACTGAAAATCTTTATGTGAAAATAAAGGTCGGTTCTGTCATTTTGTGCTAATATTTTGTAAAATAACCTTTATTTTCAATAACAGCAGCGCATCTGCGTGGCATTGAAGCTATTAAATTGTCGAGAATACTTTGTGGAATGTTTCGCCACTGCTCTTTCAGCGCTTTCATCAGCGATTCTGTGTTTGAATATCGCTGCCCACACACTCGTCGTTTAAGGATACCGAAAAGATTTTCAATCGGGTTCAGGTCAGGTGACTGGGCCGGCCAATCCAAGACCTGAATTCTCTGTGCCTCAGTCCACATTTTGACAACTTTTGCGGTGTGTTTAGGGTCATTGTCATGTTGAAATACCCAACCAGGTGGCATTTGCAGCTGAGCAAAGGGCAACATGACTGATTCCAAAATGTGTTTGTAAAGGAATTTATCCATAATTCCTTTGATTTCGTAAACAGGACCAACACCAAACCCGGAAAAGCAAGTCCATATCATTGCCGAACCTCCTCCATGCTTTACGGTTGCCTGACAGTTTTGAGGCTTAAGGCGTTCACCTTTCCGCCGACGAACTCTGCTCATACCATCACTTGCGAAGAGGTTAAATTTAGATTCGTCACTAAAAAGAACTGTTTTCCACTTTTCAACAGTCCAATTTGTGTGTGATCGTGCAAAATTTAATCTAAAATAAATAAAAAAAATAAGATCGGGGCTGAAAACGAGTATGTCCAAATTACACACCTTTTTTGTAAGTGCTTCTTTGTCAGTAATGGTTTCTTCGCCGGTCTGTAACTTCTTAAGTCAGCTTCCAATGCGCGACGGCGAATGGTACTTGAGTTTAGGTTTAAATTAAGTTGCTTCACTATAGCTTCCGACGATATTGACGGAGTTTTTTTAATTATTAATATTATTTGCCGGTCCATTCTTTTTGATGTTTTTCGTTTTGGGCCGCCCCGGTGAATTGTTTTGACAGTTTTATTGGTTTCAAACCTTTTTATCAGGCGTGATATTATGGATTTATTAATTCCATATTTCTTTGCCAACAAAATTTGGCTCGCTCCACTTTTGTATTCATCGACGATTTTTTGTTTGAAGCTATCGGGATATTTACTTCGGGCCATTGCGCACTGATAATTTTCTTGACTTTCACTCACAAGTTTCTATTTGAAACTGACACTAAATAATAGACATCGGTGCCAATTAAGTAAAAAATACAAAATATAACTGTAATTTACCGTTAGTCAGCGTAATAAACTTTGATGATAAAAGTTGCTTAAGTTATGCACAGCGAGAAAAAGCCCATTTTATATATTATGCTCATTACTAAAGTACCGATATTTTTTTATTTATTTTTGTTTCTGTTTTATTGAACACAATACATCATTGAGTAAAACTAAGTATTGTATTTCCAACGAAAGTTGAAAACACATGTAAAAAGCCGAAAAATTCGTCTGGGCTATTAGAGTTGCTAATGTTATGCACAACACTGTACATCTATTGCGCTGTCTTTCAGCAGCCCGCAGACCCGCAATGACCTCAGCTGCCATATTACAGGCTGCGTCCCATTTCGCTTTTGCTGACGTCATATGGGCTATCAAGAAAACCGAAACCGAAAACCGCCGTTAGTTGCTGTCTTTCCCTATTGAACCGAGGACATACAAAGAAGACGTGAAAAGAGTCCTCATCTACATCCGAAAAATTTCGCAGAATGGCGAGGAGTCCCTTTTGAACCGGTAAAGTTAAGCCCGGGAGCACCCATGTCCACTTAATATCTGGGTTAAGTAGAAGTCTACTTCTCCCCACCTTCTGTTGATCCAGCCTTTAAGGTCTGGGATCAAGCGATGTGTCCAGCACCCGCTCTGCGCCGTGTTCCAATGGTGTTGCCATTTCTGCGTACTGCTTCGCCGCAGCTCGTCACGGAGGTCCTTCCGTCGCTGACCCGCAGGGGCTTGCTGCGCCGGCTCTTGCGCCAGGATGTCGAATGGGCACATTCCCGCTATAACCAACGCCGCTTCCTCCGAGACTGTGCGAAAGGTAGAACACACGTGGGATGATCTCGCCTCGCTACCATATGATCTGTGGTTTAAGGCCTGGTGCCATATTGGGGGTCCGTACAAAAGTGTGCTTTTTACTACTCCAGCCAGTAGCTGTCTGCATCTTTGCCTTGGGCCCTTTGTGTTGGCCGCTTTTTTGCTTGCATTCTCGAGGTGGTTTTTGTACGAAAGCCTTGAATCAATCAATATCCCGAGATATTTTACCACTGGCTTTGACGTGATGTTGTGTTCACCCACCTTTATTGTTACTGTTTCTAGCTTTTTCCGGCTAGAAATCAGAACTGCTTCAGTTTTGTGCTTGACATTGCGCTCCTCAGCCAGGACTGGATTTTCTGCACTGTTTCATTTGTGATCCGCAGAATGTCGCGTGTGTGTTTTGCCACTATGACTACCGCTATGTCGTCTGCAAAACCAATAATTTTTGCTTCGCTAGGAATATTTAGTCTCAACACTCCGTCGTACATGATATTCCAAAGCAGGGGCCCCAGTACTGAGCCTTGGGGCACTCCACCAGTCCACATTGTATTTCTTGCAGCCGACTTTGGACTCATAGAAGAGCTGCCTGTTTGTGAAGTAACTTTCAATCAGCCTTCGTATATACTTAGGGATGCTTCTCCTTCTTAGGATTTCCGTGATTTGTGCCCAGTTCGCTGTGTTGAAAGCATTCTTTATGTCCAACGTTACTATTAGGCAGTACTCTTTTGTAACCCCCATCCAGCGTTCACCACTGATTGCTCTCCGCGCAAGGTCCGTGGCTATCTTCACTGCATCGATAGTGGATCTGCCCTTTCTGAACCCAAATTGCATGTCAGCCAGTCCTCCATTTTCATCGACTGCGGCTGAGAGACGATTTGCAATAATCTTTTCCAGCACTTTTCCAGCCGTGTCCAGCATGCAAATGGGCCGGTATGCGGATGGATCAGTTGCTGGCTTGTCGGATTTTGGTAGGAGAACCAATCTTTGCCGTTTCCAAATGTTCGGAAATACCCCTTCCGCGAAGCATTTGTTAAATACGGTTGTAAATAGTATCGATCGTTCCTTTGCAGCGATTTTCAGCACCGAGTTTGGGATTCCGTCTGGACCAGGCGCTTTCCTGTCCTGGAGCTTTCCTGCAGCTTCTACAATCTCGTCGTCTGTCACTTCCGGAAACTCTATTTCTTTGTCGCCGAAGTCTTCCCGCACGAAGTCCGCTTGGCTTGGAAACAGAGTGTGCACGATATTTGCCAAAAGAGTTGGGCATGTCGGCTGGGCTTGTTTGCACCCTTTCAATTTTTTGGTGACTATCTTATACCCTAGGCCCCATGGGTTGCTTTCTGTGTCCTCACAAAGTTTTTGAAAACATTGCCGTTTACTCTCGACTACCGCTTTTTTGAACTTTTTCCTGAGCTTCCTATGCTCAGCTTGCAGCTCGCGGTTGCATTCCCCGCGAATCTCTGCAATAGACTTGTTCCACCAGTAGACCGGGGCATGCCTGTTGCAAGGCCTTTTCCGTTGCATAGAAGCATCGCAGGCATTTACTAGGATGGCAATTAACTTTTCAGCTGCTGATTGTGCCGAAAGGGTTGCATCGAGCTGCGACAGTGAGTCCACAAAGATGTCTTTGTCTAGCGATGACAACTTCCAGCTGATTTTTGCTGCGCTCGGTCTATTTTCCGCCCGATAAGATGGTTTGGCTTGGCGGATGCTACAAATTATTGCCTGGTGGTCGCTATGAGTGTAGAAGTCGCCCAAAGTCCAAGTTGAATGTGGAAAGATACCGTTACTAACAAACGTCAAGTCAATGGCTGAACCTACTCCATTTTTACTAAATGTGTGCTTGTTTCCGGAGTTCATCAGGGTGATATTCAATGTTGAAAATGCTTTGCTAGACAAAGCTCTTCCTTTCGCTGATGTCTTTCTACAGCCCCATTCAATGGCCCATGCGTTGAAATCTCCGGCGTCGCGCTGACTAGCTTATCCATTGTGTCTTGGAACTCGCTGGTGGTGACACTCGGGGGCACATAACAGCTGTAAATAAATATATCCCCCACCTTCGCACAGACGAAGAACCTGTCAGATGTGATTGGCCTTATATCTAGTGGCAGCGCACTGCAGTTCCATATAGCGGCCTTAGCTGACGCGTCCACTGACCAGAGGCTATTTTGCTTCACTACGTAAGGCTCGCTTAGCAAAGCCACTTGGATATTTTCTTCCCGTATTGTTTGTTGAAGCAGATCTTGTGCCGCTTTACAGTGGTTAAGGTTGATCTGAATTAAACGCATAATTTCTTCGTGCATTTTAGAGCCTCGTGGAAGAAGGGGCATTTTCTGCTGCCAGTAAGGTGGTTTACATCCGCTTTGTTGCTCTTTGTGCACAGCCGGCATTTCCGATCCTGCTTGCAGTCCTTCACCATATGATCTTTGCTGCCGCAGTTAAAACAAGCGCTTGTAAAATCACTTTCTACGCTTTTGCATGCTTTAGCCAGGTGTCCAAAATCCCGACACTTATGGCAATGTAGTGGTTGCAGCTTGGCACGAATTCGGCACACGACCCATCCGATTCTTATCTTACCCGCCTCGAGCAGCTTGTTTGCCACCCTTACCGGTAGTGAGACACTTGCCGTCTGGGTTTCGCCATATGCTTGGCGGATCGACTTCAAAGCCGATGGTAGAATATTTTTCTCACCCGTCTGAGACTCTAGCGCCATTAGGATTTCCTCTTTTGTTGTTACCTCATCGATGTCTTTTATCTCGATTTGGGTTTCCTGTGTAAACTTTCGCACCACCGCATCTTCTCCGAGCGCCTTTTGCACCACTGCGTCAAAATTGTCCGCTTCTGCCGATGTCGGGTTTGCCAATTGAAGCAGCAGCTCACCTTTGGCCGTTTTCCTGACTTTTCTAACCATTTCGCTCAAGTTTCTGGTTTCGGGCCCGCTTTTAATGCTTCGCAGGATGTCCGCATACGAGCACTTTCCGGTAGTTTTGACCACAATGGCATCAGGGCGCACTTTACTCTTCGCGATGCGCGTACGTGGGGGCACAGTTTTCCATTCGCTTTGCGCAACTGAACTGGTACCTCCATCTTTATTCCCAACCATGGGATGCGCAGTTTTTTGTGGCTCTTGTGACGCAACTTTATTTCCCACTTTCACCGCCGTATCTCGTTTCTTTTTTGGGTTCGGAGAAAGTTTCTCTCGGCCATCGAAGAGCGCTCTCGCTCTTTTCGCCCCGTCATTTTGCTTTCTCACTAATGGCGATGTTTGATTGCATTTCCGGTGAATTGTTCTTCTCTTTGCTCCGTTCGGACCGACATTTTCCTCGAACATGGCAGTTAAGGCATGCATTTTCGCACAGAGAAGCTCAACTACATTTTTAGGCTTAATTACCTGTTTATCCTGTAGGGATGGTGGAGACGATCGTGACCGATGGCGACGGGTTTACCAAGGCTTTCAGTGTTGTTTTTTGAGCCACTTCCGAACCGGGAACAGGAACGGGTGCCCCTACATCTGTGGGAGTTAGCACCTCTCGTGGACCAGGACCAGTCGCCGCGCCTGCTTTCGCCGCCGAACGCGTTTCCGCACACCTTCCCAGTGGTGGGGGACTCCTCGCCATTCGCGCACTGCGCGCGAATGGGTCGCTATCCCTTTCCATGATCCGCCCTCACTTTTGAAATATTCACTACTCCTGATTCACTAACAAAAACTACCTTTACAAAATTTTTAAAGTTTTACAAAATTGTTTATGCTGACAACGCTGTTGCAAACTATGTAACTCTATTGTGAACAGTTTAGAACAGTTCTGATCCGCCGTTGTTGTTTGTTTACATTCGGCGATCAGATGTCACTCAACATTTGCCGTTACCGCACGAGCACTGTCACTATCAGGCTTTTGGATACGGTTAGAAAGCGGGGTAAGATAAATTTGATTATCACTTTATTCAGTCGCCTCAAACTAAAAATTTTCAGAAATTTGCCAAAGCTCAGGATCCACACTCGAAATAACCAGTGATTTTCAAAGATTCTCGGGAGCACCCTCAGCGCGACTTTCACTCATCAGGTTAGCACACGCTGTGCTAACCTGCTGAGTGAGTATGGGACAGACAGTTTGTGCAAAAGTTGTGGGCTCGTACTGCATTTACTCGATCATAAACAGATAAATTTTTTAACTTCGAACATAGTTTGAGCGCATGAGCCGCACTGCAAACCGGACAGAGGAAAGTCCATCTGCTCTCAGCTAAGTTTGGAGCTCTGTTATGATCCCGGTTGAGAGAAAACACGGACTTGGTCGGCCTCATAAGGTTTAGCCTTTCCACGACCTCATATCTGCTGGTCAAGAAAATGTTCATTTGCTCCCAGGGAATGTTCCCACAGGGATAAAGTCTCTTCCGGGAGTTTTGTTGAATAAATATAGACCAGTATCTGGTCCCAACCCTCTGTCGAGACGTCTTGAGAAGATAAGACGGACAGAGAATTGTTTATTGCGTTTTGAAGGCTTTGCAGCGCTTCACTGTCTTCAACAGCTACTTTAGGGAGGCTCAAGAGCGTGTTGACCTGTTTATCAACCAGAATGCGCCGATTTTCGAATCGGGACTTTAGCGCATTCCATGCCAATTCGAAGTTAGAATCGCTCAATGGATACTGTCTAACGACGGTGCCAGCCTTTCCGGTCGTTTTATATCGGTGGTGATATAATTTTTGGGCAGAGGTGAGTTTCGGGTGGTTAATATAAACCGCCAAAAACATGTCGCGGAAGGACGGCCACTCTTCATACCCGCCGGAGAAGATTTCGGTGTCGCACGGACGGACATTCAGGCAAATAGAATTACTTGCCTGCTCTGTTGCAGAAGGGAAGGGAATTTCTGCTGGACGACTGGTTTCAGCGAGAGGAGGTTGCTGAGCGTCCATGAGGTCCGAAATCTGGGCCATGGTTTCATACACCCGTTCTCGGCACAGTTCCATTTTGGAGCGAGCGATCAACTTGAATGGTTTAGGCAGGTTGTCATCGGGGGTGATGCCGACTTGCGAAAAAGCTGCCTTTAGATCCGCATAATAGCCATTGAGATCGGCTAAATACGTTTTAAGGATTGCAGGCGTTAACTCGATAGAAACCGAAGAGAATTTGGAACAAAAGTGAATCAAATAGTCCGCTTCGAAATTAAAAATGTTCTTGGAGAGAACATGAGACTCTTCGGATGATTTTTGAATTGGCATGTCGAAATACAGAATAATTTAAAATTAAAATAAACAAATAAATCGATGGTTGAGAGATGCAGGAGGCAAGAATCGAGAAACAGCACCAACAGAATTCGAAAGATATTCGAATTGTCTACAAATGTTGCACAAAACCGACTAGGAATGTCGCAAAGTGAAGCACATTCACGAAAAGTGCAAGAAATTTTTCGAAGTGTATCACCTCAAAGGGGTTTTGAGTGAACACATGAAAGAATTTGGTGATGGGAAGAAATTGTAAGGATTTTGAGGGAAAAATCTAATCTGCGTTTTTGCGCAGAGAAACGAACAAATTTTCCCAAAGGAATTGGAATGCAAAAGCTTGAGACTAATTTTCTTAAAGACGTTAAGAAATTATAATGTTTTAGCAAAATTATTCCACAACTTATTTTTTACTCATCAGTGTACTACATAAAGAGTTTCATGTAGTGCCACTGTAAGAATATGGAACTGCACTGAGAGGTCAGCGACACTATTTACATATGAGAAAATGTACACATGCAAGGTCTGTTCCGACTACCAGTGCGACTACAACCGAGCTGGTTGGTTCTGTATATAGGTGATATACAGGGTAGGAATCCAATCGCTCGTTATAAAAAATGAAACAATGCAACTTACAGCCGGTATTGTCGCAGGGACAGACAATACTTAACGTAATGGGCTCCCACATAGCGCTCGCTTCTGCCGTGAATGCCGCTTCTCCAACGCTGCTGACCGTTGCTCTGCTGTTCTCCTTGTGGTTGTTGTTATTGTGCGACTGCGTATATACTTGTTCGTAATTTTCGTTTGCGCGTTTGGGACTGTGTTATTGTAATTGTTGGATCACTGTGTGGTGTGTTTTCAATTTTTTTCTATGTGATTAATATTTTGTTTTTTGCACTTGCACTTAATCCTTTTGTGTTTTGCACTATTTTGCACTATTATTGTGTTGTCACTTTACACTTTGTTTGTTTGGTTGTGTTTTGTCACTGTGTTTTCATTTATGTGCCAGTTTCAAATCACATTTGGCGTCGAAGGAACATGTTTAAGTATGTGATTAACCAAACTGCGCGAACGCGCCGAAATGAAAGACTTAAATGGTTTTTGTCGGTTTTGTGTATAAGGTTTTATTAATTGTTGAGTGTTTGTTAAATATTTTAATGTAATGTATGCGTAAATGTAATATTTGGTGTGGGTCGGGGTCTGTTGATGTTGAATCGACGGGGTTCGTACTTCGAGTGCCCGCCGGTCGCGCAAGCTCCCTTCGGGATGGCCAGGGTTGCCATCCGTACATATAAACACATAATGGACAAACACAATACAATATTATTGACAAATATTTAATTTTAGGAGCCGCGCTACAGGCGGTGTTTAGCAATCTAAACAGTAAAGCCGCGCCAAAATTTTGTTTACTGTATACTGTTCGCCTTGTCGGCCTCGATAGCTCAGCGGGTAGCGCGCTGGCTTCTCATAGCGAGCGCCCCGGGTTCGATTCCTGGCTTGGGCTGGAAAAAACACTCATCTACTTCTATCGCTAACCAAATGAAGCAGATGAGAATTACAAGAATCGCACAAGTGCGCTCTTGGCAGGCAATGGGAAAACCTCCAAGTGTGAACGAAAAAACTGCCAATCGCCGTTCGGATTCGGTGTTAAACTGTAGGTCCCCTTCCCTCCCTTTCCCCATCCGTTTGAAATGTGTATTGTATCACATGTTGAAAAAAACAGTGTTGCATACGCATTTCAAACAGGTGGAATCTGTGGTATCACAACGGGCCCGTTATGAGGCCTAAGTGTGTATCATACAGAGGCAGCCACCGCAACCTAACCTACTGTTCGCCTTGCTGTGATTCTGTGCTTTTTATTTCAAAAAGTGAGTGAAAAATATTAAACATTACAAAATTGAAAATCGTCCGTGTGTATTAAAAAATGCCGGGAAATTATTGTGCGTTGTGCAAAAGCACGCACAATAACACGGTAAGCTTGTTCCACCCACCACGAGACCCTACCGTGCGGCAAAAGTGGGTGGCTGCATGCAACATACGATTGCAGGACGCATCAGTAATTTGCGCCAAGCATTTTACTAATGATGATACTATCAATAACCCAAATAAGCGGAAATGCCTCAAAAGGACGGCTATTCCTTCTGAAAATTTAAAAAATGATAATGAGAAATGCCTAAAACCAATGAGGTTCAGTACAGAGTAAGTACACACTTAAGGGGGCCGATACATTTAGAACCTTAAAAAAATCGAAATTTTTTTTGTATTGCTGCAATCGAAAGATAAACTATTTAAAAATATAGTCCCGAAGTTCTATTGGCCTACTGTTAATATTTTGGGAGATAATAGCCCAAGACCCGCGCGGCGGCTATACAGGCAGCTGCGCGCACATAAACTTTGAACCTCTTTTTCTCAAAACTATGTTTTCTGATCCGGCCGTCAAGATTGCGAGCGAGCTGTTTAACCGATTTAGTCGGATTAAACAGCATATTACAGATAATTTTATATTCAAGTGCGTGGCAGAGCAATTTTTTTAACAAAAATCGTTTTCACAGTTATTTACTCATTTTTATGTCATAAACACGGATAAAAAATTTTTCACTAAAAGCATGACTACAAGTATACCTCCAATTTTTCAAAATTACAGAAAATCTCTTCGCTACGCACTTGATAAAAGCTTTCTGATTCATAAGATATTTTCATTTCTTGTTTCGGATAAAAACTCTACCTAGGAAGTTGACGGCCGCAAAGTTTGTCACCGCCAGGAGATCGGCCATAACTCCGCCATTTTGTGTTTTTTTTTTTGTAAACAATTTTTTTCTCCCAGTTTTATTATGCCTTAATATATATCCGAAACAAACCTGACTCTATGTGTTTTTATTCTCCCAGCATAACATCAGAAAAAACTACCTTTTTTGACGCTTCTAAATGTATCGGCCCCCTTAAGTGCAGAACAGCAACAGTTTGTGATTTATTTTATATACATACATATTGTTACTAAAAAGATGACTCTAAGTTCGTTTTGGATTGTGCTTGAAAATAAAACCACTTCAATTACTCAGCGCAAACCGCAGTCAGAAACCAACAATCGCTTTATTTACAGATTTACACTTTGCTTATATCTACACGTGTTACTACTTTGCTTGTTCAGACTCGTCCTCTGCGCTGCACACTGCCTTTTATACCTGTCTGGTTATCGCGCCGTACTCTAAAGTGCGTGCCTAAAAGTATGCTGGTAAAAGCATTCACGCATAGCACAGCAACAGAGTGCCTCATCGTTACACTGCCCATCACTTAGACTTGTTCGTCCTGAACAAGTGCCGAGGCTCCGCCGGAGTAAGACGCCATGCGCTCCAAATGGACTACTTTCAACCTGGCGTTTCTGTTGCTGCGGCGTTGAACCCTGTACACCACGTCATTAATCCTGGTCACGATCTTGTACGGTCCTTCCCATGACCACTCCGAACTTCAAGTCAGCAGGCAACCTTAGCTCCGTGCCAAACACTGCTCGGGCTGGAGTGAGTGATGCCGTATCGTGCCAGGCTGACCTATACGCCATCAGGAACAGTGGGATATTCGTGTCCCAATCCTTTTGATTCCTGCCTACTACTTTCCGCAGATATTCTTCCAGCGTCCGACTGAATCGTTCCACCATGACGTCCGGACTGGGGATATAAAGGACAGGTGCGAGTTTTCCTTATTCCTAGAAGCTCACACACTTCCTTGAATACCACAGAGTCGAAATTCCGGCCTTGATCCGAGTGCAACTCCAGCGGATCTCCAAATCTGGCCACCCAGTTGTTTACCAGCATTTCCACGACCGTGGTGGCCTCCTGGTTAGGATTAGGATACACTTCGGGCCATTTGCTAAAATAGTCTATTATCACCAGCACATATTTGTTGCCTTGAGTGTTAAGTGGGAATGGTCCGGCGACGTCCATGGCAATTCGCTCGAATGGTGCTCCCACGTTGTACTGCTGCATGCGGCCCTGAGATCTTCTTGTCGGCCCTTTCGCAGCTGAACATTGATCACAGCTCTTAATCCAATCGGCTACAGACTCCTGGCATCCTACCCAGTAGAATCGTCTTTTTATTTTGGCAGTTTTTGTGATGCCTAGGTGCCCTCCGCTGGAGTCGTTATTCGATCACCTCGTTGATCCTGCATTTCGGGACTACAATTAGGGAATTGCTGGTACGGCCATCCTCATTCTCCCACTCGCGGTATATGCAGCCATCAGACAGCCGCAGACTTTGCCACTGTGCCTAGTTAGCCTTCGCAATCGGGCTTTCAGCGGCCATCTCCTGCCAGTCTGGACGTACGCCTTGCTCCTTGCTTTCAATGATTTTTGCAAAATCTGTATCCTCGCGCTGCTCCTTTTGTATCCTCTCCGCAGACCACTCTTCCTCTGGCATAACGCTTACCAATCGGACGTCCACTATCTGCTGTTTGCTTTCGGCTCGTGAACAATGCCTGCATTCGGTTTTACAAGGACGGCGTGACAAGGCATCGGCATTGCCATGACTGCTACCTTTGCGATGCTCTATAGAGTAGTCGTAGCTCTGCAGCCGCTCGATCCACCGCGCCAATCGGCCTTCAGGATGTCTAAAGTTCAGTAGCCATTTCAATGCAGCATGATCTGTGCGCAGGCGAAACTTTGGCCCATACAGGTATTTGTGGAAGTGTTTCACGCATTCCAATACTGCCAGCAACTCTCTTCGTGTCACACAGTAGTTACGTTCAGGTTTCGACAAAATTTTGCTGTAGTATGCTATCACTTGTTCTTGACCATTTATTATCTGTGATAGCACACCACCAATACTATGCCCGCTTTCATCTGTATCCACCACAAACATATCTCCAGGCACGGGGAAGGCCAGAATTGGAGCAGTGCACAGTTGTTCCTTCAGTCGTGCAAAAGCCTGCTCCTGCTCTTCACCCCACGCGAAGGCTTGGTTCTTTTTCATCAGTTTGTGCAAGCTGCCGGCTATGTTCGCAAATCCAGGAACGAATGTTCGGTAGTATGTGCACAGACCCAGGAAACTGCGGAGTTCGTGTAGATTACGACCCAGATACTTGACCTCTTTTTGGAACAGCGAGCACTTCTTTGGGTTGAGTTTAAGCCCAGATTTATGTATTCGCTCAAATACCTTTTTAAGCTTTTCCAGGTGGTCGTCAAAGCTTTTGCCCATCACGATTATGTCACTGCCGTTTTCTCCTTGTCCTTGTCTGCAAGCTACACCTGCCAATAGCCGCTGCGTAAGTCGAGTGTGGAAAACCACTGTGTGCCTGACAGTGTGTCCAGGGTGTCATCAATCCGAGATAGTGGATAACTGTCCTTTTTGGTCATTAAGTTTCCGATAGTCCACACAAAACCGGGTACTGCCATCCTTTTTCTTGACTAGCACGACCGGCAAACACCAAGGGCCTGACGAAGGCTCTATGACCTTTTCTTTAGGCATGTTTTCGATCAAAGTGGTGACCTCTTCCCTCTTGGCCAGAGGAACTCGTCTTGGCGGTTGGCGGATCGGTTTCGCACTTCCGGTGTCGATGTTGTGCTTCACTATGGCTGTTCTTTCGCCCGCTTCTGCTGCAAATATTGACCCATAGTGCTGTAGGAGTGACCGCGCTTTCTGTTTCTGCTCGGCTGTCAATTCGCTGCTCCACTGATTCTCCTGCGGAATGGCGTCCATGTTAAAACCGCGTTTCCTACTTCCTCCGGGTGGACTGCTTTCGCAATTGACAACTGCTTCAGCCTCTCTACGCTCGCCGATGAACGCATCTTTTCCGACATATCTGGGTGTGTTCAGTGGGTTGAGTATCCTGACTGGTATTTTGCCATTTTTTGGTTCCAGTAATGTACGTCCGATAATTATGTTGCCGTATCCTTGTTTTGGCGCTTCTACAACCCACAGCCGACTTGTCCCATTGTCCTCGTCCACCTTTGCCCACACAATCGCTTCGGAATTCGCTGGCATCTTCTGATGTTGACACGAGACAACTTTCCTTACCGCCACGCTTCGCTCATAGCCGGTGTGCAGGGGGAATTCAACGTTGGCATACGTTCAGCACATTTTCTTTTAGGTCCAGCGTAAAACCGTGTCATTAATCATGAAATCCACGCCGATAATCACGTCATCCATTATATCCGCGACGATGAACTCGTGTTCCAGGCTGCTGGTGCCGATAGCAATCGTTTTTGTAACTTTTCCTCTTACCGGCGCACGATTGCCAGTCGCAGTCCTCAGTTGTATGCCATTGCAGTGGTTCCCAGTTCTTCAGAAGCTTCCTTTTTATGATCGAATATGACGCTCTAGTATCTAGTGTCAACGCGAACAACTTTCCATCTATCTTTCCTTCAATCGTCAAGCTGCTGGGTTTTCGTTTCAACTGCGAGGCAAGTACGGTGGTGCAGCAGGACGACTCCTCGTCCTCAGCCCTGCGCTTGTTGGCTGAGCCTCGATTGTCAGTATTCCTCGCTTCAGGCGATTGCGATCGAGAACGGGAACGCCTCTTTCGTTGACGGCAGTCTCGTGCTATGTGACCTTGCTTGCCACATACCCAGCAAACAACTTTAGAGGAGACCACCCGTGGCCTAACCTGTGTCTCAGAGCTTATGGCCTGGATTTAAATGTCGCTGTCCGGCTGGATTTAGCGTATCCTTGCAGGTGCATACCGAGTGCCCCCAATCCATGTCGCCTCATATGTCATCGCGCTGGTCACCGTCTCCTTAAATGTCGGCTTGCCCATCATCAACGCACTGCGACGTGTCTCCGGGTCATGAAGATCTTCAATAAACGCCTCAATCTTCATCCTCTCGAGATAATCAGCGCCGAAATTCGAGTAGCACAACTGTACGCGCCCCTCAATGTCTGCTGCATATGTCTGCAGCGCCTCGTTGGCTCTTTGCCTGCGGTTCTTCAGCTCACAGTAGTACAGCGTTCTGTTGTGCTCGTGACTGTACTTCGCTGCCAACACTCTCATGATGGCCTTGTAATGGCTTCTTGAACATTCTGGAACCGATTTAATTACCTCAGCCGCAGGACCTTTTAACGCCAGTGCCAATCTGCGACCTTACCTGATATCGGTCCACTGATTTTCCAAGGCAGCCAAGACGAATTGCAGCTTGAATGTATCGAACGGCGCAGCACCATCATAAGTAGGCACTTCTGTTCTGGTAGCAAAACTTTCCTGAACTGGCGGTGACCATTCTCGCGGCTGTACCTCTTTAAGCCGCTCCTCCAGACTGTCAACTCGTTTGTGCAGGGAATCATCCAGGTCGTCATCCCGTTTGTCCTAATTGTCCATTCGCGTCTCGAGATGCTCAACTTTCACGTTCAGGCTATCGGAAATATCCTCCACCTTCTGCTCTACGCGCGCAGAATTTCCGGGGATTTCTCGGTTTGCAGTTTCGACTTTGGCCGAAATTTCCTGATTCGTAGTTTCCAGTTTCGCTGCCATTTCTCGGTTCGCAGTTTCGACTTTGGCCGAAATTTCCTGATTCGTAGTTTCCAGTTTCGCTGCCATTTCTCGATTCGCAGTTTCGACTTTTGCCCAAATTTCCTGATTGACATTCTCGATTTTCGCAGAAGTTTCTGAAACATGTCTCTCATTGCAACCATTAGCTAGCTCATGTCCATTGCCTGTGGTGGCGCAGCCGCTGCAGCCGTACTTTGCATCTACACAGCACCCGCAGGCGATTCCTCCACTTTGGACGACGCCTCTAGCAGCAGTCGGCAAATTCCAGGCAGCCAGCTCCTTCTTCAGCTGGTCCACCTTCAGCAGCTCGAGTTTAACCATGTCTGCGTTGTTATAATTTTATTTACTTTTTGTTTATTTTCAGTAGCACAATCCCACTTCTGACACCAAATGTTACGAAAATGACTTCCCTAAGTTCATTTTGGATTGTGCTTGAAAATAAAACCACTTCAATTACTCAGCGCAAGCCGCAGACACAAACCAACAATCGCTTTATTTACAGATTTAAACTTTGCTTGTATCTACACTTGTTACTACTTTGCTTGTTCAAATCAGACTCGTCCTCTGCGCTGCACACTGCTGCCTTTTATACCTGTCTGGTTATCGCGCCGACGGTTCTCGCACATTCCAAATGGACAATCCTCGACCGTTCTCGCACAGCTCATTACCATCGCGAACCATCCTTGCCATATCGGAATTATAGCAAGTTTTCCGTACTCTAAAGTGCGTGCCTAAAAGTATGCGGCCGCGAGGCAAATACGACGCGCGAGCCCAAGTTCATGCTTCGTTGCTTCAAACGTCGAAAAAAAAAGAAAAACAGAAAGAAGGTAAGAAGGGGTAATTAAAATTTAATTTAAATAATATTATTTGAATATTTAAATAATTCCGCACTTTCAGTAACTTCAATATTGGGCCATAGCAAGTACCAAGGAAGCCGATGTCAATGATGCCGGCAATATGGAGTTGAGCTAAGCAACGCCTTCGATTGCGACAATATGGGATCCAAGCAGGACCGCAAATGAATTTTTTTAAATTAAATTTTTTTATATTATTTCATTTAAATTAATTTTAATTAAATTCAAAATAAATAAATTTAAATAAATTCATTTCAAAAGAAAAATTAAAAAAAAAAGTTGTTTTTATTTTTTTTCGGTGTTAACGCGGAGTCTTGATTCGCGGTCAGCGAGCTACGGCATTAGCCAGCTGAGCTACGGCGGCGGCGGCGGCGGCTGCAAGATAGTAATAGATAGTAAGATATACAAAACTAAATATTTGGAGGTTGGAATACGTGTGCGTTAGAGCAGAGCAAAAACACTTTTCTTAATATGCAAAAGGTGTGTGTTAGAGTGAAACAAAAAATCACACGTATACAAAAGTTTCTATAATTTTTGTTAACTCGCCTGTAGAAAAATGATAGAAACTTTGTTCCGAGTGCTGACCGATATTTCTATCAGGCCTGACTATCAAATGACCTGTCATATGACCGAAAGTGTTCTTGTAGGGACAGCAACAGAGTGCCTCATCGTTTCAATATGTACATTAGACATGATTTAGTGTTGTATGGAGATTCTTAATAATAGGTTCTCGATGCTCCATAACCTCTCATTTTATGCGGTTGGGTGAAAAAGTTCATGAGCCAAAAAATCTTGGGGCTAGAGTGGGGCTAAATGGCATCGCATCGAGGTCAAAGTTCACAAAAAAGCTGGGAAATTCGACAAATTGCTCCAAAGCTAGTCCGAAGTTGCTCTTAGAGGACTAAAATCTATGACTGACCCCCACTAGTTTTCTCTACTGAACATTTCTTTCAAACATATTTATACCCATCTCCAACCCTTAAGGGAGTGTTCCCGTCTAGAATGCCGATTTTAGGCTGTTTTTCAAAAAAACAAGGCAACATGCAATATTCTGGTTTTTTGCTTGTTGTTCCTTATTATTTGGAGAACAGAAACTCATATTTGTGTCAAAAAATTTTATTTTCTAAGTACAAATTTTCAGTGGTCAATGTGACCTTGTCACGCTGATTTTCACTGCTGGCCGATAAGAAATTTCGGGAACCAGTAATCTGAAACAGAAATGGGTATGCAATTATTAATCTGCAATAAATTCCGCGGATGCTAAACCACAGTTTTAGTCAAAATGGTGATTAGAAACAAAATGGCGGACATATGAAAAAAAATTGTCCAGTTTTGCCACCTTTTTTTACCTTTAGAGTGCTTGAAAATATATTTAACAATAATTTTTTGATGAAAACTTTGGTTTAGCATCCAATGAAAACTATCTAGAACATTTTCCCAAAATTTCAAGTCGATGCCTCTCATAGTTGCTGAGAAAAGTTATCGGCCAGTACAAAAAATGTGGTTTCGAGAAAAACGCGTTTAAGGGAGTGTTCCCGGGTAGAATGCCGATTTTAGGCTGTTTTTCAAGCTTGTAGCTTGGAGCTACAAGGCAACATGCAATATTCTGGTTTTTTGCTTGTTGTTCCTTATTATTTGGAGAACAGAAACTCATATTTGTGTCAAACAATTTTATTTTCTAAGTACAAATTTTCAGTGGTCAATGTGACCTTGTTTTCACTGCTGGCCGATAATAAATTTCGGGAACCAGTAATCTGAAACAGAAATGGGTATGCAATTATTAATCTGCAATAAATTCCGCGGATGCTAAACCACAGTTTTAGTCAAAATGTTGATTAGAAACAAAACGGCGGCCATATGAAAAAAAATTGTCCAGTTTTGCCACCTTTTTTTACCTTTAGAGTGCTTGAAAATATATTTAGCAATAATTTTTTGATGAAAACTTTGGTTTAGCATCCAATGAAAACTATCTAGAACATTTTCCCAAAATTTCAAGTCGATACCTCTCATAGTTGCTGAGAAAAATTATCGGCCAGTACAAAAAATGTGGTTTCGAGAAAAACGCGTTTAAAGTATCATGCGCAATGTATCAGCGGAGCAAAAAGAGCTGAGATTACTTCAATTAACATGCAAAAAAGTGGGTACTGAGTATGCGGATTGAAAAACGACTTTTGGGGGGTGATAGTATATAGTATAAGGTACAATAAAACACAAAACAAAAATCGATTTTTTCAAACTTCTACCCAGGAACACTCCCTTAAAGTATCATGCGCAATGTATCAGCGGAGCAAAAAGAGCTGACATTACTTCAATTAACATGCAAAAAAGTGGGTACTGAGTTTGCGGATTGAAAAACGACTTTGGGGGGTGATAGTATATAGTATAAGGTACAATAAAACGCCAAAAAAAAAATCGATTTTTTCAAACTTCTACCCGGGAACACTCCCTTAATGGGG
The DNA here is from genome assembly GCA_963668005.1 of Melieria crassipennis. Classification (NCBI taxonomy): domain Eukaryota; kingdom Metazoa; phylum Arthropoda; class Insecta; order Diptera; family Ulidiidae; genus Melieria; species Melieria crassipennis. The sequence continues at coordinate 42,363,279 of OY764963.1, read as the reverse complement.
CACCCATACAAAATGGTCGTTTTTACAAAATAGGCTGCCATTGCTCCCAGGTTGCCCCCAGACGTGTCAAATGTATGACCGACACCCATTTATTTTCCCTTCCGAATGTTTCTTCCAAACATACCTACCCGCTATCTCCAAATCTTAAAGGGGTTGCCATACAAAATTGGCCATTTTCTATGCCATTGGCTCCCCACTTGTAAATGTAGTAGTAGGTAGGTAGGTGGTGGTGGCAGCTCTCAAATGAGAGCTCACTTAGGCCAAGCTAGGCCCATTGTGGTACCACAGGATCTCTAACCCCTTTTTATGTTGTTATTATGTCTCAAACCAGCCCGAACAGGTGATGAAGCGTATTAGGCCCTTGGCGTCAACCTCCGATAAGTCCGCGAGGTTGGCTGTATGGTAAAACCCTAGATGTTTTTTCCGTTTCCTGCAAAGAGCGGGACAAGTACAAAGTAGGTGGAGAATTGTTTCTTCCTCCTCTATGTCTCTGCAGCTTCTGCAGAAGTCGTTGGCCAGGTGGCCCAGCCCTAATCTAATAGCGTGGCTACCAAGGATACAGTGACCAGTGATGACTCCAACAACAACCCTGAGCGTGCCCCTATTGAGGTTTAGCAGACTTTTGGTGCGCTTCCAGTCCAGCTTTGGCCAGATCTGTTGCGCTGTCTTGCCTGTCTCTGAGGCCGCCCATGCATTGTTGGCGGCTTTTGTCATCGCTTCCTCTATCACCAGCTTGCAGGTACTCAATGGAATACCTAAGCCGGCGAGTTCTGAGGATAGCTCCTTGGTCGTTCCTTGTCTAGCCAGTTCGTCTGCCCTGCAGTTCCCCGGGATATCTCTGTGACCAGGCACCCATATGAGGTGGATTTTAAGCTGCTCAGCCATCTCATCAAGAGATTTGCGGCAGCTGATCACTGTTTTAGAGGTCAAAACATGAGACCCTAGGGCCCTGATAGCCGCTTGGCTGTCAGAGAGAATGCAAATATCTCGCCTAGAGACAGTGCCCTCCTTGATCCAATTCAGGGCAGCTTCAATGGCTGAAACCTCTGCTTGGAACACGCTACAGTGGTCCGGCAGTCTAAAGGAGTAATTTATACTTAGTGAGTCTGAAAAGACGCCTCCACCAACAGCCCCGTTTAACTTGGAGCCGTCGGTGTAGATCTGGTGTGAGTTCCCTATTAAGGATGCTGAGCTTTCCTCCCAGTTTTTCCTATCTGGAATGGTGCTAGTGAACTTTTTGTTAAATTGGAATTGGGGGGGTGAAGAATCCAGTTCCTCGAACTCCTTTAAGAGAGTAAGTATCCTGGCATGACCCCTGTTAGTCTCCGACCATTGGCCGGTAGCCCGTAGTCTATGACTTGTTATAGCCGCTAATTTCCTGCAGTGTAGATCTAGCGGAATAAGGTGAAGCAGGGCTTCTAAAGCTGAAGTTGGTGTTGTCCTAAGAGCGCCCGTGATGATGACGCAGGCTGCCCTCTGAACTTTGCGGAGGTGTTGGAGGAGCAATGTTTTTCCCAAAGCGTTCCACCATACCAGACACCCATAGGTTAAGATGGGTCGTACGATAGCTGTGTAAACCCAGTGCGTCATGTTTGGTTTTAAACCCCAGGTTTTTCCCAGTGCTTTTTTGCAGGTGTATAAGGCAACCGTTGCCTTTTTGACCCTATTGAGGATGTTCGGTTTCCAGCTTAATCTCTTGTCAAAAATGATTCCAAGAAATTGTGCTTCATTCTTGAAAGGGATTTCTGTGTTGTTTAATGTTAGAGGAGGTACAGGTGGGGGTTTGTACTTCCTCGTGAAGAGGACAACCTCTGTCTTCCCAGGGTTGATGCCTAATCCTCGACTGGTAACCCAGCCGTTTACCTTGTTAAGCATTACTTGCATTAGATCTCTGATCGAGTTGAGAAACTTCCCCGAGACGGTGAGAACTATATCGTCTGCATACGCCGTCACTTTGCCGCAACCCCCTCCCAGGGACTGGAGTAGTTCGTTAACTACCAAGTTCCAAAGGAGGGGGGAGAGGACTCCGCACTGGGGAGTGCCCCTGCTCACCCCTCTCGAGGTAGAAGAGTCACCCAGTTCAGCGCAGATAACTCTGCTCTGCAGAAGATTATCCACCCAGTTCACCAGGTTACATTCCACCCCAAGCCTGGCGAGCGCGCCCGTGATGGCTGTAAGCTCGACGTTATTGAAAGCTCCCTCTATATCCAGGAAGGTTGCTAAGGTGTATTCTTTGTGTTCGAGTGATTTCTCGATCGTGTGGGTCAGGGAATGTAAAGCTGTGTCTACAGATTTACCCTTAATGTAGGCATGCTGACTCTTCGAAATGAGGTCCTGCCTAATCGTTTGTCGTAAATGTAGATCCAGCAATCTCTCTAGTGTTTTTAACAAAAAAGAAGAAAGGCTTATGGGTCTGTAATCCTTAGGGCTAGTATGAGAACTTTTGCCCGCTTTGGGGATGAAAACCACCCGTACTTTGCGCCAGTGTTCTGGTATGTAGTTTAAACCAATACTAGCTGAGAATATTGAATTGAGGAGTGTTAAAATTAACGGTCCGGCATGTTGGAGTTGTGCTGGGAATATGCCATCTGGTCCTGGTGATTTAAACGGGTGGAAACCAGAGATTGCCCATTTAATTTTGTCGATTGATACGATACTGTTTATAGAGGCGACACAGTTAGTGCTGGCTTGAGTTCCTAACAGCCTGTCGTGTTGGCTGATCGGAAAGTGGGTATTTGTAAGAAGTTCAAGTGCTTCACTTTCTGATGATGTCCAGGACCCATCGGGGTTTTGTAAAGCACTTGGAATAAAGGAGGAAGAGGCGAGTAGTTTCCTGAGTCTTGCCGTCTCGGAGACACTTTCAATATTGCCGCAGAAGTCGCTCCAGGAGCTTCTCTTAGCCTCTCTAAGGCTTTTCTTGTAGGTCTTGAGGGATTCTTTATAAAGGTCCCAATCTTCTTCAGTTTTGGTCCTCCTTGCTCTGTTAAAGAGAGTCCTAGAGTGTTTCCTAAGCTCACTAAGATCATGGTTCCACCAGGGGGGTTTATATTTCCCTCTGGGCATGTACTTAGGGCATGCGAGGTCTTGGGCCTTAGAAAATGCTAGAGTAAGTTGATTAACAGCCGATTCTAGCATCGTTTGGGTGTTTATTTCAGAGATTTGAATCGCTTTGATGTGCCTATCCACTGTGCGGGTAAACAGCTCCCAGTTTGTTTTCCTGGGGTTGTTTAGTGCTTTAACCCTCTGGGGGTCGCTGTCAAGAGTGAACTCTATATACCTATGGTCGGAAAAAGAGTGTTCGTTGGAGACCCTCCAGTTCCTAACCCTATCGGCTATATTCACAGAGGCAAGGGTGAGGTCTAGAACCTCCTCCCTATTTCTGGTTACAAAGGTGGGAGTGCATCCTATATTGCACACAAGAAGGTTTGTGGTAGAAATGTAATCGAAAAGTGACTCACCTCTATCGTTGATGTCTGTGCTCCCCCAGATACAGTGGTGAGCATTCGCGTCGCATCCAATCACGAGCCCGGTGTTGGACTTGGCGGCTTCGGTAACCAGATTCCTGACTGGATCCGGTGGTGGAGGCTCTGGATGGTCATGAGCCATATAGCAGGACGCAATCCAGTGGCATCTCCCCTTAAGCGTTAGGGAGATGGAGACCAGATCGTCGTTACTGAAATTAGGGAGCAGATACGCATTTAGTGATTTCTTCACAAGGATACAGGATCTGGGTCTACCTGTGCTATTAGCATGGACCAGCCTGTAGTTTGTCGCTCCCAATCCACAAACCTTGTTGGCTACGAGCCATGGTTCTTGGATGAGAGCGATGTCGTCTCCGCCTTTAGAAAGGCGGAGGAGTAGTGCAGCCGAAGCCGCTTTAGAGTGGTGGAGATTTATCTGAACTACTCGGACCATTGTCTATTTCGCTCATGTCCACCTCCACCACAGTAGCGTCGAGGTCATCGTCGGTTTCGGCGAGAAGCTCGGACTCCCTCCAGAAGTTCCCAAAAGCCGTGGCCATCTCCGATCCCGAGGAGATTGATTCCGCCCGGGATAGGCGACGTAACGGCTTTGAGGAAGACGGTTGGTCGTCTTTCGCCTCGTTTGTCAGGGTAGTCGTCTCGGCTGGCAGCCCCTGCGGGCCACCTTCGCCGGGGTCCGTCGTGGCTGGCAGCCCTCGTTGGCCACCTTCGCCGGAGTCCGTTGAGGCTAGCAGCCCCTGGGGGCCACTTTCGCCAGTTTCGGTCTGCTCGTCCTTCCTGTACACCCTCAGCTTAATATGCCCAAAGCCGAAGGCCACGACACCATTGGACTTTGATAGGTGCTCAAGGGACTCCTTGTTCACAATTATAGTGGCACAACGAGAACCCTTGAGCTCCTCCAATTTGGCAATTTTCCAATTGTCCGTGGGTAACTTCGGATTGGACAGCTGGAGTGTCTCGAGGACTCTTGCCGGATCCGTGGGTTTTAATGGGATCCAGGCTCTGGTCCTTGGTCTGCTGGGGATCGATTCCCTGGGTACTACCTCGAGTTTAGCACCCGGCCAGATCTCTCCCGTCCTGGACATAGCTACGCAGAAGAGATCCAGGGCCCGTTTGTCCGCACACGCAACCAGCTTTACGTGGCCTTGATGCCAACCGCACATCTGATATTGTGGCACCGGGCCCGGATTCTCCCGCATGACGTCCAGAAAGATATCGGCGAGGAAATCTTCCACCAGTTTCCAATTTGCGGGAGTAATGCTTCCGTCAGGGTCGGAGCGGTCAACGACCGCCATAACGAGACTGTTTTTTAACATGTCACTGTAGGTGGTTGCTGTTCTGTGCGAGCTGCGCACCTTTTTGGCAATCGGGGCCTCTTCCTCTGTAGAACGCTGCCTTTTGGCGGCGGTCTCAGTGGTCGGTGCCGCGTCGAGCTCCGCTAGCCTAGCAGTAGCCCAGGTATAGGACTCTTTTTCTTTTTGAGTCCTGCGGTTCTCTGGGATACATTGTATCCGTTCGAGTACTCGCTTGGCACTCTGGCGCTCTCTGTAGCGGACTTTAGAGTCCTTAATTTGTCGAGTGCTTGCTGTTACCCCAGTTCCGACATGTTTGTTGCTGTTGCTGGATGGAGGTCCGGCTTTGGCAACCACAACGTTGCTGGGGTCAGCTGCAGCACTAATGTTTGTTGTCTTGGTTGCGGAGGCAGAGCCTTGGCATGAGATCTTCTGATCAACCAAGGATGCTCCTTTTTTGGCGGTGGGCGCTGGCTTGTCTGCTTCACCCATCCCCGGCTTTTTAAGAGGGCCGGCCTCTGGTTCCGTCAATGTTCGTATGTTTGTTTTTGTTTTTGTGTTTTTTGTTGTTTTGTCCATAATTATGTCCCACGAGTGGCGGAGAAGGGGTGGTCCACCTGTGCAGAGATCCGCAGTGCACAGGTAAGGCTAATAATCCGGAGGGCGCCAGGTATCCGGATACTCCGTTCGAGACTGGGCTGTATGAATGTAGTAGTAAAGTAAGCGAGAAAACATCGCATCTCGGAAACTACTGAACCGATTTAAATGATTTATTCAGCGATCGCCAACATTCTTGAGTACAAAAAATACAAAATTAATTAAGGTTTTAAAGTTCACCACAAGAGGGCGTCTCCCATATGATCGGAGTTGTGAGGTTGTCAACTTTTGGGTTTCTACAAAGCAGTAATCAAAATGTACTGTCGAAACCCCATTAACCTCCCCATTTCGAATATAATTGCAATCGTAATTGAGTGTTAAGAAGAAATTGTTTGATCTTTGTGAGAAAATTTCAATTTTTTATCCAGCCGGTATAGGTGCTCCTTGCGTAGGCAGCATTATAGTCTCTGATGAGTTTCACGCCTCTTCCGACAGCATCGTTGGCCACATGTAATTTATGCACAATTACATGGTGCCAAATGCACCGAGTATAAAAAAAGATTCTTATACTAGAGGAGAGCGTTTGTGCCCTGGGGTTCCGCTGCGATACACTCACTGAGCAGCTGAATAAATTTGTTAGCAACACTAGCAGCACCATAAGAGCTGAAAACCCCTCAGTAGACTACTCTTCGGATGCTGTCTTGTTTGGAGTGCCGTTCTCAAAAGAAGAAAATCTGAGAAGTGTTTTTAACTCAATTTGCCGCTCAATTGACTTCTTATCTCCGCAACTAAAATACGTTTTCCGAGCAAAAAGTAACTCCAACAACTCAAACTCGCTGGTGATTCTCAAATTCTACACGCCGTATGATCGTAATCGTGCACTGAAGGCTTTCGGTGATTATCGCAGGCGTACAAATAAGGCAGTTAATCTAAGAGATGCCGGGCTTGAGTACGACAACAATGTTTATATTCATGAGGGCCTTAGCCCTGATGTTAGGAAGCTTCTTCATGCTGCAATTGCATGTAAGCGCAATAAATCCATCTATAATTCGTTTACAGTCCGTGGCTCTGTGTATATTAGAATGCATAAAGGCGGCGATGGCATTCAAATCAGCGCTGTTGATGAACTTCCTGGTGCTAAAAGTGTTGCTGCTACAGACTAGACTAATCTATTGTATTATTTTACTATTTACTACCTTGCTACTTTTTATTTTACTATTCTTTCTTTCACAATCTTCTTCTTCTATCTATATTTCTTTTCTTAATGCTTACTGCTTGGCCACCACTCAGCTTTTTTATGGTGACTGCGAATAAATCCAATTCTAATGCTAACGAGAATTACAAAATTATGATTGATGTTCTTAGTAGACAACACTCTGGACTAAATATCGTACATTTCAATGCCAGAAGTCTCAACGATTTCAAGCTTGACTGCGTCAAGTTCACTTTTGCTGACTCTTCTGTCGGCAAATCTGTGTCACTGAAACTTGGTTTCAAGAGGATGTAAATGATTCGTCTCTAAATATACTAAATTACAAACTTTTTCGCAATGACAGATCATAAATGAGGCGGAGGGGTTGCAATATATTGTAAATCTCATCTCAATGTTAAGCTTATAGGGAAGTCCTGTGGCTCAGAGGTGGAGTTCCTATCTGTTGACATCAATGACCACCAAACTAAAGTTTTTCTATCGTGCGCATACAACCCTAATCATAGTTGCTGTTTAGATCCATTTTTTGATGCTATATCGACCTGTGTTACTGAATATGATCATTTTGTCTTGTGTGGAGACTTCAATATTAATCTATTAAGGGGGGTTTCTACCTTGTGCGGTCAAAAAAATCGATTTTTTTTTCATGCATTTTTGGATTAATACATGATTGTAGAATACGCTCCCAAAATTTGAAGTTAAAATCTTTCGAATTACGGAAGCAATTTATCGAAACAGGTAGCGGTGTCGAGCGCGCCGAGCCGCTGAAGCAAAACTTTGAACGCGTTTTTCTCAAAACTACATTTTTTGACCTTGCGGAAGTGATTTAGGCCACACGAGTTGAGCAATAGCTACGAAATTTTAAACAGTCATTTATCAAGGTCTTAGCTATGGCACGAACTAGGATCTTCAAGAAATAATAATTTTTTCTCATTAAAAATAGAAATTTGTATTGAAAAAAGTAGGTAAAAATTGAGTTTTTTAGTCAAAATCGCATATTTCCTTCATTTTTCATTTTTTTTTAAATCCTAGTTCCAGCCATAGACAAAAGGATACAGAATAAGAAAAAATTTCATTTTTGTGTTTCAAGTCATCTCAAACAGCGGCAGGACTTCCGCGAGTAAGGAAGTCCTGCCGCCATTGCTCGATGGCCCCCTCCCCCCTTTGCACATTTTATCTTGAAACTTTTTTTACTTGTACAATAAACATATACCTACATCTGAAAAAATTTTCCAGTGTTTATCTTACAAACCTTCCCATCAACAATTTTTCAAAAAAAACATGTTTTCTCGGCCGCACAAGGTAGAAACCTGCCTTAAGGAAGGACACTGCTGCTATCAAATTCCTTGATTGCTAAACCGAGGTGGGTCTTTCTGTGGTAAATACTACATCTCCAACTAGGTTTTCTCAAAACTCTAGTCCTAGTCTGTTAGACTTGTTCGTTGTCTCGGATGTTTCACTTGTGCTGCTGTTTGATAAAATTTCATTTTTATCCGAGCATGATCTGATTTTCTGCACCTTGAATATTAGCCTCGCCCCTGAAACCTCTAATACATATTACTCGTTTCGGGACTACAAATCAATTGATTATGTTACGCTGTTTAATGACTTGTCTTGTATAAATTGGTCGGATTGTTGGTTTCTACGTACTGTTGATGATAAGCTGAATTTGTTCATTGATAAGGTCAATAATTTGTTTGAGCTACATGTTCCGCTTCGTACAAAACGTGTTCCTGGCGCAGCTCATACGTGCCCCTGGTTCACACATTGCGTGCTCTTTGCACTAAAGAAGAGGCATTAGGCATACAACAAATGGAAACGAAATCCTACTGCCTATAACTGGGAAAGGTATAGGAGGGCCAGGAATGGTGCTACTTCTGCTGTCAGCATTTCGAAAAAAAAATTCTTCATGTCGAAACTTAGCCCGTCACTTCCACCGAAACTGCTATGGAATAATTTTAGGCAAATAGGTATTTGTATTACGGAGACTGAGGCATGTCGGATTGATCCCAATATTCTTAATGATCATTTCATTTCCAATTCTGTTTCTAGCGCGCCTTTTGTATCCGTATTTCAGCGTACGCCAGTCCATAAAAGTAAATTTCAATTTGACGCGGTTAGTGAAATGGATGTTGCTCGCTGCATAATGAAAATCAAGTCGAACGCCATTGGAGTTGACCGAATAGCTATAAAGTTTATCAAAATCATATTACCCGCTGTGTTAGGTCTTCTAACTCACATCATCAACCACTGTTTCACTACTTCCAGATTCCCTGAAGTGTGGAAAGTAGCAACAATTATTCCAATAGCAAAAAAATCAGCAGCTCGTGAACCTGGTGATTTTCGCCCCATTAGTATTCTGTGTTCGATTTCCAAAGTATGTGAGTCAGTCATGGCTGAGCAGATCACCACGTACTTGAACAAGTTTAGCCTTATGTCTTCTTTACAATCAGGCTTTCGGTCAGGACATAGCTGTTCTACTGCTGTGGTTAAAATCTTAGATGACCTTAGAGTACCTTATGATATGTGCCACTTGTCTTTACTCTGTCTGTTAGACTTCTCAAAAGCGTTTGATACAGTTAATCACGCAATGCTCTGTCATAAACTTGAATGTTACTTTAATTTTTCTGATTCTGCGGTTAACTTGCTAAAAAACTACCTGGTTGGCAGATCTCAAAGAGTGAAGGTTGGTGATGCTTTCTCCGCATTTAAGGGTATTGCCAGTGGGGTGCCTCAGGGTTCTGTCCTGGGTCCCCTGCTGTTTACGATGTGTATTAATGATATCTTCAGCAGCTGCAGTCATGTTATCATGCATGCGTATGCTGACGACCTACAATTGTACATGTCGAGACCAATTGGGATGGTAGAAGATTTATGTGCAAGAGTTAATGAAGACTTAGGAGCTATAGGTGAGTGGGCTCGGAAAAACCAACTATTTTTAAACCCCCAGGAATCATTCGTCTTACCCATTTCTAGAACTGTCTCCCACTGTTCAGATCTACCACCAGTTCTTCTCAATGGCGTAGAACTTAAATTCGTTAGTAAAGTTGTCAATCTTGGGTATCAAATCAACTCTTCACTGTCTTGCGTGGACCACATTAATTCCGTTGTGTCGAAAGTCTATTATGGACTAAGTAATCTGAGGCGGACCTCGGGGTTTGTACCAGTCGAAACTAAACGGAAGCTATTGATTCAGTTGTTGCTGCCTGGTATAACATACTCGGAGGCTGTGTATAGTAAATTGGATTCCAGATCCATGCATAAGATGCAGGTTGCTTTCAATAATGTAGCTCGGTATGTTTACTGTATCAAAAGGTTTGACCACATCTCCAGCTACAGCAACAAAATACTGGACTGCAGCTTACAGAGCTACATGGAAGCAAGAAACTGCATCTTTTTGCATAAAATTTTCCATACCAAAAGGCTCCAGTATTTGTATGAAAAACTTAAGTTTTCTATGTGTCACCGACATATGAACTTTCTACCTCCAGCACAATTTCCCCAACTCCAGTCGACTATTCTTTGTTAGCACCATTAGATTATGGAATTCGTTGCCCATACATATTAAATCAATTGTCAATAGACGCCACTTTAAGCATTCTATTTTCAAACACTTTTCTTAACTCTGCCCTTCTCTCCTTTTCGCACTCTTTTTGTTCCTTTCTTTCTTCTCTTTTAAATATTAAATATTAAGATTGAATTATTGATATTATTATAAATTTGTTATTAACTTGTGGCATGCAAAAGAAGTGATTCTTATATGCCGATGTTTTCTGTAATTAAATAAATAATTAAAATAAAATAAAATAAAATATTTTTTTGCATCCTGGCAACTTTTTTACTTCTGTGTCAAAATTCCCAGTCAATACCCGACTAGGGAAGACTTGGAAGAGAGTTTGACAAATGAGAGTACTGGCTTTGGCTGTCTACACCGGCTGCTCAAAAATCGAGAGTTGAACCGGGACTGGTCTCCACTGGAAGGATCTGCAGACTAGACCGGTCTACTAACTGCCAGACACTTGCAGCAGAGCTCGTTGTCATTGAGAGGCAGCAAAGCTTCTTAATGATATTTCAGTTTAAGCGATGAGCATCACTATTTTGGTTGAAAGTCAGGTTACTCCAAAGGCAGAATGCAAAGTAGTTAAACTGGAGACTTTAAAGTAATATCGTGCTTCATTTCATATTCTGCTTCATATTCATAGAACGCCACAAAGTCTCTTTCTGATGGGAGTCTGGACATAGCAATTTCAAAATGAACGAAATGGCGGATGAGATGGTAAAGCAGGGCTCGGAAATGGATATCATCGAGGCGGATACCTCTATTTAAACTACTCTTTGCAACTAACTTAGACGAGTTAACGAGTAACGATTTATGGACTAACCATAGTGATTGCGAAGTCTCACGGTCATTATGGCCAAGGTTAGAGAATAAATGGATGAACATCCTGTTGGAGTTCAACAAATCTGCAATAAAATTACTTACAAAAGTTATCATTGGCCGCTGTGCTATTGCACCAGTGCTGCAATGAAGACGAATGTCAATAAGTACTTTCTGCAGAAGTCGTGATTATAACGAAGAAGTGGAATACATTTAAAACTTTCTATGTCGATATACATGGCTACATGACTCAAGCTCACGCTTCCTCACAGTCCTTACAGAGATATCAATAGTAAAATTATAGGACCTCTCAATTTGATCTGGGAAAGCAGATGGTTTAACAAAGACAGCACCTTGACTTTTTACAGCAACCCCAGTTAGAGCGATGTGCCTCTTCCTGGCACTCATAGAGGGCACTTACAATAGGCACTGATGCCTCAAAATAAAATTACGGGTTTTCCATACATGCCCTCTGAACCTAATCAAACCTAATACTAATCTAAAGTTACAATTATATTCGAAATGAGATTAATGGGGTTTCGACAGTGCATTTTGATTACTGCTTTGTAGAAACCCAAAAGTTGACAACCTCACAACTCCGATCATATGGGAGACGCCCTCTGGTGGTAAATTTCTGAACCTTAAATAATTTTGTATTTTTTGTACTCAAGAATGTTGGCGATCGCTGAATAAATCATTTAAATCGGTTCAGTAGTTTCCGAGATACGATGTTTTCTCGCTTACTTAACTACTACATTTACAAGTGGGGGGCCAATGGCATAGAAAATGGCCAATTTTGTATGTTTGGAAGAAACATTCGGAAGGGAAAATAAATGGGTGTCGGTCATACATTTGACACGTCTGGGGGCAACCTGGGAGCAATGGCAGTCTATTTTGTAAAAACGACCATTTTGTTTGGGATCCCCATTAAGGGTTGGAGATGGGGTATAAATATGTTTGAAAGACATTTTCAGTAGAGAAAACTAGTAGGGGTCAGTCATAAATGTTAACCCTCTAAGAGCAGCTGTGGAGCAATTTGTCGAATTTCCCAGCTTTTTTGTGAACTTTGACGTCGATGCGACGCCATTTAGCCCCAGTCTATCCCCAAGATTTTTTGGCTCATTCACTTTTTCTCCCAGCCGCATAGAATGAGAGGTTGCGGAACATCGAAATCAAAAAATCGTTCACTAAATCATGTCTAATGAACATGTGTATTTAGGACTCAAGGAAAATTTGTATGCGGTGTAGTCAAAGTGACGGAAGACCGCAAGACGTATACGCTGAACTGCAACGTGGGCGGCGAAAAGTTTTTACCAGCGATTAAGCGATGTGAAAGTGGGAGAGCCGGTAGAAATACATACACAAAATTTCACTAATATTATTGCAAAATTGCAAGGAACGTTGATCAGGAACGTAGTTTTTCCTCCATATAAATTTCTAAAACGGGGTTGTTGTTCTAGTTCATTTCAATTTCCAGTGTTACTGGTGTGAGTCATTTTTTGTGACCAAAGAAATATTTATTTTTATTTGTATTTTTTTTGTGCAATTTCGTAATACTTTTGTATAGAACTAACTATAAAAATATATTATTGCCCAAAAGTGTCAAAAGAACCGTTTGGTATTCTTTTTATTGAATTAAATTTGTTCAGTTGAGTCATTCGTCGAGTTTGGACGTGTGCCCTATTCGCTGCTCATCATCGTCACCATGGGCAGCTGTTCTAAGTGCAAACTGCCTTGCTCTGCTGCGGACTCTGCGTCGTGTGGCACCTGTTGCACTTCGTGGCATCTAAATTGCGCCAGACTGAACGTTGCTGCTGATTTTTTCAAATCAAATCCTAATTTGATTTTCTGCTCTGACTCCTGTATTGCTTCTCCGCACGCACCTTGCGCTTCTTTTGTGCCGTTATTGCTCGACAAGTTGAGTGAATTGCGTGACCTATGTGGCTCACTTAAATCGACACACTCTGAGCATTTGAGTGAAGACAAGCTGATTCCGGGCTCGAGAGCGGCTGCTAAGTCGGTTGTTACTCGCTCCCGCGCCAAGGCTGCTGATGTTCGTGTGACTACTGTTAAGGGAGCTTCTACTGTCGCTTGCTCGCCGCTGCCATCTAAAGCCGCAAGCAAGACCGTGCACTCTCAATCGCCCGCTATCACCGCTTTTGCTACACACTCTGGTTCGTCGTCACGCTCTCCCGCTACAACGGATTCAAATGCTGGTCGTGCTGCTCTTGCTGCTCATACTGCTTTCTCGTTGCTGAGCGTAAGCTCGTCGCCTGCTGCTGTTTGTATAAACGTTTCGCCTGGTGAAGGGGTGAAGGGTGCGCTGCCTGCTGTAGCCGTTAATTCTGCGAAACCGTCGATCTCTTCGCCCGCTCCATTGCATTCTGAGGTTACGCCTGCTGCTGCTGTTCGTGCTCACGCGTCGTCGGCTGTGCGAACATCCCACTACACCGCCCTTGTTACCGAACCGTCAGACCTCTGAGTGGATTAAGGTGAAGAAGAACAATAGGAAGAAACAACCTGTTGTTGTTGGTTCAAACCTGAGCTCGGAGCGTGATGTTGCGGTTCGATTAAAGTGGCTACACATATCGTCTTTTGCGCCTTCGGTAACTGCTGATAATATTATTAATTATGTTGCTAAGCATGCATGCATAGATAAACAGCTCCTCTGCTGTTATAAGTTTGTGAAAAAAGATGCCTTTCTGGACTCATTGAGGCGAGTCAATTTTAAGCTGGGCGTCTCTGATTCGGCATACGAGAAGCTACGGGTTCCCGATATCTGGCCGGCCAGTGTAACCATTCGCCCGTTTCAGTTTTTTCCGAAACCCGGTCTTCAACTTCCGCTCCCTTAACGAGTGCTAGTGGCATTTCTTTTGGCAAAAATCAGTTAAAAATTTTCTACCAAAATGTGTCTGATCTCAGGACTAAGTCTCAAGCAGTTCTCTTGTGGAGTTCGCAGCTTGACTTCGACATCATCGTCCTCACCGAGACGTGGTTAAATGCTGATTTCTTCGATCACGAATTCTTCGACTTCAATCTCTTTCCAGTATTCCGCAAAGAGATGTGGTTAGTAATGGATGCTCGAGGGGCGGTGGCGTTCTGATTGCAGTACAGTGTAAACATCGTGCGTCTCACCTTATACTGAATAATCCTGACTTGCTATTAGATCAACTTTGCGTCTGTGTTCAGGGGTCCTCGGGTTTCTTATTCGTTTGTGCTTCTTACATTCCGCCGAATAGTGCTGAACAACTTTATCGTGCGCATGTTGATAATGTGACATCTCTAGTACTAAAAAAACTTGGTAAAAATCACCTTTGTGTTTTAGGGGACTTTAATCTCAGTAGTGTTGCATGGACTCATGATGGTAACTCCGTTGACCTGATCCCTTGCAATGTCAATAGTCCGTGCGAATTATATTTGGTTCACAGCTTCTTAAATGTTGCCCTTGCGCAAGTTAACTATTTCAAAAACAGGCTTCAAAAAATTTTGGATCTCATCTTCATTAGCAATAACATAAATGTTAACTTGATGGAGTGTCTATCCCCACTCTCCTCGGCTGTCATTCACCATGTTCCTCTTACACTTGAAGTGAGCTTTTACGAGTTCCTCCGCGTTAGTAGCGAAAATCGGAACACATCTTTCAATTACAACTCGTGCGACTTTTTAAATTTAGATAATTTGCTTTTTGATTTCGATTGGGACACATTGCTTCTTAGCTCGGATGTCTCGCCTTGCTTTGATATTTTTAGATCCAAAGTTGTTGAAGTCTGTCTTGCCAAAATCCCGCTCAATTCAACGAAAATGTACAAACTGCCATGGCATGCCAAGAGTCTGAGGAAGCTTAAAAACTTGAGAAACAAATTCTTTTGCAGATTAAAAAAAAACGTGAAACGTGAAAACAGCAACGTCAGGTTGCTGACCCCATTACTAGTTTTTCCAAAAAGTAGCTGCCATCAAGTAAACAAATTTCTGAAAACCCTATAAAAAGCTCAATGCGAGGCATTTCGGAAAAAATCGAAATTTTTGTCAAAACTTAATTTACAAAAATAGTTTGCTGATGAATCAAAACATGAATAAAAGTTCTGTTAATATAACGTTGTTTTCATTTTAATATGTTAACTAGTTCAGAAGTAATTTGAATTTATTTGTGCACTAATTCATCGTGCGCAAACCTTATATTGTAATAAGGAGAATAGCCAACATACCCAATCATATTTAATGAATGTAAACAAGACAAAGGAGGACGAAACTATAAAATTATTACAAAACTTGACAATCCGAGAATAAAACATAATGTGTTTTAGTGTGTCATTCAAGTACAGCGGGTACATGGTGGATAAAAGTGATAAGACAAGTTATGGACCCTTAGATGGACATATTGTTATTAGAAAAAAATATCAGAAATGTGTATATTACTATTTGTCCCCGATTTATAGCACAGCGTGCAGCTTGATTTCGGCATTTTTTGAAAGATCTTATTGAAACATAAAATCTTTTTTCGTGTGCCTATACATACATGTGCATTGAAGAACATTGGACGACACAAACGGCCGAAGCCGGTGGATTTGGAAAGTGGGATATAAGTACAAAGGGGAATTGGAAGGGAGAGGATTGGATCATTGCAGGATACACAGAACACTGGAACGACACATTTAGCCAAACACTAATAAAAAGTTTTAAGCAAAACGGATTTGTTTCTCGAAAAAATCCATAATAAAGGTGCAATGAGTTTTTTACTATATTGTACCCTGTGAAATTCCCTTTACAATGAAATATGAATCATTTGATATTTTTGTGATTTCGCTTTTATATTTAAATTTAAATTGAGTTAAAAGCATCTGGCTGCACATATTACAATATTAGAAAATACAATTGCAAAATCTACCTGTTCTACTTCTTGATATGTTTTCCCGTTTTGCTTGCGTTATGTTTGTTCAGCTGCTTTGAGCTTTTTTCACCATGAAAACAAAATTTTTTAATAAAAAAGAGTTAAGCATTTGACATGTTGAAATACATGAAATTAAATGAAAATGAAATTAAAAAAATTATGTTGTTTAATATTTGCGATTGAGCCATGTCCGTCCGTCCGTCTGTCCACGGTATCTTGGGATAGCTAAAATAGGATATAATACCAATTTAAAAATGAAGAAATATGAGTAGGTCGTGTTGCGATCGGCGTTTAATCACAATTTATCAAAATTCTATCATTTTAACGCACGAACATAAAACACTTATTTTTTTACCTTTTTAACAGCTGCCGAAGTTAAATTTATTGCGGAAAAGGTTAAAGGTTAAAAAAATGACAATATGGTGTTGGAATTTCTGGTGTACAATATACACGTTCCTTTCATACGTCATGTTAATACATACACTGTGTAAATTCAGCTTGCGTAAAAATGTAAAAAAAATTACAATATGGTGTTGGAATTTCTGGTGTACAATATAATGCATGTACATATACACGTTCCTTTCATACGTCATATTAATACATATACTGTGTAAATTCAGCTTGCAGTTGTATATAAAGAAAATAACAATTAACAGCCTGTAGTCATTAAATGGTGGCTATGCTAGCAAATTATGATTATTAGATATAAAAAATTACAAATGTATATGTATACACATTTTCAGTATATTTGTGGTATTCTGTTTTAACATTTTAATGTATTCGTTTCATTTTTTGTCATTAATTTCATTCATCATATCATTTTATTTAAAATGTATATATTTTCACATGAGATTATATAATAAAATATTATACGCTTGCGCGTAGTTTCCGACCGAAACCACTTTTTTGGGCCGAAACCGAAACCGAATATTCGGTTTTTTTTTTTAATATTCGGCCGAAACCGAAACCGAAACATTCTAGTTGAAATAAAAGTCACCATATCAAGCACTTTTTTCAACAAACGAATTTTACATTAAGTAAATAAAGAACAAACAAACAAACATAGCATAAATAAATAAATACTTATTAATAAAAACAATTTATTCATTTTTTAAAAACGTAAACAAGAACAAATCACCCTTTCGTACCTTACTCGATAATATTCAAAATTAAATAATTTAATATTATATGCTAAAAAAAGAAGTTTATTTACATTGCTGGCATCTAAATTACTCCTCCTTTTACTATATATCTGCTACACAATAAAATGTAAAAAATATTCTAGAAAGTTTCGGTTTCGGCTATTCGGCCATTTTTTGGCCGAAACTGAAACCGAAACCGAAACCACTTATTTGGGCCGAAACCGAAACCGAATATTCGGTCGGACACTACTTGCGCGGGTCCTCAAAAAAGTGCTTTAGGACTTAGCTGATTATTGCTTTCGAGTAACCTGTACTCGAGAGAAATAACCAACTAAATCGACTTACACGAATGTGGGGCTTTGATTTGATTTTTTTCATTTTTATTTTATTGACTTATTGCCAATGTGGGGCTTTGTTTTTTTGTTTTAATTTTTTATATTTCTTGCTGTTGATTTCGCTTTGCCGAATAACACTAATTTTGTATATAAAGAGTGGATGCGACTCCTTTACGTTTCGGAGCCAGCACCAAAACGAATTTTCGCCTGCGATCGTCATTTCTCTGACGCTATGAGAAGTAATAAACGTCTCAGTAAGTCCGCTGTGCCGGACAAAAATTTAGTACTAAGCAATTGTGTATTCACATCTACACCAGTTGCTGTTGATAAATGTAGTGTTGGCATGGATGCAATTGATTGCAGCCCTCAGCCTTCAACCGTTTCCAAATCACTTCTTCCACAGTTTTCACAAACAGTGAATCCCTTTGCTGAACTTGCTCGCTCCGCCCCTTCTTCATTAAAAATTTGGTCCTGTTCGTGAGGAACAATGAGCAGACAAGTTCAGACCGAAAAAAGCTTATCTGCCAACACTCCGTGTAAGCGCAAACTGCAGCAGGAGAATGCAGAGTTAAAGCAGGAGAATGCAGAGTTAAAGCTTAAAGTACGTTCCCTGGAAGAAACGATGAAATTTGAACTTGAGCATGAACGCTCCAATTCTAATGCTGAGGCGTACGAGAGTTTGATCTCAAAGCTCCCCTCGCAATTGCAAGTTTGCATTAAAAGCTGTCTTCAGAATTCAGATTGTCAACCAAAAGGGCGTCGGTATGACAACAAACTGAAGACAATAGCTTTGGGAGTAAGTTTTGTTTCGCCAGCTTCATATCGCTATCTGAAAACCAATTTGGTTTTCCAGATGAGCGTACCCTCCGAAACTTCGTTTCGGATTGGCCTCGCCTTCCCGGTAACACTCTTGTTACCTTGCGAGCGTTGGAGTTGCGTTGCCGGGGCTTCACTGCAGAACAGAGATTCGTTTCGATCTCCTGCGACGAAATGTCGTTGAAAACCCATCTGCAGTATGACAGGCATTCTGACAAAATTGTTGGTCTAGAAGATTATGGGGATGAAAACAGCACTTCTAGACTAGCCACTAGTGCTATGGTACTAATGATCCAGGCCATTGGTGGAGAGTCCTGGAATCATCCCTTTGCATATTTCTTTGTCCACGGAGCATGCAAAGCGGATGTTATAAAAAAATACGTTTTCGAAGCCATTGAGCAACTCCAACAAATAGGCCTGCGTCCATGCCATTTTGTTTGCGATCAACGCTCGAATAATGTGAGCTTTAGGAAATTCGTGGGAGTCAGTGTTGACCACCCTTATTTTATAGTGAATGGCGAAAACATTTTCTTTTCCCATGACGCCCCCCACTTATTGAAAAGCGCGAGAAATTGTTTGTTCAATTCGAAGAATCAAGTAACATTCAATAAAACATTAGTTAGGTGGAGCGATATCGAATACTTTTACGATATCGACTCCAAATCGGAATTTCGATGTGCACCCAAACTTACCAAGAAGCACATCCACCCGAATAACTTTGATAAAATGAGGGTAAGTTTGACTTCGCAGGTTCTAAGTAATACCGTAGCAGCAGGTATGAACTCGCTGTACTCTTCTGGCCTCTTACATTCGCAAAAAGCTCGTACCACCCCCAACACAGCCGAGTTCATAATATTTTTTAATGATTTATTTGATACTTTTAATAGTAGTAGACGAGGGTTCGACAAAACAATTCCATTCAGTGGGTCCTCCGAGCAAATAGAACTGTTCAGAAATGCTACAACTCTTTTAACTTCAATTAAAATTAAAGATGAGGGTTGTGACATTACTGGCGGGTTTTCTTTCATTCAAGGTTGGATTTTAAACATATGCACGTTGCAAAAATTGTGGCAGTTTTTGTCACACAACGGTTTCAAAGACTTAATGACTCGAAGACTGAACCAAGACGGACTTGAACATTTTTTTTCACAAGTTAGATTGGGTGGGGGAAGCGGTCAAAGAATTACTCCCCACCTTTTTTCGTGCATATTCGAGAAGAAGTGGGGGTTACATTTTGTTTAAGTCGTGGTCGGAGGAAATTGTGAAGATGTAGGAAATGCAGATGTGGTTTTGGCAAATGGTTGTGCTGATAACCCAGTTCGAACAAGTATTTGGCAGGAATTTCAAAGCCTGCCAAGACCAGCGCAATCATTTGTGCAAAAAATCCAAATAGATGTAGATATAGATGAAAGACATTTTCTTAAAAGAAATGCGTTGGCATATATTTGTGGCTGGCTTTTCTTAATATTACATAAGTTGCATAATTCCACAAAAGCACTGCCAGATCTGGCCGCTGACGACGACACCACAGTCGATTTCTTGTTTTCGCTGGAAAAACTCCAAACCAAATTACATTTGGTGAGAGCTCCAGAAGATTTTATGAAATATGAGTCTCTGATGTGTGTGTGTATCACGTCTCCGCATGCTGCTTCGGAGCAGAGAACGGGTGTGTGTCACCACTGTACCTAGTCACTGTTGTTAAACCGGGTTTTCTATTCTTTTCCGCAGATTCAGGTGGCCATTAAGTGCCGCTGCCGTGAGCGAATGCAGTCAAATCCAATGGAGTTTTTAAGGGAGGCTGCCATTCCATTGAGCACAAGAATGTTGTTCGGCTGTACGGCGTAATGTTAGCAACGGACCCTCTGATGCTGGTTACCGAGTTAGCTCATTTGCGTTTGCTGACAAAAGATTAATTCACAGGTGCAATGTGCTTCTGAGTAAAGTTTGCAAAATGGTTAGGATGAATACAAATTACTGTTTATATTCTATTGTAGACATCTCACAGTGGCGCACCTGGAAGGGCTTCCCAGTTCGAATCTGTAAAAATTGATTATACAAAGATGTAATGTAATGATAATGGGTAGGGACAATGCCCTCATTATACAAAGATACTTCATTTGCTAATTCGCTGCCGATTGGTGCTGTTCTTTTTAGCATTAGCACTGGAGAGCAATCTGCAGGTCCACATATCCAACCAACTTTTGTATTTATCCAAAAGCGTGTAAAGAGTAACGAAAAATATAAAACAAACCTGGCGATGTTTGGAAGTATGATCAATAACAAAATATATGTCAGAACCAGAAGAAATCGACAATGGCATTTTTATTCATAACGCGGAGGTTTTAAAATTGTTAACAAAAAACTTCTGTATAGAAAGTTATAGCGCTCGAAGGTTATTTGTTGTATTTTTCAAGTGCTACGTGTGCCAACAAGAATTTCAAACTCCTTACACGAATAATATACAGAACAGTCAATTGTATTGGAATTAAAATATGCCAAAATTATGCGCTCAATTCTTCCGCAAGCACTTTGATTTCGGTCGCCCAATTGCCAACTCCTCGATTTCATCAGTTCGCATGCCAGCCAACTCCTATTTAGCTTACAAGAAGAAGTTGCTTTCTGCAGCAACACGGGTTGACCCAGCATGGCTACCAATTGTGCAGCATTTTATTTTTATTTTTATTTATTTAACAAGTCAATGAACATTTAGAACTTACTGACTAAAGGAAAAAAAAAAGAAAAAAAAGAAAAAGATCACACAAGTGAGGATAAAAGCTTCAACTTAACCTATGCAATAACAAATTAAATAATGTCCCTTTGGGAAGCGATACATCGAGATCTGGGACACTATTCAGTTCCGCAAGGGCTCTGGCCAGTGGCGCATTCTTAGCATAGTTTGACCTGAAAAACCTGATGTGGAAAGTCTCCATGGGTGCACATAATAGCATAAAAAATAACATAAAAACATAACAAAGTTTATAAGATGTATGCTTTTTTTATTGAAATAATTGCCAATTATGAAAATTAAACATAACAAAGTTAGAAAATGTACGCATTTTTTATTGAAATAATTGACAATTATGAAAATAATAACATACATCGTATTAATACGCCTTTTTCTAAAATAATACGAAAGACAAGCTACCACTAAATTGCAACTCTGCGCTTTGTTCTAACTTCAACGCGACCACACTGTTGAACGTTAACAGCCAATAGGTCTGTTTGGGAACGAATAATTTGTAGACAAATGGAAACAGCAAAGAAATTGTGCGTTCGCAAGTCTGCTGACCCAAAACCGTCTTGCTAAGCTTTTCCTGCTGCAGCTGAAAAGGAAAACGATGCAGATTGAGCGCAACGAACCATTTGGCTTTTGCATTAATAAGTTTTACTGGATAATTTTTACTGAAAAAATTCCCAAACAGACCTATTCACTGATCCAGTAGACGACGCCAAGACACCTCACACAGATTGTGTATGTGCAATGCAAAAAATGGTCAAAAAATCGCTTCCCCTCCCAGTTGCCAATCACGTTATCACTGACTGGGAGTCGCTAGCAAGCGATATCGATTCCTCATCCGTTGCTGGAGACGTAAATGTTCTGCAAAATATTTTTTCGTTCGTTATGAATCAATCTGTAGCTACAAAGCATACAATTACCTTCTTTTTTTAGACACATTTGGCAGAAACGACATCGCTTCTGCAAACGGTCGACGGTATCGGGGAATGCTGGCTCTTCTAGCGACTCTCCGCCACTGCTTCCACCCTTGCCTTTACCTGCCGATGCCTTGGCGTGGTACCGGAAGCTCTCCCGCATGCTGGTTCATGCTGCTTTACATTCGATCACTAGAAATGGAAATTTGAATAATATTGAAATCATAAATATTAACCCTCTAGCGGGCAAGCCCGCCTCCAGGCGGGTTACACCAAAATGCGTTTGCTGAGTAGGCGACGAATTTTATTTATTTAAATATGGCTGATAATGATTTGGAAAAGTTCCCTTTAACTAACGGTATAAATTTTGTGACCATAAGTGATCTACTTTTAGTTATAAACCCATTTGAAGTGAGAATATGTCGAATTCGGACGAAAATAATTAATAATAATTTTCGCGAGTATGAGTTTTTCATTTAATAAAAAGACTAGTAAATCTTGGAGTTTGAAGCTGCAGAAAATTTCAGTAAGGAAACCAATATTTGTATTTGTATATAATTGATTTTGTTTATAAGAATTATCATTGGGAGACCTACAGCCACCCCCTAAAGCAAGACCGCCTGCAGGCGGGGCTGCCGTTTTAGTCATTTTTGCACAGCGCCTGCAGGCGGTCTTGCCGGTTTACGTCAACTTTGTTTATAGCTTGCACTGAGATGCTTAGGATGTATTCACTTTGTCTTAGAGATTATAATACTCTAAAGGAGGCATGGCCGGTATAGAAAAATATATGTACGTATTTTACTTTTAGATAGATTTCCATACAAAAATAATTTTAAAAAAATGAGTATTTCAATATTTACCATAATATATTGTTACGAATGCTAGTTCCAGTGGGCTAGTACGTATCTCTGGATTGCGTAATTTGAAAATAAAACACACTTAGTTTCTCAAATGCAGTAAAAAAAATAAACCAACAATCACTTTATTTCACAAATTTACACTTCACTGTCTTTACACTTAAGTATTTGCTCAATTACTCCGTATGGCACCTTCACTAGTCAAAATCAGACTGACCCGCTGCGCCGCACCCGGCTGCCTTTTATACCTGTCCGGCCATCGCGCAGATCGTTCTCGCATATTCCGGAGTGGACTAAAGGTTTCCATGAAGATCGCGACCACCATTGCCAGGTTAGACTAAGAGTTTCCATCATTGCCAGGTTGGACTAAAAGTTGCCATCGTTGCCAGGTTGGACTAAAAGTTTCCATCATTGCCAGGTTGGCCTAAAAGTTTCCCTTATTCTCGCGGCCGTCGTTGCCAGATTGAATTATAGCACGGCGCGTAGCGACAGGGTTGCTTTGCACAGCGACAGACTGTCTTATCGTTACACTGCCCACCACTTAGACTTGTTCGTCTCGAACAAGTGCAGAGGTTCCGCTGTGATAAGGCGTCAGGCGCTCCAAATGAGCTACCTTCAGCTTAGCGCCTTTATTGCTGCAACGTTGAATCCTGTATACCACGTCGTTTATCCTAGTCACGACTTCGTAAGGTCCTTCCCATGACGCTTGAAGTTTCGGAGACAAACCTTTCCTCCGCTGCGGGTTGTAGAGCATTACCAGATCGCCTTCTTGGAACCCTGTTGAGTTGGCCCGTAGATCATATCGGGCTTTCGCCTTATCGCTGACGATTTTGGTGCGGCTCCTTATAAACTGGTGAATTTCCTCCAGTTCCGCCCGCTTATTGACCACGTAGTCCGTCTTAGCGCCTCCCGTCGTGCTGACTACCCCGAACTTCAAGACAGCGGGTAACCGCAACTCTGTGCCGAACACCGCTCGGGCTGGAGTGAGTGCTGTCGTGTCGTGCGGGGCTGACCTATACGCCATCAGGAACAGGGGGATATGCGTGTCCCAATACTTTTGATTTCTGCCTACTACTTTCCACAGATATTCCTCCAGTGTCCGGTTAAAGCGTTCCACCATGCCGTCGGACTGTGGGTGCAAAGGAGTGGTACGCGTTTTCTTTATCCCCAGCAGCTCACACACTTCCTTGAATACCACAGACTCGAAATTCCGGCCTTGATTTGAGTGTAACTCCAACGGAACTCCGAACCTGGCTACCCAGTTGTTCACCAGCTTTTCCGAGACCGTAGTGGCCTCCTGGTTAGGAATAGGAGTAGTATGGATTGGGGGTTTCTGGAACAGATGAAAAGGAGGAATTTCGTATCAGTGTGGGAAAAAAGTGTTTTGTGTGTTGTTGTTGTAGTAATTTCTTATCAGTGTGTGAAAAAGGTTGTTTGTGTGTTGTTGTAATTTCTTATCAGTGTGGGGGGGAAAAGTGTTGTTGTTGTTGTAATTTGTTGTGAGTGTGTGGGAAAAAAGTGTTGTTGTAATTTCTTATCAGTGTGTGAAAAAGTGGTGTTGTTGGTGTTGTTGTTGTAATTTCTTATCAGTGTGTGAAAAATTAGTGCCTGTTTGTTGTTGTTGCCGTTGATAAGGGGTGTGTGGTGGCGCGTGCTTGTTTTGGTGATAAGGGCGTGGGAACGTGTGTGTGTGTTTTTTTTTTCTCGGAGGAGGTGGAAAATCTTCGAAAGATACAGCCGAACACGTGTTTAGCTGTATGCCGGATTCTTACCGACTAAAAACCACCCCCTTTCTCCAACCCGTAACCCCGGCGGGACTACCGGTGGGCATTGCGTCGCCGGGCGGGTTTCCAGCCTTAGTGGTTAGGCTCGTAGCTGGTGTTGGGGCCCTCTGCCCTTCGCTCTTGCTCCAGACGTCGCTGCTCCGTCATTACTTGCGCCGCAAAACTGCACACAGCGTCCCACTTCACCGCCGAGTTGAGCATGTGCTGCACCAGGTTTTGCTCGCTTATTTGGCCGCGTAGCGTTGAATTCAGCGCCTGCCGCTGCGTCTTATATCGTGGGCAGTGAAAGAGGATGTGCTCCGCATTTTCCACCTCACTGATGCACATGGTGCAGTACGGGTCAGCTTCGTATCCCACGCAGTGCAGGTATGCCTTGAAGCACCCATGACCCGTCAATAGCTGCGCTAGGTGATGCGTCACGTCACCATGTTTGCGGGTGAGCCACTCTGCGATCTTCGGTAGGAGGCGGTGGGTCCACCTTCCCTTGGAAGAGCCGTCCCAGCGTTTCTGCCAGGCGTCCATCGTCCGCTGTCTACCATTGCTTCGCGCCACGTCGTCACGAGCTTTGTTGTACGCCTCCCACGCCAGCAAATCAATCGGCACGGTACCGGCGACAACACAGGCGGCGTCGTACGATGTCGTTCTGAATGCCCTACATACGCGCAGAGCGCCGAGGCGATACGTGGACTCCATCCTCCGTCTGTAGGAGCGCACCACTGTTGATGGGGCCCATACTTGGGCGCCGTATAGGAGCGTGGATGTTGCTACTCTTGCCAAGAGCAGCCTCGTTGCCTGTTTGGGTCCGCCGAGGTTTGGCATTAACCTCGCTAGCGCTACCACAGCTCTTGCGGCTTTCTCTGCTGCGTGTTGCAGATGCTGCTTAAATGTCAACCGGTTGTCCAGTATGACGCCCAGGTATCTGATTGCGCCCTTTGAAGCAATCGTGTGGCCATTTACGTTGACCCGCGCCTGCTCCACCTTTTTCCTGCTTGATATAAGTAGGACCTCCGTTTTTTGCTCGGCCAGTTGGAGGCCGACTGTAGCGAGCCAGTGGTGTATTTTAGCCACCGTGTCGTCGCAGATCGCCTCGATGTTGTGGATGTGCTTGCCAGTCACCACTATGACTATGTCGTCAGCAAAGCCGACGATTTTCGCCGCCTCATGTATGTCTAATTGCAGAACGCCATCATACATGAGGTTCCACAACATCGGGCCCAGCACCGATCCTTGCGGGACCCCATCAGTCACCAGATGCTGTTTTTCCCCGTCATCCGAGCCGTACAGCAGGCGCCTATTTGAAAAATAGCTAGCTATTGTGCGTACCAAGTACTCTGGCACGCTTTTTGCCCGCAGAGCTGTCAGGATGTGGCCGCAGTTGGCGGAGTTAAACGCGTTCTTTATGTCCAGTGTTACTAGGCAGCAGTACTCCTTTTTCCCGCCTTTCCAGCGCGTGCCGCTGATCGCTGTGCGAGCCGCTTCCACGACCACGGTAATAGCATCAATGGTTGATCTGGCTTTCCGAAAACCGTATTGGTGGTCCGACAGCCCACCTGCTGCTGCGATAGCTGCCTCCAGCCTGTCTGCAATTATCCGCTCCAGCACCTTTCCTGCTGTATCTAGCAGACATATAGGGCGATATGCAGAAGGGTCGTCCGGGGGTTTTCCTCCCTTGGGCAGTAGCACCAGCTTCTGAACTTTCCAATGGTCTGGAAAGAATTGCTCCTGCAGGCACGCATTATAAACGTCTGCAAACAACTGCGGGTGGAGCCTCATGGCTGCCTTAAGGGTTTCGTTTGAGATGCCATCGCATCCTGGGGCCTTGCTGTCGCCGATCCTGGAGCAGATTGCGACAACTTCTTCTGGCGTCACTCGCTGGATTCCTTCGTTGGCTCTGTTGGCCATGCTGTTGTATGCGGGCAGGCACTGTTGGTCAGGAAAGAGGCATCTGACAATCCTTGCCACAAACGGTGCTGACACGGGTGGAGGGGGGGTAAAAACGGCAAGCTTACTCATAACCACCTGGTATGCTTTACCCCACGGGTTGTCATCGACAGTCTTTAGCAGCTCTAAGAAGCATTTTTTTCTTGCTGTCCTTGATGGCAGTTTTCAGGGACTTGCGCGCATTCCGGTATGCAGTGTGGCACGCGCTCTTGGTTGACGGATCCCGGGCTCGCTGGTACCGCCTTCTGCTCTTGTTGCAGTCCGCCCGAAGCTCTGCAATTCTGGCATTCCACCAGTATACAGGCGCGCGCCGCGTGCTGCCACCCCTCCTTCTCATTGAGGCATTGCACGCTCGCGTGATTCGCTCCACCAACTGCTTCGATTTCTGGAGCGCTGAGCCATTCAGCGGCTGGCCCACCATGGCTAGTTCAAAGAGCTGCTTATCAAAAGTGCTCCTCCTCCAGCCGCGAGGATGCTTGCCTGCACGCATGGGTTGCACGGCCGCATGCGAGCGTGAAATGTTCACACATATAGCATGGTGGTCGCTGTGTGTGTGTGTGTGTGTGTGTGTTTTTTTTTTTTTTTTTTTTTTTTTTTAACGAGGAGTAAAAGCATCAAAAGCCTACGTCAGTTATGTTATGGATCAAGGCAAACGTCCATCTTCCCTTCTCCGATTTGTTCCACCTTTGTTGCCATTCGTGTACGCTGCACCGCCTTTCGTCCACTTTCGATGGCCTGGCACCCGCTGTGTATATGCGATTGAGTTCTCGCGCTAGGATATCTATTGGGGGCATGCTTGCAATAACCAATATCGCGTCGTCCGATATTGTACGAAAGCCGCTGGCTACTCGTAATGCACTTAGACGGTACGTCGCCCTGATACCAGACATATACGTGGCTTTAAGCGTTGCGTCTACCCAGATCGGTGCTGCGTAAAGTACGATGGAAGTAGTAACCGTTGCCAGTAACTTTCTTCTGCTAGCGCGTGGTCCGCCAAGATTTGCCATGATACGTGATAACGCTCCGCCTACTTTTGCAGCCTTATCATTGACCGCAGCCAGGTGATCCTTAAAGGACATCCGGGTATCGATACGTACACCAAGGTATCTAATGTGCGGCTGGGAGGTTATTTCGTGATCGCCCGCTTTAAAAGTGAATATCTCTCGTACTTTTCGAGTACTCAAGAGAACCGCCTCTGTTTTTTCGGTTGCTAGCTTTAGTTCTGCGCTGCGCAACCATCTCATAACTAACGTTATAGATTCATTACAGAGCTGCTGTACCTCAACTATAGTTTTTGCGACTACTACCAGCGCAATATCGTCCGCGTAGCCAACTAACTTGCTATTCGCCGGGAGTCTGATCCTCAGTACTCCATCATACATGGCATTCCACAGAGCCGGGCCCAGTACCGAGCCCTGTGGTACCCCTCGTGAAACGCAATACTGCTTGACGCCATCGTCGGTGTGTGTGTGTGTGTTTTTTTTTTGTTTTTTTTTTTTTGTTTTCTGACGGAGGTGGAAAATCTTCGTAAGATACCAATGCTCCAGCACCAGCATTACGGATTTTTACCGCATAAAAACCACCCCCCGCGTTCGACCCCTGTGGCACCCGCCTCCCGGCATTACAACACAGGGGGGACTCCTGCCTAGACTGGCCCCGTTCTAACCCGCGCCTGCACGCGCCTCTGTCGCTCAACTTGTCGTTGCGTGGTCATAATGCTCGCAGCATATTCGTCCACAGCATTCCAATTTGCGGCCGATTTAAGCATTAGTGCAATGAGTGTCTGCACTGTGGGCACACACCCCAGCTGTGAGGTCAAGCGGCGTCGTTGTCGGTTGTACCTAGCACATTCAAACACGACGTGCTCCGCGTCCTCGACTTTTTCGCTGCATACTCCGCAGTACGGGTCGTCTTCAAAACCACAACGATGGAGGTAGGCCTTGAAACAACCGTGCCCTGTGAGGATTTGCGTTATGTGGTGGTTTACCATCCCGTGCGTCCTGTTTGTCCACTGCTGCAGGTCGGCTATAAGGACGCGAGTCCATCGCCCTTTACTGGAACAGTTCCAGCGTATCTGCCACCTCTCCAGAGTTTGCGTCGCGTAGTCCGTGCAATGTGGGGATTTGCCACGCTCCGCGTACTTCGAAAACGCTTCTTCCGCCAGCATGTCAATGGGGACCATGCTTGCCACCACACATGCGGCGTCGTAGGACGTTGTCCGAAAGGCACAACACACTCGCAACGCGCTGAGCCGATACGCCGTTTCTATGTGGCTCCGGTACGACTTGACCCTCATCGCCGGAGCCCATACTTGCGCAGCGCAGAGCATCGTTGACGCAGCAACTTTCATAAGCAGCTGGCGCCTTGGCTGCTTTGGGCCGCCAATGTTCGGCATAATGCGCGATAGGGCAGCTACAACTTTCGCTGCCTTGCTGCTTACGTGTACCAAGTGGTGCTTGAAACTTAGCCTCGTGTCCAGCATGACACCAAGGTATCTTATGGCTGGCTGCGAATGGATGGTGTGGTCGCCAACCTTGATGTGCGCTGTCTCCACTATCTTCCTGCTGGAAATTAGCAGCACCTCAGTCTTTTGCTGGGCAAGCTGCAGGCCGACCGATGACAGCCATTTCTGCACTGACTCCACAGCGCTGTTGCAGGCTAGCTCAACGTCGTGTAGGTGTTTTCCCGTCACTACTACAGCAATATCGTCCGCGAAGCCTACAATCGTTGTTGATTGTGGCATTGGGAGTCGCAGTACGCCGTCATACATGACGTTCCACAGTGTAGGGCCTAGTACTGACCCCTGTGGAACGCCACCGGTGACGATGTGGTACTTTTCGCCCTCGTCGGTTTTATAGAACAGGATTCTGCTGCTGAAGTAGCTGGCCACCAGTTCCACTAGCTAGCTAGGGATTTGAAGGCGGCGCAGAGCTCCCACGATGTCTGCCCACCTTGCAGTGTTGAAGGCGTTTTTGACGTCTAGCGTCACCATACAGCAGTACTTCTTGCTACCATGCCTCCAGCGCTTGCCCTCGATGGCTTTTTGCGCGGCATTGACGACTACGCTAATTGCGTCGATTGTGGACTTTGCCTTCCTGAAGCCGAATTGCCTCTCCGACAGACCACCAACTTCTTCAATAGCAGCTTCCAGGCGCGCGCATATAAGGCGCTCCAACAGTTTACCTGCGGTGTCAAGTAGACATATTGGCCGATACGCTGATGGATCCTCCGGGTCTTTCTTGCCCTTCGGCAGCAGCACGAGCTTTTGCTTCTTCCAGCAGGCAGGAAACGTTCTCTCGATAAGACACGAGTTGTACACGTCCATGAACATTTCGGGCTGCATCTTAATGGCTGCCTTCAAGGCTACGTTTGGTATAGCGTCGGGGCCCGGCGCCTTCTGGTCGCCTATTTTGTTGCAGGCGTCGAGGAGCTCGTCGATGTCCGCCAGCTGTACATCATCGGGCGTGTTTAGCGACCGTCAGCTGTCCTCTGGCGATAGACCTTTTTGCGGCGGAAAGAGGGCCTTTACGACGCGTTCGAGAAACGGTGCTGAGGTTGGCGCTGGTGGGCTGAAGGCCGTGAGCTTCTTCATTACTACCTGATACGCCTTGCCCCACGGATTTTGGTCCACCGAATCACAAAGATCGGCAAAACACCTCCTCTTGCTCTCCTTTATTGCTTTCTTGAGGGCTCTTTTTGCATCCTTGTATAGTACGCCGAGTGCACGCCTCCTGCAATCTTCTCTTGCTCGCTGAAACTTACGTCTCGCACTTACACACGTCTTGCGTAAATCGGCAATATTTCCGTTCCACCAGTATACTGGCTGCCTGTGGCCTGGATTCCTGCGGCGCAGCATTGCTGCATCGCACGCACGCGTCAGCCTGTTGATTAGCTGTGCCACCTTAATTTCCGCTGTGCCCGTTAGCGGCGAGCCGTCCAACGTCAGCTGGAGCAAGTCCTTGTCAAAGGAGCGCTGCTTCCATCCCAGTGTCGGCTGGTTGCTCGGTACGGTCGTAGACTGGCGTCGTTGGATCTGCGTCACTATTGCCTGGTGATCGCTATACGTGAAGCCTTCGTGGACTTCCCATTTTGCGCCTCTCGCCAGACATGCACTAACAAATGTTAAGTCTATGTAAGATACGCGGCCATTCCTGCTGAAGGTTGGTTCCTCACCCGAGTTCAGCAGCACCACATCGAGTGAAGCGAATGCTTCTAGCAATATTGCGCCTCTTGCATTTGTCCTCCGTGAGCCCCAATCCTTCGCCCAGGCATTAAAGTCCCCCGCTATCACCGTTTGGCCTCGATTTTTTGCGTCATTTACAAGCTCATCGATCATGCTCGCATAATCGCTTGTAGACATGCTAGGTGGGCCATAGCAGCTATACACATGGATTCCCGCAATTTTTGCTTTCACGAACCCAGTTCCTGGCGTTGGTGCGTTTTCAAAAGGCAAAGAACCACAGACCCAAATGGCTGCCTTGCCTGTACAGTCCTTTGCCCATCTGCCTTCTTGTGGAACCTTGTATGGCTCGCTTATGATTGCCACCTCAACTTCAAGATCGATCACCATCTGTTTGAGCAGATCGTAAGCCGCTTGACAGTGGTTTAAGTTGACTTGCACGATCTTCATTGCATTTTTGAGACTGCTCTCTGGTACGCTGGGCACTTGAAGCTGCCAGCAATATGCTCTGAGTCTACCATTTCGGATTGGCAGAGCATGCAATTTGGGGTTTCCACGCACTCTCGTACTTTGTGGCCGTTTTTGCCGCATTTTATGCAGCAACCGGAGCGGTCCACGTTTGATTTGCACTCCTTCGCGATGTGACCAAAATGCAGGCATTTGTAGCAGCGCAGAAGGCGCAGCTTCTCTCTTATGCGACAGCGAACCCAGCCGATACGAATTTTGCCTGCTTCCACCATTTTGTTGGCAATGTTTGCTGGCAAAACAAGCTCTACAGCCTGCGTGCCTGCATAGCCGCTTTTTAAAGGCTTAACCGAGTCCAGCGTTAGTGCGCCAGCCTCGGAAAACTCTGCATGTACTGCTGCCAGTACATCCTCCCTGGTTGTCACTTCGTCGAGGTCCCTAATAATGAGCCTTGATACTTGGCTCACTGTCCTCACTTCCGCTTCATGCAATAGGACTTCCGCCATTACTTTTTGCAGCTCGGCAGTGCATTGGTCGGCTGACTTGGCCAACTCAAAGATCAGCTCACCTTTAGCAGTTTTCCTCACGTGCGTGATGTTTTTGCTCAGCGTCTCTACCTCAGGCGCAGCTTTCACCTTGCGCAACATGTCCGCGTACGATGATTGGCCAGTCGCTCTTATTACTACGGCATCAGGTCGGATCGGCTTCTTCCTAACCCGCCGATTGGTTTGGACTCTGACCCAATCGCTGTTTTTTGACTGCTCGCCTTGCCGTGGTTTTGCTATCTCACTTCCACTCTCGTGTCCTACAGTGGCCAAACGTTTGCTTACTTCCTCTTTATTCGCGCCGTTGCCTTGCACTTGCTGCCTTGGCGACATTGTGCTTGGAGTGCCTATGCGCTTGTTGTTGGCCTTTAGCTTTGGCGACAGAATACGCGTACGCTTGTTTGTTGGTTGTAGTCGGCTCTCAGCCCTGCACTCGTCGTCAACCGATGCTCTCAGCCTCTTGCCGTGAGACCCCGCTGTGTGTGTGTGTGTGTGTGTATGTGTGTGGTGTGTGGTGGTGCGTGCTTATTGTGTGGTCGTTCGTTCATGTTGGGTTGGGGTTGAGGGGCACCGCCGGCGTTTTGCGTGACTCTGAGCTGATGTGTGTATATAAAGCAGAGAGTACAGGAAATAAACCTTTCAATTGGAGTTGTTAGTTGTGCAGTTGGCGTAAAATTGTTTACGGTAATTGGACGCTGCGTAAAATTGTTTACGGTAATTGGACGCTTCTAATCATAATCATAACGCAAAGGGTGCAATGACTAGCGCGCGAGAACTGTTTATGTGTGTATGTTTACATTAAGATTTGGGGATTTGGCGGCTTTATGCAATTTTGTTCAGCTGCACCAGCATCAGTTTGATGTAAGAAATTGTGAAGTTTGGGAGCGAAAAAATGGAATCCAAGCATCTACTTTCCGACAATGCGAAAAATAATTGGAAAAAGGAAGTGAAATATAGCGTTGTTACATTGAAAAATCCCCCAAAGAAGGAAGACAACGAAAAGAAAATATCAAGCAATGTTCCATATAAACAATTTTAATTTATTAAAATATATGTGTATGTGTGCATAGGTATACATAAGTGTACATATTTGTTTTATTGATTTACATTTAATAAAAACTGTAAACATAAGAGTCCACAATTAAAAGTGTTATAATTTTGCAATTGATGATAATTATAGGTCAGGTTTTCTTTTCCAAGGTAATTGATGATTTCTTTTGGCGGTGGTAAATTTCCAAAGCTGTCAAAGTATTCTTTATGGCGGTTGTTTTTATAGTATGCTACCCAATGTGTTCCACTTCCACACGAAGAGTCTAAATTGATAATGCCACATTCAATTTCATATGGTTTTCTTGGTAGAGCGTCGCGCATGAAAATTCCTCGAAAATGCGGTATGTGGATGGTATATTTTCTTAAATCGACATCAGACAATGCTCGGTTGGGTAGCATATTTAAAAGTTGTTTGGTTGTGGTTTATAGTAAAATCCAAAACCTTTTCTATACGGTTTTAGGTATAGCCCATGTCCTATTGCTATTGCCTCCATTGTTTTATTATGACGATTTGCTTCTTCAAGTTGTTGTTTAGCTGCTTTTGTAGCATTAAAACCCTTAGCAATTGATGCGCCACCGGTTGCTAATCCGCCAATAGCTCC
This sequence comes from Melieria crassipennis, assembly GCA_963668005.1. Classification (NCBI taxonomy): domain Eukaryota; kingdom Metazoa; phylum Arthropoda; class Insecta; order Diptera; family Ulidiidae; genus Melieria; species Melieria crassipennis. The sequence continues at coordinate 42,330,064 of OY764963.1, read as the reverse complement.
TAAGGCGGTTAAGATAGGAATAAGCGGTAGAAAACCGCCTACTTTCGGAATCGGTATGATTCGTGGAATATTGGTAACATTTTTCGTTAGTGGTGCGAGCGCTTTCTTGCTGATTTTTACAGCCTCATTAATACTCTCGGGTTTGTGTTTCTTTAAAAGATTTCCAACTTTTTTTATTATGTTTTTAAATGAATTTTTCTTCAATGTAGATTTTCTCTTCTTTTTACACCTTATATTCTTTTTCGGTTCATTATTTGTGCAACCCATACCGCATTTGGTTTTAGCTTTCATCGCGTTTGTGACAAACCAAGCACTTGCACTTTCACCGAAATTACTATTTTCTGATTTAACTCTCTCCCAGGCTTTTTCTGCTAATACTTTATCTGCCAAATGACGTTTATCGTGACTTTTGAATTGTGAATATTTAATATCGTGTTATCTACAAGCAACGTCTAGAGGGTTGATACCTTGGTCACCTCTGCTTAAACGTTTCTGTAATTTAGTTCCTGGTCCGCAAAATTGATAACCCGGTAAATGCAATTCAACTGGAAGATTATCAATAATTTTATCCGCTAGTCCACCTCCAGCACGGGTTGTTTATTACTGGGTTTTCTTCTATAGTGAACAGTCATATTAAATCTTTATATGTTTGCACATAATGAGAGTCGTATATTAACTGAAGTCTCGCAAATAAATATAGGTTGTTTTATGGCGATAGGGTTAGTTGTGAAAATGCGTTTCATAAAACAACAGCAGAAAGACAATATTGTTGTCAAGAATTTAGACAATGTGTTAAAAAGAAATTCTCGTAAACAATTGAGGCATAGCACACTATTGCCAAATACGTTGAGGGCACTAATCGTTGGACCGTCAAATTGTGGAAAAACGAATGTGATCTTGAGTTTGATTGAGAGTCCGAACGGATTAAAATTTGAAAATATATATTTATATTCAAAGTCATTGCATCAGCCAAAATATCAATATCTACAGGAATTGTTAAAACCCATAAAAGGAATGGGGTGTCATGAATTTTCCGACAATGCTGATGTTCTACCGCCGGAGGAAGCAAAACCAAATTCAATAATAATCTTTGATGATGTTGCTTGTGAGAGGCAAAATAATATACGTGCATATTTTTGTATGGGGCGTCACAAAGCCGTTGATAGCTTTTATTTGTGCCAGACATACACACGAATACCTAAACACTTAGTACGCGATAACGCGAATTTTATTATATTATTCAAACAAGATGTTATGAATTTGAAACATGTATTTAACGATCATGTTGGTTGTGATATGAATTTCAACAAGTTTATGGATATGTGTCAGGAGTGTTGGAAAGAAAAATATGGTTTTCTTACAATAAGTAAAGATGATGATATAAATACTGGCCGTTATCGAAAAGGATTTAACTGCTTCATACAACTATAAAAAATGTTACTATATGCGCATACACTTCAGTATTCTTTCTACCATCGAGCTGGTATAAACTAACCTGATACAACACAAGCTGTTATTGAGTTGCTGCAACCTGACCTGCTACGTCCTGATCTGCTATTGTTTTGATCTGATATAGCCTGGTGTGATATCGAGCCGATCTGCTATTGTTTTGATCTGATATAGCCTGGTCTGTTATTGAGCCGATCTGCTATTGTTTTGACTTGATATAACCTGGTCTGATATTGAGCCGATCTGCTATTGTTTTGATCTGTTATAGCCTGGTCTGATATCGAGCCGATCTGGTATTTTGCTACAAAATGAATGAAAGCCTATTAAAAAACATTGTGCAAACTAGTTGTATGGGGCGTCACAAAGCCGTTGATAGCTTTTATTTGTGTCAGACATACACACGAATACCTAAACACTTAGTACGCGATAACGCAAATTTTATTATATTATTCAAACAAGATGTTATGAATTTGAAACATGTATATAACGATCATGTTGGTTGTGATATGAATTTCAGCAAGTTTATGGATATGTGTCAGGAGTGTTGGAAAGAAAAATATGGTTTTCTTACAATAAGTAAAGATGATGATATAAATAGTGGCCGTTATCGAAAAGGGTTTAACTGCTTCATCCAACTATAAAAAATGTTGCTATACACACATACACTTCAGTATTCTTTCTACCATTGAGCTGCTATAAACTAACCTGATACAACACAAGCTGTTATTGAGTTGTTGTAGCCTGACCTGCTACAACCTGATCTGCTATTGTTTTGATCTGATATAGCCTGGTCTGATATCGAGCCGATCTGCTATTGTTTTGATCTGATATAGCCTGGTCTGATATTGAGCCGATCTGCTATTGTTTTGATCTGATATAACCTGGTCTGATATTGAGCCGATCTGCTATTGTTTTGATCTGTTATAGCCTGGTCTGATATCGAGCCGATCTGGTATTTTGCTACAAAATGAATGAAAGCCTATTAAAAAACATTGTGCAAACTAGAAAAATATTGAAGAATAAATTTAAACAAGTAAAACAAGGAGAATTGGATACAGCAGATAGTTTGGAGAAAACATTTTTGCCCATAACAAAACCATTAAAAGAAATCCTAACATCAGCTAACACTCATGATGAAACTATTAAAAAGGAAAAACCCGAAAAGTGGGACATTAAAATGGAAACTAGTACCCCGAAAAAAATAAATAAAACTAATAACGATAATAATGATAGTTTTCTTCCCGCTAATTTTACCGACGATAACTCCAGCGACCTTTATAATACCATCAATAGTGAGGACTCTAAATTGAATATAAATTTATCAGTGTTGAAACAAGATAACAAATTAGATCATTTATATGGGCCACATAAAACAGCAAATGGTGAATGGATGTTTGGTAATGCACCTATACAATTAACTGATGATGATAAAATAATAATTGGAACGCAAAGATGGTTACTTACTCCAGGGCTATTCCAATTGCTATTTCACAAAAATCCACAAAATTATGATGAGGTAGAACTAAAGATCTATAAAGATATTTTACAATCAACAAATGGGCATAAACGTAATTTCGATGTGAAAGAGCAAATTAAAGGAACACGAGCATATAAATATACAAGCATTATAAAGAAACTGTTTAGTGATGAAGATACGTTAAAACCAACAACATCATCGTTGTCTCAACTGCAACAGCATCATCATAAAGAAGGCGGTGGATTAATGCAATTAAATACGCATAAAACAAATTATATCTACTGGGACGACCCAAATGAGATGGTTGTTCGCTTACGTCTTTTAATTTCATCACAAACAGCTGGACATAACAATCATAACAATGAAATTGTTTCAATTATCGAGGAACTGAAGGAAGCTGATATTATAGAATAAACAATTGAATATTAAAATTAGTGTTGATAAGTTTGGCCACTATTCCAATGTTCGAATGAGTGAGAAGAAAAAACAATTGAAAAAAAGTGTAATGGAAACATGTGGCATAACAATCGATCGCGATAAGAATATAAACTTTAGTTTGAAACGCTTGAAAAACGTTGGTGAGCCCATTGCTGATACAGATGGTGTGTCGCGCAATTTCGTTACTAAGACTATACATGAGAATCAAACTGAACTTAATGAAAAACTAGAAAAACATAAGGAATATTATGAGAAAGAGGTGGAAAACCTTTATGAAAAACTTAAATCGGTACAAACTTACATAGATGATAATATTAAGGAGTGTATAAAGCATTTTAATTCACGTTTGGATGGTATGGAAAAATACCTATTTGATGAACTTATACAAAATAAAAAAGTGAAAAATATAAATAATGAGTAAAAGAGTGATCGTGGAAGAGCTGCATAAGCCAGCCCGCCGTAATTTTTTACGACGTAAGTTTATAACAAAGGGTATTGATGACCTCTGGCAAGCTGATCTAGTAGAAATGGGTGCTTATTCAAAATACAATAATGGATACCGCTATTTGCTAACACGTTTTCGAAATTTGCTTGGGCTGTTCCACTCATCAAAAAAATGCCGCTGATGTTACTAAAGCAATGAAATATATACAAGGTGCGTCCCAAAGTAAACAGGACTTTTGCAATAGGGACGTTTCTGGTGGCGCCATCTATGTGTGAGGACATGCGTTGGAAAGGTACATCTTTTATTCACATACTGTCTAAATTTTATGACATTTGGTCTAGTAGACGCCGAAATATCCCGCTCAATGTGACAGTATGTTTTTAACTTTGGTACGAGAATGTCGATCGAACAAAGATATTAAGTTCTGTTTTAAACTTGGTAAAACTTTTACCGAAACGTTTAAATTGTTAAAGCAAGTTTATGGTGATGATTGTTTATCCCGTGGCCGTGTTAATGAGTGGTTGAATCGATTCAAGAATGGTCGTGAAGACTTGAATGACGACGAACACGTCGGCCAGTCGAAATTTGTGATTACTGACGATGCCATCAAAACTGTGCGTGATTTTATCAAAATGCAGCCAAAATCATCATTCGAATTGATGGAAATGGAATTGAACATCTCCAAAACATCAATTGATCGGATTTTAACCGAACATTTGGGTCTCCGTAAAGTGTGTTCTCGCTTCATTCCGCACACTTTAACCGACGACCAAAAAGCGCAGAGAATTGAGCACGCAAAAGACATCGTTCGGGAAGCCAGACGTGATCCAAATTTCTTGTTCAACATCGTAACCGGTGACGAAACGTGGTGCTTTCAATATGATCCCGAAACAAAGCGTCAAAGTGCCGAATGGAAGCACCCAGATGAGCCAAATCCGAAAAAAACCCGCCGTGAGAAGTCAAAAATCAAAACTCATCTCATTTGTTTCTACGATTCAAAGGGAATAATTCATCGAGAGTTTGTTCCACCGGGAAAAACAATTAACGCTTTGTTTTATGTTGAAGTTTTGAAGCGTTTGGTGCATCGCATTCGTCGTATTCGGCCAGAATATCGCGAGGAAGGAAGTTGGCGTTTATTGCATGATAATGCACCGGCTCACAGAGCCCTAGTTACGACCGATTATTTGACCAAAAATCGCATTTTTACCATCAATCATTCACCGTATTCGCCTGATATGGCTCCCTGTGACTTCTACTTATTCGGTCAGTTGCATTTGCCGATGAAAGGAAACCGTTATAAGGACGTTGAGGACATCCAAAAGGCTTGTACCAACATTCTGAAGGCGATGCCGGCCGATGACCTAAAACACTCATTCCAAATGCTTTTGGACCGTGCAAAACGTTGTATCGAAGCAGAAGGAGAGTATTTTGAATAAATAAAAAGAATTATACAAAAATAATCATCCGTTTTCTTTATTTTATAAAAGTCCTGTTTACTTTGGGTTGCACCTTGTATTTATCGCTGATAGTGGTGGCGGTGGTGCACGTATACCAAAGAACTTACAAACTGACGATGGAAAAGAGTTCTTCAATAAGGAATTTCACAATCTTATGCAACAACGTAATATTAATCATTACTCAACATACAGCGTGTTGAAAGCGTCGATTGTCGAACGTTTCAATAGAACATTAAAGGGAATGATGTGGAAAGAGTTTAGCTTACGTGGTTCATACAAATGGATTGATATATATAAACGCTTACTCGATGCATACAACAACAAATGTCATAGAACAATAAAAATGCCCCCGAACAAAGTTAAACCATCAAATGAGCAAGCACTTTTAAGAACTGCCTACAATAGTTATACGATTTTTTTGAGACCTAAATTTCATGTTGGTGACCATGTACGCATAAGTAAATACAAACATGTTTTCGATAAGGGCTATACACCAAATTGGACAACGGAAATTTTCCAAATTCAGCATGTTCAAAACACACATCCGGTCACATATATTTTAGAAGATTATCTGGGCAATCCAGTTAAAGGCGGTTTCTATGAATATGAATTATTAAAAACTCGCTATCCCAATGTGTATTTAGTAGAGAAAATACTTAAAACTGAAAATGATAAAGCTTTTGTTAAATGGCTAGGATTCTCTAAAGACCATAACTCTTGGATTAATAAAAATGAAATATTATAATTACCTATACTTGTAAATATTTATGTATGTATGTATGTATGTGTATGCGAAAAGAAATAAATAAAAAAATAAATGTTATATATATATATATATATAGAAAAACGTGTTTTGAATTTAATAATAATAATTAGTTAATTTTAATTAATTTTGAATTTAGTATGTTGGAATATTTAACGGCAGTAAGATGTCTAAACATTGAATTTAAGTGGAAATACGTCAATTCTAACCTCAAATTATTTTCCACCCATACAATTGAGTAGATATTATCAATGTGCACTTATTGATTTTCATGCATATCACTCAATACCCAACATTGATGAAGACAACAACTTGTTTCACATCGGTAATAATGTGATTAAATTACCAACGGGAACGTACGAGTTTGATGATATTGTTGAGTACATAAACGAAGATTATACCGAATTGAGAGATGATGACGATGCGTATATTGAAATCAATGCAAATAATAATACAATACAATCAGAAATATATTCATCCAAGGAAAACATTTACTTTGATAAACCATTTAGTATAGGAAAAATATTGGGATTTGGGGCAGTTGTGTTATCAGCAGGTACAAAACACATATCAGAAGAAAGCCTGATGATAACACAAAACAACGTGATATGTATTGAATGTAGTATTACTACCGGATCCTATATAAACGGTTCACCGGCACACACATTACATCAGTTTTCAATTAACGTTGAGCCAGGCTATAGGATAACTGAGATTCCACAAAACGTTATATACCTACCAGTTAATACAAGAGAAATAAGTAGTGTCACTGTGAGAATTGTGAATCAGGACGGAAAATTAATAATTTTCGCGGGGAAATAATCACTCTTAGATTACATTTCAAACCACAAGACTAAAAAAGAAAGATGATTATTTACAATAAAAATATACACAGGGCAAATTCATCCATCAGTTTGTCAACAACATCCAGTACATCTGGACACGACAGTGGTCAGCAAAAAAAGCGGCAGAAAAAACTCGAGAAAAAAAGCTGCGTGGAACATTAACACTTAATAATAAAGAATATTTAAAATCGCTGGGATTTATTGTGAAGAGATGTGCATAATGAATGAAATAATTAATGTATTAGAGAAACCTCTAATTGACGAGAGTATAACTAAAAAGGAATGCCGCAATTATAGCTCATATTCACTCTTATTTAACAACAACAACAATAACAACAACAACAACGATGAAGTGCGCATTGCTATTTAAAACACAGTCCTCGATGAAGTATCTATAACAGACCAACTCAATAACATATTATCGTGTGAGAATTGTAAATCAGGATGGGAGGTCATTTTTTAATTTTCACAGAGAAATAATCTCTCTTAGACTACAACAAAATAAAATAAAGAATTAGTGACAATAAAAACAACAGAAAGTAGATTCAGGCATCAGTTCGTTAACAACTCTCAATACATCTATACACGAAAGTTAACGCAAAAAAAGAGTTGCAGAAAAAACAAGAAAAAAGCTGCGTTGGACATTAACACTTAATAATAGAGAGAATATTTAAAATCACTGGGATTTACACTGAAAAGACGTGCATAATGAATACCATAATCAATGTATTGGAGAAACCTGTAATTGACGAGAGCATAACTAAAAAGGGCAGCCGCCGTGGCTCAGTTGGTTAGTGCGTTGGACCGCGAGTCGCAGGCAGCAACCTCAGGTTCAAATACTGCCTGTAATAACACCTAAAAAAAAATAACGGGAAAACTCGTTTTCTCTTTCGGTGGCTGTCCTCTCAGCTGGAAATGGCAAACCTCTGAGAGTAAAAATTGCTTATGAAAAAGCTCCCAACCTGCCGTTCGGAACCGGCATAAAACTGTAGGTCCCTCCAAACCGTGTACAAATTCACACGCACAACACGGGTAGTTGCGGGAAGCTAGGCCTTAGTCTCGCGTAAGCGGGCTGTCGTGCCAGTCAATTATTATTAATTAATTAATTAATAACTAAAAAGGAATACCACAATTATATGCCATATTTACACTCATTTAACAACACCGATGAAGTGCGCATTACTATTCAAAACCAAGATCTTTACATATTACCATCTGAAAGTCTGATATGCATTGAAGGTAATGTTCTCTTGAATGAGAATACTATTTCAAACAATGTGCACTTAACCAACAATTGTATGACGCATTTATTTGACGAAATTCGTTATGAACTAAATGGTGTTGAAATCGATCGCACAAGGCATTTGAATGTTACAACAAGAATAAAAAATTATGTTTCATTAAATCCTAATGAGAGTAAGATGTTACAAAATGCCGGATGGGCTCCGTTTGATGAATTAAAAACTTCAAAGTCATACTTTAATTTTTGTGTCCCACTGAAAATGTTATTGGGGTTCGCCGAAGACTATAATAAGGTGCTGTTGAATGCTAAACATGAGTTAGTTCTATTGCGCTCTAAATCTGACAAGAAAGTTGCTTACTCTACAGTGGAAAAAGAAAATGACCAGCTTAAGTTGAAAATTACACAAATTGCATGGAGGGTGCCGCACATTCAATTAGCCGATGAAATAAAACTGCACTTGCATTTCGCAGCTGGGATTGCTACTTCAACCCGTCACTAACTCCAACTACAAATCATTTATGGAATGTTAAATTGGCGCCACAAAATGAAAGACCACGGTTTGTTTTGTTGGCATTTACCAAAGCAGACGCATTTCAACATTGTGATATATCTGATGTAAAGGTTCACCTCAACTCTGAAGTGTATCCATATGATGACCTTAATATAATATTTGAACGTGATCGGTACGCTCTTCTCTATGAAATGTACGCAAAATTTCAACAAACCTATTATATGCGTGATTCGCAACCTCTACTACAACGTGATGAATTTAAAAAGTTTCCATTTACTGTTGTGGATGTAACTCATCAAAATGAGCAAATCAAAACGGGGCCAGTTGACATCCGCATCGAATTCAAAACGTTAAAAAATATTCCCACAGACACATCAGCATACTGTATATTGTAACGATAAGACAGTCTGTCGCTGTGCAAAGCAACCCTGTCGCTACGCGCCGTGCTATAATTCAATCTGGCAACGACGGCTGCGATAATAAGGGACACTTTTAGTCCAACCTGACAATGATGGCAATTTTTAGTCCAACCTGGCAATGATGGAAACTTCTAGTCTAACCTGGCAATGATGGTCGCGATCATCATGGAAACCGTTAGTCCACTCCGGAATGTGCGAGAACGATCTGCGCGATGGCCGGACAGGTATAAAAGGCAGCCGGGTGCGGCGCAGCGAGTCAGTCTGATTTTGACTAGCGGAGTTGCCACGCGGAATAATTAAGTGAATATTTAAGTGTAGACAGTGAAGTGTAAACCTGTGAAATAAAGTGACTGTTGGTTTTTATTGTCTGCGTTCGAGGAACTAAGTGTGTTTGTTTATTTCAAATTGCACAATCCAGTGATTCGTACTAGCCCACTAGAACTGGTATTTTCGTAACAATATTAATACACGACCGTCTTATCGAATATACACCATTAACAGGCGAAATTAAAAGAAACGTCTAGAAACATTAACCGCATAGACGAACATGTGATAATGTTCTACACACAAAAAGCTAAAGCTGTTATAGTTCACGTTGAAATTTGTATATAAAAGCCGCACGCTCGTACCAACCACAGCTATACCAAAATCAGTAGCACCTACAGCGAAATGTATCGCATTGCAGCACTCGATATTCAGGGTCTTAAAAGCCTAAACAATTTATTCATTGTGAAGGAAGTTGCGGTTTGTTTTGATGCAAACACGTATCAGCATTTTATCATAAAACCACCGTTCAGTTTTGAAATGTTGCCTGTGAATTATCAAAAACAAGCACGTTGGCTCACCGATAATCACCACGGCTTAAGATGGGATGACGGTGCATTTTCACTAATAGAAGTGAAAAAATTTCTGCAATCACACCTTTCCAATGTTAAAGTTTACGTTAAAGGGTTGGAAAAACAACAATGGATACAAACTATTCTAAATGGCCAAAACGTCGTCAACTTGGAAGAGTTTCCTTGCAAAAAACTGGACGCCATCGTTGAAGAGTACTCAACATCAACAACAACAACAACACTACCAAATGGATGTACAGCACATACATCATTCAATTTCCGGAACCGAAGACGTCGATATTCTTGTGCACTGAAAAATGCTTTAGCTCTAAGAAAATATATGGAATATGAAATTAAAACATATATATAAGTTTTTTAATAACATAATTTTTGTTTTATTTTTTTTTCATTTTTATTTTTATTTGTTACACACTGTAATTTAACATGAATGTGGGAATAAAATTTGATTTATAAAAACATAACATTCGTATTGTTCTTAATTTAATCTAAAATGACCCCAAGCGTATGTATGTATATTGTTACGAATACCAGTTCTAGTGGGCTAGTACGAATCACTGGATTGTGCAATTTGAAATAAACAAACACACTTAGTTCCTCAAACGCAGTCAATAAAACCCAACAGTCACTTTATTTCACAAAGATTTACACTTCACTGTCTTTACACTTAAATATTTGCTTAGTTATTCCGCGTGGCAACTCCGCTAGTCAAAATCAGACTGACTCGCTGCGCCGCACCCGGCTGCCTTTTATACCTGTCCGGCTATCGCGCAGATCGTTCTCGCACATTCCGGCTTGGACTAAAGGTTTCCATGATGATCGCGACCATCATTGCCAGGTTAGACTAGAAGTTTCCATCATTGCCAGGTTGGACTAAAAGTTGCCATAATTGCCAGGTTGGCCTAAAAGTTTCCCTTATTATCGCGGCCGTCGTTGCCAGATTGAATTATAGCACGGCACGTAGCGACAGGGTTGCTTTGCACAGCGACAGACTGTCTTATCGTTACACTGCCCACCACTTAGACTTGTTCGACCCGAACAAGTGCCGAGGTTCCGCTGTGATAAGGCGCCAGGCGCTCCAAATGGACTACCTTCAGCTTAGCGCCTTTATTGCTGCAACGTTGAATCCTGTATACCACGTCGTTAATCCTAGTCACGACTTTGTAAGGTCCTTCCCATGACGTTTGAAGTTTCGGAGACAAACCTTTCCTCCGCTGCGGGTTGTAGAGCATTACCAGATCGCCTCCTTGGAACCCTGCTGAGTTGGCCCGTAGATCATATCGGGCTTTCGCCTTATCGCTGACCAGTTTGGTGCGGCTCCTTATAAACTGGTGAATTTCCTCGAGTTCCGCCCGCTTATTGACCACGTAGTCCGTCTTAGCGCCTCCCGTCGTGCTGACTACCCCGAACTTCAAGTCGGCGGGTAACCGCAACTCCGTGCCGAACACTGCTCGGGCTGGAGTGAGTGATGTCGTATCGTGCGGGGCTGACCTATACGCCATCAGGAACAGGGGAATATGCGTGTCCCAATCCTTTTGATTCCCGCCTACCACTTTCCGCAGGTATTCCTCCAGTGTCCGGTTAAAGCGTTCCACCATGCCGTCGGACTGTGGGTGCAAAGGCGTGGTACGAGTTTTCTTTATCCCCAGTAGCTCACACACTTCCTTGAATACCGCAGACTCGAAATTCCGGCCTTGATCTGAATGCAACTCCAACGGAACTCCGAACCTGGCTACCCAGCTGTTTACCAGCTTTTCCGAGATCGTATTGGCCTCCTGGTTAGGAATAGGGTACACTTCGGCCCATTTGCTGAAGTAATCCATTACCACCAGCACATATTTGTTGCCTTGAGTGCTAGTTGGGAATGGGCCGGCGACGTCCATAGCAATCCGCTCGAAGGGCGCTCCCACGTTGTACTGCTGCATGCGGCCTCGAGATCTTTTTGTCGGTCCTTTCGCGGCTGAACATCGGTCGCAGCTCTTAATCCAGTCGGTTACAGACTCCTGACATCCTACCCAGTAGAATCGTCTTTTTATTTTGGCGACGGTTTTGGTGATGCCCAGGTGCCCTCCACTGGAGTCGTTATGGTACGCCTCGATGACCTCGTTGATTCTGCATTTCGGTACTACCATTAGGGAGTTGCTGGTCCGACCATCCGCGCTCTCCCATTCGCGGTACAGGCATCCTTCCTTCAGCCGCAGGCTTTCCCACTGCGCCCAGTAAGCCTTAGCGATCGGGCTTTCACCGGCCATCTCCTGCCAGTCTGGACGTGTGCCTTGCTTCTTGCCTTCGACGATTCTTGCAAGATCCGCATGCTCACGCTGGTCTTTTTGTAGCCTCTCCGCAGACTACGCTTCCTCTGGCATAACGCTTACCAACCGGACGTCCACTATCTGTTCTTTGCTTTCGGCTCGCGAGCACTGCCTGCATTCGACTTTGCACGGGCGGCGTGACAAGGCATCGGCATTCCCATGGCTACTGCCCTTGCGATGCTCTATCGTGTAGTCGTAGCTCTGCAGTCGCTCGATCCACCGCGCCAATTGCCCTTCAGGATCTTTAAAGTTCAGGAGCCATCTCAATGCTGCATGATCTGTGCGCAGGCGAAACCTTTGTCCATACAGATATTTGTGGAAGTGTTTTACGCAGTCCAATACCGCCAGCAGTTCTCTCCGTGTTACACAGTAGTTGCGCTCCGGTTTCGACAGAATCCTACTGTAGTACGCTATCACTTGTTCTTGGCCGTCTATTATCTGTGATAGCACACCGCCAATACTATGCCCGCTTGCATCCGTATCCAGCACAAACATATCTCCAGGCACGGGGAAGGCCAGAATTGGAGCAGTGCACAGTTTTTCCTTCAGCCGTGCAAAAGCCTGCTCCTGCTCTTCGTTCCACTCGAAAGCTTGGCTCTTTTTCGTCAGTTTGTGCAAGCTGCTGGCTATGTTCGCGAATCCCGGAACAAATCGGCGGTAGTATGTGCACAGGCCCAAGAAACTGCGGAGTTCGTGTAGATTGCGTGGCCGGGGCCACTCCTTCACCGCCGTGATTTTGGCTTCATCCGTATGTACTCCGCGGGCGGAAACCGTATGACCCAGATACTTGACCTCCTTTTGGAACAGCGAGCACTTCTTTGGGTTGAGTTTAAGCCCAGCTTTTTGTATCCGCTCGAATACCTCCTTCAGCTTTCCCAGGTGGTCGTCGAAGTTGTTACCCATCACGATTATGTCGTCGAGGTACACCAGGCACGTCCGCCAATGCAGCCCTTTTAGCACGCGTTCCATTAGCCGCTCGAATGTTGCTGGTGCGTTGCAGAGTCCGAACGGCATGACGGTGAACTGCCACAAACCATCGCCAACACTGAAAGCCGTTTTCTCCTTGTCCTTGTCTGCAAGCTCTACCTGCCAATAGCCGCTGCGTAAGTCGAGCGTGGAGAACCACTGTGTGCCTGACAGCGTGTCCAGGGTGTCATCGATCCGCGGTAGTGGATAACTGTCCTTCTTGGTCACATCATTGAGCTTCCGATAATCCACACAAAATCGGGTACTGCCATCCTTTTTCTTTACTAGCACGACCGGCGAGCACCAGGGGCCCGAAGAAGGCTCTATGACCTTTTCTTCCCGCATGTTTTCGATCAAATTTGTGACCTCTTCCCTCTTGGCCAGAGGAACTCTTTTTGGCGGTTGGCGGATCGGTTTTGCACTTCCGGTGTCGATGTTGTGCTTCACTATGGCTGTTCTTCCGCCTGCTTCTGCCGCAAATATTGACCCATAGTGCAGCAGGAGTGACCTCGCCTTCTGTTTCTGCTTGGCCGTCAACTCGCTGCTCCACTGGTTCTCCTGCGGTATGACGTCCATGTGGAAACCGCACTTATTTCCTCCGGGTGGGCTACTCTCGCAATTGACCACTGCTACGGCTTCCCTACACTCGCCAATTACCTCATCTTTTCCGACATATCTGGGTGCATTCAGGGGGTTCAGCATTCTGACTGGTACTTTGCCATTTTTGGGTTCCACTAATGTACGTCCGATGATGATGTTGTCGTGTCCTTGTTTCGGTGCTTCTACAACCCACAGCCGACTCGTCCCATCGTCCTCGTCCATCTTTGCCCACACAATCGCCTCAGAATTCGCTGGTATCCTCTGGTGTTGACACGATACAACCTTCCTTACCGCCACGCTTCGCTCATAGCCGGTGTGCAGCGGGAATTCAACGTTGGCATATCTCAGCACATGTTCTTTCAGGTCCAGCGTGAAACCGTGCCTAATCATGAGATCCACGCCGATAATCACGTCGTCCATTATATCCGCGACGATGAACTCATGTTCCAGGCTGCTGGTGCCGATAGCAATCGTTTTTGTAACTTTCCCTCTTACCGGCGCGCGCTCGCCAGTCGCAGTCCGCAGCTCTATGCCATGCAGCGGTTCCCAGTTCTTCAGCAGCTTCCTTTTTATGATCGAATATGACGCTCCAGTATCCAATGTCAACACGAACAGTTTCCCATCTATCCTTCCTTCAATTGTCAAGCTGCTGGGCTCCAGCCCAGCTCAAGCAGCTGTGAGACAAGGACGGTGGGGCGGCAGATTGTGGGGGTCAGCTCACGCCCCTATGGGCTGACCCGTTTTAGTTTAACGACTCGCCGTCCTCAGCCCTGCGCTTGTTGGCTGGGCTTCGATTATCAGTATTCCTCGCTTCAGGCGATTGCGATCGAGAACGGGAACGCCTCTTTCGTTGGCGGCAGTCTCGTGATATGTGGCCCTGCTTGCCACATACCCAGCATACTACTTTAGAGGAGACCACCCATGGCCTGCCCGGTGGCTCAGAGCTTATTGCCTGGATCGCAACGTCGTTGTCCGGCTGGACCTGGCGTATCCTTGCAGGTGCATACCGAGTGCTCCCAATCCATGTCGCCTCGTATGTCATCGCGCTGGTCACCGTCTCCCTAAATGTCGGCTTGCCCATCATCAACGCACTGCGACGTGTCTCCGGATCATGAAGACCTTCGATAAACGCCTCAATCTTCATCCTCTCGAGATCATCAGCGCCGAAGGACGGGTAGGACAGCTGCACGAGCCGCTCAATGTCCGCTGCATATGTCTGCAGCGCCTCGTTGGGTCTTTGCCTGCGGTTCTTCAGCTCACAGTAGTACAGCGTTTTCTTGTGCTCGTCACTATATTTGGCTGCCAGCGCCCTTATGACGGTCTCGTATTCACTTCTTAAACATTCCGGAACTGATTTTATTACCTCAGCCGCAGCGCCTTTAAGAGCCAGCGCCAATCTCCGACCTTTCCTTACATCGGTCCACTGATTTTCCAGAGCAGCCAGGTCGAATTGTAGCTTGAATGTATCGAACGGCGTAGTCCCATCATAAGTAGGCACTTCTGCTCGGGTGGCAACACTTTCCGGAACCGGCGGCAACCATTCTCGCGGCTGTACCTCTCTAAGCCGCTCGTCCATTTTTCTGTTCATCGAGTCTTCCAGACTATCTACCCGTTTGTTCAGGGAATCATCCAGGTCGTCGACTCGTTTATCCAAGTGCTCTACTCGCGTCTCCAGGTGCTCGACTTTCCCATTAATCCTGTCTGAGATTTCCTCCACTTTCTGCTCCAAGCGCGCAGAATTTTCCTGAAGCTTGACTTCCTTTCGCTCTGCCATCTCTCGGTTCGCAGTCTCGACTTTTGCCGAAATTTCGAGATTCGTAGTTTCCAGCTTCTCTGCCATCTGCGCCGACATTTCACGATTTTCCCGACTGACATTCTCAATTTTCGCAGAAGTTTCCTGAAACATGCCTCTCATTGCAACTATTAGCTGGCTCATGTCCATTGCTTGTGGTGGCGCAGTCGCTGCAGCCGTACTTTGCATCGACGCAGCACCCGCAGGCGATTCCTCCACTTTGGCTTCTTGCTCCTGCGTTCCAAACTCGTGTGCAGTCCAATCGATGCCTCGTGATTCACACGCCTCTCGCAAGCGCAGCTGCAACTCCACCTTTCCGCCAGCAGTCGGCAAATTCCAGGCAGCCAGCTCCTTTTTCAGCTGGTCCACCTTCAGTTGCTCGAGTTTAACCATGTCTGCGTTTTATAATTTTATTTAATTTTTTTTTTTGTCCTTTATTTATTCAGTAGCACAATCCCACTTCTGACACCAAATGTTACGAATACCAGTTCTAGTGGGCTAGTACGAATCACTGGATTGTGCAATTTGAAATAAACAAACACACTTAGTTCCTCAAACGCAGTCAATAAAACCCAACAGTCACTTTATTTCACAAAGATTTACACTTCACTGTCTTTACACTTAAATATTTGCTTAGTTATTCCGCGTGGCAACTCCGCTAGTCAAAATCAGACTGACTCGCTGCGCCGCACCCGGCTGCCTTTTATACCTGCCCGGCCATCGCGCAGATCGTTCTCGCACATTCCGGATTGGACTAAAGGTTTCCATGATGATCGCGACCATCATTGCCAGGTTAGACTAGAAGTTTCCATCATTGCCAGGTTGGACTAAAAGTTGCCATCATTGCCAGGTTGGCCTAAAAGTTTCCCTTATTATCGCGGCCGTCGTTGCCAGATTGAATTATAGCACGGCGCGTAGCGACAGGGTTGCTTTGCACAGCGACAGACTGTCTTATCGTTACAATATTATCCTCTGCAATGTATCGTTTATCATCATTTCTACTTAACACTACTTTTGTGTACTCTTGCGTGTAGAGTTGATAAACTTTGGGCTTGAAAACATACATTTTATCATAATATACTCTATTTTGAAGTAAACATTTCCTATAGTAATTTAAAGTTAGTTTCTTTAAAACACACTTCTTTACACCTTTAGATTTTTTTACTACGTTCATATTTAAAGTATCAATTGAGTACATTTTTGATCGTAAACCAATGAACTCTCTCATTATATTACCGTTGTTTTCATCCTTCATCATGCCTACAACTTTTTTATTTTCTAGTGGTAAGTTAAAACTATTATTTTTCGCATATGCAGACGTATCGAATCTTTCGCTAATGTCAACACGAATATCTTCATAAAAATCTTCAGTTTTAATGCTATAAATGAACGAATCCGTATCCATATAATTAAGGGCTACGTTTTCTTTATATTTAGGCTTCATATACTCATAATGGAAGTTGTACATTTTTAATTTAGATAACTCTAAAACTATAAAACCTAAGTATATGGGTTTATTATATGTTGCTCGCACACACCCCATCTCTATAGCTATCATTGCATCAGTGAAAGATTTGCTGTTTTTGAAATTTGGTTTTGATATTAGGGCCCGGGCCCCTAATCTTTTGCCACGACTTTCCCACTCAGTTACAATTTTTATATTTCTCCTTTTATCGACATTTTCCATAGTTTTTCCGTACACTGCGTTATTTAGTAATTTACAAAAATTCTTCTCAAATTCATTTTTAGCTATTTTTCTATGGTGTGTATTCAAATCGATGTAACATTTCAACCAACGTGATTGCTTAAATTTTAAAATACGGCGTATTTTCATGAGTTTCAACCCGTGCTGAAGGCATTGTGATAAATTCTGGTAGTGAATTATGTAAGATCGTTTATTTTTTAAATTTGTGACTAGCTTAACTGTTTTGGATATATGGGTTTTTTCTTTGGTTGCACAGAAGGGTAAGTCATTATGTTCGTCATCTATTTCCTGCGGATAATCTAAGTCCATCTCAAGTATGTAACCTATAGTGACGGGCTTTCACTATTGTAATCCGGCAAATATTTAGTATTCGCCTTGGAATGACGTTTAGAGCATTGGACTATTCCACCGCGTATGCCATTTTTAATAAAATTATACATATTTATATCGGTAAATAGTTCCAACTGAATTTTTGTTGTTTTCAACATAGCATCCCACGATAATCCTGGTGCTGTGTAATAATGACATGGGTCCAGTCCATAAATCCCCTTACAAATTTTTCTAAAATTTTCAAAAACGTCCGTCAAAACAATAACATCCGTTTTTAGATACAAGAGCATATAGTCGAGAAGTGTGGAACAATTGAATTTGTTCCAAACACTTACCGCATGCTCGTAGTTAGCTATAGAACATTCTTCGTCGTTTAACTTTGAATAGAAATTTTCTCGAGTAGGAAGGCAAGTTTCCTTTAATCGACTAACACAATTCAAATAATCATAGGGGAATGTTCCTTTCCGTTTGAGTAATTCGAATTGCTCACTATCTGGAAACAGTTTGCTTAAAGTGCCGAAATCTCCTTTATCCAAATTTGTTGCTAGTTTATCCAAACTTGTGCTCATAAACCGAAATGTGCCAAGGAATCGTAATTCCAAGACTTCGTTTTTAGCCATAGGTAAAAATTTTGAAAGAGAGATATATAATTCCTTGTTTAGCGGTATTATTTTAATGTCCCCTCGTACAGTCTCTAATTAAACCCGCAAACTTTTTGCATCCTTTGCGTAATGATTATGATTAGAAGCGTCCAATTACCGTAAACAATTTTACGCAGCGTCCAATTACCGTAAACAATTTTATGCACACACTTTTTAAGAAACCGCACAAATTGCGAAATTCACTTTTCAAGCACCAACAACAACAACAACAAGAACATCAACAATTAAAGTAAACCGCAATGATGATACGATTTTCTATAGCAAACAATCTGTCATTTAATTCGCGCAAATACTGGACTTTCTAAGAACAGTCCGCAATTTTGGAAAGCCAGACTTTCCTACGCTTCTGCACACGATGGTTGAAAACCGCGAACTTTTTGGGGGTAAACAGTTCTCGCGCGCTAGTCATTCACCCTTTGTGTTATGATTATGTTAAGAAGCGTCCAATTACCGTAAACAATTTTACGCCCACACTTTTTAAGAAACCACAATGATAATACGATTTTCCATAGAATATTCATGCATTATTATTTGTGAAACAGGAAAGACAAAATTTCACACGCTTTTTATGGTGATACCCGTATGCTTTTCGTACATCAAAAACATATATAAACACCTAAAAATTGACCAAGACATTCATTCAAAACAAAGATGTCAAAGCCGACCAAACGAACGTCCACAACGGAGGAAGCCGTGGAGGCCTTCAACGCGATCAATCGCAAGCCGGCGTTGCCGATTCTGGAGTTGTTGAACGGGGTTGAGTACGTGGTGCTCAATATGCACCGCGTCTCAACCCGCTACGGGAAGAAAGTAATGTGCGAGTTGGACTCGCACGTACTTTTCCTCCCAGAAAAGTACATCAATCTGAAGGATGACGTGCTGCAGGAGCTAAGCAGTGGGTACTGCTTAGTACGGACGGCGAAACCAAAGGGATACGACCTGGAGATCCGGCCGATCCCACTCATGCCGGCTCAAATAGATTTAGCCAGTGGAGAGGAGGAGGAGGGTGAAATCCCGTACAGCCAGCCGTTCGCAATGTTTGGGCGGTTGGAAAAAAATTGTTAAAAAATAAAAAAATTAATAAAAATGAAAATAAAAACAAATAAATTTTGTGTTTTAATTTCATGATTTGGGGTTTGGCTTTTAGGTACTTTATTTACAACTTACAGCTTTTTCACATAATAAATAAAAATAAAATAAAATTAATAGACTTTTTATTTCATAAAATGTTTTTTTTTTCAGAAATTTCGCATCGTTGGTTTTTTATTTCCTCCTTCATTTTGTTCGCCGTAAATTCTTTTATATAGCAGCATTAATCTTTTCGCATATTCCATCCGTGAATTGAGGGCATCACATTTGCAAGTATCTATTGCAACGACGTTGTGATCCGTACTTAATGGACAACTTGAATAATGTTGTCCATAAATTGATTGAGTTTTCATCTCGTTTTCTTGCTTTGTTAGCAATAGTTGTACATCATACAGCTTACACAAGTGGTCAGATATTAATACATCATCAAACGTTTTTATGAACTTTTCTATTTCGTGAATTTCATTCATTTTTGCATATATTTTTTAATTAAATAAGTTTAACAGAATTGCTCTCGAACACAACTTAACTGTTTTACCACACATCACTAAGTGTTTGACAACAAATTCCTTAAATATGCTTTGAGTTTCAACGTAAAAGGAAGACCATCTTCAAAACAGAAATTTTCATATTATTATATTATTATTTCATATTTTACTTATGCGATAGTTTCGTGAACTCATCGAATAAATTTAAATCACTATCAATACTACCTTTGCTCACATTGTCAAGCATACCTATTTCAATTGATGAGCTGGGCTGTGGTTCGTCATTAAAGTCAGCAAACATGCAAGCTGCTGAATATTTCTTTAAATATGTACTTCGTTTTATGCCTACATATTCTTATTTGCACATTGCCCAGCTCAGAGTCACGCAAAACGCCGGCGGTGCCCCTCAACCCCAACCCCCAACCCAACATGAACGAACGAGCACACAACAAGCACGCACCACCACACACCACACACAAACACACACACACACACACACACACACACACACACACACACACACACACCCGCTGGACACGAACGCTCGTCCCAGTGCTGGCACCGTGGTTAAAGCGGACACATGGCGAGCTAAATTTTTTCCTCACGCAGTTCCTCTCTGGCCATGGATGCTTCCGTGCATACCTGCACAAATTCAAGCACGCAGAGAGCCCTCACTGCAATCAGTGTATCGGGGTGGCAGAAACGGCCCACCATACGTTTTTTGAATGCGCCAAATACACCGATGAGAGAGCTGATCTCGAAGAAGCAATCGGCTGTGTCTTAACTCCATCCTCACTGGTGTCATACATGCTTGCGTCGCCAGAATCATGGGACCGAGCGTGCAGGAGCATTGCTCGCATAATGCTCATACAGAGACGAGACTTACGGGACTGTTCGGTGACAATTGCCAACGACTGACTATCCGTCCGTCCGAACACGACACTTTTCGGCAGAGCATCTTATGACTCATGCCTGGACGTAGCTGAACGCTGACATATCCGCCTTCATCGTGAAGTAATACCTCGCGGTGGTGCCACGATGAAGGTACACGGACTGTGAATACAGGGGTTTTAGCGTGTTAAAGTCTCGCACTCGTTTGGCTTTCGATGCTTTCCCCTACTGGAAAAAAAAAAAAAAAACAAAAAAAAAAAACACACACACCCGCTGTAATGAATCTATAACGTTAGTTATGAGATGGTTGCGCAGCGCAGAACTAAAGCTAGCAACCGAAAAAACAGAGGCGGTTCTTTTGAGTACTCGAAAAGTACGAGAGATATTCACTTTTAAAGCGGGCGATCACGAAATAACCTCCCAGCCGCACATTAGATACCTTGGTGTACGTATCGACACACGAATGTCCTTTAAGGATCACCTGGCTGCGGTCAATGATAAGGCTGCAAAAGTAGGCGGAGCGTTATCACGTATCATGGCGAATCTTGGCGGACCACGCGCTAGCAGAAGAAAGTTACTGGCAACGGTTACTACTTCCATCGTACTTTACGCAGCACCGATCTGGGTAGACGCAACGCTTAAAGCCACGTACATGTCTGGTATCAGGGCGACGTACCGTCTAAGTGCATTACGAGTAGCCAGCGGCTTTCGTACAATATCTGACGACGCGATATTGGTTATTGCAAGCATGCCCCCAATAGATATCTTAGCGCGAGAACTCAAGCGCATATACACAGCGGGTACTAGGGCATCGAAAGCGGACGAAAGGCGGTGCAGCGTACATGAATGGCAACAACGGTGGAACAAATCGGAGAAGGGAAGATGGACGTTTGCCTTGATTCCTCACATCGAGGTTTGGACCAACCGCAAACACGGAGAAGTAGATTTTTATCTCACGCAGCTGCTAAGCGGACATGGGTGCTTTAAGCAGTACCTTCACCGTTTTAAACATGAGGACGATCCTTTCTGCCCTCAGTGCCCCAACGAAATCGAAGACGTTCAGCATGTCCTGCTATGCTGCCCACGCTTCGCTAACGAGAGAGGCTCTATTACGGAAGTCTTCGGTGAAGCCCCCACGACGGCCAACCTGGTACCCCAAATGTGCGACTCACCCGAGAAATGGGAAGTCGTACAGACGGCGGCAGCAAGAATCATGACAACACTTCGGTGGATTGAGCGCCAACGCGCGGCGCAACGACGCGAAACCATGGGTTCAGTGACTCAACCCCATAGCGGACGGTAACGGACTTGACATACCAACAACAGACGATTGAGCTTTAACGCTCAGACGGCCTTCCGACGAAATACTTAGCGGTAGTTCCGGGAGGAACTTTCCGTCGGACAAGGGGAGATGTTTGGCGGGTTAAAGTCTCGCACTGACGTAGGCTTTTGATGCTTTTACTCCTCGTTAAAAAAAAAAAAAAAAAAAAAAAAAAAAACCCGCGAGCAGCAGTTTGAGTAAAGTCACGCTGAGGGTGCTCCCGAGAATTTTTAAACAATCGTTGGTTTTTTCGCTGAGGAAGTGCTAGCGGAGTTGTCGTTGCGGTCCGACTAGTGGTGCCCGGTGGCACACCCGGTGGTGTTATTTCGATCGTAGATTGAGTGCTTCAGCAGAATTCCTGAAAAATTCTTAGTTTTAGGCAACTGAATTAAGTGAAAAGCAAATTATCTTACCCCGCTTTCTAACCGTATCAAAAAGCCTGACAGTGACAGTGCTCGTGCGTTAGCGGAAAGTGTTGAGTGACATCTGATCGCCGAACGTAAACAAACAACAACTACGGATCAGAACTGTTCTCAACCGTTCACAATAGAGTAGCATAGTTTGCAACAGCGTTGCCAGCACAAATAATTTTTAAAAAGCTTAAAAATTTTTAATAAGGTAGTTTTTGTTAGCAAATCAGAGAATAGTGAATACTTCAAAAAGTAAGGGCGGACCATGGAAAGGGATAGCGACCCATTCGCGCGCAGTGCGCGGATTGCGAGGAGTTCCCCACCACTGGGTAGCTGTGCGGAAACGCGTTCGGCAGCGAAAGCAGGCACGGTGACTGGTTCTGGTCCACGAGGGGTGCTAACTCCCACATTTGTAGGGGCACCTGCGGCTGTTCCCGTTCCGGAAGTGGCTCAAAAAACAGCCCAGAAAGCCATGATGAACCCGTCGCCACCGGTAAGGTCACGATCGTCCCCACCATCCCTGCAGGATAAACAGGTAATTAAGCCAAAAAATGTAGTTCAGCTTCTCGGCGAAAAAATTCATACTCTAACTGACATGTTTGAGGAAACTGTCGGTCCGAACGGCGCAAAGAGAAGAACGATTCACCAGCCGATGCGGGATGTGGTGGCAGAAATAGCTGCCCTTTTTGTAGAGTTGCAGGCGGTCAAGGACGACCGGAAACGCAATCAAACGTCACAAACGTCGCCGTTAATGAAAAAACAAAATGAGGCGGTGAAAAGAACGAGAGCGCTCTTCGATAGTAGAGAGAAACTTTCACCGAACCCAAAAAAGAAACGGGATACGGCGGTGAAAGAAGGAAATAAAGGTGCGCCACAAGAGGCACGAAAAACTGCGCATCCCGTGGTTGGGAATAAAGGTGGAAGTTCCAGTTCTGCTGCGCAAAGCGAATGGAAAACTGTGCCCCCACGTACACGCATCTCAAAGAGTAAAGTGCGCCCTGATGCAATTGTGGTTAAAACTACAGGAAAGAGCTCGTATGCGGAAATTTTGCGAAGCATTAAAAGTGGCCTCGAAACTAGAAACTTGGGTGAAATGGTTTCGAAAGTCAGGAAAACGGCTAAAGGTGAGCTGCTGCTTCAATTGGCAAACCCGACATCGGCAGAAGCGGACAATTTTGAGGCAGTGGTGCAAAAGGCGCTCGGAGAAGATGCGGTGGTGCGAAAGTTTACACAGGAAACCCAAATCGAGATAAAAGACATCGATGAGGTAACAACAAAAGAGGAAATCCTAATGGCGTTAGAGTCTCAGACGGGTGAGAAAAATATTCTACCATCGGCTTTGAAGTCGATCCGCCAAGCATATGGCGAAACCCAGACGGCAAGTGTCTCACTACCGGTAAGGGTGGCAAACAAGCTGCTCGAGGCGGGTAAGATAAGAATCGGATGGGTCGTGTGCCGAATTCGTGCCAAGCTGCAACCACTACAATGCCATAAGTGTCGGGATTTTGGACACCTGGCTAAAGCATGCAAAAGCGTAGAAAGTGATTTTACAAGCGCTTGTTTTAACTGCGGCAGCAAAGATCATATGGTGAAGGACTGCAAGCAGGATCGGAAATGCCGGCTGTGCACAAAGAGCAACAAAGCGGATGTAAACCACCTTACTGGCAGCAGAAAATGCCCCTTCTTCCACGAGGCTCTAAAATGCACGAAGAAATTATGCGTTTAATTCAGATCAACCTTAACCACTGTAAAGCGGCACAAGATCTGCTTCAACAAACAATACGGGAAGAAAATATCCAAGTGGCTTTGCTAAGCGAGCCTTACGTAGTGAAGCAAAATAGCCTCTGGTCAGTGGACGCGTCAGCTAAGGCCGCTATATGGAACTGCAGTGCGCTGCCACTAGATATAAGGCCAATCACATCTGACAGGTTCTTCGTCTGTGCGAAGGTGGGGGATATATTTATTTACAGCTGTTATGTGCCCCCGAGTGTCACCACCAGCGAGTTCCAAGACACAATGGATAAGCTAGTCAGCGCGACGCCGGAGATTTCAACGCATGGGCCATTGAATGGGGCTGTAGAAAGACATCAGCGAAAGGAAGAGCTTTGCTAGACGCATTTTCAACATTGAATATCACCCTGATGAACTCCGGAAACAAGCACACATTTAGTAAAAATGGAGTAGGTTCAGCCATTGACTTGACGTTTGTTAGTAACGGTATCTTTCCACATTCAACTTGGACTTTGGGCGACTTCTACACTCATAGCGACCACCAGGCAATAATTTGTAGCATCCGCCAAGCCAAACCATCTTATCGGGCGGAAAATAGACCGAGCGCAGCAAAAATCAGCTGGAAGTTGTCATCGCTAGACAAAGACATCTTTGTGGACTCACTGTCGCAGCTCGATGCAACCCTTTCGGCACAATCAGCAGCTGAAAAGTTAATTGCCATCCTAGTAAATGCCTGCGATGCTTCTATGCAACGGAAAAGGCCTTGCAACAGGCATGCCCCGGTCTACTGGTGGAACGAGTCTATTGCAGAGATTCGCGGGGAATGCAACCGCGCTCGAAGAAAATGTCAAAGAGCAAGACAGAGCGCCAACTTCCGCGAGCTGCAAGCTGAGCATAGGAAGCTCAGGAAAAAGTTCAAAAAAGCGGTAGTCGAGAGTAAACGGCAATGTTTTCAAAAACTTTGTGAGGACACAGAAAGCAACCCATGGGGCCTAGGGTATAAGATAGTCACCAAAAAATTGAAAGGGTGCAAACAAGCCCAGCCGACATGCCCAACTCTTTTGGCAAATATCGTGCACACTCTGTTCCAAGCCAAGCGGACTTCGTGCGGGAAGACTTCGGCGACAAAGAAATGGAGTTTCCGGAAGTGACAGACGACGAGATTGTAGAAGCTGCAGGAAAGCTCCAGGACAGGAAAGCGCCTGGTCCAGACGGAATCCCAAACTCGGTGCTGAAAATCGCTGCAAAGGAACGATCGATACTATTTACAACCGTATTTAACAAATGCTTCGCGGAAGGGGTATTTCCGAACATTTGGAAACGGCAAAGATTGGTTCTCCTACCAAAATCCGACAAGCCAGCAACTGATCCATCCGCATACCGGCCCATTTGCATGCTGGACACGGCTGGAAAAGTGCTGGAAAAGATTATTGCAAATCGTCTCTCAGCCGCAGTCGATGAAAATGGAGGACTGGCTGACATGCAATTTGGGTTCAGAAAGGGCAGATCCACTATCGATGCAGTGAAGATAGCCACGGACCTTGCGCGGAAAGCAATCAGTGGTGAACGCTGGATGGGGGTTACAAAAGAGTACTGCCTAATAGTAACGCTGGACATAAAAAATGCTTTCAACACAGCGAACTGGGCACAAATCACGGAAATCCTGGGAATGAGAAGCATCCCTAAGTATCTAAGAAGGCTGATCGAAAGTTATTTCACAAACAGGCAGCTTTTCTATGAGTCCAAAGTCGGCTGCAAGAAATACAATGTGACTGGTGGAGTGCCCCAAGGCTCAGTGCTGGGGCCCCTGCTTTGGAATATAATGTACGATGGAGTGTTGAGACTAAATATCCCTAGCGAAGCGAAAATTATTGGTTTTGCAGACGACATAGCGGTAGTTATAGTGGCAAAACACACACACGACATTGTGCGGGTCACAAATGAAACAGTGCAGATTATCCAGACCTGGCTGAGGAGCGCAATGTTGAAGCTTGCCGAGCACAAAACTGAAGCAGTTCTGATTTCTAGCCGGAAAAAGCTAGAAACAGTAACAATAAAGGTGGGTGAACACAACATCACGTCAAAGCCAGTGGTAAGATATCTCGGAATATTGATTGATTCAAGGCTTTCGTACAAAAACCACCTCGAGTATGCAAGCAAAAAAGCAGCCAAAACCGCTGCAGGCCTGGCAAGATTAATGGCTAACACAAAGGGCCCAAGGCAACGATGCAGACAGCTATTGGCTGGAGTAGTAAAAAGCACACTTTTGTACGGAGCCCCAATATGGCATCAGACACTAAATCAGAGATCATATGGTAGAGAGGCGAGATCAGCCTACCGCCTGTGCGCCCTCCGCGTGTGTTCTGCCTATCGCACAGTCTCAGAAGAAGCGGCATTGGTTATAGCAGGAATGTGTCCATTTGACATCTTGGCACAAGAGTCCGTGCAGCAAGCTCCTGTGGGTCAGCGACAGAAGGACCTTCGCGACGAGTCGCGGCGAAGAAATACGCAGAAATGGCAACATCAGTGGAACACGGCGCAGAGCGGGCGCTGGACACATCGTTTGATCCCAGACCTTAAAGGCTGGATCAACAGAAGGTGGGGAGAAGTAGACTTCTACTTAACCCAAATACTAAGTGGACATGGGTGCTTCCGGGCATACCTTTACAGGTTTAAAAGGGACTCCTCGCCATTCTGCGAAACCTGTACAGATGTAGACGAGGACGCTTTTCACGTCTTCTTTGTATGTCCTCGGTTCGATAGGGATCGAGAGCAACTATCGACGGTGTTCGGTGAAAGACAGCGCAGCAGATGTAGGTAGTAAAAAATCGTACCTGTACCGTGACGACGTCGAACAATCGACAGACGATTGAGCCTAGTGCTCAAACCCTCCTCCCGACGAAAAACCTAACGGTAGTACCGGGCGGGCTAAAGGACGAGAAAGACGTGGTTTTAGTGAGGTTAAAGTCCCACACTGACGGGGTTTTGGCTTTCGATTTCCATCTCTATAATAAAAAAAAAAAAAAAATTAAAAAAAAAAAAAAAAACACACACACACACGCTGATTGGCGCTAACCTGTGAAGGTCGCAATTGAAGGTGCTCCCGCGACAGTTGGACAAAGAAAGAGCTCGGGGCTTCAGTGGCCGGCGCGTGCTGGCGTCCGTGGCTGCTGGAAGTGGTCGTGCCCCGCAGAGAGTCGTTTTCGAGTTGTGTTTATCGTGGATCGGCGTCTTTTTGGCTTTTTTGGCTTTCTTGCTAAAATTTTAATCACAAATAGCTGCAAATTTCGGAAGTGGTGAATTGCTATTGTTTTTGCTTGACTCGTGTGTTGCCCCGCCGACTAACCGTAAAGCTGACAGTGACAGTAACTGGGGTTATCGGCAGGTTGCTGAGAGTCAGCTGATCTTGTCAGCAAATAGTGTGATAGAAAGGGGCAGCTGAACTAAATCTGTTCCCATTCACAATAGTGCAAAACGTGGTTGCCAACTAATAAATATAATTAATTTTGACTGAGGTTACGTTTTAGCGATTAACAAAACAAAATAAACAAAAAATAAAAAAAAAAAAAATAAAAATTGAAAAAAAAAAAACAAAAATTAAATTAAAATTGTTTTTTTTTTTTTGTTTTGTTTATTTAACACTACATTGCCCAAGGAAGTCATTTTGACTGCTTTTTAATTTCAATTAGAAAAACAATTATGTATATAATGACGCAATTTCTTAGAATTTTGTGACTTTTTATACAACATTTAAATGCGTTTATTAATAACTGTAGTTACCTCCCCGCTCCTCATTTCCAGTACATATATATGTGTTATACCTATATTGCCCAAAAGCAGTCCTTTTGACTGCTTGGGAAATTTTAAAAAATCAAACGATTCTTATTATTAAATTGAGTAAATTTCTTATATGACTAGTTCGGCTCTGTATTGAAATAACAGTCTTCAATTTTTTCGATTACCGTCACATGATAACATACAAGTACAGTGTGTTTAGTTGTCTATTAGAGCAAACAAAAGAGAACTACCCAAAGCAGCCAAACAAACGAAGGATAACATACCTCGTTTTTCCACTCTGCTATATAAATCAGAGAATTGTGTTCTTACAATATATAAAAGCAAACCAAATAAAAAATTAGCTGTTCTTAGTTCTAAGCATAAATTTGTGAAAATTTTGCCGGAATCTATTCAATTATATAACAGCACAAAATTTGGATTTGACATGGCAGATCAAATGGCCAGAAAATATACAGTAAAAGCTAGTTCTCGTAGATGGCCCCTCCAAATATTTTTCAATATTTTAGATTTGGCTGCTATACAAAGAATCGACAGGAACACAAATACAATGAAAAGAGTTCTTGTTTCAATTAGCAGAACAGCTTTCCACCGAATACCGAGCTGCAAGACCGAAAAATTCATCAGAATATGAGGACCCACAAAGATCAACTGCAACATCATCAAATGCAACCCATTCAAACAAACGCAAAATTTGTCAAGTACGACTTTGTCACAACAACAAAACAAATAATACGAGTATATGTGAAAAATGCCAAATGTATGTTTGCGGAAGATGTACACGTAAAAAGATTTCCACTTTCATTTGCATTAAATGCACAAATATGTAATAATTCATTCTTTTTTTCCAAGTAAAATTCTGTTATGGTTAATAGTTACTAAAAACTTGTTCTATAACTGTAAATAATATACAAAATATTAAAAATGAATTTTAAACAAAATTCTTTACACATTACTTATTCTTTCACAATGCAGTCATTTTGACTGCTTTCGGGCAATATAGGTATATTCTAAGTTTCAGTCTTTCTAGTGTTAAACGCGTCGAGAGGGACGTATGGACTCGGGTCGTGACCCGTTGGCAAGAAGTCCGCCGCCGATGGGCATGGGGGTGGAGACTCGCTCAACCGCCAAAAATAGTCCGATAGTTGGGTCTTGGTCCCAAGATGTGCAAACTCCAACGCAGGCGAATGCGCCGTTGGATATAAGTGACTCGGGTAAAACCCCTAAATCGTTGGCGCCCTTGCCACCTGCTAGGAGAGCGCAGTCGTCGCCACCAGTTTTGCAGGTATGTAGTTCTATAAGTACTGTAAAACTTCTGGGCGAGAAAATAAAAGCGCTGACAGACATGTTGGAGGAAAACGTTGGCCCGAATGGCGCTAAAAGACGTTCGATACATCAGCCTATGAGGGACTTAGTGGCCGAAATAGCAGCTGTATACCAGCTGAACCAAACGACGCAAACGTCGCCATTGCTGAGGGCGCAAGTTGATGGGTCGAAGAGGACGAGGGCGCTGTGCAACGAACAGGAAGCAGCGTCGCCTAATCCAAAAAAGAGAAGAGACACGAAGGCAGCGAGTTTGACAGGAGGCAAACAAACCCAACGGGACACGCGAACATCCGTAGAGCAAACGAGCGCTCCGATTAACGGGCAGGCCAGAACTGGCGCGGCATTGCCAAGTTCCGAATGGAAGACGGTTCCTCCCCGCTCGCGGGTTCTAAAAAAGCAATCGCGCCCGGAGGCAATTGTAGTGCAGACTGCAGGCAAAAACACTTATGCCGATGTCCTGAATAATAATAATTGACTGGCACGACAGCCCGCTTACGCGAGACTAAGGCCTAGCTTCCCGCAACCACCCGTGTTGTGCGTGTGAATTTGTACGCGGGTTGAAGGGACCTACAGTTTTATGCCGGCTCCGAACGGCAGGTTGGGAGCTTTTTCATAAGCAATTTTTACTCTCAGAGGTTTGCCATTTCCAGCTGAGAGGACAGCCACCGAAAGAGAAATCGAGTTTTCCCGTTATTTTTTTTTAGGTGTTATTACAGGCAGTATTTGAACCTGAGGTTGCTGCCTTCGACTCGCGGTCCAACGCACTAACCAACTGAGCCACGGCGGCTGCCGATGTCCTGAGAAGTCTAAAAAACGACCCGGAGACAAAAAGCATGAGTGATATGGTGAGCAAAATCCGGAAGACTGCTAAAGGCGAATTACTCCTCCAATTAGCAAAGTCAGCAAGCGCGGAAAGTGAGAAATTTGAGGCCGTAGTTAAGCAAGTGCTGGGCGATAGTGCGGTTGTGCGGAAACTAACCCCAGAAGCTCAAATAGAGATTAGAGATATCGACGAAATAACAACAAAGGATGAGATCTTCGATGCGCTTCGCACACACTTCGAAGATGCAGGTATTCTGCCAGCAGCGATAAAGTCGATAAGACAAGCGTATGGTGCCACGCAGACGGCAAGCCTCACATTGCCAGCATCAACAGCAAAGAAACTACTCGATATTGGAAAAATCAGAATAGGCTGGGTGGTGTGCCGGATTCGCGCCAAGATCCAGCCGCTGCAGTGTCACAAATGTCGAGACTTTGGGCACTTGGCAAAGGCATGCCCAAATGCAGAGGACTTTACGGGGGCGTGTTTCAACTGCGGCAGTAAAGACCACAGGGTTAAAGACTGCAACATAGAGCGTAAGTGTCGGCTTTGTGCAAAGCATTACAGCGCGGACTTGAACCATCTTACGGGCAGTAGGAAATGCCCATTCTTCCATGAGGCTGTGAAGAAGGCTAAGAAATGATGCGCTTGCTTCAATTAAATTTGAATCATTGCAACGCAGCGCAAGAGTTGCTCCATCAAACAATACGCGATGAAAATATACAGGTCGCGATATTGAGTGAGCCTTATAAAGTGAAGGGCGATAGCTCATGGGTTTCTGACACTTCCCAAAAAGCAGCTATCTGGAGCTGTGGAGCAAAACAATTGGAAATAACGCCAATTGCATCTGGGACTTGCTTCGTCTGTGCTAAAGTGGCAGATATTTTCATATACAGTTGCTACATTCCTCCAAGCGTCCATCTAGAAGAGTTTCAAGCCATTATAGACAAACTGGTTAGTGATGCCAACGGAAAGTCACCGTTATTGGTTGCTGGAGATTTTAACGCGTGGGCCGTTGAATGGGGCTGCCGCAAGACGACAGCAAAAGGAAAGACGTTGCTCGACGCATTTTCAACCCTAAATGTGAACTTAATGAACACGGGGAACCAACATACGTTCAGCAAAAATGGGGTTGGGTCAGTCATTGACCTAACTTTCGTTAGCAGCGGCCTGTATTTACACTCGACTTGGCGCCTGAGTGAGGTTTACACCCACAGCGACCACCAGGCAATAATATGTGACCTCAAGAGCAATACACGAATGGCGCTTCAGAAACAGCGACCGAGATCTCCACGAAGTGGGTGGAAAGTTGCGTCGCTAGACAAAGCTATGTCGATGTCGGATATGAGCTCGTCGGTGCAACAAACAGCAATCAACATTGTGACAAGGGCAAGGCAAAGCGACAACTTTTCGGCGCTGCAAACGCAGTACAGAAATCTGCGGAAGAAATTTAAAAAAGCGATCGAAACGAATAAGCGTCAGTGTTTCCAGAAGCTCTGTGAGGACACAGAAATCAACCCTTGGGGCTTAGGCTACAAGGTGGTCACAAAAAAGTTAAAGAGCAATAAACAAGCTCAACCGAAGTGCCCTCACCTGCTGCAGAATATTGTGTACACACTATTTCCAACCCAGCCAGCATTCGTTCGCGAGGACGTTCGGTGACAGCCCACTGCAGTACGCAGAAGTGTCCGCTGGGGAATTACTACAAGTAGCGGAACGGTTTAAGGACGATAAAGCGCCTGGCCCGGACAGTATCCCAAATGCAGTGCTGAAGCTGGCTATTAAGCAGCAAACGTCATCGTTCGCTGCAGTTTTTAACAAATGCCTGTCTGAGGGAGTCTTCCCGGACATTTGGAAACGCCAGCGCTTGGTATTATTGCCAAAAACGGGAAAAATAACGGATAATCCGTCTGCCTACCGCCCCATCTGCATGCTGGACACGGTCGGAAAAATCTTGGAGAAAGTCATAGCAAACCGGCTTCTTTCCGCAATCGACGAAGGTGGCGGACTTTCCGAAATGCAGTTTGGTTTCCGGAAGGGGAAATCCACCATAGACGCGGTCAAGGTGGCAGTAGACTTAGCGCAAGAGGCAATCAGTGGTGAGCGATGGCTGGGTGGCTCTAAGAAATACTGTCTCGTAGTCACGCTAGATATAAAAAACGCGTTTAACTCGGCCAATTGGACTCAAATTCTGTCAGTATTAAGAAGACGAAATGTCCCAAAATACCTCCGGAAGATTATGGAAAGCTATTTTACGAACAGGCGACTTTTCTATGATACAAAAGATGGCGGCAAAAAGTATCTAGTCACTGGCGGAGTGCCGCAAGGCTCGGTGCTGGGTCCCCTATTATGGAATATAATGTATGACGATGTGCTGAGGTTAAGCGTGCCGCCAGAAGTCAAAATAATCGGATTTGCAGACGATATAGCTGTGGTGATAGTAGCCAAACACACGACGCAGATAGTGAGTACCGCAAACAAGACGGTGCGAACCATAAAAGAATGGCTAAGCAGCGTAGGCTTGACACTAGCTGAGCACAAGACGGAGGCAGTCCTTATTAGTAGCCGAAAGAAAAAGGAGTCGGTCACGTTCATGGTAGGCGAACACTGCATAACGTCGAAAGCGGTGGTAAAGTATCTTGGCATACTATTGGACTCAAGGCTTAACTTTAAAGACCATCTTGAGTACTCGAGCGATAAAGCGGCAAAAGTCGGAACTGCGCTGGCAAGACTTATGGCCAATGTGAGAGGGCCAAAGCAGCGCCGTAGACTGCTGTTTGCAGGTGTGGTAAAGAGCGTGCTCCTCTACGGTGCACCAATATGGGCGAAAGCGCTCAATACAAAAGCATACGCGAAGGAAGTCAGAGCCGTATATCGCCGGTCCGCTCTCCGCGTATGCTCCGCGTTCCGTACAGTGTCAGAAGAAGCGGTACTTGTCATCGCGGGAATGTACCCAATTGACATATTGGCACAAAAGCAAATTCCCGACGCAGCAGAGCAGCAGCGGAAAGACAAAGATGTGGTGCGACAGAGCAGCCTCCGAAGTTGGCAGAGTAGGTGGGACGCGGCCAAATCAGGGCGTTGGACACACCGCCTTATACCTGACATAAAAGTGTGGATCGGCAGGGCAGGCGAAGAAGTCGACTACTACCTGACCCAAATTATGAGTGGCCACGGGTGCTTTAGAGCTTACCTGCACCGGTTTAAACGGGAAAATTCACCCTACTGCGACGCCTGTGAAAACCTGGAGGAAGATGCCTACCACGTGTTCTTTATCTGCCCACGCTTTGACACGCTGCGCGAGAGCTTGGCCGATACCTTGGGAGAGTGGCCAACACCAGAGAACTAAGTGACGCAAATGACGTCGTCGCAAGAAAAGTGGAACGCAGTGTGCAACATGGCGGCTAGTGTTATTACTAGTCTTAGAGTGGCAGAAAGGTGGCGGAACCGGAGGTAATTGTATGTAGTACGAGAACGGTTGACGATTATGAACTACAACGGACGATTGAGCTTAGTGCTAAACCCTCCTCCCGACGAAAAACCTGATGGTAGTACCGGGTGGGCCAAAGGACGAGAAAGAGATGGTTTTAGTGCGGTTAAAGTCCCACACTGACGGGGTTTTGGCTTTCGATGCTTTCCATCTCTATAAATAAAAAAAAAAAATAAAAAAAAAAAACACACACACACACACACAAACACAAACAATGGCGCGTCGCAAAGATAGCAAAAAGCGAAAGCCTGCGTACTGGTGGAACTGCGACATTGCGGCGATACGCGCGCAGTGCAACCGTGCGAGAAGATTATGCCAACGCGCACAAGGCACAGACGGCTTTGCACATTATAGAGAGGCGTACAAAGCAAAACGCAAGCTGCTTAAAAATGCTATACGCGATAGCAAGCGCAAAATTTTCATAGAGCTGTGCAATGAGGTGGAAAATAATCCATGGGGCTTTGCCTATAAGCTAGTGCTCAAAAAGCTAAAGAGCACAGCGCAGCCAACGTGCCCAGAACTGCTAGCGCGCACTGTCGACACTCTGTTTCCTGAGCATCCTGCGTTTGACAGAGCTCGTATGGACGCACATCCGGAAAACGTCCCGGAAGTCACCGCAGAGGAAATAGAAGAGGTGGGCAGCAAATTACCGACAAAGAAAGCACCAGGGCCAGATGGCGTTCCAAACGCGGCGCTTAAAAGAGCCATAGCCTGCAACCCTACCGTGTTTGCTAACGTGTACAACACGTGCTTCCATGATGGTGTCTTTCCGAGCATCTGGAAGACGCAGCGGCTGGTGCTCATACCAAAATCCACGAACCGAGCCTCACCGACTGCATACCGCCCGCTCTGCATGCTCAACAACGCAGGCAAGTTGTTCGAGCAGCTTATCAAAAGTCGGCTAGAGGCATGCGTTGACGGACAGCTGTCTGAATATCAGTTCGGTTTCAGAAAGAGGCGTGCGACAGCAGAAGCAATCGGGGTGGTGAAAGTAATTGCCGAAAAAGCCATCAATGGCAAGCGTTGGCTAGGCGGCTGCAACGAATACTGCTTGGTAGTCACATTAGATGTTAAAAATGCCTTCAATAGCGCTAAGGAAATTCTCAACGCTCTGAGCAGATTCCAGGTACCTAGCTACCTATACAACATTGTGTCTGACTACCTGCATCGTACACCGCAAGGTCACAGCCGGAGTGCCACAAGGGCCCGTACTAGGCCCCCTGCTGTGGAACATTATGTACGACGGCATACTGCGCTTGCCCGTCCCGAAAGGCACAACAATTGTTGGCTTTGCCGACGACATTTCTGTTGTCGTAGTCGCCAAAACACTAGCGACGATCGTCCGCTCTGCAGAGAACGCGGCATTCGCAGTGCAGGAATGGCTGCGCGCCAAGTCGCTGACCCTGGCAGCGCATAAAACAGAAGCCGTCTTAATCAGCAGCCGCAAAGCGGTCGAACGAGTCTCGATACGGGTTGGAGACAGCCTGATCGAATCTAAGCCAAACGTGAAGTACCTCGGCGTACTAATCGACCACCGTCTGTGCTTCCGCGACCACGTTGATTATGCGAATAAAAAAGCAGCAACAACAACCACAGCGCTGGCCAGAATTATGGCAAACCGCGCCAGCACTGCAGACAGCTACTCACCGGCGTGGTCCATTCTATTGTATGGAGCAACAATATGGATGGACGCCTTCAAACGCGACACGTATGTAAGCGGCATGAAGTCGACATACCGTCGATGCGCTCTCAGGGTGTGCTCAGCGTACAGAACAGTGTCGGAGGACGCTGCCCTGGTGATAGCGGGGCTGGTCCCACTCGACCTGGCTGCGAATCAGCAAACTACAGTGCTGGCGACAAGGCGCGAGCACCCCGACACGGAGAGCAACACACTCAAGCGCAAAATTTGGCAACAATGCGTAGCCCAATGGCAAGAAAGGTGGGACAGCGCGCCAAACGGAAGGTGGACACATCGCCTTATCCCCAATCTGGCCACATGGCTAGGCCGGACACACGGCGAGGTAGATTTCTATCTGACGCAAATTCTCAGCGGCCATGGGTGCTTTAAAGCGTACCTGCACCGATTCGGGAACGAAATCGACTCCTACTGCGAGCTCTGCGGCCCAGGAGCACAGGAGGATGCGGAGCACGCCCTCTTCACCTGCCCGCGATTTGAACAACAGAAAAGCAGAATGCGCGAGGCTCTGGGCCACAACGTCGGGCCGGAGGACCTTGTGCCACACATGATCGCATCCATAGATGCCTGGAAAGCGGTGTGCACCATGTCCGCACACATCCTACAACAGCTACGCAGAAGCGAGCAGCAACGACGGACTCACGAACGCGAACAAGCTGCCGCGTAATGCGACACTAAAGCATAAAACACGTACAGAGAACAGGAACGGAACCCCGACGTGCTGACGACAAGGACAACTGACGATAGTGACATAGACGCTTCGAGCAAATTGCTCAATCCGCCTCCCGACGAAATACCTGACGGTAGTACCGGGGGGAAATACGGACACGAGAGAGATGTTATTAGTGTGTTAAAGTCACACACTGACGGGGAGTGGGCTTTCGATGCTTTTCATCTCTATAAAAAAAAAAAAAAACAAACACATACAACAACAAATATTTAAAAATTATAATAATACAAACATTATTTAGAAAACAAAAATATATACACAATATATACAATATATACATAAAAAAAAAAACACATTCCCACGCCCTTATCACCAAAACAAGCACGCGCCACCACACACCCCTTATCAACGGCAACAACAACAAACAGGCACCAATTTTTCACACACTGATAAGAAATTACAACAACAACAACACCACTTTTTCACACACTGATAAGCAATTACAACAAAACGTTTTCCCACACACTCATAACAAATTACAACAACAACAACACTTTTCCCCCACACTTATAAGAAATTACAACAACAACAACACACAAACAACCATTTTCGCACACTGATAAGAAATTACTACAACAACAACACACAAAACACTTTTTCCCACACTGATAAGAAATTCCTCCTTTTCATCTGTTCCAGAAACCCCCAATCCATACTACTAATAGGGTACACTTCGGGTCATTTGCTGAAGCAATCCATTACCACCAGCACATATTTGTTGCCTTGAGTGCTAGTTGGGAATGGGCCGGCGACGTCCATAGCAATCCGCTCGAAGGGCGCTCCCACGTTGTACTGCTGCATGCGGCCTCGAGATCTTCTTGTCGGCCCTTTCGCGACTGAACATCGGTCGCAGCTCTTAATCCACTCGGCTACAGACTCCTGACATCCTACCCAGTAGAATCGTCTTTTTATTTTGGCGACGGTTTTGGTGATGCCCAGGTGCCCTCCACTGGAGTCGTTATGGTATGCCTCGATGACCTCGTTGATTCTGCAT
The DNA here is from genome assembly GCA_963668005.1 of Melieria crassipennis. NCBI lineage: Eukaryota > Metazoa > Arthropoda > Insecta > Diptera > Ulidiidae > Melieria > Melieria crassipennis. Next base: position 42,293,015 of record OY764963.1, on the reverse strand, counting down.
TTCGGCACTACCATTAGGGAGTTGCTGGTCCGACCATCCGCGCTCTCCCATTCGCGGTACAGGCATCCTTCTTTCAGCTGCAAACTTTTCCACTGTGCTTGTTCCACTTAGCGATCGGGCTTTCACCGGCCATCTCCTGCCAGTCTGGACGTGCGCCTTGCTCCTTGCCTTCGACGATTTTTGCAAGATCCGCATCCTCACGCTGGTCCTTTTGTAGCCTCTCCGCAGACCACTCTTCCTCTGGCATAACGCTTACCAACCGGACGTCCACTATCTGTTCTTTGCTTTCGGTTCGCGAGCACTGCCTGCATTCGACTTTACACGGACGGCGTGACAAGGCATCGGCATTTCCATGGCTACTGCCCTTGCGATGCTCTATCGTGTAGTCGTAGCTCTGCAGTCGCTCGATCCACCGCGCCAATTGCCCTTCAGGATCCTTAAAGTTCAGGAGCCATCTCAATGCCGCATGATCTGTGCGCAGGCGAAACCTTTGTCCATACAGATATTTGTGGAAGTGTTTTACGCAGTAAAACTAAGAGACACAAAAGAGTTAGTTCACCATTATCAAAGGGAGTCTGCAGACTGCAGAGAAGAAAGCAGATTATTGTCTAAAATATAGTTTGAAATCTGTTCTGCCATTAGAGATTCGCATACTTTAGAAAGGGCTGGCAATATACTAATCGGCCTATAATCACTAGGAGATGACGCAAGAGCTTTCTTTGCAATGGGCAATATGATAGCTTTTTTCCATGCTGCTGGAAAACATCCACTTGCAAAACAGTGATTTATTATATGCGTGAGAGGACTAATAATAAACTGCAGCACGAGTTTAAGAAACTTTAAAGGGATTCCATCATCCCCAACAGCACTCGATTTAATGCCCATAATCGATTTTATTGCAGCCGCCGTGGCTCAGTTGGTTAGTGCGTGCGACCACGAGTCGAAGGCAGCGACCCAGGTTCAAATACTGCCTGTAATAACACCTAAAAAAATAACGGGAAAACTCGTTTTCTCTTTCGGTGGCTGTCCTCTCAGCTGGAAATGGCAAACCTCTGAGAGTAAAAATTGCTTATGAAAAGCGGGAAGCTAGGCCTTAGTCTCGCGTAAGCGGGCTGTCGTGCCAGTCAATTATTTATTATTATGTTTTACGCAGTCCAATACCGCCAGCAGTTCTCTCCGTGTCACACAGTAGTTGAGTTCTGGTTTCGATAGAATCCTACTGTAGTACGCTATCACTTGTTCCTGGTCGTCTATTATCTGTGATAGCACACCGCCAATACTATTCCCGCTTGCATCTGTATCCAACACAAACATCTCCCGAGGCACGGGGAGCACTGCACAGTTTTTCCTTCAGACGTGCAAAAGCCTGTTCCTACTCCCCGTTCCACTCGAAAGCTTGGCTCTTTTTCGTCAGTTTGTGCAAGCTGCTGGCTATGTCCGCGAATCCCGGAACAAATCGGCGGTAGTATGTGCACAGGCCCAAGAAACTGCGGAGTTCGTGTAGATTGCGTGGCCAGGGCCACTCCTTCACCGCCGTGATTTTGTCTTCATCCGTATGTACTCCGCGGGCGGAAACCTTGACCTCCGCGGGCGGAAACTTGACCTCCTTTTGGAACAGCGAGCACTTCTTTGGGTTGAGTTTAAGCCCAGCTTTCTGTATCCGCTCGAATACCTCCTCCAGCTTTCCCAGGTGGTCGTCGAAGCCTTTACCCATCACGATTATGTCGTCGAGGTACACCAGGCACGTCCGCCAATGCAGCCCTTTTAGCACGCGTTCCATTAGCCGCTCGAATGTTGCTGGTGCGTTGCAGAGTCCGAACGGCATGACGGTGAACTGCCACAAACCATCGCCAACACTGAAAGCCGTTTTCTCCTTGTCCTTGTCTGCAAGCTCTACCGGCCAATAGCCGCTGCGTAAGTCGAGCGTGGAGAACCACTGCGTGTCTGACAGCGTGTCCAGGGTGTCATCGATCCGAGGTAATGGATAACTGTCCTTCTTGGTCACATCATTGAGTTTCCGATGGTCCACACAAAACCGGGTACTGCCATCCTTTTTCTTGACTAGCACGACCGGCGAGCACCAGGGGCCCGAAGAAGGCTCTATGACCTTTTCTTTCCGCATGTTTTCGATCAAATTTGTGACCTCTTCCCTCTTGGCCAGAGGAACTCGTCTTGGCGGTTGGCGGATCGGTTTTACACTTCCGGTGTCGATGTTGTTCTTCACTACGGCTGTTCTTCCGCCTGCTTCTGCCGCAAATATTGACCCATAGTGCAGCAGGAGTGACCTCGCCTTCTGTTTCTGCTTGGCCGTCAACTCGCTGCTCCACTGGTTCTCCTGCGGTATGACGTCCATGTTGAAACCGTTCTTCCTATTCCCTCCAGGTGGGCTACTCTCGCAATTGACCATGGCTACAGCTTCCTTACACTCGCCAATTACCTCGTCTTTACCGACATATCTGGGTGCATTCAGGGGGTTCAGTATTCTAACTGGTATTCTTAGGTTCCACTAATGTACGTCAGATGATGATGTTGTCGTGTCCTTGTTTCGGTGCTTCCACAACCCACAGCCGACTCGTCCCTTCGTCCTCGTCCACCTTTGCCCACACAATCGCCTCAGAATTCGCTGGTATCCTCCGGTGTTGACACGATACAACCTTCCTTACCGCCACGCTTCGCTCATAGCCGGTGCGCAGCGGGAATTCAACGTTGGCATACCTCAGCACATTTTTTTTCAGGTCCAGCGTAAAACCGTGCCTAACCATGAAATCCACGCCGATAATCACGTCGTCCATATCCGCGACGATGAACTCATGTTCCAGGCTGCTGGTGCCGATAGCAATCGTTTTTGTAACTTTTCCTCTTACCGGCGCACGATTGCCAGTCGCAGTCCGCAGCTGTATGCCATGCAGCGGTTCCCAGCTCTTCAGCAGCTTCCTTTTTATGATCGAATATGACGCTCCAGTATCCAGTGTCGAACTATAGTAGCAGATGTCTTATACGGATATGAAGCAAATGGCGCAAAAAAGGTGGCTGCAAGACCTTCCAAGACAACTATATCCTCAAATCCAGACCCTCCTAAGACGAATTTACCACCATCAGGGATTCGTTTTGACCAAATTGGTCATTGGCCAAAGTTTTTGGATAGAACAGGCAAAAAAAATTTGTAAATCTCCAGGTTGTACTTCATCAACACAGGTTGATTGTATTAAATGCAACTTATATTTGTGTTTCAGCAAACACCAAAGACTGTGTTTTTACTTTTCACAATAAATAATGAATATGCTGTATTTTCGGCAGCCCCGCCTGGAGGCGGGCTACCTTTAAACACGCCTAGAGACGAAACTATTCGCCTGAGACAAAAAATAATATCATTTTCTTCTTTCTCATGACGAAATTAACCAACTGTAATTTTTTTACAGCAATACAAAATTGGCCTGCTAGATGGTTAAACTTTACTTACCAGGTTTTTCCACAGCTGCGCCTGTGGGCCCAGGCCTGGTCCACAGCATTCTTGTTCGCGTGCAACGCACTGCTTATGTCCCAGATCCTGGGCCACTTCTGTACTTCCTTGGCCAGCTGGTGCTTATCCGCACTTGTGAAATTGTACGCGCGCTTCTGGCGTTTTGAGCTCGTAGTGGATTCCATTCTGAAATTAGTAAAATTACATTTGAAATACATAAAAACAAATTAAATTGAAAGTTTACTTACTTTTGTCACTGCAGCTGTCACTTTTCCTTTAAGAAATAAATAGGTACACATATGTTTCTTGCCGAAATCAGTGTTGCCATTTCACTTTTCAATGAAAAAAAGTGCGTACACCTTAAGTAAATTTGACGCAAGGAAATTTCCTTGAGCATTTCCTTAGCTTTTTTTTATATGAAGTTTTCACTTTTCTTGAGAGCTGCGTACCAACCTTAAACTTGCGCACACAAATTCGCTGGTGTCAAATGGCAGCACTTGAAGTCGCCACGGTGCGCTATGCGCAACCACCTGAGTGAGCGGAGTGACATATGATGCCACCCACCCATGCGGTAGCCACCCATGTGGTAGATCTACCACATTTATTTTTAAAATCAAGTTTCTACCACATCTACCACGGAGGGCTTAAAATATACCAAATTTTTGTGGAACATACATTTTTCTATTAACCAACCTATTACTCCAAGTAAATTAGAGCTTTATGTTGTAAAATTTATGTTAGGGCTGCATTGAACATTATAAGTGAAAATGTGCAAAAAAAACTTATGTGGTAGCACTCTCATCACTTCGAAAGCAGTGCACTACAAATAGTTGACAGTTTGACAATTGTTTTGGCGGCAGGTGCAATTAAAATAGAAACATTTCTAAAAGAGTTGAATCATTTTTGCCTTTATTTTTTAGTAACGTTTAGTTTTTTAGAATATCGCATGGCGATGGCAATGCGCTTGGACGGGATGAAGTTTTACCACGCAAAGTTGTGCCTGCTGCTGAAATTTGCGAGTCCGAGCTCCCAAAAAAGAAAAAAATATAGTCAATAATACAAAAAACAATGGGAAGAAACACGGCACAGGTTAAAGTGCATAGAAGAACGTAAAATACAATTAATGTACAAATACAATGAAATACAATAAATGTACAAATGCAATAAAATACAATTAATGTGCAATACAAAAAATCTACCACATTTCATTCAAATCGACCACATTTCTTTTCACCGAGTCTACCACATAAATGAAAAATTAAGTAAGCACACTGGATGCCACCTACCGCATTGCAATGCCTCAAAACTGCAACGCGCATTATGCCGGCTCTTTGGCGGCATGCGGAGCGATCGGAAGATGTCCGAGGCCGTTTAGCGCAGGCCACTGACCCATTTGCGAATGTGCTGACGCAGAAGAATAGACCCAGGTCGCTGATTGGACAAGCGGAAATTATCGTGGAAAGGGAGGCGGAGTATGGAAATGTATTAGAGTATAACAGTTATATTTTAGTATATAAGACCCAAAAATTCTAAATAAACTTCAACTTCTTGTTCGATATTCAAAGTGCCTGGTGGCATTGTTTTATTTAACTACAAGTTCGCAAGATCGGCTTTACGGAGCCAGACTCCTGGCAGGATCGCCATGTGGTGTTAAAAGAGTTTGTGAGCAGGTGGATTTATTTTGGCCTATGTTTATACGGCGGGCCGCGCCAATACTAGTCTGCAAATTCGTACAAATTATCCGTACCCAAACAGACCTATAATTACCCGCTGAAAGCGTAGCCGTCAATATAAACACTTTTTATTTATTTATTTATTTACTCATTAAATAATCTAGAAATGCATTATACCATACAGATTATGTAGCTCTACAATGAGACCAATACAGTTAATTACTATGCAATTAATTCCTTGAATAATAGCTTAAAGTTATTTTTAGAACTGGAAAAGTCAATTGCCAAAGAATTCGAGAGTATATCTAATTCTTTTAAGGCTCTATATATGGGAGCATGGGAAGCGTACACAGTTCTGACGCATTCAAGGAAAAATATATCATTACTCCGAAGGCTTCTAGTAGCAATATGAAAGGAAATGCGCTCAAGCAGGCATGGAGAATCAATCACTCCACTTATAATATCGAAAACAAAGGAAAGTGAAAGGATAACCCTCCTACTCTGTAGTGACTTTAAGTTGATTACACTGTGCGACAATTTTGGGGTCATGGAATCTGACCTGGACCATTAGTCGGTAGTACTGGTATAGAGTAACAAAAGCCTAGCTGGGTTTTGCAAAGTTAGTTGCCTTTTAAAAGTTACAGCCGTCTAAAGTTTGTATGTGTTAGTGTTGTTTCGAAATCAGCTTTCCTTTATAAGTCGTAAGATATTCAACATTTTTTATTGCTGTCTTCGGCAAATTTGCAGCTAATGTTTAGATTGACAAATTTTGTGAACATTCTATAACCAACAAATTATACTTGCCCGAAATTTCAGCGGTCAAACTTAAAAAATTCGCCTTTTTCTGGTTTTCGATACAAAACTACTTGTTTTTCATTTTAGTTATATTGAAACAATAAAGCATTTGTATTGCCAAAAATGAAAAAAATTATTTTCAACCCTTTAAGTTACAAAGACTGTCTTTTTGTTTTAAAAATAAATCAACATTATCAGAAGTTTAAGAAGTTTGAAAAATAAAGATGCTAAAAAAGTTTCGCGGTGTACGAAACAAGTAATTGTGGCGTGAAAGGGTTTAAAACAAATGTTTGTATTTTTTGCAATTTCTACTGGATCCTGTTTGTGTAAGTTAATAAAATGTGCTGGTATTTGGTTGATTTTTACTTTATTGCGGCGAGCAATTTGGCTGCGCCTTTCTTGAGTGAGTTCTGACTTAAAACTAAACTCCCCGATACAAAACGTTCCTTAGTTTACCCTGCTCCCGGAACCTGCTGACCGCGCATTATGGTGTGTGGCCGTGAACCGTTGCTGGCTCTGCTGCGACCACCCGAACTCCGCTGATTACGCAGAACGTGCGGAGTATCGGGTTTCGTCCGTTCACTGACCGACCAGCGCAAACGGTTGCTGTCGATATTGCACCGTCAGCGCCTACCGGCAGCCACAGTCCAGCTGCGCTACACTCTTTGTTGGCCGCTGGTCAGGTCCGCCACTAGCGCCTTCTCGGAGGGCGCTGGTTGCGGACAATTTGGTGTTAACTTTTCCCTTCCTAAGTGAGGGGCGTCCGCGATCCTCTTCGGTATTTCTCGTAGGGCGACGTCCACAGCTTTAGCGGCCGCTCGTCTCCTCCAAATAACCACTGCCTGCCAGATAGCCAGAAGTACCACTATGCTAGATACTGCGCAAGCAAATACCGTTGTTTTTGAGACAACCTCTTGCCGTAGATTTTCGATATGGTTGACGTTTTGCAGATTCAGGTCATGCAGATAAGGTAAGCTCAGAACCTCAAGTTCATCCTTCAGATTAATTTGGGGAAATGCCGGTGCTTCTGGTTTTCGTTTGGACTCGGAATTCATGTTTCGGAACACCGTACCGTTGACTTCGACTTGATTTTGGAAGGTAAGTAGGTACGTCCCCTTAACGGTTCTCACTGCCTGACTTTCACCCTTCACGTGGGCTACTTGGTTGTTGATGACGAGGATACCGTCGTCGACCTCAATTATGGCACTCCGGTTGTTGAAGGTTGTACTGCAATTCGCCACCCCACCAGAGACAAGTTGTTGGCCACACGTTTTGACCTCGATTTTCTTGCAGAAGGTCGTTGTTACTGAGCGTTGGCAATCGACAGCGTAGACGTCATTTCCGCATTTAGCCACGTTGTTGGTTTGCCCAAAATGTAGGATCCTATTTCCATGTTGGACTCCAAAAAGACTTAATTTCTTACATGTTAACATAGGTTTTGGATATTTTATAATAAACACTAAATACTCCTTATTTTGTAATACCTTAACACTAGATATCCCCATTACTTCTGTTATTGTAAAATTCGTAGAGTGCTCGTTTACAATTTTATCAATGTCTTGACTATCTAATATGACTGGATTAATTACATTTATCTTGGCTAAAGTTACTGAAATTATGATTGTTTCCAAATTTGATATTATCATTCTATTTCTGGCTAAGAGCGTTTCATAAAGGTGGCCTGTGTCAATTTCCTCTATCTTCTTAATGCCAATAATTTTGTTAACGGTATTGGTTAATTCTAAAATTTTAAGTTGGATGCGGGTATTTATTTCATACTGTTTGTTGTTTGAATCAATTAGCCTGTCCTGTCTCGTCTGTAGTTTCTGAAAGTCATCAAAGTCGGGCGTACCAGCTACCGCCTTCAGAGCCGTACCAAGGAAGTTAATGCTCCTTGCGTGTCGATGATGGATCCCGACTGTCTGCAGCAAGGTCTCAATATGGCCCGTGTCCGAGTCCAATAATTTCCTCATATGTGATTGAGGGAAAAACTCAGAAAGTCTCCTTGTCTCGTCTATTGTTGAAGCATAAAATGTTAGGTTTGTAAAGTGCATCAGGTAGTCATATTGTTCCCATATTATTGCCTCCCCGTCCATGATTGGTATGTAGTCCGAGTTGGTGTAGTCAATTAGTTTCATCGCCTCAGTCATTGTAATGGAGAATATGATTTCCAGTAACCTAATCGTAAGAAACAAATGAAATTAGCATTTTTTGTTAGTGAATCTTAAGGAGGTCTTAAATTATCTTTATGGACCCTCCTCCCCTTTATGAGAACGGTGGTGCCAAGGTCTTCTTCAACAACCTGTTCTACATAGAGGGGGGTCAACTTGTTTCCCAATCTTCTGTTTGTTTTCACTAAGACCTTGTCACCAGCGTTATATGTCCGGTTTTCCCTATCCTTGTTATGGGTTTCTAGGTTGGTTCTCTGAACTTTTTCAATTTTCCGTCTTATTTCCTCGGTCAGTGGCGATGTGGAGTGAAGAACATCAATTGGTCTCTTGTTAGTAACCGAATGTATGGACTTGTTATATTCAATAGTTGCTAAAAGAATCAAATCATCCGTGTCATCCAGGTTTTTTTCGAGCTTTAGGCACCTAGCTATCTCTGTTAGAGTACTATGGAACCGCTCAACCTGGCCGTTCGACGTGCTGTGCAACGGTGGGGCATTAGCTATTTCCACGTTAAAATGATTCCAAAGGATGGTTTTTATGGTCTGCGAATTTAGTGATTTTTCGTTGTCACAGTAAACTGTCTTGGTTCCCGAGAAAAAATTCATAAGTTGTAAAATTTGTGATTTTATATCGGTAATAGTCCTAGATGCGATTTTTTGCACCACCGTGAATTTGGAAAATTTATCCAAGCAAGTTAGGAAATATTTTTTGTCCGTGGAAAATATATCAATATGGAGTATTTCCCCCGGGTGGGATGGTATTGGTGTCTCCGCAATAGCATGTTTCTTCGGGTGTCTGTCATATTTCGCTTTCGAACAAATTTTGCAATTAAGAACCACTTCTTTTGTTTTTTTCTCCATTTTCGGAAAAAAATAGTCGTTCAATATTTGTTTAACGTTTTCTTGTACTGCCCTGTGGGCTCGATTGTGTTCAGCAACTACAATCTTATTCTGGTCCGATATGTCATAAATGTCTGTTACCATTTTCTGCGTGTGGCGGAATTTTACTGCTGGGTATAACTCAACCAGCCTACCTTGGATTCGTGCTAGGACTGGTAGGCTACAGTGGATAGCATTTACTTCACTATCATTTATAACTTCCTGGAGTGTTCTCATCAAAAATTCGTCCTCGGAAAAAGAAATTACGTGTCTTTTTTTGGTACCGAATACAATAAATGATCGTTTCGATTGAAGCTCGCTTTCTTCTATTATAATTTGATTTGTAAAACAATTAACTGGTTTTACGACAGATTCAATAGTGTAGGTCCGAGATTCCTCACTATGAATAGTAGCGCAGTCTGAACTTGTGTCCACGTTTATCATATTCATGTGTTGTCTGGACAATGCGTCCGCAACATGATTTTCTTTACCGGGCTTATAGTGAATTCTCGCGTTATAATCTTCTATAAGCGCCTTCCACCTTTTTATCTTGGCGTTAGGGTTTTTGTCCGAGACCGCAAATGTTAGTGGTTGGTGATCAGTGTAAATGTCCAACTCTTTCACACCGTAAAGGTAATTTCTTAGGCTCTTTAAAGCCCAAACAATCGCAAGCAGTTCTCTTTCATTCGTTGCAAAATGTTCCTCATTTTCCCTAAGTGTTCTCGATATCATTGTGATAGGTTTTCCACCCTGAGAGAGTACCGCACCTATACCACGAGACGATGCGTCTGTCGTTAGACTAAATGGTTTATTAAAATCCGGGTAGGTCAGCATGACGTCCTCCGATGAGAGTACTTCTCTGAGTCTGTTGAAGGCTTTAAGGCTTTCCGAATTTAAGTCAATTTTAATTTTTTTGGACTGACTGGCGCTAACCTTGCCATTATCACCTCTTAGGATATCCGTGAGTGGTTTTGCTATGCTTGCAAAATCTCTTATAAAGCATCTGTAGTAACTCGCGAGACCCAAGAACGATCGGAGTCCGCGTAAGGTGGTAGGTTGTTCATAATTTTTTATGGCGTTGACCTTTTCAGGGCATGATTTCACCCCTCCCCTTGCTACTATAAATCCTAAATACTCGACTTCAGTTTTGAAGAACTTCGACTTTTCAACCGAGACCCTCATATTGGCTTCATAAAGGTTCCTTAAAACCCAATCCACATCTTTCACATGTTGGTCCATGGTTTTTGAGTAGATGATAACATCATCTACGTAAACGTGGCATGTTTTGCCGATTTGTTCTCTAAGAACATCGTCTATTGCCCGTTGAAAAATGCCTGGGGCATTCTTCAATCCAAATGGCAGGCGGCAGAACTCGTACTTGCCATTGTTTACTGAGAAAGCCGTCTTCTCTCTGTCCCGCTCGGCCAACTCAATTTGGTGAAACCCCGACTTGAGGTCTATCGTAGTAAAGTACTCGGCATTTTTCATGTTTGCCAATATCATCATAGCATTTGGCATAGGGTATTTATCATCAATCGTATTATTGTTTAACTTTCGGAAATCTATAACCAAACGTTTTTTCTTATTGCCTGACTGGTCCGTGCCCTTTTTATCTACGACCCAGATAGGATTATTGTACGGAGACCTCGAGGGCCTAATGATACCGTTCGCTAGAAGGTCCCGTATCTCATTGTTAACAAATTCTGTAACTCCCATTGGATATGGATAGAGCTTGGAGTAGATTGGCTCTTCGTCCCTGGTTCGTATAGTGGCAAGAACGTTAGTGTTGTAGGGAAGGGATTCGTTAGGATCCGCAAATACCTTTAACCTGCTCTTTATCATTTTGCAAAATTGGTCTCTTACTGCCGTCGGGATTTCTTCATTTTGTATTTTAATAAAATTAACATTTTTACATTCAAGAAATAATAGAGTTTCCTCTGTATTATTATAGTGTATTACATTTTTACTCAAGTCTATCTTCGCGTTTACTTGGTTTAGTAGGTCCAAACCTATGATACCATCAAACGTCGTAAGCCCCGGTAATATAAAGAAGTCTGCGTTTTTTCCGAACAGTTTTATTTTACATTTTTCTTTTACAATATTATTGCCATGGATGGACTTAACTACAAAAGGAGTTAATACCGGTATGATTCCTTTCAGCTCTGGTAACGGTTTAATATAGTTTTTTGATGCACCCGTGTCCACCAGTAACATTATTTGCCTTCCTGCTTCGCCTATGGTTCGCTTGATCCACGGGAGCAGGGACTGCCCCCTAAAAAATTAAGCTGTTCCTCTTCAAGATTTTCTTCAGCTGCTTCCGCTTCCCGCTCATAGTCCGATTCCAGAACTTCCCCCTGTTCGATGTTATTCACTCTCTGCAATTTTGGTCCGGTGAATCTTTCCGATCTTTCTGCCCGCCGCTTGCTTGGCTGAAAGTCCTGTTGATTATTAGGTCTGGGTTGCTGCAGTCCTGTCTGTTGCGAGGGACTGCGCCGCCAGTTTGTATTCTGGCGCAATCGCGACTCAGAGGGATCGATTTCCATCGGTGTGGGTTGATCCCGTGACACCTGCCTATTATTTCCAGTTCCCCACGATTGTCTGCCCGCAAGATGAGGATTCCTGTGCTGCTCCTGGCTCTGTGGTTTGCTTTGGTCATTGTAGTTAAATTTTTTATTCCTATTTTGTTCATCATTTCGCGCCGCGTAACTAGACGCAAAGAGGTATCGTTCGCCAGGGCCAGTGCCAAAGCGCTAGGAAGATCTTCAGGTCGTGCCGCGAAGAGAATGTCACAAAGTGGCTTTTTAAGCCAGAAATAAAAATTCTCAGAGCGTCCGCTCTGTACTTGCTGCAGATTGTCGCAGCCATTTCGCCCTCATATGTCATAATGGTTTTGTTCGTTAACAGCGTTAGCTTTTTTTCGACTTCGTCGAAGAATCGTAGCACTGTAAGGCTACCTTTTCTTAAGGTAGACAGCTCCTGCTCGACTAAATAGACCGGACGTTTATCCGCATAAGTAAAGTCCAGTCTCGCGATAATCGCGTTAAAGTTTAAGACTGTGTTAAAAGACGCTAACACTGCGTCAGCAGAGCCTTTGACCTTATTCCGGATTATGCCTACGGCTTGAAAGTGCCTAGAGCTTTTGGGGTAATTCTTAAATAACTCATAAGCTGTGTGGGCCGCTTGGCGCCACGATACGTAATTGTTGGCCTGTCCGTCGAATTCAGGCAGAGATTTTACTAGATCCAAAGGCTCGTCGCACTTTGGAGCTCTGGGATCTATCACCACTGGTTCGTACGTCACCACTGTCGTGTCAGTGTTTAGTGAAGTCACCCGCGCTGTCAATGTTCGGATTTGTTCTTCAAAATCCTGTTTCTGTCTTGCGAGGGCGGCCGACACCGCTGCCTCCACGATAGCTGTTATCTGGTTCGCATCCATTTTATTGTCTTGAACTCTTTTATCCTCTACAGTTAACTTAGCAATCCTATCTAAAATTTGTTCTAATTCACTACCGCTCATATGACTTTATTTAGTTTTGGGTTTTCTTATTTTTGGGTTTTCTTATTTCATTTACGAGCACTCTACTTACAGTGATATTTTTATCCTCCAATACATTTTCCTGCTATGATTCTTTTTGGTTCCTTGTCGTGGTTGTCGTTCTTTGCCGTGGTTCCTTCCTGTAGTTGTGGTTCCTTGTTGTGGTTCCTTCCTGTAGTTGTGGTTCCTTGTTGTGGTTCGGGCGTGAGCTTCTCTTGCCGTTGGGCGCCAGTTAATAAAATGTGCTGGTATTTGGTTGATTTTTACTTTATTGCGGCGAGCAATTTGGCTGCGCCTTTCTTGAGTGAGTTCTGACTTAAAACTAAACTCCCCGATACAAAACGTTCCTTAGTTTACCCTGCTCCCGGAACCTGCTGACCGCGCATTATGGTGTGTGGCCGTGAACCGTTGCTGGCTCTGCTGCGACCACCCGAACTCCGCTGATTACGCAGAACGTGCGGAGTATCGGGTTTCGTCCGTTCACTGACCGACCAGCGCAAACGGTTGCTGTCGATATTGCACCGTCAGCGCCTACCGGCAGCCACAGTCCAGCTGCGCTACACTCTTTGTTGGCCGCTGGTCAGGTCCGCCACTAGCGCCTTCTCGGGGGGCGCTGGTTGCGGACAATTTGGTGTTAACTTGTACGCCAAATCTCTTGCAACGAGAGAGAAACTGAGAACGTAAAGTGACAGTTCATTTCGTGAGAACTTGCAAGTTTTTACTGGAGAAATTTTGTCCAGTAACTTTTAGCCAGTAAGAAGAAGAAGAAAAACATATGACTGGCTGCCATATGATCGACTGCAAAGACAAATAATTTTTGCAAACATTTGGAGGCAAATGAAACCAGCAAAGAATTTGTGCGCTCGCGAGTCTGCTGACCCACAACCGTCTTGCTCAGCTTTACCTGCTGCAGCTGAAAGGGAAGTATCGCAGATTTAGCCCAAGGAACCATTTGCCTTTTGCATTAAATGTTTGATTAAACTTAAGTTTCCCTATCGCCTCAAATCTTAATGAAACTTTTAGATCAGCTGTTTTTTTCTTTAACCCCTCTGTTTACACCCTTTTTCCTATGTATTGTGAATGTGCGAAGTCTCACGGGTGTAACCAAGAGTTAAAACTTGCAAAATCTTACAAATTTCTGTTTGTTTACTTTTTTGGATAGTTTCATTTAAGATAGCGTAAGCTCGCTTACTCTCCTAATATTTTTTACTGGATAATTCTTACTGGAAAATTTCCCAAATAGACCTAATAAACGTTTAAAGACAAAATAAATACCTATAGAAAAGCTCTCAAGTGGCATTGTAATCAGAAGGTTGCGGGAGGCTAGGACTTAGAGCATATTTACACGAAGGCTATTCCCCCTGCGTTTTCATGCATGAAGACTTTTTACTAGCGACTTTGTTGACTGTTTTTGACGTTTAAGCGGCCAATCTTCTTTCATTCACATTTTCGCCTAGTTCTTGATATTCTCATTATTTAAAGAAAAATGGATTTAAACATAGAAGAAATTATTGAAAATATTTTAGAAGTCACTGAAATGGCTATTAACTGCTAAAATTTAAATAATAGGGAAAATGTGAATATAATTGTTAGCAAAACGTCCGGCCGGTTTGAAATTTGAAGCAAAGTGCGAAAAAGAGCAAAGCGAAATGTCAAAAACCCCTGGAATTCGCTGACCGTGCGTGTTTGCCTACCCCACTCACTTCTCGCCATTAAACTCGTCACGCATGACCGTAGGCCCACAATTGGAGCGTATGAGCCTATTTGCGTTCGACGTATTGCGTTGTCAAAATTATATTCCATGTATTTCTATGAAAACGCACACAATTGACTACGCAAGCGTACGAACGTATCAGCGTCGTACGTTCACTTAGATCTATTTCTATTTCTTACGCCGCGTATGGGCATTCATTTTTTCACAATTCATTCACATATTCATTTTTCGACAATTGAAAAACATATTTTGAGATTTTCATACGCTGCTGCTCACGCTAGAATTGTGAGCAAGGCGAACGTCTGAACGTATTTCGGTAGCGTATTTACGCCGTACGCCGTGCGCCCATACGTCTATACGCCTGTGCAGTGTCGAAAATATCGCTTCTGTTAGTGAAAGTGTAGCGGATAATCCGACTTTGTCGATTCCACGCATTCTCAGTACTTGGGCCTATTTTCTGCGGCCCATACACGTTGCGATTCGTTGTACAACTGGACAAGGTTGTACAAAAAATTGCATCGTGTGTAGCGCAGTTGTACGTGTCGCACAACTGGTTGTATGAAAATCAAAATATTTTGATATTTCGGTCGTGTTGTGATGAGCGGTCGCAACGTGTATGGGTATGTTGTACAATTTTGTGCCATTTTCTGAGTTCATTCGTGTTTCAGCTTTTGTGCGTTGCGAACGAAATAGACGAGCGCAACGAAAACTGAAGCAATTTTATCGAAGCTTATCCAAATTTGCCGGAACTATGGAACAGCAAATGTGAAAAATACAAAAATAAAAGTTTTCATCATACCGCACATGAAAAACTTTTGACAGCCTATACAAAAATTGATCTCAATGGTACTATTGAGGGCGTGAAGATGAATGAAAACAAATTCACCAAAATTAAAATTCGGACGATGAATTGCATAATATTTCCACGGACACTGCGTTTAAGAAAACACTGCTTTTGAATTTTGAATTTGCACTGCTCTTTTAATAATAATAATAATAATTTCATTGATGATCAGAAGCGCAATTATTTTGCTTGTCATTTCGTCTGCACTCAACAAAATTTATAAGAAAAATTAAGCTGGGCGAAGCTGGCGTGTGTCCTAAGGACAGTAGCGGCTTAACGGGTGGGCGGAGGGGCGGACCGCCCCGGGCCCCGGGCTGCGGGGGGCCCCGAGAGAAGCTTGTATATAAAAATTTAAAGTTTTTCAAAACTGAAACTTGCAGAAAACTATTTGCGCTCCACAATGGTTGTTGAAAGATTGTTTGTCACTTTTATCAATTGAAAGAGACACATATATCGACGATTGACTTTGAAATTGCAATAACAAATTCAGTTCAATAAAAGCAAGAAAACATCCTTTCTAAATAACAATTGTTTACAAATTGAATCGTTTCGAGGCGGAGCGGTAAAGAAAACACGGAAGAGTTCGGTTTAGTGGTGTTTATTACTTGACGTACGGATTACAAGTCTCACAAGAAACGTTAAACGATACGAACGGCCGTAGCCGGGGAGCAGAAAATAGGGGGACATGAGTACCAAGGGAGAGGGAAAGATTGGGATTGGAGATGGGATCGACGAATCACTAATACAGCACAGTACATCTGTACATCGCGCCCGCCATTGCATATTGCAATTATATAGGGGTGCCGGGGTCACGCTCAGGGTTACGGCGCACGGCTGGCTGGTGATGATTTGGCGATGATGCGCGGCTGCCTGGCTGTAGGTTGGGCTGACGGCTGGGGGTTTGTCGCCGTTTCACGATGCCGGAGCGCTGGGGAGTGCGCTGGGGGCCTCTCTGCTGCCTAGGCTCGGTGCGGACGTGCGGGGCCGTCAAGGGGGCACCTGCTGCGAGGGTCGCTAGCACTGGATCTGCAAAAGAGAGGTCAGATGTTATAAATGATGATGTTGACATCGTTGGTTGGTGTGAACGGTTTGTCAAGCGATGGGGTTCGCTTGAGTTGCCGTCAGAGGAGTGAAGGCGCTTGGAACAGGTCGCACGGGAATGGCGACTGACTCGGACCCGGAATGGGTGCGCTCGAGTTTTGTTGTATGGGGGGGTGCAATGTGGAAATGCGAGGGGCTGCAGTTTCCATCAATTGCTGTGCATATTGATGCGTGGCGTCGAGCCAATGCTTGTGTTTTACCCTTTTTCGCGGTCTCATTGGGGGCGATAGCCATCCTGCGGGGGGCGAAACGTTTGGCAACGAATGGGGGTGTTTGCCATTTTAAATTTGAGTGTGCAGGGATGGTGGGTTCCGCGTGATTTGCCTTTATTTCCTTGGGTGGAAACCCTACGGGATTGAGGGCGGCACTCACATCAGAAAGGGCTTCCTTTGGAGTAGGAAGGTTTTTTCGAAGGGCGGGACCAGTGTGCGTATGGTGACTTGGCACCGCGGCGACATTTGTCAAAGGTGATAACAGGGGTACTGGACCGCTTAATATCCAACCGAATACTGTGTGTTGAGCGAGTAAGCTGCCACATACATTTCGGTGGAAACCTTCAAGCATGATCTGCGGGATGAGATCACTGCCAATCACTATATCGATCTGCGCTGCCTCGAAGGGGTTGGGATCAGCGAGATCTAGCGTGGCGCAATCGTTCAAATTTGGGGAGTTTATTTTGGAAGGGGGGAGACATTCCGTTAATTTTGGAAGCACGATTGCTTGCACGGGGAAGTTTGTGCTCGTTTTAGGGACTGCCAATGTCAAGAAGCATATATGTTTGGCGGTTTTCACAATCTGTCCGCCTATGCCCGAGATCTGGAGGTTAGATTTCTCGATTGGCAATTTTAGGCGTCTCTGGACCTTCGAGGAAATGAAGGTGCGCTGAGAGCCTTGATCGATCAACGCTCGAACTCTGGACAACTTTCCTAAATGGTTAATGGACACCAGTGCCGTAGGCAGAAGAGATTGGGTGCCATTATTTGGGTGAAGGGCTGTTACTGGGAGCGTACTTTGCCTTGAACCTATGCTGGGTGGCGCATAGGAAACGGGAGAATGAGTAGCGGAGTTGTTGCTCGGTTGTTGGAGAACCGTTGAGACCAGAGAAATGGTCGAAAGTGATCGATTGGGGGATTGAGTGGGTTGCGTATTGCCTTTGGGGAGATGGAGCAAAGAGTGGTGCTTTTTCTGGCAATATACGCATGTGAAATTGCTTGTACAGTCCTGAATTAGGTGAGATGTAGCAAGACAATTTACACAGATCTTGTGCTTTTTCACATATGCTAATCGACTCTGGGGGGTGAGCCTTTTAAAGCTTTGACAAGTCCGTACGGAATGATTTGCGTTGCAGAGTTTGCACGCGAAGTCCTTTTTCACTTCAGTGTGAAAATTGAGGGGCCGATTTTTGGGGACATTGGAAGATGAGGATTGTGGTTTCGACTTGGGAGGCCGAAAGAAATTCAGCCGTTCCACTACCTCGTATCTGCAGGTCAGAAACTCATTCATTTGTGACCAGGGGGGCAGATCCTTCCGGGATGTCAATGACTGCTCCCATAAGGCTAAGGTTGCTTCAGGCAATTTGGTAGAGCATATATATACCAGCAGCGGATCCCAATTGTCAGTGTCTACGGCCTGAGACTTGAGAATATACAGACAATTGTTTACAGAATTCTGGATCCGCTGTAGGGCCTCACTATTTTCGGTGTGGGCAGGAGTGATATTCAATAGAGTACGAATTTGGTTGTCAACGAGGATGCGTTTGTTCTCATAGCGGGATCTGAGGGCTTCCCACGCAAGTCCGAAATTCTCATCGGTTAGTGCGTATTGTTTAACAATAGCACCGGCTTGGCCTTGCGTTTTGTATCGGAGGTGATACAATTTTTGGGCTGGAGTGAGCTGGGGATGGCTAATGTATACCGCAGTAAACATGTCCCGAAAGGACGGCCACTGCTCATAGCCCCCGAAAAATGTTTCGGTGTCGCAAGGAGGAACTTGGAGGCAAATGTAGGAAGTATTTGCTGGTTCTAGGGGTTGAACCGGTTCTATACGCGTAGCAGGCTGGGGGGACTGAGATTGGAGCATCTTAATGATGTCCAACATCTTTGCCATGCACAACTCGTATTGGTCTGTGCAGGCGTCGATCTTTTGCCTAGCCGACTCTTTGAAACCGTCGGGCTGGCGGTTGTCTTCAGCAATGAAGACTGCCTGATGTGCGCGCATTAGCCTTTCCCATTGGGCTTGCAGATTTTTCTGCTTAATTTGGACCAGTGATTTGGTCAAATCCTCAATCGGAGCCGATGAAAATTGTGTGCATAATTGCACGAGTCTCTCGGACTCAAAACCAAATGTGGCAACACTGGCATCAGTTGCTTTGGAACTAGGAGGCGTGGAGCGAGTTTTGAGGGCCTCGCGAGTGACAGGAACTGTCAAATGTGCCTCGGTTGACTTTGGATATCTTGGAGAAGGAGACTCCATTTTTTTAATTGGACGCTTGGGGGATCGCTCAACAGGCATTGAAATGGCTTAAAAAAGCTCGAAAGAGGTTTGAAATTCGTTTGATTATTGATATTAGAATATTACCGCGTCCGCGCGAACGATAATTTAGAGATGGGGGGAAGTGTAAAAAATTTTCAATACGAATTTGTATTTCTGTTGAGGATAAAAGTTTACAACTGTGTGTAAACGCGTCGAGAAATTGGTATATATATATTGGGAAAAAATGAGAAATATGTAAATAAGAATTGGGGGAATTATTATTAAACAGGAAAATTTTTTAATATATCGTCAAATGTGTATGTAAATGTGTCTTTATTTGTGTGCAAACGTAAATATATGTTTGTTTGTAAAGAGTCAGTGTTTGATAATAGCTATGTATATTAATGTTAACGGGTAATAATAATTAATTCTTATTTAGTGAACGATTAAAAAATGTTGAGTACAAGTGGGGTGTTTTTGTCCCACTGTATTTATTTGGGGTGATAACAGCTGTGCAGTGAATGTGTATGTGCAGCACTATTGAAAATTTTCTAAGTCTCAGAAAATTGTTCAATGTGCTGCGAAAACAGGCTACTCGTCCCACTGTATTTGCGTTTGTTTACTTCTGCCAGCGAGAGTGTGGAAATTGCTTAGGCAGAAGTGCGAATGTGCAATTGCACTTAGAAGCAGCAGCGGGAGTGCTCGCTGCTCAGTGCTTGCGAATATCGCACAAAACAAAACGCGAAAATGCGTGCAAGTGGGTGAGTGGGAATGCAGCGGGAGAATGCTGCGTGCCTATTTACTGCACTAGGTGCGTATTTGGGTGCTGGCTGCAGCGGAGTTTTTGCTGCTTCGGCAGCGAAGGTCGCACAAAAGGGACCGCGAAAATATACAAAGCGCCGAATTATGTGCAGTAGCGGGATTGCTTACTGCACTGCGCTGTTTTGTATGAAGGGAAATATGCACACGATAAGCGAACAGTGGCGGAGTACCAGAATGTAAAGTTTTATCCTGGATTTTTGGGGATTATATATATTTGGGTAAAATATATTTGTTAGTGTGTACTTGTTATTTATATTTAGAGAATATAAATGTTTGCTTATCTGTTTTGGGCCCCGTGCCCGAGATTGGGGATCTCCAGCTGGAACTCCAGCTGTATATATGTGCCCGCTGCTGTGCTGTGATGCTGTTGTGTGTTTCTGCAGAGTTCTCTTTCTTCGTTTCCTTTTTTCTTTGCGTTGTGGGGTTGTGTTGTTGTTTTGATGTGCGTGATTTTGTTGTTGTAAGTGTATTTGCACTTCACTGCACTGTCCAATGTGTCGCGGTGTTTATTTGTTTTTAATTTCAATTTTTGAATTTTGTGCACTTTTTAGTTATGTATTTTGTTTAACACTTTTTACTTTGTTTCTTGTGATTAGTTAGCTAGTGTTTCGTTGCACTTTTTGTTTGATGGTGTTGTCACTGTTGTTAGTTAGTTGGAAATATGTGTATTTGTTTGTCACTTTTCCCTTGGAATTAGTTTTGTTGTAACTATGTTTGTGTTTTTTTTTTTTTTTTTTTGTGTCTTTTTACTTTTCGTGTCTTTTCATGTTTCGCTTTTAGTTTTTGCACATGCACCTGTTGAGTGTTGATCGTTTTAATTTTAAAATTGTTTTTTGTTCACTAATGTGTATAGTTTGTTTGTTTTGTGTTTCGCGGCGCGGGTCCGCTGTAGGCTCGAAGGACCATGAATCGTTTCGAGGCGGAGCGGTAAAGAAAACACGGAAGAGTTCGGTTTAGTGGTGTTTATTACTTGCAGTACGGATTACAAGTCTCACAAGAAACGTTAAACGATACGAACGGCCGTAGCCGGGGAGCAGAAAATAGGGGGACATGAGTACCAAGGGAGAGGGAAAGATTGGGATTGGAGATGGGATCGACGAATCACTAATACAGCACAGTACATCTGTACACAAATTTTCAAAAAAATTTCCCTCAAGGATTGCAATATTTAATTTTTAACTTAAAAATTTGTGCAAAGTATGCAAATACAAAAGTTAAAAATTAAATATCGCAATCTTAGAGTTTGCTTGTAAACTAGTGCGAATTACGCAATTACTTAACCTCATTGAACTTTGTAGACGTCAAACAAATTTACAGTTATTATTATTATTTTTATAATTATTGGTTGGATAACAACACATCGTCCCGGAAATCCGGTTTTCTTCTTTGATAGACTCTTCTACGAAAGCAATTCTCTCCTTGTAAGTAAGCTACTGCTACTGGGTTTTATAAAATATTTCTGTACATTATTTCTAAACTACTCGACACGAAAAATGCACAAAAAAAGAAAAGTGTTTTCTAGACTGGAACTTTGAAATAGAATAAAATTTAGATGTATGAATCTACAGACTGAAATCCAAATCATGTATGTTTTCCCTACCTGACATATTTTGGTCCTGAAACTTTAAAATTGAAAATTTAGTTAAAAGGATGTCTTTCATTTAATACCCATATTTCCATCATTGCACAACCGCATATATTTAAAAAAAAATTTGAAATGTGTATGTCCTTAAAATTTTAATGTTTTTTAAAAAGGACTTTGGGTCAGAACATGAAAAACGGACTATGCCAGATTACTATAAATGATCTCTAGTTTCACGTCTATATCCAAATTTGGATGGGTATCGGCAAAAAAAAAATTTGTACGCACAGTGTAATAAATGTAAAGTTGGTGTTTCTACTCACTGCATCATAACTTTGTCATTTTTCTTTCAATTCTATTGATGTTAGGCTCAATATGTGCTCAAAAAATATATAAAAATAATATATCTTTCATCTTAGATTTTAAAACAAGGGGAGATCATTTTTTTTATCCATAAAAAAAATATTCGAAAATTTATGATTTTTTGGTCGAAAAATTCACTTTGTTACAACTTTCCTTTGGGGAAGTTACTGACAAGTAAGCAATTCTCTCCTTGTAAGTAAGCTACTGCTACTGGGTTTTATAAAATATTTCTGTACATTATTTCTAAACTATTCGACACGAAAAATGCACAAAAAAAGAAAAGTGTTTTCTAGACTGGAACTTTGAAATATAATCCAAATCATGTATGTTTTCCCTACCTGACATATTTTGGTCCTGAAACTTTAAAATTGAAAATTTAGTTAAAAGGATGTCTTTCATTTAATACCCATATTTCCATCATTGCACAACCGCATATATTTAAAAAAAAATTTGAAATGTGTATGTCCTTAAAATTTTAACGTTTTTTAAAAAGGACTTTGGGTCAGAACATGAAAAACGGACTATGCCAGATTACTATAAATGATCTCTAGTTTCACGTCTATATCCAAATTTGGATGGGTATCGGCAAAAAAAAAATTTGTACGCACAGTGTAATAAATGTAAAGTTGGTGTTTCTACTCACTGCATCATAACTTTGTCATTTTTCTTTCAATTCTATTGATGTTAGGCTCAATATGTGCTCAAAAAATATATAAAAATAATATATCTTTCATCTTAGATGTTAAAACAAGGGGAGATAATTTTTTTATCCATAAAAAAATATTCGAAAATTTATGATTTTTTGGTCGAAAAATTCACTTTGTTACAACTTTCCTTTGGGAAAGTTACTTGTCAGTAACTTCCCCAAATCTCATCTGATTTGAACAACCTATATATCACTAAAAAGGCTAAGGTATTATCTTCTTCTTGAACGACGGACAGCTCGTGGTAATCAGATAATTCTTTCAGGAGATATGGGCTCATAACTGAAACAACGGGAAAAAAACTCGTTTTTCGAAGATTGTTTGAAAACGCTTCTTAAAAAAATTTTTTTAGTTTCAGTTTCGTGTTAAGCGGCCAAAGTTAGTCTAGAAAACACTTTATCTATGCACGCGATTGGCCCATTTTTTGTCGAGTAGTGTAATGATGCACTGATCGCAAAACAATCTAATCCCCCTGCTCGGGTTACTTAAAATAATGGCCAGATCGTAGTAACGAAGCAAGATTTTCTGTTTTTTTTTAGTTTTAAGATGGCTTTTTGAAATGACGAGTTTGCTCTCCCAAAAGTTTTCCTAATTTCACGAAAGTTTTTATCAAATTTGGAAAGATTTAGTAAGATTATCCTTTTATACATTTTTCATTTTTTCTCTGGGATTCTATTAATAATTATAATAATTGACTGGCACGACAGCCCGCTTACGCGAGACTAAGGCCTAGCTTCCCGCAACCACCCGTGTTGTGCGTGTGAATTTGTACGCGGGTAGAAGGGACCTACAGTTTTTTTTTATGCCGGTTCCGAACGGCAGGTTGGGAGCTTTATCATAGGCAATTTTTGCTCTCAGAGGAAGAGCTGGGATTCTATTGCTTTCCATAAAATTTCAAGCACATATTCGTTGTCCCTTTGCTGTCCATTTACTGTTCAATGGAATACAAATTTTCAAAAAAAAAATAAAAAGCATAACCGGAAATTTCAGTTATTAGTTTTGGACGCAAACTTATTCTGCACCGTTTGTGGGGCCCCTCAGCCGTCGCCGCCCCGGGCCCCCGAGCACCTTAAGCCGCCACTGCCTAAGGACCAACCTTTCGCACGACCGGTCGCTCGACCAGATTGTATCGTGTATGGGCCGCTTTACGGCTCATTGTAGCGTATTTTGCATTTGGAATTTCACCTTCATCCTTATAAAGCTTAACTCACGCAACAATTAAAGCCGGCTGACCATTCACAACGCCGTAGATATGCTGATTGGATGCTAGAGCAGCAGGTTTTCAATCCTGATTTTTCGTACACATTTTTCTTCAGCGATGAAGCCCATTTCTCACTCGGTGGTTACGTCAACATGCAAAATTGTCACATATGGGGCTCGGAGAACCCAGAAGTGATTGTGGATTTTGCATCCGGAAAAAGTCACTGTTTGGGGCCCATTATGGTCTGGAGGTGTCATTGGGCCGAATTTCAGGAAGAACCATTACCGTCAATTCAGGGCGCTATGGTTGTATGATAACCGACTTTTTTTGCAATTGAAGATTATGAACTGGAGGATATGTGATTTCAACAAGACGGTGCCACGAGCCACACAATACGTCCGATTTTGGCTTTGTTGCATGGGATGTCAATTGGCCACCAAGATCATGCGATTTGACGCCGTAAAATTTTTTTTGTGGGGATACGTCAAAGACTGTGCCTACGTGGATAATCCTCTAACGTTGGAGCATTTAGGAACCAACATTCGTCAAGTTATCGCCGAGATACCGCCCGAAGTGTGCGAAAAAGTGGTCGAAAACTACCTCAAAAAGATCAAATGATATTGTATTTCGTATGTAATGGTAAGGTCCAAGCATTATCATAAAATAAAAGTTTCATCGAAATAAAATCTTTATGTGTTTTATTTAACTTTACTTTTGGAACCAAAAAATGGATAACCCTGTATTATATTAGACATATTGTTACGAAAATTAGTTGTGTAGGCTTATTCGTCTCTCTGGATTGTGCTTCGAAATAAAACACACTTTAATTCTTAAATGCCGTGAACAACCAGCACTTTATTTACAAACTCAAAACTTTACTGTCTTTACACTTGTTACTTATTGGAATACTCAGTGTTTCACCTTCGCTTGCCAAAACTAAACTGTCCCTCTGCGCTGTACCCGGCTGCCTTTTATACTTGTCTGCTTGTCGCACCGAACGATCTCGCACATTACAATTGGACTAAAAATTTCCATTACCATTGCGAGCCATCCTTGCCATATCGAAATTATAGCAAGCTGATCGTATTCTAAAAGCGCGTGCCTAAAAGTATGCCCGTCAAAGCATTCAGTGCATTGCACAACGACCGGGTGCCTTGCACAGCGACAGGGCACCTTGCACAGCGACAGGCTGCCTTGCACAGCGACAGGGTGTCTTATCGTCACACTGCCCACCACTTTGACTTGTTCGTCCCGAACAAGCGCCGAGGCTCCGCCGTAGTAAGACGCCAGGCGCTCCAAATGGACTACTTCCAGCGTCGCGCCTCTATTGCTGCAACGTTGAATCCGGTATCCCACGTCATTAATCCTGATCACGACCTTGTACGGTTCTTCCCACGTTTGAAGTTTTGGAGACAAACCTTTCCTCCGCTGCGGGTTGTAGAGCATTACCAGATCACTTTCTTGGAACCCTGCTGTGTTAGCCCGTAGATAATTTCTAGCTTTCACCTTATCGCTGACCAGTTGGGTGTGGCTCCTTATAAACTGGAGGATTTCCTCCAGTAGTCAGTACTAGCGCCTTCCGTCGTGCTGACCACTTCGAACTTCAAGTCAGAAGGCAACCTCAACTCTGTGCCGAACATTGCTCGGGCTGGAGTGAATGATGTCGTATCGTGCGGGTCTGACCTATACGCCATCAAGAAGAAAGGGATATGCGTGTCCCAATCCTTTTGATTCCTGCCTACCACTTTCCGCAGATATTCCTCCACTGTCCGATTAAATCGTTTCACTAAGCGGTCGGACTGTGGATGCAAAGGAGTGGTGCGAGTTTTTCTTATTCCCAGCTGCTCACACACTTCGTTGAATACCGCAGATTCGAAATTCCGGCCTTGATCCCAGTGCAATTCCGACGGAACTCCGAACATGGCAACCCAGTTGTTTACCAGCATTTCCGCGACCGTGGTGGCCTCCTGGTTAGGAATAGGATACACTTCGGGCCATTTGCTGAAATAATCTATTACCACCAGCACATATTTGTTGTTGGGTATGGCCCGGAATCCGTTCGAAGGGCATCACGTTGTACTGCATGCGGTCCCGAGATTTCCTTTTCGCCCCTTTCGCAGCCGAACATCGGTCACAGCTCTTAATCCAATCGGCTGCAGACCCCTGGCATCCTACCCAATAGAATCCTCTTTTTATTTTGGCGACAGTTTTGGTGATGCCTGGAGTCGTTGACTCTGCATTTCGGGACTACCAATAGGGAGTTGAAGGAATGGAAGGAAGGAAGCGGGCCTTCAAGGTAAAGTCTCTAATTGCGTTCAACATGGCGAACGCCAGAACGATCCTTGTCCCTGTCCAATCCAAGCTGAAACAAAGCCTCCGCGCGGCCGTTCTGGATAGCTATTTGGCACCCGCTGAATAGTGAACTAATGTGTGCAGCGTCCCCAGGACTTGAAATTTGGGTTGCGCGCAGGGTTTGGTGCCCGCCACGTAAAATCTACTACCAATGAAAACCAAGCAAACCAAGCAAGCCTCGGAAGGAACCCACAATGTTGACGACGACAGCAAACGATTTAAGGACCACGATTTGATATGCACCTGGGCTGTCAGGAAACTCTATAGGGAAAGTGCCTCTATCCAACAGGCGGAAGCCCTCACAAAATATAAGGCTGACATCACCGCCATCCAGGATATGCGATGGACAGGACAAGGTTTCTCCAAGCGAGCAGGCTGCGACATCTACTACAGCTGCCATGCGGAGAAGCGCGAATTTGGCTGCGGATTTGTGGTCAGCAAGAGACTTCGCCACCACGTCTCTCGGTTCACTCCGGTGAACGAACGGCTGACTTCGATCCGCAGGCTAAATACTTTAGCATCAGCCTAATTTGCGCGCACGCTCCGACGGAAGAGAAGGACGATGCGACCAAGGATGCCTTCTAAGCGAAGCTCGCGGACGTCTACGACGGGTGCCCGGCCCATGACGTCAAAATCGTCCTCGGGGACTTCAATGCAAAGGTCGGGCGAGAAGGTACATTTGGTCCCACAGTCGGGCAGTTCAGCCATCACACGACCACTACGAACAACGGTCTGAGGCTGATCGATTTCGCCGCGGCACGAAACATGGTAGTTAGTAGCACCAGATTCCAGCACCTCGATATCCACAAGGCCACCTGGTTATCCCCCGATCAATCCACCCGCAACCAGATTGATCACATTGTGATTGATGGAAGGCATGGCTGACTTCATAAACGCAGTTTGCAAAGCAACACTGCATTGCATAGAGTTCATAAACGCCATTGCCTTATTTTTGACAATGCATTGAGTTCATAAACGCATGGCAACCCTTTCCAATGCGCAACAGTTGCCGAATTTGTGCATGGTTTTTATTTGTGTTGCTTTGTGTATTTTGGCTGATAATAAAGTTGCCAATGCATCTCTCTTTGCTGTTGCCTCTCTCTGTCCTGATAAAGTGGTTTCTTCGAGCGTTTCAGATTCGATGATGTTTGGTTCTTCTACTATTTCATCTGCGATGTTGCCTTCATTTACAATAATAATGTTATGAATAATCATACATGCCATTGTTATTAATTTTGGCATATATGGTCGTTGAACATCAATATACTTTAGTATTCTAAATTTTTTTTTTAAAACGCCAAATGCTTGTTCCACAACTACTCGAGTCGAACTTAGAATTATATTGTACTTCGTTTGCATTGATGTTAAGAATCCGTTATCACGATAAGGCACCATAATAAATGTTTCCAACGGATAACCTCCATCGCCCAAAAAATGGTAATTGGAACAAATATTAATTTCTTTATTTATTATGGCCTTCCTGATAGGGCTCATTTGCCAAATGGATGCGTCATGGCATGCGCCTGGACAACCGATAAATACATCAATAAACTTCATGTGACTGTCGACAATAGCCTGACAAAAAATTTAATATGAAAATAATAATTTCAGATTAAAAAAGTCAAATATATATTTACTTGTGCAATGATTGAGTACGTTCCCTTTCGGTTGCGATAACTGATTTCATCTTTGATTGGTTGCGAAATCGGAATGTGTGTTCCATCGACACACCCTAGCACAAAGGGAAAAGGATTGAAGCGTAGTGTTGAAAATTCTTCACTGATTCGCTTTTGTTGACCTGTAGTCTTTGGAAATTTTATAACATCTCCCTTTAAGGGAGTGTTCCTGGGTAGAAGTTTGAAAAAATCGATTTTTTTTTTTGGCGTTTTATTGTACCTTATACTATATACTATCACCCCCCAAAGTCGTTTTTCAATCCGCAAACTCAGTACCCACTTTTTTGCATGTTAATTGAAGTAATCTCAGCTCTTTTTGCTCCGCTGATACATTGCGCATGATACTTTAAACGCGTTTTTCTCGAAACCACATTTTTTGTACTGGCCGATAATTTTTCTCAGCAACTATGAGAAGTATCGACTTAAAATTTTGGGAAAATGTTCTAGATAGTTTTCATTGGATGCTAAACCAAAGTTTTCATCAAAAAATTATTGTTAAAGATATTTTCAAGCACTCTAAAGGTAAAAAAAGGTGGCAAAACTGGACAATTTTTTTTCATATGGCCGCCATTTTGTTTCTAATCAACATTTTGACTAAAACTGTGGTTTAGCATCCGCGGAATTTATTGCAGATTAATAATTGCATACCCATTTCTGTTTCAGATTACTGGTTCCCGAAATTTATTATCGGCCAGCAGTGAAAACAAGGTCACATTGACCACTGAAAATTTGTACTTAGAAAATAAAATTGTTTGACACAAATATGAGTTTCTGTTCTCCAAATAATAAGGAACAACAAGCAAAAAACCAGAATATTGCATGTTGCCTTGTAGCTCCAAAATAATTTTTTGAAAAACAGCCTAAAATCGGCATTCTACCCGGGAACACTCCCTTAAGCGGCAAATCATCCTTATTATTTTAACAAACATTTTATGTGCAAGACCAATTGCCACATAAAAACGATCGCTGACATCTCTAAATGAACAATTATTGCTAAGTTTCCAAATCGTTATTTGTAATGCTTTTGTTAAAGAAATTCCAATGCCCAGTTGTGAATGAACGCCACCAAGGTCTAATCATAATCTGTAATTTCTTAAAAATAAAAATATTACTTATTTTCCATTTAACATTTAGTAATAAATACCATAAATGTGCTCTTTTTCATTCGAAAATGAGAGTAAAATACGTCGTCCTGCATACTCTCAATGGTTTTGCAAAACTTGGACGTTTTGGGGATTTTTCTTTTCCGATTGCGCTCAATTATCAGTGCGATACGTCGACGCTTTCTTTTATTTAGAAAGTTTCTAATTAACGTGGTGCTGCTGCCTTTATCCGCATCAGCCAGTTCGAGAGCGGTTTTCAATACAAAAGCGCAGGATTGCTGCAGATTCATTTTACACAAAACAACGAAACACACGACAAAGCATTTATGCGTTCATAAAGGTTTCAAAATGTCATTGCATTATTTGACAGCGCAGTGTTGCAATGCAGTATTGCTTTGCCTTGTAAGCGCAACTGTTTGCAGTGTTGCTTTGCAACCTGCGTTTATGAAGTCAGCCATGGGCTTCTCAGCCATGCTTCTAGCATTCTTGATGTGCGTACGTTCCGAGGACCCAACATCGAATCGGACCACTACCTTGTTGCAGCCAAGGTACGCATGCGTCTTTGTGCGGCGAAGACCGCGCAACCTAGTTTGCGAAGAAAGCTGGACATCAGTAAGCTGCGATCACAAGGGGTAGCCGAAGCCTACTCCGCTCAACTCTCCAACCAGCTCGGTCGCTCCCCCTCTCCACCTGATGACATCGGCGGATTATGGGCTCACTTATCCCACTCTATGCGCGCCGCCGCAGAAAATGTCCTTGGTTTTCGACGCCCACCACCCAAAAACCAATGGTACGATGAAGAGTGTCGCGCAGCCACTGCAGGGAAAAATGCTGCCTACAAGAAGACCCTGCAGTCGGCTGCCACGCGAGCCGTGACAGAAAACTACCGAGAGGAGAGGAAGGAAGAGAGGTGCCTTTTTAAACGCAAGAAACGGGAGCAAGAAAGGCGTGAGCGTGAGGAAATCGAGGAGTGCAGGAGCAGGAATGACGCCCGAAAATTCCTCTAAAAAGTTAAGCGCCTTGCGGAAGGATTTAAGCCCGGGGCATCTTCTTGCAGAGACGAAAAAGGGATCTGGTTACGGATGCGCAGGGTGTGCTGAGGTTGTGGAAGGAGCACTTTACCAAGCTGCTGGTAGGCGACGAAGGGAACAATACCGCCAGTGGTGAAGATGCCCAGACGGCACCAATCGACGACGACGGTGTGGATGTGCCATCGCCCAGCCATGACGAGGTCCGGGTCGCGACTCAAGAACAATAACGCTGCAGGGCTGGATGGGCTACTAGTTGAATTGTTCAAGACCGGCGGTGGTGAGCTGATTGGGTGCATGCATCAGATCATCTGCAAAATATGGCTGGAAGGACGGATGCCCAACGATTGGAACCTCAGTGTCCTTTACCCTGTGCTGAAGAAAGGCGACCCAACAATATGCGCCAACTACAGGGGTATAAGCCTACTTCCCATTGCATACAAGGTCCTGACGAGCGTACTATGTGAAAGATTAAAGCCACTCGCCAAGGCGCTGGTTGGACCTTATCAGTGCGGCTTCACAGATATTCACTCTACGCTAAATCCTGGAGAAGACCCATGAGATTCAAATCGATACACACAATCTCTTCATCAATTACAAGGCAGCATTCGATAGCCCGGGATCGCCGATATGCCGCATTGTCTGGACTTGGTATCCCTGCAAAGCTCGTGAGACTTTGCAGAGCGAAGTTGAGCAATACGCGCAGCTCCGTCAAGGTTGGAAGTGACCTTTCCGACCCATTTGATACCGTTCGAGGATTCAGACAGGGCGATCCTTTGTCCTGCGACCTCTTCAGCTTCACCATGGATTGTTCTGCGCAAGGCCGGTGTACATCGTAATGGCACAATTTTCAACAAAAGTGTCCAGCTCCTTGCCAACGCTGATGACATTGATGTCATCGGACGTAACAAGCGAGATGTCACCGCTGCCTTTGCGGCTATCGAAAGAGAATCTGCCAAAATGGGTATGTTGGTAAATGAGGGCAAGACGAGGTATATGCTGCCTACACGCAGGGACTCGCAGCGGCTAGGGTCTCACGTCTAGGCCGACAGGTATACCTTTGAAGTTGTCAAGGAATTCGTCTACCTTGGCACCGCCATCAACAGCAGCAATGATGTCAGCCTGGAGATAAAGCAAAAGCTTACTCTTGCCAACAGGTGCTACTACGGTCTCGGTAGGCAATTGAGAAGTAGAGACCTCTCTCGACCGACAAAACTTGCGCTCTATAGGACGCTTATCTTGCCCGTGCTCCTCTATGGCGCTGAAGCATGGACAATGACACGAAACGACATAACGGCCCTTGGGGTGTTCGAGAGAAGGTACTTCGCAAAATCTTCGGCCCTGTTCGTGTTGGTGACGACTATCGTATACGAACCAATAACGAGCTGTATGAGCTGTATAAAAACATGGACGTAGCGCAGCAAATTGACATCCAGCGGCTACGCTGGATCTGTCATGTCTGCCGTATGGACGACGAAGCTCCGGCGAAAAAGGTGTTCGATGAGATGGTTGGAGGTCGACGGCGAAGAGGGAGGCCGTGTCTCCGGTGGAAGGACCAAGTTGAAGAGGCCCTGCCATCTCTTGGTGTGACCAACTGGAGAAGGCGCGCGCAAAGCAGAGGCGCCTGGTGAGAAGTTTTGCGGCAGGCCAAAACCCGATAACGGGTTGTTATGGCCAGTTAAAGCCTTGCTTTCGGCTAGCGAACAATGCCTGCATTAGGTTTTGCACGCTCGGCGTGACAAGGAATCGGCATTTCCATGGGTACTGCCCTTGCGATGTCCTACTGTGTAGTCATAGCTCTGCAGCCGCTCGATTCACCGCGCCAATTGGGCTTCAGGATCTTTCAAAGTTCAATAGCCATTTCAATGCCGAAGAAGTGTTTCACGCACTCCAATACCTCCAGCAGTTCTCTCCGTGTCACACATTAGTTGCGTTCAAGTTTCGACAGAATTTTGCTGTAGTATGGTATCACTTTTTCTTGACCATTTATTATCTGAGATAGCACACCGCCAATACTATGTCCGCTGCATCTGTATCCAGCAAAAACATCTCTCTCCGCACGGGGAAGGCCAGAATTGGAGCAGTGCACAGTTCTCCCTTCAGTCGTGCAAAAGCCTGCTCATGCTCTTCGCTCCACTGGAAAGCTTGCCTCTTTTTCGTCAGTTTGTGCAAGCTGCTGGCAATATTCGCAAATCCAGGAACAAATCGTCGGTAGTATGTGCACAGGCCCAGGAAACTTATGCCGGGCACAGGGGTATCATAGCACTTGCATCGGTCATAGTGATGCTTAAGCAATTCTATCATAAGGAAGCCAACGAATTGTGGTCTGAGGAACAGACCTGCCATATCTCCCGATTAACGTGGCCAACCTAAAACATGAAATGGACCAACCAGCTGCTCAACCTTAGACGTTACTCAATAAGCACAACGGTCACCGTGGGCACCGGAAAGCTTGAGACTGCAATCCAACGGCTTCTGTCGAGGGTGCAGCTCCGACGAGGAGACCGTTCTCCACCTGTTGTGTCAGTGTCTATTAGCCAGACGACATAAGTATCTCAGTTCTGCTTTCTTCATTAGTCTAACCGAACTGAATATCAGGGATATAGCCAGGTTCATAACGGAATCTTCATGGTTCCCATGGTGTGTGGCCTTAAGGTGCCACATTCTATTCTAATTTGTGATATCAAAACGGTCCTATCAGGCCAAAATGATAGGGAAGATAAACCGCAAAATAGCCCCCAAAGTGGTCAAGTTAATCCAAAAAAGATATGCTTCAAACGTTCCCTTAGAATAGACATATCTACGAATTTATTCACAGTATTTATGTCATGAATTCATAACTATTTTGTGGGAACTGATTGTAATTAATCAATCGACTTCATTTTACAAAGATAAGCTGTCGGAAGCATTTTAATGTCATCATTGATTTGACAAACGCTTGTATCTCTATCAGAAAGTGACACGACTTTACCAATAGACTCTCTTTCGTCGCCGAATATAACTTTGAATTCATCGCCGACTTCTGGAAGAACTGGTGCTAAATGCTCGCTGACAATGGACACACTGCGATCTTCTTGACGCAAGAACACCGAGCAAACCCCATTTGAGACAGTGCGTATTACGCCTGTCTGGCCAACTAAGTCTGTGTCGTCGTGCGTGTGTATTTTGACTTCGATATCTGTAGTGCACCAGTCGCCAATTGGGGAGTCCAAGCTAGCGCCTGGGGTCTGCGGATTATATGGTGACTGTGGGTTGCCACCCGGTGTGTTTGGTGAATAACTTGATGGTGACGGAGTGTTCATGTATCCAACAGGATAAGGAGAAGGGGCCGGGCTTGGGCTAGGATTGAACGGGCTGTAGCTTCTATCAGATCCGTACAAGGTTCCTGGCGTTTGAGGAGCAAAAGGCGTATTCATTTGATATCCCGGTGTGCCTACATGAAAAGAGTAAAAAAACTTAAAGAAATGCTAAAACTTGTATACCAATAAAAACTTACTGGGATTATAACCAGGGCTGGGACTAGTTTCTTCAAGCGAGTAATCAAAGTCATTATTTCGAGCGGGCGTGTTCGTTATATTAGGATCCCACGCGCCGTGACGAGGCGTCATGCTCCCATCATGAGACGGCGTCATTGTACCACTATAAGGTGTACGACCTTCAGAGTCCCAATTCGGTGTTTGACTACCCAAAAGAGGAGTCTTCGAGCCGGCAGCAGCATAAACCGGCGTCTGTGAGCCATACCCAGGCGTGCGCGCTGGCGTGCGACCGTACGTGGAAACACTGCCTTCCTTTCCTGGGGCTCCAACTATAGCGATGTGGTTACGATCCACAGATATCGTCTGGCAAGAAGTGTGCAGCTCCACTCTGGCGGTACTTTCCGTTGCATCTTTTACAATACCAACAACCCCTGCAGGAAATCAGAACACGTTCAACATGGCACATTTATTTAAACAACGCATAGAATGGATGCTTTTATAATACCTTTATAGGGACCGCCACTAATCTTAATAGTCTTTCCCAATATTTCGCGATCACGCGTCACGCGGAAACCGCCTCTTCCACGATTTCCCATGCGACCTCCGCGGCCTCCAGATGGATGCATGGGCGACTGGATCCTAGGCGACATAAACCCAAAGCCTCCCAACGAGCCTGAGTTGTGGGCCTGTGTCTTACTACCACCAGCCAACTGCAAATGACGCGTTTTACACACAAATATGCCTCCATTTTCTGTGTACATGCGACAGTGCAAGAATGCCAGGCTGCGGTACAGATGCTTTATTTCCCCTGAACGTCCCTGAAAATAAACCCCTTTAATAATTTTTTAAGATGAAAACCAATAACTTACGGCATGAGGTCCTTCCATCACTTTAACAATATCGCGACGCCTAATTTGATTTTGATCGGCGTCTAGCGCGATCGTATTCCGATTTTCTCTGCGCTTGTGCAGTGCAGTTGGTTTGCACTCAATTACTTTGCCGTGCATGCCCAACACGTGAAAATTTTCACGCTCCAAACGCACTATAACTCCTACATTTTGAGGACTATATAAGAAAAATAACGGGGTAACATGGAAACGGCACATTTAACATTTATGCATCCACTTACTCCAGCTGAACCAGATCGCCCCATTGAAACTGCCCCAAACAATCAACACCTGTAGCGACATCAGAGCACAGCTGTAAGTCTCGCGGACGGACCTCCAGTTCGTGGTTTGTCAAATCGGAGACGAGAACGATGCGGCGAGGCTCCACGCGAATAATTAACCCCGTCTCACCCTCGTAACGCCCAGCCAGTACCCTGGCGTGATCGCCAGTCTTAAAGTATTTACGCAATTCACTCGCTTTGAAAATCAGCGGATCCTACAATTGTACGAAACAAATAATATCATCGCGCAGCAATCCGGCAATGGCTGCCTCACCTTGAGGTCCTGATGCTTGGGCATGACTGTTATCATGCCGCCATCTATAGCAATAATTTTTGCTTGCAAGTTCTCCAGATCACCACCGCAAACTTCAACGTTATCCCCCATCGAAAACGAATGAGCAGTTGTGGGGTCATCCTTTACTGCAGCCACTATCTCAAGATTGACGTCTGTAAAAACCATACTAAGCTTGCAGGATCCATGGCAAAAACCCATGACTCACCTTCTGGCTGCTCTTCGAAGCGTTCCAATTCAGCTAAAGTAGGCTTAACTCCGTCCACCAAAATAGCCGACATTGTAAAGTTTTTATACAAGAAGCCCTTGCGTGAATAGCGGTTGCCTTCAAAGAGTAAGAAGTCCCCGTCTGAATGAACTTCTCCACCGATAGCTCTACAATACAGATAAAGAGCATGATATACCTTTCAGTTGATAGCGCATAACTTCGTAATGTACTTGAAAGCTCAAGTAGAGTGTACTAACCTCACTGCCTCCGGATCAAAAGGTTTTGCTGGCGGCCTGCGTTTCTTTTTGCGTTTGGTGTCATCTGATTCCTGTAAGTTGGAATTTGTATGCTGTTTAAAAACATTTAAGTAAACTTCTTTAGTGTATTGAGCTTTGTTTTTTTTATACTCTCGACTATATGATATATATAGGGTATGGCGAGTATATGGAAAAACGTCCGCAATGCTCAAGTCGATTGGCCAACGAGATCGTGCGATTGAACGCCTCTAGATTATTTTATTTGGAGTTACGTGCTGTAATTGATGCCTTGGAATACATTTTGCGAACCATTGCCGAGATACGGTCCCCGTTGCTTAAAATAGTGGTCGAATATTGGACCCGCAGGTTATAGCATGCACGCACTAGTCGCGGCGGCCACATACACGAAATTACTAATGGCATAAAATTATCTTTTTAATAAAGTACTGTGACAATATGGAACCCTGTCGCTGTACCATGCACCCTATCGCTGTGCAAGGCACTAGAATGCTTTTACTGGCATGCTTTTAGGCGCGTACTTTTAGAATATGGCCGACTTGCTATAATTTCGCTAGAAGATTCACAAAGATTACTCGCGATGATACCGGAAATTTTGAATCCAATTGGAATGTGAGAGAACGATCTGCGCGACAAGCACATAAATATAAAAGGAAGTCGGGTACAGCGCAGAGGGAAGAGTTTGGTTTTAGCAAGCAAAGGTGCAACACGGAGTAGTCCAATAAGAAGCAAGTGTAAAGACAGTATAGTGCTAAATTTTAAATAAAGTGATTGCTCGTTGTTGACTGCGTTTAAGAATTGTAGTGTGTTTTATTTTGAAGCACAACCCCGGGACGAATACGTCTACAGAACTAAATTTCCTAACATTTGGTGTCAGAAGTGGGATTGTGCGACTGAAAATAAAATAGAAAATAAATAAATCATAAAACGCAGACATAGTAAAGCTTGAGCAACTGAAGGTGGACTAGCTGGAAAAGGAGTTGGTTGCTTGGAATTTACCGACTGCTGGCGGAAAGGTGTTACAGTTGCGCTTGCGAGAGGCATGTGCGGCACGAGGCGTCGATTGGGCTGTGCACGAGTTCGGAACGCCGGCAAAAGTGGAGGAGTCGCTTGCTGGTGCTGCGCCGCTGCAAGCCACGGCTGTGTGACTTTTTTTAGGATGCCAAAAGTAAAAAAATAAATGTTCTCAGATCGCATTAATTTTTTTATATGCAATAGAGGAATATGCAAATGTTACGAATATATTCTGAAAACAAAACAAAAAAAACAGTTAGCAAACCGTTTCAATTTCGAATGGTCTGGAAATAAAAGACACTGATGCTTTGCATTAATGCGTTTACGAAGACAGCCTATGTATGGTGAAACACATTTTTTAAGCCTTTTGATATCAAACTTGGTGAAAGTACTCTTAGGGCCTTTTTCTCAACTTACCGATAAAGTGACCTTTAGCTAAAGGTCACTTTAAAGTGCCCGGTAACTATTTTCGTTTTCTCAACTGCCTGATAAATATAAATTTAACAAGTCTGATTTTTTGGCAACACTGGTCTACGATGGGCAGCACTTGGCGGAGCAATCAGCTGTTTTTGAAAAATTATAATTATTTTTTAAGGAAAAAAAAATAATAATTTTGCCTGGCAAAATCGTCTGATGCTTTTACTGTCAAATGGGGCGTGTCCCGACGTTAGAGATCGTTGAGGGACAAGTTCGACAGCTTGAAACGCAAGTCCAAGCTGGAATTTGCAGCGGAGAAGAGCGAGACGTATCGCACAGGTGGCGGCCCAGCAGCGATTGGAAATGTCAGCAGTGCAAAGCAGTGAAATTGTCCAATCGGCTGTTATATGTTCTATTTGCCGCATTTTGCGTCAAAGCGTCTTCCAGTGCATGAATATAAAAAACACGCCTATTTTCCATACCGAAAGATCTCAAATTCAAATTTCATTTCAAATTGTAATTTCATTACCAGCTGTTTTTTGTTTGTAAACAAACATATGCATGTACTAGGCACCACTTCCACTTAAAGTTCACTTTAAAGTTTAACAGGCACTCAATCTGACCGGTAAGTTTTATCGGGAGGATAGCTTAACGAGCGGTTGAGAAAACGAAAGTGCGTTTATCGGCCCGCTAAAGTGAACTTTAACGTTAAAGGTAAGTTGAGAAAACAGCCCTTAGTGAGAAATAATTTGATACGTGTTTTTCACTTTTTTGAAAATCTAAATCTAACGGGGTCAACAATGGGTTAACAGTTTTTATGGAGAAACAAGATTTATTGGGCCTTTTGACTTCAAACTTAGCAAAAGCACTTCAATCGGGAAATAACTAAAACGTGCTTTTCACTTTTCTGAAAATCGAAATCTACCGTGGTAAACCAAGCGCTAAGAATTTGTAAATGTGAAAACACATGATTTAATGGGCACACATGATTTGCTTCAAAATTTTTGAAAACACTTGAAATCAATGATAATAAGACACATGATTTCTTTAATCAAATTCTGACGGGGTCAACAATGGGGTATGAATTTGTACCGGGGGAAGCAAGAGAGCTTGCGTGAAAAGCCGCGGGGCCCAGATAGTTTCTTATTTATTTAAGTACCAAAAATCTGAAAAAATATTGATTGCAAATTTAATAAGTTGCTCTGTGATTCTAAAAGTAATGATGAGTAACATGTGCAACAAAAATGTTGTTGGTATTATTCGTGTTCTCAATAAAATTATAAAGAAGAAAAAATTTATACATGTACAAGGTACATTTTTTGAAATATAGATGCAAAAAACTAAATATTTTTTTTTTTTCAATATCTTTGGAGTTGGCTAAATGAGTGCTGTCTCAAGTGATCCGTCGATACCACCTCTAATCCCTTCCTTTCCTTGTCCTTTTGTACTCATGTTTCCCCCAATTTTATGCTCCCCGGATTCGGCTGTTTGTATCGTTTAATGTTCATGTACTTCTTGTTACTCGTCATTCTACAGTCGAACAATAAAGACCCCAAAACCTAACCACGAAAACAACCCGCGTTTTATTTAACTCCGCCGTGATACGCATAAACATGGTCCTTCGAGCCGCTCGCGATAGAACCGACGCGGAAAACAAACATTTTTAAAATAAAAAAACAAATTAAAATACAAGACAATTGAAAAAGTGAAAAGACACTCACAACCAAAAAAAAACGCATAGTTACATTAAAACAAAAAAGCAATTTACAAAACAGTGAAAACAAATCAACAATTACAAACAGTGACACGACGATTAACAAGTGAACGAAACAAAAAGTGTACCTACAATAATTAAAACAGTGCACAAATTACAGAAATTAAAACAAAAATTCTAAACGAAACATTAAACACTGCAGTGACACAACAAACACATCCACAACACGGAGCAAAAAAGGACAGTGAGGAAGACGGCAAAAAACAACAGCAAGCAACAGCACAACACAGCAGCGGGCACACAACACGTAGAGGAGATCCCCATTCTCGGGCACTGGGCCCCAATAAGATAAGCCCACAAATTTTCATTAAAAACTAACTCATATTACACATACACTAACACAAAAATATAGTTATAAAAAATATATATACCCATTCCCAAAAAAACCCCTAAAAAAATCCAGTTAAAAAATAATTTTCTGGTACCCCGCCACTATTCGCTTATCGCAGTAAGCAATCCCGCTACTGCGCATAATTTTGCGTTTTTGTGTTGGCATTCCCCTACGCAGGCAAAGCCACAAAAAATCCCGCTGCAGCCTGCTTCCCACTACTTTTCTAATTTGCACACATTTCCCCTAATTTTGCTTTGTGCATTTTTCAGATCAGCAGCAGGCACTCCAGCTATTGATCTCCCACTCTTCAACTTACACCCATTTTCACATTTCTTTTTGTGCGATCACCACTGGCAAAGCAGCAAAAACTCCGGCTGCAGCCGCCATCCAACAGCACGCACTTCCCCTCCTTTTGCATTCCACATTGCACTCAATTTTGCGTTTCGCTTTGTCCGATATACGCACGCACCAACAGCAAGCACTCCCACTGCTGCCTCCAAGTGCAATCACATTGTCACACTTCTGCTTTCGCCACTCTCGCTAGCAGAAGTAAATAAACGCAAGCACAGTGGGACGAGTAGCCTTTTTTGCAGCATATTGAAAAATGTTCTTGGACATCGAAAATTTTCAATAGTGCTGCACATATACATACACTGCACATCTGCTGCCACCCCAAGTGCATACAGTGAGACAAATTCCCTCCCTCGCACACCAATTTTTTTCCACAAATTTGTTTGGGCATTCTTCTTTACTTAAATATACACACACTAATACAAATACTCACATACACACATATATTTACACATACATACACATAAGTATTTATTCACGTTATCACATACAAATAAATTCACTTTTTTTTATTTGTATATATCCCTTCCCAATACACATACTTATACACAAATTTTGTTTGTTCCCATATATATACTGTTACGAAAATCCAAGTTCGTTTTGATTGTGCTTGAAAATAAACCAACTTCATTCAATTCAGCAAAAACGCAGTCAAAAATCAACAATCACTTTATTTACAGATTTACACTTTGCTTGTATCTACACGTGTTTCTACTTTGCTTGCTCAGCTAAGACTCGACTCCCTGCGCTGCACACTGCTGCTTTTATACTGGTTTTCTTATCGCGCCGAAGTTTCTTGCACATTCTAGTTGTGGTCTCTATCTCGATTGTTCTAGCAAAGTCCATCACCTTTCGCGAACCATCCTTGCCATATCGGAATAACAGCCAACTGGTCGTAAAAGTATGCTTGG
Source organism: Melieria crassipennis (assembly GCA_963668005.1). Classification (NCBI taxonomy): domain Eukaryota; kingdom Metazoa; phylum Arthropoda; class Insecta; order Diptera; family Ulidiidae; genus Melieria; species Melieria crassipennis. Next base: position 42,253,325 of record OY764963.1, on the reverse strand, counting down.
AAAAGCATTCAGGCATAGTACAGTACGGCACAGCAAGAGTGCCTTATCGTAGCACTGCCCACCATTTAGACTTGTTCGTCCCGAACAAGTGCCGAGGCTCCGCCGGAGTAAGACGCCAGGCGCTCCAAATGGACTACTTTCAACCTGGCGTTTCTGTTGCAGCAGCGTTGAACCCTGTACACCACGTCATTAATCCTGGTCACGACCTTGTAAGGTCCTTCCCATGTCGTTTGAAGTTTTGGAGACCTTTCCTCCGTTGCGGGTTGTAAAGCATTACCAGATTGCCTTCTTGGAACCCCGCCGTGTTAGCCCGTAGATCATATCTGGCTTTCATCGTATCGCTGACCAGTTGGATACGGTCCTTTATAAACTGCTGGATTTCTCCAGCTCCGACCGCTTATTGACTGCGTAATCATTCCTAGCGCCTTCCGTCGTGCTGACCACTCCGAACTTCAAGTCAGCTGGCAACCTCAACTCTGTGCCGAACACTGCTCGGGCTGGAGTGAGTGATGTCGTATCGTGCGGGGCTGACCTATACGCCATCAAGAACAGCGGAATATGCGTGTCCCAATACTTTTGATTTCTGCCTACTACTTTCCATAGATATTCTTCCAGCGTCCGATTGAATCGATCCACAATGCCGTCGGACGGGGGATGCAAAGGACAGGTGCGAGTTTTCCTTATTCCTAATACCTCACACACTTCCTTGAATACCACAGACTCGATATTCCGGCCTTGATCCGAGTGCAACTCCAGCGGAACTCCAAATCTGGCCACCCAGTTGTTTACTAGCATTTCCGCGACCGTGGTGGCCTCTTGGTTAGAAATAGGAGACACTTCGGGCCATTTACTAAAATAGTCCATTACCACCAGCACATATTTGTTGCCTTGAGTGCTAAGTGGGAATGGCCCAGCGACATCCATGGCAATTCGCTCGAAGGGCGCTCCCACGTTGTACTGCTGCATGCGACCCCGAGATCTTCTTGTCGGCCCTTTCGCAGCCGAACATCGTTCACAGCGCTTAATCCAATCGGCTACAGACTCCTGCCATCCTCCCAGTAGAATCGTCTTTTAATTTTGGCGACAGTTTTTGTGATGCCTAGGTGCCCTCCGCTGGAGTCGTTGGATTTCGGGACTACATTTAGAGAATTGCTGCTCCGGCCATCCTCACTGTCCCACTCGCGGTATATGCAGCCACCAGTCAGCCGCAGACTTTGCCACTGTGCCCAGTAAGCCTTCGCGATCGGGCTCTCACCGGCCATATTCTGCCAGTCTGGACGTGCGCCCAGCTCCTTGCCTTCGACAATTTTTGCAAGATCCGTTTCCTCGCGCTGGTCCTTTTGTATCCACTCCGCAGACCACTCTTCCTCTGACATAACGCTTACCAATCGGACGTCCACTATCTGCTCTTTGCTTTCGGCTCGCGAACAATGCCTGCTTCGGTTTTGCACGGACGGCGTGACAAGGCATCGGCATTTCCATGACTGCTACCCTTGCGATGCTCTATAGTGTATAGCTCTGCAACCGCTCGATCCACCGCGCCAGTTGGCCTTCAGGATCTCTAAAGTTCAGTAGCCATTTCAATGCAGCATGATATGTGCGCAGGCGAAACTTTTGCCCATACAGGTATTTGTGGAAGTGTTTCACGCATTCCAATACTGCCAGCAACTCTCTTCGTGTCACACAGTAGTTGCGTTCAGGCTTTGACAAAATTTTTCTGTAGTATGAGTTAATGTTGATTAAGACAACGAGTTTATTTTCCACTATGTGGAATTTGTTGAATGCTTTTATTTTGCCGATGTGCGGCCGGTTGGTTTACAAGTCCAATTAAAAAAAAACTTAATTCTACTCCAACTGCCCCAGTCTCGCTGCTGTCACCGCTTTTGTGTTGTCGCTGCACACGTCGATCGTGGGAATGGCAAACTGTCTCGTCTTAGGTTCAGGTTACAGTTTGCCAGACCCTCTTAGGTTCGGAGCGTCTCTGCTACGACTTGCTATCTGTTCCAAGATATCGCCGATGTCTAGCTCGACCGTGTCTGATCTTTTGCTTCTTCGCACTGCCAGTATAATTATTGCCATTATCACCAAGGATGTTCCCGTGAGGATGATGGTGGTGGTGGGCCAACCATATATTTTCTGTTGTGCAACTTCCTCTCTTAGTGTCATAATAAGGTTTGTGTTTTCCAGATGCATCTTATGGAGGAAAGGCAATGATAATGTGTTCTCGTGCCCCAGGTATTTGAGCTTTAGGATCTTTGGTGGATGTGGGTCGCTGAATGCTGTTTCCTTCTCGACGCGGTAGACGGTTTCGTTGATTTTTACCGATTCGGAAAAAGTAAGCAGTACTGAACCATTTACTGTTATACTCTGCCCATCGAAAATAGTTGTGTGCTGCACTTCGTTTAGAGTTATTGTTCCCTGCTGGACTTCTTGAATATGTGGTATGTGAAAGTCGGTTTCCGTTGGGCAGGCTGACGTTGATTCCAGGGTTTTGATGCAGTTCTTTATGGGCTCCATTACGTTGTTGCAATGGGCAGCTTTGTCGGTGTCTAGCTTAATTCTGGAATGATTATGGCTTAGCGGAAATATTTTTACAAAATCGCAAAATTTTACAAACAATGGTATTCTTAAAACATAGTGAATTACATTATTGTTTTGTAACACTTTAACTGTAGCTACACGTAGAATATTATTTATTCCATTTTCAGAATCGACCAGATGTTTTAATTCAACGTTGTCAAAAATAAGTGGGTTAATTATATATCCTTTGGCTAGAACTACGGATAGGGCCACATTGTTGAGGTGGCTAAGTATCTCGTTATTGCGGTTCACTGTAATATCAAAGATTATCGCTTCTTTATTTGTCACTAAATTGGTTGACTCAGTTTTAAGTTTATTGATCCTCTGTCATTTCGTTGATTCGGTCCTGTATTGCTGAATTAATTTTTGTTTGCTTATTGCTGTTCTCAATTAACATATTTTCTTTAGTTAAAAGTAATTCATAATCACTGTGGTCCGGTGTGCCTGCCACAAACTTTAAAGCGGAGCCAAAAAAATCTATTGTGTTTATGATACGATTCATTTCGTTGACTTGGTCCGTCAAAACGTCCTTATGCTTAGGTACAGTTGCGGTCAAAATAATAGTAGTACGCATACAACGAAAAGAAAATTAAGAAAAAATAATCTGCTTTTCTTTACAAATATTTTCTTTGTATTTTTTTTAACAAGTTATATGTGTTAACAATGCAATCATAAAAGAAAACTTAAGAATTAAACTCAGTTTGATTTGATTTAAATTAAATGCGCCAATAGCTCCTAAATATGGACGGTCAAAAAAATAGTAGTTCGCTTTACTTTCATAAAAATGAAGCCAAAATTGTGGTACATTTTAAAAGATTTAGTGGTTAAACAGTAATAGAGTAATTTTTCTTCAAATTAATATTTAGTTGCGTGACTGTTGTCCGCTACTACTGCAGCACAGAGCCGATGCATTGAATTAACCAAATTTTCATATCTTTCTCTAGGTATTATATATTCCTGCTTCTCAAAGTTGATTATTATTAGTTAGATTATAACCACAAATTTTTAATTGTATTGAAGTCTGGTGATTGTGCGAGCCATTCCATAACCCTTATACTGCTCTTGCGAAGCCCCTTTCGTGCGAACTTGCTTGAATGCTTTAGGTTATAATCCTGTTGAAAGATCCAAAGCAGTGGCGTTTTTTCACGGACATACGGTAGCACGATTTCCTGCAAGATTCGTACTCATACACATCGATCCATCGTTTTCTTTATCAAATAAATAGCGCCACCTCCATAAAACGTAAAACATGCATTTATTTATTTAGCATGTTTTACGTTTTATGGAGGTGAAGCTATTTATTTGATCAAGAAAACGATGGATCGATGTGTATGAGTACGAATCTTGCAGGAAATCGTGCTACCGTATGTCCGTGAAAAAACGCCACTGCTTTGGGTCTTTCAACAGGATTATAACCTAAAGCATACAAGCAAGTTCGCACGAAAGGGGCTTCGCAAGAGCAGTATAAGGGTTATGGAATGGCTCGCACAATCACCAGACTTCAATACAATTAAAAATTTGTGGTTCGACGTGAAGAGAGCAGTTGCTCACTATAATCTAACTAATAATAATCAACTTTGAGAAGCAGGAATATATAATACCTAGAGAAAGATATGAAAATTTGGTTAATTCAATGCATCGGCTCTGTGCTGCAGTAGTAGCGGACAACAGTCACGCAACTAAATATTAATTTAAAGAAAAATTACGCTATTACTGTTTAACCACTAAATCTTTTAAAATGTACCACAATTTTGGCTTCATTTTTATGAAAGTAAAGCGAACTACTATTTTTTTGACCGTCCATATTTTGGAGCTATTGGCGCATTTAATTTAAATCAAATCACACTGAGTTTAATTCTTAAGTTTTCTTTTATGATTGCATTGTTAACGCATATAACTTGTTAAAAAAAATACAAAGAAAATATTTGTAAAGAAAAGCAGATTATTTTTTCTTAATTTTCTTTTCGTTGTATGCGTACTACTATTATTTTGACCGCAGCTGTAGATCGGTGAGCTGGTATGATGTTTCCATACTGGTCTCAACTATTTCCTCGTATTCCATTAAGTTTGTGGTATGAATAATGTAGGTATAGTCATTATAGGTCGCAACTTTACCCTGCGTGATGGCAATGAAGTGTTCAGGGGTGTAGTCCAGTATCTTACTCATAGATAACGGCAAGAAGGCGTATAGTAATCTGAAAGAATTTAACTAAGGTTATCTTTGTGAACTAGCTTCCCCTCTATTTGTACAGTCGTTCCTAAGTCTTTTTGTACTGTATTCTCTATAAAAACCCTGTCAAGCTTGTTCCCTATACGTTGGTTTTTCCGAATAAACACAATGTCGCCGGATTGATAAGTTCTATGGTCAGCTGCTTTGTCACCATTTGCCATTCTTTTGTCTTTTCCTGGGCTACTATCAGTTTTTCTTTAATAGCCCTCAGATCACCCTCCGTATAGTTGTGAATTATGTCAGTTGGTCTCATTCCAGTGACCGAGTGGATACTGTTGTTGTACTTGAATGTTGCCAGTAGGAACAATTCTGTAATGTCTGCAATGTCCTGTTGTCTTTTGACACAACGAGCTATTTCCAACAATGTCGAATGGAATCTTTCGACCTGTCCGTTGCTTTTACTATGCATAGGTGGTACAAAAAATTGTTTAGCGGAAAACTGATCTCTTAGTAAAGCACCAATAATGTTAGATTGAAAAGCCTTCTCATTATCTGATACTATCAGTTTTATGTTCTTAAATTTCGGCAACATTCGCAAAATGGCCATTTTTATGTCTATAGAGGACCGTGAGGCGATTGGAGTCAATATAGCAAATTTGGAGAATTTATCGATACAAGTTAAAAAATATAGCTTATTTGTAATTAGTATATCTAAATGTAAGATTTCGCCGGGGTTATTTGGTATTTATTTTCCTTACAGATTTTACAATTGGAAATAATAGATTTCAACATTTTCTTCATACCCGGGAAATAATAATTATCTATTATTATTTGCAGAAAATTTTCTTGGAGGCATCTGTGAGCGCGGTTGTGCTCCGTTGTTGCTATTTCCAATTGATCGTCTTCATTTGTAATATCTATTACGAGTTTCTCAGTATGTATAAATTTGAGTGACGGAAATGAAGATAGTAGGGTGGCTTGAATTTCACCCAAAGTTGGCAAGTCACAATGGATTACGTTAACAATATCAGGGTTTACGCTGTCCGATAAATATTTATTAAGTGTATCTATGCTTGCGAAATTAATTGTGTGGCGTAAGAATTTTTTGAAGACTATTTTCTTCCCCGTGAAGCTGTGAGTGGGTCTTGAAAGGATAATTTGGTTTTTAAATTGATTTACTGGATATTTTACTGTTTTTATGACCTCTGTACACGATGCCTCACTATGTACGGTGTCGTCGTTCGTATCATTTTCCAAATGATTATGAATGTATTGTCTTGAAAGCGCATCGGCCACAATGTTCTCCTTTCCCGGCTTGTAATAGAATTTTGGCGAAAATTCCTCAATGAAGGCTCGCCATCTCTTAATTTTTGTGTTCGGGTTCTTGTCAGAGATAGCGAATGTTAGGGGTTGATGGTCTGTAAAAATATTTATGTTCAGTATACCCTAGATATAGTGTCTGAGTGCTTTTAGTGCCCAAACGATTGCGAGTAATCCGCGCTCATTTGTGGCGTAGTTCTGTTCTGTTGGGGATAGTGTGCGGGATATCATTGTTATCGGTCTGCCTTTCTGGGATAGTACTGCGACTGACGAAGCGTCTGTTATTAGCTCAAAAGGTTGATTATAGTCGGGATAGGACAAAAGCACGTCTTCAGATGCTAATATTCGTTTTACTTTTTCAAACGCATATAAAGCCTCCTGATCGAGTGTTATTTTTACATTCTTTGATTTATTCGCCCCAACATGACCATTTTCACCTTGCAGATGTTTAGTCAATGGTTTCACAATGGCTGCGTAATCTCGAATGAACCTTCGATAATACCCAGCAAGGCCAAGAAATGAGCGTAATGCTCGGAGTGTTTGTGGGATTTGGTAGTTTAGTATGTCCTTAACTTTATCCGGGCACGTTTTAATACCCTCTCTTTTCATTTTATCATTTCATTTATTAAAATAAGTACATTAAGTGTTGTAAGATCGAGTCTTTTAATAACACCTCAATCAGTATTAAATTTCTTAAACTAGAATTAAAATTAAACAATTACAATTACAAAATTAAGCAATAAACAGAAACTTAAACTACATAATATTAATATTATAAATAATAGAAAAAATAATAAGACATAAAGGAGAAAAAAGATAAGAAAGTAATGAAGTAGGAAAAGTAGAGATAGAATGGGAATAAAGAAGAAAAAGAAGATGCGCCTTGCAATCATTATTGATCGTCTGGAATCAGAGTGTGCTGAAATACTCATGGAGTTTAGCCCTATAGTTGCCCCTGTTTAGCCCAGCTCTTATAACTGCAGGAGTTCCAGACTCTGACGGCGTTGATGAAAAAAAGTCGTGATGTTGATAAAAAATTGTACGTTGGTACAATTAAATTGTGATGTCTCCGGGACTTAAAAGGTATGAGCTTTTCGTACAAATAAGAAGGAGTTTTCCATTCCATTAGTTTATAGACAAAGATGCAATTTTTGGCAAAGAGGTAATTTTCCATATTACATACACCCAAGTACTTCATTCTGCCAGGGAGAAATATGTTCATACCTTTTAAGCCCGTATACATATCAAGTGGCAATTTAAAGGCTATATTAACTTTGTGTAATGATTTAGAATCAAGCTTACTGTACACCATATCAGAGTAGGCAATAAGGGGCACAATTAGTTGTATAACTAACTTGCGCCTGGTTTCCAAGGGTGCTAATGAAGCTGAAAATCTCAATTTACGCAGCGTAGCATATACCTTTCTCACGACTCCATTAATATGGTCACAGCAACTTAAGTTAGAGTTAACAATAAATCCTAAGTTCTTAATTTTGTCCGTAAAAGTAAGCACACTTGAGCCTAAATACAACTTAGGGATGTTGTCAACATATATTGCACTATGACAAATCGGTAAGTCATAGGACTTGGACGCATTTAAGCACAAGTGATTGGCAGCTGCCCACACAGAAATTGCAGACAAATCACTGTTCATTTTGAAACATAAATCCTCAACGAGACCAATACGACTAGACAGATACATTTGTATATCATCAGCATATGCATGGACATTAACATACTGACACACAGAAAAAACATCATTAACAAAAAGACTAAACAGAAGTGGACCAAGGACAGATCCTTGTGGAACACCAGTACATACCAATCGGGCCTGAGACATTGAATTGTTGGACATAACTTTTTGCGTCCGTCCCTCAAGATAACTTGCTACAAGCTTCGCCGAGCTATCATTGAAACCAAAGTAGCTTACTAGTTTTGCACATAAGAGATTATGCTCTACCGAGTCAAAAGCTTTGGAGAAGTCGAGTAAGCAAAGAATTGTTAAGTCATCATTGTCAAACTTGATTCTAATGTCAAGTATTTTTACCATGGCAGTGGAGCAGCTGTGTTTAGGTCGAAAGCCAGATTGTAGAGGGGAGAGAAGGTTGTGCTTTCGCAAGAATGCATAAATTTGCGTCGCCATCAAATTTTCGCACACCTTGGAGAAAGCTGGCAGTATACTAATAGGCCTTTAGTCACCAGGCAGGAGGCATTTGACTTTTTTGCAACTGGCAGGACAACCGCTTTTTTCCACACTGAGGGGAAGCTAGAACTTATGAAGCAATGATTTATTATGTGGGTAAGTGGGCCAATTATAAACTGAGCAATAAGCTTGACACATTTTAAGGAGATTCCATCCTCACCCACCGCGTTTGATTAAATATCCATTATAGATTTTAACACGTCAGCCTCACAAACTGCCACGAATTGGAATTTCCCTTTAACACGATCACAGGACGGCAAATGTTGTGGCAAAACAGCAGAACTTGATTTATTACCTGCACTAATAAAGAAATTATTTAGCACATTAGGATCCAACTCACACCCAGAGTTTTCCTTGCCATGGACCTTTAGATTTTTTAAATTTCGCCATAGTTTCCTAGGCGGGAAAAAATGATCCAGCTTGGAATTGAAATACCAATGCTTTGCTTGTCTAATGATAGTCGTTGCAGCGTTGCGGGCAGCTTTATAGTTAGACAAGAGACTAGCTTTTCGCCACATTGCAGTGATTCGTTCCATAGACAAAATTCCAAAAATTTATAGTCTCAGAATTTAACGATTTTTATGTCATTTGAAATGTAAAACTCCAACTAAGAAAACCCCAAAAAATCTGTGCAAAAAATTAACTAGTGTCTGTGCAAAAGCGGCTCAAAGTTGAAACTTTTTTCACAAAAAAATTTAAACTCATATTTTCTGTTTTTTAGTCTATTGAGTAAAAAAATTTTTTAAAATACATGTTTGGCACGAAGTTGCTGAAACTTTCAATATAGAATAAGAAATGATGTGGCCATTTTCGCTATTAATGTTTTCCCAAAATTTGCAAAGCGTAGGCTTTTACTTCACTTTTAATCATTTTAATAATAATTGACTGGCACGACAGCCCGCTTACGCGAGACTAAGGCCTAGCTTCCCGCAACTACCCGTGTTGTGCGTGTGAATTTGTACACGGGTTGGAGGGACCTACAGTTTTATGCCGGTTCCGAACGGCAGGTTGGGAGCTTTTTCATAAGCAATTTTTACTCTCAGAGGTTTGCCATTTCCAGCTGAGAGGACAGCCACCGAAAGAGAAAAAGAGTTTTCCCGTTATTTTTTTTAGGTGTTATTACAGGCAGTATTTGAACCTGAGGTTGCTGCCTTCGACTCGCGGTCCAACGCACTAACCAACTGAGCCACGGCGGCTTACTTCACTTTTAATTCAAGATATTTTTCTAAGTTAAAAATCTGAAAATTGGCAAAACTTGGACAAAAATATCTAAAAAGTATGTGAAAGTATGTTCCTGGATTTTTTTTTATTTTAAGAAGCATTATTTCTTTCTCGGATAATGTAATTATATCCTCCGATATCTTCCGATCTCAGAAAATAATGCAATTTGAAAAGTGGTCTAAACACGTATTTTTCGACAACATTTATTTTATTTATGCCTAAATGTAATTAGCACGAAAAATGATAAAATCTGCAAAAATGCAAAACATACATCTATTATTATCGTTTTTATTGCAAAACCAGAGGGTCCCGATACAATTTCTGTTACTCTTTGGAATAATCAATGTTGACGTTACCGTTTAAATGTAAAATCTGAAAAATATAGCCAACACATTTGGTGCTATAGCTCTCCAAAAATGATGAAATTAGAAAATTTAAGTCTCAGGCGTTGCCAAACTACAACAGTTTAAGAAAAACCAAATGGAGATTTCAATTCAGCAGACCATGATTAACTAGTATACCAAATTTTATGAAGAACGGATCACTCCTTCTAATTTTGTCCCGCGGTTGTATGGAGTCGAATCACTGTGCATTGTATACAACTTATTGCGCTTCTTAATAGCTGAGCGAACTTTTGTGTTGAACCAGGGACATGAACTATTCACAACATTGAGGGTACGAAGAGGAACATGTATATCAAACAGCATAGACAAATTGTAATTAATGAAATCAAGTTTTTTATCAACAGTGTCAAGAAACCAACATTGGTTCCAATTTACACTACACAAGTCAGACATCAAAGAACTGACATTCAACAATTTAAAGCCACGGTACACAAAAGCAGCATTAAGATCAGAACGATTCATCACAACATCTAAAGTACAGAATATTAAGTCATGATCAGAAATAAAGGAAATTTGGTCAAACGTCAAAACTTGCGATGGGTCGGGAGTAATAAAGTAGTCAAGCAGGCTGGGTGAAGCATTATTCGCATACCTAGTTGGTATATATGTATTAATCACACAAAGTCCTAGAGCTTCTAACTGGTCAACAAGTTTACTTCTGCTTGGGTCACTGGATAATAAACTGACATTAAAATCGGCACATATTCATACTCAACTACCAACTCAGTCAACTCATCAAAAAGAGAATCCAAGGAGAAGCATTTGTGAGGATTGTACACGCATACTGTTAAAGTTTTTTATGCACCATTCGCCACTTCAGCAAGAATAAACTCAGTGTCAGTGGATTTCGCCACCAGTCTCAGTTTAAGGTTTTTCTTACAATATATCGCAACTCCACCCCCCTTCCTAAGCACGCGATCATGCCTTAATAAGTTATACCCATTTAGAGACAAATTAAGATCAGGGATATCACTATGAAACCAAGTCTCAGATACGCAGATCACATCCACAGCAGACTCTTCAAAAACATACCTAATGTAATCAAGTTTGTCATGGCCTAGACTACGTGCATTAAAGTGTACTACATTAATCATACTGTTTACTTAAAATGTCTATCAGAATTTTGTGATTTTCAGCAACGCCAGAGCCAGGCTTATTAATCAACCCCACAATTACGAACAAGACCAAAACAGAAACAACCAACGACAGCCAGCGTCAATGAGTATGTAAGCAGATGTGTGTACGTATACGATTGCAATGAGTACCAGGCAAAGCAGGAGAAAAACGTGAAGGTATAAAAAAGAGAAAGTAGAAAGTAAAAGAGAAAGAAAGAAATAAAAAATAGTACAAGAGAACAACTTAAACGTAAACATTTAGCAGCTAACATTTGTATTAGACTTTAGACATTTAGACTTTCAGCAGTCTGCAGTAACATAACTTTCCAAGCACTCCTTATTCAGCACCCTGAGAGCTTTGCTTCTTTGATGAACACGCACATAAACTTTAATATACGTGAAAATTTGTGCTAAGCACGGCAGCTTGGTTCTCGCCACCGGAACGGCTGGCAACGGAACGCAGGGTCGCTCACATACACGACACCCCTTAACGCCCAGTTGGTTGGTAGAACTCTGGACGACGTCGCTGTCGCTGCGGCCTCAGTGGGGTCCCATCTCGAGGAGTGGCCTGCACATCCGGCCTTGTGGAGTGAGGCATATCCTCTGGATGCCCGATTGTTGTAGAGCCCCGTTCAGGAATCGTTAAATCTTCTGTCGGTTCCGTTGTTGTCTCCGTATCGCTATCATCCGATGAAAAAACCAATCCCAAATCCTGTTGTGAACATCGGCCTCGTAGTTGGTCGATGTGGCGTTTTACGATTCTGCCATCTTGCAATCGGACGGTGTATGAAATCGGTCCTGTTGGCCCTTCAATTGTTGCGCTAACCCATTTGGCGCCTGTTGAATAATTCCTAGTCCAGACCGGATCCCCTTGCTTTAAACGTCGGGTAGGTAACTGCTCGTGGTCTTTGACACCCAACTCGTGTGGATGAATTTTGTCGAAATACGTCTTAAGCTGACGGTTGTACATTAACTCCGCAGGCGAACGACCAGTCGACATATGAGGGGTTATGTGTTGATTGAATACGAAACGTACTAACCTCAAGTGCAGGTCACCCGCTATCGGCATCTTCTTTAAGAAGTTCTTCGTTGTTTGTACCATCCGCTCAGCTTGTCCGTTGGAGGACGGATGAAAGGGGGCACACCTGATGTGCCGAATGAGGTTGCTTTTCATAAACGTGGCAAATTCGTCCGAAGTGAACGCCGTGCCATTATCCGACACAATGGCGTCCGGCAACCCATGTGTTGCGAATAACGCGCGCAACGGCTTTATAGCAGCTAGCGATGACGTAGAGTTGACGGGCGCCACTTCCAACCACTTGGAATACGCGTCAACAACGATGAAATATAACTTGCCTTGAAACGGTCCTGCGAAATCTATGTGAAGGCGAGACCACGGTGACTTCGGCATCTCCCACGGATGCACTGCGGCATGTGCGACCTCATTCCGAGTTTCCTGGCATGGGCAGCACTGCCCAACAGTTCGTTCAATATCTGTATCCATGTTGGGCCACCAGACGTAACTGCGCGCCAATGCCTTCATTTTCACAATGCCCGGATGACCGCAATGCAATGCATCGAGTATGGTCTGGCGGCTCGCAGGCGGAATTATAACACGATTGCCCCATAGCAAACATCCTTTTAATGATGTGATTTCTGTACGGCGTGCAAAGAATGGGTACAGCTTGTCACTGCGCACAATTTTGTCTGGCCAGCAACTTAACGCCCAGCTGAGCACCTTCGAGATGTCAGCATCGTTTTTTGACTGCGAAGCGATTTGTTTAGCATCAACTACAGGGTCTGCTACCGTTTCTATCATCAAGATTTCGTCATCTAACTTCTGAGCCGTTTCCTCCGTCTTAATGGGCATACGACTAAGGAAATCAGCGTTGCCCAACTTGTGACCAGGACGATGCGTGATGATGAAATCGTACGCATTGAGGAAAATACGGCGCCGCAGCATCGGATTCGAAATAACAGCGGGCACAGGCTTCGTGAAAACAGCGCTGAAAATACCTAACGGACGGTGGTCAGTAACAAGCGTAAACTTACGTCCATGAAGGTAGTCGTGGAATTTCTTGACGCCTGCCACTATTGCTACCGCCTTCCTGTCGATTTGCGCGTAATTCCTCTCTGTTTTTGTTAACGTCCTGGAGTAGAAAGCTATAGGTCTTTCTGTGCCATCCGGCATGTTATGGCTCAAGACAGCCCCCTTCAATGGATGACAGTAATGTGCTGATAGCAGGTATCCGGAAACAATGTGGCTTCAGCGCTTTGTTGAGTGTAGATTTGTAGTCCCCACAAATTCGTATGGACCCGTCTGCTTTAGATACTGGCACGATCGGCGTCGCCTGCATAGTTGCATAGTTTTTCAAGTTCAGCTTCAACTAGCGGTCTTGTCGCTAATGGAATACGTCGCGGGGGATAGCGAATTGGTTGAACGCTAGGGTCGACTTTCAATGAAATAGGCTTTCCATTGAAACATCCCAGCCCTGGTGTAAACAAATGTTGAAATCTGTTCAAGACGTCTACGACGGATGACGGTGAAGTCTTCTGGACCGTATGTACCCCTTGTATGCTGATGCCCAGAGGTGCGAACCAATTGCACCCCAAAACACTTGAGCGGTCGCCATCGACAATGATGAGCGGCAGCCCGGTCACCTTATGATGATTGTAAGTGACGTCGACATCCACTATTCCTTTGATTGGAATCTGCTTGTGTTGAAAATCTATCAGCTGCAAGTCCTTTGTGTACCATTCTTTCGGTGACGTGGATCCGATTTTTGCGAACGATTGAGCAGACATTAAAGTGTAATTTGAGCCTGAGTCGACCTCAAATACACACTGATGACCCTTGATGATAACCGTTGCTGACTTCTTTAAATCAACCAGCGGCAAGATTTGATTGACTGACTGCTGTTTCGTCTTGTGTGCACGTGGAGCACAGTGTTGCTGTAATTGTTGGGCGGCGGCGGCAGACGAACGACAAACGCGCTGTAGGTGACCCTTAATGCCGCATCTCGAGCAAATCTTGTCCACATGTGGACACTGAGCCCGTGGATGCTGTCCGCCACACCCGTTACAATTTTTGTTCTGAGTATACGCATGCTTGGACGTCGCCCTGCCATGCGTTTGCGATTGATTAGTACGTCGTTCATTGATGCGGTGCACTGATTCTGGGTGCCGCATTTCTTGAACATCCTTGAGTGCTGACTCTGCTGTGGTTGCGCGATCGATGACTTTCTGAAGTTGGAGGTCCTTCTCCGCCAGTAAACTGCGCTGCAATGCTTCATCACGCAACCCGCAAACCAAACAGTCTCGCAACATGCGGTCCAACGCTGAGCCAAAGTTACAGTCAACAGCGAGCTTCCGCAATGCTGCCACATATTCTGCAAAGCTCTCGTTCTGGTGCTGATCACGCTTGTGAAATTTGTAGAACGCCGCAATTTCCGATGGCCGTGGGGAAAAATGATTCGTTAGAACTCCCTTCACTTCAACTAAGCTCAACTCACTCACTTGCTTCGGGGATGCCAATGACGACAGTAGGTCGAATAGCGGAGCACCCGCCAATGTCAAGAAGGTTGCTTTCTGACGGTCGGCCCCCTGTACGTCATTGGCGAGAATGTACAATTCAAAACGCGAGTAGTATGAAGCCCATCCTTCTGGGTGTGTCACATCGAACGGTTCCAACGCTCCAATTGCAGACATTCTGTGAATTGTAGGTTGCGCCTGATCGGTAAGCGCTGTGGATTTTTCCGTTTTCACTGATGGCATGAAGTTTGCCAATTGCAGGTTAGGTTTGCCGCAATTTTACGAATTTACGCGAATATTAAGTTTTCCCGTATCCTACCGACTGCGCCAGTTTAATATACGTGAAAATTCGTTTATTTAACTTATACGTAGAATGTACAATGAATAGTAATTTAAGTAATAGAAAAATGTGCGCCGTCGCACCGGCCGCCAACTTCAGAAGTGCACGTGCTAAGCACGGCAGCTTGGTTCTCGCCACCGGAACGGCTGGCAACGGAACGCAGGGTCGCTCACATACACGCAATAAACACACCCACGTATTGAGAAAACAGCAGCCAAACTCTTTTGCTTTTTCAGCTGCAGTGCTAAGTGCATTAGCTCTCTATTGCTTTTGGTGAGACTTTCATGCAAAAATATCTTCCCATCAGTGGTGAGCCCAACATCCCTAAGCAGCAGGGACCTCTTTGCCTCTTTACAGAAACGGACGATTGATCTGAAGAGTTTAGAGCGGTCGTCTGGAGATATAAGTTTAATGATGACAGGTGCAGCAGCATTGTTGTTGATATTTGGCACCCGAAAAGCAGTGCAAATGCGAAGCGGAGACAATTTGACGGAGCAGCACAAATTGTGGAAGATTTCCTCAATACTCTCCCCATCAGCTTGCGGGAGACCATTTATAATAAGATCCGCAGACACAGCATGGTTCTGGCACACATTGAGCTCCTCCTTAAGTAGCAGAATTTCATTTTCCAATAGCTCATTCTGCACAATTTGCGCTTCTGCCTTCTCCACACGCTTTTCGAGGTTTCTTATCGCCTTCTTGAAATTAGTAATTTCAGCCGACATCTCGCCAAACCGCTGCATAACCCGTTCTTCGTACTCTCTTATGCGCTCTGTAATCTGATCAATCACATTTTTTCTCAGCGAGTCCAACTGCTCCTCCATACGCACGAACCAAGCCGAATGTGGTGAACTCTCAGCTCTCCCCGAACTGCTTAAGCGGTTCTGTTTTGTAGAAACCGTTTGACGCATAACTTTTGCAGCTCTGGTTGTCATGTTCATTTCCAAATTCAAGTTCAAAGCTATTTTAATTAATATAAACAGCGTTTATTGCGCTATAACTTCACTTAGCAAGGGCAATTGCAAGTATTGCAAGTAGTATTAAGTTGACGGTGGTAAATACAAACAATCGCTTTACTGCAGCACACCAAAAACACGTCTACTCACAACGACTCATCTCTCGTTTCTTAAGAAAATTCCACTGTGGTTTTAAAAAATTTTGATTTCTCGGATGAAACCCTCATTCCTGGTTTTTCCAGTTTTTTTAGTATGTTGTCGATGTCCTGCAGGTGTGACTGTTCGTCACGAGAGTAGATGATTATATTATCGATATAGACGTGACAATTCCTCCCTATGTCTTCGCGTAAAATATCATCGATCGCTCTCTGAAAATGCTCGGCGTGTTTTTCAGGCCAAATGGCAATCGACAAAATTCATACTTTCCATTATTTACACTGAAAGCGGTTTTCTGTCTATCGTCTTCAGACATTTTGATTTGATGAAAACCCGATTTTAGGTCTAAAGTGGAGAAGTACCGCGATTCTCCTAAGTTTGACAATATGACGGATGTCTCGGGTATGGGATAACGATCAGGTGTAGTTTTATCGTTCAACTTCCTGAAATCGATCACCATACGCATTTTCTGTTTGCCATTATCGTCCAGACCTTTTTTGCTCACTTTCATGTACTGGGGAATTGTATGGAGAGCTGGACTTACGTATTATCCCGTCTTTCAAAAGGGTTTTGATTTCATTATTTATAAACTCTGCGGCTGAGATTGGATACGGGTAACTTCTACTATATATTGGTTCGGTTGTATTGGTACGGATTGTGGCTTCTACGGAAGTATTATAGGGCAATGCTCTATTTGGGTCCGCGAAAGCGTTAATATTATTCTTGATCATGTCAAGGAATTGGTCTCGAATGGGGTTACGGATTGTTTCGTTTTCTATTGTAATGCGATTAACCTCATTGAGGTGTTGCAATTTTGTGTGGCCATGTTTGTAGAAGAAGTATCCTTTCTGCATATCAAGTTTTGCATCGATTGCCTTCAGAAAATCATATCCCACTATACCGTCAAACGTACTTAGGTTTGGGAGTAAACAAAATTTTGTTGTATGGTTCAGAATATTAATGAGGCAGCTTTGGGTTATAGGATTAGTACCATTGAGTGATATCAATGTGAATGGTTTTCTTATCGGTGTGATTCCCCGAAGAAATGGGAGATTTTTAATATCATTTTTTTTGGTGTGCCTGTGTCAATGAGAATTCTAAGCTCTTCGCAGTTCTTTGCTGTTTTCGTGATGTACGGCAAGAGCGATTTCATTCTAAAAAATTAATCTCCTCAAAACTTTTTGCTTTAGTTGGGTCGTATGTAGGATGCTGTTCGTTGTCTTCATTGTCAAGATAAGGGTCATTAGTGCCGTTGTTTTCCTGTTGCTCATATGTGTAGCCATTTCTGTTATTCTTATACAGTTCCTGAGGTATCATCATATAATTAATGCGCTGATTCTTGGCCTGAGGCATAAGCGTTCGTCTAGAGGATTCTAACTGATCGTGCGTACGTTTAGGAATAGGGGCATTAGTGCGCGTACACACATGAAGCGGTGCTGTGCTGTGCGGCGCTGTGCTTCACGGAGCAGTTCTTTCAAACTGCCGTTATCAAATGCTGGTGTTCACACATGCTACTTTTTCAGCATCGTCACGCAGCGCGAAGCAGCGCTTGCTTTGAAACTTTCAAAATATTTGATTTAGTCGCCGCGTGACGCTGCTGCAGCAAGCATGGACTGTGAAAATTTTATATCGGAAATTGTTATTCGACTTGCGTTGTGGGACTTAATGACTTTTTATTAATTAATTTTTCTTATTTATTTGTATATTAATTTTTTACTTTTCCTTCACTATTATGAGTTATCTTTTTTCACAATCTATATACAAAAATGAATCGTGGTTCGTTCGGCTGCTTAAAAATTGAAAACGACTGGACCAACTTGGATACTTCCTTCGGCGGGTCTGTTTGAAATTGTTACGTGAAGGTTTAGGAAAAAAGAAAAGTCGGGAAAACGGGGCGTGGCTCCACAATAATACATTTTTAGACAATAACTTTGGAACCATAAGTCACACATCATTTAAATTTGGTACAAACTTACTATTTAATCATGTCCTTCGCCCGAGGGAATGGGGTGGGTATTGAACAAAGGGGTGTGGCACCGCCCATACAACTCAAATCTTTTATATGGAATAGCTTCGGAATCGTAAGCCGCACACCATTGAAATTTGGTGTACCGTTGTTTCATAGATGTGTCATTCTACTGATGAGATTTGGTCGGCGTTGGTCAAGGGTCGTGGCACATTTTTATGATCCAACATTTCAGCAGAACTGTATGTCGCACATCAATGAAACTTGGTACGAACCTACCATTTAGTCATATCTTTCGACAGAGGGAATGGGGCGGGTATTTAACAAGAGAGCGTGGCTCCGCCCATACAACTAAAATCTTTTATATGGAATAGCTTCGGAATTGTAAGCCGCACAGCATTGAAATTTGGTGTACCGTTGTTTCATAGATGTGTCATTCTACTGATGGGATTTGATCGGCGTTGGTCAAGGGGCGTGGCACATTTTTTATGATCCAACAATTATGCCGTACACACACACACATCAGTGAAACTTGGTACGAACTTTCCACTTAGTAACACAGTTCGACTAGAAGAAATTTGTGAGCATTGGACAAGGGGGCGTGGTACCGCCTCCCTTTTTTATATACATAGATTATTTGTCCTGACTGACTGACTGATTGATTGATTGACTCATCATCGCCCAGCCCAAACCGCTGAAATTTGAACTATAGGTACTTCTTGAAGAATGAACCTCCGCTAAGACCGGATTTTTTGAAATCCAGGGTCTAAAGGGGGCAACACATGTATGTATTAAGGTGTTGTATGAGGAAACGTGATTTAATAGACCGATTGATTTCGAACATCCTGCAAATAATGTAGATCAAAAATAATTCGACCCGTATTTTATAATTTTTTTAAAATCAAAATTTAACTGGACCAACAATGGGTTAAGATTTGTTTACGGAAAGACTCGAAAAAAACATGAACCGATAGGCCTATTGACTTAAAATATTGTAAAAATACTTGAAAAAAAAAAAAATGGACACGCGTTTCTAATTATTTTCAAAATCGAAATCTAGCAAACTAAGGGTTAAGAATTTGTTTAGAGTAAATGTGAAAATTCACGATCTAAAGGGCCTTTTGACTTCAAAATTTTTGGAAACACTTGACATCAAAGATAATAGACATATGTTTTTTTTAAATCAAAATTCTACGAGATCAACAATGGGTTCAGAATTTGAGAGCTTGCGTGCAAAGCCGCGGGGCCCAGCTAGTAATACATATAAATAAACTTCTTTTTCAATAACTGAGAATAGTTGTACTTGAAAATGCTCTTTTTATGAAATTTTTTTTGAAAAATCAACTGATTCGCCCACTTTGTAGGAGCCGAAACCTCATTGATCCTTTTCCCCCTTTCACGTTTGGACCTGAAATCTCTTAAATCAGTCAATTTCCTGTTTTTGCTTAACAACTTAGCTCAAAAAATGAAAACTGTCTTTGCAAAATGGATGAGAAGAAAAATATTAACATACATATGTGTGTTAATAGTGTCGGTTTCCGTACATAAAAAATGGTGTCGGTGTGAAGGTTAAAACAACTGTTTTCACTGAGAAATGACAAATCTTCACTGCACAGTCATATGTTGACAACGGGTTGATACTTTCAAAAGCTCCGCTCCGCACCGCGTTAAGTGTGAACACTGAAAGTTTAGCATAGCGCCGCTCCGTGAAGTACAGCGCCGCACAGCGCAGCACCGCTTCATGTGTGTACGCGCACTTAGGCCGGTGTTGTCGCTGTAGGGGCTGCGGTGGGTTAGCCGTGTCATTTGTGTGGGCTGTGTGGCGTCTGAATATAGATGTCCCCGGATCAACGTCCATTGGGGTTTGCGTGTTGTTGTTACCGTTATTTCTGTCGTAATTGTTTGGTTTTTTAAACATGAAAGAGGGGTGAGTGTTACTATGTTGATGAGTCTGGGCTAAAGCACGCTGTTGTGGTCGAACCGATTTAATTAAATCGCCGGTTGCAAATGTTCGAGCAAAATCGTACCGCCTCTGGTTTGTTTCGAGTTCCTGGGCCGTGGCCAAAGCCGAAGGCAAGTCTGCTGGCCTAGCAGAGAAAAGTATATCACAGAGTGGCCTACGCAATCCCGATATAAAAACTCGTAGGGCAACTTCCCTGGCTCGATCATTAAGAGCTGTCTTTACTGTTTCATTGCTGCTATGGCTCATAATATTTTTATTTATAATGAGGGTTAGTTGCTTATCTACTAGGCCAAAGTAGTCAGTCAAAGACAAGTTGCCCTGGCGAAGGATACTGGGCTCGTTCTCGAGTACGTGCAAAGGTCTATTGTCAGAATAACGCTGGTCCAGGCGGGCTATAATAGCCTTAAAATTAAGGGTGGTGTTAAATGATGATAAAGTTGCGTTAGCCGATCCTGAAATCTTGTTTCTAAGAATACCCATGGCTATGTAGAAATTTTCAGAGCCCTCAGGGTAATAGTTCATGGCGAAATGAGCCGCCTCCCGCCAAACTGGGTATGCTGTTGCTTCGCCTCTGAACTTGGGCAAGGACTTTATCAGGTCTAGTGTGGTATTGTTGTTTGACACGCCGGGTCTAATGGATACTGCTGCATATGTCTCTATGCTTGGGGGTTGTAGGTGCTGCTGTGTCGTAGTCAGTTCTTGTATTTTATCGTTTAATTTTTCTGTATGCGATTCAATCACCGCCTCAACAATTGTGAGTATTTGCTCCCTACTTACACTCATTTTTCTCGTTTAATTAATTAATAAATTTCGCCAAATATTTTTATAATCTTTTATTTCTTTTGTCGCTCGAATATCTAATTGATTCTGAATTTGCACTTACATCAATATCATTATTTCGCTGCTTAAATTAGTGGTCCCACGCTGCAGTCCTTCACTTTTGTTTTTCTGGTTTTTCGGATTTTATGTAACTTTATTTTATGGTTTACAGTTCTCTTTGTTATGCTTTACGCATTTGCTTTTGTTTGTTATACTTTTTTGTCTATGCGAAACTTGTTGCACCTTTTCCACTACGTGGAAGTTTTAGCACTTTCCTTTTTTCGTTGGGCGCCAGTTAATGTTGATTAAGACGAGTTTATTTTCCACTATGTGGAATTTTTTGAATGCTTTTATTTTGCCGAAGTGCGGCCGGTTTATTTACAAGTCCAATTAAAAAAAAAACTTAATTCTACTCCAACTGCCCCAGTCTCGCTACTCTCATCGCTTTTGTGTTGTCGCTGCACACGTCGATCGTGGGAATGGCAAACTGTCTCGTCTTAGGTTCCGGTTACAGTTTGCCAGACCGATCGTCAGCGATTTGGATGGGAATTACGCGCGTGTTGAAGCGCTAGCGTTAGCTTATGCCATCACTTGTTCTTGGCCATCTATTATCTGTGATAGCACACCACCAATACTATGCCCACTTGCATCTGTATCCAGCATAAACGTCTCTCCAGGCACGGGGAAGGCCAGAAATGGAGCAGTGCACAGTTTTCCTTCAGTCGTACAAAAGCCTGCTCCTGCTCTTCGCCCCACGCGAAGGCTTGATTCTTTTTCGTCAGTTTGTGCAAGCTGCCAGCTATGTTCGCAAATCCAGGAACGAATCTTCGGTAGTATGTGCACAGGCCCAGGAAACTGCGGAGTTCGTGTAGATTGCGTGGTCGGGGCCACTCCTTCACCGCTGTGATTTTGCCTTCATCCGTATGTACTCCGCGGGCGGAAACCGTGTGACCCAGATACTTGACCTCCTTTTCAAACAGCGAGCACTTCTTTGGGTTGAGTTTAAGCCCGGCTTTTTGTATTCGCTCGAATACCTCCTTCAGCTTTCCCAGGTGGTCGTCAAAGCTTTTACTCATCACGATTATGTCGTCCAGGTAGACCAGACACGTCCGCCAATGCAGCCCTTTTAGCACACGTTCCATTAGCCGCTCGAATGTCGCTGGTGCATTGCAGAGTCCAAACGGCATGACGGTGAACTGCCACAAACCATCGCCAACACTGAAATCCGTTTTCTCCTTGTCCTTGTCTGCAAGCTCCACCTGCCAATAGCCGCTGCGTAAGTCGAGCGTGAAAACCCACTGTGTGCCAGACAGTGTGTCCAGGGTGTCATCGATTCGAGGTAATGGATAACTGTCCTTTTTGGTTACGTCATTGAGCTTCCGATAGTCCACACAAAACCGGATACTGCCATCCTTTTTCATGACTAGCACTACCGGCGAACACCAAGGGCCTGACGAAGGCTCTATGACCTTTTCTTTACCCATGTTTTCGATTAAAGGAGCGACCTCTTCCCTCTTGGCCAGAGGAACTCGTCTTGGCGGTTGGCGGATCGGTTTCGCACTTCCGGTGTCGATGTTGTGCTTCACTATGGCTGTTCTTCCGCCCGCTTCTGCTGCAAAAATTTACCCATAGTGCTGTAGGAGTGACCGCGCCTTCTGTTTCTGTTCGGCTGTCAATTCGCTGTTCCACTGGTTCTCCTGCGGTATGGCGTCCATGTTAGAACCGCGTTTCTTACTTCCTCCGGGTGGACTGCTTTCGCAATTGACAACTGCTTCAGCCTCTCTACACTCGCCAATGACCGCATCTTTTCCGACATATCTGGGTGTGTTCAGTGGGTTGAGCATCCTGACTGGTATTTTGCCATTTTTGGGTTCCACTAATGTACATCCGATAATTATGTTGTCGTATCCTTGTTTTGGCGCATCTAAAACCCACAGCCGACTTGTCCCACCGTCCTCGTCCATCTTTGCCCACACAATCGCCTCGGAATTCGCTGGTATCTTCTGGTGTTGACACGAGACAACTTTCCTTACCGCCACGCTTCGCTCATAGTCTGTGTGCAGGGGGAATTCAACGTTGGCAACCTGAGCACATTTTCTTTCAGATCCAGCGTAAAACCGTGCCTAATCATGAAATCCACGCCGATAATCACGTCGTCCATTATATCCGCGACGATGAACTCATGTTACAAGCTGCTGGTGCCGATAGCAATTGTTTTTGTTACTTTCCCTTTTACCGGCGCACGCTCGCCAGTCGCAGTCCTCAGCTGTATGCCATGCAGTGGTTCCCAGTTCTTCAGAAGCTTCCTTTTTATGATCGAATATGACGCTCTAGTATCCAGTGTCAACACGAACAACTTTCCATCTATCTTTTGTTCAATCGTCAAGCTGCTGGGTTGTCGTTTCAACTGCGAGACAAGGACGGTGGGGCAGCAGGTTGTGGGGATCAGATCACGCCCCTTTGGGCTGACCCGTTTTAGTTTAACGACTCGTCGTCCTCAACCCTGCGCTTGTTGGCTGAGCCTCGATTGTCAGTATTCCTCGCTTCAGGCGATTGCGATCGAGCACGGGAACGCTTTCGTTGGCGGCACACCCTGCTTGCCACATGTCCAACAAACAACTTTAGAGGAGACAACCCGTGGCCTGCGCGGTGTCTCACAGCTTATGGCCTGGATCGAAATGTCGCTGTCCGGCTGGATTTGACGTATCCTTGCAGATGCATACCGAGTGCCTCCAATCCATGTCGCCTCATATGTCATCGCGCTGCTCACCGTCTCCTTCAATGTCGGCTTGCCCATCATCAACGCACTGCGACGTGTTTCCGGATCATGAAGACCTTCAATAAACGACTCATTCATCCTCTCGAGATCCTCAGCGCCGAATTTCGGGTAGCACAACTGTACGAGCCGCTCAATGTCTGCAGCGCCTCGTTTACTCTTTGCCTGCGGTTCTTCAGCTCACAGTAGTACAGCGTATGGTTGTGCTCGTTGCTGTACCTAAGTACATCCCATGATGGCCTCGTAATCACGTTTTTCACCTTCTGGAACCGATTTAATTACCTCAGCCGCAGGACCTTTTAACGCCAGTGCCAATCTGCGACCTTTCCTGATATCGGTCCACTGATTTTCTAAAGCAGCCAAGTCGAATTGCAGCGTGAATGTATCGAACGGCGCAGCACCATCATAAGTAGGCACTTCTGTTCTGGTAGCAAAACTTTCCTGAACTGGCGGTAACCATTCCCGCGGCTGTACCTCTTTAAGACTGTCAACTCGTTTGTGCAGGGAATCATCCATGTCGTCAACCCGTTTGTCCCAATTGTTCATTCGCGTCTCGAGATGCTCAACTTTCACGTTCAGGCTATCGGAAAATTCCTCCACCTTCTGCTCTATGCGCGCAGAATTTTCCGCCATTTCTTGGTTCGCAGTTTCGACTTTGGCCGAAATTTCCTGATTCGTAGTTTCCAGTTTCGCTGCCATTTCACGGTTCGCAGTTTCGACTTTGGCCGAAATTTCCTGATTCGTAGTTTCCAGTTTCGCTGCCATTTCTCGATTCGTAGTTTCCAGTTTCGCTGCCATTTCTCGATTCGTAGTTTCCATTTTGGGTGCCATTTCACGGTTGGAAGTCTCGAACATGCCTTTAAGTGCAACCATTAGCTGGCTCATGTCCAATGCTTGTAGTGGCGCAGCCGCTGCAGCCGTACTTTGCAGCGACGCAGCACCAGCAGGCGATTCCTCCACTTTGGCCGACGCCTCTTGCTCCTGCGTTCCAAACTCGTGTGCAGCCCAATCGACGCCTCGTGATTCACACGCCTCTCGCAAGCGCAGCTGCAACTCCACCTTTCCGCCAGCAGTCGACAAATTCCAGGCAGCCAGCTCCTTCTTCAGCCGGTCCACTTTCAGCAGCTCGAATTTAACCATGTCTGCGTTTTTATAATTTTATTTATTTATTTATTTTTATTTCCTTTTTTTGTGTTTATTTTCAGTAGCACAATCCCACTTCTGACACCAAATGTTACGAAAATCCAAGTTCGTTTTGATAGTGCTTGAAAATAAAACAACTTCATTCATTTCAGCAAAAACGCAGTCAAAAATCAACAATCACTTTATTTACAGATTTACACTTTGCTTGTATCTACACGTGTTTCTACTTTGCTTGCTCAGCTAAGACTCGACTCCCTGCGCTGCACACTGCTGCTTTTATACTGGTTTTCTTATCGCGCCGAAGTTTCTTGCACATTCTAGTTGTGGTCTCTATCTCGATTGTTCTAGCAAAGTCCATCACTTTTCGCGAACCATCCTTGCCATATCGGAATAACAGCCAACTGGCGGTACTCCAAAGTGCATGCCTAAAAGTATGCTTGGAAAAGCATTCAGGCATAGTACAGTACACAGCACAGCAAGAGTGCCTTATGGTAGCAATACATATTGCCCTACACTTTTACATACACGTTTGTAAACGTTTACACTCAACAGGAATACAAACTCGTATTGACAATTTTTTACACTATTGTGTACCCTTTCCTAGTCTCAAATATCGTTCGCGCGGACGCTTTTAGACTACAGGTCTATTCCCCATATTCCCCATTTATTGTCAATCAATTTTCAAACCCCTTTTAAGCTTTTCCAACCAAAATGCCTATCGAGCGATCCCCCAAACGACAAAGTGTCACAATGGAGACTCCTTCCTCTAGATACCCAAAGTCAGCCAATGCACGTTTGACAGTTCCTGTCACTCGGGAGCCACCAAACATGCGCTCCAAAATATCTAGTCCCAAAGCAACCGATCCCAAAGTTGCAAAATTCATTTTCGAGTCCGATAGACTCGTGCAATTATGCACACAATTTTCATCGGCTCCCATTGACGATTTGACCAAATCCCTGGTTTAAATTAAGCAGAAAATTTTGCAAACGCAATGGAAGAGGCTAATGCGCGTACATGAGGCAGTCTTCATTGCGGAAGACAACAGCCAACCCGACGGTTTCAAAAAGTCGGCTAGGCAAAAAATCTACGCCTGCACAGACCAGTATGAGTTGTGCATGGCTCAGATGTCGGACATCATTGAGATGCTCCAGACGCAGTCCCCCCTAGACCGCTGCGCATATGGAACCGGTTCGACCCCTAGAACCAGAAATTTGCCTACAAGTTCCGCCTTGTAATACCGAAACCTTCTTCGGGGGCTATGAGTAGTGGCCGTCCTTCCGGGACATGTTTACTGCGGTTTACATTAACCACCCCCAGCTCACTCCAGCCCAAAAATTGTATCACCTCCGATACAAGACGCACGGTAAAGCCGGTGCTATTGTTAAGCAATATGCATTAACCGATGAGAATTTCGGACTCGCGTGGGAAGCCCTAAAATCCCGTTATGAAAATAAACGCATACTCGTTGATACTCAAATTCGATCACTCCTGAATATCGCTCCTGCCCACTCCGAATATAGTGAGGCACTTCAGCGGATCCAGAGTACTACAAACAATTGTCTGTCTGTTCTCAATTCTCAGGCCGTAGACACCGACAATTGGGATCCGCTATTGGGGGCCCCATCCCCCCTTTCGGAAGCGCAACCCCGCACATCTTCCAGGCAAGGTACGCCCAAGAACAAGCCCTCGACTCCATTAATGGCACCCAATCCCTTCTGCCTACGGCACTGGTGTCCATTGAGCACTCAGGAAAGTTGTTTAAGGTTCGAGCGTTGATCGACCAAGCCTCTCAGCGTACCTTCATTTCCTCGAAGGTCCAGAAACGCCTCAAATTGCCAATCGAAAAATCCCCTTTCCAAATCTCGGGCATGGGCGGACAGATTGTGCAAAATGTCAATCATACATGCTTCTTGACATTGGCAGTCCCCCAAACGAGCACGAAACTCCCCGTGCAAGCTATCATGCTCCAAGAGCTTACGAAATTGCTCCCACCTTCTCATTTAAACCCCCCACAATTTCAAAGATTTCGCCATGCTAGATCTCGCTGATCCAAACCCCAAGGTAGCCACCGGAATGTATGTGGCAGCTTACTTCCTCAGCATACAGTATTCGGTTGGGTATTAAGCGGTCCAGTACCCCCTTCTTCGCATTTAACATGTGCTACAGAGGTGCGAAATCGCCATATGCATACTGGTCCCGCCCTTCGAAATAACCTTCCCGCCCTAAAGAAAGCACTTTCACAAGTGATTGCCGCCCTCAATCCCGTAGGGTTTCCACCCCAGGAAAGAATGGAAAATCACTCCGAACCCACCACTCCTGCAAACTCATTCCCAAACCGGCAAATTCCCCCCTTCGTTGCCAACCATTTCGACCCCGGAGGATGGCTTTCGTCTCTAATGAGACGGAGAAAAAGGGTTCGACAAGAGCGTTGGCTTGACGCCACTCGTTCCACACCCCCAACTACTGACGGAAATTGCAATCGCTCGCAATTCCTCATTGCACCAACTCTATCCCGGGTCCGAAAAGACGTCAGTCGTCGTTCCATTGCGACCTGCCCAAAATGCTGCAAATCCCGCAGACGTCGGATTACTAGGGGTATAAACTTCAAGATCTACAAGATCTCCCTCTCGGATGGAACGGCTTCAGCAGTTCTTAAAGCCAAAAGGTCAAGCTCGTACAGGTCCAATTCCGAACCAAAGAGCGGTCCGGCGAATAGGTGTATATATACTCCAAAAATTCCCCCACACTTGGAAAAAACAAATGGCAACTTGGCCAATTTGTATATGTATTTTCTCATATTCCCTCGGCTGTAGCTTACGCAAACCCCCCAGCTTAGCCACGATTTCCCATACTCATGATGTCAGCCTCAATACTGTTATGTCCAAATTACTAACATCTTACTCTATTTGCAGGACGGTGACGACGCGCCAACCGGTGCAGCAGCACTTCCCCGAGGACGAGGCGTCGATGGACGGCACCCCCGCACCCGCAAAAGCTGCATCACATCCTCGCCCGTCTGGCCCGCGGCATAATATGGCAATGGCTAAATGAGTGCTGTCTCAAGTGATCCGTCGATACCACCTCTAATCCCTTCCTTTCCTTGTCCTTTTGTATTCATGTTTCCCCCAATTTTTTGCTCCCCGGCTTCGGCTGTTTGTATCGTTTAATGTTCATGTACTTCTTGTTACTCGTCATTCTACAGTCGAACAATAAAGACCCCAAAACCTAACCACGAAAACAATCCGCGTTTTATTTAACCCGCTCCGCCGCGATACGCATAAACAGGATTTTTTATCGCACTAATTCAAATGTGTTCATTTGTTATGTTTGGTTAATATTATATTCTTTGTGTTCACAATAAATATTAAAAGTTTTGCATATTTTTCCAATTTTGGATGCATATGCACATATTTGTATTTTGTTTTAATGCATGAAAATGCGCTCCCTAGTTATTGCCTTATAATCACTGAAAATTGCAGCAAATGCTTGGTGCACGCACTGCATTGCACTTTGTTTATCAAAACCACTGCTTAACGAACAGTATGCTTGTAACGTGCTTGCTCTCACAGCTTACAGTATGGTTTTGCTCTCTCTTGCACTTGTTTATATGAATGTATGTAATCATTACGTTTGGAGAAATAAATACACAAGTACAGTGTTTGGTTGAAAGGGTAACGCTTCTACCGCCATTATGAAAACAAAAACCAGAATAAGCTTTTAAAGTTTTCCATAATCGCGAAATAAATCGCCAAAGTTAGGCCTTTTCACGACCGCTAGTTGTGTTACCCCTTAACTGAACTGACCATTCATTTGCATGTTTCTAACGATTTGGTGCTTACCATAGCCGTAGTTCTCAGTGCTCCACGCATGCGCGTATAATCAATTCTGGGTAGGAGCTTCAAGTGTACTTGATTCTGGGCCAAGTCCACGTAGTCAACTTGGGCGATATCATCCTTGTACAAACCACGCTTGAGACGCACCCATTGCTTAACTTTGAGCCCGACTTGTTCCTTCACCACCTTCAGGACATCGGTCATCTCCTTAATAGGTACCATTTCTTGTTTCCACTTTCCCATACGCAAGTTGCCAACATTTTCTATGGCTGTTTTCACATGTGTCTGCTTATATGACTCTAAGTAGATGTAGCCCTTGACGCCTTCAGGTGCTACTACCGACTTAATTTGAAGCGGCTCGTCAGTGTTCAAATAGGTAAGAAATTTGCGCATCAGCAGAAGAGCAGTGGCCTTCTCCTCGCCAATGCGACACTTCACCATCCACAAGTTTGGGTCTCTACAAAGATTGAATTTTTATAGTTTCTAGAGTACATAGTATAATAATAAAGTAGTCTAATAAATGAGAGTACCCCTAATGCATAGTGAAATAAACCAAGTGATCCAGTGACATATGTATTAAAAAAAAAAGGAAACAAATAAATGTCAAAACTGAGATGAGAAATGAGAAAACGGGAAATGAGAAAACAAAATAAAACAAAAATACAAGATGCTTTTTTTGTGTTATGGTACTCTGCCTCTGTAATCATATGAGTATTTGAACCATTGTGTGGGCACCCACTTTAAACCTCATAGTTGAACCCCCATGGTCTGGCCAGACCATGATGCAAAAATAGGATATTCGAGGATAGTACTTGTTAATGTAATTTTTTTATTTATATTTTTGTTAATGAGTTTATTTAAATCTGAGTATGTATGAGTGTTTTTATGTGTGTACGCCTGTCAAAAAAAAAACCAGAAAGTGTGAATACAATCATTTCTCTTGCTTGCTTACTTTTAATTTAAGTAAAACGGTAGAATTATACTTGATTTACAAAATACACAGCGAATATCAACTTCAGTAAATAAATTTTGAAATTGAAAATATACGACAGTAAGGAAAAAAAAAAAATTTAAAAACGTAAAATACGTTGTTATGGATTTGCGTCAACTGCTTCACCAATGCAGTGGTTGCAAGTGTAATGACTCAAACACATTGAGATTTTGAGATTGGACACATACAAATTGTGTTTAAAGATATATCTATTATTATTTCTGGATTCCTTTCACTTTTGGCAATTATGCTTTGACGTCGAAAAGGTAGCTGATTAATACAGAACACTGGAAACTGGCTGTAAATGAGAAAAAAGATCTTCTATTGACCACTTAGTTCAATTTATCTAAAAAAAAAGTTCCGTTCAAGCATAACATGCTCAACATGTTACTGTTCATGCTGAACTGGTCGGATATTGCCTTCGTCATCGCTATTTCCCCGTTGAACTATCATATTTTCCATCAGTATCGAAGCTTCGGTTTGTTCAGGGTCCGAAAGATAATTTGCGGCACCGTTATTACTACTTCTAGCAGCAAACAAATCCTCCATTGTTCATTGAATTATCCCACAGAACTACGTATTCATTCGCCACACACATTTTTCGCCTGTGCAATTTGTATGCTTATTCCTGTCTTAGACTGAATAAATAAATAAATATTGTAACGATGAGGCACTCAGTCGCTTGCTATGCGTGAATGCTTTTACGGGCATACTTTTAGGCATCCACTTTGGAGTACGGCCGGCTTGCTATAATTCCGATATGGCAAGGATGGTTCGCGATGGTAATGGGCTGTGCGAGAACGATCGAGAGAGAGGCCAACTGGAATGTGAAGAACAATCGGCGCTATCAAGCAAACAAGTATAAATAAAATAAAATAAAATAACCAAAGTGTAAATTTGTAAATAAAGTTATTGCTGGTTTTGGAATGCGTTTTGCGTTGAGTAATTGAAGTGGTTTTATTTTCAAGCAAAATCCAAAAACGAACTTAGGGAGCTCATTTTTGGAACAATATCTTGTGTTGCTCTAAAGCATTGGTTTTCGCTATTACTTGGACTATTTTTTTTAGAGAAATCCTCCTCTCTGATTTAACTCCAGCGTTGAAGTTCAAAAATAATGCAGCATTTGCTTGCTTCTATCTCTGTCACAGAAAACATACAATCCAGAAAACGACAAGCCCATAAATACTTCCTCCGCTTCAGAAATGTAATTAAATTGACACCAAAAACACGGATATAACCACGAATACAATGGATAAATATTAATTTTTACTATATTCACACATTTTATTCCAACAAAAATTATAATTTACTAACCCAAAAGAAGCACTACCCCCCCCCCCCCCCCCCTAACCCAGGGTGTTACGCGGACCGTGCCCACTGGGTGGTTTGCAGCCAGGGGGTATACCGGCTGTATTATTACGGTGCCTTCCTGATACCGGGCCGCCTCAGGAAGTACAATGGCCTTGCCATGGTATGCGGGCTCTGCCATGGTCGACCAACCCTGTCCCAGCCAGAATTTTTGGCCGCCATCGCCTTCGCCTCGCGCACGGGCAGGCGGCCGCACCGCAATTATGATGAATTCTCAAAATAGAAATGGCGGTAAAAATAAACGAGGCATGTCACTCGTTCTGCGGGACTCAACTTGCAGCAGTACCGGAGCATGCGCTCCAAAACACAGAAGTAGACCTGAGGCCCAGCACCAACCGAGGAAGAATACCTTCCAAGGTGGCGAGGGGCCCACTCAGGGGCGGACGACGGGCCAGCGGTGCTGGCAGAGGGGGAGTATCGAGACGAGGCAGGCCTCTGTTTGATACCTCTGCTCTGGCAGCATCAATCAGCACTCACCCACCACAAGTCAGGTGAGCAAGGCTCTGACTCTCCCTACTGGTCCAGCAGGCATTCAGTCCAGACTGGTGGTGGGGGCGGAGCCCATAGGCTCGGCTCATAGTGCTAGCGTCGCTGCGACTGCACGGGAATTACCACCGTCATCCACCGCTTCGGCGCTGGCAGTAGGCCGAGCTGCTGACGTAGAGGCAAGTAGGCCCAGGAAACAGCTCCCAAACGGGAGCGGCCTTGATGACCCCCTAAGGCGGGGTTTGAGCGGGGCTAAGGTCAAATGGTACCTCCGATACCTCGGGCAAGGACTGAGTAAGGAGGAAGCCAGGAGTAAGGCGGTAGAGCATGGGGGAGGACCCACAGCTACGGCGACGGCTGCGGCTGCTCAACCGACTCAACCAAGGAAGAGAGGGAGCGACAACATCACTCCCCCCCAACGTCCTGAAATTAAAAAGTCCAGGACGTGTACTCAGGCACTGGTTGCTAAGACGGGCAAACCCCAGATTAGCGGCAAGTCTGGAGATGGGCCTAAGGCGGGTGCAACGTACTCGAGTGTCCTCAGAAAACCTGAGGCCATTCGAGTGGCGGTTCTGCCAAAGGACTATCCCCAGACGTCACTGAGCAAGGAGGAGCTCTCTGTCTTGGAAGAAGCTATCGTGGAGGAGATAGCAAAAGGGTAGGCTACCCCACCCACCGGCATCCACTTCCGGTCGGGACATCTGTTGCTGGACTGCAGTGACAAAGGCACTGCGGACTGGCTCCAGCAGACGGTCCCGAAGTTGGAGGAGTGGAAGGGAGTAGGGCTTTGTGTGTGCCTTGGAGATGAAGTCCCCAAGACATACCACGTCACTCTATTCCTTTCCAGGAGCGCGGGTCAGGAACCCAGCAAGCTATTCGCGCTATTACAAGCGCAGAATGCTGGGGTTTCCACTAATCTTTGGAAGGTGTTTACTTCCAAAGACGAGAGCAAGGGTGTGTTGTGGAACCTGGTCGTTGACGAGAAATCCTTCGCCGCGATCAGGGAAAACAACAATGCCTTGAACTTCAGATATGGGAGTATCCCAGTTCATATTCCCAGATCTGGAGGCCCGAGCAGTGAGGTAGCACCTCCAACTTTACCAGCTGAGTCCGGGAATCCACTGGATGAAGCAGGGGGCTCAGGCATGGTGCAGTCTGCCGCACCCGGGACCTCACCGGACGGCAGGAAGCAAGCCAGAGCAGAAGCAGCAGAAATAGGAGCTTCTCAAGATTCCCTTGAGGAGATAAACCTCGAGGCGCTGGGGCTGAGAGGCAGCTCAAACGAGGAAGAGGAGCAGCTGTCAGCAAGATCTCGTTGACGACACTGCTTGAGATGGATGAATCCTCTCCTAAGCTCTAACCCTCGAGCAATGAAGGTTGTGCAGATCAACCTTCACCACGCGAAGGCGGCGTCGGCCGTCCTAGCGCAAAAGTTCACCCGAGACCACATCGGGGCGGTGCTAGTGCAGGAGCCCTGGTGCTATAACGGCAGAGTCTGCGGGCTTAACTCGCAGCAAACCAAGGTAATTTGGGACACAACGCACGAGAAACCGCGTGCCTGCGTGGTAGTTGAGAAAAATACTATGTTTCAGAGTACATGTCCAGGGACCTGGTAGCGGTGGCGATGACGGTCCATATCGAGGGTCGTGACCTCGAGATCGTCCTAGCGTCGGCGTATTTTCCAGGAGAAGACATGACAGTTCCCCCCCACGAAGTGCAGGGCCTGGTGGAGTACTGCAGGGCAAACGCCTTGCCACTCCTAATAGGCGGGGATATGAACGCCCACCACACGATCTGGGGAAGCACGGACGATAATCTTAGGGGTGAGTACCTGCTTGATTATATACTAGCAACTAACCTAGTTATACTTAATTCGGGATGTTCCCCGACATTTGTCACTAGAGTTAGGCAGGAGGTCCTAGACCTTACCATATGTAACAGTAGGATTAGTGACTATGTATCAGATTGGAGAGTATCGAATGAACCCTCCCTATCAGATCATAGGATGATCGAATTTAGATTACCCCAGGAAGACCGACTGGGAAAAATTTACAAGGTTGCTCGAAGAGGATCAACCCTTGCTGGATGTTCGGGGCAGGATGCGGCATCCCCTCGAAATCGAGCAGGCGGTTGAAACAGTAAACGGGGCAATAATCAATGCTTTTCACTCAAGCTGTCCTGAGAGCAGGAGGACCAGGAAGAAATCCACACCGTGGTGGAATACTACCCTGGCGAAACTCAGAACAGACACGCAGAGGCTCTTTAA
This sequence comes from Melieria crassipennis, assembly GCA_963668005.1. NCBI lineage: Eukaryota > Metazoa > Arthropoda > Insecta > Diptera > Ulidiidae > Melieria > Melieria crassipennis. Next base: position 42,219,717 of record OY764963.1, on the reverse strand, counting down.
CAGGGCAAAGCGGACAGGTGATTGGCAGGAATACACTGCCGCGCTCACTAAGTACACAAAGGAAGTACGGAAAGCGAAAAGGGCTAGTTTCCAATCGTTTTGCGAAGAAATTTCTTCCTCCCCCCAGGCAGCAAGGCTGCACAAGGCGCTAGCGAAGGGGGCAACGGAAAATAAGATGGCACTCTTACGCGCGTGTAACTACCGGATGGTAGTTACACGCGCAAAGTTATGATGCACGGAGTGAAAACCCCAACTTTTCATTTCATTTCGCCAGCCGCCGTGGCTCAGTTGGTTAGTGCGTTGGACCGCGAGTCGAAGGCAGCAACCTCAGGTTCAAATACTGCCTGTAATAACACCTAAAAAAAAATAACGGGAAAACTCGATTTCTCTTTCGGTGGCTGTCCTCTCAGCTGGAAATGGCAAACCTCTGAGAGTAAAAATTGCTTATGAAAAAGCTCCCAACCTGCCGTTCGGAACCGGCATAAAACTGTAGGTCCCTTCAACCCGCGTACAAATTCACACGCACAACACGGGTGGTTGCGGGAAGCTAGGCCTTAGTCTCGCGTAAGCGGGCTGTCGTGCCAGTCAATTATTATTATTATTAGTTACACGCGCAATGAAGAGCAAAGGGCTCTCGCTCTTCTAAGTGCACACTTCCCTGGGGCAATCCCCCAGGACGCACTTGCCGAATGTACTATCTATCGTCCAAGCAGAGGGGACTGGGAGCTGGCGCATAAAGTCATCTCTCGGGATAAGATTGATTGGGCATTGAACACCTTTCAACCCTTCAAATCGCCAGGCCAGGACGGGATCTTCCCTGTCTTTCTACAAAAAGGCAGGGGGGCCCTACTCAGGCATCTCACTGGCATAATGAGAAGCTGTCTAGCAACAGGGTACATCCCCGCTAGTTGGAGAAGTGCCTCGGTAGTTTTTATACCAAAAATAGGTAAAAAGGACTATACGGAGCGGAAGTCCTTTAGGCCAATCAGTCTAACATCCTTCTTCATGAAGACCATGGAGAAGGTGTGAGATCAGTATATTAGAACCGTGACGCTCAAGAGAACACCTCTACACGCAAAACAGCATGCGTATAGGGCAGGCAGATCGACAGAGACTGCCCTTTTTCAGCTCACGAGTTCAATCCAAGAAGCTATTAAAAGGAAAGAGATTACCCTTTTCTGGATATCGAAGGAGCCTTCGATAACACCTCGCCTGAGGCGATAGGAAGAGCGCTCAGCAGGAGAGGAGTAGAAGCCTCACTTAGCCGCTGGATAAGAGCCATGCTCTCCACCAGATCGGCCATAACGAAGGTGGGCACTACCACCAGGAGCGTGCTGGCAAAAAGAGGATGTCCACAGGGCGGGGTACTATCACCGCTGCTGTGGAGTCTGGTAGTGGACGAGCTCCTTGAAATACTGACAAGTAATGGCATAACGTGTCAAGGTTATGCCGACGACATTGTCATTATTGCTAGAGGAAGGTATGAAGACACTCTCTGTGACATAATCCAGAGAGGTTTAAAAATAACCCAAGAATGGTGTGCCCGAGTAGACTTGCGAATAAACCCGGACAAAACCACCATAGTACCTTTTACATGGAAAAGAAAGCTGCCACACATGCGGACAATACGCTTGCTCGGGAAGGGCATAGCTTATAAACCAGAGGTGAAGTACCTAGGTGTAACACTAGACTCGAAGTTACTCTGGAATAAGCACGCGGAGGCAGTTATCAGTAAAGCAACGAAGGTGGTCATGGTATGCAGATCCTTAGCAGGCAAAATTTGGGGATGCAAACCGAGCATACTGAAATGGATGTATACCATGATTGTGAGGCCAACACTCACATATGCAGCAGTGGCATGGGCCCCAAGAGCCACACTCACGACAGTGAGGAAAAGGCTCGACAAGGTCCAGCGACTTGCGTGCACGTGCATTACAGGAGCTATGAGAACCTGTCCCACGGCGGCACTGGAGGTGATACTTAATATATCGCCATTGCACGTAGCAATTGAGATGGCGACCAAGCGTACAATCCTTGGATTGGCCAGAACCAGTAAAGGGGAGGATCACATCCTTAGGCATAGAGACTTAGATGTGCTTTCCACTAGTAACCCTTATGTTTCGTATCCGATGGATACAATAACAAGAACATATAACTACGAAAAACACTTCGAAGTTTATATGAGCAATAAAGTGGACTGGGCCTGGGAAGACAACCAAATCCATTTAAAACCACACACAATTAAGTGGTTTACAGACGGCTCGAAAACGCACGAGGGAACAGGGGCGGGGGTGTTTGGACCTCGCCTCAAGCACTATGAGCCCATGGGGAAAACACCCAGCATATTCCAGGCTGAACTCTATGCAATCAGGCTCTGCGTGCAAGTCAACCTCGAGCGTGCGTACAGAGGGCAGGACATCGTCATCTGCTCCGACAGCCAAGCAGCCATCAAAGCACTAATCTCATATGAGATAACCTCAGGATTAGTGCTGAAATGCATTGAGGCATTGAATGCACTGTGCAAATGCAACCAGGTGAAAATCCTCTGGGTTCCAGGACACAGAGGTATCAAAGGAAACGAGGAAGCGGACAGCCTCGCTAGAACCACGGCAGCCACGCCTCCCCCCTAGGACCTGAACCCTTCATTGGGCTGGGCAAAAGCGCCATAACGGAGTCACTGAGACTAGAGGAAAGGACCAGGAACACAGAACACTGGACTAGCGCCTCTGGTCTCAGGCAATCGAAAATCTTCATCAAAGATTACAACCCCAAATGGAGTGAAGAATGCCTCAAACTAAGGAGAAACCAGCTTAGACAGGTCACAGGTCTTCTAACTGGGCATTGCAGATTGAGGAAACACATGCATACAATCGGGATAGAACAGGTAAGCGTCTGTAGACTCTGCGAAATAGCAGAGGAGACTCCTGAACACATCATATTGCACTGTAATGCGGCTTGTCGCAGCAGGTTGCGCTACCTGGGCCAGTTTTGGCTTGCAGAAGAGGACGTCAAACACCTAGACCCCCGCGAGGTACTAAGTTTCATTAGGGCGGTAGGTCTAGGGGATGCCACACAAGGGGGCGTGGCTCCTCCCATTTAACTTAAACCTGGCTCAAGCGCAATCCATTTCTTTTCTGAAACTTAGCAGTCTCGATTGAGTTAATCAGAGAAGAAACTTATTCCTACGGTACATAAAATTGTGGCACATGGAAAGGATTTAATAGAATACCAGTGCAAGAAGCTCAATTGTCTGAAGAAGCTCAAGAATGCAAAAACAAGGACTACAATGGGTATGTACTCTGTACTCTAGTGGTACTCTAACCACAAATAATTCGTACACTTCACTTTTCTCCTACATCATAATCTTTACAGATTTTTTGCAAGCTGGGAAAATGACTCCTTAAAAGAAAGTTATATGTTTTCAATTCGTTGTTAAATCCACTTTTTATAAAAAATATTTAGTTGCTGAGAAAAAAACTTTACCTATACTTTACTCAAATGTACTCAGAAACATATGAAATAAACAATGACCATTATTAATTCGTACGGTGGCAAAATTCAATATTATTACTGTGTTATGTCTCCTTTTGCTGCAATTAGTGCTTCAACTCGTCTTGACATACTTCTTGTCAAGTACTGGCATTCATCTGGTGTAACGGAGTACCAAATTTCCGCGATTTTTCGTTTCAAATCATCCGCGGTTCTTTGTGGCTCGTTTCTCAGTCGCCTTTTCATTTTTGCCCATACCGATTCAATAACGTTAAAGTCCGGCCTTGATGATGGCCACTCCAAAACATGTATGCCTTTTGTTTGCAACCAAGTACGAGTGATTTTAGCTGTGTGAGCAGGCGCTCCGTCTTGCTGGAAGATAAACTCTCCATTCGAACCCAATCTGTCAATGCTTGGAATGGGACTTTCTTTCAATATGTGCACATATTTTGCAGAATTTATGGAGCCATCAATAAAATGCAGTTGAGCTACACCTCTCGACGACATGCACCCAAACACCATTACGCTTTCAGGAAATTTAACAGTACGTTTTAGACAATCCCGATGAAAAGCTTCATTCTTTTGCCGAATCACTTTTTTCGCGCGTCACCGACACAGACCTCAAACCTTGACTCATCACTAAAAATGATGGAATCCCGTTGCCTTTGGACCCACAAACATTCATCCTCAGCCCAATCAAGTCGTTTCAGTTTTCGTTTGTTGGTTAGGAGCGGTTTCTCTTTGGTCTGCGAGAAATAATTTAATGAGAGCGAAATTCGGGACAAGCACGTTCAATGCTGTTACCTTGAAAAACCATAACCCATTTTTTTCATGTTCCGTCTAGTCCATTCACGTCCAACGGGTTTTTAAATTGCTTGGGACCATTCTGCCAATATTTTTCTGACCGTGCCACGCCTATTTCTTTTTATAACTGACGACAATGTTCTTTTGTCGTGGTCGGTTAGTTTTGATCGTCTTCCAAGTTTGGCGACATTGCTCGTCACGGAAGAATTTTTTTTGAAATATCTTAACACACATGGAATTGTTGATCGTGGTAAACTAAAGAGCTTTGCGACGGCACCATAACTTTCACCAAAATTTACTTTTTCCACTATTATTTTGCGAATATCTTCGGAAACAGGTTTTCCACGCACCATGATGAAAATGATACGACGATTCATCGCCCACTGAATAAACCAAATGAAATTTTCTTTAGAATTGGTTTTTTAACCAGTTTTTGAGTTTTTGCCGTTGTACGAATTAATAATGGTCAGTTTACTTTTCTAAAAGATATTTTGGTGGCGGCTCTGTGACGCCCCACTATTTCACAAACATGGAACGGTCGATTTCCGCTTCACGAGCTCAAGAATGGGGACTTAAAAATTGCTATTTTAAAGGAGTGGAGCCAACTGGAGCCCCAATTATTGTTTAAGCTTATAAATTCGATGAGAAAACAGTTGTTTGAAGTTGGAAAGAAAAGGGCTGGTACCACTAATTATTGATTCAACGATTATTAAAAAAAATAATAAAATATTTGTTAACGTAAACCAAAAAAAATCTATGTGTCTTACAATTTTGTTACGATTGCATCTACCCAAATTATTACTCATTCCCATAAAAGCTAACGGTATATTTGACAGACATTTTTAAAAATATTAAGTTCCGCTTATAATTAAAACGGACCCTTTACAAAATTAATCTGCGTTTTTGCTTTTCTAAAAAAAATTACAACCTAGATTTGGCGAGGCTGCAAAGTGAAATTTTTCAAGTGTCTTATAATTATGATACGCACCTTAGATGATCTTCGTCAAGCCATCGATGTGGTTAATTTTTAATTATAGCAACAAACTTTTGTAGTCGATGACTACAATAATCTATGTGTCTTACAATTTTGTTACGATTGCATCTACCCAAATTATTACTCATTCCCATAAAAGCTAACGGTATATTTGACAGACATTTTTAAAAATATTAAGTTCCGCTTATAATTAAAACGGATCCTTTACAAAATTAATCTGAGTTTTTGCTTTTCTACAAAAAATTACAACCTAGATTTGGCGAGGCTGCAAAGTGAAATTTTTCAAGTGTCTTATAATTATGATACGCACCTTAGATGATCTTCGTCAAGCCATCGATGTGGTTAATTTTTAATTATAGCAACAAACTTTTGTAGTCGATGTTGCCGTTTTTAAAAAAGAACTCTTACCAAATTACTGTTACCAAATTCTTAAGTAAAAAATACCAAATCCTGAAAAAATAACCAAATGCCTGGTACATTGACAAAAACTTCAGATCACACATTTTATTTCAAAACATAACGTAACAAATCTTATTTTGAATGACTTCACAAAATTGTTGGTTTAAAAAACATACACATATGTTTAAGTAACAGATTATAAACCCTAAAGCAGACTTGTATTGACCTTGCTAAAAAAAAAGAACCAAAATCGGAAGCATATTGTTACATGGTAACACCATGTAACAATACGAAAAAAAAAACTACATTTTTGTAAGATTTGAATTGGACTCTTAAGAAAATTGGACATTTTGAAAAGTTTGTACAAATATGCTCATCAAGAGCTTTAAAATGATGTATCATATGATATTGTACGATGTGTGGATAGCGAGATCTCAGCGCCCTTATTCAAATAAATATATAGATATATTATATTATATTATATATATATTATATCAGTCAGCGTCTAGCATTCAAAGTGTTTGGTCGTGTTAGGTCTGCTATCGTTGTGTTATTCAGTGCCGGCTTCGTCCGTTATCTTTTGTTCTTTTTTTCTCCAATTAGCGAAAAAAGCATTGCTTTGTATATTTTCACTTGAATTGAACATATTTCTTTTTGGATTTGGTGAGTTGTTTTTTCCCTTCGTGAACATGCCCCCTGGGGCAACTGATAATAGGGAGAATCGCTTTGCGTTACTTGCAAGCGATACTCCACGAAAAAAGAAGAGACTTGCACATGGTTCCTCATTGGATCTTTTTCCTGAATTACCAAGTGTTGCGACGGCCGATCCCAAGTTTCTGATCCTAGCTTGCAGTGATGAAAATAAAAAAATCACTGATTTTTCATGTTTTGCTGTTCATAAGGCAACACAGCTTATTAGTAAAAGACAAGAAAATTGCACAACGATTTCTAACCACCACACAATTACATGGAGTGTGCCGTGTTAAGTTTTCTTTTCATTCTTCACTCAACACAACCAACGGGACAATTTATGCCCCTTACCTCAACAAAGTTTCTGATGAAGAAATAGTAAGCGAACTCAGCAGTCAAGGTGTTACTTCTATTTATAAATTTAACAAAATTATCAATGGAAAACCAACTCCTAGTGGTGTTATTTTATTGTCTTTCGACTCTTACAATTTACCTAACAAAATAGACATTTCATGGCATTCCGTGAAGGTCAGGCAGTACATCCCTAATCCGATGAGATGCAAATTATGTCAATTGCTTGGCCACACTGCTAAATGGTGTAAAAATCAACCGATATGTGTTGTTTGTTCATTGCCCCCACACCAACCAGATGATTGCACTCGCACCTTGTGCGCTAACTGTTCCGAACCACATCCATCATCGTCCAATGAGTGCAAAAAATTTAAACAAGCTAAAGATATTTTAGCTATTAAAACAAAGAACAAATGCTCCATGATGGAAGCTAGGAATATTTATCGGACACAAGTTACTATACCGCCCCCCCTTAATAATTCAACATCCTACGCCGCTGCCCTTTCTTTAACAGAAACTCCTCGTGCTACAAATGCACAAAGTACCTGTACCCCAAAAACAACAGTAAACAAAGAAAACAACAACATCAAACCATCGAGTACTAAACAAAACAGCTCACCAAATCCAAAAGTCTCCAACGACCAAACAACTCTCTCAAGCAACAGCTTACCAAATCAACTAATAAATAAAGAGAGTATTTCTCTCGAAGAATCCAACAAAAGTATATATAACACAACTCCATCCGTTATCACTGATAACATTTCAAGTACTTCTCTTAAAAACACTAAAAACATTACTGATAACAATTTTGCGAGTATTAAATTTTCCCCTCTTCAATCTCTTAACAAAGTTCTTTCTCTAACTCAATTATCAAATATGTCTGACTCTTCTGAGGAATGATGCTCGCTATAGTAAAATTACTGTTAAATAAAATTGCTTAGTTTTTTCATGTTACTCCATTTATCATGTTGACTTTCTTGCAATGGAATATAAATGGTTATTTCAATAACTATCACGAGCTTCTCTTGCTTATCTCAGAATTAAAGCCCGATCTTGTAGCCTTGCAAGAAACTCACCTTTCCCACCACAATAATCCCTCTCCTCCCTCCCCTTATGTAGCTTATTTCCATAATGCGAATAATACAAATAAACACGGAACTGGTGTGCTTATTAGAAAAAGCATATGCCATAAAAGAATTAATATCCAAACTAATTTAAACATTATTGCTTTAGAAATTAAGACCAATATTACTCTCACACTGATATGTGTTTATTTTCCACCCGGAAAAGATTTGGATCTACGTGAATTTAAATCTATTCTGATTTCATTGCCTCAGCCGCTTATTCTTTGTGGAGATGTTAACGGTTGGAGTCCACTTTGGGGCTCTTCCACCCATAATAAGAGGGGTAAAGCAATTGAAGAACTACTCTGTTCCCAAGATTTAACTGTCTTAAACGATAAATCTCCCACACACTTTTCCACACGTAATACATTTTCCCATGTAGATATCACGGTATCTTCAACCTGCATTTACCCTCTCCTTTCTTGGAAAATCTTAGATAATCTCTGTGGAAGTGACCATTATCCGATAGTTTTTTATCTAAATTGTGACAAGAGCAATAAGACTGTACATATTCCTAGATTCAAAACTGGAAAAGCAGATTGGGAAAAATACAGATTATCATGTGACACACAAAATGAACTTCATCCCCTTAGTCACAACATAAACAAGGAAGCCGCTTCGGTTAAAAAGATTATCCTTAGTGCAGCTACGTTATCTATACCTCAAAGCCGACCATATTTTTCCAAAAAATGTGTACTTTGGTGGAATAAAGAGCTCGCTGAGCTACGTACATTAAAGCAAGACGCATGGTATGCATTTAAACGCTTTCGCTCCAATCAAAACCTCATTGCATACAAGGCAGCAAATGCCAAATTTAAACGCGTTGCAAAAAAAGCGAAAAAAGAAAGTTTTATGATCGTCACTAGCTCCATCAATCCGTCATCTTCTCCTAAAGAAATATGGAAAAATATCAAAAAGCTGTCAGGTTCATATAGGCATTTTATAATTCCGCAGCTAATAAACAATAAGAACATTTCTTGTGCGAAGGAAATTGCAAATTATTTTGCAAAACATTGGTCGGATTATTCAGATGATAAAAATTTTACTCATGACTTTGCTGCCCATAAGTCGAGGGTTTTAAATGAAATATACCACCCCCCACAAAATCTCACTCGCTCAGCAAGGGAAATTGATAATCCCATCACCATGCAGGAGTTTGACAATTTCGTTAATAAGGCCAAGGGCTCCTCCCCTGGCCACGACAGGATAAATTATCTAATGATCAAAAATCTATCTGATTCTATTAAGACTAGGTTATTAAACCTATATAACTGCATTTTTTCTTCTGGTATCATTCCTCAAAGTTGGAAATGTGCCTGTGTATTTCCTATTCCTAAACCTAACAAATCTATAGATAATCCATCCAACTTTCGCCCGATTTCGTTACTACCATGTAACAGCAAGGTTCTGGAGAAGTTGCCAATCGACTGATGTGGTTTGCTTCCAAACACAACTTTTTAAGCTTTAATCAGGTTGCCTTTAAAAAAGGTCATGGCACTATTGATTCGCTTTTATCTTTCGACCATTTTTCTTCGTGTGCTTTATCTAGTAAGAAGCATGTTACTGCACTTTCCCTTGACTTCGAAAAAGCCTTCGATCGGATTGGGGCACACATTGTTCTAAGGCAATTAAAAAAATGGAGGGTTGGCCCTAAAATATACAACTTCATTAAAAGTTTTCTAACTAATCGAAGACTAATGGTCAGAATTAACGGTTCTTTTTCCCCACAAATACGACTTAAAAAATGGGATCCCTCAAGGTTCGCCTCTTTCAGTTGTTTTATTTATTATCGCGTTTGACGAAATTAGTCATATAATAGATAATTATAATATAAATCACAATATTTACGCAGATGACGTTCTAATATTCACTAAAGACGATAACTTAGAAACGGTTACAACCATTTTTAATAAAATCCTTGAGGACATTTCTGTATGGTCGCTTCAATCAGGAGCGATTATATCATACGAGAAATGTAATATCCTGCATATTTGTCGGAAAAAGTGCTGTTCGAGTGTACAGCTATGCTACAATAATGTGCCTATTAATAATGTTAACCAAATGAAAATATTAGGAGTTTTCTTTGATTGTAAATACACATTTAAATTTCATTGCAATTACATTAGAAATAAATTAATTAAGCGCCTTAATATTGTAAAATACTTTTCATCTAAAAAATCCTTTGTACATACTTCAACACTTTGCTATATTGTTAAATCGCTACTTCTATCTGTAATTGATTACGCGCTGCCAATTTATGGAAGCTGTGCCAAAAGCAACCTGAATCTTCTTTGTGCTCCATATCATGCTGCTCTGCGAAAAAGCCTGTGTGCCTTCACCACCACTCCTGTATGCAACATTTTAGCCGAATCTGGACTTCCTAGCCTAACTGAACGAATGGATTATATGACTGCCAGCCTTATACACAAAATTCTATGCTGCAATAATTATAATCTATATAATATCATCCTTAAAGCTGCAAATCGAAAGTATCTTCCGAAGAGACCCTCGGCGTTACATCGTGTTCTTACCATGGCCAAGAAAATGAATATTCCAGTTAAACCTACACTGAAAGTTTATTCCAGATGGCCCCCTTGGCTTCTATCGGAGTCCTCATTTGTGAACTGCTTACAGAAATACCAGAAGCAAAATACTTGTCCTCTTGTCTACCAACAAATTTTTCTGGAGTGCAAACGGCTACTAAACATCAAATCATTCAATTTCATCTTTACCGATGGCTCAAAGAACGACTTATCAACTTCTTTTGCGGTTGTATCGGAAGGCTTGGCGGTATTGAATAAAGGGGTCCTATACGATCACTGCTCCATCTTCACTAGTGAAATGTTTGCTATATATCAAGCTGCTGTTATAGCTTCCAAAACCGATGGTAAATTCTGCATTTGTACTGATAGTCGATCTGCCATCGCCGCTGTACGCAACTTAAACAACGACAGTGTTTTAGTAACATATGTTCGAGATTTACTCATCAAACATAAGAGCAAAATTAAATTGATGTGGATACCGGGCCACTGTGGCATATACGGCAACGAATTTGCCGACCATGTTGCGAAGGGTGTGCATAAGGAACCTGTTTTGTGTTTTCATACTCTTGAAAAAGCTGACTTAAAACGTATCATAACACAGTACCTACACGATAAGTCCTTATTGAAGTGGAAGGACTACGTTCATCACTATTCGGCTATTAATCCTACTAGAGTTAAACCTATCTTTCCTACCGATTCCAAACATACAGACATCACGTTATTCACGAGGCTCCGACTGGGGCATACGCAGATCACGCATGGTTATCTACTTACTACCGGAGATCCCTCCTGCTACTTTTGCAAAGCTCATCAGTTAAACATCTCATAGATAATTGCCCCCAATTCACCAATGCAAGGCGAAGGATATTTGGCACAGTTGTCCCATCGGAACTACTAGCAGACTCAACATCGTTAAATATAAGCAATATATCTAAATTTCTAGCTTTATGTAACTTATCTCATTTAATTAATCTAAACAATTTTTCTAAATTTTAGATATAAGCACAATTGTAACATTTAGCGTTAATTTATTATAACAACCAGCTGATGGCCTCGAGCTAGTGCTGTTTTTTTTAATATTTTTTGTATATTAATATGCTTAAAATAAAATATGATTCTGATTCTGATTATATATTATATATATATAGTGGAAAAAATTAAATCTCCGTAAATTTTGAGTCCTCTTTATTTGGTATCTAACTTAGAACTAACTTTTAAGTCGCTGCTATAAAGCGCTTGAAAATATTGTTTGTGTGTGTGTGTATGTGTGTGTTTTGCTGGCGAAGCGGTCTGCATTTATTTGTTTGCAATAAATGCAAGATAGCTTATTCAGCGAGATTTGTGTGGAAATGGAATGTGTCTGGTGTGACTTGTGTTATGTCACTTCCTTTCCCTTAAAGAGAAGCATATTTTATGCTGATGTGGATGGATACAATTTTGGTAGTTCAAGTTCTATGTCATTTTGTTGTGTGATACTTTGTTTAGGTTTTGTTTGTTTTCGAGATTTTGTGTATAAAATTACAAATGGGTTTGAGGTTACGTATTTTAAGCAAAGAAAAAGTACAAGTGAGAGTGAGATTGAAATAATTATGTAAATTATAGTATTATTTTCTGTAATGAGTTTGACAATATCGTTGTGTTTTATGGTCTTAATCTTAGTTAATTCTAGAGGAGCGTACAAAGGAGTTAAATCAATTTCCGGTATTTGGTAATTTTCGCTTATTATGATATTTTCCAGGGACCGTAACGGTTATGGTTTTTATCAAAAAAGTCAGATTTTAACAGTTATATTTTCACTTTTATTTTTCCGACAAAAAATAACTGTTATTTTGTGCCTTTTATAATTTTTTATAAAAATAACTGTTATTTTTGACTTTTATTTTATCGGTCAAAAATAACAGTTATTTTGTGACTTTTATTTTTTCGGTCAAATATATCAGGCAATTTGAATTTTTTCAAAGGCCATCTGACCGACTAAAAATCTATTGATACAATTTTGTTCGTCTCGTCAACGCGCAACTTGTTTCGGTCTTTAGTACAACGGCCGCAATGCAACAATTTTTTTTATGAAGGCAATTCACTAATACCACAAACACAAAAACAAATAACAACAAGCAAGAAATACACAAAAAGTGCAAGTAGCAACAAGCAATAATACACAAAAAGTACAAACAAATAAAAGAAACAAACACGAAAATAACAGTAAAAAAGAGACAAGTCGGTCTAGGTCGGCTCTGTAACACCCTGCATGTTTGAATAAAGCGGTAATATACTACCAGATTGGCAAAAATAATTTGTTTTAATGTGTAAGAAAATATGTATGTACGTAAATTCTTGGACGCCATATGTTTTTCTTATAAAAATAGAGGGTAATGCATATTTTTTTATATAAAATTCTTTTTATGTTAAAATTATGTGTTGATATGTGGTACTACCACCACATAATATTTCGCAGTAGGGTATTTTGGCCGAAACTCTTTCTAGTTTTTAATCAGTTGTGCGTAAAACACGTGAAATTTAAAGTGACGACATAAATTGAATTATTAAAAGTGAAAAAAATGGGTCGCAAACGAAATATATATATTCGTGATTACTTTATTGATAATGGTACAGAGGCGGAATGTAAGACTTGTGGCAAAAGTCTGAATGCTGCCCACATAACAAATTTAAAAAGGCATTTGCAAAAATCGCACTCTGAGTTAATGGTGGAGTATGAGAAACGGATGAGGATTGAAAATGCAAGAGATGAAAGTGATAAAAAATTCGATTTACGGTGGAAATGTCTCCAAATGATGTTAATAATGCTTGCATTGATTTCCTTACGAAACATTCGCAACCATTATCATTTTTTGATACGGAATCGTTTCAAACATTGACGACTCCGATATTTGAGGGTTTAAAGATGCCGAAAATAAATTCTAATAATGTTATGGACCTCGTTAACGCAAAATTTGAAAAACTGAAAACCACTATTACAAAAGCAGTAGAGGGGAAAATGTTAAGCCTCAAAATTGATACAGCCACTCGTAGCGATCGGTCCATATTAGGAATTAACCATTTTTAATAAAATCCTTGAGGACATTTCTGTATGGTCGCTTCAATCAGGAGCGATTATATCATACGAGAAATGTAATATCCTGCATATTTGTCGGAAAAAGTGCTGTTCGAGTGTACAACTATGCTACAATAATGTGCCTATTAATAATGTTAACCAAATGAAAATATTAGGAGTTTTCTTTGATTGTAAATACACATTTAAATTTCATTGCAATTACATTAGAAATAAATTAATTAAGCGCCTTAATATTGTAAAATACTTTTCATCTAAAAAATCCTTTGTACATACTTCAACACTTTGCTATATTGTTAAATCGCTACTTCTATCTGTAATTGATTACGCGCTGCCAATTTATGGAAGCTGTGCCAAAAGCAACCTGAATCTTCTTTGTGCTCCATATCATGCTGCTCTGCGAAAAAGCCTGCGTGCCTTCACCACCACTCCTGTATGCAACATTTTAGCCGAATCTGGACTTCCTAGCCTAACTGAACGAATGGATTATATGACTGCCAGCCTTATACACAAAATTCTATGCTGCAATAATTATAATCTATAGGGGTATTCTCGATGTCTTGCATAACCCTGACATCTTGCACGAAATGCATAATTGACATGGCCATGCATTTCGAGCAACGGCACAACAACAAAATACAAGCAAAAAAAGTTTGCATTTTTTGCATGTCATGCTACGCAAAAACCCTTGTTTTGTGTGTGACATCGCGATTGTGCGACAGCCATTTAATGTTCTTCGTGTGCGCAAGCGTATTTTCTTCATATTTGGTTTTATTTCAACCTTTTTATATAATTTGCATATATGTCTTGCTTGCAGGTAGAAATGGATCAACCGAAAACCAAATTAAAAAGAAATGGAGAAAGTTTGTGGCTGTTTGCGGCATTTTTGCAATATTTGCAATGTGTGCTTTTTTGTGCGTTCTCGATGTGTAGCATTTCCCAGTCTTGCACGGTTGCATTTTTACGAATTCTTCCTCCGTGCAAGACATCGAGAATACCCCTTATATAATATCATCCTTAAAGCTGCAAATCGAAAGTATCTTCCGAAGAGACCCTCGGCGTTACATCGTGTTCTTACCATGGCCAAGAAAATGAATATTCCAGTTAAACCTACACTGAAAGTTTATTCCAGATGGCCCCCTTGGCTTCTATCGGAGTCCTCATTTGTGAACTGCTTACAGAAATACCAGAAGCAAAATACTTGTCCTCTTGTCTACCAACAAATTTTTCTGGAGTGCAAACGGCTACTAAACATCAAATCATTCAATTTCATCTTTACCGATGGCTCAAAGAACGACTTTTCAACTTCTTTTGCGGTTGTATCGGAAGGCTTGGCGGTATTGAATAAAGGGGTCCTATACGATCACTGCTCCATCTTCACTAGTGAAATGTTTGCTATATATCAAGCTGCTGTTATAGCTTCCAAAACCGATGGTAAATTCTGCATTTGTACTGATAGTCGATCTGCCATCGCCGCTGTACGCAACTTAAACAACGACAGTGTTTTAGTAACATATGTTCGAGATTTACTCATCAAACATAAGAGCAAAATTAAATTGATGTGGATACCGGGCCACTGTGGCATACACGGCAACGAATTTGCCGACCATGTTGCGAAGGGTGTGCATAAGGAACCTGTTTTGTGTTTTCATACTCTTGAAAAAGCTGACTTAAAACGTATCATAACACAGTACCTACACGATAAGTCCTTATTGAAGTGGAAGGACTACGTTCATCACTATTCGGCTATTAATCCTACTAGAGTTAAACCTATCTTTCCTACCGATTCCAAACATACAGACATCACGTTATTCACGAGGCTCCGACTGGGGCATACGCAGATCACGCATGGTTATCTACTTACTACCGGAGATCCCTCCTGCTACTTTTGCAAAGCTCATCAGTTAAACATCTCATAGATAATTGCCCCCAATTCACCAATGCAATGGAAGGAAGGGAGCGGACATACAAGGTAAAGTCTCTGATTGCGTTCAACCTGGCGAACGCCAGAACGATCCTTGTCCCTGTCCAATCCAAGCTGATGCACAGCCTCCGCGCGGCCCTTCTGGATAGCTATTTGGCATCCGCTGAATAGTGAACTAATGTGTGCAGCGAGTCCAATCCCCAGGACTTAAAATTTGGGTTGTGCGCAGGGTTTGGTGCCCGCCACGGAAAATCGTATACCAATGAAAGCCAAAAAGCAAGCCTCGGAAGGAACCCACAACGTTGACGACCACAGCAAACGATTCAAGGACCATGATTTGAGGATATGCACCTGGAATGTCCGGACCCTCTATAGGGAAGGTGCCTCTATCCAATTGGCGGAAGCCCTCACGAAATGTAAGGCTGACATCACCGCCATCCAGGAAATGCGATGGACAGGACAAGGTTGCTCCAAGCGAGCAGACTGCGATATCTACTACAGCTGTCATGCGGAGAAGCGCGAATTTGGCTGCGGATTTGTGGTCAGCAAGAGACTTCGCCACCACGTCTCTCGGTTCACTCCGGTGAACGAACGGCTGGCTTCGATCCGCATCAAAGCTAAATACTTTAGCATCAGCCTAATTTGCGCGCACGCCCCGACGGAAGAGAAGGACGATGCGACCAAGGATGCCTTCTATGCGAAGCTCGAGGACGTCTACGACAGGTGCCCGGCCCACGACGTCAAAATTGTCCTCGGGGACTTCAACGCAAAGGTCGGGCGAGAAGGCATCTTTGGCCCCACAGTCGGGCAGTTCAGCCTCCATGGGACCACTTCGAACAACGGTCTGAGGCTGATTGATTTCGCCGCGGCACGAAACATGGTAGTTAGTAGCACCAGATTCCAGCACCTCGATATCCATAAGGCGACCTGGTTATCCCCCGATCAATCCACCCGCAACCAGATTGATCACATTGTGATTGATGGAAGGCATGCTTCTAGCATTCTAGATGTGCGCACGTTCCGAGGACCCAACATCGACTCGGACCACTACCTTGTTGCAGCCAAGGTACGCATGCGTCTTTGCGCAGCGAAGACCGCACAACCTAGTTTGCGAAGAAAGCTGGACATCAGTAAGCTGCGATCACAAGGGGTAGCCGAAGCCTACTCCGCTCAACTCTCTAACCAGCTCGGTCGCTCCCCCTCTACACCTGATGACATCGGCGGATTATGGGCTCACTTATCCCACTCTATGCGCGCCGCCGCAGAAAATGTCCTTGGTTTTCGACGCCCACCACCAAAAAACCAATGGTACGATGAAGAGTGTCGCGCAGCCACTGCAGTGAAGAATGCTGCCTACAAGAAGACCCTGCAGTCGGCCGCCACGCGAGCCATGACAGAAAAATACCGGGAGGAGAGGAAGAAAGAGAGGTGCCTTTTTAGACGCAAGAAACGGGAGCAAGAAAGGCACGAGCGTGAGGAAATCGAGGAGTGCAGGAGCAGGAATGACGCCCGAAAATTCTTCCAAAAAGTTAAGCGTCTCACGGAAGGATTTAAGCCCGGGGCATCTTCTTGCAGAGACGAAAACGGGGATCTGGTTACGGATGCGCAGGGTGTGCTGAGGTTGTGGAAGGAGCACTTCACCAAGCTGCTCGCAGGCGACGAAAGGAACAATACCGCCAGTGGTGAAGATGTCCAGATGGCACCAATCGACGACGACGGTGTGGATGTGCCACCGCCCAGCCATGACGAGGTCCGGGTCGCTATCCAGCGACTCAAGAACAACAAAGCTGCAGGGCCGGATGGGCTACCAGCTGAATTGTTCAAGGCCGGCGGCGGTGAGCTGATTGGGTGCATGCATCAGCTCATTTGCAAAATATGGCTGGAGGAACGAATGCCCAACGATTGGAACCTCAGTGCCCTTTGTCCTGTGCTGAAGAAAGGCGACCCAACAATATGCGCCAACTACAGGGGTATTAGCCTACTTCCCATTGCATACAAGGTCCTGACGAGCGTACTATGTGAAAGATTAAAGCCACTCGCCAAGGCGCTGATTGGACCTTATCAGTGCGGCTTTAGACCTGGTAAGTCCACCATCGACCAGATATTCACTCTACGCCAAATCCTGGAGAAGACCCATGAGAACCAAATCGATACACACCATCTCTTCATCGATTACAAGGCAGCATTCGATAGCCCGATAAGGGATCGCCTATATGCCGCATTGTCTGAACTTGGTATCCCTGCAAAGCTCGTTAGACTTTGCAGAGCGACGTTGAGCAATACGCGCAGCTCCGTCAAGGTTGGAAGTGACCTCTCCGACCCCTTTGATACCGTTCGAGGTTTCAGACAGGGCGATCCTTTGTCCTGCGACCTCTTCAACTTCACCATGGAGAGTGTTCTGCGCAAGGCCGGTGTACATCGTAATGGCACAATTTTCAACAAAAGTGTCCAGCTCCTTGCCTACGCTGATGACATTGATGTCATCGGACGTAACAAGCGAGATGTCACCGCTGCATTTGCGGCTATCGAAAGAGAATCTGCCAAAATGGGTCTGGTGGTAAATGAGGGCAAGACGAAGTATATGCTGTCTACACGCAGGGACTCGCAGCGGCTAGGGTCTCACGTCGAGGCCGACAGGTATACCTTTGAAGTTGTCAAGGAATTCGTCTACCTTGGCACCGCCATCAACAGCAGCAATGATGTCAGCCTGGAGATAAAGCGAAGGATTACTCTTGCCAACAGGTGCTACTACGGTCTCGGTAGGCAATTGAGAAGCAGAGACCTCTCTCGACCGACAAAACTTGCGCTCTATAGGACGCTTATCTTGCCCGTGCTTCTCTATGGCGCTGAAGCATGGACAATGACACGAAACGACATAGCGGCCCTTGGAGTGTTCGAGAGGAAGGTACTTCGCAAAATCTTCGGCCCTGTACGTGTTGGTGACGACTATCGTATACGAACCAATAACGAGCTGTATGAGCTGTATAAGGACATGGACGTAGCGCAGCGAATTAACATCCAGCGGCTACGCTGGCTCGGTCATGTCTGCCGTATGGACGACGAAGCTCCGGCGAAAAAGGTGTTCGATGCGATGGTTGGAGGTCGACGGCGAAGAGGGAGGCCGTGTCTCCGGTGGAAGGACCAAGTTGAAGAGGCCCTGTCATCACTTGGTGTGACCAACTGGAGAAGGCGCGCGCAAAGCAGAGGCGCCTGGAGAGAAGTTTTGCGGCAGGCCGTAACCCGATAACGGGTTGTTATGGCCAGTTAAGTAAGTAAGTAAGTAAGTAATTCACCAATGCAAGGCGAAGGATATTTGGCACAGTTGTCCCATCGGAACTACTAGCAGACTCAACATCGTTAAATATAAGCAATATATCTAAATTTCTAGCTTTATGTAACTTATCTCATTTAATTTAATCTAAACAATTTTTCTAAATTTTAGATATAAGCACAATTGTAACATTTAGCGTTAATTTATTATAACAACCAGCTGATGGCCTCGAGCTAGTGCTGTTTTTTTTAATATTTTTTGTATATTAATATGCTTAAAATAAAATATGATTCTGATTCTGATTATATATTATATATATATAGTGGAAAAAATTAAATCTCCGTAAATTTTGAGTCCTCTTTATTTGGTATCTAACTTAGAACTAACTTTTAAGTCGCTGCTATAAAGCGCTTGAAAATATTGTTTGTGTGTGTGTGTATGTGTGTGTTTTGCTGGCGAAGCGGTCTGCATTTATTTGTTTGCAATAAATGCAAGATAGCTTATTCAGCGAGATTTGTGTGGGAATGGAATGTGTCTGGTGTGACTTGTGTTATGTCACTTCCTTTCCCTTAAAGAGAAGCATATTTTATGCTGATGTGGATGGATACAATTTTGGTAGTTCAAGTTCTATGTCATTTTGTTGTGTGATACTTTGTTTAGGTTTTGTTTGTTTTCGAGATTTTGTGTATAAAATTACAAATGGGTTTGAGGTTACGTATTTTAAGCAAAGAAAAAGTACAAGTGAGAGTGAGATTGAAATAATTATGTAAATTATAGTATTATTTTCTGTAATGAGTTTGACAATATCGTTGTGTTTTATGGTCTTAATCTTAGTTAATTCTAGAGGAGCGTACAAAGGAGTTAAATCAATTTCCGGTATTTGGTAATTTTCGCTTATTATGATATTTTCCAGGGACCGTAACGGTTATGGTTTTTATCAAAAAAGTCAGATTTTAACAGTTATATTTTCACTTTTATTTTTCCGACAAAAAATAACTGTTATTTTGTGCCTTTTATAATTTTTTATAAAAATAACTGTTATTTTTGACTTTTATTTTATCGGTCAAAAATAACAGTTATTTTGTGACTTTTATTTTTTGGGTCAAATATATCAGGCAATTTGAATTTTTTCAAAGGCCATCTGACCGACTAAAAATCTATTGATACAATTTTGTTCGTCTCGTCAACGCGCACATTTTGAGCTATAAAACTTGTTTCGGTCTTTAGTACAACGGCCGCAATGCAACAATTTTTTTTATGAAGGCAATTCACTAATACCACAAACACAAAAACAAATAACAACAAGCAAGAAATACACAAAAAGTGCAAGTAGCAACAAGCAATAATACACAAAAAGTACAAACAAATAAAAGAAACAAACACGAAAATAACAGTAAAAAAGAGACAAGTCGGTCTAGGTCGGCTCTGTAACACCCTGCATGTTTGAATAAAGCGGTAATATACTACCAGATTGGCAAAAATAATTTGTTTTAATGTGTAAGAAAATATGTATGTACGTAAATTCTTGGACGCCATATGTTTTTCTTATAAAAATAGAGGGTAATGCATATTTTTTTATATAAAATTCTTTTTATGTTAAAATTATGTGTTGATATGTGGTACTACCACCACATAATATTTCGCAGTAGGGTATTTTGGCCGAAACTCTTTCTAGTTTTTAATCAGTTGTGCGTAAAACACGTGAAATTTAAAGTGACGACATAAATTGAATTATTAAAAGTGAAAAAAATGGGTCGCAAACGAAATATATATATTCGTGATTACTTTATTGATAATGGTACAGAGGCGGAATGTAAGACTTGTGGCAAAAGTCTGAATGCTGCCCACATAACAAATTTAAAAAAGCATTTGCAAAAATCGCACTCTGAGTTAATGGTGGAGTATGAGAAACGGATGAGGATTGAAAATGCAAGAGATGAAAGTGATAAAAAATTCGATTTACGGTGGAAATGTCTCCAAATGATGTTAATAATGCTTGCATTGATTTCCTTACGAAACATTCGCAACCATTATCATTTTTTGATACGGAATCGTTTCAAACATTGACGACTCCGATATTTGAGGGTTTAAAGATGCCGAAAATAAATTCTAATAATGTTATGGACCTCGTTAACGCAAAATTTGAAAAACTGAATACCACTATTACAAAAGCAGTAGAGGGGAAAATGTTAAGCCTCAAAATTGATACAGCCACTCGTAGCGATCGGTCCATATTAGGAATTAATGTTCAATTAATTCTGAAGGATTAAATTACAATATTTACCCTTTCCATGCTTGAATTAAAAAAGAGGCACACTGCTGAAAATTTGAAGGCGGAAATCAAACGCGTTTTGGATAGCTTTAACATAAGCGAAAAACAAGTGTATTCCGTAACTACAGATAATGGAAGGAATATTGTTAAAGCGGTTCAACTTTTACCCTCCCAAGAAAGTGAAGACGAAGAAGAAAATTGTTTGGGAAATCCAGATGAAAACTCTTACGAATATGCTATAAATAATATTGATTACGAGGAAATAATTTCCATTAAATGTGCTGCACATACACTTCAATTGGCAGTAAAGGATTTTTTGGCAGACTGGAACCCATGCATAATTAGTGGAGCTCGTACTTTAGTTAAAACTTTGAGATCTCCAGCGTTTCGGTGAGGAACTAATAAAACATACAGTGGGTGAAAGTTAGAATAGAAAATTCGACTCAACAAAATACTAGTTTAAATACTGAGTCATAGGTTTGACATACACGAATATATTTTATTTTTTTATTAAAAAAATCTAAATACAGTTATACGTAAACAACAATACAATAATGTTGAATGCAAACTTGATTTAGTATTAAGTTGTAATTTGTTTAATAACCGTTTTTATACATTGGACAATATGTTTACCCAGACACCTTTACAAAACAAAATGTTTGCCATTTGGGAGATTTTTAACTGTTTAAACCCAGCTTAGTCTTCTGATTTGAATAGTCTTAGTCTTCTGATTTGAATTGCACCATTTTGGCGTCTTTTTCATACTCTTCTATCCGCAATGCTTCGCCCTTAGCCCCGAAGCGCTTAATGTGGATGTATGATAAAGCTAACTGGAGTGGGCTCAACGATTTTTTCGCCCACTTCAATTGGAAATTGTTTCTTGATGGAAACATAAATGCCGCAGCCAAAATGGTTGAAGAAATTATATTATTGGGAATGCGGTCCTTCATCCCCAATAAGCAAATTTGCATTAAACCTAAGGACAATCTCTGGTTTAATGAGACATGCAGAATTGCTGTCAGGTCTAAAGAGGAAGCTTTCAGAGCATGGCAGGCAAATAAAAATGCCGCCACTGAACAGCTGCGTAAACAGGCTAGAAATCGATGCAATGCCATCCTAAGGCGCCAAAAGTTTCTGCACGAACAGCGCCAAAGGAAAAAAGTTCTTCAATGCCAGCGTGGTAGTAAGAACTTCTGGTCATTCGTTAAGAAGGTGAAGAACCAAACATCGTCTTCAATTCCAACTCTTCTTGACAATGATCAAATCATCACTCACTCGGTTGATAAAGCTAATTTGTTGGCTAAAATTTTCGCAGAGAATTCCTCTCTGCCCCCTAGCGATCAACCACTGCCCGTAGTCGAAAACGTATCTTGCTCTATGCCAGAAATTCATTTTCGGACACGGGTAGTTAAAAGAGTGCTTGCAAATCTCGATGTAAATAAGGCTTCAGGGCCGGACGGCATTCCAGCCCTTGTTTTGAAAAAGTGCGCTACTTCGCTGGCTTGTCCATTACGCAAACTTTTCAACATGTCATACACCACAGGTGTATTTCCGACATGTTGGAAGGTAGCAAATGTTCAACCAGTTCCCAAAAAAGGCAAGACTACTGACCCTGCGAACTACCGACCTATAGCAATTTGCTCGGTGCTTTCCAAAGCAATGGAAAGCATTGTAAACTTCAACCTTGTGAAATATCTGGAGCACAATAGACTGCTAAGTGACCGCCAATACGGCTTCCGAAGACAGCGATCGACGGGAGACCTTATGGCGGTCCTCACCGAGAAATGGAACCATAGCATTCTAAACCTCGGTGAAAGCAAGGTTGTTGCATTGGATATTTCCAAGGCTTTTGACCGGGTGTGGCATAAAGCACTCGTGTCAAAATTGATTGCCTATGGTGTCGGTAGTATCTTCTCTCGTTGGATAACGAGCTTCCTCCATGATCGCTCTATTCGTGTTGTAATAGACGGCATAGCCTCGGAAAAACATTCCCTTAGCGCGGGAGTGCCGCAGGGTTCGGTCCTTTCTCCAACCCTTTTCCTTATCTTCATCAACGACCTATTGTCGTCGACGAAGAATCCCATCTACTCGTTTGCGGATGACAGCACCATTTGTCATTCATACTCCTTCACAAAGCGTCCGAGCTCTGTGGAGATTGAGAGAGAACGGCGCCGTATGAATGACACACTTAATAGCGACCTTCAAACAATCTCCAAGTGGGGTCAAGCGAACAGGGTCGATTTTAACCCCCCAAGACCCAATGTTGCCTGTTATCCCACAAACGAGTCTCCCCACATCCCAACACATCCCTGGTTATGGGTGGTGTGGGTATTGCGGAATCGGCAGCTCTTGATGTTCTGGGCATGTCCATTAAGAACGATCTTCGTTGGAACGATCATATTTTTGGCGTGTCGAAAGAAGCAGCCAAGTGCCTCGGCTTCCTAAAGCGGTGCAAAAAATATTTCACTCCGTCTGATCTCCGCAATATTTACACTACCTATATCCGACCCAAAATGGAGTTTAACTCGCACCTCTGGGCGGGGGCTTCAAAAACCCATTTGGAGTTCCTCGATCGGGTGCAAAACCGTGCGATTAAACTTATAGGGGACAGTAGGGCATCCAGCTCTATTGACTCCTTGGAGCATCGTCGAAACGTGGCATGTGTGGTGTTATTTTACCGAATGGGGAATGGAATGTGTCTGGTGTGACTTGTGTTATGTCACTATATATATTATATTATATATATATATTATATTATATTATATTATATTATATTATATTATATTATATTATATTATATTATATTATATTATATTATATTATATTATATTATATTATATCATATCATATTATATTATATTATATTATATTATATTATATTATATTATATTATATTATATTATATTATATTATATTATATTATATTATATTATATTATATTATATTATATTATATTATATTTCAAGGATTTAAATACAATTTATTTTTTATCTATTTTTTATCTATGAGATCACCAGGGGTAGCCTGGTGTGGGCTCTCGTTGACGCTAACAACGCGGACGGAGCGATCTCGGCGGAGAACTGGCAGACAGTCAGGTCGGCCCTACTGTCCATCTACGATGAGGTTCTGGCGGCAAATCCAGGCCCACCTCCCAAGTGTAGGGACGCAGGCTGGCACCAAGGCCACGTCAAGTTGATGGCTTGTTCTGACCAGCGCTCTGCGGATTTGTTCCGCATGGCAGTTAGCAAGCTGGGCGAAGTGTGGCCAGGGGCCAATCTACGCGCGGTACCCCGGGATGAAATCCCAAGCAGACCGCGCTCCAAAACCTGGGTTCCGGCTGAACCATCGGACCCAGCAGCCATTCTGCACTACCTCCGGACCGGCAATCCTAAGCTCCCCACCCATAATTGGAAAGTGGCTTGGGTCAGCGAACCGCGAGGCTCTTTGAGGGAGGCGATGATTATGCTCATCAATTAATCCCTCCAGCCACTTGCCGCTACCGGAGGCGTCGTCAGCTACGGTTTCGACTCTGTCACACTACGAGTGTACCGGGGTGACCAGTCCGCCTCCAACCCGCAGAACACACTAGGTGTAACACCGGGGTCTTCTGCGGCGCCCCCCGTGCGGGACACCGCCGACAGCGTCGTCTCCGCTTCGGAAATGATCGGAGACTTTTTCGAAGGCCTTGAAATGAGGACCGAGGATGATCCCGAGGACGAGAACATCTCGCTGTCCGACCTGGACGACATATTCGTCGGGAAGGAGGACGGCGACGTCACGGTAGTCGACGCTCCTAGAGATGGTTGGGCTACTCCAAATAAATTTCCAGCACTCCAAGGCGGCTTCGGCTGCCCTTCTCCTCCGCCTGTCATCCAGCAGTGAGGACATCGTGCTAGTCCAAGAGCCATGGGTCTCCGAGGATCGGGTTCGGGGGCTTAGCCTCAACGGATACAGAACTGTATCCCACCGCGGCGCAGGTAAAATCAGGGCCTGCACTCTCATAAGAGACTTCTTTAACGCCTCTCTTCTCCCTAGGTACTGCGACGGGGACTGCGTGGCCATATCTGTTGAAATACAGTCCCAGGTCTACTGGATTGTATCCAGCTACATGGCACACGACCACGGGCCTACACCTCCTTACGGGCCACTGAGGGAGATAGTTGTAGCAGCCAGCGAGCGGGGCATTCCACTCATCATCGGGGTGGATTCCCACGCCCACCATGACCTAAACGAACGAGGTGAGTCGCTCTTTCAATTTATATTGGATACTAACCTAGGCATTGCAAATAGAGAGAAGGAACCGACATTCCTAACCACTACTCGGAGGTAGGTTCTGGACGTCACACTGACCAACGTGCTTTCTGAGCACCTGGTCAGGGACAGGCGAGTCTTGAAGGAGTGCTCCGAGTTCTCCGATCACCGGTATATCAGTTTCCGTTTGGACCTGAGCACACCGGTCAGACCCCCTTCCGCAATAAGCATAAGACGAACTGGGAATTTTCCGTTCGTTACTATCATCTAGTTTAAACTCATCCCCTCCGCGGCTCCTGTGTCCAGGAGACATCGAGACCGCGGTTGCTACTTTGACTAACTCACTTAGCCGTGCTTCGTCTGCTGCTTGCAAGCCTAGGACCTACCGGGGCAAGCCAAAACCCCCTTGGTGGAACGCCGTAATCGCTAGTATGCGGCGTGCATGTAGACGCTCTTTCAACGCGGCCAAGAGGAATAACACCTGGGACGCGTACAGATCCGACCTCAAAGCCTTGAAAAGGTGGTCAGGAGGGCACAGAGGGAATCGTGGGAAACCTTCTGCGGCGGTATCGAGAGTGTCTCGGACATCCATTAACTCCTTCGAGCTTTTTAAATCTCCGGGACCGGATGGCGTCATTCCAGCTGAGCTACAGCAAACAGCGGAACTGACGATGCCATGGCCTGTCGCGATCTTCAAGGCATGCTTGGAATGGAGATACATCGCTCTCCTATGGCAGGAGGTGGATGTTGTCTTCATCCCCAAGGCCGGCAAGACCTCGCACGCCAGGGCCAAGGACTTCAGGCCAATAAGTCTGACATCATTTCTCCGAAAGACCCTCGAGAGGATACTCGACGTCCATATTAGGAGCCTTATTGACCCAGCTCTTCTCTCTGAGTCGCAACATGCCTACACAAGGGGTAGGTCAGTTGAATCTGCGTTACACTCTCTGGTCGATTATATAGATAGGTCGCTAACATACAAGGAGTACACCCTGGTGTCTTTCATAGACATAGAGGGCGCATTCAACAATGTCTGCCCTCTAGCGATAGGGGAAGCTCTTTCTGAACTTGGCGTAGGTATAAATTGGTAGATTTCATCAACGCCCTACTCAGTAACCGTTTCATAAACTCTACGTTAGGGACGGCGTATTTTCGCAGATCAGTCACTAGGAGAACCCCCAGGGGGGGGGGGTTTCTGTCGCCACTCCTGTGGAATCTTACCCTAAACAGGCTGCTTCTCAAGCTAGCGGCTGTTGGCTGCAGGGTCGTCGCCTATGCCGACGATGTTGCAATGGCCATAGCTGGCAAATTTCCAAGTGTACTCTCCGAGCGGCTGAATCACTTCTTGGATATCCTCTCCTCATGGAGCAGCTCTTGCGGCCTTACGGCCAACTCGGAAAAGACGGATCTTGTTCTCTTCACAAGGAAGTACAAAGTTCCGCCTTTCAGACCCCCCGCCCTAAATGGAACCTCGCTCAAACTGAGCAAGGAGGTGAAATACCTGGGGCTCATATTAGACTCTAGGCTTACCTGGAGCGCGAACATCGTTGAAAGGGCGAAAAGGGCCTCCAGGCCGTCGCTCGATGCCAAACGCTATTGAAATCTTCACAGACGGCTCTAAACTTGAAAATAGGGTCGGCTGTGGAGTTTTCTGCGATCAACTAGGGGCCAGTATCTCTGCTCGCAATACTGCTGGCAGTGGACCAGTTACGAACGCAGCCCCCCATCCCTTCGGCTATCTGTATTTTCTCAGATAGCCAAGCAGCAATTAAATCCTTAATAGGTATATATACCTCCTCCAAGCTGGTTGCAGAGTGCCGGGCCGCTCTGAATGATATATCGGAGCATGCCAGGGTTCACCTGAGTTGGGTCCCGGGGCACAGTGGCATTACTGGCAACTGCGTGGCAGACGAGTTGGCCAGAAAAGGCACTCTGCTTCCAGCTCCTACTACGCAGTGTAGCATCCCCTTTGCGACCGTCAAATTGACGGTCAGGCAGGCTTATCTCCGCCTGGCTAAACGACTCTGGGCGGAGGAGAACCTATGTAGGATCTCCAGAGAAACCTGGCCGTCGCTTGACCAAGGCAGGTCAAGTGAATTACTTCGTTTAAAGCGGAATTCCATTTACTCCACAGTTTCTGTGCTAACGGAACACTGGACGAACGGGGCCGAACGGGGGTGTGGCCGCATCGCCCGATTCATTACGGAATCGGGATGGCTCCCACCCAACACCCGGGGGTGTGTAAGCCTGAAGGGCAGCCACTTCTTTCACGTGGTACCACAACGGGCCGCAATATGGCCTATGTGAGCTCTTTAAGCTGCCACCCTAACCTAACCTATCTATTTGTGAAAAAGGTCCTTTGAAAATTTCAATCCTTTATATCCTTGAAAATTTATATAGAATTTTCTTGAAAAGTAAGTATGTTAAATCCCAAAATCTCCTTGATCACGTGTCAAAATTTCATTACTCTAACTTTATTGGTTCGAAAGTTATTAAAAAAGGCGGAAGCTGCAAGTCTAATGAAGTACAAAAATTCTAATTTATTTGAGTATCAGTATTTTAAGTAATAAATAGATACAAAATTAATGAAGCGAGAATAATGAAATTTTTACACGTGATCAAGGAGATTTTGGGTTTTAACATACTTACTTTTCAAGAAAATGCTATATAAATTGTCAAGGATATAAAGGATTAAAATTTTCAAAGGACCATTTTCATATCCTTTTTTTACAAATAGATAAAAAATCAATTTTATTTAAATTCTTGAGCCTTTCTTCTTTCATTTGATATACCTATCGCCATATTCTAACGAGGTTAAGTATTGTTTTATATTTTTTATCCCCTTCAAAATTTGTAAGTCCTTTTAAAAGGACAAAGGATGTAGAAGTGAAAAACTGAGTACGCAGTATTACTACCTATGTTTGGTCTCTAGTTTCACGCCCATATGGATTTTTCAGTGTGAAATTTTTTTTTAATTTTTGTCGCACGGTGTTATATACATATAATAATCGTATAACTTTACAGATGATACGGCATGTTTTCAACTACACATCCATGTCGGATGTGTCAGTCTTGCACAAACTAACGGAGAAACACTTTAGTACCAAAAATGTACTGCCGCAAAAAGTGAAGCTCGCCGCGCAGCTTTTTTCAAACACTGTAGCCACCGCAATACGCCGTTGCTACGCTAATGGCAACGAAATATATAATCCATGTAAATGCGCTGACTTTGTCCAACTTATAAATTATTGGTACGATATCATGAACACTAAATTTGCAACGTGCAATCAATCAGAAGCAAAATGGATCTTTTAAACACAGCTACGCAAAGAGTTATATTGGAAAACGTTGGTCGTATTTTTGAGAAGCCGATCATACCCAACAAAAATATTTTAGCTCCCTTCCAAAAGGGTGTGCTAATTTCCAGTAAATCGCTATTGGGCCTTTTTGACCATTTAAAACAAAAATTCAATATACGGTATTTACTGACCAGCAGGCTGAATCAAGATGTTCTCGAACACTTTTTCAGCAAAATGCGATCTGCGGGTGGCCTGCATGATCATCCAAGTGCTGTTGAGTTTCAATATAGGATGCGAAAATACCTGTTTAGTAAGTTAAATCATCAATGCTCGAAAGCAGGGTGATTCGGTCCAGCTTAGGGGGGTAGAGCTCTGTGCGAAAACAGCAAGGGGATGTCCTCAAGGAGGGGTCCTATCTCCGCTGCTGTGGTCTGTGGTCGTTGACGGACTAATTCTGCCAACTATCACTTATGGAGCGATAGTCTGGTGGAAGAAAACCACAGAAGTAACAACTGCGACTAAGCTAGAGAAGCTACAAAGACTAGCTGTATAACAGGATGTCTCAGAACCACTCCAACTGCAGCTCTCAATGTTATATTGGGAATGCTATCGCTGGAACTGAATGTGCAAATGGCAGCAACCAATAGCACACACCGATGGGTCCAAGACGGAAGAAGGAACTGGGGCAGGAATCTTTAGCTCCGGTTTCCAATCTTCTGTAAGTCTTGGGGATAAAGCCTCGATCTTTCAGGCTGAGGTCTTTGCCATAAATGTGTGTGCCAGAAAATTACTAACGCTCAACGTTAGAAGGAAAAGGATAATCATAATGTCAGACAGCCAGGCGGCAATCAAGGCCCTAGGCTCGATGACATTTGACTCCAAACTGGTCTGGGAGACAGCAAATGTTCGCCAGGATCTCTCGAGGGAAAACCAAGTGATAGTACACTGGATCCCTGCGCACTGTGGGCACGATGGTAATGAGGAAGCGGACAGATTGGCAAAGGATGGGGCTGCTAGCCGGCCCTACGGACCTGAACCAATCATAGGTGTTAGCAAGATCCATTACAGACATTGTGTTAAACAGGAATTCATTAATCGAGCAAACCACAAATGGTCGAATACAATGGGGCAACGATGCTCCAAGCTCTTCTTTCCAGCTTACTCGGAAAGGAAATCTAAGTACCTAATTGACCTAAGCAGAAGGGAGCTCAGGGTCATGACGGGAATGCTAAGTGGACACTGTCTGCTAAACATGCATAGGGCGCGTCTGGGACTAACGGACAGTGAACTTTGCAGATTTTGTATGGAAGAGGAAGAGACTTCTGTACATATCATAACCGAATGCCCTGCCCTAATACACGCAAGAAAGCGAATATTAGGGAAGGAGATAATACAGACGAGAGATTTGTCTGAAATGAATCTAAGGAAACTAAAGGAGTTCCTAGATAACATTGGAGGACACGAACTCCTCCAGTAACGTAGAGGGACATGACACAATAGTTCATCACTTGGACGCAGTGTCTCGGGCAGATGTTGTCCGAATCCCGGATCGAATCTAATCTAATCTAAGTTAAATATTTTTCACCCTTATTGTATTTAACACATTGTCGTAAAATACATTGTCATATGTATCATAGCACGGAACTCCAATATATTAAGTGCAAGTTTGAGCTTGGACGAAAAGTGCAGAAGGGTCAGACAAGAATGGCTCGTACAATTCAAGTCACGAATGCGATATAGATGCGACCGACGAGTGATTCACTAACAAATTCACAAAAATCATCGGCGAAATGGAGAGACATGCGCTAGAGTACGTAGTCGGATATATTATTAGAAGATTAAATCTTGTTGATGAGATAGACAAATCTTTATCACTTATCTGGCTAATTATAGTAGGCACATAAATTTAAGTGATGAAGTTCACAAATTATTTTTCAAAACCCGATTTTATTTTAGGATTAAGCATTTGAATCAAAATTTAAAACAGAAGCAATTAAAGAAGAAATTAATAATGAAAACAAATGACACTACTCGACACGAAAAATGCTCCTAAAAATAAAAGTATTTTTTAGACTAATATTCGGCTGCTGAACACGAAACTGAAAATCAAAAAATTTTCTTAAGAAGCGTTTTCGAAAAATCTTCGAAAAACACTTTTTCCCCTCTTAATTCAGTTATGAGCACATATCTCGTAAACCAACCATCCGAAGAACACAAGTGGCCCGTCGTTCAGAAGGTAATTAACTAACCTTTCCAATGATATTGTAGCTATGAGGCACTGTGCTGTGCTATGCATGAATAGCATACTTTTAGGCATGCACTTTGAAGTACGGCAAATTTGGTAATAATTCGCTTGGTATAGTCCGATATGGCAAGGATGGTTCGCGAAGGAATGGGCTGTGCGAGAATGGTCGAGCGTTTTCCAATTGGAAGTTGCAAGAAACTTCGGCGCGATAAGAAAACTGGTATAAAACACGGGTGGTTGCGGGAAGCTAGGCCTTAGTCTCGCGTAAGCGGGCTGTTGTGCCAGTCAATTATTATTATTATTATTAAACAATTATTAATTATTATTATTAATATCTGCCCAAATAATATATCTTTCATCTTAGATTTTAAAACCAGAGATCATATATTTTATCTACAAAAAAGTGTTCGAAAATTTATGATTTTTGAAATTGGTCCAAAAATTCACTTTTTTACAACTTTCATCGTCAGTAACTTCCCTAAATCTCATCTGATTTGGACAATCTATATATCGTTGGAAAGGTTGGTTACCTTCTGAACGACGGACCACTTGTGTTCTTCGGAT
Source organism: Melieria crassipennis (assembly GCA_963668005.1). Lineage (NCBI taxonomy): Eukaryota > Metazoa > Arthropoda > Insecta > Diptera > Ulidiidae > Melieria > Melieria crassipennis. Next base: position 42,188,427 of record OY764963.1, on the reverse strand, counting down.
GATTGGAAAAACGTGTTTTTCGAAGATTTTTCGAAAACGCTTCTTAACCCTTTAACTGTTTATGTCGAGTATACTCGACAGAGCGAAACGAAACATTTTCGCATAATGTCGAGTATACTCGTCGTGAAGAAAAAAAAATCGCATTCGTATTAATATTCAACGAATCAACTGTAATTTGTTTTCTCTGAGAAAGGGCAAATAAAGATCTTATAACAAATGTACATTTTAGAGTTTTCGTTAGTCTGGCAACCCTATTTATTTTAATACAATAGCTTGTCTTAAGGGGTTAGGTCCACTCATAATTTTCAAAAAATCGATTTTTTTTATTAAATTTTCTAAAAGTATAACATTTACAACATATTCCCTGAAATTTTTAGATCAATCGGACTATTATTCGCCGAGATGTACTACATTGAAATACATCTCTATTGTATAATTTTGAAAGATTTTAAACTATACTCAAAACTTTAAACGCGTTTTTCTCGAAACCACGTTTTCGAAGTCGGTGATCACTGTAACTCGAAAACGGTTGTATTGATCCTCTTGAAATTTTAACGACTTATTTTACATATAATTGGCCTCCGGATGGACGAAGGATTTTTTTGTACGATGAAATTTTTTTTTTTATAGCCGAAAAAGTGACGAAAATTTGGGTAAAAAAAAAATGTTGACTTTGAACGTCCGCCATGTTACGACAAATCAAAATATGAACAACCCCTTCGTCCATCCGGAGCATTAACTGATTTACTAAAGATCCCCGTTCGTTTTTTTGGTTTCAGATGATCCAGACTGCTGCAATCGTGATCAGCGCAAAACGTCTTTTTTTTGGTGTCTCAGCAAATTGACTATATCTCTTAATTATGGACATTTTGACATGCAAATTTTTTTTGTAACTTCTTTAAATGTGTATCTTTAATGTACAAAAAGATTTATTCATAAATAATAAAACCCGTCTTCAGAAAAAATTTGCAAAAAATCGTTCTTTTTTTGCCTTACAAGTGGACCTAACCCCTTAAGCTAAAATAACAAATTCTGGGGAAGTACGATTACAAAACGGGTTTTTGCAAATAAAAACGTATTTCGTATGCGTTTCTGAGTTGATTGTGCGTTATAATAGTTAAAAACTATCATTGCCTTAATTTAAATTTTTAGTTTTGTATTTTAGATTTCTTGAAATTCATTTGGTCTTTTATTGCTTTTGTTTTAATTTCTATAGGGTGGTCCACATAAGATTTTCAATTTGAACTACGCTTTATTTCGAGAATGACAGTCCAAATGTCATTTAATTTGTGTTCGTAATTTAGTCAAAAGTTTGAAATTTACGAAATGGGATGCTATACGCTTGAACAAAATTGGGAAATGTTGAGAACTTACTTCCAACATAAATTCCGGGAAATTCTACCCGGAACAATCGAAAAAGTATTTGAAAATTGGGTTGACCGAATGGCATACTGTAAGGCCAGTCGTGGCAGTCATATGAACGACATCGTTTTTCATTCTTAAATAACAAAGTCCAAGCTTTGTAATAAAACAGGAATTGTCAAAAAATATTCGTTCGTTTTTTTTTTTTTTTATAATGGATTCAAATTGAAAATCTTAATAACGAATAAATATATATATTTTCTAAAAAACCAACACGCAATGTTTGATTTTTAGTCATAATTGCATACATTTACGGGCAGAAACCTTTTACTCTGTTTATGTCGAGTATACTCGTCTTCGCTGGAAAATAATTAAGCAGGCAGAAAAAGTTTTTCGAAACAAAATTAAACAGTTAAAGGATTAAGACAATTTTTTTATTTTCAGTTTCGTGTTCAGCAGCCGAAGATTAGTCTAAAAAATACTTTTGTTTTTAGGAGCACCCGATGACCCCAATTTTTGTCGAGTAGTGTTATTAAAAACACTGATTTAACAAAAAAACGTACAAACGTTTGAATGAAAATGCGACCGTAGCTCAATAATTTCTGAACTGACAAATTTCAGACGTCAAAATTTACGTAATTTTAAAAAAATTGTGTATGCTCGGAGAGAAGTTTTTATTAGACTACTTCATTATTATACTATGCTTAAATGCAGAATACCACACCCTCTTACAAATTTTTTTTATCGGAATTTTTTTTTATAGTTAACAAAAAAAAAAAAAAAAATTTCCTAAGAAATTATCAACCAATTCTAACGATATAGATGTCATATGAAAGGATTCAAAGGATTCGGATATATAACTGGATTCGGATATATAACTGGATTCAGAATATATGATTCGGAAACATAACTGGGACTTTGGGGACGGACCACGCCCTCTGTGAATGTTTCCGCGGCAAAATTTTAAGTTTTTTAGACTGAAAAAATACCCTTTCCGATAAAAAAAAAAAAATACCTGTACAACCTCCTTCAGCCTTTTTTGGACCAAGAGTCGACTTACAGTCAAACCTAAATTGGAGCGTAAGCGGCAAGCAACTGTCAAAATTGCTTCATGCCCATACAAAATGTATGGGGCAAACCGCAATTGAAACGCTCTGACGCTGCGCTATTCGAATTTCCAATTTTGACAAGGCGTTAGCGGTTGAAGTTGGCTGCGACTAACAAAAACGCACTGTAATTCATATTTAATTTAAATTGTGAGCAATTTATTCAAATAAGAGTCAAGTTTTGCAAAATAATAATAATTTGTTGTTTTCTTGGCAACTAAACAGATATTTTTTTACATTTCATGATTTTTACAATCCCAACGCAACGTTTTAATTTCGGTATGCCGCACTGAGCGAGAGCGTTGCGTCAGAAAACGCAACGCACAACGCTCCAATTTAGGTTTCGCAGTTAGAAAAAATTATAACAGCCATAAAAATATATGTATTTATATTTCATTGAAAAGAGAATTCCACACGCTATTATATGGTGAAAATTTGTTTACATTAAAAACGGGGTTATTCGCGAAAACAAATCGAGTTTTGTATATTTTATATAAAAAAAATATTTTTTGCTTATATCTTATTCGTTCCCATGAAGTATATATCGCTCCTTCGCTGCAAGAACGTCATAACTCAAAACTACATCATTCCGAGAAAATTCAATTTTAAAGTTTACCATTACAGGCAGTTCAAGGTATCAAAAAATTTTTCATGTCGTCTTGTGAGCAAAGTATTGAATATTTTACAAAGTGGTTTTGACAGATTAAAGATCATATGCAGATACACACAGGGTTGCTATAAACTGAAAAAAATTTTTTTTTGAGTTATGACGTTCTTGCAGCGAAGGAGCGATATGTTATACACAGAAATGAAGGTATGAAAAGGACCTATTGTTTGATACCCATATCGTGGAAATCAGTTCGATATTGAGTTTTTTTGATAAAAGTTTTGAACTTTGACCCCGTGCCACGCCTTTTGTAGGCGTTTCCCAGGCAAAATTTTGTGTTTTTTAGATTCACAAAATCAAGCTCTATTCAGCAAAATGTTCCATCTTTTTTCACAAGGGTACGTTATTCTGCACTTGTTCCTTATACTACGCTAGAGAATTGTTCAGGTTATTTAAAATCACTTACTTTATTCCTGGTAGCAGAGTTTGCTGCGTGATTTCATCAGACATTTCTTCTCCGCCATCTCCAAAATGACGTTTGGCAATGGATTCATCGGCATACTTTTTGCGTAAATACTCTTCGATTTCATCTTCCTTCTGGGTACTGAAAGTATTTGAATGTGGTGAAATATTATTATTTTCGGAATAGAGAACTTACTCCCACAGATTGGTGCCACGTCGACGAATTTCAATATCACGTGCTGTTGGTCCCAGCTCGTCGATTTCATTACCAACAATACCCAGCTCATTGGCCCCCTCTTCCCACTCATCATCCTCATCAACCTACTCGAACCAAAGAAGCCAGGTGGTTAGTACCCATGCATTGACATGAAATTTATCTGTACCTCGTCGTCAACTTCAGCCTCATCGATTATAAAGCCACCAAAACGTTCTTTCTTCTTTTTCTTCCGGGGCCGGTCTTCATCGTTTTCTTCTTCCTCAAATTCCTCAGAGTCGACTTCATCACCATCGGGTTCTTGTTCCTCTTCCGCTTCCTCGTCATCAATTGAACGGCTGCGACTTTTGCGTTGGTGACGATTCAGGTTTTCAGGTCCAGAGCCTGACGCTTCCGAATTGGAGCGAGACCTCGAAACAGATTTGGAACGTGAAACAGATCTTGAGCGCGATCGAAAACCGGATCTGGATCGTGAGCGAACACTGCGTTGCGATTTGTTTGAACTTAAGGAACCCTCATCCGTACCACTGTCTGAAACATTGCTCGCTTCTGAATCTGACATTGCGATTCCGTGCCCTCAGTCTAACCTCCACAAATTTTAGAACTAACAAAACTTTTCTAGGGTGGACGCTAGAGCTGTACAAATATTGATAGTACTATCGATAGTATCGATGGTTTTATTTTGACGCACGGTTGCCAACTTTTCATTTTCGCAAAGCACTAAAAACTGCGATTTTCCACTCAGAAAGCACTGATGAGCAAGAAAAAAACAAAATTAAAGCAAATGGTGGTAGTTCTCCAAATGTTAAGTATAACCACAGAATAAACAGTATACAGAAGGCGCATCTGACATAATTTTGCGATTTCATTCAACACGCAATGTTGTTGTTTTCCGCAGCAAGCCAGATTGGCTTTACTTGGCACTAGGCTTCTTAACTATTAAAACGGTTTAGGGAGGACAAAATTTTACTTGAGGAGGACTTTATATGGGAACTACTTTGTTTCAGGAGGACATCACATTCCTTCAATATTTCACCATGTTTTTAGAAAATACAAGTGTAAAAAGAGCAGTGGCGGCTTAAGGAGGTGTTCCCGGGTAGAAGTTTGAAAAAATCGATTTTTTTTTTTGGCGTTTTATTGTACCTTATACTATATACTATCACCCCCCGTTTTTCAATCCGCAAACTCAGTACCCACTTTTTTGCATGTTAATTGAAGTAATCTCAGCTCGCCGAAAACTGACTTTCATGTCGAAACTGATGTCATGTCGAAACTTTAAACGCGTTTTTCTCGAAACCACATTTTTTGTACTGGCCGATAACTTTTCTCAGCAACTATGAGAGGTATCGACTTGAAATTTTGGGAAAATGTTCTAGATAGTTTTCATTGGATGCTAAACCAAAGTTTTCATCAAAAAAATATTGTTAAATATATTTTCAAGCACTCTAAAGGTAAAAAAAGGTGGCAAAACTGGATAATTTTTTTTCATATGGCCGCCATTTTAGCATCCGCGGAATTTATTGCAGATTAATAATTGCATACCCATTTCTGTTTCAGATTACTGGTTCCCGAAATTTCTTATCGGCCAGCAGTGAAAACAAGGTCACATTGACCACTGAAAATTTGTACTTAGAAAATAAAATTGTTTGACACAAATATGAGTTTCTGTTCTCCAAATAATAAGGAACAACAAGCAAAAAACCAGAATATTGCATGTTGCCTTGTAGCTCCAAAATAATTTTTTGAAAAACAGCCTAAAATCGGCATTCTAGACGGGAACACTCCCTTAAGGTGCTTGGCGGCCCGGGGCGGCGACGGCTCAGGGGCACCAACAAACGGTGCAGAATAAATTTGCGTACAAAACTATTAACTGGAATTTCCGGTTATGCTTTTTAGTTTTTTTTTCATTTGTATTCCATTGAACAGTAAATGGACAGTAAAGGGACAAATTATTTTGAAACGTATATGTGCTTGAAATTGTATAGAAAGCAATAGAATCCCAGAGAAAAAATGAAAAATGTATAAAAGGATAATCTTACTAAATCTTCCAAATTTGATAAAAACTTTCGTGAAATTAGGAAAACTTTTGGGAGGCAAACTCGTCATTTCAAAAAGCCATCTTAAAACTAAAAAAAACAAGAAAATCTTGCTTCGTTACTACGGTCTGGCCATTATTTTACGCAACCCGAGCAGGAGGATTAGATTGTTTTGTGATCAGTGCATCATTACACTACTCGACAAAAAATGGGCAAATCGCGTGCATAGATAAAGTGTTTTCTAAACTAACTTTGGCCGCTGAACACGAAACTGAAAATAAAAAAAATTTTTTAAGAAGCGTTTTCAGAAAATCTTCGAAAACCTAGTTTTTTTTCCTGTTGTTTCAGTTATGAGTACATATCTCCTGAAAGAATTATCTGATTAACACGAGCTGTCCGTCGTTCAAGAAGAAGATAATACCTTAGCCTTTTTAGTGATATATAGATTGTTGTTACTTGTCAGTAACTTCCCCAAAGGAAAGTTGTAACAAAGTGAATTTTTCGACCAAAAAATCATAAATTTTCGAATAATTTTTTAATTGATAAAAAAAATGATCTCCCCTAGTTTTAAAATCTAAGATGCAAGATATAGTATTATTATATATTTTTTGAGCAAATATATTACTTGAGCAAATATTAAGCCTAAAATCAATAGAATTGAAAGAAAAATTACAAAGTTATGATGCAGTGAGTAAAACCACCGACTTTACATTTATTACACTGTGCGAAAAAATTTTGTTTGCCGAGGCCCATCCAAATTTGGATATAGACGTGAAACTAGAGATCATTTATAGTAATCTGGCATAGTCGGTTTTTCATTTTCTGGCCCAAAGTCCTTTTTAAAAAACTTTAAGATTTTAAGGACATACACATTTCAAATATTTTTTTAAATATATGCAGTTGTGCAATGATGGAAATATGGGTATCAAATGAAAGACATCCTTTTAACTAAATTTTCAATTTTGAAGTTTCAGGACCAAAATATGTCAGGTAGGGAAAACATACATGATTTGGATTTCAGTCTGTAGATTCATACATCTAAATTTTATTTTATTTCAAAGTTCCAGTCTAGAAAACACTTATTTTTAGGTGCATTTTTCGTGTCGAGTAGTTTAGAAATGTACAGAAATATTTTATAAAACCCAGTAGCAGTAGCTTACTTACAAGGAGCATAGAATTGCCTTCATAAAAGAGTCTATCAAAGAAGAAAACCGGATTTCCGGGATGATGTGTTGTTATCCAACCAATAATTATAAAAATAATAATAATAACTGTAAATTTGTTTGACGTCTACAAAGTTTAATGAGGTTAAGTAATTTCGTACTTCGCACTAGTTTACAAGCAAACTCTAAGATTGCGATATTTCATTTTTAACTTAGAATTTTGTATTTGCATACTTTGCACAAAATTTTAAGTTGAAAATTAAATATTGCAATCTTCGAGGGAACATTTTTTGAAAATTTGCAAACAATTGTTGTTTAGAAAGGATGTTTTCTTGCTTTTATTGAACTGAATTTGTTATTGCAATTTCAAAGTCAATTGTCGAAGTGGCAAGCAAGTGGCAATTGATAAAAGTGGCAAGCAACCTTTCAACAACCATTGTGGATCGCAAATAGTTTTTTACAAGTTTCAGCAGTGAAAACCTTTAACTTTTTATATACAAGCTTCTCTCGGGGGCCCCCAGCCCGGGGCCCGGGGCTGTCTGCCCCTCCCCCCCGTTAAGCCGCTACTGAAAAAGAGAAAACCTAACACCAATGTAAATTTTAACTTTTGAACCATTTTAAAAAATAAAACAAAACTCATATTTTTGCGACTGTAATCAGCAAAATCAAACAATATTTTCAATATCAACATCGAGATAACACAATGCTTTTTTAATTCATTTATGGTATTCACAGTTTGCGGGAACATTTTATTTCGGGCAATTTTCCCTAAAAATAACAATCTCACGGTGAGCACCCCATTGTATATCTTTCAAACAATTGTGGAAAAATTATCAAAATAAAAATGCCTCGCTCAAATGGCAAACAAACGTTGAACATCAAATAAAAAAAACGTTCCGATAGTGGCATAAAGTACTCAAAAAATTCGCTCCGGAGATTGTGTCAAAAAATTAATTTGAATTTGCTTTTTGACTATTTCAATAAACATGCTCAGCAGTGCGGCAAATTTTGAAACTACCGGTATCTGTGTTTTTCATACAAAGCAAACACAATTGAGATACCATATGGGAAAATTCGGGAAAATTGCCAGGTGGGAAATTTAACATGCTAGATACCGCTGAACTGTCAACACCATACATAATTGTGTATTATGTGCGCGTGGCAATTGCCTTTTATACTACGTTTACACCGACGAGATTATCTCGATTTGCGCGATTAAGTCGTTAATCTCGTATCAAAATGCGCGATTACCCATACAAAGTTAACCTCGCAAAAAGGGCGATTAAAAGTTAATCTCACAAAGTAAACTCGTATTTCCCCAATGCAACTCTGCAAATTTGGCTGAAATCGATTATTTTCGTATCATCACTAAGCGAAGTCATTCAAAAATAAACAAAAAAATTAATTGTAGCGCGAAAAGGTTTGTGTGTTGGATTCATCATTGCAAGGAATAATGCGTTTCTTTGTTGGCGAAGGGCATGTAGCGCGAAAAGGTTTGTGTGTTGGATTAATCTTATTCAAGTTAATCTCTATGTAAACGGGCAACGAGATTATCTTAATCTCGATGAGTTAATATCGCTGTGTAAACGTAGTATTAATATTTTTTTTTTTTTTTATAACACGAACAAACGCGCAGGGGATGACCCCTATTAATGCGAAGCATTGCGTTGGTTCAGGAAGGATATAAAGGTTAGGAGATAGGGTTATGAGTGAAGTGGTTGTGGACTCTTGCCTTGAACCCATCGAGATCATAAGTGCTGGGGAAAATATCCGCAGGGAGACCATTCCACAACCGCGCTGTACGGGCCAGAAACGAACCTTCTCTGTAGTGCGTAGTGCGCTGGAACATCGTTTCGACGTGGAATGCATGGGCGCCAGTGTTCAAACGGATTGCCCGGGGGAATACCCGGAGTGATGGCATCAAGATGCTCATCTCCACTGAGCAATTACCGAAAAAGTATCGGTAAAGTAACACCACACATGCCACGTTTCGACGATGCTCCAAGGAGTCAATAGAGCTGGATGCCCTACTGTCCCCTATAAGTTTAATCGCACGGTTTTGCACCCGATCGAGGAACTCCAAATGGGTTTTTGAAGCCCTCGCCCAGAGGTGCGAGTTAAACTCCATTTTGGGTCGGATATAGGTAGTGGGGGATCAGGGTTTGGGTCCATAAGGTAAAGCACCTGACTGCACGGATGGGGACATGGTCTGCATCTGCGGCTGCGATCCTTATGGGTACCAGGCCAAGCGGACTCAGCGCCTCCACGAAGGTTGCTTCGGTAACCGGGCGGTCCCTGGGCGGCTGTTGGAGCTCGTCTTCTCAGCCGGCAAAGTTTGAGCTGCGGAAATCCAGGAGCGTCTGACCCACAGTGGGCGGCTCCCTGGTCAGCGTCTGATCTCCATGTTAGGAGCGGCTGTTTTTCTCATCATCTTTTGGTGGCGTGATAGATGTCAAAGAAACGCCACAGGGGAAGGCGACCCCCTTCATCAAAACCATTCTGGAGGGCTCCCATAAGGACTCTTTTACGGTGCAGGGAGTCGGATCCCCAGTACCGGCGGTAGACAGTGGGGAACCGGGCTGTCTGGCGTCGTCATCCAATGACCGCTTAGGCTGTGAAGCGGGACCCCAGGCTGCGCGGTCTACTAATGTTACTGGGAAGCAGGAGGCGCCCAAACCTGCTCTAAGCAGGCAAAAGGCGCAGGAGACCACCGCACAGGCTAGCCCTTCACTTTCAGGGCTGGTGCCCCAGCTCCAGGGCCTTCGACTCGACGCTGCTATAGAGGGGGAATCTATGATTCTCTCGCAAGATAGCAACGCCGGGTCGGTGGACTCTGTGGCGGAGGCAGCGCTCCTGGAGGAGGGGGACGAACCTGCGGCCACTGGTTCCACTCCTGGAATTTCATCGGCGGGGGAACGCAAGGCGAGCAGTGCTGCGAAGAAAGCCAGAAATGGCTACCGGCGCTCGCTTGCGTTTCTCCGGAAAATGAGTAAGGAGCCCGGATCCATGTCTGACAAGGAGAAGGAACTGGTCAAGAAGCACCAGAAGATCGTGGCTAAATTCAAAAAGAAGCAGGCGGCGACTTCTGGGGCTGAGGCTTCGACTGCTGCAGCAACGCCTGGAGACAGAGCCACTGCCGCACAGTCGACCAGCAGTACAGCAACGGCGGCAAAGCCTGGTTCTAGGGCCACGGCCACGGCCGCTACAGCTGTACGGCCGGACAGAGCAGGGGCGGCGAAGCCTGGAAACAGTGCCACGGCTGCCTCGTCAGTACGGAAGGCTGACCAGAAGCCATCCACCTCGACAAAGCCCACTTCCACCATAGTGGAAAAGGCTGTCAAAAGGGGTAGATCGGGGGACGATCAGCCTACAGGGGAGGGGAAAAAGCTGAAACCTTCAGCCAGCTTCTCCTCTCCACAGGAGCTGCAGATTGCCGTAGTGGACCGGAGCGATCCCGATGGGAAAATTCGTCCGGAAAACTGGCTCTCTGTTGAGGCGCGCATTCTGCGAGCGATGCTCGGGGCGGCGGAAGATGAAATCGACTTCGACGGCGCTGGCTGGCAGAATCGTCAAAATGGTCAAAATCGTCGGGTGTGGTAACAGGCGGTCACTTGACTTCCTGGTGCGCACAATCGACGGTCTTGAACCTCTCTGGCAGGGAGCAAAACTCGAGGTCATTCCTCGCGACCGATTGCCTCTCCGACCTATCGTCACACTGTGGGTCCCCCGTCCAGTCATGGAGGATGCCGACACGTTGAAGCTGATAGGTCGGTAGAACAGCGGCCTTAATACTGGAGAGTAATTTCCTCCACTACTAGCAAGAATGAGACGGGTAAGGACCTCGTGGTCGCAGTTGACCAACCGTCCTTCACTCATCTGCGAGACTCCTCTGGTGTTGTCAAGTTCGGTTTGGGTTCCTTAAAAGCTCGTTTCCCCAATAAGGAGCGTGCCACACAGGGAAAGGCTGAAGGTAGTGCAATTCCTGGAGGAGGAGGAAGTTGACTTGGCCTTAATCCAGGAACCCTGGCTCGTCAGAGGCAACGTTTGTGGATTGGGGTCAAGTCAATTCAGAGTACTTCATTCGCGCGGTGAAGGTAAGATACGAGCCTGTATTGTGTATAAAAAGTACATTAATCTGTTTCTCTTATCCCAATACAGTACTGGTGACCTGTGTGTGGCTGCATGCGAACGACGCGAGGGGCGAGACCTGATCCTGTCGTCCGCATACATGCCTTTCGAAGGAGTGGAACCACCGCCGAAGGAAGTCCGGGACCTTGCTGCGCACGCCCGATCACGAAGGCTCGACCTCATCATCGGGTGCGACGCCAATGCACACCACATGCTGTGTGGAAGTTCCGACACCAATAGTAGGGGTGAGTCCATTTTTGAATTTCTTCTTAGCTCTAACCTTGTTCTGTGTAATAGAGGCAATACGCCGACTCTGTGGTCGACTGGAAGGTACTGACGGAATGTTCGTTCTCGGACCACAACCGTATAGTCTTTTCAGTGGCCATAGAAGTTGGAAGTCCACAAACCTATAGGAATCTGAGGAAGACTAACTGGCCTAAATTCAGTGCACTAGTTTCTCAGAAACTGGCATCGCGCAAAGCGAGAGCTACATTCGAGAGGAACAACATTGACAGTTCAGTAAATCTTCTAACGAAAGTACTTAACAAGTCTTTTAACGAATCTTGTCCTAAAAGTCGAGCTCCACGGAAAACCAACGCGGTGTGGTGGACCCCAGAGTTAAGACAACTTAGGACGGATACTAGGCGTCTCTTCAATAAGGCTAAGCTTAGCCGAACTGAAGAAGACTGGGGAGCCTACAAGGCTAGCTTTAATAAGTTTAAGAAGACTATTAGGGCGGCCAAGCGGGATGATTGGAGGAATTACTGCGAATCCCTCGACAATGTTAACGAGGCCGCCAGACTTCGCAAGGTGCTAGCTGGGGCATCGCACACCCCTGGCAGCATAAGGAAACCTGACGGCTCGTGGACAGAATCGAGAGAGGAGCTTCTAGAGACTCTCATGAACACCCACTTTCCTGGATGCACGAGTGTTGTTGAGGCGACCACGCCTCATAGACAACACTCGTCACGACCAGATGGTTTAGTTCAGGGGATTATCGATGAGGTCAAAGTGGCATGGGCGATAGACACCTTCAACCCGTATATATCCCCGGGTCCCGATGGTGTCATTCCGGCTATGCTACAATGGTCTAAGGAGGCAGTGGTCAAAGTCTTGGTGCGAATCTTTCGGGAATCTCTCCAACAAGGCTATGTACCACGTGCCTGGAAGGAGGTTAGGGTGGTTTTCATCCCCAAGGCGGGGAAGCCGAACCACATCACTGCTAAAGACTACAGACCGATCAGCCTGTCATCGTTCTATCTTAAGACTTTGGAAAGGCTGGTTGATGTCTATGTTAGGGGAGTGGCACAGTCCAGGGGACTCTGCAGGAAGCAACATGCGTATTGCAGGGGAAAATCTGTAGACAGCGCCTTGCATGAGGTTGTTCAGACGATCGATAAATCGCTGAACGTCAAGGAGTATACGTTAGCCGCTTTCCTCGATATTGAGGGAGCCTTCAATAACGTCACTTCGGAGGCAATAACCAGTGCACTTAGAAAATTCGAAGTAGACGAGAAAGTGGTGGGGTGGACCAGTGACATGCTTAGTAGCAGAAGGGTTCACTCCAGTCTAGGCTCGTGCTCGGTAAGGAGGTTAACCACAAGCGGCACACCTCAGGGGGGCGTACTGTCTCCTCTGTTGTGGCTGCTGGTGATAAATAACATCCTCGAGATCTTCGAATCCAGGAGGCTACGAGTAGTAGCATATGCAGACGACGTCACTATCCTGAGATCTGGAAAATTTCTGTCCACCATCAGTGATCTCATGGAGTCCGCTTTAGGTGAATTCTCTAGGTGGGCAGCGCAAAACGGTCTAGGGGTTAACCCCTCAAAGACGGTTATGGTACTGTTTACCCGGAGATACAAAATACCGGAGTTTAGACTGCCAAAACTTAGCGGCATCACTATCACCCTCTCACCCGAGGTGAAATACCTTGGCACCATACTCGACTCCAAGCTTTCTTGGAGGCGCAACGTAGAGGAGCGGGTGAAGAAGAGCTTGAATGCCTTCTACGTTTGTCAGAAGGCCTTCGGGAAAAAGTGGGGATTGCGGCCGAGCATTGTCCACTGGATGTATACAGCGATCATTCGGCCGATCTTATGTTACGGAGCCATTTTCTGGTGGCCGGCTACGGACACCAGGTCCTTGACGACGCAACTGACGAAGGTGCAGAGACTGGCGGCTATGGGAATAGCAGGAACCGTCAAAAGCACCCCCCAGGCAGGCCTAGAGATGATTCTACATCTCCACCCAATAGAGCAGTTCATTAAGTGCTGTGCCGCAAAAGGCGCTCTCAGGCTGAGAGAGGCCAACTTGTGGAAAGCGCACGCTCATGGACACTCTGGGATTCTAAGGTCATTTACGAGGCCAGGTACAGAACATCACTTAGACTCCTGCACGGACTATCTGATTCCATACCTGGATTTTGATTCGCGCGCACTTACCTCCTTTCCCTCAAGGGAAGAATGGGGACTTACAAGTGTGACAAGAGACGCCTCCATCACCATCTTCACAGATGGTTCTAAAATGGAGGAAGGTACAGGAGCTGGTCTCCACTCAGATGTACTAGGGGCTCAACGGTCTTTCAGACTCCCGGACCTCTGTAGCATCTTTCAGGCGGAGATTTATGCAATCTGGAAAGCTGCTGAATTAATCCGCGACAGCGGATTATCACCCACGGATATCACAATCTGTGTGGATAGTCAGGCAGCCCTTAAAGCGCTGGAATCAGCTACTGTGAAATCGAAGGTAGTGCAGAGTTGTCGCACTGCACTTTCGCGGCATCGGACATCACCGAGTCACTCTGTGCTGGGTTCCGGGCCACTCTGCAGTGGCAGGAAACAAGGCAGCGGATGAGATGGCAAGAAAGGGTGTTGCCCTGCCTCTCACCGAAGTGGACAACTCTGTGCCCCCTCCGATATCTGCCCTGTATATGCATATTAACAGGCTGAGCAAAACCTTCATCGAGTCCTCATGGCGGAGCAGAACTGATTGCAGTACCTGCCGGGCAATATAGCCTTCCCTTTCCGTGAGGAAAACACGATTTGTACTGTCCTTGAGTCGAACCTCTATTAGGCAGCTTGTTGGAGTCATCACTGGACACTGCGCCATTGGATCCATGCTTGTCAAATGGTGCCTCTCGTCCAGTGATGTCTGCAGAAGCTGTGGAGATGAAGAAGAAGTGGAAACGATCCAACACTACCTGTGCCACTGCCCGGCTCTGCAGGAACGCCGTCTCCGTACCCTGGGGTCAAGGTTCCTGGCAGACTTGGCTGGCGCGGCAATAGTCGAAATTTCGGATCTACTCTCCTTCATCAAGAGGTCGAACTGGTTTGCCCCGGAATGAGAGCCGCTGGCTAGCTCCAGAACCTTCCAAGAAGGGATTCACAATGGGCCATTTTGGCCTCCGAGTGGAAGTGCGGCCTCCTAGCCTAACCTAGGTAGTGTAAATAATGCGGAGATCAGACGGAGTGAAATATTTTTTGCACCGCTTTAGGAAGCCGAGGCACTTGGCTGCTTCTTTCGACACGCCAAAAATATGATCGTTCCAACGAAGATCGTTCTTAATGAACATGCCCAGAACATCAAGAGCTGCCGATTCCGCAATACCCACACCACCCATAACCAGGGATGTGTTGGGATGTGGGGAGACTCGTTTGTGGGATAACAGGCAACATTGGGTCTTGGGGGGTTAAAATCGACCCTGTTCGCTTGACCCCACTTGGAGATTGTTTGAAGGTCGCTATTAAGTGTGTCAAGTGAAGGAGTATGGCTTTGTGAAGGAGTATGAATGACAAATGGTGCTGTCATCCGCAAACGAGTAGATGGGATTCTTCGTCGACGACAATAGGTCGTTGATGAAGATAAGGAAAAGGGTTGGAGAAAGGACCGAACCCTGCGGCACTCCCGCGCTAAGGGAATGTTTTTCCGAGGCTATGCCGTCTATTACAACACGAATAGAGCGATCATGGAGGAAGCTCGTTATCCAACGAGAGAAGATACTACCGACACCATAGGCAATCAATTTTGACACGAGTGCTTTATGCCACACCCGGTCAAAAGCCTTGGAAATATCCAATGCAACAACCTTGCTTTCACCGAGGTTTAGAATGCTATGGTTCCATTTCTCGGTGAGGACCGCCATAAGGTCTCCCGTCGATCGCTGTCTTCGGAAGCCGTATTGGCGGTCACTTAGCAGTCTATTGTGCTCCAGATATTTCACAAGGTTGAAGTTTACAATGCTTTCCATTGCTTTGGAAAGCACCGAGCAAATTGCTATAGGTCGGTAGTTCGCAGGGTCAGTAGTCTTGCCTTTTTTGGGAACTGGTTGAACATTTGCTACCTTCCAACATGTCGGAAATACACCTGTGGTGTATGACATGTTGAAAAGTTTGCGTAATGGACAAGCCAGCGAAGTAGCGCACTTTTTCAAAACAAGGGCTGGAATGCCGTCTGGCCCTGAAGCCTTATTTACATCGAGATTTGCAAGCACTCTTTTAACTACCCGTGTCCGAAAATGAATTTCTGGCATAGAGCAAGATACGTTTTCGACTACGGGCAGTGGTTGATCGCTAAATATGTTTTGGTTTGAATTCTTAAGATAAACGAAAAGGGAATTATTTTTACCAAAGTTCGCATTCGTCAACGAAGTCTGTAATTTTGTTTTGAATGCCCAAAGCAGCATCGAAATATTGGACACAAATTGTAAAAATTTTCCTCATTAATTGATTGGCAACAATGTGGCTTACGTGACTTACGTTTGGATAAAAAAAAAAAATTGAAATTTAGTTTGAGCTTGAGGAGGACTTTTTAGTCTTTGAGGAGGACGGAGGACATTTTCTCTTCAAGGAGGACTGTCCTCCTCAAAGGAGGATGGTTGGGAAGCCTACTTGGCACATTGAAACGGTGGTTGCTTTGGCAAAGCGATAATGGGAAGCGATGGGAAAAATGGTCAGGAGCTGTTGTGTGGGCGGGAAGACAAAAATATTTAGTTTTATTCCAAATTTGTTTTTAATAAACGTTGTAGGTACTTCGTTTAGTGGGAAAATAAAAACTTCCTTCACGAATGTAAAACTTATATTTTTGAAAAATTCGTTCGTTTTCGTTTTGGCCTGCCTATTTTTACAACCGACCATGAAACTGTTTGACAGTTGTTTGTTTATAGTTGTTTTGATGAATGCACGTATAGAAATACATGCAAACCATTTTCTATAATCTGTCTCATCATTTGCCTCTCTTTGATTTCGGAATGAAAACTTATTGTGAAGGTAGGTTACTGCCAATATAGAAATACTACATATATGGATTATTGGCACGGCATTGTAATAATATTTTTGCACTTATTATCACTTTCTTAATACGCTTATAATTAACACTCATATAATTGACACTCATACGCCACGTTGCGCTGCGCAAAAAAATGCACATATCGCAATTACACAGTTTGAATGTATTTTTTTTTTGGATTGGTGTCTTAAGCAAATGTGTTGGTCGTTAAAATATCTACAAACTTGCCGAAGACAGTAAAGCGATATTCGGAACGATTTAGAACCTATTAGCATTTAAACGTTCGAAGACTTAAGCGACAAACTTGACGAAAATTACCGAACTTCAAAGTCGGATTTCTCTTAAACTAGAGCCAATCTTACCAAACGGCTGGTGGATCTCAACTCAGTATACCTATAGGAAACTCACCCAGTAGGTCCCCCCCATGTCTAAATTTTGGACTTGCACAGTGTTATTAATTGCAATTAATCGAAAGAAATGGAAAATAATCGAATGATTTTTTCAATATTTTAACTTAACCGTGTAATTTTAAAGTATGTTAGTACCTATGTAAATTTTTACCAATTGCCTTATAAAAACAATAACAATGAATTAATAAATGAAAGTAAGTACATATCAAAGGAAAAAATATATATTTGTATTTTATTTGTTCATTTGTTCATTGCAGAGTTTTGATATGATAGTTTTGACAGGCGCGAGATCGTGAACCTGTTCCTCAGTGGCAGTTGCACCTGCCTTTGAAAAGAGGCGCTCTGCTGGTACCGAAGTTCCTATAAGATAACCGTACCGACGAGTTATTATATAAAGCTTATGGTACCCCGTTCGCATTTCTACAAACAGTAGCATTCAAAATGAAGCTAAGCTCGTCCTGAACTTGGGTTAGGTCCAAGACGAATTCATACAGGTGAAAGCGTAAGTAAAATGTAGTGATACGTTTTCTTTCGATTATTTTAGCATCTAATCGATTAACGTTTCGATAACTCGAAACCCATTTTTCGATACAATTAAATCGTGAATTGAAAGAAAAAAAATCGATTATTGTGTATCAAATGATTAATCTTCCCATCACTACGCGACGTGCGCAGACAAAAATAACAACAGACAAACCATCTGGCAGTAAAGCTCCGCTGGGCCGTAGCACAGTAGAGTAAGTTTAGTTTGTAGTCGAACTCGAAGTGCATAGCACTTATAACTGTCAATAAATAAAAAGCAAGATTCTACAAATTAATAAATAAAGAACAAACAAAAACAAGGTGCAAAGCACTTAAACCACTGTGTTTAATTTATTTAATGCAAATCAAAGTGCATAGCACTTATAACCTACTGGTTTTATAATTGGCGCCCAACGCGATAAACAAGTGTCTGTACACGGACCCACAGTGAAAAGCAATCAAGTTTTGTTTAGCAAAAAGTGTGCAAAAAATTCGCATAGCGAAAAACAAAAGTGACGCAATTTCCGCATAGCGAGAAAATGTGCAAAAACTTCGCATAGCGAAAAATAAAAGTGCCAAAATTTCCACATAGTGTAAAAAAGTCCAAAATTTCGCATAGCGAAACTAAAACTTAGAAACTTCCGCATAGCAAAAACAAAGTGGAAAAAACAAGATTAATTAACAAACAATTAAAACAAGATCAATGTTAGAATATTACGAGATGCCTTTTATTAGGCAGGTGTAATAAAAAATGGAAGTTAAAAAAAAAAAAAAAAAAAAAAAAAAATTAACAAGCAATCTCACAACGAGTCCAGCAGCATCAACATCTATCCAACCGCTGAAATTAACAACGACCCCGCAGATCCAGCAGCCAACCAACCACAACAACAAGAGCAAATATGACTTTTGTTATGTAAATTTAAGACATTAAGAACCAATACCCAAATATAAGTTATAATTTTATTGTTATTATTATTATTCTTACACAGCACAACAAAAAAAACACTTTTTTCTGTTGCTGTTGTGTTTCTAGTGTTTCTTACTAATTTGGGTGCGCTGATTTCGAATCTACCCTCAGATTTTTTCTAGCAGATCTAGTTAGTGAGATATAGGTACCATGTCATTTTTTCAGTTTTTCCTCTACTTTTTCCATATTTTTTATCGTAATTTCTAAACCAAAAAAACGATTGACATGATTTTCACCTTATCGCATTAACAACACCGCACGGCTTCTTTTTCAATGCAACTTATTTTTATAAGCTTTAAAATGCCGCGGTAATTGGACCTCAAAGTCGGAAAAACTGGGATTTTAAGACGTTTTCTTTGATGGTCAAAAACATACATAATTTTCGTAGATCAATTAACGAGTTAGGTGTATAATGAAAGCCGACACATCAAGCAATACAACAGAGCCAAATTATTTGGCTGCATATAATAAAATAAAATAAAATAAATAAATAAATATTTGGCGGAATACACATTCGCATCGAAATAATAGCAAAAATGTAGTATAGCCATTTTCATCACTTTTCATACTTTTTTTGACGTTATTATTAAAAATTACCAAATGCTGTAGAATATAAAAATAAAAAATATTATTAAAAAATTCAATTATATTGTAATAAGGAGAATAGCCAACATACCTAACCATATTTAATGAATGTAAACATGACAGAGGAGGACGAAGACGAAACCATACAGGGAGGGCATAGAGTGCAATGAGCCTCTGGACATAGAAAAGTCAGTCCCCGAATTCAGCGGTCAGCCAGAAAAATATGTTTCATGGCGGCAGGCAGCTGTAACAGCCCATAAGCTTTTCGAACCATATATAGGGAGTTCAAAATATTATCAGGCGGTTGCCATTCTGAGGAACAAGGTTGTAGGAAGTGCAGACACCGCACTAAGTGCCTACAACACGGTTCGAAATTTTAATGCAATTCTTGCTAGGCTAGATTTTGCTTTTTCGGATAAAAAATCCATCTATACACTAGAACAAGAATTATCCACTCTCAGGCAGGGTCATCATGGCTAACGAAGGGGCCATTAATCAAATATCTAAACCAGAAATATAGACAGGACGCGTTAAGAGTCTTTATTTGAGGGCTGAGAAAACCCCTGTGCGACACGCTCTTTTCGTGTAAACCAGCAGATATGCCAACAGCCCTCGCTCTGACCCAGGAGCTGGAAACGAATCAAAATCGGTACCATTTTGCAACCATTTACTACAACGCTGAGGCCTTCATCGGATCGCTTAACCCAACCTCAACACAGGCTACCGAACATGTCAGGCCATAAGCCAGCTTTTCCTAATCAGCAACTAAATTTTCCACGAAACAACCCACACCCGACTCAGTCCAGAGGAACGCCTAATCTTCAAAACCACCAATTCCAATCCCAACAACCATTTAGTACAGAATCTTCAACCTCGTTCAAATTTCCATACTCCTTTGCAAGCTGCGAACCATCAGATTCCCAGTCCCCAACCACCCCCTCAGGACATGGACATAGATCAGACTATGCGAACAATTCGAACTAACTATGTACTTTCAAAATACGCCCGGCTACAAAAGAGGAGCAAGGTCGGACACACAAAATTTTAGGAAAGCTCAAGGGATCAACTACCTTGGACAAGAACCTCCTTTGGAGTACCCCGTAGGTAAAGGTCCCGTTCAGTCTGAACAGTCGTGCGAGGACAACCAAAGCTCTGAAGATTTACCTTTTGAAGACGAAATTAATTTTGTAGAGGAAACTCAGCTATCCCCTATATCGAACGAGCAATAGGAGGGAGAACAATACAACTTTTAGTGGATACTGGAGGCTCTAAGGGTTACATTAAAAATCTAGACAACCTAAAAGGCTTAAAGAAATTATCCAAACCATTTCTAGTAATATCAATTCATGGAACAAATACAATTGACCACAAAACCCCTGTAAATTTGTTTGGCAGAGCAGAAATCTTTTTTATACTTCAAAATATACCGCTATTTGATGGCATCATAGGCTTTAATTTCATAAAAAGTATTAAAGGCGTAATCGATGCAGAAAAAGACACCTTTTTTTCGAAAAGAGCCAAGAAAAACTAAAATACCTAAATTTAAGTGCAGCTAAAGTCATTACAACCGAAAACCTCCCAAAGAACTTTGAAAAACAATTTACGATGTTATTCATAAAAATTCAAGAGTTTTTGCAAACCCCAATGAAGCGCTAACACAAAAATGTCAGCCACCATCAGGACCAATGACCAAGAGCCCATATATTCTAAATATCAATCGTACCCAATCCATATGACTGAATTCGTTAACAAAAAAGTCGGGAAACTTCTAAGGGATGGGATAATCAGACCATCCAACAGACGAGCAGATCCAACAAACGATTGTTGTTTGATTACACAAAACTAAACTCCAAAACTGTGTGTGACATATATCCCATACCAGATCCATCCGTCATTTTGTCAAACCTCGGTAAAGCCAAAATTTTGACGACCCTTGATCTGAAAAGAGAGAAAACGGAAAATACTAATTTTGCCCTTTGGACTGAAAAATGCACCGAGTATTTTTAAGCGAGCCATT
The DNA here is from genome assembly GCA_963668005.1 of Melieria crassipennis. NCBI lineage: Eukaryota > Metazoa > Arthropoda > Insecta > Diptera > Ulidiidae > Melieria > Melieria crassipennis. Next base: position 42,167,562 of record OY764963.1, on the reverse strand, counting down.
GACGATGTACTTCGCGACGAAATCGGCAAAACCTGCCATGTGTACATCGATTATGTTATAATATTTTCTGACTCGGAACAAGGGCATATTGACGACGTCGGCCGAATACTAACAAAATTGTATAAAGCTAACATGAGGTTATCCTTAAAAAAGTTGAAAGTTTTCAAAACGTCGGTGGAGTATTTAGGATTTATAGTCTCCACAAATGGTATTACAACTTGCCCAAGTAAAATAGAAGCAATAGTCAACTATGAAACCCCCAAAACCTTAAGAGTCCTTAGATCTTTTCTAGGCCTCGCGGGGTACAATAGGCGATTTGTAAAAGATTTCGCCGCAATCACAAAGCCACTAACGAAATTATTGCGAGGAGATAACGGGCATATAGGCACGAGACAATCTAAACTTGTAACAATATTCCTCGAAAGTGAAGCCGTAGCCGCCTTAAATAAACTAAAGAAACTCCGTTCCTCTGAAGATATACTTCTTTTGTACCCTAACTTGGAGAAACCGTTTGACTTAACCACGGACGCGTCATCCCACGCTATTGGCGCCATCCTTTCACAAAATGGTCGCCCAATAACTATGATTTCAAAGACTTTGTCATCCACCGAGGAGAGCTATGTCACAAACGAAATGGAACTTTTGTCAATTGTTTGGGCACTTAAAACCCTCAAACACTACCTATACGAAGCAAATAAAATTACGATATTGACCGACCATCAACCTTTAACCTTTTCGGTTTCCGATAGAAACCCCAATTCAAAGATAAAACGATGGAAAGCTTTTATCGAAGAATATGCGCCCACATTCTATTATAAGCCAGACAGGGACAATATTGTAGCTGACGCGTTATCAAGGCAATTCATTAACGCCATCACAGATTCTGTGTTCTCTTCTTCAATGCAGGCCTGTGCTAGTGAGCTTTTGCTTAGGGAAGTTATTCAAACCGTAGAAAACCCAGTAAATTCATTCAGAAATCAACTCATACTTACCCAAGGTACAGAATAAAAGAAACAAACCACGATTATATTTAAGAATTGCATTCGCCACCGTATTTCATTCAAGGATATCGGAGATCTCCTAGATACAATAAAGGATTACATAAACCCGCAAGTAGTTAACGCAATTCATTGCGATCTACACACTCTAGCCCCAATTCAACACTTTCTCGTTACAAATTATGTCTTCAATCCAAATGACCAATTAGAAATTTTGAATAATGAACACAGCCGAGCACATCGATTGATTAAAGAAAATATAAAGCAAGTCCTCCAAGACTACTATTTTCCGAACATTAGGAAAGACCTAAAACATATTACAGCGAGCTGTAAAATTTGTCAAGAGGATAAATACGAAAGGCTCCCTCAAAAACAAAAAATAGGCGAAACCCCTATACCCTCCAATCCAGGCAAAATTTTGCATATAGATATTGTTACGAAAATCCAAGTTCGTTTTGATTGTGTTTGAAAATAAAACAACTTCCATTACTCAGCGCAAACGCAGTCAGAAACCAACAATAATAATAATAATTTAATAATTGACTGGCACGACAGCCCGCTTACGCGAGACTAAGGCCTAGCTTCCCGCAACCACCCGTGTTGTGCGTGTGAATTTGTACGCGGGTGGAAGGGACCTACAGTTTGATGCCGGTTCCGAACGGCAGGTTGGGAGCTTTTTCATAAGCAATTTTTACTCTCAGAGGTTTGCCATTTCCAGCTGAGAGGACAGCCACCGAAAGAGAAAACGAGTTTTTCCATTATTTTTTTAGGTGTTATTACAGGCAGTATTTGAACCTGGGTCGCTGCCTTCGACTCGCGGTCCAACGCACTAACCAACTGAACCACGGCGGCTGCCAACAATCACTTTATTTACAAATTTACACTTGTTACTACTTTACACTACTACTAAATATTGCATGTTTTCCTTTGCTTGCTCAACACAGACTCGACTCCTTGCGCTGCACACTGCTGCTTTTATACTAGTTTTGTTATCGCGCCGAAGTTTCTTGCACATTCCAGTTGTACTTTCTATCTCGATTGTTCTAGCACAGCTCATCACCTTTCGCGAACCATCCTCGCCATATTATAGCAAGCGAATTATAGCAAGTTTGCCGTACTCTGAAGTCCATGCCTAAAAGTATGCTATGCGTTCATGCATAGCACAGCACAGAGTGCCTAATCGTTTCAATATTTACAACACGGACAAAAAGTTTTTCCTAACATGTTTGGACAAATTTTCCAAATTTACCATAGTAGAACCCATAGCATCAAGGGCTATTATTGACATTAAACCCGCTCTTTTAGAAACCTTGAATTTTTTTAAAGAATCAAAAACAATAATTTGCGATAACGAAAAAGCCTTTAACTCACAAACAATAAGATCTCTCGTGAAAAATAGTTTCGGAGCAGACATTCACACAACCCCTTCAGCTCACAGTTCCTCAAATGGCCAAGTGGAGCGTTTCCATGGGACCTTAACAGAAATAGCAAGATGCCTGAAATTAGAATTTGCTATAGAAGGCACTATAGAGCTTGTCCTTACAGCCACTGCAAAATACAACAGAACAATCCACTCTACAACCGATTGCAGACCTATTGATATTATTCACTCAATACCGAAAGAACTAAGAGAAAAGATTTAGTCAAAAATAGTAGCTAAACAGAAATCCGACCTGACCTTTCATAACAAAGATAGCATACTTAAGTCATATAACCCAGGGACAAAAGTCTATGTCAAGATAAACAGACGTTTGGGAAATAAATTTAACAAGGCTTATGTTGAGAAAATCATACAAGAAGATTTAGGGACAGCCGTTCGAATCGACAATAAGATAGTCCACAAAGATAATATACGATACGCACTCACCTAAACTGCGATTTAAATCCGTCATTCCAGTGCCGTAACGTTCCTAACCACCACAACTGCTAATCCAGCCACTATTTTGGACTAATCCTCGTCCCACTACATCCCAGTTTCGGATGGAAATGTCGCCGTTTTCAATTCCTACAAGACCGTGATACATATCACGAACCTGACAAATTTCATGGCCATAACAGACGAAACGAGGAGACTTCCGGAGCTGCTTCCACAATCCCTCATGCGGAAATTGTTGGAAGGTGACGTAGATCAGATAGCAAAGACGGTGGACTCATTACGCATTCACCAAAGGTATGCGCGCAGTATCAATGTTATTGGGACCGTATTGAAATATGTAGCGGGCACGCCAGATTACGACGATTTCCACGAAGTCCGCGATAAACAAAAAGAACTCATAGTGTCCAACAACAGACAAATGACCATAAACACACAAATTCAGGCCCAAATTAACAACTTAACCAATGTCGCCAACGTACTCCTCAACAGTACCAAAAGGAAGGAAATTGACACAGGACACATCTACGACCTATTAAGTACTAGAAATAGAGCAATCTTAAGAGAACTAGACAGCATTACATTATCAGTAGCTTTAGGGAAGCTCCAGGTAATAAACCCAGCGTTGCTCGACACATCGGAAATAAACTTTATTCTGAAGTCTGAAGATAACTCCACTAATGTCAGCACAAGCGAAATTGTTGCAAACTCAAGATTCATAATTTTGCATGATGAAGATGTCATTAATTAATAATAATTGACTGACACGACACACAGTGTTTCGACTCCATACAAAATTGGGACAAAAATAGAAGGAATGCTCTAAATTCCCTGAAAATTTGCAATCTGAATTATTTGGGGCTACTGACTTCAAAAATGATGTTTGTTTTTCAAAAAAATATATAGTTTAAAAAAAAAATCGAATATATATAACCAAGTATGCCATCACCACCGAGCACAAACCGCTAGAGCTATAATGATGAAATTTGGTCAATAGTTTTATTTTAAAAAGTCAACCTTTAAAAAGAAGCAATTTTAAAAAATTCGACCTTGACAGGCCAGAAACGGGGTGGTGAAGCTTATATGGACAGATATTGTTTTTTAGTCGGATTGTTTTAAAATTTTGTATATACAAGGTGCAACCCAAAGTAAACAGGACTTTTATAAAATAAAGAAAACGGATGATTATTTTTGTATAATTCTTTTTATTTATTCAAAATACTCTCCTTCTGCTTCGATACAACGTTTTGCACGGTCCAAAAGCATTTGGAATGAGTGTTTTAGGTCATCGGCCGGCATCGCCTTCAGAATGTTGGTACAAGCCTTTTGGATGTCCTCAACGTCCTTATAACGGTTTCCTTTCATCGGCAAATGCAACTGACCGAATAAGTAGAAGTCACAGGGAGCCATATCAGGCGAATACGGTGAATGATTGATGGTAAAAATGCGTTTTTTGGTCAAATAATCGGTCGTAACTAGGGCTCTGTGAGCCGGTGCATTATCATGCAATAAACGCCAACTTCCTTCCTCGCGATATTCTGGCCGAATACGACGAATGCGATGCACCAAACGCTTCAAAACTTCAACATAAAACAAAGCGTTAATTGTTTTTCCCGGTGGAACAAACTCTCGATGAATTATTCCCTTTGAATCGTAGAAACAAATGAGATGAGTTTTGATTTTTGACTTCTCACGGCGGGTTTTTTTCGGATTTGGCTCATCTGGGTGCTTCCATTCGGCACTTTGACGCTTTGTTTCGGGATCATATTAAAAGCACCACGTTTCGTCACCGGTTACGATGTTGAACAAGAAATTTGGATCACGTCTGGCTTCCCGAACGATGTCTTTTGCGTGCTCAATTCTCTGCGCTTTTTGGTCGTCGGTTAAAGTGTGCGGAATGAAGCGAGAACACACTTTACGGAGACCCAAATGTTCGGTTAAAATGCGATCAATTGATGTTTTGGAGATGTTCAATTCCATTTCCATCAATTCGAATGATGATTTTGGCTGCATTTTGATAAAATCACGCACAGTTTTGATGGCATCGTCAGTAATCACAAATTTCGACTGGCCGACGTGTTCGTCGTCATTCAAGTCTTCACGACCATTCTTGAATCGATTCAACCACTCATTAACACGGCCACGGGATAAACAATCATCACCATAAACTTGCTTTAACAATTTAAACGTTTCGGTAAAAGTTTTACCAAGTTTAAAACAGAACTTAATATCTTTGTTCGATCGACATTCTCGTACCAAAGTTAAAAACATACTGTCACATTGAGCTTGATATTTCGGCGTCTACTAGACCAAATGTCATGAAATTTAGATAGTATGTGAATGAAAGATGTACCTTTCCAACGCATGTCCTCACACATAGATGGCGCCACCAGAAACGTCCCTATTGCAAAAGTCCTGTTTACTTTGGGACGCACCTTGTATATACTTAAAGAAAAATAACGAAATACGTATTTCGGCGCTTTTATATATTCGACCTTAAAAGGGTGGAAAAGGGGCGATTAAGTTGTTTGAAAGAAAGCTATTTTGTTTTTATTTCCGTAGAACTAAACAAAGCGATGTCATAGCTATGGAGATGAGATGCTATAGTAAAATTTCCAGGATAAAAGAAAATAATTGCCATTTTCCAAAAAGTTAATTTTATTCAGTATCACTATCATCAACAATAGTTGATGATGCGATTGCTATTGTCGAGGTTTTTGATATTCATTTTTCGCGAAATCACAACACTTATTTCAAGAATGATGTTTTCAATCCCACACAGACAGTTCAATTGAAATAAATCTATCTTACAAATAGCTTTCCCCCAAAAAAAAAAAAAGATTGCTTTAATGTAAACAAGTGTAAATAACGCAAGGTAATTTAAACAAAATTGGCTTCCTTAACTTAACTTAATTTCATAATAATAAAAACAAAAGTAGAATAATATGGCTCTAAACGGGTTAAATGGGTAAACAAAACCCATTTTTTTATAAAACGTTACTAATTTGTGACATTGGCTTTAGTGGGTGGACCATGCCCATTTTTAATAGCGACTGTGCTACTATACTTTTTCTTTCCAGTTACATCACTTTCTGGGCGTTACAAGCTCCGTACCAAAGTGAATGTACCGGTGGGCACCTCAACGTAGGGTACAAAAATCCATTTTTTTCAGTTAGAGTAGTTTACAAAAATTCTATTATTTTCCAAGATCGCAGGAAATCGCAGAATTTTTTGTATTGACCCAAGAGAAGAAAGTCCATTCTCTAGGATTGTGTAAAAAAGTTGGTGTAATAATGCGCAATTCGACAATTGCGATCTACAAAAATATATAGTTTTTATAGTTCTAAATAAAAAAAAATGTTTTGTTTAAATAACGTACAACCCCGTTTTTATTTAACTTTTTTTTCAAAATAGCTCATGAAATGATTTTTTGGACTCTTATAAGTACATAGCAGTAACATTTGCTCCGATTGAATCGAAAATAGTGTTTTGGTTACGTTTTCAATTGGTGACGCTCCAAACAGCATTTTATCACAAAACAATTTTTCTAGATTTTGATCAACTTGTAAATGCTATAACTCTCTCAAAATTTACCCGATTAAGAAATAATTTAAGATCTTGCTTAATGAAAGTATTATCTTTCAAATGACACCAATTTCTTTGAAATCGGTGACATGAAATTTTTCTATTTTTGTCCCACTTCGGAACACGGAACGGACAGCCCGATTACGAGACTAAGGCCTAGCTACCCGCAACCATCCATGTTGTGCGTGCGAATTTTTACAAGGTTGGAAGGGACCTACAGTTTTATGCCGATTCCGAACGGCGAGTTGGGAGCTTTTTCATAAGTAATTTTTACTCTCAGAGGTTTGCCATTTCCTGCTGAGAGAACAGCCGCCGAAAGAAAAATTGTTGTTTTTCTTTTTTCGGTGTTATCAGCAACGGAGTCTTGACCCTGGGTTCATGCGTCGCATTTGACTCGCGGCCCAACGCACTAGCCAGCTGAGCTACGGCGGCTGCCGTCATTACCTTCCTAATTAAATTTCAAAAGAAACTAATATTTCCCGTTACCCACAATAACAAAATGTTGTCCTTTGAAACCGATAGTGTAGCTAGGTGTGAAAATAGTTACATCCTATTGGAAAGTTGCAAAAAGAAAGCCACGACTTTGTTCTGCCAACCGCTCAATAACTCGCACCAATTCTGGCTAAGAGACTTACTGAGTAATAACTCAGCTTCGTGCAACACAATTTCGGCGCATAATGTGCCAACTCTCAACGTGATTGATGACGGCATCGTCATAATCAACGATCAGTCAGCCAATATTTTCGACCAAGGGGTAACGAAATTTCTCCAAAAGGGCACATTCTTAATAAGCTTTCAACACGAAGTTACGATAAATAATACGAAATTGAAGAACTTGAGGAAAGTTGTTTTCATGAGCCCAGAAATCCCGATTGCACATTCTGTCAATCTTTCAGACCATATCGCACACGCACTATAAAAGTGACACAACTCAAAATTTTTAATTTTCGGGTTTATGTGTTAATACTGTGCACAATGCATGAATCTACCAATAAGCAAAAGCTCAGTATATTTTGTTGTTGTTAACTGTTGCAAAAATACAGTTAGGTCTCTCTTTATGGCAGAAGTTTGATGCTATTTGATCGCTGAAGCTCAATGCAAAAGTGTCATAACTCAAATTGTGACACTTTTGACGAAATAAATTTTTGTTGAAGTTAATTTTAAGCAAAGTTCTGACAATTTTAGTATATATTTTCAAATAAAAAAATTAATTTCGAATTCTCAAAATTTTTCTTTCGACTTTTCAACTGTAATTTATAATTATAAAACTCGGCAAAAGTGACATAACTTAAAATAATTCCGTAATTATTGAATCAAAATATCATCAAAACAGTCACAACTCAAAATTTTGGATTTTCTAGTGTAAAATAAAAAAAAATTCTTGTAACTTATCCTAAAGCATCCTTCACAAGGGTAGTCACCTTGTCGTGGTGTGGGGGCTTGCCGCGGTCAAGGACGCCGCAGACTAGTCCAATCCGAGTGATGAACGGAATGGAATAATCTGTGGCGGAGCCCGTACTAAGCACACCCCCCCCTAACCCAGGGTGTTACGCGGACCGTGCCCACTGGGTGGTTTGCAGCCAGGGGGTATACCGGCTGTATTCTTACGGTGCCTTCCTGATACCGGGCCACCTCAGGAAGTACAATGGCCTTGCCATGGTATGCGGGCTCTGCCATGGTCGACCAACCTTGTCCCTGCCAGAATTATTGGCCGCCAGTGCCTTCGCCTTGCGCGCGGGCAGGCGGCCGCACCGCAAACATGAGCACAATTAAACAAAAATGCGGTAAAAATAAGCGAGGAGTTCCACTCGCTCTGCGGGACTACACCGCAACACAGCTAGCAGCTGTGCCGGAGCATTCGCTCCGAACCACAAATGAAGACCTGAGGCCAAGCACCAGTCGAGGAAGAAAACCTTCCAGGGTGGCGAGGGGCTCCCTCAGGGGCGGTCGGAAGGCTGGGGATGCGGTCAGGGGGGGGAGTCAATACGGGGCAGACCACTGTTTGACATCTCTGCTCTGACTGCATCTGCCAGCGGAAGACCCACCATAAGCCAGGTGAGCACGGTTTCAGCTCTTCCCACTGGCCCTGGAAGTATACCTTCCGGACTGGTGGTAGGAGCAAAACCTATAGGCCCTGCTCCTAGTATCGGTGGCGCTGCGGTCGCGCGGGAAATACCCCCGTCAATACCCGCTGCGGCACCGGTGGTAGGGCGGGCTGCTGACGTAGTGGCCCCTAGTACCAGTGCTGCTGCGGTCGCGCGGGGAATACCCCCGTCGACTTCTGCAAATCTGGTGAGAAGGCCTAAAAGGCAAACCATAGAACTACCCCCCTTAGGGCAACCAGGTGGCCTGGACGACCCCCTAAGACGCGGCTTAAGCGGTGCGAGGGTAAAGTGGTAGCTCCGCTACCTCAGGCAAGGCCTGAGTAAGGAGGAAGCGAGGAGCAGAGCGGTAGAGCATGGCGGAACACTCGCGGCCACGGCGGCTCAACCGACTCTGCCGAGAAAGAGAGGGAGCGATAACATCACTCCCCCCCAACGTCCTGTACTTAAAAAATCCAGGACCACCACTCAGGCACCGGTTGCTAGGATGGGCAAGCCCCAAAATAGCAGTCAGTCTGGGGGTCATCCAATGGCGGGCGCAACCTACTCGAGTGTCCTCAGAACACCTGTTCATCTCGCGTTCTTGCGCATCGGACGTGTTTTATAAGCCTCGCAAAATTGACGTTCGTGAAGTGGCCCTAAAAGCTATTCGCAATTTTTTTCGGTTTTTGCCCACTGGCCGTGACTCGCCGCTGTGAATTGATCAAGGGCTTGTTAGCGCAAGATTCCTTTAAAAAATCACAAAAGGCATTTTACCTTACAATCGCCATAAATCCCGCAGTACACCAATAACGGGCGTGCAAACTAAATAATTAAATTTAATCAGCAAGTTAATAAAACCACTCAATAAACTGTTTCTAGCAAAGGCACGTGGATAACAAATAAACGCAAAACAAATATAAACAACAATAGCTGTCAAATCCGCAGCGTTGCCAATCACTGCAAAGTGATTATATGTAGAATCAGTGTTGTGTTGGATTACTACTATCAGTGTTGCCGTTGCTAATAGCGTCAACTACTACTACTTAATCAAATCATTGTGCCGATACTAAACAATAACGTTAATTACAACGGCGAAAGCTAATAATGCGTCGATTGCACACCGAGAGCGTAGCTTCTCGCTTTCACAAATAGAAAAGGTTCAGGACAATGATAATGCAAACCCAAACAATAATAACATTTTAAAATATATGAAACCAGCGGTACTAAGTGCACCAAACAATCAAATCTCGGAAGACTTAACAAACGGAAGTCCTAAGCTTTATCTTTTTCGAGCTCAAAAGAATCCGTGGAGTGCTCAATGTAGAACTCCGGTTTTAACACCAACTGAAAATATATTTTTACCAAATAAAGTCAGACAAACTGGCATAGACCGCTATATAACAATCGTTAAGCGCAAAGGAAGTCCGCAATCCAACAAATCTAAACCGGAAAAGATAAAAAAAACAGAAAACACTAACATGTCGCAAAACCGATTTAGCATCCTAAGCGATCAAGCAGTAAATAATAATGAAACTCAATCAGTTAAAAAATCCCCTAAACCTCCACCAATATACCTGCGTGAACCATGCACAAACACAATTGTGAACTTTATTGTTAATTGTATTGGCATTAATAACTTTTATGTGACTGCTATTAAGAAAGGCAACATCTCTGAAACCAAGGTTCAAGTTAACTTCGAGGACAATTACCGCAAACTGGTTAACGAGCTAGAAAAGAAACAAAAACAATTTTATACATACCAACTCAAGAGCACCAAAGGCTTACAGGTTGTTATAAAAGGTGTTGAGCCGGGTCATGATGTCAACGAAATACGGGATGCTTTACAAGATCAAGGCTTCTCTGTAAGAAGCGTATTCAACATTACAAACAGTGAGCGTAAACCACAACCACTATATAAAGTTGAGCTTAACCCGGACTCCAAAAAGTTGAAAAGAGGGGAAGTGCATCCCATATATCTTATCAACTATCTGCTTCATCGCAAAATTACTGTTGAGGAGCCACGCAAGCGCAAAGGCGTAGTTCAGTGCCTAAACTGTCAAGAATATGGTCACACAAAAGCATATTCCAAGCTGTCGAGCGTCTGTGTTATTTGTTCTGGCAGCCATCCTACTGGAAGCTGTCCTATGGGCAAGGAAGATATGAACGCCAAGTGCTGCTCCAACTGCGACGGAAATCACACTGCAAATTTCAGAGGCTGCCCAGTGTATGTTGAACTCAAGCAGAAAATGAGAGCCACCACTTCTAGCAGACCTAAAGCAAACCAATCTAAACACTCAAATATAGGAGCTGCTCATGATGAATTCCTGCAACTGACACATAATCAAAACTATAGTTCCCATTCCCAGCCTTCGGCTACTTCTTACGCAAATGTCGTTAAAAATGGCGCCATGCAAAATACATTCACTAAGGAAGCAAATCCTGCACCAGCTGAATCCTCCATGCTTCAATGACTCATTCAAAAAATGGATACTTTTATGGAGTGGATGCAACACATGATGCAAAACGTAATTCAATGCATGAATGCAATGCACTAAAAACCAAATGAATTCTTTGAAAATATCCCATTGGAACGCCAACGGCTTAAGCCAGCATCTTCTTGAACTGCAAAACTTTGTAAACCGCAATGATATCGACGTTATGTTGATCTCTGAAACACACCTCACAGATAAAAACTTCATTCGTATTCATGGTTACACTTTCTACGATACCAAGCATCCAGACGGCAAGGCTCACGGGGGTACTGGAGTATTTATAAAAAATACAATATCGCATTATGTTCTCCAGCAATCTCGCGAAAGCTATTTGCAAGCCACAACAATTTGCGTTCAAACATCTGTATCTGAAATCGTTCTCTCAGCTATATATTGTCCTCCGAGGTTCAACATCAGCTCAACTCAATTTCTTCAATTCTTCGATTCTCTGGGTACTAAATTCTTGGCTGCAGGTGATTACAATGCTAAGCATACCTTTTGGGGGTCGCGACTCATCTCACCAAGAGGTCGTCAACTGTATTCAGCATTAGCAAACAACCTCGATGTCATCTCTTCTGGACAACCTACTCACTGGCCATCTGACAGACAGAAGATTCCAGATTTGATTGATTTTGGCGTTTTCCGCGGCCTGAAACGAGAATCATTTCTGGCAGAATCCTCCTTAGACCTGTCATCGGACCATTCCCCAGTAAACTTGACTTTGCTTAATATTGACTCGCGCTCTCAGCCCAATACTGGCAGCATTCGACTCACAAATTGGAAGCGATATACAGATTTAGTTCAGCAAAAAATTCCGAAGGCATTGGCTATTGCCAGCATAACAGCATACAGCATAACCAAATCAGCAATGGATGACGCTACCACTATCAAAAACCACACGCGATCAAAACTTGTGTTCCAATCTAGTGTTGTTTCTCTTATCACTGCCAAGCGAAATGCTAGACGGGAATGGCAGCGACATCGTTCGCCGCAAGCTAAAATAAAACTTAAAGAAACAACGCAAAAATTAAAGGAAAATCTCGCAGAATTAAGAAACCGCCAGATACATAACTATTTGGCGAATCTTGGCGCCCAGAAAGAAAATAATTACTCGCTGTGGAAGGCCACAAAAAAAGTTAAATCGCCAATCGATTCCTCTCCGCCTCTTCGCAAAGATGATGGATCTTGGGCGCGTAGTGATGCTGAAAAGGGTGACCAACTAGCTAGCCACCTAAGCAAAGTTTTTCAACCTTATCCAAAAGTCGTTGACTTTGAACCAACTGTATTCATTCCCGACAATATAAATAATGGTCCAAAATAAACTTCTGAGGCAGATTACTGGTGCACCCTGGTACCTTAAAAATTCAAACATTCACAAAGACTTAAATATTCAAATGGTGGCTGAGACCATTAATTTGCTGCTACCTAAATATAAGATAAAGCTTATGCAGCATCCTAACCCTAAAGCGCGACAACTACTGGACGCATCATTATGCAATAGACTGAAGAGGAAACCCAATATATGAATTACTTGATGAAATACCTTAATTTTAGCTTTAAGATTTGATCCACAATTTGTTAATTTCTATTCAGAAAGATGCATTTTAATAAACATGAAAAAAAAAAACAAAAGAACACCTGAGGTCATTCGAGTGGCGGTCCTGCCTACGGAATATCCCCAGAAGACACTGAGTAAGGAGGAGCTCTCTTTTCTCGAGGAGGCTATCGTGGGGGAGATAGCCAAAGGGTGGGCCACCCCACTAGTGTTCAGTGGCATCCACTTCCGGCCGGGACACCTGCTTCTAGACTGCAGTAACCAAGGTACTGCAGACTGGCTTCAGCAGGCAGTCCCGAAGCTGGAGGATTGGAAGGGGGTAGGGCTTCGTGTGTGCCTCGGCGATGATGTCCCCAAGACACACCACGTGACCTTATTCCTTCCCAGGAGCGCTGGACAAGAACCCAGCAAGCTTTTTGCGTTGATACAAGCGCAAAATGCTGGGATTTACACGAATCTTTGGAAGGTGGTTATTTCCAAGGAGGAGGGCAAGGGTGTGCTGTGGAACTTGGTGATTGACGAGAAATCCCTCGCCAAGATCAGGGAAAATGGCAACGCCCTCAACTTCAGGTATGGGAGCATCCCAGTCCATGCCCCCAGACCTGGGGACCTGAATAGTGCGGATGACCTCGCCAATCGATTCCTCTCCGCCTCTTCGCAAAGATGATGGATCTTGGGCGCGTAGTGATGCTGAAAAGGGTGACCAACTAGCTAGCCACCTAAGCAAAGTTTTTCAACCGAATCCAAAAGTCGTTGACTTTGAACCAACTGTATTCATTCCCGACAATATAAATAATGCCCCAACTATCACTTTTAATGAACTGAGTGAGGCCATTAATAAAGTAAATGACAAAAAAGCGCCAGGGCACGATCATATTAGTGGCAAAATGATAAAATGCCTCCCATTCGACGCAATCTGGTTTTTGCTTAGCATATTTAACAGCATATTCTCATCTGGATACTTTCCTAAGCAATGGAAAATCTCACTGGTTAAAATGATTCCCAAACCAGGCAAAGATCCTACCCTCGCTGCGTCATATAGGCCAATAAGTCTTCTACCTCTTCTGTCTAAGCTTTTTGAAAGATTATTGATTGACAAAATATCGCCATATGTTGCAGAGCACAATATCATTCCTGATCATCAGTTTGGCTTTAGACGCAAGCATGGTACTATTGAGCAGGTTCATCGTATTGCAAAGGAAATACTCACCGCCTTTCAGCAAGCAAAGTTCTGCACAGCGGTATTTCTCGATGTAGCGCAGGCGTTCGATAAGGTCTGGCACAATGGCCTTTTATTCAAAATCAAGCGCTGTCTTCCTGAGCATTGTCACAAACTCCTTAAAAACTACATAAGTTGCAGAAAATTTCAAATAAAATACAAGTCGTTCATTTCTCGGGAATTGGATATTGGTGCTGGTGTCCCGCAAGGCAGCGTTTTAGGTCCATTTCTGTATCTCATCTACACAGCTGACCTCCCGCAAAATCCCAATAATGTCGTCACAACCTTTGCGGATGATACAGCAATATTAAGCTCACACAGTGACCATAGGGTAGCAGCAACCAACTTATCCACCCACTTAAAAGCTATTGAAAACTGGTTAGCAAAATGGCGTGTGAAAGTTAACGAAACTAAAAGCACACATGTTACTTTTACCCTTAAAAGAGTAACTTGTCCAGCGGTCACGCTAAACAGTGTAACCATCCCACAATCTAATAACGTGAAATACCTCGGCATCCACCTTGATCGTAGGCTCACGTGGAAATGCCATATTGATGCCAAGGTCACCCAAATCAAGCTTAAAAACCAGCAGCTCTCATGGCTAATAAGTAGTCGCAGCAAACTAAGCCTTGAAAACAAAGTTTTGATTTACAAATCCGTTATCAAGCCAATTTGGACTTATGGCATTGAGCTGTGGAGCTCTGCTTACTCTTCATCCATCGAGCGCATACAAAGGGTCCAAAATAAACTTCTGAGGCAGATTACTGGTGCACCCTGGTACCTTAAAAATTCAAACATTCACAAAGACTTAAATATTCAAACGGTGGCTGAGACCATTAATTTGCTGCTACCTAAATATAAGATAAAGCTTATGCAGCATCCTAACCCTAAAGCGCGACAACTACTGGACGCATCATTATGCAATAGACTGAAGAGGAAACCCAATATATGAATTACTTGATGAAATACCTTAATTTTAGCTTTAAGATTTGATCCACAATTTGTTAATTTCTATTCAGAAAGATGCATTTTAATAAACATGAAAAAAAAAAACAAAAGAACACCTGAGGTCATTCGAGTGGCGGTCCTGCCTACGGAATATCCCCAGAAGACACTGAGTAAGGAGGAGCTCTCTTTTCTCGAGGAGGCTATCGTGGGGGAGATAGCCAAAGGGTGGGCCACCCCACTAGTGTTCAGTGGCATCCACTTCCGGCCGGGACACCTGCTTCTAGACTGCAGTAACCAAGGTACTGCAGACTGGCTTCAGCAGGCAGTCCCGAAGCTGGAGGATTGGAAGGGGGTAGGGCTTCGTGTGTGCCTCGGCGATGATGTCCCCAAGACACACCACGTGACCTTATTCCTTCCCAGGAGCGCTGGACAAGAACCCAGCAAGCTTTTTGCGTTGATACAAGCGCAAAATGCTGGGATTTACACGAATCTTTGGAAGGTGGTTATTTCCAAGGAGGAGGGCAAGGGTGTGCTGTGGAACTTGGTGATTGACGAGAAATCCCTCGCCAAGATCAGGGAAAATGGCAACGCCCTCAACTTCAGGTATGGGAGCATCCCAGTCCATGCCCCCAGACCTGGGGACCTGAATAGTGCGGATGACCTCGCCAATCGATTCCTCTCCGCCTCTTCGCAAAGATGATGGATCTTGGGCGCGTAGTGATGCTGAAAAGGGTGACCAACTAGCTAGCCACCTAAGCAAAGTTTTTCAACCGAATCCAAAAGTCGTTGACTTTGAACCAACTGTATTCATTCCCGACAATATAAATAATGCCCCAACTATCACTTTTAATGAACTGAGTGAGGCCATTAATAAAGTAAATGACAAAAAAGCGCCAGGGCACGATCATATTAGTGGCAAAATGATAAAATGCCTCCCATTCGACGCAATCTGGTTTTTGCTTAGCATATTTAACAGCATATTCTCATCTGGATACTTTCCTAAGCAATGGAAAATCTCACTGGTTAAAATGATTCCCAAACCAGGCAAAGATCCTACCCTCGCTGCGTCATATAGGCCAATAAGTCTTCTACCTCTTCTGTCTAAGCTTTTTGAAAGATTATTGATTGACAAAATATCGCCATATGTTGCAGAGCACAATATCATTCCTGATCATCAGTTTGGCTTTAGACGCAAGCATGGTACTATTGAGCAGGTTCATCGTATTGCAAAGGAAATACTCACCGCCTTTCAGCAAGCAAAGTTCTGCACAGCGGTATTTCTCGATGTAGCGCAGGCGTTCGATAAGGTCTGGCACAATGGCCTTTTATTCAAAATCAAGCGCTGTCTTCCTGAGCATTGTCACAAACTCCTTAAAAACTACATAAGTTGCAGAAAATTTCAAATAAAATACAAGTCGTTCATTTCTCGGGAATTGGATATTGGTGCTGGTGTCCCGCAAGGCAGCGTTTTAGGTCCATTTCTGTATCTCATCTACACAGCTGACCTCCCGCAAAATCCCAATAATGTCGTCACAACCTTTGCGGATGATACAGCAATATTAAGCTCACACAGTGACCATAGGGTAGCAGCAACCAACTTATCCACCCACTTAAAAGCTATTGAAAACTGGTTAGCAAAATGGCGTGTGAAAGTTAACGAAACTAAAAGCACACATGTTACTTTTACCCTTAAAAGAGTAACTTGTCCAGCGGTCACGCTAAACAGTGTAACCATCCCACAATCTAATAACGTGAAATACCTCGGCATCCACCTTGATCGTAGGCTCACGTGGAAATGCCATATTGATGCCAAGGTCACCCAAATCAAGCTTAAAAACCAGCAGCTCTCATGGCTAATAAGTAGTCGCAGCAAACTAAGCCTTGACGTGACCTTATTCCTTCCCAGGAGCGCTGGACAAGAACCCAGCAAGCTTTTTGCGTTGATACAAGCGCAAAATGCTGGGATTTACACGAATCTTTGGAAGGTGGTTATTTCCAAGGAGGAGGGCAAGGGTGTGCTGTGGAACTTGGTGATTGACGAGAAATCCCTCGCCAAGATCAGGGAAAATGGCAACGCCCTCAACTTCAGGTATGGGAGCATCCCAGTCCATGCCCCCAGACCTGGGGGCCTGAATAGTGCGGATGACCTCCCCACACAATCAGCTGAAACCGGGAATACACCAGGGGAAGCGGAACCCTCAGGCGAAGCGCGATCTGCCGAACCCGGGAAAACACCGGAAGGCGGAAAAGTAGCCGGAACAGATGTAGCGGCAGAAGTGCAGGCCTCCCAAAATTCTCTTGAGGAGCTAAACCTTGAAACGCTGGGGTTTCAAGGTAGTACAAACGAGGAAGAGGAGCAGCTGTCGGACGAAATTTCGTTAACGACGCTGCTGGAGATGGATATCGAGGCCTTTCCTAAACTCTAACCCTCGAGACATGAAGGTTGTTCAAATCAACCTTCATCACGCGAAGGCGGCATCGGCCGTCCTAGCGCACAAGTTCACCCGAGACCACATCGGGGCGGCGCTAGTGCAGGAGCCCTAGTGCTATAACGGCAGAGTCTGCGGGCTCAACTCGCAGCAAACCAAGGTAATTTGGGACACAAGGCACGAGATACCTCGTGCCTGCGTGGTAGTTGAGAAAAATACTAACTACGTTTGTATTTCAGAGTGCATGTCCAGGGACCTGGTAGCGGTGGCGATGACGGTCCAAATCGAGGGTTGTGACCTCGAGATCGTCCTGGCGTCGGCGTATTTCCCAGGAGAAAACATGGCTGTTCCCCCCACGAAGTGCAGGGCCTGGTGGAGTACTGTAGGGCAAACGCCTTGCCACTCCTAATAGGCGGGGACATAAACGCCCACCACACGATCTGGGGAAGTACAGATGACAATCTAAGGGGTGAGTACCTACTCGATTACATACTAGCAACTAACCTAGTTATACTCAACTCGGGATGCTCCCCGACTTTTGTCACGAGAGTTAGGCAGGAGGTCCTAGACCTTACCATAGGTAACAGTAGGACTAGTGACTATGTATCTGATTGGAGAGTATCGAATGAGTCCTCCTTATCAGACCATAGGATGATCGAATTTAGATTAGCAGCCACCCTAGTGGAGTCATCTCCAATTAGGAACCCCGGAAGACTGACTGGGAAAAATTTACAAGGCTGCTGGAACAGGATCAACCCTTGCTGGATTCTCGGGGCAGGATGCGGCATCCCCTCGAAATCGAGCAGGCGGTTGAAACAGTAAACGGGGCAATAATCAATGCTTTTCATTCAAGTTGCCCTGAGAGTAGGAGGACCAGGAAGAAATCCACACCGTGGTGGAATACCACCCTGGCGAAACTCAGAACAGACACGCGGAGGCTCTTTAACAGGGCAAAGCGAACAGGTGACTGGCAGGAATACACTACTGCTCTCACTAAGTACACAAAGGAAAGCGAAAAGGGCTAGTTTCCAATCGTTTTGCGAAGAAATTTCTTTCACCCCCCAGGCAGCAAGGCTGCACAAAGCGCTAGCGAAGGGGGCAACGGAAAATAAGATGGCTCTCAAATTGCCGGATGGTAGCTACACTCGCAATGAAGAGCAAAGGGCTCTCGTTCTTCTAGGTGCACATTTCCCTGGGGCAATCCCCCAGGGCGCACCTGCCGAATGTACCATCTACCGTCCAAACAGAAGGGACTGGGAGCTGGCGCATAAAGTCATCTCTCAGGATAAGATTGACTGTGCACTGAAGACCTTTCAACCCTTCAAATCGCCAGGCCAGGACGGGATCTTTCCTGTCTTTCTACAAAAAGGCAGGGGGTCCTACTCAGGCACCTCACTGGCATAATGAGGAGCTGTCTAGCAACAGGGTACATCCCCGCTAGTTGGAGAAGCGCCCTGGTAGTTTTTATACCAAAACTAGGTAAAAAAGACTATACGGAGCCGAAGTCCTTTAGGCCAATCAGTCTAACATCCTTCTTCATGAAGACCATGGAGAAGGTATTAGATCAGTATATTAGAACCGTGGCGCTCAAGAGAACACCTCTACACGCAGGGCAGGCAGATCGACAGAGACTGCCCTATTTCAGCTCACGAGTTCAATACAAGTAGCTCTTAAAAGCAAGGAGATTACCCTGTGCGCTTTTCTGGACATCGAAGGAGCCTTCGATAACACCTCGCATGAGGCAATAGAAAGAGCGCTCAGCAGGAGAGGAGTAGAAGCCTCGCTTAGCCGCTGGATAAGAGCCATGCTCTCTACCAGATCGGCCATTACGAAGGTGGGCACCGCCACCAGGAGCGTGCTACCGAAAAGAGGATGTCCACAGGGCGGAGTACTGTCACCGCTGCTGTGGAGTTTGGTAGTGGATGAGTTCCTTGAATTACTGACAAGCAATGGCATAACGTGTCAAGGTTATGCCGACGACATTGTCATTATCGCTAGGGGAAGGTTTGAAGACACACGCAGAACCTGTCCCACGGTGGCACTGGAGGTGATACTTAACATATCGCCATTGCACGTATCAATTGAGATGGCGGCCAAGCGTACTATCCTTGGACTGGCCAGAACTAGTAAAGGGGGGGATCACATCCTCAGGCACACAGACTTAGATGTGTTATCCATTAGTAACCCTTATGTTTTGTATCCGATGGATACAATAACAAGAACGTATAACTACGAAAAATACTTCGGAGTTTATATGAGCAATAAAGCAGACTGGGCCTGGGATGACCACCAGATCCATTTTAGACCACACACAATTAAGTGGTTTACAGACGGCTCGAAAATGCACGAGGGAACAGGGGCGGGGGTGTTTGGACCTCGCCTCAAGCACTACGAGCCCATGGGGAAAACACCCAGCATATTCCAGGCGGAACTGTATGCTATCAGGCTCTGTGTGCAATTCAATCTCGAACGTGAGTACAGGGGGCAAGACATCGTCATCTGCTCCGACAGCCAAGCAGTCATCAAAGCACTAATCTCATATGAGATAACCTCAGGGTTAGTGCTGGAATGCATTGAGGCATTGAATGCACTGGGCAGATGTAACCAGGTGAGGATCCTCTGGGTTCCAGGACACAGAGGTATCGAGGGAAACGAGGAAGCGGACAGCCTCGCTAGAACCGCGGCAGCCACGCCCCCCCTGGGTCCTGAACCCTTCATTGGGCTGGGCAAAAGCGCCATAACGGAGTCACTGAGACTTGAGGAAAGGACCAGGAAAACAGAATACTGGGCTAACGCCTCCGATCTCAGGCAATCGAAAATCTTCATCAAAGATTATAACCCCAAATGGAGTGAAGAATGTCTCAAACTAAGGAGGAACCAGCTTAGACAGGTCACAGGTCTTCTCAAAAACAGTTTTTTGCGTTTCCTGAAAAATCAAAAATTTTGAGTTGTGTCACTTTTGTAGTGCGTGTGCGATATTTCCCTCTTGCCTTACCATACCGGCATGAGTTAAATATCGAATATAGTAAAACAATTTCTCAACTGCATTCCAAGATCAAGGGAACCTTCTACACGCTGGCTGTCATATTGTTATGCGTACTACTCTGCTCAGCACAAGTTTTCTTCATAAAAAAACAGAAAAGAACTGAGCTTGTGGGAGTTATTCGCAATTTTGAACAGACGGGGACGTCTGATACTTTATGCGGGGAGTAGTTAAGGCACGTTGCTAAAAAGCTGACCAAGCTGAGAAATGTTTGTCGCCTCCGCTCCCACGGAAGACAATCTCGCATGGTCAGCGAAAGACGGAATACGAAACCGCGGCGTGCACAGACAAAAATAACAACAACAGCTACGGCTAGCCATCTGGCAGTAAAGTTTAGTTTGTAGTCGAACTCGAAGTGCATAGCACTTATAACTGTCTATAAATAAAAAGGAAGATTCTACAAATTAATAAATAAAGAACAAATTCAACAAGGTGCAAACCACTTAAATCACTGTGTTTAATTGATTTAATTCAAACCAAAGTGCATAGCACTTATAACCTACTGGTTTTATAATTTACGTTCTCGTCCCATTTACTGCTTTCCCATGCGTTCACAAACGGGTCCTACCGCTGGAACCCGCAAAGAAAATTTTCTTGACACCAGATGCGCATTCTGTATATTGTTTGTTCTGTGGTATAACATACTAGGAAAACTATTGCAGATCGGTGGAAACCGTGACCCAAGTAGCAATTCAACCAAGGAGGATCACTTCAAGTTTCATGTAAATTGAATGATGTAATATTTTTTTAGCCCAACATTACCGTGTTATATATTTGTTTAGTTAAATATAGTGTTGTATAACACAGCAGTTTAAAAAAAAAACTAAATTTGTTTAAGCAAGAATTAGTCTTGGTGTCTTTTAAATAAAATAAAAGCACTAAAAAACGCACCAAGCACCAAACTCAATATTTTCCGCGTCTTGATTTTCAAAAAGCACTTAATTAAGTGCGAGACGCACTAAGTTGGCAACAGTGTTTTGACGCCATGTTTGATGCGACGGCAATGCCTACAGAATATTCTATGCTGGCAGTGCTTCCATGGATACCGCTGTGGTATTCAAATATGTGAGTACTTAGATGGAATTGACACGATTCAAATTTGAAATTCAAAAATGTAATGTGTAATAAAAACAGCTGTAGGCTTTGCTTGCTGCTGTTGTGTTCACGTTTGCTTAGTTTAACACGCATCGGTAAAACCGCGAATTTGAGGAGTGACGGATAATTGATTGTGTAAAAAATAATTGCGAATTTATATTTCTTTTGATGAATATTTTAGAACAATTTTCAGATGTAAAACTGAGCACACGCTAGTTCATTACCTGCAAGACGGCAACCGGTTATGTACATATCTTTTTAAAAGTGATGGGAAAAAGTAACCGAAAGTCATGTACACGTGTGAGTTTCCATCTCGTTTGCACTTATGTAGCTAATAGAAATTATTGTTGCACATTATTATCTGTTACCTCTAACCAGTTAAGTAACCGGAACGTTTTTCTCGTTTGTTTTACTAACAAGAACCTAAGAACTAACAAGTGATTATTGGCAACCGAACTAGAACTCAAATAGTGACATTTTAAAGACATATTCAAACAATTTTATTGCATTTGTAAACAATAATAGAATTTTATATTCATTTTGCAATAAAAAAATTAAAAAGACATACAAAATTAACCACAACTATAACCCTCACGAATGAAAATTGACCACCTCAATCTTGAGTTGGTATGGGACATATTTGACTTTCCTAATCATCCACGGGGCGCAAATATCAGCTGTGGGGCGCAAATATCAGCTGTAATGTAAGAGTATTGGTGCATTCTGCATGTGTATTGGAAATTTCCCCTGCCAGTTTCCTATCACTTCATGACTGGCTTGGTTGTGATAACTGCTTCATGACCACTCAGGCTACTCGACCTCCTATAAAAAAGGGTGCAAGTGAGTTAAATTGTTACATACGGAAACATAATTTAAGAGGTAACACCACTTTATGATCTTGGAAAAATTTTGTTTTTGTCGGTGCCTCGGAGCCGCAACGAAATTTTCTATATCTACACTACAATTAAATGCTCTTTTTTTTGCTCATGCAATTATACAAGGAGCTTTATCTTAATTTTATGTCCAATTTAACAATGAAATGCACTTATCTTTTTTTCTTGTTGTTTTGTGCAGTAATTTCTCCTTCCTTCCAATTTTCTAGTAGCTCCGTTATTACTTTTATACAAGTGGCTGGACAAGTCCCATCTCGAAAACTACGTGATATTGAGAATGTTGAAACTTGAATGTAAAATAGTTTTGTTATACTTACAGCCCAATTCTGTAGACTTGATAAATTCACCATATTGACTATTTGTAAAGTTTTTACTATTTGTCAAGACTTGGCATTCTATTACTAAAAATAAAAGCTCTTTCCTTGATGAATTGTCAAAAGTGTGAATGCTATTGAAAAAAGCTTAAAAATTGAAATTATGCCTTTTAAAAATGGAAGAATTTCGCATGTTAACACTTTTAGCGGTTGAGGAGGATAGAAGAGAAGAAATCAGAAGAAAACAAATAATTTGCCTTCGTGATAATAGTAATTCCTTTCCTTTGAGCGAAGAAGAATTCACGAAGAATTTTCGGCTGACTCGATCCTTGTAATAATATACCTAATAATAATTGACTGGCACGACAGCCCGCTTACGCGAGACTAAGGCCTAGCTTCCCGCAACTCGATCCATACGCGTTCTGGCGGCATTGCATTTTTTGCAATGGATCCTACCAATAATGCGTTGGTAATAACTGCAACTTGCATATGAGCCAATCATCTGTCTTACGGTGTATACGTTCGGTGGCACAAATGATCATTAAAGCAAAGGCGTGTGAAATAAGGATTCCTAATTCAGTGGAGGAAAATGTCATCAAAGCAGGGTATAAGCGCCTAACAATCTCCCAACAATGATAAATACAATACTATGTTTTCTGAAGATTTTTTAGACGGTTTGACATAAAGAGCACAGTTGGCGCAATCGATTGCACAGACGTAGCAATTATTGCCCCATCCTCCAATAACCCAGAACGACCCCTGAATATGTACTACTGTGTCCAAAAAATAAGGTGACTTTTTTTTTAATTTATGAATTACAAAGCAAAACAAAAAACACTTTTTTTCTGTTGCATGGAGTTTTTCTACTGTTTCTTATTAGGGTGCGCTGATTTCGAATCTATCCTCAGATTTTTTCCAGCAGCTCTAGTTAGTGAGATATAGGTACCATGTCATTTTTTAGTTTCCCCTCTACTTTTTCCATATTTTTGATCGTAATTTCTAAACCAAAAAACCGATTGACATGATTTCACTTTATCGCACTAACCACATCACACGGCTTCTTTTTCGATGCAACTTATTATTATAAGTTTTAAAATGCCGCGGTAATTGGACCTCAAAATAGGTTGCGCAATCGATTGCACAGACGTAGCAATTATTGCCCCATCCTCCAATAACCCAGAACGACCCCTGAATATGTACTACTGTGTCCAAAAAATAAGGTGACTTTTTTTTGAATTTATGAATTACAAAGCAAAACAAAAACACTTTTTTTCTGTTGCATGGAGTTTTTCTACTGTTTCTTATTAGGGTGCGCTGATTTCGAATCTATCCTCAGATTTTTTCCAGCAGCTCTAGGTAGTGAGATATAGGTACCATGTCATTTTTTAGTTTCCCCTCTACTTTTTCCATATTTTTGATCGTAATTTCTAAACCAAAAAACCGATTGACATGATTTCACTTTATCGCACTAACCACATCACACGGCTTCTTTTTCGATGCAACTTATTATTATAAGTTTTAAAATGCCGCGGTAATTGGACCTCAAAATAGGAAAACATTGAATTTCAAGGCTTTTTTCTGATGGCGAAAATTGTACAGATGTTTCATAAATCAAGTTACGAAGTATATGAATATCTAAAGAAGAAACATCAAGCAATACAAAACATCGAAGTTATTTGGCGGAATACACATTCGCATCGAAATAATAGCAAAAATTTACCATAGTCATTTTCATCAAAATTTGTGAAATTTCATTAAAAAATTAGGAGCCTAAAAATATGCAAAGTTTTTAATTTTTTTGGTTTCGAGCAATTCAAAATCTTTTTATTTTTTGCTTGTGTTTCAGACTAGAAATGTAACATGTATGTTAAAAGAGCATATTTTGAGGCTCCTAATTTTTTAAGGAAATTTCACACATTTTGATGAAAATGACTATGGTACATTTTTGCTATTATTTCGATGCGAATGTGTATTCCGCCAAATAATTTGGCTGTTTTGTATTGCCTCATGTTTCTTCTTCAGATATTCATATACTTCGTAACTTGATTTATGAAACATCTGTACAATTTTCGCCATCAGAAAAAACGCCTTGAAATTCAATATTTTCCTACTTTGAAACCTTATAACAACGCCAATTTAGAACGCATAAAATTGATTAATGTCAGAAAAGATGGCGTGAGATGTTGTTAGTGCAACTATATAAAAATCATGTTGATAGGATTATTAGTTCAGAAATTAAAGTCGAAAAAAGCCGAGGAAAATTCGAAAAAGTGACACGCCCACGCAGGAATTTTAGAAATTTCTGTGAAAATATAGAACAAACCTCAGAGGTATCTAGACTCTATAATGTTATGGCAAAAGGCCACAGTCTGTCCTCTACTAGCCTCAGGAAAAGCAACGGGGAGTTTACCGAGAGTGAGGAGGAGAAAGCAAAGCTAGTCCTGGATACTCACTTCCCGGGGTCTGTTGCTTGGAGGGAAACGGGGCAGGCTGAGGTACTCTGCAGAATCTCTAGAAGAGATTGGTTAGTGGCAATGGAAATCTGCACGGAGGAGAGATTGCGGTGGGCGGTGTGTACCTTCAAACCACTTAAATCTCCTGGACCCGATGGCATTTTTCCGGCCCTACTACAGAAAGGGATGGACGTCATTAAACGTGATCTCCTGAGAATAGCTAGAGCCAGTCTAGCGCTGGGATATATACCAGAAGCCTGGAGGAGGGCAAAGGTAGTCTTTCTACCGAAGGTCGGGAAAAAGGACCCGCTCCATCCGAAGTCCTTCAGACCGATTTGCCTGACTTCATTTGTACTGAAGACTTTAGAGAAAGTCGTAGATAGCTACGTAAGGACGACAGTCCTAATAGACAAACCCTTACACACCTGCCAGCATGCTTACAGAGCAGGGCGCTCCACTGAAACTGCACTGTACCAGCTGACAGGTGAGATACAGGAGAGTCTAAACGAGAAGGAGATGGCACTTTGTGCCTTCCTGGATATCGAGGGGGCTTTTGACAATACCTCTCATATAACCATAGACAGCGCCTTACCCAGCAGGGGGCTAACAGATACCCTGAAATGCTGGATAAACAGCATGCTCGCTACTAGGAAGGTGGAGATTCAGACTAGTACGGGCGAGATAATAGGGGCCACCACGACCCGGGGCTGTCCACAAGGTGGTGTACTATCGCCACTGTTGTGGAGCCTTGGTGGATGGCCTCCTACAGGAGCTGTCTAACTCTGGACTAACGGTACAGGGTTATGCGGACGATATCGTAATCATATGCAGGGGAAAATTTGAAGATACCCTGCGGGAAAGGATAATCTTAGGTTTAAGGTTAACCAAGAAATGGTGCGTGGAGGTGGGGCTGAACATAAATCCGGCTAAAACCACTATCGTACCCTTTACAAGAAAGTACAAACTCGACGCTCTTATACCAATCCGCTTGGATGGAATAGAGATAGAGTTTCAGAAGGAGGTGAAATATCTAGGTATTATACTAGATCAGAAACTCCACTGGAAGAGACACATTGATGAAACGATTAAAAAGGCCACCAGGGTCCTGATGAACTGTAGGTCCATAGCAGGTAAAAGCTGGGGCTGTACACCAGCCATACTGAGATGGATCTATACGACGATCGTGAGGCCTATGATAACGTATGGGTCAGCGGTCTGGGTTAGTAGAACTAGCCAGCTGACCACTATCAGGGCGCTCAGCAAGCTCCAAAGACTGGCATGTGTGTGCATAACAGGGGCTATGAGAACGTGTCCGACAGCATCCATGGAGGTTCTTCTTGAACTTACACCTCTTCACTTACATATACAAACCCAGGCGAAGAGGGCTATCCTACGGATGACTGATGTTAATATCGGGGCTGAGGGATTCCTGAGTCGTAAGAGGATTGATACTCTCACGCATCAGCATCCCGAGATTGCAATACCGAGAGACACAATTACTCTGAAGCTCTGTTTCACCAAGAGATTTAAAACAGAATTTAGTAATAAAATAAGCTGGATAGGTATATCAGAGACATATCTGATAGATCAGTACATGATTTCCTGGTACACAGATGGCTCCGTAACGGAGGAAGGTACCGGAATCGGGGTGTATGGACCGGGGATTAGATACTCGGAACCTACAGGAAAACAGACCACCATTTTCCAGGCGGAAATATACGCCATTGAAAGGTGCGCTCATTTCAATCTGGTGAGGAAATACCGGAACCGGAAGATCGCGATACTGTCAGACAGCCAAGCAGCAATCAAGGCATTGACATCCTACCAGGTATCCTCGAAACTGGTGTCGGAATGCCTTGAGAAGCTGAACGAACTTGGTCGTCACAATCAGGTGTGGGTCCTCTGGGTTCCGGGTCACGCCGGGATTGATGGGAACGAGCAGGCCGACAAACTTGCAAGAAGCAGAGCGTCTACCCCCTTTGTCGGCCCAGAACCCTTCTGTGGTCTAGGCAAAGGAGCACTATCCATCCTTTCCAGGAAAGACGAGATAAGCATCCGGAATCAATACTGGGAAAATCAACCAGGCCTTGAACATTCCAAGATGGTTATTGGATCTTATAACAAGAAAAAGTTCGAGGAATGTATGAGTCTCTCAAAGAATAATCTAAGGATTATCACAGGTATATTGACAGGGCATTGTAGATTGAACTATCATCTAACCAAACTAGGTATCAGGGTGAACGAACTCTGTAGGTTCTGTTTGCAGGACAATGAAACTGCAATACACATACTAGGTATATGCCCTGCACTAATGCACAAACGGAAGAAGCACCTGGGTGACTATATTATACCAGGATCGGACTGGGTTTTCAAAGGCTTAGGAAATATACTAAGATTCCTTCTGGATACTGGACTCACGGACGAACTGTGAAGGCCAAGAAGGGGGCACAATAGATCTTTCAGGTCGCGGTGCACTTTCCCCGGCAATAATAATAATTACATAATTTGCTTTATGTTGATGTGGTCAGTCGCACATCAACTGCGAGCTGTGATTTTGCGACTGCTGCTGTGATTCACCTTGTTACCAGCGCAGCAGGTCCCATACGCACTTCGGCTATTCGAAAATATTAGCATAATTGTGTGCGCTGACTTCACATGCAATGAAATAATCAACCACCAAAAAGCTAACAAAAGCAAAAACACAATTTCCCTTGTTCGCGCTCATTTTTTATGTGTATACTTATTTTCGTTGACGATCGCTTTCGCTGCAACAAATTTGCTGACAACAGCTCGTTATCAATCTAATCGTTGCGCTGTCTGGTTGCGTGTTTTGAAATGAATCCAAATAAAATTTGTTTGAATTGAAAAATTTAAACGAATTCTGACGTGGTTAAATCCCAAAAAAATTTGTTTAAATTGAAATATTTTTTTAACGACCATCAAGTTTTTATCATAAATGTAATTTGTATAATTTGTTGAAGCCTTGAAATTTACAAGGAAACGAAATGTTTATATTTTTCAAAAATTTCAACTATTTTAATAGTAGTTTAAAAGCAAAAGCTCCAAGCGACTCATTTTCTATTAATTTCAAAAATCTTTTACAACACATTTCATACGTGTTTTAAGGAAACCCCTCATTCCTCCAATATAAAAAAGTTTTTGTACAATTTGTGTGTTGCAAATGTAACAGAAGTAGATGAATAAAAAATGTGGTTTTCAGAACCGTCTACTTATAGGGAACATAAGCAATTTATATTAGATTACTTTTTAATAATTTTGCTTGGAAAAAATGGCATTTGGCTAAAAGAGCACATTACAAGTAAAACGAAAAATAAGAATAAAATAAAAATACTAAAGAACACATAAAAATACTAAATGATATAAACTTTAAGAAAATAAAAAGAATAAATAATGAAGAAAAAGTTATAAATACCAACTAAATAAGAATAATAACAATAAATAACAATAATTAATAATTAATAATAATAATAAATACCAATAATTAAATTCATGTTTTTTTTGGTTTTGTTCATTTAATTAACAAAAAATTTCAATTTGTAAGCTATTCTCAATAGCATTTACACTTTTGACAATTTATCAAGGAAATAGCTTTTACTTTTAGAAATAGAATGCCAATTCTTGACAAATAGTAAAAACTTGACAAATAGACAATATGGTGAATTTATTAAGAATTGGGCTGATTTGAAAAATTTATCGGTATGAATTTTATTAGGCCAGAAGCAACGTAGCCTACATGAATGCCAACATTGCACAGCAGAAATTCATGGTTTTGTTTTTGTATCAATACGCATTCATAGCAGAACCGAAAGCCATGGAAATTCAATTTGCTTTTCATCTTGTGCAGTTGCTCGTATTGTTTTCAATCGCCTCAGCGCATACACAAGCAACACGAACGTTTATTTTCACACGGACACACATCCTTGCATATTCGAATTTGCAAACAGTACGCCGCGGTGCGCCGCACAGTGTTGCGAGTAGTGTCAAAAATGCCAAAATGCAATGTTATAACCACAAAAATCTGAGTATGAGGTTTTGTTGGGAATACTTAAATTAAGAGAAATCCGAAGTTTTATTGGATAACATAGAAGTTATGAGCTCTTAAAGTACAGTCTCACAGCGTTGAAAAAAAATTGTGTACAAACAGCAAATTTATGGTATGACTTTGAGGTTGAATATTTCAAAATAAATTATGAGCAGGTCCCTAAAAGTTACTCTTATCGTAAGTTTTATATAATTTAGGTCTGGCAAGACCAAAATTTTGCTGATTACTATCACCTCTGAGCAGTACTGTTATGATGAAAATTAAGTAAAGAAACCGAGTGAATAAAAAGTGAGTTCAAACTTTAAAAGTGATTTAAAAAAAAACGTTAAATATCACTTTTGAAATTTTTTGATATTTTTTTTACGCAAGTATTTTACGCCTGGAGCTGAGCAAGTCGCCAGGTCCGGACGGTATCACCCCGGAGGAGCTAAAGCAGGCCAGAAAGTCACTAGCCCCATGGCTCATCACCATCTACAAATCGTGCGTGAGACTCGCCGATGTCCCACGCCAATGGAACATGGCGAGAGTCGTCTTCATCCCCAAAGGGGGGAGAAGCAGTCATGCGGTGGCGAACGACTTCAGGCCTATCAGCCTTACCTCCTTCTTTCTCAAGGTATTTGAGAAACTGCTAGATGCATATATCCGAAGCACTGTCGATCACGGCAGGATCTCAGGGCTTCAGCACGCTTATACCAAGGGCAAGTCTATAGAGACTGCCCTGCACGACCTGGTACACAGGGTCGAAAAGTCACTTTCGCTCAGGGAATTCACGCTGACGGCTTTAATCGACATTGAAGGAGCCTTCAACAATATCCGCCCTGATGCCATCATCGCATGCTTAGTCGACCTACAGCTTAACAGCCGACTAATTATGCTACTGAACAACCTACTACAAAAAAGGACCATTACTGCAGAACTAGGTGACTCCAGAGTCACGAGATTTGTGACCAGGGGCACCCCCAAGGAGGTGTACTGTCACCTCTGCTCTGGAACCTAACAGTAAACCCTCTCATCACCAAGCTGGCAGCTTCAAGCTGCCACGTTCTAGCTTATGCAGACGACATCGCTCTTCTGGCCTCGGGTAAGCATGTCAACACTCTAAGCGACCTGTTACAGGGAGCTCTAGACACACTATCCTCATGGGCAAGAGACTGCGGTTTGGGTGTCAATGCGGCCAAGACGGATCTCATGCTTTTCACGAAGAAGCATAGGATACCGCGGTTCAGATTACCCACGCTAAACGGCACTCTTCTTCAGCCCACTGATAAAGTCAAATATCTAGGGATAATATTAGACCGTAAGCTTACCTGGAAGGACAACACCGCAAACCGTATCCAGAAAGCAACCACCGCCCTTTACACATGTAAAAGGGCCATCAGCAGAAATTGGGGCCTGAAACCGCGCGCCATTCATTGGCTGTACACGGCAGTAGTCAGGCCTATTCTCATGTTTGGAGTCACAGTGTGGTGGACAGCGTTGATCAAGTCCACATATGTGAGCCAGCTTAGCAAAGTTCAAAGAATGGCTGCCTTATTAATCACTGGAGCTATCAGAACCACATCATCTAAAGCCCCATCGACATCTACGGCTAGCTCGTGGCGAGTTGCATGGCTGCAAGGCTCAACGCGATCCTTCCCTGGACCAGAACAGATATTGGCCACGCTTCCATCGCCAACAGGTTGCCATTTCAGGCAACTGATATTGACTATGTCATTCCTAAACCACTCCCTAAAGCACTTTTCAGCGCCAAAATCCCCTCGAGGGCTAATTGGGGAAATCGAGAAATTCCGGAGGAGGCCGACAACACGGCAACCTTCTACACGGACGGTTCAAAGATGAACGACAAAGTTGGCAGTGGCGTTTACTGCAATCATCTGAATCTCCGTATGTCCTTCAGACTTCCAGACCACTGCAGCGTATTCCAAGCTGAACTCACGGCCATCGGTCAGGCGGCCGCCTGGCTCAAATCAAATGCGATCTCCCGCAGGGACATCACCATTTACACCGACAGCCAGGCGGCGATACAAGCACTACTTAATGAACACCCCCGTTCTAAAACTGATCTCCACTGCCGCTCATCTCTAAACGAGATCTCCGAGCAGTACAACGTGCACCTGTGCTGGGTGCCGGGGCACAAGGACATAGAGGGTAACTGTATAGCCGACGAGTTGGCTAGAGCAGGCACGGAGCTGCAATTCGTAAACGCTATAGAAGAGGTTGGCATTCCACTCTCCACCTGCAAATTACGCCTTAAGAACATTTATCGTCGCAGAGCAAACACTAGATGGCTCGAAGAAGATACGTGCTATACAGCAAGACAGATCTGGCCAACAACCGACCTGAGCAGATCCAGGGAACTGATCCTGCTAAACAAACCCTCCATAGGGATTGTCGTAGGAATCATAACTGGACACTGCCCCATCGGTCAACACGCCAGGAGACTTGGTCTGCTGTACAATGACTTCTGCAGAAGCTGCAGAAACGAAGATTGTGAGGAAACTGTTGAACACTTCCTCTGCGAATGCCCGGCGCTTGCAAGAACACGCCTACGTCTCTTGGGACAGCACTCCTTCAGCTGCTTAGCAGATCTAGAGAAGATGCCCCCAAGCAATCTCAGCAAATTCATCAAAGCCACCAGATGGCTCTCACCTTAGGGAAGTGTGTATGCGGAGCTATCTCCCCATCATGTGGTAACACAATGGGCCACTAGGCCTAAGTGATGCCCTTGAGGCGGCCACTTAACCTACCTACCTATCTACATTATGCTATACAATTTTTAGCTGCGCATATTTGCGCGAATGCAAGTTATTGGCATTTTTCGGTGAAGACTTGAGTGCAAATTCGCGATATTTTCACCGTTTGGTTGAATGCCAATAGCAATCGGTCAAATAATGCTCTGCTGCTGGCGGAAAAATTTGTTGCAGATGCTTCGAAAAATAAATTACGATTACTATTATATTCGAAATAGAGGGGTTAATGAAGGTTCGACACTACACTTTGATTTTTTCGTCGTATAAACCGAGAAGTTGACAACATCACAACTTCGTTTGTATGGGAGGCCCCCAATGGTGGTGAATTTGTGAACTTTAATTAATTTTGTATTTTTTGCACTCAGGAATGTTGATGATCGCTGAATTAATCATTCAAATTGGTTCAGTAGTTTCCGAGATACGATGTTTCCTCGCTTACTTTACTACATTTACAAGTGTGGTGTTCAGT
Organism: Melieria crassipennis; assembly: GCA_963668005.1. Lineage (NCBI taxonomy): Eukaryota > Metazoa > Arthropoda > Insecta > Diptera > Ulidiidae > Melieria > Melieria crassipennis. The sequence goes on along the minus strand of OY764963.1, from coordinate 42,135,299 downwards.
TCCATTGAAAATTACTAGTTTTGTATGGCAGCCCCTTTAAGAGTGGGATATATCAGGTAGGTGTGTATAGAAAAAACATTCGGAAGGGAAAATAAGGGGGGGTCAGTCTTACATATGGTACGTCTGGGACCAGAAATATTCAGGAAAAAAAATTAGTGGGGGTCAGTCTAAGATTTTAACCCTCTAAGATCAACTTCTGGGCAGCTGTAGAACAATTTATCGAGATTTTAATTTCAATCACTTTTGAAAAAAGCGCATTTTATCTATATACACATTTATAAATAAATTTATATTAAAATACAAATATTTTGAATGTCGCTTTTATGAGCTAAGATAATTTTCGTTGTTAATATGAAGTTTTTTCAAATCCGTTTGTATGGGAGGTGGTCGAAGTTTTGGTGCGATTTCACTGAGATTTTGCACAGTAAGTTCTTTACTCATACAATAACTGTATACCAAATATCATTTATATACGACCACTCCTTCTATTTTTGTCACTCCGCTATATGAACTCGCAACACTGTGCGCCGTCTCGTGCCAATCAGCACAGCACAGCTCGCAATTGATGTTCCTTGTCGAACACCCCAACAGAGAATGAAAGTGATCTTCGAAAATTGAAGTTTGCTGAAGCCAGCGACAAAACTTCGTATAGTCGAAGTACTACTGTGCCTCGTCCCCTTTACTGCTTCCCCCCGCATCCACAAGCGGGTCCTACCGCTGGAACCCGCAAAGAAAATTTTCTTTACACCAGATGCGCATTCTGTATATTGTTTGTTCTGTGGTAGCACTCAAAGCCGAAAACTGCAAAACTGCTAACGTGGCGTCTGAAGTGTATCCGCTAACCAACAGCAGTAGATATGAACTGCAACGGGACACCTACTGCGCAGTCACGTAGGCGACGGTGACGGCGACTCTTTCTGGACTCCGGCTTAGCTCTTAGTTTAGTCCTTAGTCTGTACTCAATCAAGGCGCAGCAAAATTACTCGCCAAAATAAACCAGAATACAAAATACAAACTTATCTTAACGTGGAGCATAAGTCACAAGTTACAAGTTTTCAAAAAATACTAAAAGTTGTAATTTAAAAGTTTTCAAAAATACTTAATTTAAAAGTTTTAATTTAAAAGTTTTCAAAATAGTTAATAAAATAAAAATAAAACTTAAATAAAAAATATTAAAACAAAAAAAAATATTGGCGCATACTTTTTAGAGTGGTGTGTAAATAATAGCAAAATGAACGAAGAACAGCTGTTAAGAATTGAATACAGATGGTTTAAATTTAATATTGTAATTGCTTTATTATAAGAGGTGCAACCTGCACGTTGAAGACGTTGAACAAGAAGAAAGAAAAATTAGCAAAGGTAAAGTGACAGTAAGTACAAGAGAATTGATTGGAAAGTTACAGTTAGAAATATGACAAATTCAGAGTGGTTGCATCGCGTACAATATGAGCACACGCTTGCATTTCTTAACATTTCCGCCCACCTCGTCCGTTCGCGACGACATAAAATGAAGATGCGCCGCCCAACGTGTTCAACGTCCGCCCACCGTGTTCGGGGCCAACTATTGTCCACTGGTAGAACAGCTAGTTTTGAAATCGCTCGTTTTATGGTGGATCCTTGCGTCCGCATAGTAGCTACTCGTACTAGTCCGTCTGCTCTCGGGTGAACTTCGATTATACGACCAAGTGGCCAATGCATGGGCGCCGTTCGCTCGTCACGAATTAACACGAGATCGCCCACTTGGATGTTTCTGTTCTGTTGTTGCCTTTTATGCCGAAGTTGTAACCCGGCTAGGTATTCTGAGCTCCAACGTCTCCAGAAGTCCTGTTGCATCTGCTGGAGCTGTTTCCACCTTGACAACTGATTGGTGTTGAAATCTAACGGATTCGGTTCAGGATTGGCGACTAGCGGTCTGCCCACCAAAAAATGTCCTGGTGTTACTGACGTTAGATCGGTAGGATCATCCGAGAATGCTGAAATCGGCCTTGAGTTAAGTACAGCCTCCACTTGTTTTAGGACCGTGTAAAATTCTTCGAAGGTTAACGCAGCATCCCTTATAGTTTTCCTTAAATGGCTCATTTACTTGACCCCCGCTTCCCAGAGTCCCCCAAAGTTCGGCGATCCAGGAGGGATGAAGTGCCACGTAACACCATGCTTCGAGATCTGTCCTTAGAACGGTATTAGCGCCTACAAATGTTGTAGCGCAGTCACTATAGATGTCGCTGCTATAGCCTCGTTGTGCGAAAAAGCGGCGAAGAGCATCAAGAAAGGCGTTAGTGCTCATATCGCTCACTAATTCCAGATGGATAGCCCGGGTGCTAAAGCACACAAAGATTGCCACGTAACCCTTGTAGCGATGGTGACATCAGCCCTTGGTAGTGCGAATTCCGTAAGGTCCACCGTAGTCTAGTCCACATCGACTGAATGCTGGTGCCGGTGTACAGCGGTGCTGCGGCAAGCTACCCATAAGCTGACTTGTTCTTGTAGGTCGCTGCCGAAAACATTTCACGCAGTTGTGAACAAGTTTCTTAATCGATGAGCGAGCATCCAAAATCCAATAGCGCCGTCTTAAGTGATTGAGCGTAGATTGTGTTCCACAATGCAGCGTGGCTTCGTGCGCCTGCGCCTGTAAGCCTAGGCGTATACGGAGACGCAAGCCACACACGCAGCACAACTCAACGCAGTTTAGTTTTTTGTAAATAACGCAGTACCGTATAACGTCGTATACAGCGACATAGCCGCGTGCGGCGGAGAGACGTGCCTGCGCACAACTGCGTCGCGTTGTAGTTGAAATACAGTTTCCTACGCGCAGCCGACACGTTAGCTTGCAAAAATTGAAGAACTAATTGGAAAAGTGCGTGAACAGCCGATATTACACCCATATTATATTATATAGGATCTATTTCAAAGTCTAATTCAGACAAATAACTCGTATTGCTGGGTTTATGGAATGAATACGGAACACGTGTGCTGGTTTTACGAGATTCGTATACGCAGTTAACATATTTTCTGCCTCACAAAGTTTAATTTTCGCTGCGTTGCCTTGTGCTGTGTTGCGCGGCCTGCATCTCCGTATACGCCTAGGCTACCAACCGACAGAACGGATTTTCCTTGGGAAGAATAATTGGAAATCTCTCCTCCCATTAACACGTAAGATGCCATACTCATCGATCATGGGGTTGAGTTTGCGAAGCTTACTTTTGGAATGGAGCGGTTCTCCTTTAAGTAGAGATGCAATTTCGTTAGTAAAATTAACCCTTTGAACATAATAATAATAATTGACTGGCACGACAGCCCGCTTACGCGAGACTAAAGCCTAGCTTCCCGCAACCACCCGTGTTGTGCGTGTGAATTTGTACGCGGGTGGAAGGGACCTACAGTTTTTATGCCGGTTCCGAACGGCAGGTTGGGAGCTCTTTCATAAGCAATTTTTACTTTCAGAGGTTTGCCATTTCCAGCTGAAAGGACAGCCACCGAAAGAGAAAACGAGTTTTCCCGTTATTTTTTTTAGGTGTTATTACAGGCAGTATTTGAACCTGGGTCGCTGCCTTCGACTCGCGGTCCAACGCACTAACCAACTGAGCCACGGCGGCTGCCCTTTGAACATACCTGATCCAAAATTTCAAGGCATCGTTCCTCTCCTGGCTAGTGCTCCAGGGTGTAGTCTCGTGGGGCCTGTTCCTAGTGATGGCGAGGAATCGTTGGCACCACGCTGTTACCGCAAGTAGGGTATTGATGTGCGAGTACTTCCGTAAAAGTGCTTTTGCGAATGAAGGTTCTTCTTGAAAGGTTGAAGAACAGCATGTTGTAGTTTACTCGAGAACTTGGCGCTCTGGGGTAGGTTGAGCCGGCCACTGCTGCTCGTCCTGGTAGAGCCAGCTAGACTCCTGCCACTAAGTTTCAAGCGTTGACCATTTCGATGGTAGTATGCCTCGAGAGGCGACGTTCGCCGGATTCAGCTTGGTTGGCACGTACCTCCATGATTCGCTGTTGGATAGCTGCTGAATCTTTGTGACGCGATTGGCTATGTCCTGTTTGTGTGCTCCCGGATTCGACCTAATCTAAGAAAGAGCTGTCGTTGAGTTTGACCAATAGAATGTGCGCATCGGCATGTGATTAAGAGATTCCTGCACTTTATGAGCCAGTTTTGGTGCCAATAATGCCCCATTCAACTCTAAACAGGGTATCGTAATTTTCTTAAGTGGGGCCACTTTTGTTTTGGCCATTAAAATCGACACCTTTACTGCTTCGTCAACAGTAAGAACACGAAGGTACGTCGTAGGCCAACGTCGATGCGTTCGAGAAAACGTGCAGTTGATACGTAAAGACGGTTGGTGCAGCATGCACCCATCTTGGTATCTTAATAGCTTCGACAGCCCGTAATTCCTCTCGAAAACTTCTCCACTGCGTCTGGTACGGTTCCAGAATGGCCTCGTCCCAGGTACAGCCAGTAACCCAAAGTTGTTGACAGATAATTTTATCAGTAATGATTACACTGCACAACAGCATGTCTGTTGCATGGAGTTTTGTACATGAATCTGAATCGTTTTTCCACACTGATTTCAAAAGCATACTCCGTTTTTATGTAACAGCTCTACTTTTCGCAAAAAATGGGCGTGTCACTTTTACGAATTTTCCTCGACTTTTTTCACATTTTCGACTGTAATATCCGAACCGATAATCCTATCGAGATGATTTTTATACAGTTGCACTTACAACATTTCACGCCATTTTTTCTGACATTAATCAATTTAATGCGTTCTAAATTGGCGTTGTAATAAGGTTTAAAAGTAGGAAAATATTGAATTTCAAGTTGTTTTTTCTGATGGGGAAAATTGTACAGATGTTTCATAAATCAAGTTACGAAGTATATGAATATCTTAAGAAGAAACATCAATCAATACAACACAGCCAAATTATTTGGCGGAATACACATTTGCATCGAAATAATAGCGAAAATGTACCATAGTCATTTTCATCAAAATGTGTGAAATTTCCTTTAAAAATTAGGGGCCTAAAAATATGCAAAGTTTTTAATTTTTTTGGTTTCGAGCAATTAAAAATCTTTTTCTTTTTTGCTTGTGTTTCAGACTAGAAATGTAACATACACTATGATCAATAAGTACCGGGACTGTGTCAAAAAAACAAAATTGTTTTATTCTTCTGGTAAATTTATTTTATCCCCTTCAAAATAAGCCCCATCTAAAGCAATACACTTATGCCAACGCTTAATCCAATCGTCCATGCACTTCTGGTAACCCGAAGCAGGTATGGCCTTCAGCTCTCTCGTCGCATTTTCTTTTATGACCTCTATGGACTCAAATCTCTTTCCACGAAGCGGCAACTTGAGTCGGGAGAACAGGAAAAAGTCACATGGTGCCATATCTGGAGAATAGGGAGCCTGATCGATGATATTCACACTGTGTTTGTTCAAATAATCGCGAATAATGTGTGCTTTGTGAGACGGCGCATTATCGTGGTGCAAAATCCAGCTGTTATCGGCTCACAAATCCGGTCGTTTTCTACGAATAGCATCTCTCAAACGCCTCAATACTTCAAGGTAATACTCTTTATTAACGTTTTGACCGGTCGGAACGTATTCATAATGCACCAGACCACGATAATCGAAGAAAACAATGAGCATAACCTTGATTTTTGATCGACTTTGGCGCACTTTTTTTGGTTTTGGCTCGCCTTCAGCACGCCATTCGGATGATTGCTGGCTAGTTGTCATAGACCCATGTCTCATCACCAGTAATTATACGTTTCATGAACGTTGTGTCCTTATTAGCTTCGGAAATCATGTCTTCAGCCACTTGCTTTCGATGATCTTTTTGGACGAAATTCAAGTCTTGAGGAACAAGCCGTGCGGCGACGCGTTTCATGCGCAAAATATCGACATCAATGTGTTGTGCGCTTCCATAAGAGATGTTAAGATCGTTAGAAATCTCTCTGAAGCTCACATGACGATTTTCAAGCACGATTTTCTTCACAATTTCAACATTTTCGTCGGTATTCGATGTTGAAGGACGTCCAGAACGAGGAAAGTCTTCGACCACTTCACGACCACTTTTGAACATTTTATACCACTCGAACGCTCTGGTTCTTGATAGAGCAGACACCCTAAATGCTTTCTGCAACATTTTAAGTGCATTGGCACAAGAAATTTCGTTCTTAAGACAAAATTTCAAACAAATACGTTTATCAACAAAATTATCCATTGTAAAATGCGACGAAGTACAAAAAGTTGACTGACGCTAACAGCTGCCAAACAAAAATTAATGATGCAATCCCGCTCAAAATTTGACACAGATGTCAGTTAAGGTCCTACCGACCTTTTTTACCTGCATCGGGCAACGGCGGAAAATTTAACATACACAGTCCCGGTACTTATTGATCATAGTGTATATGTTAAAAATGTAATTAAAAATAATAAATAAATAATGACATTGTACCTATGTCTCACTAACTAGAGCTGCTAGAAAAAATCTGAGGGTAGATTCGAAATCAGCGCACCCAAATTAGTAAGAAACAGTCGAAAAACTCCATGCAACAGAAAAAAAGTGTTTTTTGTTGTGCTGTGTTATAGGCGCAAGCCATCCGGGACGTCTTAGCGACGTCGGCGAGCTGTTGACGCTTTGTAATTAGCCCAGACTGTGGTTGAACATTTACCTTGTAGACTTGCTCGTCGGACGGCGCTTTCCAATAAATTCCCAATGCCTTTACCTCCTGATGCTGGTCCAAATTACACCGGTGATCATCATCGCCCGGCTGATCGTCGATGTTGTGAAGAAAATGTAACGAATTTGAGTTCCACTTGCGCAATGTGAACCGTCCCTTTTGTAATAAAGTCTGCAGTTGGTTTTGAAGGTAAAGCGCGCCTTGATCATCATCTGCTCCGTGAAGGCAATCGTCCATGTAGAGAGTGTTTCAGTATTTGTGCTGCCTTGGGAAGGAATCTCCTTCGTCCTTAGCCAATGAATGAAGCACTTTGATTGTGAGGTAAGGCGAACAATTTAAGCCGTTAAGCAGGGTATAGACAATACAACATGTGCGCACACTTGGTGCGGTGCGAGTGAAGTTCGACCGTATATAGCTAGGTTTGCGCACCGAATTTCTGGTGTGCGCACAAGTGCGAAGACAATTGAAAAATTTAAATTTTTTGTTTGGTTTTAAAACATGTTTGCAAGTGCGTAGCCAAGTGTGCACAAATTTTTTCATACTTGAAAAATTTTCATAATACTGAGCTAAGATCGATCTGTGTAGTTATTTGATTTTGATAATTACATTCTTTCTTGCCATGGAGCTGCTCCTACTGTGTTGAAGTAGTTTTTAAACTTGTTGCGAACATCTTTGGCCCTATTTGTAGAGTTTCCACCTCTCAATGGCCGTAATTTTGGAATTTGGTTTAGTGCTCGCCATGTTGCAGGTCGAATCTCTCCGGTTTGAACCAGTTCCACGTCAACACTGTCCTGTAAGTAATGGTTTGGATTTTTTCGCTTTAAAAAATTGTGTAAATAGCAACAGGCTAAAACTGTTATTGATACTTTTGGGGGTATCAAATTAGTTTTGGTTGCGAGGACCCGAAATTGGCTTGTTAAAATACCGAAAGCATTTTCCACAACTCGCATTGCTCTCGATAATCTATAATTAAAAATATTTTCATCTTTTCTTAATTGCAAATGACTATATGGTTTCATTAAGTTTTCCATTAAAGGGAATGCGTCGTCGCCAACGAAGACATACGGAAAGGTTTCTTCACTCAGGGGTATATTGTTCGCATTTCGAAGTGCAAGATTGTTGTCATCATATTTTTGTTTGAATTTGGTTTGGGCAAATATTCCAGCATCAGATGCTCTTCCGTTTGCTCCAGCTTCAACAGCAATGAACTCATAATTAGCAATTACTATAGCCATCAAAACTACACTGAACGTCTTTTTGTAATTGAAGTAGTAAGATCCTGAGCCTGGTGGTTTTTTGATTTCGACGTGCTTGCCATCAATAGCCCCTATACAGTTTGGAAAGTTCCATGTTGTTTTGAAATCTTCAGCGATAGATTTTCTGATTTTGGAAACTGAAAATAATAGCAATAATTGGTTTGCAGGTTATTTCAATAGAAGCAAAAAAAACGAAAGAAACCTAGTAGCAATACAAAATGTCTAGAAAAAGTGATACAACACCTGGAAGAAGCGAAACGAAAGCGTGAAAGAGACGATGCGGACACATTTGCAGAATCTTTGGCTGCGATGTTCCGCAAGCTGACACAAGATCAGCAAATGTATGCGAAACGGGGCATTGAAGAGCTGTTGTTCCAAGGACAATTAGCAATATAACCTAAACTTGCAATCAACACAAATACAAACAAAATCAAATGAAGGAGTATGCTCTTTGAATCAAGTTAGTACACGAAGATTGCCCGCGTCCTATACCTCAACACCATTCAACGTTTCAGCATCGTGCTCACAGGATGCTACTTACAAGGAAAGTATATTGTCAACCCTAATTGCGATCCTGCAACTTTGCTTGCAACCCTCGCGCAAACCAAGGATGATGGCGGCAGTTCCGGAGAAGCGAGAGTGAAGCGAACAACAACCGTGTGCGGCGTCGGCGAATTTCAACGCGTATTATAAACTTTTGTACTGTACTCACTAAATTTTGTACTCAATAAATTGTATCCTTTAATACGAATATCCGTGTCCGTGTCAACTTCAGAAGTGGGATAGGTGATTAACGCCCATACGTGCATGAAAAACGATTTATGGTGACAAAAAAAAAACACGTGATATAAAACGTTTTGGGAAGGTTTCCTTTCGTTACACACACGGAATTGTTAACGAAACGTGCGTGTAAAAGAATTACGCCCAAGTTTTCAGTATATACGCTTTTGCTGAAAACTTATGCGAACGTTATAACGAGGCTCGAAATCAATTGTAGTGCGAAAAAACGGAGTTCCCAAAAGCGAGCTGCGCACGTTCACGTTTAGGCAGTTGCGCTTGCATTTGAGACTCCCGCGAACATTCGAGACTCCAACGGACAAAGCACCGTTAGCGACGCCATCCTTTCGTTAGAATTTCAAAGCATACTTGACAACGTAAGAATATAGTGTGACTATTTCCACACATACGAACGAAGGAGATAGACGATCTCCAGCAGCCGTTGCAAGATGAGTGAAGTGTTATTTTAAACACGAACCCAATTGGGAAAAGTATACGAGAGAACGTGAATAAGAAAAGCAATTGGGAACCGTGAATAAAAAAACCAAACGCGAACAACGTGGAAGTGTAACGAAAAGTGGTGTGATGTTGAAGAATTTGAAAGACGGTGTGAAGAAGCGGGTATACCAACGAGTGGAAAACGAAATACGTTATTTAATCGTTTAGAACGCGCGGGTGCGAACACGAGCATGGAAGAATCAATCGGTGAAAATTCGGCATCGTTAATGCAACGTATAAGTGAACTTGAAAAGACAATTATTGATTTACGCGCGCAGCAAAACCAGAGTACTCAACCCGTAACAGTTTTTAATCCCTCGTTATCGTCTTCACCGATCAGTGCGACGTTGGGAACAACTAATGGTTTTGCAAACGGCGTGTGTACGTATACGATGGCACAATCACAATTGCTGCCGTCCTGGCGTAATAATGTACAGTGCAATCGTAACGAAGCGGTAACTTCGAACTCTAACACGTTGGCTCCTACCATCACCACACCGTACGTGAATATTCAGTCGCAAGTGCCGGTATGTACAGTCAGTTACGGCCCGTATATGTCAAATGTTCCGCCGACATCACAGCCATCAGGGATGATACGTCCACCCAACACATACGACAACGTTCGTGACATAGTCGAGTTGTTACCCGAGTTCGATCCGTCATCAGATCGTTCACTTAATCCAAAAAAATTCATTTCGCGGGTAGAAGTGTTAAAAAGTGCATACAATTGGCAAGAAAGTGTATTGATATTCGCCGTTCAGCAGAAAATGCGTGGACCAGCCAAATATTGGTTAGACTCGCTCCAAGAAGTTTTTGTGTCATGGTCGCATTTCACGAATAAATTGTTAACTGATTTCCCGTGTGTCGAAAACGAAGCCGACGTGCACATAAAAATGGCGCGCTCAAAACGACAACAATACGAAACACCGAAAGAGTACTTTTACCGTATGGTATCATTAGGTAGAAATGGTGCTCTGAGTGATTCCGCCATTGCGCGACACATCATCTACGGAATAAACGAACCAGATTTGAAGAAGAAGATATCGAACGAGTATACGCGAGCCGAAGACCTCTTGCGCGATAACTATAACTAATTATGAAGTGTATAACGAAGTTAAACCGATACCTATAAAACCGAGAAATCCAAGTATTAATAATGTCGTGCCGAACCAAACGTACCCAAACGCGGCGACAGACGATCGTTCGCGAATTGTAGACACGGGGAGAGAGAACGTAAAGTGTTATAACTGCTCCAAAAAAGGGCATTATTCTATTAATTGCCCCGAGGCTCAAAAGAAAGCGCGTTGCCAACTATGTCAACGTACGAATCATAAAACCGAGGACTGTAAAACGATACAAAAACAGACAGTAAATAAGATAATCGAACAAATACCGGGTAACGACGGAATTGTGAAAACCATACGTATAAATGGTAAATCAACAAGATCTTTTATAGACCCGGGCAGTAGCCGTACCCTCATTCGCAAAAGCTTTGCCAAACAATGTGGACAGACAGAAAAGTGTAATGTCGTGCTGCAAGGGTTTGCAGGTGGGCAATTCGTGTGCACCGAAAGAATAAACGTTGATTTGAAGATTGACGACGAGCAAGTGAAAACTGATATGCTTCTAACAGACGACCAACTTATTTGCGAAAACGTACTATTGGGGAAGGATGTGCTCTGTTGCGCCGGGAAACGGTTGGTAGTTGAGGGTGACGAATGTCGTGTCGAACACATACGTAATATACGCGTATTAGCCCAACTGGGGCCAAACGAACGAGTTGAGCTTGAACAGCTTCTAATGAAATATGCAGACGTATTCGCTAATCGTCTCTCCAAAATCGGGAAGTGCGGTATCTCGAAAATGTCAATCGAATTAAAAAACGATATTCCAATACGGTTCAAACCATATCGTGTGCCGTTTGCAAAAAGATCGATTGTGTCGGAAATCGTATCGGACTTAGTGGACAATGACATTATACGACCGAGTGACTCATCCTACGGGTCGCCAGTCGTCCTGGTAGAAAAGAAAAACGGAGAATATCGGACTACAGAAGTTTGAATAAAATTACGGTAAGGGTTCCGTACCCTATGCCAATAATGGAAGAGCAATTTGCTCAACTTGCCGGAAACAAATATTTTACGACTCTGGATTTACGGATGGGTTACCATCAAATCGAGATCAACGAACAATCGAAAAAGTTTACCGCTTTCGTGACCACCGACGGCCACTACGAGTACAACCGGATGCCGTTCGGTCTTGTAAACGCTCCAGCCTTCTTCCAGTCGATGATGGACAAACTCGTTTCGTCTATGAAGTCAGAAGTGCTGGTATACCTAGATGATGTGATCATCCCGAGCAAAACGATAGCAGAAGGGCTCCATCGGTTGGAGAAATTCTTAACGCTTTTGAGAGAAAGCGGGCTTACGTTGCGCGTCGACAAGTGCCGATTCTTAGAAACGGAGATAGAGCATTTGGGACATATCGTCTCAGAAGATACAATCACGCCGGGTAATCATAAAGTGACCGCGGTACAGAACTTTAAAACGCCTACAAATGTGACGGAAGTGCGTCGGTTTCTCGGACTCACCGGATTTTTCCGAAAGTTCGTTTGCAACTATTCCATAATATCGAAACCGTTGACAAGCCTTCTACATAAAACTGAATTGAATAATTTCGTATGGGGTAATGCCCAACAAGAGGCCTTCACGTTCTTAATAAGCGCCTTACCAACTAAGCCCGTACTTGCTTTGTATGACGTTAACGCAAAGCATGAAGTACATACGGATGCAAGTAGTGTCGGTCTCGCCGGTGTGTTACTACAATCGACAAACGGTAGTGTGTGGCGACCAGTGTCGTATTACAGTCGCCACTGTACGGAACCAGAAAGTCGGTATCACAGCTATGAGCTAGAGGCTCTGGCTGTAGTGGAAGTGCTCGACCGATTTAGAGTGTATTTATTAAGCAAAAAGTTTCGCCTTGTGACTGATTGTGCTGCGATCGCGTCCGTTAAAGATAATAAAGAGTTGAAAGCAAAAATCGCACGGTGGTGGCTCAAGCTACTCGAATTTGACTTTGAGTGTGTCCACCGACAGGGCAATCGCATGTTACACGTAGACGCGCTAAGCCGAATGTCCGACCGGCCTCCGAAAGAACTGGATACAGCGGGTTTTATTATGAAAGTGACTGCGGGTGTCGATGACTGGCTGCTAAAGATGCAGCTTCAGGATAAAACGTTGTGCAAAATTATCGCAATTCTAAAACAAGAACTGAGCAGCTCGCGAGAAATAGAGATAAAGAACGATTATCAAATTCGGAATCATCGGCTATACCGAAAGGAATTAGACGGTCTTAGATTCGTGGTGCCCAAAGCAGTTCGCTGGCGCGTCGTTCAACATTGTCACGACAAAATGGGACATTTTGCGCTCGAAAAGACACTCGACCGTGTGAAACAAACGTTTTGGTTTCCTAAAATGAGAAAATACGTCAAAGACTATATCGCCGCCTGTATAGAGTGCTGCTACCAAAAGCAACGACCCGGAAAAGCTGAAGGTCGACTTCACTTCAGTTCTACCGAGACGATTCCGTTCCGGAAAATTCACATCGACCATATGGGTCCATTCCTACGCAGCAAACGAGGTAATTGTTATGTGCTGGCGATTTCAGATGCCTTCAGCAAATTTTTAGTTGTCAAGCCCGTTCGCGACACGAAGACGACGCCCGTCATTAACGTCTTAAACGAAATTACCAGCTATTTCGGCCTACCGGCTCACATCGTTAGCGATAGAGGTACGGCCTTCACCTCTAAGGCCTTTGAAACATTCTGCGAGCAACATGGCATACAGCACACAAAGACCGCCGTTCGCACCCCTTGCGCCAATGGCCAAGTGGAGCGAGCGAACCAGACTATTCTCAACTTCATCCGTACGACCACCGACAACGCAAAGAACTGGGACCAGACACTCAGAGATCTTCAGTGGTCCATCAACACACAACGAATTAGTCTTCGATTTCGACCTCCGAGACGTAGTGCATAATCGAATGCTAGCCGCAGTACACGACGACGTAGATGGTGAGACTAAAACACTCCCAATCGCAGCCTGGCTGCTGAGAACATTGAACGAGAGCGCACCAGATGGAAGCAACGGTTCGACCGCAAGCATTCCAACCCGAAAAGCTACAAAGAGAACGACCTTGTTGTTATCGAAAACGAGCCAGCCGCGACCGGGGAGTCCCGTAAGCTGGAACCAAAATACCGCGGGCCCTACATCGTCAGTAAAATCCTGGGCAATGACCGTTATTTAATCGAGGACATACCTGGGGTACAACTAACAAATCGGAAGTTTTGCTCTGTTTTCTCGGCTGGCAAAATTAAGCCATGGTGTCGCAGTGCTCCTGATCTCGACGAGGACGATGGCAATGCGGAAATCGAGGACGATTCCAGTCAGGATTGGCCGAATTGTCAACCCTAATTGCGACCCTGCAACTTTGCTTGCAACCCACGCGCAAACCAAGGATGATGGCGGCAGTTCCGGAGAAGCGAGAGTGAAGCGAACAACAACCGTGTGCGGCGTCGGCGAATTTCAACGCGTATTATAAACTTTTGTACTGTACTCACTAAATTTTGTACTCAATAAATTGCATCCTTTAATACGAATATCCGTTAATCAATATCGTTCCCCATTGCGATCTTCACTCTATGAAAATTCAGCTTAAACTGATGTGTGCACACTTGTTGTGAAGTGTATAGCAAAACGAATTTCAAGTTTGCACACCAAGTGTGCGCACATGTTGTATTGTATATATCCTGCTGGAAGGAAGGGAGCGGGCATACAAGGTAAAGTCTCTGATTGCGTTCAACTTGGCGAACGCCAGAATGATCCTTGTCCCTGTCCAATCCAAGCTGATACACAGCCTCCGCGCGGCCCTTCTGGATAGCTATTTGGCACCCGCTGAATAGTGAACTAATGTGTGCAGCGTGTGCGATCCCCAGGACTTGAAATTTGGGTTGTACCCAATGAAACCAATGAAAGCCAGAAAGCAAGCCTCGGAAGGAACCCACAATGTTGACGACCACAGCAAACGATTAAGGACCACGATCTGAGGATATGCACCTGGAATTTCCGGACCCTCTATAGGGAAGGTGCCTCTATCCAACTGGCGGAAGCCCTCACAAAATGTAAGGCTGACATCACCGCCATCCAGGAAATGCGATGGACAGGACAAGGTTGCTCCAACCGAGCAGACTGCGACATCTACTACTGCTGCCATGCAGAGAGGCGCGAATTTGGCTGCGGATTTGTGGTCAGCAAGAGACTTCGCCACCACGTCTCTCGGTTCACTCCGGTGAACGGACAGCTGGCTTCGATCCGCATCAAAGCTAAATACTTTAGCATTAGCCTAATTTGGGACGATGCGACCAAGGATGCCTTCTATGCGAAGCTCGAGGACGTCTACGACGGGTGCCCGGCCCATGACGTCAAAATCGTCCTCGGGGACTTCAATGCAAAGGTCGGGCGAGAAGGTATATTTGGTCCCACAGTCGGGCAGTTCAGCCTCCACAAGACCACTACGAACAACGGTCTGAGGCTGATCGATTTCGCCGCGGCACGAAACATGGTAGTTAGCAGCACCAGATTCCAGCACCTGGATATCCATAAGGCGACCCGATCAATCCACCCGCAACCAGATTGATCACATTGTGATTGATGGAAGGCATGCTTCTAGCATTCTAGATGTGCGCACGTTCCGAGGACCCAACATCGACTCGGACCACTACCTTGTTGCAGCCAAGGTACGCATGCGTCTTTGCGCAGCGAAGACCGCGCAACCTAGTTTGCGAAGAAAGCTGAACATCAGTAAGCTGCGATCACAAGGGGTCGCCGAAGCCTACTCCGCTCAACTCTCCAACCAGCTCGGTCGCTCCCCCTCTCCACCTGATGACATCGGCGGATTATGGGCTCACTTATCACACTCTATGCGCACCGCCGCAGAAAATGTCCTTGGTTTTCGACGCCCACCACCAAAAAACCAATGGTACGATGAAGAGTGTCGCGCAGCCACTGCAGCGAAGAATGCTGCCTACAAGAAGCCCTGCAGTCGGCTGCCACGCGAGCCGTGACCGAAAAATACCGGGAGGAAAGGAAAAAGAGAGGTGCCTTTTTCGACGCAAGAAACGGGAGCAAGAAAGGCGCGAGCGTGAGGAAATCGAGAAGTGCAGGTGCAGGAATGACGCCCGAAAATTCTTCCAAAAAGATAAGCGTCTCACGGAAGGGTTTAAGCCAGGGGCATCTTCTTGCAGAGACGAAAACGGGGGTCTGGTTACGGATGCGCAGGGTGTACTGAAGTTGTGGAAGGAGCACTTCACCAAGCTGCTCGCAGGCGACGAAGGGAACAATACCGCCAGTGGTGAAGATGTCCAGATGGCACCAATCGCCGACGACGGTGTGGGTGTGCCACCGCCCAGCCATGACTAGGTCCGGGTCGCTATCCAGCGACTCAAGAACAATAAAGCTGCAGGGCCGGATGACCTACCAGCTGAATTGTTCAAGGCCGGCGGCGGTGAGCTGATTGAGTGCATGCATCAGCTCATCTGCAAAATATGGCTGGAGGAACGAATGCCCAACGATTGGAACCTCAGTGCCCTTTGCCCTGTGCTGAAGAAAGGCGACCCAACAATATGCGACTACAGGGGTATCGGCTTACTTCCCATTGCATACAAGGTCCTGACGAGCGTGCTATGTGAAAGATTAAAGCCACTCGCCAACGCGCTGATTGGACCTTATCAGTGCGGCTTTAGACCTGGTAAGTCCACCATCGACCAGATATTCACTTTACGCCAAATCCTGGAGAAGACCCATGAGAATCAAATCGATACACACCATCTCTTCATCGATTACAAGGCAGCATTCGATAGCCCGATAAGGGATCGCCTTAATGCCGCATTGTCTGAACTTGGTATCCCTGCAAAGCTCGTGAGACTTTGCAGAGCGACGTTGAGCCGTACTCGCAGCTCCGTCAAGGTTGGAAGTGACCTCTCCGACCCCTTTGATACCGTCCGAGGTTTCAGACAGGGCGATCATTTGTCCTGTGACCTCTTCACCATGGAGAGTGTTCTGCGCAAGGCCGGTGTACATCGTAATGGCACAATTTTCAACAAAAGTGTCCAGCTCCTTGCCTACGCTGATGACATTGATGTCCTCGGACGTAACAAGCGAGATGTCACCGCTGCCTTTGCGGCTATCGAAAGAGAATCTGCCAAAATGGGTCTGGTGGTAAATGAGGGCAAGACGAAGTATATGCTGTCTACACACAGGTCAGCCTGGAGATAAAGCGAAGGATTACTCTTGCCAACAGGTGCTACTACGATCTCGGTAGGCAATTGAGAAGTAGAGACCTCTCTCGACCGACAAAACTTGCACTCTATAGGACGCTTATCTTGCCCATGCTTCTCTATGGCGCTGAAGCATGAACAATGACACGAAACAACATAGCGGCCCTTGGAGTGTTCGAGAGGAAGATACTTCACAAAATCGTCGGCCCT
This sequence comes from Melieria crassipennis, assembly GCA_963668005.1. Lineage (NCBI taxonomy): Eukaryota > Metazoa > Arthropoda > Insecta > Diptera > Ulidiidae > Melieria > Melieria crassipennis. The sequence continues at coordinate 42,118,544 of OY764963.1, read as the reverse complement.
GTACGTGTGGGTGACGACTATCGGGTACGAACCAATATCGAGCTGTATGAGCTGTATAAGGACATGGACGTAGCACAGCGAATTAACATCCCGCGGCTGCGCTGGCTCGGTCGTGTCTGCCGTATGGACGACGAAGCTCCGGCGAAAAAGGTGTTCGATGCGATGGTTGGAGGTCGACGGCGAAGAGGGAGGCCGTGTCTCCGGTGGAATGACCAAGTTGAAGAGGCCCTGTCATCACTTGGTGTGACCAACTGAAGAAGGCGCGCGCAAAGCAGAGGCGCTTGGAGAGAAGTTTTGCGGCAGGCCGTAACCCGATAACGGGTTGTTATGGCCAGTTAAGTAAGTAAGTAAGTAATATATCCTGCTTAAGTAACGGTCCGTACACAATAAATAGTGGGGACACACTTTTCATTTAGCCACACAATACGCTGCAGATCAGTGTCTTCAGAGTCAACTAAGATTTGTCGATACCATTTCTCGATATCTGCCATAAATCCTATTCGGTAAGAACGTCACTACAAAATAATTGACGCAAGGTCATTCTGCAGTTTAGGACCCACATGCAGGCAACCATTCAGCGACACTCCTGATTTGCCTCGATATGATGCGTTAAAAACGGTTCTTAATTTGGTGGTGGAGCTAGACTCCTTATAGACGCCGTGGTGCGGAATGTAACACGCATGTTGCGGTTCGCTGGTTTCGGAAACTGGTTCCACATGTCCGAGTTGCAAGTACTCGTCCATAAACTTCTCGTAAAGTTGCTTCAATGTCGGATCTCGCGCTAGACGGATTCGCTGATAGTTGAGTAATCTAAAAGCGTCTTCCCTTGAGTCCCTTTCTCCTTCTCTCCCCATCTTTCTTGAATGGGTATTTGACGACGCAGGGGCCGCAACTGGTGCGCCGTCCTGTACTGTCAAAGAACGCTTCACAGTCGCATTCGTCTTGAGTCGTTGCAGTAGGTGATAGTAAATCATCGTGTTCATTAAATAGCCACATGAGCTGGACTAGGTTATTGAGCTCCAGAGATGTGGTGGCACAGTGCGTCAGACGCAGCTGTGACGGTGCTTGCTTAGGTAATCTTCCAAAGATTACCCATCCCAAATGTGCAGCACAACCGGTTGATTGTTTGATCTCTCCTGTCAGTAATACGCTATATAGATCAGCGCTTATGATTACGCCAATGGAGCCTGGGTGGTTAAACTGTGGATCGGCGAGTGCCAAATTTGCAAATTCCTTGTGCACGTCACATTCCACATGAGTAGAATCCAACAGGTGCCCCAGTCGTGGTAGAATTAAAGCTGAACAGGTCAGCGAAAAGTTAGTGTTTACGAGTGAATGCATGATGAAGTCGACTGCCCCGGTGGAGCTGCCAACCACCGCTCCCCCCACTCCAGTAACAGGTACTCGAAGGCGAGGGAGTCTCAATTGCTGAGCTGCAAATTCGAACAGTATGAAGTCTTCTGACTGAAGTGTTGTTGTGCTGCTAAGGCAACAGGTGCAATAGCACACGCTTGATTTACAGCCACCGCGTCGGTTCGCTGTTGAATACTGTCGTGCAGCATCGTATGATGTCTACCGTTACATTGCTTGCATGAAAATGGCGATGTAAACTTGTTTTGTATGTGATCACCCTTACAGCAATTCTTACATAAGCCTTCCGTCATGACCGTCTGTAGTCTCTGCGTCGGAGATTGGGTCTTTAAATCAGAGCAAAACATCAATATATGCTTACCAGCGCAGCATGGGCAACGTAGGAGGTTAGTTTGATGTCAACGAATCGGTGTGTGTCGTGTTGGCTTTGCGCTGCTGTCCTTTGGCTTGTGCTTCGCAGCTGCTTCTAATCCCGCGATGTGGCTCCCCAGAAACTTGATTAGCTCGCGATATGTTGGAATGTAGTCAGCAGAGTTCAGCGACAATTCCCACTGCTTAACAGATTCCGGGTCTAGCTTTTCGGTTATAAGATAAACGAACCAGTCGTCCCACTCCTCCGTGGGTCTAGCAAGCTGCTTAAGTTCGCGTTCCGATTCTGTGACTCCATCTATGATCTTCCGCATCGTTACTGGGCACTCGGTTGAGGCTGCAGGAAGCTGTACAATATTGTGCAGATAGGACCGGACGAGTCGGCGTTTGTTATCGTACCGTTGCTGAAGAATATCCCATGCTACCTTAAAGTTGCTATCGATGACCAACAGGTTTCGTAGAAGAGACTCGGCGTCTCCACACAGGCAGCCTTTCAAGTAGTGTAAGCGCTGCACGTCGGACAGGCTCATGTTGTTAATAATGCAAGAAACGAACATGTCTTTGAAGGGCAACCATTGTTGGAAGGTTCCGTCGAATGTTGGAAGAGCGATTCTGTGGTGTTCGAAAAATTCGCCTCTGCTGCCATGGGTTTACTGGACAACAAATCATACAGCAAATCCTCCAACTCCCCTACCGCTTCACAATAGGAACTTTCGATTTCTGTGAACCGCGTGTCCTCCAACTGCGACTTTGAGATAGTCTCATCCGTGGATGCTAGCTGCAGCAGCTCATCGTGTGCGGACGTGAACTTTACCCAATAATATTCCAGTAGTCGTTTGCGAGCCACTAAATACCCCTGTGTTTGCTTATGCTTTGCGGTTTTACGCGTGTTTGTCGAGAAATTAAGAATAGGTCTCGGCAGACCTTCTTCTTTGGCCGCCGCCATGGTGATGTAACATCATGTGGTACGATTCTGAGGTTAACCATGTTCCGATCGTCTGCAAGCCTTGTACTTTGAATTTCACAAATCCGCGGTTTGAACAGACGAAGTTCGACTCCAATAAGTCCCCATCCCCGCAAGGGATGCCAAAATGTTAGGAATTGAATACAGACGGTTTAAATTTAATATTGTAATTGCTTTATTATAAGAGGTGCAACCTGCACGTTGAACAAGAAGAAAGAAAAATTAGCCAAGTTAACGTGACAGTAAGTACAAGAGAATTGATTAGAAAGTTACAGTTAGAAATATGACAAATTCAGAGTGGTTGCCTCGCGTACAATATGAGCAGACGGTTGCATTTCTTAACAACAACTGACACAAGTAGTAAACGCAGCCGTTACTGCCGCCCTGGGAATTCAAAGAAAGGAGTTCGAAGGAACACTGAAAGGGCAACAGGTTACTAGTCTGTCCTAGAAACCAGTGGTGGCAAAATATGAAAAAATTAGTCGGCCTCGATAGCTCAGCGGGTAGCGCGCTGGCTTCTCATACCGAGCGCCCCGGGTTCGATTCCTGGCTTGGGCTGGAAAAAACACTCATCTACTACTGTCGCTATCCACATGAAGGGAATGAGAATTACAAGAATCGCACAAGGGCGCTCTTGGCAGGCAATGGCAAAACCTCCAAGTGTGAAAGAAAAACTGCCCATCGCCGTTCGGATTCGGCGTTAAACTGTAGGTCCGCTCCCCTCCCTTTCCCCATCCGTTTGAAATGTGTGGTGTATCACATGTTGAAAAAACAGTGTTGCATACGCATTTCAAACGGGTGGAATCTGTGGTATCACAACGGGCCCATTAAGAGGCCTAAGTGTGTCTCATACAAAGGCAGCCACCTCAACCTAACCTAACCATGAAAAAATTAAGATCGTCCCGGGCAGGGTATGCGAAGAGTCACTTGACGTCATGAAATCATTACCAGAATTCTCGGGGCAACCTGAGTCTTATTTGTCCTGGCGTGAAGCCGCGCATAACGCGTACGAAGTATTCAGGGGTTATAATGGCAGCTCGAAACATTATCAAGCTGTCACTATAATTCGAAACACAATTCCTGGTGCCGCCGATGCTGTACTCTCTTCCTTCAGTACAGTTTTAAATTTCGAGGTTATTGTAGCCCGCTTAGATTTCACATATTCCGACAAACGCCCGATCTACCTGGTGGAGCAAGAGCTGTCAACGCAAATAAGACAAAAAAGTCCTACGAGGAAAATATTGCAAACGCAATAAATGAGAAATACAGGGCCAACGCCCTTAGAGTCTTTATTTCTGGGCTCAAGAAGCCCTTATGTGACATTTTCTTCGCGTCACAACCCGATGACCTCCCATCCGCGCTGGCACTCGCTCAAGAAGTGGACGCGAACCACGAGCGCTATATACTCGCCGCGAGCTTTGCGAATGGGGCAACTGATTCAACACGGAAAGCTGATGGCGGTCAAATAGCAACAGGAACGGCAGCGGTAATCAAAACAACTACAATAGGACGAACCCTGACAGTCATAAAAATCCTCATTATGTTCGGCAGTATAGGAATGACAACCAACCTAATAGTCAATTCTGGCAAGGATATGGCAGCGGAAATTTCCGGCAGGCTAATCCTAATAGCCAATATCGACAAGGAGGTAATCGAGAGTCGCAGACTCGGCAGGAACCAATGGAAGTCGACCCCTCTGAGTCTCGTTTGAGACAACCCACAAACTTCACAAATTCCGGAAACGGCCAGTTGCAAAAGCGACAGGCATCTTCGGACCGTCGTACGTGTCCAACATTGCAAAGGGTAAATCATTTCGACCAGCAGAATCCCGAGTTGAACCGAACTCAGAGTCATCATATGAAGAATTAGCGGAATCAACTGTAGAAGACCTTGAAATAGAAGAGGTCAATTTTTTAGGGGAAGGTCCCTCCTGCCCTGGATCTCGAAAATACTAGGCGGGCAGGAGATAAAACTTCTTGTTGACACAGGAACTTCCAATAACTACATCAGGCCTCTAGCGGGTTTAAAAGGGGTCAAGCCAGTCGACAAGAGATCCATACATGGGTGCAGCTATTCGGGGAAATAGCAGAATGTAATAATGTAGAATGTAGTAATGTTTGACGGCATTGTAGGTCTCGACCTATTGAATAGGGTCCATGCCTACATTAACTTAAAGAAGGGTGTTATCGAATATAATTCTGGAATAGAGAAAATGCATTTCATAAAAGGCGAAGATGTCAGCCATCTTCAACTACAAACCGAGTCGGTCCCGGTGAGCGTGTAAGAAACTTTTTCCAATATGAAAAAGCGCGTTTCTGGAGTCTTTGCCGACCCGAACGAGAAACTGCCGTACAACACGAATTTTGTCGCTACAATTCGCACCAGGGATAACGAACCCAGTTATGCAACATTTTACCCATACCCTTTGGGTGTCGCAGATTTTGTCAAATCCGAGATTAAGAATCTCCTCGAAAATGATATAATACGGCCTTCGAGGTCGTCGTACAACAACCCCATATGGGTCGTTGATAAAAAGGTGTTGATGACAATGTGGTCAAGAAAAAGATACGAGTACTTGTAATAGATTTTCGAAAATTGAACGAAAAAACAATTGAAGATTCATACCCTATTCCCAACGTGGGGGTTATTTTATCAATCCTGGGGAAAGCCCACCTATTTACGACGCTAGAGTCTGGTTTTCATCAAATTAAGCTTGCCGAGCGGGAACGCGAGAAAACGGCTTTTTCTGTTTGTAACAGTAAATACGAATTTTGCCGTCTCGGCCTGAAGAATGCGACCAGCATCTTTCAGAAGGCCTTTGATGACGTCCTCAGGGAACATATAGGCAAATGTTGTTTTGTTTATATCGACGACGTCATCATTTTTTCACAGGATAAAGATGAACATTTGAGGCATGTAGAAGCAGTTTTAAGAAGCTTGCTAGAAGCAAACACGAGAGCCTTGGTTTTAAGGTTACTGAAAATGGAATAAAAACTTGCCCTCAGAAAGTCGAGGCAATTCAAAATTTCCCTCAGCCCACAACTCTAAGGGCCGTACGATCCTTTTTGGGCTTGACTGGCTATTATAGGTGTTTTATTTGCTAATTGATTAGATTGCCATTAAACATAGAACCATTAACCAGCATAGTTAGAGGCGAATTCGGTAAAGTATCAGCTGCCAAATCGAAGAAAATTAAAATCTCACTCGACTTCGATCAAGTCGGGGCATTTAATAAGCTTAAGCGAGTTCTCATCTCCGAAGACGTCATGTTGGCGTATCCGGATTTCGGAAAGGCTTTTGACCTCACGACTGTTGCCTCCTTGCACGCTTTAGGCGCTGTTTTGTCTCAGGAAGGGAGACCGTTCACAATGATTTCGAGAACATTGGATAAAAAAGAAGAACACTTTGCCACAAATGAGCGAGAGCTCCTGGCCATCGTTTGGGCCCTGAAGAGCCTGGCACATTATTTATACGGTGTAAATGATTTAAACATTTACACCGACTACAAACCCCTAACCTTTGCGGTGTCAGACCGTAACCCAAATCCAAAAATTAAAAGGTGGAAGGCCTTTATTGAAGGATATAATGCCAAGCTCCACTACAAACCAGGCAAGGATAACTTGGTGGCATTCTTTAGACACCGAACCCGATCCAGATGCAGCCACTATTCACAGCAAAGAATCACTAACTTACAAAATAGAAACTGTTTCAAAACCTGTAAACGTGTACAGGAATCAACTTATTCTGGAATCAGGTCAACATCCGATGAAGAGGACGCTCGTGATTTTCGGAAACAAGCTCCGTCGTTTCCTTACTTTTCACGAAAAGGAGACATTGTTTCAAATGCTAGGCGAAGCTGTGAAGCCCGATGTAGTCAATGGAATCCATTGCGACCTTCCTCTGCTAGCACAGATCCTGCACCAACTAGTGAACCTGTTGCCGAATACCACTTTCCGTCACACAACAAAATTCGTGACAGACGTATTCGATCCCAACGAACAATTGGAGATCATAAACCAGAAGCATAATAGAGCTGATCGCGCTTCTCAAGAAAATGTTAAGCAAATACTGAATGATTATTTCTTCCCACAAATGGAAAAGAAAGCCAAGAAAGTAGCGGGAACTTGCAGAGTCTGTATAAGAGCAAAATATGACAGGCACCCAATAAAACATCCTATCGAGAGAACATCTGTGCCAACATTCCCGGGGGACATCCTTCATGTCGATATATTCTCGACTAATGCGACTTACTTCCTGACTTGCGTTGATAAGCTATCGAAATACGCAGTCGTGAAGCCACTAGCTTCTCGTACCATAATTGACGTGAAACCATGCCTCTTGCAGCTAGTTAACCTGTTCTCAGGAACAAAGACCATCTTTTGCGATAACGAGAAATCGCTAAATTCCAACACTATCCGATCTTGCTTAAAAAACCACTTCAACATTGAAATAGTAAACGCCCCTCCTTTACATAGCACATCAAACGGACAGGTGGAAAGATTTCACAGTACCATGAGCGAAACAGCTAGGTGCGTAAAGTTGGAGAGAGGAATTGACGACACGACTGACATACTACTGGCAACGATCAAATATAATAAGACCATTCCGTTACCAACAAGAGACCCATAGACGTGTTCCACTCGTGCCCAAACGCTGTTGCAGAAGCTCTAAATGGGGTGAGGCAGGCCCAAGAAACCACCATTAGAAATCATAACATGCGCTCAGTAGCTGGTGTCCAGTATCGTTGCACATTGCAGAACAGCATTTGGCGAACTAAATCCAGTACAAGAGATTGATGACGGCCTGGTCGTTATTAACGATCATGCCGCAACGGTAACGCTAGACAACGAGACTACATCGCTTGGAAGAGGTACTAACCTAATCACTTTTTCGGGCGATGCTAGCGTGAACAAGGTCTTCACTAATCGCAACTCACTAGGCGCGAGAGCAGCGGAGATTCTTTGGGTCACCAAAATAAACGTAACAGGTCATGACGCAATAATGAGTTTACCTTTCCTACGACATCATGCTCTAAGAAACCGTCAACTAGTGAACGACCTTAGCGTTGATCTAAAAACCGGGCTGACCGTGACATCATCGATTCTAGTAGCGTCGGCCATCATCAGCGTTTCGCTGCTTCTCATAGTCTTCATTGTAAAGCGAAAACGGAAAGCGGCAATCTCAAGGGCGGTAAAAAACACCATCCAAGCAACAAGCGAGATGAACAAGTATTTTACACCGAATCGTGATTGGACTAATAATAAATAATTAATAATAATTGACTGGCACGACAGCCCGCTTACGCGAGACTAAGGCCTAGCTTCCCGCAACCACCCGTGTTGTGCGTGTGAATTTGTATGCGGGTGGAAGGGACCTACAGTTTTACGCCGGTTCCGAACGGCAGGTTGGGAGCTTTTTCATAAGCAATTTTTACTCTCAGAGGTTTGCCATTTCCAGCTGAGAGGACAGCCACCGAAAGAGAAAACGAGTTTTCCCGTTATTTTTTTAGGTGTTATTACAGGCAGTATTTGAACCTGGGTCGCTGCCTTCGACTCGCGGTCCAACGCACTAACCAACTGAGCCACGGCGGCTGCCGTGGACTAAGTAGACCTAAGTGATTGGGCTAAGTAGACCTAAAACGTCATAGATTTTCGCAACAGTTGATAAAATGGAAGTAAGTAAGTGCTTCGGTGCCAAAAAAGTCGAACCGAAAACAAGTAGTGTCAGCCTTTGGCTTCCACGCCATTCCCAGCGTTTTAGTTATGTTTTCATCGTTTAGTTTAATTTGAACCTCATTTGGCGAATTAACAAAAAGACTTGGACTGTTTGAGCTCCATTTCGCTAACTGAAGACCTGAATGCTACAGCAGCTCAGTATTTCACTCCGAATTCGTCCAAGCTGGGTTTCATCCTCAGCCCCAGTCAGCAAGTCATCAACATATAGATAGATAGATAGATTGATTGATTCTTTATTAAATTTTTAAATAACAATAATAAAGAATATACGACTTTAAAAAGTCGTCTGTCGGAAAAATAATTAACTTTACAATAATATAGAATTGTTCATACATATCTAGAGAGTTAACAATATTCATTTACAATCAGACTCCTGTATTTCAAAGCATCAGTGACATACAAAACAAGACAATTCCAACCATTTAAACCTATTCCATTTAACACATTCACAATTTCATCATCATTTAAGAACAAACTTCCCAAATATCTACATCTAATTCTTTTAAAAATTGGACACCTACCCAAAAAATGAGTTATAGTTTCTAACTCGTTCAAGTTACAAATAGTGCAGTTTAAATTTCTGTGACCGCCAAGGTATATCAAATCACATCTAGCCTTTAAAATCCACATTATCTTATATTTCCCGAGACTGTCATTTAAATAACTTTTACCAATGTTATGGTCTAATTCCTTGTATATGCGCGAGCTTTTGATAGCCCTGTCCCACAATTTATGCCTATTTGTCAATCTCAGAACAGATAATAGTGACTCTATATTTTTATTCCAATTTATCCTGCTTAACACGTTATAATCCCAACTAATATTCAATTTGTCTTTTGAAATTTCAATTGCTTTGACCCAGAATACTTTTCTTTCTAATATAAATTTTGAGAGCCTATGCGGCAATCTGCTGTCATCATACTCAAATAAAGTTTTCGAGATATATCTAAGATGAAGCCGCAAAGTATAAAGATGACAGTTCGGAATGTCTGTTTCTAATAAAATGCAATAAGAGGGCGCGTTTGTTGGTAAATGCAAAATTTTCTTCAAAAAATAAAACTGAATTTTGTCCACCTCCTCAAACATTTCATAGCCCCAGACCTCCGCAGCATAACTCTGTGTAGCCCTGATTACTGCTAGAAACAATTTCCATTTAGCCGACAGTTTGATGCTTTTTTTGACTAAAAATGAGCGCCAAGTTGCGTTTATGCTATTTTTTGCTATACAGTTTCTATTCTCTACATGTTTTTTAAAACTTAACTTTGGAGTCAGTTTTACACCGAGGTAATTGTACTCCGCCGTTATCGGAATATTTTGGCCTTTAAACTTCCATTTTTCTTTAGCTGCTAGCCTACCTCCTTGTCGAAAAACCATAATGGCTGATTTTGCCAGGTTCACTTCCATGTTCCACAAATTACAATAGTGTTCTAATTCATAAATCATTCCTTGCAGATCTTCGACACTATCAGAGAGCAAAACTATATCATCAGCATAGAGTAGTAATCGCACATTTAAGTCTTCTATCCAAATTCCCCCTCCCAAACTATCATGTAAATCATTCAGGTAAATAGAAAATAATAGTGGCGACATCAAACATCCTTGCCTTACACCTGTTGTAATATCAAATTTAGTTGAAATTGCTCTACCAGTCCATATTACTGAGTCTGTATGTTTGTACATAATTTCAATGAACTTTACCATCTTAGTTGAAATCCCCAAGTTATGCAGTTTATAGATTAAAAGATTTCATCAACATATATGTAGGTCTTCTTTTAAGACTCGTGCACCTATGGGGTAACGATCGCTTTGCCGATATGCTAAGCGATCGTAGAATATAGAATATATAGAATAGACAGCGCACAGCCAAAAATCGGGCAGAAGCCATACCGTATGTGATGGTGTTTAATTTATAAAACTGTACTGGTTCGTCGACTGTTTTACGTCATAAAATGTATTGCAAATTTCGGTCGCTTTCTTTAATAAGAAACTGCCGATAAATTTTTGTAATATCGGCTGTTAAAGCAAACCGATGCAAGCGAAATGTTAAGAGAGTGATAATTAGCTCTTGTTGGATGGTTGGCCCGACCATTAGAACATCGTTTAATGACCGGCCTGAAGACGTGGATGCCGACGCATCGAACACTACACGAAGCTTTGTGGTTGTGCTTTCGGGTCGAAGCACGCAGTGATGCGGAATCACATAGTGCAAGCGATTGAGATTCGCTTCATTTGCAATGGACATGTGACCCAAAGCTTCATATTCATTCATAAAGTCGCAGTACATGCTGTGAAAGAGTTTGTCACGGTGTAACCTTTTTTCGAGTGATAAAAATCATCTGCGTGCATTTTCAAGTGAATTACCTAAGGTATCTGGTGATTCCTTGAAGGGAAGTCGCACTTGTAAACGCCCACTAGTAGTAACAACCACATTGTCTTTGAAATGTTTTTCACATTTTTCAGAATATTGGGAAGAGTGTGGTGTAATCTCTTCTACCTCCCAGAATTTGCGTAAAAGAGTGTCTAGCGGTGCCGAACTTGAAGCTACGTTGCACGTCAATGGTCGAGACTCTGTTTTCATCTCGAGTTTACCTCCAACTATCAAACCGAGAGTGGTATTGACCAGACATGGAAGATCTTTTCCTAAGGATAGCTTTTCCTGAGTGAGAAGCTCGAAAAACATTTCAGTGCTAATTAGCATCTCAATTTTGTTTGGTCTGTTAAAGAGTGGATCAGCCAGCTGAATTCCTTCCGGAATCTTCCAGCTAGCACTCTGTATAAATTCACCAGGTTGGTTCGCTGATATGGGCTTAGTGACAGCAAATCGCGCAGTCCATTCAAAGTTTGTGACGCGTGAGCGAATGGTACACGTAAGCGTACACAGCATGTTTAATTTGGGTATGAATATTACCAATGCCCGAAATCTCTTGATAGCAGTATTTTCGATCGAGTTGTAGACGTTTGGCAGTCTCTTCTGTTATAAAATGTACCTCTGAGCATGAATCTAATAATGCACGCACTGGTTGAAAAATTCCAACTTTGTCTTTCACCATGACAACCGCCGTAGGTATAATGGCTCTCTTGTACGAGCGAATTACCATTGAGAGCGCTGCACCTTGCATTGGCTTATTTTGTGCTGCGGGTTGCTCGTCAGATGAACGAGGCGATGCAACCGTTCGGGTGGAAGCTGGTTGACCGATGGAAAAAATATGCAAATGTGTGTGGTGAGAAGCTTTGCACACTCGGCATTTATATTTTGATGGGCATTTCATGACGGAGTGGCCTTTTCCTAAGTAGTTTATGCAAAGTGCAGATCGCTTTGTAAAGCCAAGGCGCTGATTGACCGAAAGTGCTAAAAATGCAGAGCAACTTCCAATTGCATGATCGGCATTGTTGCAATACAAGCAATGCACTTTGGAATTGACGAAAGTTTGATTCTTTTTCGAATCGAATTTTAATTTACCATCGCGTTGTGATTCGTGCATATCAGTGTTTTTGACCCGCCCTTCCAATAGCTGACATCTTCTGTCAAGAATCTTATAACACTCGTCCCAAGTGGGAAACGAAGTGTGCTCTTGTTTCTCTTCGTAGGTTATTCTTAAGCCAGAATCTAGTTTCGAGAGAACTATGTGAATAATAATGGAATTCAGTATGTCAGCTTCTGAACCTAGTGATAGTAATGAGGCCCGCAAAGCAGACACCTTGTCTATTGTGCTGCGCAGCGCGATTGGATCGGATTTGGGTACTGATGGAAGAGTAAACAAGGACGAAATGTAATCGAGAAAAATGAGAACGTTATTATCATATCGCTTTGTAAACGCTTTAAGGCTTTTGGGTAATTTTCCTCAGTTACTTGGAATGGCTCAATTAAAGCTAGCGCCTGACCGGAAAGGCAATTTAGTAGGTAGTTAAATATGTCAATTGTCGCAATCGTCGGATCGTCGTTAACGAGATTACTGAATGTGCGTGAGAATCGCTTGTATTCGGCATATTTTCCATCGAACCTTGGAAGTTTTAAGCTTGGAAGCCGATTGTGGTGGGACGTACGCGCCGTAGAAGAACGCATCTTCTAAAACTAGCATCTGCCGCACTTGGTCGACGAAATTTATTTATCAATTGCAAGATTTTTGCCTTTGTTGCAATGTAACCCTCTTCAATCTCGCTCCTAGCAATATCTTCAGGATTAATTTTTTCTATTTGACCCTGAATGTGACTCAACTGTTTGAAATAAGATTCTACTATTTGAAGACGGCATTCTAATATAATTGCATCAATTTCTCCCTCATACCTGTCAATTTTAGCCTTGATGTTTGTTATATTTCGTTTCATGGTGGATCGTTGTTGTGTTAGGGAAGCTAAAGACGACGCTGTTTCGGTGGCGGCGGGGGTAGCGGAGCCACTTGCCGAATCATCATCTTCGCTGCGCATTTTAATGTAGCCGAATTAGCCAAACTCTTTAGTAGAAATTGAGTAAGAGAAGAAAAACTAACTGTGATGCACGCAAGAGACACCGAACATAGGAAAGCTTTACGTTTGCGAGAGTGATCGGGTGATTGCAGGCTCTGATGGAAAAGAGCAAACTGTAAATCAGTTCTAGTAAAGAGCAAATTCTATGTTCACTCGGGGAATATGTTAAGCGATAGCGGTACTAGGGTAAAGAGTTAAAGAAGTATAACAGTAAAATTTATATACATATCATACGTTTTTTAAAATATATGTGCTTATGTATAACTTACAATACCCGTTCGATTATGTAAGTTGACGTCGATGTCGTGATGGCAGAATTTAATGCCGGTGTTGATCCCTTTGATGCGGTAATGTTAGAACTGACCCGTTTTCAAGGAACCATGCGTTCGTATCGTGATTTCACACAATGCAGCAAGTGCGTTTGAACTTGTTGATGCCCCCTCGAGTGACTTTAAGCGACGAATTGGGTGAAGTTAGCGCAGCGACAATCCAACAATGAGGGACGAAGTGCGCGAAATTGGCGCAGAGGCAATGATGAGCGATGAATAGCGCGAAGTAAGCGCAGCGGCAATCCACTGATGAGGTTGCAGTTGGCTAAGAAAATCACCTCGAGTGACTTTAAACGACAAATTGCGCGAAGTTAGCGCAGCGACGGTGATGAGTGACGAATTGCGCGAGGTTAGCGCAGCGGCAATTGAATGACGAGCAGCGAGGTGCGCGAAGATAGCGCAGCGGCAATGATGATCGATGAATAGCGCGTGGTTGGCGCAGCGGTAATGATGGTCGACAAATAGCGCGTGGTAGGCGCAGCAGCAATCCAGTGATGAAGTCACCTTGTGTGACTTTGAGCGACGAAGTTGAAGTCACACGTGTCTAATTGACCCGTTGATTACGCAGGGACGCAGCGTCCAGAGTGCGTTAAGGTGGCAGTGTACCGATTTAAGTTGTAGGTTGGTGCGATTAATGGCGACGATGGAGCCACTTGACATGAAATGTGCGGAAGCGCAGTGAGAAGAGCCGCTTTCAAGCTGCGTGCGATTGGCGCTGTGATTGCGCGCTATGATGAATTGCAGCCGCCGGAAAGGTTCTTACGCAGACATCTACGAAACGGCTTTACAAAAACTATAAATTTACGGCCAAAAATGTGGGTACAGAAAAGTAAACTCCAGATTTTGGGTTTTCTGTCGGATTTATTTCACTGCTTTGACCGTACTAACTAGTAACATTTTTAGGAAACTTAGCCTAAGCGTAATGTTTCATGTAGCTTAAACTAATCTTATAATAAGAAAGCACTCTCACCCAACACCAGACTTAAGGTCTATCGTCGTAAATAGGTGAGCTTTCCCCCGAATTGATAAAATTACCCCCACGTTGGGAATAGGGTACGAATCCTCAATTGTTTTTTGTTCAATTTTCGAAAATCTATTACAAGTATCTTTTTCTTGACCCCATTGTCATCAAAACCTTTTTATCAACGACCCATATGGGGTTGTTGTACGACGACCTCGAAGGCCGTATTATATCATTTCCGAGGAGATTCTTAATCTCGGATTTGACAAAATCTGCGACACCCAAAGGGTATGGGTAAAATGTTGCATAACTGGGTTCGTTATCCCTGGTGCGAATTGTAGCGACAAAATTCGTGTTGTACGGCAGTTTCTCGTTCGGGTCGGCAAAGACTCCAGAGACGCGCTTTTTCATATTGGAAAAAGTTTCTTTCACGCTCACCGGGACCGACTCGGTTTGTAGTTGAAGATGGCTGACATCTTCGCCTTTTATGAAATGCATTTTCTCTATTCCAGAATTATATTCGATAACACCCTTCTTTAAGTTAACGTTGGCATGGACCCTATTCAATAGGTCGAGACCTACAATGATGTCAAACATTACTAGGTTCGGCAAAATGAAAAATTCTGCTATTTCCTCGAATAGCTGCACTTTGCACTTGTTTAATACGTCAGTACACCCATGTATGGATTTTACCAAAAATCTCTTGTCGACAGGCTTGAACCCTTTTAAACCCGCTAGAGGCCTGATGTAGTTCTTGGAAGCCCCTGTGTCAACAAGAAGTTTTATCTCCTGCCCGCCTAGTGTTTTCGAGATCCAGGGCAGGAGGGACCTTCCCCTAAAAAATTGACCTCTTCTATTTCAAGGTCTTCTACAGTCGATTCCGCTAATTCTTCATATGATGACTCTGAGTTCGGTTCAACTCGGGATTCTGCTGGTCCAAATGATTTACCCTTTGCAATTTTGGACACGTACGACGGTCCGAAGATGCCTGTCGCTTTTGCAACTGGCCGTTTCCGGAATTTGTGAAGTTTGTGGGTTGTCTCAAGCGAGACGTAGAGGGGTCGACTTCCATTGGTTCCTGCCGAGTCTGCGACTCTCGATTACCTCCTTGTCGATATTGGCTATTAGGATTAGCCTGCCGGAAATTACCGCTACCATATCCTTGCCGGAATTGACTATTAGGTTGGTTGTCATTCCTTCCTATACTGCCGAATACGTCCTATTGTAGTTGTTATGATTACCGCTGCCGTCCCTGTTGCTTTTTGACCGCCATCAGCTTTCCTTGTTGAATCAGTTGCCCCATTCGCAAAGCTCGCGGCGAATATGTAGCGCTCGTGGTTCGCGTCCACTTCTTGAGCGAGTGCCAGCGCGGATGGGAGGTCATCGGGTTGTGACGCGAAGAAAATGTCACATAAGGGCTTCTTGAGCCCAGAAATAAAGACTCTAAGGGCGTTGGCCCTGTATTTCTCATTTATTGCGTCTGCAATATTTTCCTCGTAGGACTTTTTTGTCTTATTTGCAAGCGAAGATATCTTCTTCTCCACTTCATCATAAAATTCTAACAGCGTTGACAGCTCTTGCTACATCAGGTAGATCGGGCGTTTGTTGAAATACATATGTGAAATCTAAGCGGGCTACAATAACCTCGAAATTTAAAACTGTACTGAAGGAGGAGAGTACAGCATCGGCGGCACCACGAATTTTGAATTTGGTTGGAACTGCCATTATAACCCCTGAATACTTTGTACGCGTTATGCGCGGCTTCACGCCAGGACACATAAGACTCAGGTTGCCCTGAGAATTCTGTTAATGATTTTATGACGTCAAGTGACTCTTCGCATACCCTGCTCGGGACGATCTTAATTTTTTCATATTTTGCCACCACTGGTATCTTGGACAGACTAGTAACCTGATCCTGTAGCCCTTTCAGTTTTTCTTCGAACTCCTTTCTTTGTATTCCCAGGGCGGCAGTAACGGCTGCGTTTACTACTTGTGTCAGTTGTTCTTTTTTCATTTTGCTATGATTAACACACCCTCTAAAATGTATGCGCCAAATATTTTTTATTTAAATTTTATTAAATATTTTCTTTTTTTTAATATTTTTTATCTTAACAAGTCACCCAACTTACATGAATCTCATCGTTTTTATTAAGTATTTTTTGAAAACTTAAAACATTTTAAACTTTTAAATTAAGTATTTTTTGAAAACTTTTACATTAAAACTTTTTAAAACTTTTAAATTAAGTATTTCTTGAAAACTTTTTAAATTAAAACTCTTTAGTATTTTTTGAAAACTTTTATCTTGTGACTTATGCTGCACTAGCCCCAGGTTGGGCGCCAATTAATAAGATGG
The DNA here is from genome assembly GCA_963668005.1 of Melieria crassipennis. NCBI lineage: Eukaryota > Metazoa > Arthropoda > Insecta > Diptera > Ulidiidae > Melieria > Melieria crassipennis. The sequence goes on along the minus strand of OY764963.1, from coordinate 42,101,998 downwards.
TGCTGGTATTTGGTTGATATTTACTTTATTGCGGCGAGCAATTAGGCTGCGCCTTTCTTAAGTGAGTTCCGACTTAAAACTAAATTAAGAGCTAAGCCGGAGTCCAGAAAGAGCCGCCGTCACCGTCGCCTACGTGACTGCGCAGTAGGTGTCCCGTTGCAGTTCATATCCACTGCTGTTGGTTAGCGGATACACTGCAGACGCCACGTTAGCAGTTTTGCAGTTTTCGGCTTTGAGCGCTACCCAGCGTGAGAATCTGCTGACTCAGGCCACGCGCGAGCCAAGTGCAACTCCGCACCTTGTTTACGTCAACTTACATTAACCACCCGCAGCTTACTCTAACCCAAAAATTGTATCACCTCCGATACAAAACGCAATTCCAAGCCGGTGCTATTGTTAAACTATACCCATTAGCCGATGAGAATTTCGGACTCGCGTGGGAAGCCCTAAGATCCCGCTATGAAAACAAACGCATCTCGTTGACAACCAAATTCGATCCCTATCTAATCTGCGTAAATTGTCTTGCTACATCTCACCTAAATAAGGACTGTACAAGCAATTTCACATGCGTATATTGCCAGAAAAAGCACCACTCCTTGCTTCATCTCCCCAAAGGCAATGCGCAACCCACTCACTACCCCAATCGATAACCTTCGACCTCTTCTCTGGTCTCAACGGTTCTCCAACAACCGAGCAACAACTCAACCACTCATTCCCCCCTTTCCGATGCGCAACCCAGCCCATCTTCAAGGCAAAGTAAGCCCCCAGTACCAGCTCGTCATTCAAATAATGGCACCCACTCCCATTAAGCACTTAGGAAAGTTGTTCGAGCTCTTTTTGGCGTGAATGCCGCCGTCAACCCCAGAGGGTTTCCACCCACGGAAGTAATGGTTAATCACTCGAAACCCATTCCTGCACACTCCAACTCAAACCCAGAACGGCAAACCCGCTTCATTGCGAAACGTCTCGCCACCGCAAGATGGCTTTCGCTGCTAATGAGACCGCGAAAAAGGGTTCTACAAAAGCGTTGGCTTGACGCCACGCGTTCAATATGCACTGAAACTGATGGAAACTGCTGCCCCCTCACATTTCCTCATTGCACCCCCCCCCCATACCATAACCCTCGAGCGCGCCCATCCTGGGCCCGAGTCAGACGCCATTCCCGCGCGACCTGCCCCAAGCGCCTTCACTCCTCCGAAGTTAACTCAAGCAAACCCTATCGCTTAAAAACTGCTCACATTACACACCAACGATGTCAACATTATCATTTCCCACAACTGACATGTCTTTTGCAGATCCAGCGCTTACGACCACCGTAGCAGTTGCCCCCCAGACTGCCCCGCACGTACGCACAGAGCATCACCAGCAAAGAGGCCCTCAGCGCACCCCCAGCACCCCCGTCAGCCCATCCTACAGCCAGGCAGTCACTCATCACTGCCAAATCATCACCAGCCAGCCGTAAGCCGTAACCCTGGACGAAACCTCGGCACCCCAATATAATTGCAATCTGCAATGGCGGCCGCGATGTCCAGATGAGTGCTGTATTTAGTGATACGTCGATCCCATCACTAATCCTAATCTTTCCTTCTCCTTTTGTACTTATGTTCCCCCTATTTTCTGCTCCCCGGCTTCGGCCGTTTGTATAGTTTAATGTATTGCAACAATGAGGCACTCTGTGCTGTGCATGAATGCTTTTCCAAGCATACTTTTAGACATGCACTTTGGAGTACGGCCGGTTGGCTATAATTCCGATATGGCAAGGATAGTTCGCGAAGGTGATGGGCTGTGCTAGAACAATAGAGAGTACAACTAGAATGTGCAAGAAACATCGGCGCGATAAGAAAACAAGTATAAAAAGCAGCAGTGGCAGCGCAGAGGAGGGAGTCTTGGTTGAATAAGCAAAGTAGTAACAAGTGTAGATACAAGCAAAGTGAAATCTGTAAATAAAGTGATTGTTGATTTTTGACTGCGTTTGCGCTGAATAAATGAAGTTGTTTTATTTTCAAGCACAATCCAAAACGAACTTAGAGAAGTCATTTTCGTAACAGTATACTGTATACTATTTGTCACTCGTCATTCGCATCTCGTCGAATAAAAGACCCCAAACCCGAACCACCGTGGTTTTATTTATCCGCTCCGCCGCAGACTAAACAGGTATAGTTTTCAATGGTATTTACTGTATGAAGCCAAAAACGGTGATATGTTGTGTAATTAACGCAGGAAATTAATGAAATCATACTTTAAAAAGCAAACAATTGAAAGGCAACTGGCGGCATTTTAGTTCGCACACTCATCAGAGTCTATACTAGTTTTGAAACTTCGCTCAAACGGCCAATCTGTCAAAAAATTTTGAACATGTGGTTGGTTATCTTTGCGAATTTAGATAATAAAAGTGAGAGAGCAGCCAAAGCAGCTGTTCGCTATTTGCCCGCTGAAATGAATTTGTCGTACAACTGATTTCCACTAAAAAGGATTAATAAATGCAATTTTCTGCACATTAATCAATTTCAAATTGTTAACTATTTCATTCGCATGCGATGCGACCTCTTGCATTTTTGTTGTTTTCTTGTGGTTTTGCAAAATTCTTTGGTAATTTTCCATACAAATTTAATTTTGCTCTCTCTATGAAAAAGTGGTGAATAAGTACACAGCTGTTTTTGTAGATACATTTCCGCGCCAAAAAATTATCTTTTAGACGTGGCAGCTCGCGGACTTCTGAAAATGCAAAATAATGAACATAGGTTTTTCATTTATATATGACCCGGAAGAAAGTTTTTACTACTTAGCAAGTTCCACAGCAAGTTATTAGCAATTTGCAAGCAAGAAATATTGTTCATTTTAGTTTATGTCGCTACAGTCGTGCATTATATACGAGCAAATTTTCATATAAATTTCCGTGTGACGATCCTGCTGAAATGCGAGGTGAAAAACAATCAGCTGTTAATTGTTCGCGATTTTGCCAGCATCACCGCCTTTGCCAAACAATATTATTTTATATGAAAAACTACCCCGGAACAAGGATTTATGTGCGTTTTTGATTCTAACTGAATATTTAAATGGTTTGCCATCATAAAATCATATTTGCAGTTGCTTTTGTTGACACTTTTCTGGCATTATTCTGCCGTCACTTTCTATGTAATTGTTGTACGGCCAATAAGAAGAAATCGTGGTGAACCTATATCAGCTGTTTCTTTGTTGTGAAAATTTCCGCGATTCGAAGTTGGACCACATATTTAACTTTCATGCTGAAATGTATTCAGAAGAATATTACATGTTATTTTGCACACCTACAGGAAAATACAAGAAGGTTTGTATCATTAAAGTTTGTTCGTGGCTTTTGATACTGCTGCATTTTTGCATTCTTCCGACGGAGTTTCTCATACATATTTTGTGCTGCCAATAAGTAAAAGCCATGGTGAGTAAATATCTGCTTATTTGTTTATTCGTCGTCAACCTGCTCGTTGCTCGGGGTAAATTAAAAATAGCTCAAATTTATAACAATGAAGTCTGATATTATATGAGTAAATATTGTTATATGTCAAAGAGTCCTTTTCCTAAACATCAGATATGTCCACATATTGTTTGATTCTATGACTGAATCAATTTCAAGAGTTTTTTACCTATAAACTGCATCTCATGTGCAGAATCACAAATGGTTTTTTATTCAGTTCTTAGGTAAAAGATAATATTTGGCATGAGAACACCTCTTTTTCTTACAAAGAACATTCATCGGATGCAATATGAGTGCGAACATAACATGCGCAAGATTACAAATAAGACAACACCGCAAAACGCAATTCTGTGCGCAATAAATTTCTGAAATAAACACAATTTTTATGTACTTGTGCAAACAATAAATTTCTTCAAATAATCTACTAAAGCGAATAATAATCAAAAAGCATTTTGATACTTTAATTTTCTTGATTTAAATCTATTTTTGTGCTTGAATAATTTTGTGCTATAACAAAAAAACGTATAAAATCAGTTTCACCATGCAATTTTTCGGGCTGTAGGAAACAAAGTTGTATGTTCTTCTGACTTTTCAAGAACATACGACAAAAGCTTTCTCAGACAACGTTATCTGCGCAGTATCTTTCGTGGTGGGAAGCATGTTGTCGGCCCAGTCCTGATGTGACAACAAAAAGTCTTGATGTGACATTTCGATATGAGTGCTGCCAATTCATTTTACAGGAGTTTCAAGACTAGTATAGACTCTGCGCAAAGTGTGCGAAAGTGCTAAGCATACGGTTGTGTATGCGTTGTTGTTGTAGCACGGCGCGAAGTGGCGCTGCTATGTTATTGATATCATTATTATTACTGTGGGAATATTAATGAGTGCATATGTGGTATCACTACACTTTAAAGTCTCCAGTTTAACTAGGTACATACTTTGCATTCTGCCTTTATAGCGACCTGTCTTTCAACCAAAATAGTGATGTTCATCGTTTTAACTCAAATATCATTAAGGCAGGTTTCTACCTTGTGCGGCCGAGAAAACATGTTTTTTTTTTTTTCATTTTTGATGGGAAGGTTTTTAAGATAAACACTGGAAAATTTTTCCAGATGTAGGTATATGTTTATTGTATAAGTAAAAAAAGTTTCAAGATAAAATATGCAAAGGGGGGGAGGGGGCCATCGAGCAATGGCGGCAGGACTTCCTTACTCGCGGAAGTCCTGCCGCTGTTTGAGATGACTTGAAACACAAAAATGAATTTTTTTCTTATTCTGTATCCTTTTGTCTATGGCAGGAACTAGGATTTTAAAAAACAAATGAAAAATGAAGGATATATGCGATTTTGACTAAAAAACTCAATTTTTACCTACTTTTTTCAATACAAATTTCTATTTTTAATGAGAAAAAATTATTATTTCTTGAAGATCCTAGTTCGTGCCACAGCTAAGGCCTTGATAAATGACTGTTTAAAATTTCGTAGCTATTGCTCAACTCGTGTGGCCTAAATCACTTCCGCAAGGTCAAAAAATGTAGTTTTGAGAAAAACGCGTTCAAAGTTTTGCTTCAGCGGCTCGGCGCGCTCGACACCGCTACCTGTTTCGATAAATTGCTTCCGTAATTCGAAAGATTTCAACTTCAAATTTTGGGAGCGTATTCTACAATCATGTATTAATCCAAAAATGCATGAAAAAAAAAATCGATTTTTTTTACCGCACAAGGTAGAAACCCCCCTTAAGGCAGGTTTCTACCTTGTGCGGCCGAGAAAACATGTTTTTTTTTTTTCATTTTTGATGGGAAGGTTTTTACGATAAACACTGGAAACACTTTTTTCAGATGTAGGTATATGTTTATTGTACAAGTAAAAAAAGTTTCAAGATAAAATATTCAAAGGGGGGGAGGGGGCCATCGAGCAATGGCGGCAGGACTTCCTTACTCGCGGAAGTCCTGCCGCTGTTTGAGATGACTTGAAACACAAAAATGAAATTTTTTCTTATTCTGTATCCTTTTGTCTATGGCTGGAACTAGGATTTAAAAAAAAAAATGAAAAATGAAGGATAATTGCGATTTTGACTAAAAAACTCAAGTTTTACCTACTTTTTTCAATACAAATTTCTATTTTTAATGAGAAAAAATTATTATTTCTTGAAGATCCTAGTTCGTGCCATAGCTAAGACCTTGATAAATGACTGTTTAAAATTTCGTAGCTATTGCTCAACTCGAGTGGCCTAAATCACTTCCGCAAGGTCAAAAAATGTAGTTTTGAGAAAAACGCGTTCAAAGTTTTGCTTCAGCGGCTCGGCGCGCTCGACACCGCTACCTGTTTCGATAAATTGCTTCCGTAATTCGAAAGATTTCAACTTCAAATTTTGGGAGCGTATTCTACAATCATGTATTAATCCAAAAATGCATGAAAAAAAAAATCGATTTTTTTGACCGCACAAGGTAGAAACCCCCCTTAAGAAGCTTTTGCTGCCTCTAATGACAACAAGCTCTGCTGCACGTGTCTGGCAGATAGTAGGACGTTCTAGGCTGCAGATCCTTCCAGTAGAGGCCAGCCCCAGTTCAACTCTCGATTTTTGAGCAGTCGTGAGTGTAGATAGCCAAAGCAAGAACTATCTTTTGTCAGACCCACTTCCTGAGTGGGTATTTTGACACATAAGTCAAAACAGTTTCATAATTGAGTTACCAGGATGCAAAAACCATTGTGCATAAATTAATTGTGGCCAACGATGCTGTCGGAAGGGGCGTGAAACTCATCAGAGACTATAATGACGCCTTGTGATATACAAAACAAGTTTTGCTCCAAGCTGCCTACGCAAGGAGTACCTACTATACCGGCTGAATTAAAAATTCACATTTTCTCACAAAAATCTAATGATTTCTTCTTAACACTCAATTGCGATTGCAGTTATATTCAAAGTAGGGAGGTTAGAGGGGTTTCGACAATACATTTTGATTTTTGCTTTGTAGAAACCCAAAAGTTGACAACGTCACAAATCCGATCGTATGGGAGACGCCCTCTGGTGGTGAATTTTCTGAACCTTAATTAATTGTGTATTTTTTGTACTCAAGAATGTTGGTGATCGATGAATAAATCATTTAAATCGGTTCAGTAGTTTCCGAGATACGATGTTTTCTCGCATACTTAACTACTACATTTGCAAGTGGGGAGCCAATTGCATAGAAAATTGCAAGTTTTGTATGGCAGCCCCCTTAAGACTTGGAGTTAGCGGGTAGGTATGTTTGGAAGAAACATTGAGAAGTTGCTCTAAGAGCAACTTCTGACCAGCTGTGGAGCAATTTGTCGAATTTCCCACCTCTTTTGTGAACTTTGGCCTCGATGCGACGCCATTTAGCCCCACTCTAGCCCCAAAATATTTTGGCTCATGCACTTTTTCACCAAACCGCATAAAATGAGCGGTTGCGGAGCATCGTGAACCCATTATTAAGAATCTCCATACAACACTAAATCATGTCTAATGCACACCATACACTTCTACCAAAATACGATGACTTTCGGCAGCCTTTTGTCTTCATATTGAAGTAATGAAGAAGTACTCCCCGCAAAAACACTTTATTCGGTACAAAATTCGATATTTTCAGAGAAAAAAAAGTATTGATGCTTACGCTTCAGCTAAATAACACATACTGATTCTGAAACTATATGACAATAGCTTTCCAACACATATTTGGAAAGGTGAACTGTTCACAAAATCAAGTTACGCCATCTGTTAGAAAACCGCACGAATTAACCGGAACCCCTATTATTTTCTGAAATTTTAATTAAAACGTCTTAATGCCTGGTTTTTTTTACCAGCTTTCTTTCTGATTGAAGTTAATGCAAAAAAGGTAATTTTTTAAATATTAGCACGTTGGAATAGGTGCTGGAATGCTACTAATTCATTTATAAACCACTAATGTACTGTAAATAAATGCTGTAAAAATGTTGCTTCTTACAATAGTTATGTCCATTTCTTTATCACATTTAGTATGCAATTATAAGATTTTTCGTAATGGGCTTATTATCCTGCGAGAGCACTGCTCCTATGGCTTCATTTGACGCATCTGCTGTTAGAATACATTTTTTATTAAAATTTGGTTGTGTTAATTCTACTTGTTGAATTAATTCATTTTTTAGTTTATCTACTGCGTTTAATGCTTCTTCATCTAATTCAATTATGACTTTTTTTGATTGATTTTGCGATATGCTTCCGTTTTCTCCTGCTAAATATTTTGTTAACGGCTTCGTTATATGTGCATACTTGTGTACAGACTTCCTATAATAACCTGTCATTCCTAAGAAACTTCTTAGTTGTGTTAGTGTTTTTGGTACGGGGCAGGGGCGTAGCCAGAACTTGGTCATGGGGGGAAGGTTTTAAAAAAATTGTTTGCCAGTTTAGTATTACATGTTTTTTTTAAGTAAAGTGCACTTTCCAAATAAGGCATTTTGTTGTGGCTTATGTGACTTAATGCATTAAAAACTAAATTTTTTCCTGATTTTTAGTAAAAATTTCATGAAATTTGGTACACTGGAAGCAAAGTTATTGCATCTGAATTGAAGGTATGTTTGTCTCATTGTACAAAAATGTGCATCGAACAACGATCCAGTATTAACTATTGTTTTAAAAAAGTTTAAACTTTAACCGAAGCATTTAAATTGATGGACCAAGTTTATGGTGATGATTGTTTTTACCGTGGTGGAGTTCATAAGTGGTAAACGCGATTTAAAAACGATTGTCAGAACATAAATGATAACCAAAGTGTTAGCCAACTGAATCCGCGATCACCGTAGGTCAAAACTGGGCGGTAATTCATAAAAGATAAGCCAAAATCTTCATTGAAATTCTTGAAATTGTATTTAACCTTCGCTTTACTTATACCCACCCGGGCGATATTTTTAATATTCATGTTTAATATCTGCACAAATTTTAAGGTAATTTTCAATAACATGAAAAAATATTTTTTTGAAATTTTCTTCATGTTTAAACTTGAATTTTGTCATTTTTTATACAAATGTATCTGGGTGATCCCAGGCGCTTTCGCTGCCTTTTGATTGAAAGTCACGATAAATTTTTGTTTGCTTACTTCATTACTTCATTATGTGTTCAATAAACCCTCTGGAAAGAAATCTTCTAATATTTTCCATAGTCTCAAAATAAATCATTAAAGTTAAGCCATTTTCGAAATACGAACTATCGCCAGAGGAAGATACTAAATACTGAAGTATGAAAACAATTTATAAATTATTATATATTTATTGTGAGTTTTACTCAAAATAGCGGCGGAAGTGCCTGGGATCATCTTTAGTAAGGCGAAGGTTAAGCATCTCAATAGCATAAATTTATTGCATTTTAACTGAACATTTGGCTATCGAAGGATGCCATCCCATCTATTGACACTTGTTTTGACAGTTTTTTTGTTTTCACATGATCTGGCACCGTGCGAATTTCAGCTTTTCTAAGAATGCATTTGCCGATGAAAAAAAGCGTTTTGAGAACGTAGAAACCATCTAAAAGGCTTGTACCGACATCCTGAAGGACATTCCGGTCGACGAACTAAACTACTCTTTAGACTTGTTTTTAGAACATGCAAATCGCTGCATTAAGCCTAAACGTGACTATTGAAAACATTTTAAATAACGATTTTATTTAAAGATGAAAAGACCTTTTTGCTAATGTGGGAACGTACATACGATGCATAGTGATTGAAAATGTTGACAAATTATAGGCTATGGGGGGGTTATGCCACCCTAACCCCCCTGGCTCCGCCCCTGGTACAGGGTAATTTTTTATTGTTTCAATTTTCTTTTCATCTGTTTTAATGACATTATAGGCTATTTGGTAGCCTAGAAATTCTACATTTGACTTGAAAAATTCTGATTTCTCAAGTGATATTTTCATATGTGCATCTTGCAATGTATTTATTATTTTGATTAAATGTTCATAGTGCTCATCAGCGTTGCTAGAATAAACTATGATATCGTCTATATAGACATGACAAAATTTTCCCACGTATTGGCGAAGAATATTGTCCATAGCCCTTTGGAATATTGACGGTGCATTCTTTAAACCAACAGGCATGCGGACATATTCGTATTTGCCGTTATTTATTATTTATTTATTTTCAATATCTTCTGGTTTCATCAATATTTGAAGAAAACCCGATTCTAAATCGATTTATAGAAAAGACTTTTGCTTTTCCTAAAATTGAAAGTATTACATTGCAATCTGGGATAGGATATTTATCTGCTATAGTTTTTTCGTTCAATTTTTTGTAATCAATAACCATTCTCATTTTTTGTGTGCCATCTTCATTGGTACCTTTCTTGGGAACTACGCATATCGGCGAATTATAGGGACTTTTGCTTTCTCTTATACTATTTCCTTCTAACATTTTCTTTATTTCTTTATTAACAAATTAGTTAGCTGATAGTGGGTAAGGATATTACTTGCTTACTTACTTAACTGGCCATAACAACCCGTTATCGGGTTACGGCCTGCCGCAAAACTTCTCTCCAGGCGCCTCTGCTTCGCGCGCGCCATCTCCAGTTGGTCACACCAAGAGATACCAGGGCCTCTTGCACTTGGTCCTTCCACCGGAGACACGGCCTCCCTCTTCGCCGTCGACCTCCCATCGCATCGCATCGAACACCTTTTTCGCCGGAGCTTCGTCGTCCATGCGGCAGACACGACCGAGCCAGCGCAGCCGCTGGATGTTAATTCGCTGCGCTACGTCCATGTCCTTATACAGCTCATACAGCTCCTTATTGGTTCGTATGCGATAGTCGTCACCAACACGAACAGGGCCGAAGATTTTGCGAAGTACCTTCCTCTCGAACACTCCAAGATGAGCGTCCTAGAGAGTGCAAGTTTTGTCGGTCGAGAGAGGTCTCTACTTCTCAATTGCCTACCGAGACCGTAGTAGCACCTGTTGGCAAGAGTAATCCTTCGCTTTATCTCCAGACTGACATCATTGCTGCTGGTAAGGATATTGCTTACTCCAAATGGGACTGTCTGTAATCGTTCTAATTTCCGCGTTTATATCCGTTCTGAAGGGTAGAGACGTATCTATCTTTTCATGTTCATTTAAAATTATATTTTTTATTTTTTCTATTTTATCCTCATCATCATACTTTAAGTTATTTATTTGTCCTAATTCACTTTCGTCGAGTGTATTAAATGTTTCCTTATGATTATTAGTTAAGAGTGTATTATCTTCAAAATTCAATTGTATTTTTGCTTTGCTTAGTAAATTCATTCCTATTAACATATCACTTTGTATATTTTAAATTTCATAAAATCGTGTTAAATGATTAAAAATATGTGCATTATAACAATGGGTAATCGTTGTATAGCCATTTATCGTTTTTACGCGTTTTGCAATTTCTAATTGCTGCCTATTAGGTAAAATGTTTGGTTTACAGTAGCAATTTGTTGCTCCTGTATCTATCAAAACTTTTAATTTTCTGTTTGTTCCCCGTGATTGTCTGAATATGTAAGATAGGGGGTTGCTTCGTCTAAAAAAGCATTCTCCTGTATATTATTAATTCTTTGTTGCTTCAGTTGGGGTTGATGACTATTAACTGATTCGAAACTTCTTTTTGGCATTCGCTCTTGTGTATTATTATTTGATTGGGGGGATGGTCTAAAGGTATTCTGTCTAGGTTGAGGGTTAGATTGTTGTCTAAATTGGGCTGAACTATCTACCTCCATCCGCAGTGGCTTAGATTGATGTTGCCATCCAAAATTTCTATAATTGTTGTTTTGCTGAATGGGACGTTGATTAAAACGTAAATTATTTGAATGTTGATTATAATTAGTTTGCCTAGGGATATCCCCGTTATTGTAATTAAATTTCTATTATTATTCACTTGTCTTCTAACTTGACTGAATTCATTGGCAAATTGGATTCTGATTTGGTTAGACTCCATTTCCTGTGCTTTAGCTAGCGCGTTTGGCAGATCTTTTGGGTTAAGGGACATTAAAATATTGTTCAAAGGATGATTTAATCCTGTTATAAAAACCCTAAGTGCATCTGAACGATGTCTTTTTTTATATTTTTGAGTTATTTCCGAGTTATTTATTTATTATTATTTATTATCGTCTTATTAATCATTAATGTCAATTGTGAATTCACTTGGTTGTAATAATCCACTAAGTTCAAATTTGTTTGTCTAATTAAATTCAATTCCTGTTCTAATATACATATGCAGAGGACGTTTATCTGCGTAGGCAAAGTCTAGACGGCTGATGATCGCGTCAAAATTAAGGACTGTGCCATGATTTGTTAAAGTATCATTGGCTTCTTGTGTAATCTTATTTCTCAGGATAGTTAAAGCAGCAAAATATTTCCTACTGCCTTGAGCGTATAATGACATTGTATTCCTAGCTGCTTCTCTCCTGCTTACATATCCCTGTCCATTAAATTCTGGTAAGGATTTTATAATATCTAAAGTCTCATTACATTGAATTGTTCCTGTAATAGTTTGTGTTTCAAATTCTGTAACATCATGCGTAGCCGTCAAATTTCTTAGTTGTCTTTTTAACTGTTCTAATTCAGTTCTTAAATCGTGTGTCTGCATTGAAATAAGTTGGTCAATTCATCACTATCTGTTGTAGTCATTTTGTAACTTTGCAATTTTATTTTGTCACTTTACAATTTTATTCACTTCTTAAAATTAAGATTAAGTTTTACTTTTGAAGTTTAAGTTTAATTTACTTATTTAGGTTTAACACGTTCGCGGACGTGAATGCTATAGCAGTCATTTTCATAGTGATGCAAAATGACGTGAATGCTATAGCATTCAAATTTTAAAGCCAATTTGTATTCATTTATATTTTTATAAACTTAAATTTTTGTAATGCATATACATTTCCAAGTAATTAGCAACTGATTCATTAAGTAGTTTCATATTATTTTATTTTTTCGGTGTATTTACAAATTTGCTTAACACGTTCGCGGACGTGAATGCTATAGCAGTCATTTTCATAGTGATGCAAAATGACGTGAATGCTATAGCATTCAAATTTTAAAGCCAATTTTTATTCATTTCTATTTTTATAAACTTTAATTTTTGTAATGAATATACATTTCAAAGTAATTTGCAACTGATTCATCAAGTAGTTTCATATTATTTTATTTTTTTTCGGTGTACAGTGAAATTCTTCATAACTGGACACTCACCATCGCAGTGGTTTTGTCCGGTTAAGGGAGATGTCCGCTTATGGGGGAGGGGGGGTGCACAACAAATTAGTTAAAATTGTATCCAAGTGTTTCTCGTTTATTTATTTAATATTTTGGTCGAATTTCTGAATATTGAATATTTTATTAATATTTATTACATGTATAGGTAAAGTACACACATTGTACAAGTGTTCACATTTTAGTACTACTTTGGTTGAAACAATTTTGTAATGCTTGATTGCGGGGTTTTTGGGGTTCAAACCGCCCCCCCAAACACAAAAAATGCTAGTACAAAATATGGTTTCGAGTGGTATTCGGCTCAAAAGTTGTACGCAAACTCTCCACTCCAAAATAAAATCATTTGTGCGCCACTGGCCTAAACACTGATTGATTTAATTTCAAATATTCATTTTCAAATAAGAGAGAGATTTGTAGGTATTATAGGGTAGTACAGATTCTTAAAAACTGGTTGGGCATATTTCTGAATTTTGTCCGTTTATGAGAGATTTTTTAATCAAAATGGTTTGAAGTATAGTGTCCGCGTCCAGTTATTATATATATACGAAGAGAGAACTACTGTTGAATAAATAAAGTTATAAAAATATAATAAACCTCTTCTTCTCATGTTTTCTATGAATGACTGCTATAGCATTCACGTCACTCTAGTTGAAAAATTTGATCTATATCGTCGTGAATGCTATAGCATTCAGTGTGTATAACGGTTAAAATATGATAATCTGACAACTCTAACAATATATGTGTAATCAGATTTCAGATAGTGCTTATAGTTTCCACAAAACTAGCCTGTCTATTTTTGCAGCTCACTGAAATTTTTACTGTCCGCGAACGTGTTAAGTTTATTAAGTTTACTTTTCTCCTTTTGTTTGTAGGATACTTGATTGTTGTGACATCCGGTAGATCTCCTTTATCCTTCGGAGGTCCTTATTGTCCAGATATCTAGGCTAACTTGATTGATGAGTCTCGAACTAATGTTGGATATCCTCTTCAATTTAAGTTGGTTGATTGTTGAATTTTGTTGGGCACAGAAAAAAGTTAACACTTATTGCTTTATTTCTCCATATTTAATTCCAAGGATACTTTTTATCGCAATATTAACACTTTGATCTTAAGTTCTGAAGTTCTTTTCCGATCAATAATTAACTTTAATACTGTTGTCCCTGCTCGGGCGCCAATTAAAACAGTGTGGTTAAGGTTCTCGTGCTATGCACGTTGTTTTATTCAATTATATCAGTTGGTGCTATGCACTCTGAAGGCTTGATTACACGTAACGAGTACAGTGACGAGACATCAAAATGGTACTAGACCGAGAGAATTTGGATGGCGAGCAAAAGCGACGAGTTGTTCAAACGTATTTTGACACGTGGCGATTTAGTTCGGTTTTACAATGCACAAAATGAACTAAGCAACTCGCGCAATTAAACTCAACCGGACGAGCGATTCCACATGTGACGAGCGATTCCGCATGTGACGAGCGATTCCGCGAATCGCTGCGAAAAAGAGAAAAATATAACGGTAAAGTAGTACTCGGCCTAGTAAACAAAATGTGATTCTAGTAACTCTCTCGCCACTCTACTCGGTCACTGACTCAATCAACAACTCGCTTTACTGTTTAGACGAAACGAGTACTCGTTCGAGTTGCTGTCTCGTCACTCTACTCGTTACGTGTAATCAAGCCTTGAGTTCTGCTTAAGACTAAACTTATTCTACTGTGCTACGGCCCAGCGGAGCTTTACTGCCAGATGGCTGGCCGTAGCTGTTGTTGTTATTTTTGTCTCCCGTTACTGCTGCCCGCTGGCATTCCCGTCCGCGCACGACGCGGTTTCGTGTTCCGTCTTTTGCTGCCCAAGCGAGATTGTCTTATGTGGGACCGGAGGCAACAAACGTTTCTCAGCTTGGCCAGCTTTTTTCAAAGTGCCTTAACTTGCAAGCGGATTCCTTAACTTGTTATGATGTTCTGATTATGCAAAAAATTGTTTTTTGTTTATTTTACCTCAATGGAAAAGTAAAACGGATAATAAAAAGTTGTAGGTGGATTACACCCATAGTTAGTAATGGAGTTAGTGTAATAGACGATAGTAATGGAAGGGTTAAATATTCCGACGGATACGGAAGTGGTTTGAAATTCTTGGCACTAAGCTGGTGTTCCAGATGATGAGTGACGCCATTTTTAGTTATAACAGCGCTGCCACCTCTTGCACAATTGTTGGGTTCAATTGTCTGGTATAGGGTGAATTGTTAAGTGTCATATATGAGTGCAATGTAAAGTGTGTTTCTGCTATTAAACATACGTCAATTCTATCGTTGTCTAGCAGATATTGTAACTCTGCTTTATATTTAGCTAAGCCATTCGCGTTCCAGCCGCCGTGGCTCAGTTGGTTAGTGCGTTGGACCGCGAGTCGCAGGCAGCAACCTCAGGTTCAAATACTGCCTGTAATAACACCTAAAAAAATAACGGGAAAACTCGTTTTCTCTTTCGGTGGCTGTCCTCTCAGCTGGAAATGGCAAACCTCTGAGAGTAAAAATTGCTTATGAAAAAGCTCCCAACCTGCCGTTCGGAACCGGTATTAAACTGTAGGTCCCTTCAACCCGCGTACAAATTCACACGCACAACACGGGTAGTTGCGGGAAGCTAGGCCTTAGTCTCGCGTTAGCGGGCTGTCGTGCCAGTCAATTATTATTAATTATTCGCGTTCCATAAAAGAGTTTTTAAGCATTTATTCGAAGTCGAAAAATTGCATGTTATTCTCTAGAGCATTTTAACGCTATTCGATAGATTTGAATATTTTCTCTTGTTCATTTAGCTGGCTCAGAATAGCTGAAAATGCGCCAGAATTTTGAACTAATTTTTGTTGGGGCTGCACTCCGACTATACTGAGATGGATCTACACGGCGATTGTAAGTCCCATGATAACGTGTTCAGCTGTCTGGGTAAGCAAGACCAGCCAGGCGACCACTATCAAGGCGCTTAGTAAGATACAAAGACTGGCATGCGTATGCATAACAGGGGCCATGAGAACGTGTCCAACAGCAACCTTGGAGGTTCTTCTTGAACTCACACCTCTTCACTTACATATGCAGACCCAGGCGAAGAGGGCTCTCCTACGGATGACTGATGTTAATATCGGGGCTGAGGGATTCCTGAGTCGTAAGAGGATTGATACTCTCACGCATCAGCATCCCGAAATCGCAATACCGAGGGACACACAAAGTTTTTCTCGGATACTGGACTCACTGATAGTCTTTGAGGTCCAAGAAGGGGGCACAATAGATCTACTAGGTCGCAGTGCATTATCCCCATCAATAATAATAATAATAATAACTACATAGTACATAGTTTTTTTGGTTTGATTCTTGCGGTACTTTCTGAAAATAGCATCAGAAGTGGGAACATTTGTTCACTTGGTTAGTGCAGTGTGAGCAGCGTTTTACAATAATCAATTTTGAAGTGTTAAAAACTTTATTAAAAAATCACCAAATTTAAAATTGAAAAAATTGATATTGAACATATAGGTATTTAACTTCATTTTAATTTATGAGATATATTTCAATTGAAGTGTACTTAAAAACAAAAATATAAAATTACAACTACTATATTCTGTGTTTTTCGTCGGACTCCTAGAATTTCACTTAAAGTTTTAGTTTTGTTCCCCCTCGTTGCCCCCATTGATCTTTTTTTTCTTAATACTAACGGTACGATTACACCATGCGTGCAACCCACGAATAATTCGTCCCAAAAATTCGTATAAAATATACCCAAAATATGAAGAAGTAAATATGTGTGTTAGAACATATTATACGATGCCTTTAACTTCTCGAATTTTTATGCGTGAAGAATTTTTTGTTCGTGCACGAATGTGGGGAATAAAATTTTGAAAAATATTTCACGAATTTCATTTGTGTACATTCGTCCATTTATTATATGGATTTGAAAATTCGTGTGCGTCTCGAATTAAAAAAAATTTGTGCAATTGCGAACGCATTTCTTGATGGTTAAAAATACCACCGGTATCGGTAAGTGAATTGAACTTTTGAAGTAAAACCCTTTTACAATAAAATTTTCACGCAGAATACGAAACAACGACATTGCAGTCGCAGGACAAAGAAAATGCTTGCATCATTGCTGGGGCTATTTTACTTCTTCTTGACGCAAATGAGGGGAAAAGGCGCCCACGTTCAACATGGGTTTCAACAAGGAGTCTGTGAAAACTGTCGGTCGGTGATCAAATGGAGCACCGGCTATTTTCTAGTTTCCATAGAATGGACAATGCTCTTGTACTGCTCATTGAGATGTGTGGGCGAAGCTACGTGCTTTATTAGATGCCCTTTTCCCCTTGCCCCTTTTCCGCTATCGAAAATCATGACCCAATAGTCAGTTCGATCTGAGTGTCATTGATGTCCGACTTATAGTTCCGAAGTTATATACAAAATTTGGATCGTTAGAGAATGTCCCGTCCATTATTAAACGCCCATGAAATATTTCCAGTGGAACAATATGGGGACGCTGCACGAAATTGCAATGCTGTATGACTCATAATTTCGATTTTACTCTATAGTAGAAAGGGTTGTATAGCTACCGCCACATCCTCTTACCAACACAAATCAAAACAAAAATGAAACCCTATTCAATGGGAAATTTTTTTACCACCGAAACGCATACATAATTATCGACTGAGTCGCGCTCGTCGTACAACTGAAAATACATTCGGTATCAAGTCAGCGACGTTTCGTGTACTTCGATCACCAATTCATCTGGATGCGGTAAAAACACGAACAAAAACGAAAAAAAAAACATTGGAACGGAACGGGTGTTTATAATAACAGTGATATCATTGCGGGCGAGTGGCGAAGAGAGCCGGCCTCAAGTAACTTGTTGTCTTTGGAAGCAAATCGTGGAAATATTTCCCAAAACGCCAAGCAAATTCGTCAAGAATTCGAGGAATATTTCATGAATGAGGGAGCGACACCGTGGCAGTGGGATCAAATAAAATATTGAATTACACTAGATTTTGGGTTGAGGTTTTTGGCTTTCTGATGGGCTCTCTGATCTCTGATGGGCTTTACTAGTTTATTGCAATGTATTTTAAGCCGCTGAACTCAAATCAGAGGTCCAAGTTTAAAATTTAGCTTGAATTTTTAACGTAAAAATGAAAAAAGTATATATCAGCAGTCAGGGGCGTAGCCAGAACTTGGTCATGGGGGGGTTTTAAAATTTTGTTTTGTCAGTTTACTAATACGTGCAAAGTGCACTTTCCAAATGTGGTGGCTTACGTGACTTAATGCATTGGAAACTAAATTTTTCCGATTTTTAGTAAAAATTTCATGAAATTTGGTGCACTGGAAGCGAAGTTATTGCATCTGAAGTGAAAGTATGTTTGTGTCATCCTACAAAAATGAGCATCGAACAAAGATCCAATATAAACTTTTGTTTTAAAAATGTTTAAACTTTAACCCAAGCATTTGATGAACCAAGTTTATGGTGATGATTGTTTATACCGTGGTGGAGTTCATAAGTGGTAAACGCGATTTAAAAACGATTGTTTGGACATAAATGATGACCAACTGAAATTCGCGATCACCGTAGATCAAAACTGGGCGTTAATTCAAAAAAGATTAGCCAAAATCTTCATTGAAATTCTTGAAATTGGATTTAACCTTCGCTTTACTTATACCCACCCGGGTGATCTTTTTAATATTCATGTTTAATATCTGCACAAATTTGAAGGTAATTTTCAATAACATGAAACAATTTTTTTTTTATAAATTTTGTTCATGTTTCTCATTATGTGCTCAATGAACCCTCTGGAAAGAAATCTTCTAATATTTTCCATAGTAAAAAAATAAATCATTAAAGTTAGGCCTTTTTTCGAAAAACGAACTATCGCCAGAGAAAGATACTAAATACTGAAAAAAAAAGTTATATTTGTCATCCGAGTGAACGACATTGGTAAACGACGTATACAAAAATCTTTGGCATCTCAATAGCATAAATTTATCGCATTTTAACTGAACATTTGGCTATCGAAGGATGCCATCTCATCTATCGACACTTGTTTTGACTGTTTTTTTGTTTACTAAAAGCCAAGTTTTAACCATCAACCACTCCTCGTTTTCACCTGATGCGGCACCGCGCGACTTTTACCATTTCAAAAAATGCATATGCCGATGAAAAAAAGCGTTTTGAGAACGTAGAAACCATTCAAAAGGCGTCCTGAAGGACATTCCGGTCGACGAACGAAACTACTCTTTAGACATGTTTTTAGATCATGCAAATCGCTGTATTGAGCCTAAACGGGACTATTAAAAAACAAATTAGTTTCGCCCAAAAAATTGTGTGTTATTATTCTTTTAAATGTTTAAAAATTAAAAGATTTTTTTGCTGATGTGGGAACGTATTTACGATACATAATGATTGAGAATGTTGACAAATTATAGGCTATGGGGGGGGGCTTGTGACACCCTAAACCCCCCTTGGCTACGCCCCTGTCAGCAGTCCTGATCCTCAATTTTGGACTTGAAAAAAGTCAAGCAAATTATTTTAAAACTTCACAATGATATAAAATTCGTTCTCGAATGCCTTGAACGAATTGAAAATTTTATTCGTGCACATTATGCGTGCACGAATTTTTGAAACTATAGTAGAAGTGATTATATGTATGACACGAAGTGGGCGATTATACGGTGCGTACAATGTACGAATTTTTATTCAAGACGAATACGCACGCACTTAAAATTCGTCAACTTTCGTACACGTTCGTCATTATATTACACAGTGCACGAATGAAATTTGTTCAATATAACGAAAAATTCGTGCATTGCACGCATCGTGTAATCGTACCTTTAGAAGTTGTTTGCCAGTGGTACGCTTCTAAACCAATTATCAGCAGTAATATTCCGTTTTGATCGTGCGACGGGTTCAACCAGTTGTAAAACAACGTCTTCTCCTGAGTTGCTAACCTGTTATGGACCATTCGGCTGCTTTCCAACGTATACTTCCAAATTGCAAGTAAATGCCGTTGTTGCGTCTGTCAGAGCCCAAACTTTTAATCCATATTTTGCATGCTTACTGGGTATATATTGCCTGAACTGACAACGGCCTCCGAAAGCCAGCAATTGTTCATCTACGTTGAGGTATTCACTAGCTGAATACAATTTTTGAAAATTAGTTACTGGTACTGGTTGGTAACTGCAACAATTCTCGTATTGGGGCCAGTTTGTCAACTTTCTTTCGAATTTCCATATCTAAAATATTATCGAATATTTCGCAATCGCAATAGGAATCGAAAGCGATTTTCTCTCATTGTTAAGTAGCAAGATTCAAGGCAATTGCCCATAGAGTTGTTCCGGAATTGATGCAAATTTTTCGTGACGATCTTATTATCAAATATAACAATCCCAAAAATGACCGAATTTCTATGGAATCGGTGCCGCTGGCATCATAATCTCTACCAAACTTTCCGCGAACTGTGTCAATATAAATGTTGGTGTATCGCACAATTTAGTTGATAATTGTATTAAAAAAGACTCAAAGTTTTGGCTTCTTTTGGCAATTGCCCATAGAGTTGTTCCAGAATTGATGCAAATTTTTCGTGACGATCTTATTATCAAATATAACACTCCCAAAAATGAGTGAATTTCTATGGAATCGGTGCCGCTGGCATCATAATCTCTACCAAAGTTTCCGCGAACTGTGTCAATATAAATGTTGGTGTATCGCACAATTTAGTTGATAATTGTATTAAAAAAGACTCAAAGTTTTGGCTAAATTTTTAGGTTCCCGGGCAGAGCTTAATGTTTCGCGATCTTATCCTAACATTTTTGGGACCGCATTTTGACATCCACTTTGTTGCATCTTTTCCAATGCAAAACATGTCACTTTACTCGCTTTGCTCGTCCAATTCCGATTTATCTGAGTCAACTTCTTCTTTAGAATATGAAACATGTTCGCTTTCAGAGATACAATCTTCCTCTTCAGTCACTGTCAAAAACGGATTCTTGATCGCTAGTAAATAGCTCCGCAATCCATTTTTCTAAAATATCCGGCTGACCTGTATGATCAATCTTTCGTTTTTTTTTCGTGTATTGGAGCCGGGGGGATTACTTTGAGGGGGACGAAATAGATTGGAAGAATAAAGAATTTTAAAATTATGCACAAAGTCTTACTATTTTTTACCCACAGTAGTATGTAAATAAATATTGCATGATTATTTTTATTGCAAAACGAAACCTTAAAATTTTTTTTTTTCAAACTCGTTGACCTCATTTTCATTATCAAAAAAATTGTGTATAAATTTACTGTGAGCATGAAAGATACAATACCTACATACTAATAAATCATTAAAAATAAACAAACATTTATAACATAACAATTCACATTGAACACATTCGAATTTTTCCGTTTACCGAAATATCTACATAAATGCTTGCCCAGAAAAATAAATGTTTACGTTCCTACAAGCATGTAATTTTGCGCAAGAGCATCTCCATGAAAAGTCGAACTGTGGCGCAGTCGCCTCCAGTAATAGTACACTTCGCATCATGAACTATTTTTTCTAAGTACTGAAGTCGCTGCTCCATAATGGCAGGTGATCGGCGTGTGGCACAGCCATATGCGACTTAACGTAAAACTTAATTTTCGACATATATTTTCTATGGGATTTAGCATGGGTGAATAGGAACCCAGACGCAGCACTTCCGAAAGACGGCTGTTTCCATCGAACTATGGCATGGTGAATTGTCGCACACCATTTCCCATTTTCCTGCCATTTATTTATTAGGCCTTGCACCCATTGGGCGCAGGCTGCAGATGTCAATGAGCCCCTGCAACGCTCCAAAAGCAGCACACCTCCTGTGGCCCACCCTGTTCCGTACGTAGTTAAAAAATTTGGCAAAGTGCATTTTTCCAAAAACATTTTTTAAACATTAAAGGTAGTTTCTGAAATTGAATTACGTTTTCCGGAATTGAATTTATATTTTCTGAAATTGAATTTACGCTTTCTAAAATAGAATTTACGGTTTCTGAAATTCAATTTACGGTTTCTGAAATTGCTTCTACGGTTTCTGAAATTGAATTTATATTTCTGAAATTGAATTTACGGTTTCTGAAATTGCTTTTACGGTTTCTGAAATAGTTTTACGGTTTCTAAAATGGGTTTTTACGCTTTCTGAAATCGAACTTGAAAAGGTGTAGTATTGCTGGTGTGAGTCATTTTTTGTGATCAAAGAAAATTTTATTTTTTTGTGTGCATTTTCGTAATACGTTTGTATAAAACTGACTAAAATAGATATATTATTGCCCAAAAGTTTCAAAAGAATCCTTGGGTATGCTTTTTATTGAATTAAATGAAGGTTCTGCTGCAGCTTCTTAAAAAAAACAGCCACTGCGTTCGAACTAGAGCATTTAACATCAAAAGCATACCTGATCTGAAGAACTGCGAATTAAAAAGGGCGGCAGTTGACCCTGTCGTATTCAACGCATTTAGCTTTGTGCTCTTTAGTATATTTTTCAATGATATTTGCACAATGAAGCAAAAAAATAAATATACATATTGATATGCTGTGTATTTAATGCAGAAAATTAATGAAAACATCCTTTAAAAAGCAAACAATTGAAAGGCAACTGGCGGCTTTTTAGTTTGCACACTCGTCCCTAATATCGGGAAAAGAGCGAAAATACTGCACGGCTGATGACTGCCAGCACACACAGACTGGTTACGTGAATTGCAAAAAACGCACAAAAATCGGCCAGTTTCCTATCACTTTATAACTGTGTAGTGGTAGTCGTAGCCACTCATGTCAACCATAATAAATTACCCTACACTTGAGCACAAATGTGCCAAAGTGTCAAATAGCACCGCGCGCACGACACAAGCGACACTCAAGCGGCTAAGCCAGCGGCGTGCCATCCGACACGACTGACCGCAGTGCAATGTCCCACATATGGAACATGCACTGATCGGCACTCTGTGTGATGTCACCTACCGCAGGGCAATAGCACTTGAGGAAAAGTGCTGAATCGACCAAAAGGGTCCCGTGACACTGATTGGTCACACTTCCGCGGCACTGGAAAATCGGGCGGAGCATTGGAAATGCTCAGCCGTATAACAGTTATGTTTTTAGTATATAAGACCGTATTTTTGGAGAATAAAATCAGCTTTATGACAAGAGGCAAACTGCTCGTTTACTTTCTTGGGAATTCTGCTCAACACATAGGCTCTTTAGCCATAACATAATTGGCGCGACCCGCCGCTTCAATAAGTCACCCCGAACGCTACTGACGTCAAACACCACACTCGTACGCTCACACTCTCTTTAAGACTAACCCTGTACACCACAGGGCGATCCTGCCGACCAAACCTGCAACAGACTAAGCCGCCGATTTCACCAACACCGATCCTGAACTGACCAACACTGGTCCCAACTGAAAAACATTTCCGACAACCAAACTTTGACGTCCACCAAATCAAACTGCTGCCACCATCCAATGTCAACCCAAGATGAAATAGACGCCATTTTCGCAAAGTGGGTCCGCGTCGCACAACAGCAAGAGGAGTACATCCCTGAGAGCATCACACCAACAGCGGAAGAACCACCGGCATACACACCAACCCCGAAATCTGCCGGGCCACGAGCAATCACAATAGAACAGTACAAGGCCAGGAACACGAAACACAACATCCAGGCAACAGAGATTTCGACAACAAAAAAGAACCGACGCCCAAGAGCTGGGAAAAAAGTAAAGGCTAGGACAGAGAAAGCAAGCCTATATAAATTGATTCCCGTGACGACCGACCGAGAGCTGAAACACAGTCTGATCAACAGATTAAAGCAACTAAATTAATGGGCAGCAAACAGAGCAGAGAAGAGGTTATTGTCTCGAACAATAACGCAGCAAGCGCTGGAACAACAACATCGGTGGACAACAGCAACCAAATATATATCTTAGGAGTAATTGTACTAATCTTAGTTTTTATCCAAATAAACACCTACTATAAGAACTATGTTAGAAAACACACAAAACCATTACATGTAACACAGGTATAAAAGAAAAATAAACAAAAACAAAAAAAAACAAAAATTATATATAGTAATAATACATAACTCAAAACTCAAACAACACCGAAACAAAAATAAGATAAGATGGACAGGAGAAACAGACAACACAAGAACGGAAAAATTTCGACAACAGAAAAGACAGTGTTAGAAATTAAGGAAATAGATGAACAGAAGAAGCTAGAATTTTTGACAAACCTATGGCAACTAATTGGTATGCCCAGAAAGCCAACGATAGAAGACGTTAGAAATCATACGACACTAGAAGAGGAAACAATACGCATGCTCAACATGTTTAATCTCCGATTCTAAATGGAGGACATTTTTGACGAACTAAATAGAATACTAACAAACTTGAGAAAAACACCGAACAGAAAATACACTCAGGAGACATTAACAACAAAACAACAAGCCGTATTCGCTTTAAAACAACGGTTTGAAGAACTAATAACTGAACACACAGATAACGACTACATAGCGGGCATAAAAATTGCCTTCAACAATACGTACGAAAACACCATACAAATACTTAAACAGAAACAAACTGATAACAATACAAAAGAACAACATCCGCCAATCACAATGGCAGTATTTAGTATCGAAACGGCTATGAAAGCCATCCCGAACTTCACAGGGAATTTCAAAGAGCTGGATACTTTCACTAAAATAGCAGAACTAATTAACAAAAAACTTGACACGAGTGGCAAAACAGAGCTTCTAGAATTCATATTCTACGCCAAGCTAAGCCTGACAGTTAGAACAGCACTTGGCAATAATATTCCAACTACACTTGAGGAATTAACAAAACTACTAAACGAACGATACAAGAGCACAACGACAGTGCCTCAAATTCAAAACCAACTATCCTGCCTGACCCAAAGAAACCTTGACATCAATACATACAAAAACAAAATACTAAACTTGATCGCAGAATTAAACAAATTACAAATTATCCAAGCCGGTTCCAACACAACCACCCTAGAGCGAAACGTCATCACAAAAATAAACGAACAATGTAGCTTAACAGTCTTCAAAAACGGATTAAACAGCGAATACAAACAAACAATTTTCGCAGCAATGCCAAAAACTTTTAACCAAGCAGTCGAATTGGCCTTAGAGCTTGAAAAAGACAACCAGCAAAACCAAACAAGAGTAATGTTTATCAACAGGAACAGCAACTCCAACGGCAACAACAGAAATTACTACAATAATCAGCAAAACCACAGAAACCCAAACAACTACAGAAAACAGGATAATTCCAACAGAAACAATTACCAAAATAGAAACGACAACCGAAACAGAAACAATTACCAAAACAGAAACGTAAGCCAAAACAATTTTCGCAATGCCAATAACCAGCAGCGAAACGGGTATGCGAACCACTCAAATCACTACCAACCGAACCGAAATCAAAACCAGAACGACAGAAACCAACACTACCAAAACAACAGAAACAATTCACGGCCATATATCAACAGCAATCGAAATGCTTACCAAAGTAATAACAATAATAACCGACAAGGTCGCCCAACTCGAATAAATTACATACAGGGAAACGAGGGCGACCCGGAGGAACAAAATTCGAATCCTCCGGGGGAGGAAGAACAAATAATAAACGAATATATTTAATAACAGACAACTTAACAAATTATGTCACATTCAAATGCAGTCAATTTTGCAAACCCAAGACATTTCTCATTGACACCGGAGCAGACGTATCAATTTGCAAAGTAAACGACGACGACACTTTTGACATTAATACTGAAAACAGATGCAAATTAACAGGAATATCACCTGCAGAAATCAATTCAATAGGAACATTTAAATTGACATTTCCCTTAAGAGACGCAAAAACCGAACTAACCTTCCAAATGGTCAATGACGATTTTCCAATTATCACAGATGGAATTTTAGGAAGAGATTTTCTACTCAAATGCATGTGCAAAGTAGATTACGAAACCCTCACTTTAACAATCATTATAAACGAAATTGAACACGTATTCCCCATTACAACAAAAACCCCACACAACAAAACACACACAATTCCACCCAGATGTGAAATCATAGTACCAATAAATTTAAGCCTAGAAGAAGACACCGTCATTTTAAATAAAGAACTCACAAACGGAGTATTCTTAGCCAACTCCATTGCACCAGCAAAAGGCTACTGCCACATCAAAATTATTAACACTACAAACAAAACAGTCACAATAAACGACATAGAACCACAAATAGAAAAACTGTCAAATTATACAATATTAAGAACACAACACAGAAATAAATGCACAAACAATAGCAGATTTGGAAAACTAATAGCCACGCTAAAGCTAGACACTATCGACCCACTGGTTAAACAAGAACTAATGGACATTTTTAAACGGTACCAATCAATATTTCATCTGGAAGGAGAAGAACTCACTACAAATAATTTTTATGAACAGCACCTAAATCTAGAAAACACAACACCAGTTTACATAAAGAATTACAGGCTACCACAAACACAACAAGAAGAGATAAAACAACAGGTACAGAAACTAATAGACAGTGACATAATAGAACCTTCGACAAGCCCCTATAATGCACCTTTGCTACTAGTACCGAAAAAGAGTGATGATAACACAAAGAAATGGCGACTAGTAGTAGACTACAGAAAACTCAATGACAAAATAATCAACGACAAATTTCCACTCACACGACTAGAAGACGTTCTAGACGTCCTAGGAAGAGCCAAATACTTTTCCACTCTAGACATGACTAGCTCTTTTCACCAAATCCCTCTAGCACCAAATTCAAGACCACCCACAGCATTTTCAACTCAAGATGGACACTACCAATTCAAAAGACTCCCTTTTGGACTTAAAATATCCGCCAATAGTTTCCAAAGAATGTTAACAATAGCTCTCAGCGGATTAAGCTCAGAAGCATTCTTATACGTTGACGACATTATTGTGTTTGGATGCTCACTGAAGCATCACAACGCAAACTAAATCAAAGTATTTGACCGCTTACAACAATACAACCTGAAGCTAAACGCAAGCAAATGCCACTTTCTTAGACCAGAAGTTATTTATTTAGGCCATTTAATCACCAACAAAGGCGTTAAGACAGATCCGACCAAATGCGAAGCAGTTATGAAATACCCCACGCCAAAAAACGCAGATGACGTAAGAAGATTCATTGCCTTCTGCAATTACTACAGACGTTTCATACCTGACTTTGCAAACATCGTCAAATGCTTAAACTCTCTCCTCAAGAAAGAGACACTTTTCATTTGGTCAGACGGGTGCGAACAAGCCTTTAAAAATTTAAAAGAAAAATTAGTCAATCCACCAGTACTTCAATATCCAGATTTTGACAAACCCTTCATTCTAACGACAGACGCCTCAGACTTTGCCTTAGGAGCAGTCCTATCACAAGGTGAAATAGGACACGACTTACCAATCTCTTATGCAAGCAAATCACTACAAAAACACGATATAAATAAACCAATTATAGAAAAAGAACTCTTAGCAATACACTGGGGAATAAATTATTTCAGATCATATCTCTACGGTAGAAAATTCATTGTAGTAACTGACCATAGACCACTAGTTTCACTATTTTCCCATAAAAACCCATCGTCGAAAATGACCAGAATTAGACTAGATTTGTCCGATTACGATTTCGAAATCATCTACAAACAAGGCAAAATTAATACGAACGCAGATGCACTATCACGCATCAAACTAGACAGTGACGACTTAAAAGCAATGATACCGACACAAGAAGTACTAGCTATAACACGGAGTAAGGCAACAAAAAAAGGAACACAAGAAAAATTTGAAAAAGGGCAAGAAAAATGTGAAAAAGGGCAAAATAAGAAGAAAGAATTAAATACACGCATCAACAGGACGGACATATCTCCAAAGGAGCCTGATCAACTCCATATCTGGGAATGTACCTCCATGACTGACGTGAAGAATATGAAAAAGTTGAAATTTATTATTGAAAAGCGTCGGCCGACGATCAAAATATGTAATAATGAAGTGCACGTGACTTGTAGTGATGACCCTTTGGAACTAGATCCAATGTTGGAGAAGCTACACAGTTCACTAAGTAAGCTGCATATAAAGGAGCTAGCCCTTTGCAGACAAGAATTTAAATTTGAAAATATTGAAATGAATGAGTTCAAAAGAAAGTATAATGAACTACATGTAAACAAATATTCGCCCATAAAAATATTAATTTACGACACGCCACTCCAAATACTAAGCCCTATACAACAGTATAAACTAATTGACGAATTCCATAACTCATGCACAGCAGGACACTTGGGTATAAGAAAGACCATACTGAAACTAAAACAAAGATACGTGTGGAAGAACATGAGACAAATGGTGAAAGAGTTCGTAAACAATTGCCTGACCTGCGGCAAAAATAAAACAATTAGGGACACGAAAGAAACACTGGTCAAAACAGACATGCCAGCAACAAGTTTTGAAACCATTACCATTGACACAGTCGGACCATTGAGAATATCAAATGGCTTCCGCTACATACTCACAATGCAATGCGATTTAACAAAATTTGTTATTGCACACCCGATGGAAACCAAGGACGCACGCACGACAGCAAAAACTCTTGTAGAACAGTTCATTCTCAAGTACGGTTGTTTTAAAACATTGAAATCCGACCGAGGCACCGAGTTCACAAATGAACTAATGCATAACATATGCCAACTACTTGACGTGCCGCAAATATTTTCGACACCCTACCATCATCAAACAATCGGAGCACTCGAACGTAACCACAGAACACTACACGAATACCTACTAGCATTTACAACTGAACATGAATGGGACAAATGGGTACCATACTACACTTTCGCGTATAATACGACACCACATGTCGAAACGCTGTACTCACCGTACGAGTTAGTTTTCGGCAAATTACCGTCACTACCATGTGACAAAATATACGAAAACAAAGCTATTTATGACATTGACAATTACGCCAACGAAATAAAAGTTAGGCTACAGACATCTATAAATAAGGCTAGGAATATCATAGATTTAGCTAAAGATAGGAGAAAGATAAATTATAATAAGAATGTCAACAATATACCATTAAAAATAGGAGATTTAGTTTTTGTTAAATTAGAAACAAATAAGAAATTACAAAGTCCTTACCATGGATCATATAAGATTGTAGCTAGAAATGGAGTAAACTCCACAATAGAAATAAACGGTAGACATAAGATATTACATAATAATAATCTTAAGAAATTTCTAGGAGATAATGACTTAGCATGTAGCAACTAAAATTGTACAAAAAGTAAAAACATAAAATATATATATTACGCCTAGAATATAAACTACCCTGTAAAACACGAAATATACTACATATATCTTTAAAAACACTATACAAAATTTCTATAACCTAATAATGTAAGCTAAGCATTTCCAAATCCTCCTCCGAAAACCCCGACCGCTATCTTAAAAAATTATTCCAAGTAATAATTTTTCGCTTAAGGGCAATGGTGTAGTGGTACCACGTAGCCATTCATGCCAACCATAATAAATTACCCTACACTTGAGCACAAATGTGCCAAAGTGTCAAATAGCACCGCGCGCACGACACAAGCGACACTCAAGTGGCTAAGCCAGCGGCGTGCCATCCGACACGACTGACCGCAGTGCAATGTCCCACATATGGAACATGCACTGATCGGCACTCTGTGTGATGTCACCTACCGCAGGACAATAGCACTTGAGGAAAAGTGCTGAATCGACCAAAAGGGTCCCGTGACACTGATTGGTCACACTTCCGCGGCACTGGAAAATCGGGCGGAGCATTGGAAATGCTCAGCCGTATAACAGTTATGTTTTTAGTATATAAGACCGTATTTTTGGAGAATAAAATCAGCTTTATGACAAGAGGCAAACTGCTCGTTTACTTTCTTGGGAATTCTGCTCAACACATAGGCTCTTTAGCCATAACATAATTGGCGCGACCCGCCGCTTCAATAGGTCACCCCGAACGCTACTGACGTCAAACACCACACTCGTACGCTCACACTCTCTTTAAGACTAACCCTGTACACCACAACTGGCTCCGTCAAGGCTTCAGACAGGGCGATCCGTTGTCTTCGCGACCTCTTTAACTTCACCATGGAGAGTGTCGTACGCAAGGCCGGTGTACATCGTAATGGCACGATCTTTAACAAAAGTGTCCAGCTCCTTGCCTACGTCGATGACATTGAGGTCATAAGGCGTAACAAGCGAGATGTCACCACTGCTTTTGCGGCAATAGAAAGAGAATCTGCCAAAATGGGTCTGGTGGTATAAGAGGGCCAGACGAGGTACTGCTGTCTACATGCAGGGACTCGCAGCGGCTAGAGTCTCACGTCGAGGCTGACAGGTATACTTTTGAAGATGTCAGCAGCAATCATGGCTCAACAATAAGGTTGTAGCAAGCCACCGCCTGATTGTTTATCGCTTCTGTCAAAATCGTCGGTGTCAGCAGTGGTGCTGTGTTGCCGCATCGGTTGAAATGAACACACCTGACTGGAAACACCTGACCTGAGCACTTTTCCCGTTTTTTCACTCGAAATGCAGCGCCGTCCGGCAACAATCACTTTTGTTTGTTTTCAGTTTGTCCCTCTTTCGTCGGAAAATATCAGCTGATTTTGACAGTTGCGATAAACAATCCTACCAACAAAATACATGTGGTTTTTGGTGTTGCCGGGATGCTACAATCATATTATTGAGCCATGGCAGCAATGATGTCAGCTTGGAGATAAAGCGAAGGATTACTCTTGCCAATGGGGATGTGGCAGCACTGCTCTGCCAGCGATAGAGCGATAGGAAACTGGGAGAGCCGGTACCACTACATGCACAGAATTTCACTAATATTATTACGAAATTGCAACCTTGGGGCCTACTAGTAAGCTTGATCAGGAACGTAGATTTTCCTCCATATAAATTTCTTAGACGGGTTTTTGTGTTTTTGGCGTGAGTAATTTTTTGTGACCAAAGAAATTTTTCTTTATATTTGTATTTTTTTGGTGCCATTTCGTAATACGTTTGTATAAAATTTACTATAAAAATATATTATCGAGTCAGTGAATTAAGTCACGTTTCTTCCCACAACACCTTAACATGTTGTGCACCTTTAGACCCCGAATTTCTAAAAATCTCGTCTTAGCGGAGGTTCATTCTACAAGATGTACCTACAGTTCAAATTTCATGTTTATAGCCTCAGCGGTTTGGGCTGGGCGATGACAAATCAATCAATCAATCGGTCAGTCAGTCAGGACAAACAATCTATGTATATAAAAATGGAGGCGGTACCACGCCCCCTTGTCCAATGCTCACAACTTTCTTCTAGTCGAATTATGCTAAGTGGAAAGTTCGTACCAAGTTTCATTGATGTGAACTTACTGTACTGCTTAAATGTTGGCTCATAAAAATCTGTCGAAAGATATGACTAAATGGTAGGTTCGTACTGAGTTTCAATGATTTGCAAATAACAGTTCCAAAATCATGCAGATAGTTTGGGTCAAATAAATGTGCCACGCCCCTTATCCAACGCTGATCAAATCTCACCAGTAGAATGACACATCTATAAAACGACGGTACACCAAATTTCAATGGTGTGCGACTTACAATTCCGAAGCTATTCCATATAAAAAAATTGAGTTGTATGGACCATGCCACGCCCCTTTGTTCGATACCCACCCCATTCCCTCTGCCGAAATATATGACTAAATGGAAGGTTCGTACTAAGTTTCACTGCGAGACGTACAGTGCTGCTGAAATGTTGTGTCATAAAAAATGTGCCACGCCCTTTGTCCAACGCCCATTAAATTTTAACAGTAGAACTACACTTCTATGGGAAAATGTCAGACCGAATTTCAATGCTGTGCGACTTACAATTCCGAAGCTATTGCATATAAAAAAATTGAGTTGTATGGGGGGTGTCACACCCTTTCGTGCCTCATTCCCTCTATCGAAGGACATGACTAAATAGTAAGTTAGTACCAAATTTCATTGATGTGTGGCTTATGGCTCCAAAGTTATTGTCTAAAAATGTATGCTGGTAGTACCACGCCCCGTTTTCCCGACTTTTCTTTTTTCCTAAACCTTCGCGTAGCAATTACGAACAAACCCGCCGAAGGAAGTATCCAATTTGGTCCAGACATTTTCAAGTTTTAAGCAGCCAAACGAACCAAGGTTCATTTTTATATACATACAAGTATATAGATTTGATATATAACTATTTAATATTTATTATATATTTAATGCTTTTATTTATGAAATAAATATTTAGTTATTATATTATTTAATATATTTATTTATTATATAATTTTTATAATTTTTAAATGCAATGGGTAATGATATTCCTCCTGGGGAACCGAACACCCAAAAAAAAAATCGGTAACGCACCTTCTTGCATACCTCAGTGGTGGTGTGGAAAATGCAAGACGTACAAATAATTTTTAATATATTAAATTTTTTTAATATAATAATTTTTTTATTACTTTTTTGCTAAATTAGGCAGGACTTTAGCATCAGCCTAATTTTCGCGCACGCCCCGACGGAAGAGAAGGACGATGCGACCAAGGATGCTGTTCGCGTCACGATGGAGATGGTGATCGCGCACTAAATAAGCTCGATGTAATGTGTTTGTTTTAAAAACGTTATAATTCGTGTTTATTTGTAATAATTCAATGTGTAGATATAAAATGTTGGTAAATCGTAGTTGATCGATTGTAAGTGTGAGCACAAAATTCTGGTTAACTGTTTTGTGAAATATTCGTAAATGGTGTGTGTACAATGTAGTTTTATAGTTAGCTTATGTTGTAGGAAATATGATTCTGTGGTTTTTACATGTGAATATATTGTTAATTGTTGTGAAAATATGGATGAGATATACAGCGTGTATGATTTTGAATGCTTATTGTAGAGTATTGTGGTAAATGTATATTGTGGTTTGATCGAAGATATGTGATTTATGTGGAGTTCAGATGATGAGTGTTTTGCCGTCAGCCGCGCAAGCACCGTTTAGGACAGCGAGGGATGCCGTCGGTCAGTACATAGGTGGGTGTATAGGGTAAGTATATAAAGAGGATAGCGGAAACGTACAAATGGGAAATATACAAGGAGAAGGTAGGTATACGGGATTGGAGAGGATACATCCTGGGGCCGGATGCACTCGTGCATTTAGACGACCCCCTCAACTCCGTCAGGGATCGGATCGCCTGTGTCAGCAGCGTCCGAGCTTTTCGTCCCCGCAGTTGGCGGGTGGTGATTCCCGGTCGGGCGTGATCGGCTGTGTGATGGTGGCGACGCGCTGGTTCGCTGGCGGCGCTGGTCGATGCGTGACGTGTCGATGGCGTGATTCGCCCCTTAGAGCGACTCGATCCCGGACGACTGCACGACGAACGCACCGCAGGAGGAGGGGGGCGTGGACGTTGGCGCGCGGGTTGCGCCGTAGTATGGAGCTCGCGGCGTCGTTGGCCTTGCGCCCGGTTGATGGTCCGCTGCGCCGGCCGGACCCCTCGTCTTCGTTGCCTTGGATGGGTCGTCCGATGCAGAGTGTCAGTGGGGTGCAACATCGTGTGATGTGCCAACCCACACTTCTTGCAACTGTTTGGCGAGTCGCAAGCCCCCGGGTCGTGGGACCGGGCCAAACAGTTGCGGCAATAGCCGTGCGCGTGCACGACATCGTCACGTTGGCCGGGGTTCATGGCAAGGAACCCGCGGCAGAACCTCAAGGGATAAGGGCGGTGGCACAGCTGACACTTGTGCATATCGTCCATGGGGGAGCTGCGGAGAGAGAACAAAAGAACCGGACTTTAGTGTCTTATATTGAAAGGGGGCAGTGATGCCCGTAAATAATTATAAAGGAATCTATAATAAAGTATAAGGTGTTTTAATCGGTGGGTAGAACACACAACTTCACGATCGGGCGCGTGAGATGTGGCTACCCGGATGTGGCCGTCGGGTCCTCGATGCAGCGTGACGATACATCCTAGCTTCCACTCGGTGGGGGGCAGCAGCTCGTCCTTGATGACGACTAATTGGTCCAATTCTAGCTCCTTTTGGGGATGGCGCCACTTGTGCCTTTTTTGGAGCTCGTGGAGATATTCAGATTTCCACCTCCGGCTGAACTCATGATGAAGAGCTTTCAGCTTCTCCCATCGGTTGATCATGGACAGATCTTCCGAACTGGGCTCGGGAGGTGACAGGAGGGGGGCGCCTCGCAGGAAGTGACCTGGAGTAAGCGCTACGAGATCAGATGGATCTTGTGATAGAGGTGATAGTGGCCGGGAATTCAGGACGGCCTCAATTCAAACAAGAAGAGTTGTGAACTCTTCGAAGTTGAATTTGTGATGGCCGGCAGTCTTCTTGAGATGAGTTTTGAAACTCTTGACTGCAGATTCCCACAACCCGCCCATGTGAGGTGCACTGGGGGGGATGAAAACCCAATCGACTCCTTGAGTGGAATATTTCTTCAGGATGTCGTGGGATACTTCGTTTGAGAACTTGAGGAACTCTCGGCTCATGGCTCTGTGGGCGCCAACGAAGGTGGTGCCATTGTCCGACATGATTTTGCGGGGGAGGCCTCGTCTGCCAAAAGCAAAAGCAGCACGGAATGCTTCTGTGGTAAGGGCAGAACACAATTCCAAGTGAATGGCCTTGGTTGAGAAGCAGACAAACACCGCGACATAACCTTTGAGGAAGGTTGCCGTTCGGAGCTGAGATGCCTTAATTTGAAATGGGCCCGCAAAATCAACACCTGTCGTCGAGAATGGGATTGACAGGGTACAACGCTCTGGCGGTAGAGCTGCCATTATTTGTGATCGGACCTTTTGTCTCTGAACCGTGCAGACCTTGCATAGGCGAATTCATTTCTTGATCTGATGCTTTAGACGGGGAATGTAAAACTCTTGACGAGCCATTCTGAACATGAGCTGAAGTTCTGCGTGTAAGAGAAGAGTGTGGAGGAACTCAAGATACAACGTGCAGAACCGAGATGCCTCTGGTAGGATTATCGGATGGCGCTCATTGTAACTAAGCGCCGCCTGGGCCAATCTACCATCAACTCTCATCAAGCCGTCCTTATCAAGAGAGTCAAAATCGTGCTTTTTCGGGGAAGAGGGGTCCTGTTGGACAACGCGGTAAGTTCTGGGTGGTGGAAACGTGTCTGGGCTAACGAGAGGAGTCTCGTCTTGACAAACTGAATCTCATTCTGGGAAACGAATGGATTCAGGTTGAGGGGAGAGTTGCTCCTCTTAGCGAGTCCGTTGTGGACAAAACGGAATGCGTACGCGAGG
The DNA here is from genome assembly GCA_963668005.1 of Melieria crassipennis. Taxonomy (NCBI): domain Eukaryota; kingdom Metazoa; phylum Arthropoda; class Insecta; order Diptera; family Ulidiidae; genus Melieria; species Melieria crassipennis. The sequence goes on along the minus strand of OY764963.1, from coordinate 42,066,971 downwards.
ACACGTAGCGCGCGAGAATAGGAGGAGAACCGATCGAGGATGTCTGATGGTTCCTCCAGCGCAAGATGAACTTCGACCTTCCGCTGCTCAGGTGGAGCAACATTGGAGGGAGTTGATTTGGGCCAGGCTTCTTCAGGTGACTGAAGCCATTTGGGGCCGTTCCACCACAGGGGGTTTCTTGCAAGGTCGTGGGGCTTGCACCCGCGAGTGCCCAAGTCGGCGGGATTGTCATGGCTGATGACATGACGCCAAGTGGCGTTGCCGACAGTTTTCAGGATCTGGGCTGTGCGGTTGGCTACGTACGTCTTCCAAGTGCTTGGAGGTTTTTCTAGCCAAGCGAGAACTATTTGTGAATCCGACCAGAAGAAGGTGTCTTCGGGGTTCACATCGAGGTTTTCAGTGAGGCATTTGGATAATTGAGAAAGTAAAATTCTAGGCGCGGAAGGCTAACCGTCTGCAGAGGTGCAACTTTACCCTTTGCCACGAGCAGGTGACACGAGATAGTGCCATCACTGTCAGTGGCGCGCAAATACAGAGTTGCGATGCCTTTTCTGAAGCATCGCAAAATTCGTGAAGTTGGATTCGCTTCAGAGGTGAAAACTGTACCCATCGGGGGATCTCGATCTCGCTGATGGACGACAAATTCTTGACGACTTGATTCCACTTTATGAGGGAACCGGGCTTTACGCATTCGTCCCAGTCCGTGCCCTCCAACCAAAGCTCTTGCAGGAGTAACTTAGCTTGAGTTATAATGGGCGAGAGCCATCCTGCCGGGTCAAAAAGTTTAGCGACCGAAGAGAGAATCTATCGCTTCGTGGCAGAACTCGTTTCGGAGTTGGGAACGATCGAATACGAGAATGTATCCGACAAAGCGTTCCATCTCATGCCAAGTGTTTTAGTAGAGCTGGCACTTTCGAACTTGAGGAAGTCTGAGTCGAGAAGTGCCGAGGTGGGAATGTTTTCCAGGATCCTCGGATGATTAGAAGTAATCTTCCTGAGAGGAGATCCTGCGGATTTGAGGGCATCAATCACTTGTGTTAGTGAGTCGACTGCCTCAGAAATGGTATGAGCACCGGACAAAATGTCATCAAAGTAAGTCTCCTTGAGAAGGACTGTTTCCGCTAACGGAAATTCGTCCTTTGAATCTTTAGCCAGTTGTCGAAGTGTTCGAATGGCTAAGAAAGGAGCACAGTTCACACCAAACGTCACTGTCTGAAGTCTCGAATGGGGGAATTTCGAGATTCACGAAAGAGGATTCGCTGAAACTCTTGATCGTCTTGGTGGACAAGAATTTGTCTATACATTTTTTCCACATCTCCATTAAATACAAATTGGTACAGCCGCCATCTTAAGATGAGGGTCATCAGGTCGGGCTGTAATGTGGGACCAATATGCAGGATATCATTCAGTGAGTATCCAGAGCCGGTTGTTCTAGATGCGTTGAAGACAACGCGGACCTTGGAAGTGGTCTTTTCCGGCTTTACTACAGCATGGTGAGGCAAATAAAATTAAAAGTATTTGCCATCAGAGATGATCTCGTTGGACTGTGTCGGCTCCATATGATTGAGAGTGAGATACTCTTTGAGGACCTCATCATATGTGGCCTTTCTTTGCCAAAGTCCATATGATTGAGAGTGAGATACTCTTTGAGGACCTCATCATTGGTGGCCTTTCTTTGCCAAAGTCCTTTCCATGCTGAGATATTGAGAGAAGGCTGTGGTACGAGATTGACCTAAAGCCAGTTGACTGGGAAAACTTGCCTTGAAGGGGAGTCGGACGACATATCTACCATCTGACCGCCGGGATGTGGTCTTTTGATAGAGGTCTTCGCAAAACCGATCCTCTTCGGAAATTGGAGAAGGCTGTGGAATTTCCTCCTGTTCCCAAAAGCGTTTGAGCTGGGAACTTAGGAGTTCATTTGAAACTTCTTCCACTTGTGTCGAAAATGTTGACACTTACTGGGGGAGTGGCCCACTTATAATCCAACCGAATATAGTGTTTTGGGCAAGGAGGCTGCCACACATATTCCGGTGGATTCCATCGAGAAGGATTTGAGGAAGTAAATCGCTTCCGATGACCATGTCGATTTGGGCCTGTTTGAAGCAGTTTGGATCTGCTAGGTCCAGCATGGCAACGTGTTTCCACTCCTTTAGGCCCACATTGAAAGTGGGCAGAAGCTTGGTCAACTGTGGGAATGGCAGGACCTACACACAACACCTAACTTTTACAGATATAACACTTTACATAAACATTCAACCTTTAATAAAACTATTACACAGAAAACCTGACACAAAACAATTACATCGGTTGTTTGTTATTTCTACGCGTGTGCGCGGGTTTAGCTCTTCTGAGCTTTAATCAGATGCCTTCTATGCGAAGCTCGAGGACGTCTACGACGGGTGCCCGGTCCATGACGTCAAAATCGTCCTCGGGGACTTCAATGCAAAAGTCAGGGGAGAAGGTATATTTGGTCCCACAGTCGGGCAGTTCAGCCTCCATGCGACCACTTCGAACAACGGTCTGAGGCTGATCGATTTCGCCGCGGCACGACACATGGTAGTTAGTAGCACCAGATTTCAGCACCTCGATATTCACAAGGCCACCTGGTTATCCCCCGATCAATTCACCCGCAACCAGATTGATTACATTGTAATTGATGGAAGGCATGCTTCTAGCATTCTAGATGTGCGCACGTTCCGAGGACCCAACATCGACTCGGACCACTACCTTGTTGCAGCCAAGGTACGCACGCGTCTTTGCGCAGCGAAGACCGCGCAACCTAGTTCGCAAAGAAAGCTGGACATCAGTAAGCTGCGATCACAAGGGTAGCCGAAGCCTACTCCGCTCAACTCTCCAACCAGCTCGGTCGCTCCGCCTCTACACCTGATGACATCGGCGGATTATGGGCTCACTTATCCCACTTTATGCGCACCGCCGCAGAAAATGCCCTTAGTTTTCGACGCCCACCACAAAAAAACCAATGGAACGATGAAGTGTCGCGCAGCCGCTGCAGCGAAGAATGCTGCCTACAAGAACACCCTGCAGTCGGCTGCCACGCGAGCCGTGACAGAAAAATACCGGGAGGAGAGGTAGAAAGAGAAGTGCCTTTTTAGACGAAAGAAACGGGAGCAATAAAGGCGCGAGCGTGAGGAAATCGAGGAGTACAGGAGCAGGAATGACGCCCGAAAATTCTTCCAAAAAGTTAAGCGTCTCACGGAAGGATTTAAGCCCGGGGCATCTTCTTGCAGAGACAAAAACGGGGATCTGGTTAGGTTGGAAGGAGCACTTCACCAAGCTGCTCGCAGGCGACGAAGGGAATAATAATCCAGACGGCACCAATCGACAACGACGGTGTGGATGTGCCACCGCCCAGCTATGACGAGGTCTGGGTTGCTATCCAGCGACTCAAGAACAATAAAGCTGCAGGGCCGGATGGGCTACCAGCTGAATTGTTCAAGGGCGGCGGCGGTGAGCTGATTGGGTGCATGAATCAGCTCATATGCAAAATATGGCTGGAAGAACGGATGCTCAACGATTGGAACCTCAGTGCCCTTTGCTGAAGAAAGGCGACCCAACAGTATGCGCCAACTACAGGCGTATCAGCTTACTTCCCATTGCATACAAGGTCCTGACGAGCGTACTATGTGAAAGATTAAAGCCACTCGCCAAGGCGCTGATTGGACCCTATCAGTGCGGCTTTAGACCTGGTAAGTCCACCATCGACCAGATATTCACTTTACGCCAAATCCTGGAGAAGACCCATGGAAATCAAATCGATACTCACCATTTCTTCATCGATTAGCAGCATTCGATAGCCCGATAAGGGATCGCCTATATGCCGCATTGTCTGAAACTGGTATCCCTGCAAAGCTCGTGAGACTTTGCAGAGCGACGTTGAGCAATACGCGCAGCTCCGTCAAGGTGAAATGACCTCTCCGACCCATTTGATATCGTTCGAGGATTCAGACAGGGCGATCCCTTGTCCTGCGAACTCTTCAACTTCACCATGGAGAGTGTTCTGCACAAGGCCGGTGTACATCGTAATGGCACAATTTTCAACAGAAGTGTCCAGCTCCTTGCCTACGCAAGGCAAGGAGCCGCCGTGGCTCAGTTGGTTAGTGCTTTGGACCGCGAGTCGAAGACAGCAACCTCAGGTTCAAATACTGCCTGTAATAACACCTAAAAAAAATTAACGGGAAAACTCGTTTTCTCTTTCGGTGGTTGTCCTCTCAGCTGGAAATGGCAAACCTCTGAGAGTAATAATTGCTTATGAAAAAGCCCCCAACCTGCCGTTCGGAACCGGCATTAAACTGTAGGTCCCTTCCACCCGCGTACAAATTCACACGCACAGCACGGGTGGTTGCAGGAAGCTAGGCCTTAGTCTCGCGTAAGCGGGCTGTCGTGCCAGTCAATTATTATTATTATTAATTAATTAATTATTCCTTGCCTACGCCGGTGACATTGATATCATTGGGCGTAACAAGCGAGATGTCACAGCTGCCTTTGCGGCTATCAAAAAAGAATCTGCCAAAATGGGTCTGGTGGTAAATGAGGGCAAGACGAAGTATATGCTGTCTACACGCAGGGACTCGCAGCGGCTACGGTCTCACGTCGAGGTTGACAGGTATACTTTTGAAGTTGTCAAGGAACCTTGGCACCTTCGCACCACCATAAACAGCAGCAATGATGTCAGCCTGGAGATAAAGCGAAGGATTACTCTTGCCAATAGGTGCTACTATGGTCTCGGTAGGCAATTGAGAAATAGAGACCTCTCTCGACCGACAAAACTTGCACTCCATAGGACGCTTATCTTGCCCGTGCTCCTCTATGGCGCTGAAGCATGGACAATGACGCGACACGACATAGCGGCCCTTGGAGTGTTTGAGAGGAAGATACTTCGTAAAATCTACGGCCCTGTTCGTATTGGCGAAGACTATCGTATACGAACCAATAACGAGCTGTATGAGCTGTATAAGAACATGGACGTAGCACAGCGAATTAACATCCAGCGGCTGCGCTGGCTCGGTCGTGTCTGCCGTATGGACGACGAATCTCCGGCGAAAAAGGTGTTCGATAGACGGCGAAGAGAGAGGCCGTGTCTCCGGTGGAAGGACCAAGGTGGCCATGGTGGAAAAAAAAAAATAATATTTTTCAAAAAAATTTACATAATGGAAACAAAAAAGTTCATATGTTGTTTATTTCATGCAGAAAATTAATGAGAACATACTTTAAAAAGCAAATAATTGAAAGGAAACTGGCGGCATTTCAGTTTGCATAATCATCCCTAATATCGGGAAAAGAGCGAAAACAGTGTACAGCTGATGACTGTGTACGCGAATTGCAAAAACGCACAAAAAACGGTTTACTCTCCGTTTCCTATCGCTTTATCGCTGGCTCTGCTGTGTACACAAATATTTCGTGCTCTTACACAAATTTTTGCATTTTTGTTATTTTCACGTGTCTGCGAATCTTTTTACCGAGTGATTGTGGTGTTCGACCACCGGTTTCTCTTTCCGGAAGCAAATCATTGTTGCCTCTGCGTACTGGCGCGGTTTTGGAGCGATTTCCTGCCGATGCTGTGCCGTTTTGCTGTTTTTCTTCCGCTGCTGCTGTTCCGTGGTGTGCTGCCTTATTGCGACTGGCTGACTTCCTGGTGCTGCTCCGGGCTGCGGCCCGTCACTGTTTCGCCGACAGGATCTGGGGCTCCAGCGGCAGCTATTCGCCATTTTCTCAGATAAGTATTTACGTATTCCGTTTCGATACTCGCGGTGATGCCACAGGGGGAAAAAAATAATCCTGGTGCTAGTGGTGCAGCTGAGCGCAACGCTACCTCCGCCTTTTCGAAGTTTGTTGGCACGCAAAAATGCGGAGCCACTACAAAAAAGGATCAGTCTGGATGGAACATTCGGCACTGCGATCCATTCAAGCCCCTCAGCCCAAAGGCGTGCTGGAGGCCGCTAGGCCTTCGGTTCAGCCCAGGCCTAATATCCGCCCCTTCCTACGAGGGGTAGAAAAGGGCATAACGCCTACTTCCAGCCGCAGCAACAATGTGCTCACCCCTTGCCAGCAAAACCTTTAAAAGGGGCTGTGCAACAAAAACAGGCTGTGTTGACAGGCGCAAAGCCCTTACATGGCCAGGCTGTGTCGACGGGCGCAAAGCCCTCGGACAGCCAGGCTGTAGTAAAACAGCAAAGGACTTCAACGCGCGCTGTCAGTGCTTCGACACTAGCTTGAAAGGCTAAATGCAGTCAAGGACGACGCACTCACGGATAAGGATAAAGCCTCTCGTGACTGGGCTAATTCTGTGTTCACTAGGCATGGGACCAAAACACTGGTTTCTAAACGGCAGCGATCAGTAGAGGGATCTCCGGCAGCGGCTAAACGCGCCAGGACCTCTCAGCCTCTACGGTCTATAAACGGAGCTTTCGCTCTTTCAGTGATGCTGCGAAAGATAGCCTCACTCTGGCGGTAATCCAACGCAGTAACACCGACGGCTCAATCTCGCCTGAAAATTGGGCATTGGTGGAGGAGAAACTCTGGCCAGTTTACATTGATATGCTGGCCACACACCCTGGTCCACCACCCTGCTGCCGCGACATCGGTTGGTTCCAGAGTCGCCTTAAACTGACCTCGTGTGCTGATCAGCGCTCTGTCGAGCTGTATACGCTGGCAATCGCAGGAATTGGCGAGGTCTGGTCGGGCGCACGACTTGAATCCTTGACCAAAGATAAAATCCCGAATCGCCCTCGCTCCAGAGCATGGGTTCCGGCTATCTATTCCGACCCAGAGACAATCCTACAGCTGATCAGGCTTGGCAACCCCGACCTTTCCACCGCTGACTGGAGAGAAGCAAAGCTAGGAGAGGTCATAGGTAACTCGCGTCAGGTTATTATTATCCTGAACGAGGAATCCTTAGCCCCCCTGGCTGCAAGAAAGGGGGAAATAATTTTATGTTTCTCCCACCTGATCTTGCGGATTTACCGACAAGATATCAACGTGTTTACTGACACTCAGGCCATGGAGGTTTCAGAGGTGGATGAAACAGCGAGCATCACGTCTGAGGAGTCTACGTCGTGCATGGTCCGGGACCTGTTCGGCGGACCCTCCGAAGACGAATTGCTGTTGTCCCCCCACTCCACTGACGCCGACAGCACTATCATTGCACTGTCGGACCCACCAGCCGGTGGTCATGAAAGTCGTGCAGATTAACCTGCACCACTCCAAAGCGGTGGCAGCCGCCGTGGCTCAGTTGGTTAGTGCGTTGGACCGCGAGTCGAAGGCAGCGACCCAGGTTCAAATACTGCCTGTAATAACACCTAAAATAATAACGGGAAAACTCGTTTTCTCTTTCGGTGGCTGTCCTCTCAGCGGGAAATGGCAAACCTCTGAGAGTAAAAATTGCTTATGAAAGAGCTCCCAACCTGCCGTTCGGAACCGGCATAAAAACTGTAGGTCCCTTCCACCAGCGTACAAATTCACACGCACAACACGGGTGGTTGCGGGAAGCTAGGCCTTAGTCTCGCGTAAGCGGGCTGTCGTGCCAGTCAATTATTATTATTAATTAATTAATTATTCCTTGCCTACGCCGGTGACATTGATGTCATTGGGCGTAACAAGCGAGATGTCACCGCTGCCTTTGCGGCTATCAAAAAAGAATCTGCCAAAATGGGTCTGGTGGTAAATGAGGGCAAGACGAAGTATATGCTGTCTACACGCAGGGACTCGCAGCGGCTAAGGTCTCACGTCGAGGCTGACAGGTATACTTTTGAAGTTGTCAAGGAACCTTGGCACCTTGGTCAGCCTGGAGATAAAGCGAAGGATTATTTATTTATTTATTTTATTTTATTTTATTTATTGAATTATTTGTACAACTTAAGATCATGGATCTTTTATGAGTACATCAACACATTAAATTAAATTTTGGTAATACAATATGCTTACAATATAAATACAATTACAATTATTAAACTTAAAACTAATATATGGTTATAGAAAGTAGTAGAAAGTAAAGAAGTAGAAGAAGAAGAAGAAGTATAGAAAGAGTAAAGAAGAAACAAAAACAATAAATGGTCATGTAGTCTGTAATTATTGGTCGCATTATTTACCCCAGTTCTTTAAAATGGTCTAGTATAAGTATTTTGTAGTTGCTTCGATTCAGTCTGGCTTTAATCATCTCAGGAATTGAGTTCCACAGTCTCACGGCGTTAACGAAAAATAGTCGAGAAGTAGCTAACAAAGTATGTCTTGGTACAATCAGGCTGTGAAGCCTCTGTGACTTGGACAGGTGGAGCTTGTCATATACATAGATAACGTGGAGTTTTCCATAAGACTAATTTGTATAGAAATATACAGTTTCTCGCAGCTGGGTAGTTCATAATGCTACATCCAAGAACTTTGTTTCTCCACAGCGAAATATGATCATACTTTTGGATCCCATATACGTACCGCGTAACATTATTAAAAGCTACGTTAATCTTGTGTGCCGATCTTGAGTCAAGTTTACTATACACTAACTCAAAGTAAGTTATATGGGGCAGAACAAGCTGCATAGCTAACATACGCCTGGTTTCCAAAGGCGTGAACGCGGCAGAAGTTCTTAACTTACGCAATACAGCATATACGTTACTCACAACTTTATTAACATGGTCAGCACAGTCATCAGCATAGGCATGAACGTGAACATAATTACAAACAGAAAAAACATAATTTACAAAAAGACTGAACAGAAGAGGACCAAGGACAGACCCTGGGGAACGCCGGCCGAAATTGATTTAAACTGCGACGAGGAATTCAATCCTTTGACTTGCTGAACTCGGCCGTTAAGATAGCTAGCCATGAGCTTCAGCGCTGTCAGAAAATCCAAATTGTGTTTAAGTTTCTTGCACAACAGAGCATGATTAACTAGGTCAAATGCCTTAGAGAAGTCTAAGAGACACAAAAGAGTTAGTTCACCATTATCAAAGGGAGTCCTAATATCATCCAGTATTTTAACCATTGCGGTAGCACAACTATGCTTCGGCCTAAAACCAGACTGCAGAGAAGAAAGCAGATTTTTGTCTTGAATATAGTTTGAAATCTGTTCTGCCATTAGAGATTCGCATACTTTAGAAAGGGCTGGCAATATACTAATCGGCCTATAATCACTAGGAGATGACGCAAGAGCTTTCTTTGCAATGGGCAATATGATAGCTTTTTTCCATGCTGCTGGAAAACATCCACTTGCAAAACAGTGATTTATTATATGGGTGAGAGGACTAATAATAAACTGCAGCACGAGTTTAAGAAACTTTAAAGGGATTCCATCATCCCCAACAGCATTCGATTTAATGCCCATAATCGATTTTATTACCTCTAACTCACTAACTCCTACAAATTGAAAATGGCTATGGCAGCTACTAGCAGAAGATATATTTTCATTTAAAGAAGGGAAAATACTGCCTTTGCTTGCGCTAATGTAGAAATCGTTTAGAATGTCAGGATCCACTTTCTGAGTTTTCTTTCCCATGAATGTTTAAGTTATTCAGGTTGCGCCATAGCTGTTTAAATGGAAGCGAGGCATTTAGTTTCGATTTACAAAACCACCGCTTCGATTGCCTTATTACAGCTGTAGCTTCATTGCGTGCAGATTTATACAAACACCATGAAGTATCCGTCAGTGATTTTCTCCATTTAGCATGCAACTTATTTCGTTTTCTTATTGCTAAATGTACTCGGTTGGTATACCAAGGACACGACTTATTCCTGATATAAGAAGTACGAATCGGGACATTAGCGTTAAACAACGTGATTAAGTTCTCACTAAGAAATTCAAGTTTTGATCAACTGTATCAAATAACCAACACTCTCTCCAACACACACGGGACAAGTCAAAAAACAAAGCATCAACATTCAATGAACGGTAATCACGAAACATAAATGTAGTGCTCACTGGACGATCAAACACAACATCATGGCCCGAAATGAAATATATTTGGTCAAATTTAAGTACTAGAGAAGGGTCAGAAGTAATAAAATAGTCTAAAAGGCTTGGTCAGCAGTTACTAGCATATCTGGTGGGGATAATGTCATTAACAATAGCTAGACCAGCTGCTGATACATGATTACGTAGTTCATTGGTGTAAGAATCATTAGAAAGTAAGTTTACATTAAAATCACCACAAATTATGTAATGCTCATAGTCTATTAAAAACAAAGATAACTCGGTGAAGTATGCATCTAGAGAAAAACATTTATTTGGGTTATAGACACAAGAAACTAAGATTCGGGATTTACCATCAGACACTTCAGCTATTATATATTCTGTATCAGAGCCAGCCGATTTAGCAATTGTTGTTAGATTGAGAGTATTCCTACAATAAATTGCTACCCCTCCTCCCTTCCTATGCTTTCGATCATTTCGAATGAGACTATAGTTGTTTATAGAACACTGAAGGTCCGGAATGCAATTACTAAACCAAGTTTCAGACACACAAATAACATCAACAAGGGACTGATCGAAGATATATTTAACATAGTCAAGTTTGTCAAAGCTCAAACTCCTCGCATTGAAGTGGACTACATTAAACCCGGCTGATTGCTTACACAAGATATCAACTACCAATTTCTGATTTTCATTAGCGCCAGAGACGTTTATATCAGATAAGTTTGATGTCATGAGAATGAGCTATAGAAGAAACAACTAACATCCATACTAATGAGGATAAAATGCTGATAACTACAGAACAACATGGCAAGGAAACAAGAGTAACAATAGTTAGAGACAGAAAGAGAGAAAATAATGGAGAAGGACACAGATACAATCAGTAATAACATCAAAATAGCTTATATTTAATTTTGCAAAAGTCATTGTTGCTTCTATGCTGCCTCGACAATTCCATCGATACCTTTTTTATCAAATACACCTATCCCTCGATTTACACGGTACTTGATTTACACGGTTTCGCTTTAACACGGTTTTCAAATCGCAACAAAAAATTTTTTTTTTCTTATTCTGATAGTTTTATTTGTATAAGTTTGCAAAACATATGGTAAATATTTATTCCATTCACAACAGGCCATTCACATTAGCGTTGTTTTAAACGTTGGAAACGGATTTTCCAAGAACCAATCTACCGTGTAAATCGAGGGATAGGTGTACTTTTACGGCCTCGTCGCCGTCTCGTTTTCTCACCATGATTTGACCACGTATCGAAAAAGCAGCAACAAGAAGTTTCTGCCGTTTAAGCTGAGCTGCATAATGCATTAGTTCACGATTATCCCTAGTCAGACTTTCGTGCACATAAAACTTTGCATTATCATCCAGTCCAATGTCTCTCAGAGCAAGAGGCCGCTTGTTGGCTTTGCAATAGCCAGCAATGGATTTAAATAGCTGACTACGAGCATGCTGGGAGAAAAGCTTAACGATGATAGCCGAGTTGTTGTTACCAGTTTTATTGTTCCTCGCTGGCAGCCGGAAAACTTCGCGCACTGGGGGCAGTTCGTGCTGAATAGCCTTGCACATACGCGAGAAGATCTCCTCTCCGCTGATATTAGTAGAGTTAGGTATGCCGTTTATTAAGAGATCAGCGGCAACGCCTTATGGGCCAGTTACTCATGACATAACTTAGTTTTACTTGTCAGCTGGCACGACCTGGCATACCCGAAAGCTGTGCAACTGGTTACCCGAGACATAGAACATAAACTTAGAACTTAACCGTAAACTTAGAAATCTGTTTCGTTTTGGTTTCTAAGTTTATGTTTACGGAAAACGCAAAAATGTTGCCACTCTCTTCGGAATGAATTGAAAAGTAAACAAATTAAAATCATTTGTAAAATATACAAAATGGATTGCAATTTTTATTAGTTTCGTAAATATATTAATAATTTTAGTCGTTGGATGCTCAAACATTTAATAATAGCAAGTAAAAAAATGTCGCGAAAAGTTTGAATTTGATTGTTCACGAGATGGAGAAATCGAAGTGGCAATATTGTCACAAAGGGAAATCAGCTGATTTTTAAGTTTATGTTTACGGTATTAAAGTTTTGAGTAATCGCTCAAATTTTCTAAGTTTATGTTTATGGTTAAGTTTATGTTCTGTGTCATGAGTAACTGGCCCATTACTCTTGCCAATAGGTTCTACTATGGTCTCGGTAGGCAATTGAGAAATAGAGACCTCTCTCGACCGACAAAACTTGCACTCCATAGGACGCTTATCTTGCCCGTGCTCCTCTATGGCGCTGAAGCATGGACAATGACGCGAGACGACATAGCGGCCCTTGGAGTGTTTGAGAGCAAGATACTTCGTAAAATCTACGGCCCTGTTCGTATTGGCGACGACTATCGTATACGAACCAATAACGAGCTGTATGAGCTGTATAAGGACATGGACGTAGCACAGCGAATTAACATCCAGCGGCTACGCTGGCTCGGTCATGTCTGCCGTATGGACGACGAATCTCCGGCGAAAAAGGTGTTCGATGCGGTGGTTGGAGGTAGACGGCGGGGATGGAGGCCGTGTCTCCGGTGGAAGGACCAAGTTGGCTCTTTTATCTCTTGGTGTGACCAACTGGAGAAGGCGCGCGCAAAGCAGAGGCGGCAGGCCGTAACCCGACAACGGGTTGTTATGGCCAATTAAGTAAGTATTCATATGTTTATGCATACTTTTCGTAATATCGTACTACCTGCATACACTACCTCGAAATTGTAACCCTTTGTGTACAAACTGGTCAATTCGTCAACCCTGTGTTAGAGATTCGCTAAATGAAGAACTGCGAAATAAAAAGGACGGCAATTGGCCCTGTCGTATTGAAAGGAAACTGGTGGCATTTCAGTTTGCATAATCATCCCTAATATCGGGAAAAGAGCGAAAACAGTGTACAGCTGATGACTGTGTACGCGAATTGCAAAAACGCACAAAAAACGGTTTACTCTCCGTTTCCTATCGCTTTATCGCTGGCTCTGCTGTGTACACAAATATTTCGTGCTCTTACACAAATTTTTGCATTTTTGTTATTTTCACGTGTCTGCGAATCTTTTTACCGAGTGATTGTGGTGTTCGACCACCGGTTTCTCTTTCCGGAAGCAAATCATTGTTGCCTCTGCGTACTGGCGCGGTTTTGGAGCGATTTCCTGCCGATGCTGTGCCGTTTTGCTGTTTTTCGTCCGCTGCTGCTGTTCCGTGTTGTGCTGCCTTATTGCGACTGGCTGACTTCCTGGTGCTGCTCCAGGCTGCGGCCCGACAGGATCTGGGGCTCCAGCGGCAGCTATTCGCCATTTTCTCAGATAAGTATTTACGTATTCCGTTTCGATACTCGCGGTGATGCCACAGGGGGGCAAAAATAATCCTGGTGCTAGTGGTGCAGCTGAGCGCAACGCCACCTCCGCCTTTTCGAAGTTTGTTGGCACGCAAAAATGCGGAGCCACTACAAAAAAGGATCACAGTCTGGATGGAACATTCGGCACTGCGATCCATTCAAGCCCCTCAGCCCAAAGGCGTGCTGGAGGCCGCTAGGCCTTCGGTTCAGCCCAGGCCTAGTATCCGCCCCTTCCTACGAGGGGTAGGAAAGGGCATAACGCCTACTTCCAGCCGCAGCTACAATGTGCTCACCCCTTGCCAGCAAACCCTTTAAAAGGGGCTGTGCAACAAAAACAGGCTGTGTTGACAGGCGCAAAGCCCTTACATGGCCAGACTGTGTCGACGGGCGCAAAGCCCTCGGACAGCCAGGCTGTAGTAAAACAGCAAAGGACTTCAACGCGCGCTGTCAGTGCTTCGACACTAGCGTACCGCAACAGGAGAGCGGCATACAAGATCTTTGAAAGGCTAAATGCAGTCAAGGACGACGCACTCACGGATAAGGAGAAAGCCTCTCGTGACTGGGCTAATTCTGTGATCACTGGGCATGGGACCAAAACACTGGTTTCTAAACGGCAGCGATCAGTACAGGGATCTCCGGCAGCGGCTAAACGCGCCAGGACCTCTCAGCCTCTACAGTCTATAAACGGAGCTTTCGCTCTTTCAGTGATGCTGCGAAAGATAGCCTCACTCTGGCGGTAATCCAACGCAGTAACACCGACGGCTCAATCTCGCCTAAAAATTGGGCATTGGTGGAGGAGAAACTCTGGCCAGTTTATATTGATATGGTGGCCAAACACCCTGGTCCACCACCCTGCTGCCGCGACATCGGTTGGTTCCAGAGTCGCCTTAAACTGACCTCGTGTGCTGATCAGCGCTCTGCCGAGCTGTATACGCTGGCAATCGCAGGAATTGGCGAGGTCTGGTCGGGCGCACGACTTGAATCCTTGACCAAAGATAAAATCCCGAATCGCCCTCGCTCCAGAGCATGGGTTCCGGCTATCTATTCCGACCCAGAGACAATCCTACAGCTGATCAGGCTTGGCAACCCCGACCTTTCCACCGCTGACTGGAGAGAAGCAAAGCTAGGAGAGGTCATAGGTAACTCGCGTCAGGTTATTATTATCCTGAACGAGGAATCCTTAGCCCCCCTGGCTGCAAGAAAGGGGGAAATAATTTTATGTTTCTCCCACCTGATCTTGCGGATTTACCGACAAGATATCAACGTGTTTACTGACACTCAGGCCATGGAGGTTTCAGAGGTGGATGAAACAGCGAGCATCACGTCTGAGGAGTCTACGTCGTGCATGGTCCGGGACCTGTTCGGCGGACCCTCCGAAGACGAATTGCTGTTGTCCCCCCACTCCAATGACGCCGACAACACTATCATTGCACTGTCGGACCCACCAGCCGGTGGTCATGAAAGTCGTGCAGATTAACCTGCACCACTCCAAAGCGGTGGCAGCCGCCGTGGCTCAGTTGGTTAGTGCGTTGGACCGCGAGTCGAAGGCAGCGACCCAGGTTCAAATACTGCCTGTAATAACACCTAAAAAAATAACGGGAAAACTCGTTTTCTCTTTCGGTGGCTGTCCTCTCAGCGGGAAATGGCAAACCTCTGAGAGTAAAAATTGCTTATGAAAGAGCTCCCAACCTGCCGTTCGGAACCGGCATAAAAACTGTAGGTCCCTTCCACCAGCGTACAAATTCACACGCACAACACGGGTGGTTGCGGGAAGCTAGGCCTTAGTCTCGCGTAAGCGGGCTGTCGTGCCAGTCAATTATTATTATTAATTAATTAATTATTCCTTGCCTACGCCGGTGACATTGATGTCATTGGGCGTAACAAGCGAGATGTCACCGCTGCCTTTGCGGCTATCAAAAAAGAATCTGCCAAAATGGGTCTGGTGGTAAATGAGGGCAAGACGAAGTATATGCTGTCTACACGCAGGGACTCGCAGCGGCTAAGGTCTCACGTCGAGGCTGACAGGTATACTTTTGAAGTTGTCAAGGAACCTTGGCACCTTGGTCAGCCTGGAGATAAAGCGAAGGATTATTTATTTATTTATTTTATTTTATTTTATTTATTGAATTATTTGTACAACTTAAGATCATGGATCTTTTATGAGTACATCAACACATTAAATTAAATTTTGGTAATACAATATGCTTACAATATAAATACAATTACAATTATTAAACTTAAAACTAATATATGGTTATAGAAAGTAGTAGAAAGTAAAGAAGTAGAAGAAGAAGAAGAAGTATAGAAGTATAGAAAGAGTAAAGAAGAAACAAAAACAATAAATGGTCATGTAGTCTGTAATTATTGGTCGCATTATTTACCCCAGTTCTTTAAAATGGTCTAGTATAAGTATTTTGTAGTTGCTTCGATTCAGTCTGGCTTTAATCATCTCAGGAATTGAGTTCCACAGTCTCACGGCGTTAACGAAAAATAGTCGAGAAGTAGCTAACAAAGTATGTCTTGGTACAATCAGGCTGTGAAGCCTCTGTGACTTGGACAGGTGGAGCTTGTCATATAGATAACGTGGAGTTTTCCATAAGACTAATTTGTATAGAAATATACAGTTTCTCGCAGCTGGGTAGTTCATAATGCTACATCCAAGAACTTTGTTTCTCCACAGCGAAATATGATCATACTTTTGGATCCCATATACGTACCGCGTAACATTATTAAAAGCTACGTTAATCTTGTGTGCCGATCTTGAGTCAAGTTTACTATACACTAACTCAAAGTAAGTTATATGGGGCAGAACAAGCTGCATAGCTAACATACGCCTGGTTTCCAAAGGCGTGAACGCGGCAGAAGTTCTTAACTTACGCAATACAGCATATACGTTACTCACAACTTTATTAACATGGTCAGCACAGTCATCAGCATAGGCATGAACGTGAACATAATTACAAACAGAAAAAACATAATTTACAAAAAGACTGAACAGAAGAGGACCAAGGACAGACCCTGGGGAACGCCGGCCGAAATTGATTTAAACTGCGACGAGGAATTCAATCCTTTGACTTGCTGAACTCGGCCGTTAAGATAGCTAGCCATGAGCTTTATAGCGCTGTCAGAAAATCCAAATTGTGTTTAAGTTTCTTGCACAACAGAGCATGATTAACTAGGTCAAATGCCTTAGAGAAGTCTAAGAGACACAAAAGAGTTAGTTCACCATTATCAAAGGGAGTCCTAATATCATCCAGTATTTTAACCATTGCGGTAGCACAACTATGCTTCGGCCTAAAACCAGACTGCAGAGAAGAAAGCAGATTTTTGTCTTGAATATAGTTTGAAATCTGTTCTGCCATTAGAGATTCGCATACTTTAGAAAGGGCTGGCAATATACTAATCGGCCTATAATCACTAGGAGATGACGCAAGAGCTTTCTTTGCAATGGGCAATATGATAGCTTTTTTCCATGCTGCTGGAAAACATCCACTTGCAAAACAGTGATTTATTATATGGGTGAGAGGACTAATAATAAACTGCAGCACGAGTTTAAGAAACTTTAAAGGGATTCCATCATCCCCAACAGCATTCGATTTAATGCCCATAATCGATTTTATTACCTCTAACTCACTAACTCCTACAAATTGAAAATGGCTATGGCAGCTACTAGCAGAAGATATATTTTCATTTAAAGAAGGGAAAATACTGCCTTTGCTTGCGCTAATGTAGAAATCGTTTAGAATGTCAGGATCCACTTTCTGAGTTTTCTTTCCCATGAATGTTTAAGTTATTCAGGTTGCGCCATAGCTGTTTAAATGGAAGCGAGGCATTTAGTTTCGATTTACAAAACCACCGCTTCGATTGCCTTATTACAGCTGTAGCTTCATTGCGTGCAGATTTATACAAACACCATGAAGTATCCGTCAGTGATTTTCTCCATTTAGCATGCAACTTATTTCGTTTTCTTATTGCTAAATGTACTCGGTTGGTATACCAAGGACACGACTTATTCCTGATATAAGAAGTACGAATCGGGACATTAGCGTTAAACAACGTGATTAAGTTCTCACTAAGAAATTCAAGTTTTGATCAACTGTATCAAATAACCAACACTCTCTCCAACACACACGGGACAAGTCAAAAAACAAAGCATCAACATTCAATGAACGGTAATCACGAAACATAAATGTAGTGCTCACTGGACGATCAAACACAACATCATGGCCCGAAATGAAATATATTTGGTCAAATTTAAGTACTAGAGAAGGGTCAGAAGTAATAAAATAGTCTAAAAGGCTTGGTCAGCAGTTACTAGCATATCTGGTGGGGATAATGTCATTAACAATAGCTAGACCAGCTGCTGATACATGATTACGTAGTTCATTGGTGTAAGAATCATTAGAAAGTAAGTTTACATTAAAATCACCACAAATTATGTAATGCTCATAGTCTATTAAAAACAAAGATAACTCGGTGAAGTATGCATCTAGAGAAAAACATTTATTTGGGTTATAGACAAACACAACATCATGGCCCGAAATGAAATATATTTGGTCAAATTTAAGTACTAGAGAAGGGTCAGAAGTAATAAAATAGTCTAAAAGGCTTGGTCAGCAGTTACTACCATATCTGGTGGGGATAATGTCATTAACAATAGCTAGACCAGCTGCTGATACATGATTACGTAGTTCATTGGTGTAAGAATCATTAGAAAGTAAGTTTACATTAAAATCACCACAAATTATGTAATGCTCATAGTCTATTAAAAACAAAGATAACTCGGTGAAGTATGCATCTAGAGAAAAACATTTATTTGGGTTATAGACACAAGAAACTAAGATTCGGGATTTACCATCAGACACTTCAGCTATTATATATTCTGTATCAGAGCCAGCCGATTTAGCAATTGTTGTTAGATTGAGAGTATTCCTACAATAAATTGCTACCCCTCCTCCCTTCCTATGCTTTCGATCATTTCGAATGAGACTATAGTTGTTTATAGAACACTGAAGGTCCGGAATGCAATTACTAAACCAAGTTTCAGACACACAAATAACATCAACAAGGGACTGATCGAAGATATATCTAACATAGTCAAGTTTGTCAAAGCTCAAACTCCTCGCATTGAAGTGGACTACATTAAACCCGGCTGATTGCTTACACAAGATATCAACTACCAATTTCTGATTTTCATTAGCGCCAGAGACGTTTATATCAGATAAGTTTGATGTCATGAGAATGAGCTATAGAAGAAACAACTAACATACATACTAATGAGGTTAAAATGCTGATAACTACAGAACAACATGGCAAGGAAACAAGAGTAACAATAGTTAGAGACAGAAAGAGAGAAAATAGAAAAATAATGGAGAAGGACACAGATACAATAAGTAATAACATCAAAATAGCTTATATTTAATTTTGCAAAAGTCATTGTTGCTTCTATGCTGCCCCGACAATTCCATCGATACCTTTTTATCAAATACACCTATCCCTCGATTTACACGGTACTTGATTTACACGGTTTCGCTTTAACACGGTTTTCAAATCGCAACAAAAAATTTTTTTTTTCTTATTCTGATAGTTTTATTTGTATAAGTTTGCAAAACATATGGTAAATATTTATTCCATTCACAACAGGCCATTCACATTAGCGTTGTTTTAAACGTTGGAAACGGATTTTCCAAGAACCAATCTACCGTGTAAATCGAGGGATAGGTGTACTTTTACGGCCTCGTCGCCGTCTCGTTTTCTCACCATGATTTGACCACGTATCGAAAAAGCAGCAACAAGAAGTTTCTGCCGTTTAAGCTGAGCTGCATAATGCATTAGTTCACGATTATCCCTAGTCAGACTTTCGTGCACATAAAACTTTGCATTATCATCCAGTCCAATGTCTCTCAGAGCAAGAGGCCGCTTGTTGGCTTTGCAATAGCCAGCAATGGATTTAAATAGCTGACTACGGGCATGCTGGGAGAAAAGCTTAACGATGATAGCCGAGTTGTTGTTACCAGTTTTATTGTTCCTCGCTGGCAGCCGGAAAACTTCGCGCACTGGGGGCAGTTCGTGCTGAATAGCCTTGCACATACGCGAGAAGATCTCCTCTCCGCTGATATTAGTAGAGTTAGGTATGCCGTTTATTAAGAGATCAGCGGCAACGGCTTACTCTTGCCAATAGGTTCTACTATGGTCTCGGTAGGCAATTGAGAAATAGAGACCTCTCTCGACCGACAAAACTTGCACTCCATAGGACGCTTATCTTGCCCGTGCTCCTCTATGGCGCTGAAGCATGGACAATGACGCGAGACGACATAGCGGCCCTTGGAGTGTTTGAGAGCAAGATACTTCGTAAAATCTACGGCCCTGTTCGTATTGGCGACGACTATCGTATACGAACCAATAACGAGCTGTATGAGCTGTATAAGGACATGGACGTAGCACAGCGAATTAACATCCAGCGGCTACGCTGGCTCGGTCATGTCTGCCGTATGGACGACGAATCTCCGGCGAAAAAGGTGTTCGATGCGGTGGTTGGAGGTAGACGGCGAGGATGGAGGCCGTGTCTCCGGTGGAAGGACCAAGTTGGCTCTTTTATCTCTTGGTGTGACCAACTGGAGAAGGCGCGCGCAAAGCAGAGGCGGCAGGCCGTAACCCGACAACGGGTTGTTATGGCCAGTTAAGTAAGTATTCATATGTTTATGCATACTTTTCGTAATATCGTACTACCTGCATACACTACCTCGAAATTGCAACCCTTTGTGTACAAACTGGTCAATTCGTCAACCCTGTGTTAGAGATTCGCTAAATGAAGAACTGCGAAATAAAAAGGACGGCAATTGGCCCTGTTGTATAGAAAGGAAACTGGCGGCATTTCAGTTTGCATAATCATCTCTAATATCGGGAAAAGAGCGAAAACAGTGTACAGCTGATGACTGTGTACGCGAATTGCAAAAACGCACAAAAAACGGTTTACTCTCCGTTTCCTATCGCTTTATCGCTGGCTCTGCTGTGTACACAAATATTTCGTGCTCTTACACAAATGTTTGCATTTTTGTTATTTTCACGTGTCTGCGAATCTTTTTACCGAGTGATTGTGGTGTTCGACCACCGGTTTCTCTTTCCGGAAGCAAATCATTGTTGCCTCTGCGTACTGGCGCGGTTTTGGAGCGATTTCCTGCCGATGCTGTGCCGTTTTGCTGTTTTTCTTCCGCTGCTGCTGTTCCGTGTTGTGCTGCCTTATTGCGACTGGCTGACTTCCTGGTGCTGCTCCGGGCTGCGGCCCGTCACTGTTTCGCCGACAGGATCTGGGGCTCCAGCGGCAGCTATTCGCCATTTTCTCAGATAAGTATTTGCGTATTCCGTTTCGATACTCGCGGTGATGCCACAGGGGGAAAAAATAATCCTGGTGCTAGTGCAGCTGAGCGCAGCGCCACCTCCGCCTTTTCGAAGTTTGTTGGCACGCAAAAATGCGGAGCCACTACAAAAAAGGATCACAGTCTGGATGGAACATTCGGCACTGCGATCCATTCAAGCCCCTCAGCCCAAAGGCGTGCTGGAGGCCGCTAGGCCTTCGGTTCAGCCCAGGCCTAGTATCCGCCCCTTCCTACGAGGGGTAGGAAAGGGCATAACGCCTACTTCCAGCCGCAGCTACAATGTGCTCACCCCTTGCCAGCAAAACCTTTAAAAGGGGCTGTGCAACAAAAACAGGCTGTGTTGACAGGCGCAAAGCCCTTACATGGCCAGGCTGTGTCGACGGGCGCAAAGCCCTCGGACAGCCTGGCTGTAGTAAAACAGCAAAGGACTTCAACGCGCGCTGTCAGTGCTTCGACACTAGCGTACCGCAACAGGAGAGCGGCATACAAGATCTTTGAAAGGCTAAATGCAGTCAAGGACGACGCACTCACGGATAAGGATAAAGCCTCTCGTGACTGGGCTAATTCTGTGATCACTGGGCATGGGACCAAAACACTGGTTTCTAAACGGCAGCGATCAGTATAGGGATCTCCGGCAGCGGCTAAACGCGCCAGGACCTCTCAGCCTCTACAGTCTATAAACGGAGCTTTCGCTCTTTCAGTGATGCTGCGAAAGATAGCCTCACTCTGGCGGTAATCGAACGCAGTAACACCGACGGCTCAATCTCGCCTAAAAATTGGGCATTGGTGGAGGAGAAACTCTGGACAGTTTACATTGATATGCTGGCCAAACACCCTGGTCCACCACCCTGCTGCCGCGACATCGGTTCGTTCCAGAGTCGCCTTAAACTGACCTCGTGTGCTGATCAGCGCTCTGCCGAGCTGTATACGCTGGCAATCGCAGGAATTGGCGTGGAGAGAAGCAAAGCTAGGAGAGGTCATAGGTAACTCGCGTCAGGTTATTATTATCCTGAACGAGGAATCCTTAGCCCCCCTGGCTGCAAGAAAGGGGGAAATAATTTTCTGTTTCTCCCACCTGATCTTGCGGATTTACCGACAAGATATCAACGTGTTTACTGACACTCAGGCCATGGAGGTTTCAGAGGTGGATGAAACAGCGAGCATCACGTCTGAGGAGTCTACGTCGTGCATGGTCCGGGACCTGTTCGGCGGACCCTCCGAAGACGAATTGCTGTTGTCCCCCCACTCCAATGACGCCGACAACACTATCATCGCACTGTCGGACCTACCAGCCGGTGGTCATGAGAGTCGTGCAGATTAACCTGCACCACTCCAAAGCGGTGGCAGCCGCCGTGGCTCAGTTGGTTAGTGCGTTGGACCGCGAGTCGAAGGCAGCGACCCAGGTTCAAATACTGCCTGTAATAACACCTAAAAAAATAACGGGAAAACTCGTTTTCTCTTACGGTGGCTGTCCTCTCAGCTGGAAATGGCAAACCTCTGAGAGTAAAAATTGCTTATGAAAGAGCTCCCAACCTGCCGTTCGGAACCGGCATAAAACTGTAGGTCCCTTCCACCCGCGTACAAATTCACACGCACAACACGGGTGGTTGCAGGAAGCTAGGCCTTAGTCTCGCGTAAGCGGGCTGTCGTGCCAGTCAATTATTATTATTAATTAATTATTCCTTGCCTACGCCGGTGACATTGATGTCATTGAGCGTAACAAGCGAGATGTCACCGCTGCCTTTGCGGCTATCAAAAAAGAATCTGCCAAAATGGGTCTGGTGGTAAATGAGGGCAAGACGAAGTATATGCTGTCTACACGCAGGGACTCGCAGCGGCTACGGTCTCACGTCGAGGTTGACAGGTATACTTTTGAAGTTGTCAAGGAACCTTGGCACCTTCGCACCACCATAAACAGCAGCAATGATGTCAGCCTGGAGATAAAGCGAAGGATTACTCTTGCCAATAGGTGCTACTATGGTCTCGGTAGGCAATTGAGAAATAGAGACCTCTCTCGACCGACAAAACTTGCACTCCATAGGACGCTTATCTTGCCCGTGCTCCTCTATGGCGCTGAAGCATGGACAATGACGCGACACGACATAGCGGCCCTTGGAGTGTTTGAGAGGAAGATACTTCGTAAAATCTACGGCCCTGTTCGTATTGGCGACGACTATCGTATACGAACCAATAACGAGCTGTATGAGCTGTATAAGGACATGGACGTAGCACAGCGAATTAACATCCAGCGGCTGCGCTGGCTCGGTCGTGTCTGCCGTATGGACGACGAATCTCCGGCGATAAAGGTGTTCGATGCGGTGGTTGGAGGTAGACGGCGAAGAGGGAGGCCGTGTCTCCGGTGGAAGGAATATGTTGGCTCTGTTATCTCTTGGTGTGACCAACTGGAGAAGGCGCGCGCAAAGCAGAGGTGACAGGCCGTAACCCGACAACGGGTTGTTATGGCCAGTTAAGTAAGTATTCATATGTTTATGCATACTTTTCGTAATATCGTACTACCTGCATGCACTACCTCGAAATTGCAACCCTTTGTGTACAAACTGGTCAATTCGTCAACCCTGTGTTAGAGATTCGCTAAATGAAGAACTGCGAAATAAAAAGGACGGCAATTGGCCCTGTCGTAATCAACGCATTTAGCTTTGTGTTCTTTGGTATATTTTTCAAAAAAATTTACATAATGGAACCAAAAAAGTTTATATGTTGTTTATTTCATGCAGAAAATTAATGAGAACAGACTTTAAAAAGCAAACAATTGAAAGGAAACTGGCGGCATTTCAGTTTGCATAATCATCCCTAATATCGGGAAAAGAGCGAAAACAGTGTACAGCTGATGACTGTGTACGCGAATTGCAAAAACGCACAAAAAACGGTTTACTCTCCGTTTCCTATCGCTTTATCGCTGGCTCTGCTGTGTACACAAATAGTTCGTGCTCTTACACAAATTTTTGCATTTTTGTTATTTTCACGTGTCTGCGAATCTTTTTACCGAGTGATTGTGGTGTTCGACCACCGGTTTCTCTTTCCGGAAGCAAATCATTGTTGCCTCTGCGTTGTCCCCACTCGGGTAGGCACCTTGTCGCGGTGTGGGGGCTTACGTTCGCAATGATTCACCGGACTATAGTGACCGGAGGCAGCAATTGCGCTTTCTCCTGACAGGGGTTCCCATGTTAGGCAGGCCGGCTGAGGAGCAACAACTAAGACCTACCCAGTGTGCGTCTGTTCCCCAGGTTAGGGGCGGCACACAACGACGTCTGTTTTCCCCAGGTTAGGGGCAGTCGAGTCCGAGTCTTTTTGTGCGTGGGATGGCAGACTCAAAAGAAATCCCACAGGGAAGTGGTGTCTTTCCGTCCGGCTGTGGTGGCCGATGAAAAGAATATAGTTACAGTGCAGGGAGTCGGATGCCCAATACCGGATGTAGGTGGTGAGCGAGAAGGCCACCTGGCGTCGATATCCAGCAACTTCTCAGGCTGTGTGACGGGACCCCAGGTCATGCAGTCGACTAATGCTACTGGGAAGAAGGCAATGTCGCTTTAGCGACAACCAGCCTCAAAATCGAATGAGGAGGGCCTAGGCATAGGCTCCAGATTGGACGGTCTGCGCATCGGTGCTGCCACCGACGATGAGGCTACCACCTTATCACAAGGCAGCAGCATCGATACACTGGACCCTGATCTAGAAGGCACTTTGATAGGTGAGCCCCCGAAGGAGACGAAAGCTGTGAAGAGAACCGCTGACCAGAAAGCCCGCAAGGCTTACAAATGTTCAGGTCAGTATCTCCGCAAAATGAGCTTGGTGGAACCGTCGTCCTTGACAAACAGGGACAAAGTTCTCATCAAGAAACACCGGAAGATTGTTGCAAAGTTCGAGAGAAAAACGGCAACAGTCGGATCGGCGGAGCCAGGGAAATCTGGGGCTCCACATAGCCCTAAGGCAGCTCCCGCGAGGGGGGGACGCAACGGCAGTCCACGTTGCAGCCAACAAGCCACCCGGTGGCAAGGCCGCTAAGGACCTAGCCGGCGCGGTTCCCGCCGTCGGCGGTAAGACAGCAGCGGCCGCTGGTAATACTGCAGCTGCCGCTGTTCCAGCTGCCAAAAAGACTAATAAGCCGATCATCACCGGGGACGGCTCGAAAACAGCCACGGCTACCACCAAGGTTAGCAAGGCTGCCAAGAGGGCCAGATCCGGTGAGGATGCTCTGAAGGAGGCGAAAAAACCAAAGACCTACCAGTCTACCAGTTTTTCCGTCCCTAATGAGTTTCAAGCAGCCGTTATTGACCGGAACGATCCCGATGGGAAAATTTCGGCCGCCAACTGGCTGCTTGTTGAATCGAAGATCCTGGATGCCATAGTTCGGGCTGATGGAGAAGAGGCCATCTTCGATGGGGCGGGCTGGCAACGAGGCGTCAAGGACATCGGCTGCGGAAACACGAAAGCTCTGGATTTCATCCGTTCCGCAATCAGCCTCCGGTTCCGGAAGAGGTACTCTGAGAGGCTTGGTCGATCAACGCTCGAACCTTAAACAACTTTCCTGAGTGCTCAACAGACACCAGTGCCGTAGGCAGAAGGGATTGGGTGCCATTATTGGAGTGTAAGGCTTGTACTTGGGGCGTACTTTGCCTGGAAGATGTGCGGGGTTGCGCATCCGAAAGGGGGGAATGAGTAGCGGAGTTGTTGTTCATTGGTTTTTGAGCCGTTGCGACCTGTGAAGTGGTCGAATGTGACCGCTTAAGCGATTGAGAGGGTTGCGCATTGCCTGTGGGGAAATGAAGCAGGGAATGATGCTTCCTCTGGCAATATACGCACGTAAAACTGCTTGTACAATCCTCAAGTAGGTAAGATGTAGCAAGACAATTTACGCAGAGATTGTGCTTCTTAACATATTTTAATCGACTCTGGGGGGTGAGTCTTTTGAAGCTCTGGCAAGTCCGTATGGGATGGTTTGCGTTGCAGAGGTTGCAAGCGAAGTCCCTTTTCACTTCAGTGTGATAATTAAGGGATTTGTGTGGCCGATTTGGGAGGACATTGGAAGTACAGGGTTGAGGTTTCTGCTTAGCGGGGCGAATACTTTGCAGCCGTTCAAGTACCTCATATCTGCCGGTCAGGAACTCATCCATTTGCGACCAGGGTGGCAGATCCTTCCGGGATGTCAATGATTGCTCCCATAGAGCGAGTGTGTCTTGGGGCAATTTGGTACAACATATGAAAACCATTAGCGGATCCCAATTGTCAGTGTCTACGGCCTGAGTATTTAGAACAGACAGACAATTGTTTATTGTGTTTTGGATCCGCTGTAGCGCCTCACTATTTTCAGTGTGGGCAGGAGCGATATTCAAAAGGGATCGGATCTGAGTGTCCACGAGTATGCGTTTATTTTCGAAGCGGGATTTTAAAGCTTCCCACGCGAGTCCGAAATTCTCATCGGTTAATGCATATTGCTTAACAATAGCACCGGCTTTGCCTTGCGTTTTGTATCGGAGGTGATACAATTTTTGGGCTGGGGTGAGCTGGGGGTGGTTAATGTAAACTGCCGTAAACATGTCCCGGAAGGACGGCCACTGCTCATAGCCCCCGAAGAAGGTTTCGGTATCACAAGGTGGAACTTGTAGGCAAATGTAGGGGGTATTTGCTGGTTCTAGGAGTCGAACCGGTTCCATATGCGCAGCGGGCTGGGGGGACTGATTTTGGAGCATCTCAATGATGTCCGACATCTGAGCCATACACAACTCGTAATGGTCTGTGCAGGCGTCAATCTTTTGCCTAGCCGACTCTTTGAAACCGTCGGGCTGGCTATTGTCTTCAGCAATGAAGACTGCCTCATGTGCGCACATAAGCCTCTCCCATTGGGCTTGCACATTTTTTTGCTTTATTTGGACCAGGGATTTGGTCAAATCGTCAATGGGAGCCGATGAAAATTTTGTGCATAATTGCACGAGTCTATCGGACTCAAAAATGAATTTTGCAACACTGGGATCGGTTGCTTTGGGACTAGGGACTTTGGAGCGCGTATTGGGTGGCTCCCGAGTGACAGGAACTGTCAAACGTGCATTGGCTGACTTTGGGTATCTGGAGGAAGGAGTCTCCATTGTGACAAGCTGGCGTTTAGGGGATCGCTCAGCGGGCATGTTAATTGGAAAAGCTCGACAAAGGGTAGAAAGTTTAAATAAATATTGTATAAATGTAGGGTATGGGAGAAAAAGACGTGTAGTCTAACCGCGTCCGCGCGAACGATGCTTGAGAATGGGAAGAGTTGGAAATGGGGAAATTCGTTGAAACGAATTTGTATATTTGTCGAGCAAAAAAAGTTTACAACCGTGTATGTGTAAACGTGTAGGGAAATATATATGTATATGGGAAACAAATAAATTTTTTGTAAATGGGAATGGAATGTATGTAAAAGAATGGGGAATGTGTGTACTATATTATAAATATAATGTAAATGTGTAGTCAAATGTGTGTGAAAATATGTCTTTATTTGTGAAAAGTGAATTTTTTTGTATGGGATCACGTGAATACATAGGTGTATGTGTGAATATATATTTGTGTATAAATATATATATTTGAATATATATATGTATGTGTATGTGATTATTTTTGTTGTGTTTGGGCTTATCTTGGTGGGCCCAGTGCCCGAGTATGTGGATCTCCTCTATGTGGTGTGTCGTCTGTCCGCTGTTTGTGCGCTGCTATGCTGTCCTGCTTGCTGTTGTTGTTTGCCGTGCTCTTCTGCTTTGTATTCTCTTGTGGGTGTGTTTGTTGTTGTTCTTATATTCTGCTGCCCTTCTTTTAATGTGGTTGGAGTTTGTTTTTGTTTTAACTTTTGTATTTTGTTTTCTGTGATTAGTTTATTTGTGCACTGTATTCTGTTTGTTTGTTACTTGCACTTTTTTTGTTTTTAATTTTTGCACTTTGTGCACGGTTTAGTTATCGTTGACGCACTTCTAGTTTGTTTCACTGTTTGTTGAGTTGTCACTCTATTTGGTTTTTTTGTGTCACTTTTCACGATTTGTAAATGTTTTCTGTATGTTATATGTTAATAAAAACATTCGCGGCTCGATCGCGAATGGCTCGATGGACCATGATCTTGTGTACAAGCGCAAGAACAAGAGAGTAAATAGTGTGCGAATTAAGCACAAAGAAAAGTGCGTGAATATGTGCACAATTATCCCGAGCGGCGTTGGCCTAGTTTATAAACAGCCTTCGAACTCTCTCGCAATTCCTCCTCCAGCAAATTTTAAATGTATCTTCTCATATTCCCCCGGCTGTAGCTTAAGCGAGCTCCGCAGCTAAGCCGATTTCCCATACCCCCGATGTCAGCTTCAATATTGTTATGTCCAAATAACTGACATCTTTTAATATTTGCAGATCGGTGACTCCGCCCCAACCGCTGCAGCAGCACTTCCTCGAGGACGAGGCGTCGAGGGATGGCCCCCCGCACCCATAATAGCTGCATCCCGGAGTCTACGCCCCTCTGGCCCGCGGCATAAATCAATTGCAATATGCAATGGCGGCCGCGATGGCTAAATGAGTGCTGTCTTAGGTGATCTGTCGATCCCACCTCCAATCCCTTCCTTTCCTTCTCCTTTTGTATTCATGATTCCCCCTATTTTCTGCTCCCCGGCTTCGGCCGTTTGTCTCGTTCAATGTTTCATGTACTCTTTGTCATTCGCTATTCTACTTTCAAAGAATAAACACCATTCTACCCGAAACAACCCGTGTCTTTAATTTAACCCGGTCCGAAGACGTGAACACCGTGAGCAGGCCACTGAAGGAGCAGCTACGAGTGGTGCAAATTAACTTGCACCACTCCAAAGCAGCAACCCACGACTTGATGAGGTTCATGGAGGAGGGGGATATCGATGTGGCCCTAATTCAGGAACCGTGGATTGTAAGATCCAAAATTTCTGGATTGGGGTCAGCTCGATATAAAACATATCAACCCTCAACCGAAGGTAGGTTACGAGCCTGTATAGTGGTTAAGAATGACATTAATTTATTTCTTCTCTCCCAATACAGCAATGAAGACCTAACGGCGGGTATGGTTGAACGAAGAGGAGGGCATGGCCTGATTCTGGCGTCAGCGTACTTGCCGTACGAGGAGCTGGACCCACCATCCCAGGCGGTCCGAGACCTGGTCGCCTTCGCCACTGCGAAACGGCACGCGCTGGTGTTGGGCTGCGACGCCAACGGCCATCATACGCAATGGGGAAGCAGCAACATCAACGCGAGGGGTGAGTCCATTTTTAAATGTATTCTTTCTACCTCTCTATCTATCTGCAATAAGGGCAACACGCCCACCTTTCAGACTAGGGTCAGGGAAGAAGTTATTGATTTGACTTTGCTTTCTGAGGCAAACGACGTCAGGATTGACAACTGGAAGGTATCGGACGACTGTTTCTTCTCGGACCACAACCGAATACTTTTCGATGTCAATTTTGACACGGTTTGCAATCCACCACCTCTGAACCCAAGGAGTGCAAACTGGGAGAAATTCGCGACCGTCGTTTGTTCAAGACTGAGGCCGAAACGTTTCGCCCTAGTCACAGACGAGCGTGCGTCTCCTGACTACTACGTCAGGAGACTAGGCGACTGTTCAATAGGGCTAAGCTAAGCGGGGAGGAAAGGGACTGGGACGCGTACCGATCCAGTTTCAACGCCTTCAAGAAGGCTACCTGTAAAGCCAAAAGAGAATCATGGAGACCCTACTGCGAATCCATAGACTGTGTCAACGAGGCGTCCAGGCTAAGGAAAGTTTTGTCTAAGCAGCATTGCGCTCTTAGCTGCATCCGCAAGCCGGACGGATCATGGACAGAGTCTAGTGAAGAATCGCTTGAGACTCTAATGGAGGCACACTTTCCTCAGTGTCAGGTTCCTACTGACTCGGATAATCTTCGAGAGCAACTCGGAACCACTACACCACCTGAAACTGTCGCCAAAATAGTGGACAAAGATAAGGTGGAATGGGCAATAAGGTCGTTTGACCCCTACAAGTCCGCGGGCTCTGACGGTATCATTCCAGCAATGCTACAACAGGCCGGAGACTGTATTCTGCAACCCCTAGTAAACATCTTTAAGGTAGTCCCAAAGCAGTGGAGAGAGGTCAAAGTAGTCTTCATACCGAAGGCAGGAAAGCCCAGCCACATTACGGCTAAAGACTATAGACCTATCAGCCTCTCCTCATTCTTATTGAAAACGCTGGAGAGGCTGTTGGATAGATATATAGGAGACAACCGGGGACTATCTTCTGAACTCTGCAGGGCACAACACGCCTACCTCCAGGGGAGGTCGGTAGACAGTGCACTGCACAGTGTTGTAGACCCCATAGAGAATTCTTTGGCCTTAAAGGAGTACACAATGTCTGCTTTCCTCGATATAGAGGGGGCTTTCAATAATGTCACCACTGAGGCCATAACAAGAGCACTTCGTGCACACAATGTGGAAAGCTTCGTTATCGATTGGGTTGAAACGATGCTGCAAGACAGGATAATCAACTCAACGATAGGACCGGCTTCCATCAGAAGGAGAGTCACAAGGGGAACACCCCAAGGGGGGTGCTATCCCCTCTCTTATGGCTGCTGGTAGTGGATGAGATTCTAAGTCTTTCAGAGAAGACGCATTAGAATAGTGGCCTATGCGGACGACATCGTCATCATGATACAAGGCAAATTTTTGCCTACTATCAGTGAATTGATGGAATCCTCATTAGTCCTGTTCACCAAGAAAACGAAGATTCAGGAATTTTCTCTTCCCTGTGTGGAAGGGCACCCCCTGAAACTATCAAAAGAGGCCAAATATCTTGGCATCATTCTGGACTCAAAACTTTCGTGGAAGCGAAACATTGAAGAAAGAATGAAAAAGGGGCTCAATGCGTTGTATGCCTGCAAGCGAACCTTTGGTAAAAGATGGGGATAAAAACCCTATATTATCCATTGGATGTATACGGCGATAATCAGACCCATCATCACCTATGGTTCTCATGTTTGGTGGCCAGCCATGGACAAAAAGAGCAACCAGAGCAATCTGGGGAGGGTGCAGAGACTTGCCACGATGGCGATGACGGGAGCGGCCAAAAGCGCTCCGCGAATGGCTCTGGAAATGCTTCTGCACCTTCCCCCAGTGGACCTGTTCGTAAAAGCCAGCGCAGCAAGGACAATCCTCAGATTGAGGGAGTCTAACCAGCTGAGGCCAGGCGGATACGGACATTCCAGCATCCTGAACGTTCTTACGACCAGCTCTACCGGACAAGGTCTTCTAAATAAGGCCAGTAAAGCGCAGTGACTTTGAATTGAAGATTCCCATTGACTATCCCTCCAGGGACAACTGGCAACAGCCCGAGGTGGAAGACTCTGCAGGGGTATACTTCACCGACGGCTCGAAGACAGAGGATGGAACTGGGGCGGGTGTCTACTGTGAAACGCAAAATGTCTACTGGTCTTATAGACTACCAGACTATTGCAGCGTTTTTCAGTCGGAGGTTTTCGCCATCATGAAAGCAGCGGAACACATAAAACACTCGGCACTTAGTGTGGCCGTCATTTGTGTTGATAACCAGGCTGCTCTAAAAGCATTTGAATCCACTGTAGTGAAGTCAAAGGTAGTACTAGACTGTCGGAAAGCACTAGGTGGCATAAGACAATGCAGGGTTCGTCTGTGCTGGGTTCCCGGACATAGTGATATCGAAGGGAACGAGCAAGCCGACGGACTAGCCCGTGCAGGGTCTGCTATGCCGGCGTGCGAGGCGGTCAACACGGTGCTACCACCGATCTCTGCTATGATGGGTTCAATAGGAGGGTGGCTCACACAAGCTACAAATAGAGCATGGACAACCAGGTGTGATTGCAAGATTGCACGCACCTTATGGCCAGCACTCAACACGAGGAAAACTAAGAGCCTCCTGCTCCTCGACAAACATGCTGTACGCATGGTCACGGGGGTAAGCACAGGTCACTGCGCCATTGGTGTTATGTGGGGCAAGGTTCTTTGACGGGCTCGCGGAAGTAGCAGATGCACAGTTAACCGATCTACACAATTTCCTCGCGAAGACTAAATGGTTCCCAAAAGATCCCATTTGGATCTACAGGGATCCAAGCAGATAAGAGAAGGACACCGGTTTTTCCGAAAAATGAAGGGATTCACAATGGACCCAACAGGGTCTCCGAGTGGAAGTGCTTTGCCGCACACACCCCTTCCGTAACCTAACCTAACCTGCCTCTGCATACTGGCGCGGTTTTGGAGCGATTTCCTGCCGATGCTGTGCCGTTTTGCTGTTTTTCGTCCGCTGATGCTGTTCCGTGTTGTGCTGCCTTATTGCGACTGGCTGACTTCCTGGTGCTGCTCCGGGCTGCGGCCCGTCACTGTTTCGCCGACAGGATCTGGGGCTCCAGCGGCAGCTATTCGCCATTTTCTCAGATAAGTATTTGCGTATTCCGTTTCGATACTCGCGGTGATGCCACAGGGGGAAAAAATAATCCTGGTGCTAGTGATGCAGCTGAGCGCAGCGCCACCTCCGCCTTTTCGAAGTTTGTTGGCACGCAAAAATGCGGAGCCACTACAAAAAAGGATCAAAGTCTGGATGGAACATTCGGCACTGCGATCCATTCAAGCCCCTCAGCCCAAAGGCGTGCTGGAGGCCGCTAGGCCTTCGGTTCAGCCCAGGCCTAGTATCCGCCCCTTCCTACGAGGGGTAGAAAAGGGCATAACGCTTACTTCCAGCCGCAGCAACAATGTGCTCACCCCTTGCCAGCAAAACCTTTAAAAGGGGCTGTGCAACAAAAACAGACTGTGTTGACAGGCGCAAAGCCCTTACATGGCCAGGCTGTGTCGACGGGCGCAAAGCCCTCGGACAGCCAGGCTGTAGTAAAACAGCAAAGGACTTCAGCTGTGCCCTCTTCAACGCGCGCTGTCAGTGCTTCGACACTAGCGTACCGCAACAGGAGAGCGGCATACAAGATCTTTGAAAGGCTAAATGCAGTCAAGGACGACGCACTCACGGATAAGGATAAAGCCTCTCGTGACTGGGCTAATTCTGTGATCACTAGGCATGGGACCAAAACACTGGTTTCTAAACGGCAGCGATCAGTAGAGGGATCTCCGGCAGCGGCTAAACGCGCCAGGACTTCTCAGCCTCTACGGTCTATAAACGGAGCTTTCGCTCTTTCAGTGATGCTGCGAAAGATAGCCTCACTCTGGCGGTAATCGAACGCAGTAACACCGACGGCTCAATCTCGCCTAAAAATTGGGCATTGGTGGAGGAGAAACTCTGGCCAGTTTATATTGATATGCTGGCCAAACACCCTGGTCCACCACCCTGCTGCCGCGACATCGGTTGGTTCCAGAGTCGCCTTAAACTGACCTCGTGTGCTGATCAGCGCTCTGCCGAGCTGTATACGCTGGCAATCGCAGGAATTGGCGAGGTCTGGCCGGGCGCACGACTTGAAACCTTGACCAAGGATAAATACCCGAATCGCCCTCGCTCCAGAGCATGGGTTCCGGCTATCTATTCCGACCCAGAGACAATCTTACAGCTGATCAAGCTTGGCAACCCCGACCTTTCCACCGCTGACTGGAGAGAAGCAAAGCTCCCACCTGATCTTGCGGGTTTACCGACAAGATATCAACGTGTTTACTGACACTCAGGCCATGGAGGTTTCAGAGGTGGATGAAACAGCGAGCATCACGTCTGAGGAGTCTACGTCGTGCATGGTCCGGGACCTGTTCGGCGGACCCTCCGAAGACGAATTGCTGTTGTCCCCCCACTCCAATGACGCTGACAACACTATCATCGCACTGTCGGACCCATCAGCCGGTGGTCATGAGAGTCGTGCAGATTAACCTGCACCACTCCAAAGCGGTGGCAGCCGCCGTGGCCCAGTTGGTTAGTGCGTTGGACCGCGAGTCGAAGGCAGCGACCCAGGCAGGGGGGTCCTACTCAGGCATCTCACTGGCATAATGAGAAGCTGTCTAGTAACAGGGTACATCCCCGCTAGTTGGAGAAGTGCCCTGGTAGTTTTTATACCAAAAATAGGTAAAAAGGACTATACGGAGCCGAAGTCCTTTAGGCCAATCAGTCTAACATCCTTCTTCATGAAGACCATGGAGAAGGTGTTAGATCAGTATACATATTAGTACCGTGGCGCTCAAGAGAACACTTCTGCACGCAAAACAACATGCGTATAGGGCAGGCAGATCGACAGAGACTGCCCTATTTCAGCTCACGAGTTCAATACAAGAAGCTCTTAAAGGCAAGGAGATTACCCTGTGCGCTTTTCTGGATATCGAAGGAGCCTTCGATAACACTTCGCATGACCCGAATAAAAAAAGCGCTCAGCAGGAGAGGAGTAGAAGCCTCGCTTAGCCGCTGGATAAGAGCCATGCTCCACCAGGAGCGTGCTAGCGGAAAGAGGATGTCCACAGGGCGGGGTACTATCACCGCTGCTGTGGAGTCTGGTAGTGGATGAGCTCCTTGAATTACTGACAAGCAATGGCATAACGTGTCAAGGTTATGCCGACGACATTGTCATTATCGCTAGGGGAAGGTTTGAAGACACTATCTGTGACATAATCCGGAGAGGCTTAAGAATAACCCAAGAATGGTGTGCCCGAGTAGACCTGCGAATAAACCCGGAGAAAACCACCATTGTACCTTTTACATGGAAAATAAAGCTACCACACATGCGGACAATACGCTTGCTCGGAAAGAGCATAGCTTATAAACCAGAGGTGAAGTACCTAGGTGTAACACTAGATTCGAAGTTACTCTGGAACAAGCATGCGGAGGCAGTTATCAGTAAAGCAACAAAGGCGGTCATTGTATGCAGATCCTTGGCAGGCAAAACTTGGGGATGTAACCCGAGCATACTGAAATGGATGTATATCACTGGTCGGCAAAGCTTACTCATACGAGCAGTACGCTCAGCACACGCATTCTTACGCTCTTTCAATCAGTCGTTGTTCAGACAGCATCGAAGCAACACGTGTAGTGGTTGCGTTGATTTTTGTCTTGTGTACGCTGCAAGAAATTGTATGTATGAAAACAAATATATGCTTTTGTTGTTGTAGTTTTTGTGTCTATGCTTTTTTGTGTTGGCGATTGGTTTCTTATTCGCTTTTCGGTTTAATTTTATACAGTGTAGAAAAATTACTCTGCGCTCACTAACACCATCTCATTGTCAATTTTGCCGACCCCTGATGTATATCATGACTGTGAGGCCAGTACTCACATATGCAGCAGTGGCATGGGCCCCGAGAGCCACACTCAAGACAGTGAGGAAAAGACTCGACAAGGTCCAGCGACTTGCGTGCACGTGCATTACATGTGCTATGAGAACCTGTCCCACGGTGGCACTGGAGGTGATACTTAACATATTGCCATTGCACGTAGCAATTGAGATGGCGGCCAAGCGTACTATCCTTGGACTGGCCAGAACTAGTAAAGGGGGGGATCACATCCTCAGGCACACAGACTTAGATGTGTTATCCATTAGTAACCCTTATGTTTTGTATCCGATGGATACAATAACAAGAACATATAACTACGAAAAATACTTCGGAGTTTATATGAGCAATAAAGTGGACTGGGCCTGGGAAGACAACCAAATCCATTTTAAACCACACACAATTAAGTGGTTTACAGACGGCTCGAAAACGCACGAGGGAACAGGGGCGAGGGTGTTTGGACCTCGCCTCAAGCACTATGAGCCCATGGGGAAAACACCCAGCATATTCCAGGCTGAACTCTATGCAATCAGGCTCTGCGTGCAAGTCAACCTCGAGCGTGCGTACAGAGGGCAGGACATCGTCATCTGCTCCGACAGCCAAGCAGCCATCAAAGCACTAATCTCATATGAGATAACCTCAGGATTAGTGCTGAAATGCATTGAGGCATTGAATGCACTGTGCAAATGCAACCAGGTGAAAATCCTCTGGGTTCCAGGACACAGAGGTATCGAAGGAAACGAGGAAGCGGACAGCCTCGCTAGAACCACGGCAGCCACGCCCCCCCCTAGGACCTGAACCCTTCATTGGGCTGGGCAAAAGCGCCATAACGGAGTCACTGAGACTAGAGGAAAGGACCAGGAACACAGAACACTGGACTAGCGCCTCTGGTCTCAGGCAATCGAAAATCTTCATCAAAGATTACAACCCCCAATGGAGTGAAGAATGCCTCAAACTAAGGAGAAACCAGCTTAGACAGGTCACAGGTCTTCTAACTGGGCATTGCAGATTGAGGAAACACATGCATACAATCGGGATAGAACAGGTAAGCGTCTGTAGACTCTGCGAAACAGCACACTCCTGAACTCCTGAACACATCATATTGCACTGTAATGCGGCTTGTCGCAGCAGGTTGCGCTACCTGGGCCAGTTTTGGCTTGCAGAAGAGGACGTCAAACACCTAGACCCCCGCGAGTTACTAAGTTTCATTAGGGCGGTAGGTCTAGGGGATGTACTCTAACAATTGTAGGGGGCACAATAGATCAATCCTGGTCTCAGTGCAATATACCCCTTACCAATTCTATTCTATTCTAGCGCGGCATATTCCAATCTAGACCTGGCAAAGGTTGTGTAAAGTGATTTGATTGTATACGGATCCGAGAAGGCAGTACTATTCCGACGAACAAAATCCCACATGGCATAAGATTTGGAAACAATAAAACTGATATGACTTGCAAAACTTAGTTTGGTGTCGAAGAAAACACCCAGGTCTTTAATTTCACTAACCGATTGTAGCACGGAGCCATGGAATACGACAGTTGTAGGGGATTCCTTTTCCTGGTAAAAGTTACATGAAAGCATTTGCTAACATTTAAAAACAGGTGATTATCAATACACCAAGACTGAACATTGTCGAGGTCAGATTGTAAGGCAACAGAGTCCAACACATTTTGAATAACAGCATAAATTTGAAGATCGTCAGCATATAGCAGGAATTTAGCCGACGAAAAACAAGATCCAATGTCGTTAATAAATAATACAAACAACAAAGGACCAAGAATGCTCCCCTGGGGGACGCCAGAAGTGGCAACAAAGGGCCATGACGATATGTTATCAAGAACGACGGAACAATGCCTATTGGATAGGTATGATTTCAACCATTCGAGAAATTTTGAATTAAAGCCCATGCGGGTTAATTTCGAGATCAAAATTGTGTGAGATACTCTGTCAAACGCTTTAGCGA
Organism: Melieria crassipennis; assembly: GCA_963668005.1. NCBI lineage: Eukaryota > Metazoa > Arthropoda > Insecta > Diptera > Ulidiidae > Melieria > Melieria crassipennis. The sequence goes on along the minus strand of OY764963.1, from coordinate 42,030,110 downwards.
AATCCGTATAGACTGTGTCTACTTGGTTGCCATCCTGTGAGGCAGAGAGGCAACCAATAGATGTAGTCGATCTGCCTTTGACGAAACCGTGCTGGAGTGGAGAGATTATGCTCTTGACGCAAAAACTTAACTTTTCTTCGACTATGCATTCGAAAAGCTTAGAAACTGACGTCAGTTTCGAAATCGGCCGATAGTTTGAGACATCGTTCTTGTTACCACTCTTGAAAATAGGAGCTATCGAGGCTTTCTTTCAATCGTCCATAAAAACATAATTAATTAATTGACTGGCACGACAGCCCGCTTACGCGAGACTAAGGCCTAGCTTCCCGCAACTACCCGTGTTGTGCGTGTGAATTTGTACACGGGTTGGAGGGACCTACAGTTTAATGCCGGTTCCGAACGGCAGGTTGGGAGCTTTTTCATAAGCAATTTTTACTCTCAGAGGTTTGCCATTTCCAGCTGAGAGGACAGCCACCGAAAGAGAAAACGAGTTTTCCCGTTATTTTTTTTAGGTGTTATTACAGGCAGTATTTGAACCTGAGGTTGCTGCCTGCGACTCGCGGTCCAACGCACTAACCAACTGAGCCACGGCGGCTGTCCATAAAAACACCTCACGATAAAAATTTGTTGAATATTACTAATAGCGGGTTAATAAGAGAGGAACATTTCTTCAGTAAGATAGCAGAAAATCCATCTGCATCTGCATCTGAGTCGAGAAACTAAGATTGACGATGCCCGTTTCAATGTCTTCGGCAGTTAGGGTCAATGAGCCAAAAGAAATGGGTGAGTCTGAAAAGTTACAGTCAGTCACCTCAATTCCCGTATCAGAAACAAAATTCGAGCTGAAGAATTCAGCAAAAATGTTTGCGGCATCTTCCAAAGTTTTTGCGGATTTCTCCTTAAGGAATACGGAAGATGGAATATCCGAAATTGATTTTTTTTACTTAATAAAGCTCCAAAAGGCTTCAGGGTTGCTTTTAATACCGACTTCGTAATTGCGGATATATTTAGTTCCTGTACAATAACTTGGCGAGTTTATTGTAACTCTTAAGATGGGAATGGTAGTTGCAAAAGTAGAAAATACTCCTTGTTGCCTTGTATTTTTTATAATATTTGTTTCTTCAATTTTTTAGATGTTGCAAATCTTTATTAACCCACGGTAGTTTATGAACCTTTTTGTGTAAAGTAGGGATTAACTCCTGACACAAATCAAAAACTGTCGATTTAAAAACTGTGTAACAATCAGCCACCACAGAACTAGCGAGTAACTCAGCCCAATCGACTTCACAAAGCACATTATAAAAACGCATCAAAATCACAAAGATTGTAATTAAAAGAAGTAGTGTGTGATATACTCGGAACTGCAAAGAATTCATAGAATTCAAGCTCTACTATTAACGGAACGTGATGTAAGCAAACAGGCGAAAAAGGATAGTCGCACTCGATTTCGAGTTTAGGTGCGACTCGAGTCGCACCTAAAACTGTTGCTAACATAGCCAACTGCTAACATAGCCTCAGTCAATACTACAACTGCTGCTGACGCCTCGTCTGCTGATTCTAATGCTACCGTTGACGCTGCTGCGCCGCCGCTTGCATGTCAGCCAGCGCATGTTGTGACCGATCTCACCGCTCTCTCAGTCTATTTTGGATGATGCTTCGTCGTCGGGTGCTCTAGCACCCCACGTTTTGCACTCATCGCTTCGTGTGCCGCTAATTGACGGCTGTTCACTTTTATCTGCTCATTCTTCATCTGTTCCTGCTGCTGGCCTGCCTGCTGCTGCCGCTAATGCCTGGACTCTGTTTATGATAAGAAGCAAAATAAGCAAAAGGTTGTTGTTGGATCGATTGATGAGTCGGATTTGGATGTTGCTGTGAGTAAAAAGTGGCTGCATCTTTCATCATTTCTGCCCTCTGTTGCGAGAACATTATTGATTACGCTTCCAGTCGGACTGGCATTGGAAAAAACCATCTCTCTTGCTATATGTTAATTAAGAATGACGTTCCATCGGAGTCTCTTAAACGAGTCAATTTTAAACTAGGAGTTACTTCCACATTCTATGGGAAGCTTTTAGACCCTTCTGTGTGGCCAACCAGCGTCAGGGTGCGCTCTTTTCGTCATTCAAAAGGCAGTACCCCCACCGACAAATACATAACACTATCTGCTGTCGCGTTAGATTGTGGGGCCACGGATGCAGCTGTGGATCCAGTGGGCGCTAACTTTGGGACTGTAGCGGCTCCCAGTTGTCCAGTGAAGTGCATTAAAATTGTACTTCCAAAATGTCTCTAGGATGAGAACCAAAGCCGACTCTGTACGTCTGCTTAGTTCTTCATTGGATTACGACGTTTTTGCTATTATTGAGACTTGGTTAAATCCAAGTTTCTTTGATTCAGAATTCTTCGACCCAAACTTGTTTAATGTGTTTCGGAAGGATAGAGACTCTCTTCAGTCAGGCCTGACTAGGGGTGGGGGTGTTTTGATTGCCACTAAACCCAATCTACGCTCGAAAACAGTGACACTTTTCTGGACCAGCTTTGCGTGCAATTGCAAGGAATGCACGGTTTGCTTCTTATTTGCGCATCGTATATCCCACCGAATAGGTGTGACGCTATTGACAAATCGCATGTTGACAACATTTCTTCTTTTTGTGCCAAGATTGGAGATAATGAGCTTTGCGTGTTGGGAGACTTCAATCTGAGCAGCTACCCAAATTATTACTCATTCCCATAAAAACTAACGCTATATTTGACAGGAATTTTTAGGAATATTAAGTTGCGCTTATAATTAAAACTTATCCTTTACAATATTACTCGGCGTTTTTGTTTTTCTAAAAAAAATTACTACCTAGATTTGGCGAGGCTGCAAAGTGACATTTTCAAAGTGTCTAATTATGATACGTACCTTATTACAACATCGCAACATCGGTAACTCTTTTAAACTTACTCCCTCTAATGTAATTTCTTTCAATGAAATTTACATTATCGACAGCTTTACAAGCTTTGGCTTGTCACAGATTAATGGATTTTCCAACAAACTTAAACGAATACTAGATTTTATCTACATTTCAAGCAACTTAAATAGTAAGGTGATCGAGTGCGACTGTCCCTTTTCGCCTGTTTGCTTACATCACGTTCCGTTAATAGTAGAGCTTGAATTCTATGAATTCTTTGCAGTTCCGAGTATATCACACACTACTTCTTTTAATTACAATCTTTGTGATTTTGATGCGTTGGATAATGTGCTTTGTGAAGTCGATTGGGCTGAGTTACTCGCTAGTTCTGTGGTGGCTGATTGTTACACAGTTTTTAAATCGACAGTTTTTGATTTGTGTCAGGAGTTAATCCCTACTTTACACAAAAAGGTTCATAAACTACCGTGGGTTAATAAAGTTTTGCAACATCTAAAAAATTGAAGAAACAAATATTATAAAAAATACAAGGCAACAAGGAGTATTTTCTACTTTTGCAACTACCATTCCCATCTTAAGAGTTACAATAAACTCGCCAAGTTATTGTACAGGAACTATATCCGCAATTACGAAGTCGGTATTAAAAGCAACCCTGAAGCCTTTTGGAGCTTTATTAAGTAAAAAAATTAATTTCGGATATTCCATCTTCCGTATTCCTTAAGGAGAAATCCGCAAAAACTTTGGAAGATGCCGCAAACATTTTTGCTGAATTCTTCAGCTCGAATTTTGTTTCTGATACGGGAATTGAGGTGACTGACTGTAACTTTTCAGACTCACCCATTTCTTTTGGCTCATTGACCCTAACTGCCGAAGACATTGAAACGGGCATCGTCAATCTTAGTTTCTCGACTCAGATGCAGATGCAGATGGATTTTCTGCTATCTTACTGAAGAAATGTTCCTCTCTTATTAACCCGCTATTAGTAATATTCAACAAATTTTTATCGTGAGGTGTTTTTATGGACAGCCGCCGTGGCTCAGTTGGTTAGTGCGTTGGACCGCGAGTCGCAGGCAGCAACCTCAGGTTCAAATACTGCCTGTAATAACACCTAAAAAAAATAACGGGAAAACTCGTTTTCTCTTTCGGTGGCTGTCCTCTCAGCTGGAAATGGCAAACCTCTGAGAGTAAAAATTGCTTATGAAAAAGCTCCCAACCTGCCGTTCGGAACCGGCATTAAACTGTAGGTCCCTCCAACCCGTGTACAAATTCACACGCACAACACGGGTAGTTGCGGGAAGCTAGGCCTTAGTCTCGCGTAAGCGGGCTGTCGTGCCAGTCAATTAATTAATTATGTTTTTATGGACGATTGAAAGAAAGCCTCGATAGCTCCTATTTTCAAGAGTGGTAACAAGAACGATGTCTCAAACTATCGGCCGATTTCGAAACTGACGTCAGTTTCTAAGCTTTTCGAATGCATAGTCGAAGAAAAGTTAAGTTTTTGCGTCAAGAGCATAATCTCTCCACTCCAGCACGGTTTCGTCAAAGGCAGATCGACTACATCTATTGGTTGCCTCTCTGCCTCACAGGATGGCAACCAAGTAGACACAGTCTATACGGATTTCGCTAAAGCGTTTGACAGAGTATCTCACACAATTTTGATCTCGAAATTAACCCGCATGGGCTTTAATTCAAAATTTCTCGAATGGTTGAAATCATACCTATCCAATAGGCATTGTTCCGTCGTTCTTGATAACATATCGTCATGGCCCTTTGTTGCCACTTCTGGCGTCCCCCAGGGGAGCATTCTTGGTCCTTTGTTGTTTGTATTATTTATTAACGACATTGGATCTTGTTTTTCGTCGGCTAAATTCCTGCTATATGCTGACGATCTTCAAATTTATGCTGTTATTCAAAATGTGTTGGACTCTGTTGCCTTACAATCTGACCTCGACAATGTTCAGTCTTGGTGTATTGATAATCACCTGTTTTTAAATGTTAGCAAATGCTTTCATGTAACTTTTACCAGGAAAAGGAATCCCCTACAACTGTCGTATTCCATGGCTCCGTGCTACAATCGGTTAGTGAAATTAAAGACCTGGGTGTTTTCTTCGACACCAAACTAAGTTTTGCAAGTCATATCAGTTTTATTGTTTCCAAATCTTATGCCATGTGGGATTTTGTTCGTCGGAATAGTACTGCCTTCTCGGATCCGTATACAATCAAATCACTTTACACAACCTTTGTCAGGTCTAGATTGGAATATGCCGCGCTAGAATAGAATAGAATTGGTAAGGGGTATATTGCACTGAGACCAGGATTGATCTATTGTGCCCCCTACAATTGTTAGAGTACATCCCCTAGACCTACCGCCCTAATGAAACTTAGTAACTCGCGGGGGTCTAGATGCTTGACGTCCTCTTCTGCAAGCCAAAACTGGCCCAGGTAACGTAACATGCTGCGACAGGCCGCATTACAGTGCAATATAATGTGTTCGGGAGTCTCCTCTGCTGTTTCGCAGAGTCTACAGACGCTTACCTGTTCTATCCCGATTGTATGCATGTGTTTCCTCAATCTGCAGTGCCCAGTTAGAAGACCTGTTTAAGCTGGTTCCTCCTTAGTTTGAGGCATTCTTCACTCCATTTGGGGTTATAATCTTTGATGAAGATTTTCGATTGCCTGAGACCGGAGGCGCTAGCCCAGTATTCTGTTTTCCTGGTCCTTTCCTCAAGTCTCAGTGACTCCGTTATGGCGATTTTGCCCAGCCCAATGAAGGGTTCAGGACCCAGGGGGGGCGGCGCGGCTGCGTTCTGGCCAGTCCAAGGATGGTACGCTTGGCCGCCATCTCAATTGCTACGTGCAATGGCAATATGGTAAGTATCACCTCCAGTGCCACCGTGGGACAGGTTCTCATACATCGATTTCAGCGGTTCTAGCGAGGCTGTCCGCTTCCTCGTTTCCCTCGATACCTCTGTGTCCTGGAACCCAGAGGATCTTCACCTGGTTACATCTGCCCAGTGCATTCAATGCCTCAATGCATTCCAGCACTAACCCTGAGGTTATCTCATATGAGATTAGTGCTTTGATGGCTGCTTGGCTGTCGGAGCAGATGACGATGTCCTGCCCCCTGTACTCACGTTCGAGATTGAATTGCACACAGAGCCTGATAGCATACAGTTCCGCCTGGAATATGCTGGGTGTTTTCCCCATGGGCTCGTAGTGCTTGAGGCGAGGTCCAAACACCTCTGCCCCTGTTCCCTCGTGCGTTTTCGAGCCGTCTGTAAACCACTTAATTGTGTGTGGTATAAAATGGTCTTCCCAGGCCCAGTCTGCTTTATTGCTCATATAAACTCCGAAGTATTTTTTGTAGTTATATGTTCTTGTTATTGTATCCATCGGATACAAAATATAAGGGTTACTAATGGATAACACATCTAAGTCTGTGTGCCTGAGGATGTGATCCCCCCCTTTACTAGTTCTGGCCAGTCCAATTGCAATGGCAATATGTTAAGTATCACCTCCAGTGCCACCGTGGGACAGGTTCTCATAGCACATGTCGCAAGACAATAGCAAATAACAAATTCCGTTTTGAAATACAATTGTGACTTTATTTGCAAACAATAGACATCTTTTTCTGGCGGTTACAATAGTTAATCGTTAGTTATTTAAAATTTGGTGTTTGCCTGTCCGCTCTCCTCGTACGAGTGACAAACCCAAGCCATCGCGTTGCCAGCCTGCGCCGAAAACGTCACATCGGATAGCGCCGGCTGGCGCTGCCACCTCGCCTTAAATAGCCTGTACCGTCAACATCCCACCCCCCGTGGATCCTTGCGGGGATTCACCAACCTCCAAAACGGCTAGTTTGCTTGCTGGTCGACGCAATCGTCCGCGGCTTGTCCGAATCTCGGCGGTGCGTACCTGTCCGTCTTTGGCAGTGAACACCGTCTCCACAACCCCCGTTTGCCACTGGCTTCGTGGCATGCCAGGGTCACATACCAGCACCAGCTGGCCGGGTTTCAATGGGCTGACATCTTTCCTCCACTTAGGACGTTGTAACAGCTGGGGCAGGTATTCTGTTACCCACCGCTTCCACAGTCGATCCTTAATATTCTGAGCGATTCGCCACTGTTTCCGCAGGCACACCGCTTCTACATCCAGTTTAGGCGTTTGCGTAGAATTCAAGCAACCGATCAAAAAGTGATTCGGCGTCAGTGGTTCTTCGTCACCAGGCTTCAACGGCAAGTCGGTTAAAGGGCGGCCGTTGACAATAGATTCAGCTTCGTTGACCACGCTCCGGAACGTTTCGACTCGCGGAGCTTCTTCCTTCAGCGCCTTTGCCAATAAGCGCTTGACACAACCTATCAGCCTTTCCCAGCAGCCACCTGCATTCGGATTGCCTGGGCAGTTGAAAACCCATTCAATCCTCTCTTGCGCCATGTGTCGTTCTACCTTGTCGAAATCAAATAGGCGGTTTTCCGGCAGGAGCTCCTTCTGTGCTCCCACGAAGTTTGTACCATTATCGCTGCGAACTTTAACTGGCGTACCACGTCGGTTGACAAAGTTCCTAAAACATAACAGAAAGCTATCAGTTGAAAGGTCGTCGACCACTTCCAAATGTATGGCGCGCGTCGTCAGACATGTAAACAACGCTATCCAGCGTTTCTCTCGGCTGCGTCGTACCGCTACATAGAATGGACCACAGTAATCGATCCCCGTATAACTGAATGGGCGCACATACGGTGTAAGGCGCTCAGGCGGCAGCTGGCCCATGAGCGGCACCTCCGGCTTGGCACGGTCCCGGATGCACGTCGGGCAACTTGACTTGACGAACTTCAACAAGGCTCTGGCGTGCAGCACCCAGAACTTCTGCCGCAGCTCGTTGATTACCAGATGGTCGTTTTGCTGATGCCTCTTCTGATGGTAGTGGGTCACCAGAAGACGCGAAACATGGTAACTCTGTGGCATAATTATTGGGCGCCGCGCGGACGCGGGCAAACAAAAGGCGGCGTCGATTCTCCCATTGACGCGAAGTAGACCATCCTTCAGATACGGCGTCAACTGGCTTAAACTATTTGATTTTGGCAGGCAGTGTCCTGTGCTCAACACAAGTATTTCGTCTGCGTACACCTCTTTGTGTACAGAGCGGCAAATGGTGTCTTCGGCCGCAGCCAGTTCCCCAGCGGTGAGTTCACCCTTCGTGCGTTGGCCCGATTTGGCGTTCTGCACAAATCGCAAACCCCATGCGACCGTTTGCAGCAACCTCAAGTAGGAAGAAAACTTAGTAAAATTTATAAGGTTCTCACCTGTCCTATTGGTCAGCAAAACTCGATGCGGCGCTTCCTCAGCTTGGGAGCAGTCGGAGACCATAGCAGACGGTTCCTGCGGCCACAGCTCCTCCCCCTCGTGTAGGAACTGGGGACCCAACGTCCAGCGCGACGTGACTTCAAACTTCGGCTGTGTTACAACTCGGGTGGCGTCGTCTGCAACATTGCAAGCACTTGGCAACCACCTAACCTAACCTAGAGTCGCTCCAAAACACGGTTCTATTAATGCGAAAATCCTGGCTGTTGACAATCGTGGTTACCAATCGGCAACCCAAGACGGCGGCTTGTAGTTCGAGACGTGGAACAGACTCGCCCTTCGGTGGCGCACATCTCGTTTTTGCGGCGACGAACGCGACATTCACCTCATTGTTTTTGCGTACACGTAAATACGCAACTGCTGCATAGGCGCTGATGCTCGCGTCGACGAAAACGTGCAGCTGTATGTCGTCAGCCGCTGCCAGCAACGGCGAATAGCATCGGGCCACGGAGAACCCCTCCACTCGTTGGAGCAATAGTTTGGTGTATAACATAAAATTCGCCAAAAGTCCAAACGGGTCGTAGACTGACATGATCAATTTCAGCATCTCGCGCTTGGTTGGCGGACGCTTGCATTCTAATACCTCCTTTGGTACCTTATGGAACTTAAAATTAAACCGTATTGTGTCTTCTGCCGTGTTCCAATACATGCCCAGTATCTTGCTGGTGGCACTTCCACGTTCCAGATTGAACAGCTCTTCGTGGCTCCTGTCTTCATTGTTAAGTTTGGCCTCTAATGACTTACAATTTGAACTGAAATTGCGCAGCCTAAACCCAGCACCAGCATTTATGTATGTGGCTTCGCCCGTGACTTTCTCTGCTTCCTGCTCGCTGTTGAAACTGATCACTAGATCATCTACGTATGTGTTCTCTATGACTGCTTTTGCACCCCTAGGCATCAGGGCTCTGTAGTTTTCGGCATTAACATTCTTCAGCTGCTCCGCGCAACATGGCGAACAAACCGCTCCAAATATCAGCGATTCCATTACATAGACCTGGACTGGGTGTGCGGTATCCGTTCTCCATAAAAACCGCTGGGCATCTTGATTTGTGAGAACATCTCTTGTATATCACCCGCGACTGCCACTACACCTTGGCGGAACTTGGCAATTATTGCCCACAGTGGCTGTGCATGTTCTGGCCCTTTTAGCAGCTCAGCGTTGAGCGATGTTCCTGACGCCGTTGCTGCCGCATCGAAAACGATGCGAAGCTTGCCAGGTTTGCTGGGATTCACCACTCCAAAATGTGGCAGATACCAAGTGGTTGGACCCTCTTTGCTCGACTCCTCCGGCGACAGCAGCCTGGCATAGCCCTTTGAAATATATTTATCAATCTCTTTCTTGTAATTGTTGGCAAATCCCACATTCTTGGCCATTTTATTTTTAATATTACACAAACGTTGCTCCGCCATTGCGTAGCTTTTCGGCAGGCGTACATCCTCCGTACGCCACAACAAACCGACCTCATACCTGTGACCAATATTCCTCATAGTCTCGGACAACAGCTTTCGGGCGCGATGGTTATCGTCAGAGTCCAATACGACGTCTGTGCTTCGTACGCCAAAGCTCTCAGTAGCGAAATAGTCTTCCATCATCTTGTTCATGTCCGTCAGTGCTCGACATTCACGCACGTGCAGCACCCTCGGCCCAGCAGTTGCTGTGGAGCGCACTGGACCAAACGCCACCCAACCCAACTTTGTCAAAGCAGCTACGGGCTGATGATGGTCCTTCTCGACTGTTCGCTGGGCGACACTAAGGAAACAATTGTCCAGCCCCAACAGGAACACGGGCTTCGCGTCGACATAGCTCTGGATTGGCAAATCTGCTAGGTGGTCATAGTCATCTTTGGCAAAGGATTGTGCCGGCAAGTTAAGTGTCTTGACCGTCCGGACATTCCTCAGGGCAAATTCAGTGCCGCAGTTTGCCCTTATGTTAACCTTTACCTTCCTTGACTTTTCCGTGGCTCGACCCTCCCCGTACCACTGCAACACGAGAGGCGTGGACTGCCCCTTTAAACCAAGCTGGACGGCAACGTTTTCTTCCATCAGTGAAATGGAAGAGCCCTCATCCAACATGGCATACACAACCATGCTGCCACTCGGACCAGACAAGACGACAGGCAATATCTTAAAGAGAGTTACCTTCAACTCCTGATGACAACTTAAAACGCGTACAGGCTCTGCAGACGCCGACGACGGTCTCGGTGGGAACTCCGCGTGTAGCAGTTGATGGTGTGACCGCTCACACCCATCCACGGCACATGTCTTCTTGTGGCGGCAATTCAGTATGTTATGCCCCCTGTAAAGGCACCCAAAGCAAAGGCGATTAGTTTTTATTAAAGACCACCTAGCTGCCATGTCGAGCGACTTAAACTGCGGACAGTCGCTAAGCTGGTGCGCCTGACTGCACTGCTCACACTCTCGCTGACGTCGTGGTTGGTTAGGCGGCACCTCACTGCTATGCAAAACTCGCCGGGCGTTGCCCGCACCGGGCGTAGCTTGACGATTGGCGGGCGGAGGCTGTCCTCCCGGCCGTGCTAATGTAGATCGCAGCGACGTTTCGGCAACGCCAGGCATAATTGATATCACCCTAGCCAACTCGCTGATCCACTCCGCAAATGTCTCCACCGTGGGAAACGGCAAAACGTGAGCAGCATGTTTGCTCCACTCAAATTGTTTGGAGACTGGCAGCTTTGCGATTAGTTGCTCCAGAAGCATGGGGTTGACCAGGTGCTGCTCACACCCAGCCGACTTGAAAAACGCGACAATATTTCGCACTCTATTTGCGAATTCCAAAATCGGCCCCATCTGACTCTCCTGAATTGGCGCAAACTGCTGCAGCTGGGAGCGTATAAGTAAATCCGGCCGGCCAAAGTTAAACTGTAGCTCCTCCAGCACCTTTGACACGTTTTCCGGATGCATCAGCAGCGCCGTAACCGCCCTCTTGGCGTTGCCCTGCAACGCCCTGTGCAAACGCGCCAAATTTTGCCGATTGCTATAGCGAAACTCGGCCGTCGTCTCCATATAGTTTACCAAGAGTGGCCAATCCTCCGGATTGCCGTCGAACTGCGGCAGCGGGCACAGCTTCGCCGCGGAACTATATTGGGAGTCATTGAATACCGATGGCGGTACAGACTGCGCAAAGGTCGACATGTGCGGCGTGATAAACTGTTGATTCGGCGTCATAAACTGTGTCGACGTCGTTGGCCGCGGCTGCGACGTCAATATATGCGTCGGCGTCGTTGGCCGTGGCTGCGGCGTCAATATATGCGTCGGCGTCGTTGGCCGTGGCTGCAGCGCCGGTATGTGTGTCACTATGTGTGTCGGCGTCGTTAACTGTTGTTGCGGCGTCGACGCCGTTACTTGCAATGGCGCCGATACCGCTGCTTGTGATGGCGCCGCGAACTGACATGGCGATCGCGCCTGTTCGTGCATGTGATTCGCCAGCGTGGCCTCCCTGTCCAGTCTGGCCCGCAAGTCTCCTACGTCCTTCTGGCTACGGCAAGTCTCCTGCCGCAGCTCATCCACCGACACACGCAGCCGCGATATGCCGGCCAGAAGTTCCGCCAGCTGCCCGCCACTGACGGCGGTCGATGGCGGCAACGCGCGAGCCCCTGGTGACTCATTACTTTCCACCAGCGTCGCGTCCAACTGCTCATCTGCAGCACCCACGGTGCTGTCCTCGCTTGGTCGATCCATACTCGACTTTACCCAAAAAACAAAACGTTACACGGCACAATAAACGTTACACGGCAAAACAAAACGTTACACGGCAAAATAAACGTTGCACGGCGAAACAAACGTTACACGGCAAAACAAACGTCACACGGCACAAGCAAACAAATTTTAAATCTGATGTCGCAAGACAATAGCAAATAACAAATTCCGTTTTGAAATACAATTGTGACTTTATTTGCAAACAATAGACATATTTTTCTGGCGGTTACAATAGTTAATCGTTAGTTATTTAAAATTTGGTGTTTGCCTGTCCGCTCTCCTCGTACGAATGACAAACCCAAGCCATCGCGTTGCCAGCCTGCGCCGAAAACGTCACATCGGATAGCGCCGGCTTGCGCTGCCACCTCGCCTTAAATAGCCTGTACCGTCAACAGCACATGTAATGCACGTGCACGCAAGTAGCTGGACCTTGTCGAGTCTTTTCCTCACTGTCGTGAGTGTGGCTCTCGGGGCCCATGCCACTGCTGCATATGTGAGTACTGGCCTCACAGTCATGATATACATCAGGGGTCGGCAAAATTGACAATGAGATGGTGTTAGTGAGCGCAGAGTAATTTTTCTACACTGTATAAAATTAAACCGAAAAGCGAATAAGAAACCAATCGCCAACACAAAAAAGCATAGACACAAAAACTACAACAACAAAAGCATATATTTGTTTTCATACATACAATTTCTTGCAGCGTACACAAGACAAAAATCAACGCAACCACTACACGTGTTGCTTCGTTGCTGTCTGAACAACGACTGATTGAAAGAGCGTAAGAATGCGTGTGCTGATCGTGCTGCCGTGCTGATGGTGCTGCCGACCAGTGATATACATCCATTTCAGTATGCTCCGGTTATATCCCCAAGTTTTGCCTGCCAAGGATCTGCATACAATGACCGCCTTTGTTGCTTTACTGATAACTGCCTCCGCATGCTTGTTCCAGAGTAACTTCGAATCTAGTGTTACACCTAGGTACTTCACCTCTGGTTTATAAGCTATGCTCTTTCCGAGCAAGCGTATTGTCCGCATGTGTGGCAGCTTTATTTTCCATGTAAAAGGTACAATGGTGGTTTTCTCCGGGTTTATTCGCAGGTCTACTCGGGCACACCATTCTTGGGTTATTCCTAAGCCTCTCTGGATTATGTCACAGAGAGTGTCTTCAAACCTTCCCCTAGCGATAATGACAATGTCGTCGGCATAACCTTGACACGTTATGCCATTGCTTGTCAGTAATTCAAGGAGCTCATCCACTACCAGACTCCACAGCAGCGGTGATAGTACCCCGCCCTGTGGACATCCTCTTTCCGCTAGCACGCTCCTGGTGGAGCATGGCTCTTATCCAGCGGCTAAGCGAGGCTTCTACTCCTCTCCTGCTGAGCGCTTTTTTTATTCGGGTCATGCGAAGTGTTATCGAAGGCTCCTTCGATATCCAGAAAAGCGCACAGGGTAATCTCCTTGCCTTTAAGAGCTTCTTGTATTGAACTCGTGAGCTGAAATAGGGCAGTCTCTGTCGATCTGCCTGCCCTATACGCATGTTGTTTTGCGTGCAGAAGTGTTCTCTTGAGCGCCACGGTACTAATATGTATACTGATCTAACACCTTCTCCATGGTCTTCATGAAGAAGGATGTTAGACTGATTGGTAGATGGTACATTCGGCAGGTGCGTCCTGGGGAATTGCCCCAGGGAAATGTGCACCTAGAAGAGCGAGAGCCCTTTGCTCTTCATTGCGCGTGTAACTACCATCCGGCAATTTGAGAGCCATCTTATTTTCCGTTGCCCCCTTCGCTAGCGCTTTGTGCAGCCTTGCTGCCTGGGGGGTGGAAGAAATTCCTTCGCAAAACGATTGGAAACTAGCCCTTTTCGCTTTCCGTACTTCCTTTGTGTACTTAGTGAGAGCGGCAGTGTATTCCTGCCAGTCACCTGTTCGCTTTGCCCTGTTTAAGAGCCTCCGCGTGTCTGTTCTGAGTTTCGCCAGGGTGGTATTCCACCACGGTGTGGATTTCTTCCTGGTGCTCCTACTCCTAGGGCAACTTAAGTGAAAAGCATTGATTATTGCCCCATTTACTGTTTCGACCGCATGCTCGATTTCGAGGGGATGCCGCATCCTGCCCCGAGAATCCAGCAAGGGTTGATCCTGTTCAAGCAACCTTTTAAATTTTTCCCAGTCGGTCTTCCTGGGGTTCCTAGTTGGAGATGACTCCACTAGGGTGGCTGCTAATCTAAATTCGATCATCCTATGGTCTGGCAAAAATCCTCCTCCAAACCCTCCACGTGGGTGCCGGCTGGTAATGGCTAAACAGTTCACCTTGGTGATAGCCAGCTAAGGGAGTGAGCTTCGCTCCACTGACCCCACTCTTCAATAGTTCGGTCGGTAGGTTAGGTTGTTGCTCCTTCCATAGGATCGGGGTAAGAGCTGGACCAAGGTGTCATACGACCCGTGCCGATGGTCAGCCTGGCTGGGGGCCCTTTCAAATAGCCCAGTCGCGAACGGAGTATCCGGATACCTGGCGCCCTCCGGATTATTAGCCTTACCTGTGCACTGCGGATCTCTGCACAGGTGGACCACCCCTTCTCCGCCACTAGTGGGACTCACTGTGGACAAATCAACAAAAAACACAAAAACAAAAACAAACGCACGTACATTGACGGAACCAGAGGCCGGCCCTCTTAAAAAGCCGGGGATGGGTGAAGCAGACAAGCCAGCGCCCACCGCCAAAAAAGGAGCATCCTTGGTTGATCAGAAGATCTCATGCCAAGGCTCTGCCTCCGCAACTAATGCTACAAACATCAGTGCTGCAGCTGACCCCAGCAACGTTGTGGTTGCCAAAGCCGGATTTCCGTCCAGCAACAGTAACAAACATGGCGGAGCGGTGGTAACAGCAAGCACTCGACAAATCAAGTACTCCAAAGTCCGCTACAGAGAGCGCCAGAGTGCCAAGCGAGTACTCGAACGGATACAATGTATCCCAGAGAACCGCAGGACTCAAAAAGAAAAAGAGTCCTTTACCTGGGCCACCGCTAAGTTAGCGGAACTCGACGCGGCACCGACCACTGAGACCGCCGCCAAAAGGCAGTGTTCTACAGAGGAAGAGGCCCCGATCGCCAAAAAGGTGCGCAGTTCGCATAGAACAACAACCACCTACAGCGACATGTTGAAGAACAGTCTCGTTATGGCGGTCGTTGACCGCTCTGACCCTGACGGAAGTATTACTCCCGCAAATTGGAAACTGGTGGAAGATTTCCTCGCCGACATCTTTCTGGACGTCATGAGGGAGAATCCGGGCCCGGTGCCACAATACCAGATGTGCGGCTGGCATCAAGGCCACGTAAAGCTGGTTGCGTGTGCGGATAAGAGGGCCCTGGATCTCTTCTGCGTGGCTATTTCCAGGACGGGAGAGGTCTGGCCGGGTGCTAAACTCGAGGTAGTACCCAGGGAATCGATCCCCAGTAGACCAAGGACCAGAGCCTGGATCCCACTAAAACCCACGGATCCGGCAAGAGTCCTCGAGACACTCCAATTGTCCAACCCGAAGATACCCACGCACAATTGCAAAATTGTGAAATTGGAGGAGCTCAAGGTTCTCGTTGTGCCACTATAATTGTGAACAAGGAGGTGCTCTATCAAAGACCAATGGTGTCGTGGCCTTCGGTTTTGGGCACATTAAACTGAGGGTGTACAGAAAGGACGAGCAGACCGATACCGGCGAAAGTGGCCCCCAGGGGTTGCTAACCTCAACGGACTCCGGCGAAGGCTGCCAACAAGGACTGCCAGCCACGACGGTCCCCAGCGAAGGTGGCCCGCAGGGGCTGCCAGCCGAAACGACTCCCTGGCAAACGAGGCGAAAGATGACCAACCGTCTTCCTCGAAGCCGTCACGTCGCCTATCCCGGGCGGAATCAATCTCCTCGGGATCGGAGATGGCCACGGCTTTCGGGAATTTCTGGAGGGAATCCGAGCTTCTCGCTGAAACTGACGATGACCTCGACGCTACTGTGGTGGAGGTGGATATGAGCGAAATAGACAATGGTCCGAGTAGTTCAGATAAATCTCCACCACTCTAAAGCAGCTTCGGCTGCACTACTCCTCCGCCTTTCTAAAGGCGGAGACGACATCGCTCTCGTCCAAGAACCATGGCTTGTAGCCAACAAGGTTTGTGGATTGGGAGCGACAAACTACAGGCTGGTCCATGCTAATAGCACAGGTAGACCCAGATCCTGTATCCTTGTGAGGAAATCACTAAATGCGTATCTGCTCCCTAATTTCAGCAACGACGATCTGGTCTCAATCTCCCTGACGCTTAAGGGGAGATGCCACTGGATCGCGTCCTGTTACATGGCTCATGACCATCCAGAGCCTCCACCACCGGATCCAGTCAGGAATCTAGTTACTGAAGCCGCTAAGTCCAACACCGTGCTTGTGATTGGATGCGAAGCGAATGCTCACCACTGCATCTGGGGTAGCACAGACATCAACGATAGAGGTGAATCAGTTTTCGATTACATTTCTACCACAAACCTTCTTGTGTGCAATATAGGGCGCACTCCCACCTTTGTAACCAGAAATAGGGAGGAGGTTCTAGACCTCACCTTTGCCTCTGTGAATATAGCCGATAGGGTTAGGAACTGGAGGGTCTCCAACGAACACTCTTTTTCCGACCATAGTTATATAGAGTTCACTCTTGACAGTGACCCCCGGAGGGTTAAAGCAGTAAACAACCCCAGGGAAACAAACTGGGAGCTGTTTACCCGCACAGTGGATAGGCACATCAATGCGATTCAAATCTCTGAAACAAATACCCAAGCGATGCTAGAATTGGCTGTTAATCAACTTACTCTAGCATTTTCTAAGGCCCAAGACCTCGCCTGCCCTAAGTACATACCCAGAGGGAAATATAAACCCCCCTGGTGGAACCATGATCTTAGTGAGCTTAGAAAACACTCTAGGACTCTCTTTAACAGAGCTAGGAGGACTAAAACTGAAGAAGATTGGGACCTTTATAAAGAATCCCTCAAGACCTACAAGAAAAGCCTCAGAGAGGCTAAGAGAAGCTCCTGGAGCGACTTCTGCGGCAATATTGAAAGTGTCTCCGAGACTGCTAGACTCAGGAAACTACTTGCCTCTTCCTCCTTTATTCCAAGTGCTTTACAAAACCCCGATGGTGCTTGGACATCATCAGAAGGTGAAGCACTTGAACTTCTTACAAATACCCACTTTCCGATCAGCCAACACGACAGGCCGTTACGAACTCAGGCCAGCACTAACTGTGTCGCCTCTATAAACAATATCGTATCGATTGACAAAATTAAATGGGCAATCGCTGGTTTCCACCCGTTTAAAGCACCGGGACCAGACGGCATATTCCCAGCACAACTCCAACATGCCGGACCGTTAATTTTAACACTCCTCAATTCAATATTCTCAGCGAGTATTGGTTTAAACTACATACCAGAACACTGGCGCAAAGTACGGGTGGTTTTCATCCCCAAAGCGGGCAAAAGTTCTCACACTAGCCCTAAGGATTATAGACCCATAAGCCTTTCTTCATTTTTGTTAAAAACACTAGAAAGATTGCTGGATCTACACTTACGACAAACGATTAGGCAGGATCTCATTTCGAAGAGTCAACATGCCTATATTAAGGGTAAATCTGTAGACACAGCTTTACATTCCCTGACCCACACGATCGAGAAATCACTCGAACACAAAGAATACACCTTAGCAACCTTCCTGGACATAGAGGGGGCTTTCAATAACGTCGAGCTTACGGCCATCACGGGCGCGCTCGCCAGGCTTGGGGTGGAACGTAGCCTGGTGAACTGGGTGGATAATCTTCTGCAGAGCAGAGTTATCTGCGCTGAACTGGGCGACTCTTCTACCTCGAGAGGGGTGAGCAGGGGCACTCCCCAGGGCGGAGTCCTCTCCCCCCTCCTTTGGAACTTGGTAGTTAACGAACTGCTCCAGTCCCTGGGAGGGGGTATCGGCAAGGTGACGGCGTATGCAGACGATATAGTTCTCACTATCTCGGGCAAGTTTCTCAACTCGATCAGAGATCTAATGCAAGTACTGCTGAACAAAGTAAACGGCTGGCATCAACCCTGGAAAGACAGAGGTTGTCCTCTTCACGAGAAAGTATAAACCCCCACCTATACCTCCTCTATCATTAAACAATACAGAAATCCCTTTCAAGAATGAAGCACAATTCCTTGGAATAGTTTTTGACAAGAGATTGAGCTGGAAACCGAACATCCTCAATAGGGTCAAAAAGGCAACGATTGCCTTATACACCTGCAAAAAGGCACTGGGGAAAACCTGGGGTTTAAGACCAAACATGACGCACTGGGTTTACACAGCTGTCGTACGACCCATCTTAACCTACGGGTGCTTGGTATGGTGGAACGCTTTGGGAACAACATCGCTCCTCCAACACCTCCGCAAAGTTCAAAGGGCAGCCTGCGTCATCATCACGGGCGCTCTTAGGACAACACCAACTTCAGCTTTAGAAGCCCTGCTTCACCTTATTCCGCTAGATCTACACTGTAGGAAGTTACCGGCTATAACAAGCCATAGACTACGGGCTACCGGCCAATGGTCGGTGTCTAACAGGGGTCATGCCAGGATACTTACTCTCTTAAAGGAGTTCGAGGAACTGGATTCTTCACCCCCCCAATTCCAATTTAACAAAAAGTTCACTAGCACCATTCCAGACAGGAACAACTGGGAGGAAAGCTCAGCATCCTTAAGGGGGTGTTCCCGGGTAGAAGTTTGAAAAAATCGATTTTTTTTTTTTGCGTTTTATTGTACCTTATACTATATACTATCACCCCCCAAAGTCGTTTTTCAATCCGCAAACTCAGTACCCACTGTTTTGCATGTTAATTGAAGTAATCTCAGCTCTTTTTGCTCCGCTTTCGAAACTTTAAACGCGTTTTTCTCGAAACCACATTTTTTGTACTGGCCGATAACTTTTCTCAGCAACTATGAGAGGTATCGACTTGAAATTTTGGGAAAATGTTCTAGATAGTTTTCATTGGATGCTAAACCAAAGTTTTCTTCAAAAAAATTATTGTTAAATATATTTTCAAGCACTCTAAAGGTAAAAAAAGGTGGCAAAACTGGACAATTTTTTTTCATATGGCCGCCATTTTGTTTCTAATCAACATTTTGACTAAAACTGCGGAATTTATTGCAGATTAATAATTGCATACCCATTTCTGTTTCACATTACTGGTTCCCGAAATTTCTTATCGGCCAGCAGTGAAAATCAGCGTGACAAGGTCACATTGACCACTGAAAATTTGTACTTAGAAAATAAAATTTTTTGACACAAATATGAGTTTCTGTTCTCCAAATAATAAGGAACAACAAGCAAAAAACCAGAATATTGCATGTTGCCTTGTAGCTCCAAAATAATTTTTTGAAAAACAGCCTAAAATCGGCATTCTAGACGGGAACACTCCCTTAATAGGGAACTCACACCAGATCTACACCAACGGCTCCAAGTTAAACGGAGCTGTTGGTGGAGGCGTCTTCTCAGACTCACTTAGTATAAATTACGCCTTTAGACTGCCGGACCACTGTAGCGTGTTCCAAGCAGAGGTTTCAGCCATTGAAGCTGCCCTGAATTGGATCAAAGAGGACAGTATCTCTAGGCGAGATATTAGCATTCTCTCTGACAGCCAAGCGGCTATCAGGGCCCTAGGGTCTCATGTTCTGACTTCAAAAACAGTGATCAGCTGCCGCAAATCTCTTGATGAGATGGCTAAGCACCTTAAAATCCACCTCATATGGGTGCCTGGTCACAGAGATATCCCGGGGAACTGCAGGACAGACGAACTGGCTAGACCAGGAACGACCAAGGAGCTATCCTCAGAACTCGCCGGCTTAGGTATTCCATTGAGTACCTGCAAGCTGGTGATAGAGGAAGCGGTGACAAAAGCCGCTAACAATGCATGGGCGGCCTCAGAGACAGGCAAGACAGCGCAACAGATCTGGCCAAAGCTGGACTGGAAGCGCACTAAAAGTCTGCTAATCCTCAACAGGGGCACGCTCAGGGTTGTTGTCGGTTAGGTTAGGTTAGGGGGGCAGCTAGAAGAGCTCACTTAGGCCAAAGATACGGCCCGTTGTGATACCACGTGAAGGACGTGGCCGCCCTTCAGGCTTACGCACCCCCCCGGGTGACAGGCAGGAGCCATCCCGATTCCGTAATGAATCGTCTCCTCGCTAGTGCTGGGCAATGGCACATCAGGTGCTCAACACTCTCCTCCTCGTCCGCATCATCGTAGCTGCGGCAATGGTCGTTGAAGGGGAGTCCGAGTCTCCTGGCGTGTTCGCCGTTCGTCCAGTGTCCTGTCAGCACAGAAACTGTGGAGTAGATGGAATTCCGCTTTAGTCGCAGTAATTCGCGTGTTCTGCCATGGTTAAGCGACGGCCAGGTTTCTCTGGAGATCCTGCAAAGGCTCTCCTCCGCCCAGAGTCGATTAGCCAGGCGAAGGTACGCCTGCTTGACCATCAATTTGACGGTCGCAAGGGGCATGCTACACTGCGTAGTAGGTGCTGGAAGTAGAGTGCCCTTTCTGGCCAGTTCGTCCGCCATGCAGTTGCCAGGGACGCCGCTATGCCCAGGGACCCAGCTCAGGTGAACCCTGGCATGTTCCGCTAAGTCATTCAGAGCGGCCCGGCACTTTGCTACAAGTTTGGAAGAGGTATATGTACCCTCAAGGATTTGATTGCAGCCTGGCTATCTGAGAGGATACATATAGCCGAGGGAATGAGGGGTTGCGATCGCAACCGCTCCACTGCCAGCAATATTGCCATGGTCTCCGCTTGGAAGACGCTACAGTGGTCCGGGAGCCGAGCAGTAATGTTGGCCCCCAATTGGTCGCAGAAAACCCCACACCCGACTCTATTTTCAAGTTTAGAGCCGTCTGTGAAGATTTCGACGGCGTTTGGCAGTGAGCGACAGTCCTCTGACCAATCGCTCCTGCTAGGGATCCCTATCGTGAACTTATGCTCGAAGATAGGGGGAGTTGTTGTCGGAGTCATCACTGGTCACTGTATCCTTGGTAGCCACGCTATTAGATTAGGGCTGGGTCACCTGGCCAACGACTTCTGCAGAAGCTGCAGAGACATAGAGGAGGAAGAAACAACTCTCCACTTACTTTGTACTTGTCCCGCTCTTTGCAGGAAACGGAAAGAACATCTAGGGTTTTACCATACAGCCAACCTCGCGGACTTATCGGAGGTTGACGCCAAGGGCCTAATACGCTTCATCACCTGTTCGGGCTGGTTTGAGACATGCTAACAACAAAAAATAAGGGATCCTACCTATCTACCTATCTACCTACCTATGGTCTGATAGGGACGGCTCATTTGATACTCTCCAATCAGATACAAAGCCACTAATCCTACTGTTACCTATGGTAAGGTCTAGGACCTCCTGCCTAACTCTAGTGACAAAAGTCGGGGAACATCCCGAGTTGAGTATAACTAGGTTAGTTGCTAGTATATAATCGAGTAGGTACTCACCCGTTAGATTGTCATCTGTACTTCCCCAGATCGTGTGGTAGGCGTTCATGTCCCCGCCTATTAGGAGTGGCAAGGCGTTTGCCCTGCAGTACTCCACCAGGCCCTGCACTTCATGGGGGGGAACCGCCATGTCTTCTCCTGGGAAATACGCCCACGCCAGGACGATCTCGAGGTCACGACCCTCGATTTGGACCGTCATCACCACCACTACCAGATCCCTGGACATGTACTCTGAAATACAAACATAGTTAGTATTTTTCTCAACTCCCACGCAGGCACGAGGTATCTCGTGCCTTGTGTCCCAAATTACCTTGGTTTGCTGCGAGTTGAGCCCGCAGACTCTTCCGTTATAGCACCAGGGCTCCTGCACTAGCGCCGCCCCGATGTGGTCTCGGGTGAACTTATGCGCTAGGACGGCCGATGCCGTCTTCGCGTGATGAAGGTTAATTTGAACAACCTTCATGTCTCGAGGGTTAGAGTTTAGGAGAGGCCTCGACATCCATCTCCAGCAGCGTCGTTAACGAAATTTCGCCCGACAGCTGCTCCTCTTCCCACACGAAGCCCTACCCCCACGAAGCCCTACCCCCTTCCAATCTTCCAGCTTCGGGACTGCCTGCTGAAGCCAGTCTGCAGTACCTTGGTTACTGCAGTCTAGAAGCAGGTGTCCCGGCCGGAAGTGGATGCCACTGAACACTAGTGGAGTGGCCCACCCTGTCGCGTAACGACACAGTGGCCCTTGGGGTGTTCGAGAGGAAGGTACTTCGCGAAATCTTCAGCCTTTTCGTATTGGCGCCGACTATCGCATACGAACGAGCAACGAGCTGTATGGGCTATATAAAGACATGGACGTAGCGCAACGAATTAACATCCAGGGGCTACGCTGGCTTGGACATGTCAGCCGTATGTACAATGAACTTCCGGCGGATAAGGTATTCCATGCGGTAGTTGGAGGTTGACGGCGGAGAAGGAAACCGTGTCTTCGGTGGAAGCACCAAGTTGAGGAAACCCTAACATCTATTGGTGTGTCCAACTGGAGAAGGCGCGCGCAAAGCAGAGGCGCCAGCAGAGAAATTTTGCGGCAGGTCTTAACCCGGTAGCGGGTTGTTATATGCTTTACCAAAATAAATTATTCGCTCAGGTATTTGAGAACACTTTATTTTGCAAACAAAACATATTTCCTACATACATATGAGAACTTAAAATTTGTATACTTTGAGTAGGATTTCACACACAAAATATGTACCTACTTATATACTTTTTTGAATATGTTGTATGGCAATGTAGTAAAAACTATGTATTTCTACGTAATAGGAAAGAGCATTTAATAACATATATGTAGGATTGTTTGTTTGTGTACGCCAAAAAATTTGCAACAATGAGAATGTAGAGACAGCTCATGTCGTGCGAGCGTTTGCTGGAAAAAATTGTTTGCAGCAGGCAAGAAAATTACATGTTTGGTTATCAAATCCAAAAATAAATTTTATAATGGTCGAATATTTCTGTAAAAACCGACCATTAAAAGTGAATATTTGTAGGAAGAGTGTGTTACTGTTGGCATAGACAGCCTAAGAAACGTAAAAGAACTCGCTCTCCTACTGACACCATTCATCTCTCGTAAAGAAACTGGAAAGGAAAACTATGAATTGACCTAAAAAGCATAGTGTATATTGTAATATGTTTTTTTTTTTTGGTAATATGTATATACTTTAGCTTAATGGTCCTATTTTTTAGCGTTTGCTTACGGGTATTTGAATTTGCTGACGAGGTTGATTATTTTAAATTACTTCACGAGTCTATTCTTTCTTACAAGTGTAAAATTGGCTTTATGCATAGACAGTTTATGTACGAGTTTTTGGCGTACAATACAAATGTTAAATTTTTCTGAGCGTTTCATACTCAATCGATATACACTATAGTGCAAAAGTGAACAAATGTTTTTAGGTTAGTTACTTTTATCCTTGCCTAAACTTATGTACTAAAGCTCGGGAAGTATAACCCATTATTTCTTTGACTTTGATCTTTAAAGAATGCAGCAGCAAAACAATATCCCAAAAACAACAAATATTTACGTAGATAACTGATGTAAACGTATAAATTGCCACTTGTTCAGTTTTGCACCCACTGTATATCATTGGATTTTACATCAAATAAAATAAAAAAAATTAAATTTATTAAATTATTTGGGCTTATAAAAGGTTGTGTTCAGTCGTGAGAACGAGTTTAAGTGCATTGATTTACATTTCGAACATTATCTTCAACAATGAGAGCTTTAGACCAATCCGTTGCAAAATCCATTAAGGACATGCTTTTAGAGGGTGTCAGTACGCGGAATGTCGCAAAAAAATTATCGGTTTCGCAAACAACGGTTATGAACATTAAAAAAAGTGAAAATATCGTGGTTCATAACGTTAAAAACGGCCGTCCCAGAATATTCGACGCGAGGGACAGTAGACAAATCGGGCGGTTATTTATTGACGGGCAAGGCCAAAACGCCAAAAGATGCAGCCAAATGTGTTGCAAAAAGTGCAAGTGCATGGACAGTACGACGCGCCTTAAACAGAAATGGATACCGAGCTGCAAAGAAACCGAAAAAACCCAAATTATCAAAGAAAAATAAGAGGGCCCGCATGATATTCGCAAAGGAGCATGAGCACTGGACGGCCGAAGATTGGAAGCGTGTGTTATGGTCGGATGAATGTAAAATTAACAGAATACAATCTGATGGCATTAACTATTTTTGGTCAAACACTGGAAAAGCTACTCAAAATCATCAAATTATCGAAACAGTAAAATTTGGAGGAGGATCAGTAATGGTGTGGGGCTGTTTTTCGTTCTTTGGAGTCGGTCCTTTGCAAGAAATAAAAACAATTATGACAAAAGACATCTACGTGAATCTGCTTTACGAAAATTTACCAGTGGCAGTCGGTCAGGTCGAGTTTTCGGAAGCCGAAATCATATTTCAACAGGACAACGACCCTAAGCACTCGTCAAATCTCGTGCAAAAATGGCTTAAAACACAAGAATTTCCAACAATGGTGTGGCCAGCACAAAGTCCGGATTTGAATCCTATTGAAAATTTGTGGTCCATCGTAAAGCGGCGATTGGGAGGCTACGAAACACCTCCTAATAGCATTATGGAGTTGTGGGAAAGAATGCAGACGGTGTGGGCAGAAATACCAATTGAAATATGC
The DNA here is from genome assembly GCA_963668005.1 of Melieria crassipennis. Classification (NCBI taxonomy): domain Eukaryota; kingdom Metazoa; phylum Arthropoda; class Insecta; order Diptera; family Ulidiidae; genus Melieria; species Melieria crassipennis. Next base: position 42,005,405 of record OY764963.1, on the reverse strand, counting down.
AGAAACTTGGTAGAAAGCATGCCCAGCCGCATTAAAGATGTTTTGAGACTCAAAGGGGGCATTACCAATTACTAAATCAATTGTATAACAGTTTCTACCGAAAATAAGTACTCGGGTGCAAAACTGAACAAGTATTCTGCGTGCTTTTATATAATTTATCCAAATAAATAGGCATTGTTGTTGTTGTAATTTATTGTTGTTGCTTTCTCTAAAAGTCTAATTTATATAAACCGTAAGTACTTGTGCCCTAACTTTAGAAAATAGGTTTTGGCAGGAATAAAAGTAACTAACCTAAAAACATTTGTTCACTTTTGCACTATAGTGTAATTCAATTACGAATCCACCACTATTTGAAAAGTTGTACTGTTTTCCAGCCCGAAAACGAATACAAAAAGTACAGTAGTATAACTTTAATTATAGACCGTAAGAACACCAAAATTATACGGCATAATACATATATGTAATACTTCTATATTGGCAGCAACCTATCTTCACAATGTGTTTTCATTCGGAAATCAAAGGGAGACAAGCGATGAGACAGAAAAAACGAAATTTTATGAATGTATTTTTATGCGTGTATACATGAGCACTTCTACACATAAACAACTGTCAAACTGCTCCAGGGGCGCTTGAAGAAATTTCAGTTAATTTCGACAAATTTTTATTTTTTTCCAGTCAATTTTTTTTCCCGCCTGAACGCACCTGACTTTTTACAGCTGTCAAGGTACATTCGTTTATACGCTTTCTCGCTCATATTTCACTATTGCTGTATTGTGATGTTGGCGAATGTACCTTGAGCTTACTGCCAATATAGAAGTATTACATATATGGCATAATACGACCATAAGTTCATACATATCTGTGGTCAAAAACGATAGCCACTTAAGCATTGATTTAAGGGTGCTACCATATTTCATATAGGCGTGCTGCTCAAATTAATACTTATGAACTTAAGCGATTATTGCTTTTGATCACAGATATTTGCAGTCTTCTACTTACTAAAAATGACAATGTAAACATAATGTTAAATTATTAAAAAATCTCAGGAATGGTAGACCTACAAATTGCCAATATCATTAAATCGCTTTAATTTTTCAGGGAAATTATCTCTAAAAAGCACTGGATCTGCCCTAAACTCGACGCTGCGGAGAGGCATCCGACCATAAATGCAAGCAAACCTATCAATACAAGCGGATCGTTCTCGCATGTGATTTAAATCAGCCGAAAGCATTTCAGTATTTATGCATTCGGGGCACTTGAACTTCTTACGAGGCGTGACTTTTATTGGCGGCTTATTAGTAATATTGGCTACTAAAAAATTCATAGCAATGTCTTCACAGTTCATATGTTTGTCCACCCAATCTTTGATGTCTCCAGGCATTGCATAAGTATACATATGACTCCAGAACTTATGATGAAAGGCGGCGCCCGTCAAAACCATTGAAATTTGATTTGTCCACTCCGATTCGTAATACCAATGCATACTTTCGTTATCCCACACATGAATTCGACTTGGAAAGCCAACGATTCGATCTGGAAACTCCCGCCAAACTTCAAAACTTCAAAATACAAATACAGAATTATATACATATACATTAAAGATTACTCCAGTTACACTTCAGCTCACCCGAAATCTAGCTCATCGGTTGTAAGCATATTAATATCGTCATCAATGGTGAGGATTGCTTCAGTCTCAATTTCGTTGTAGGGGTAGAAGCGATTTGACAGTTTGTTCGCACGGGTCTGAATAATTTTCAGAGGCTTTAAAATAATAGGAAACGCTGACACTGGGAAAAGAAAACTCCGTCACAATCGTAAAGAGAAAATGCTTTTCACACCGATTTACTTACGATTTGGGGGTAACTTGTTTTGGTTGTTCCAGACCACGATTATACTCTGCAACGATGGCACGATCGCCAACTTCTGAATAAGTGAGAACAGGCTTTCGACTCGATCATATGTCAAAATAACGGCTGTAAAACCTTGTGACTTAGGCGATATTATTGGTAGAAATAGAGGATTGAAACTGCCAGCATCGCTGGCCGTATTCCATTCCTTCAAACTGCGAGCTCGGTGAGGAAAGATTCGATTTTCTAAAATTTCCATAGCAGTTTGAGTTATAGTTGGCAAATCTTTAAAGTAACGATGAAATACCCATCGACCCTGGCGTTTTAGTTCACTTGTCTTAGTTTGCGACAACCCTTTCAAAAGAAAAACCAGCGAATGAAGCTCTGATTCGCGAATCCGCACGGAAAACAACGACCAATCCAGTACGTCCTCAAAAGGCAGAACATAATTGTTTATGGCTATCACTGGAATACAGTTGTAGGCTAATATTTCGATTAAATCTACTTGCCCAGCAGTGGTTCCGCGCGTTAACAAGCAAAAGGTTCCTCTTCTCAGTATGTGTGGGTACAAATATACGTGTTTGCCGCTATTACAACACAACCCTTCCTGTAAACCACTGGTTTTGGGTTTGCATTCACGCAGCAATAGTACATCGAAAGGGTTGTCTAGAGTCAGTGAATGCAGAACACGTTTTTGATCTGGGAGCTTATTAGTTTCCATCGCTATTAAAAGAAATTTTTGTTGCAAATGCACTAACATACTGAATGGCTCGTCATGACTTTCCAGAACTGGACTCCAAACAGGTAATGATATATCAAAACCTGGACGATATGTCCACGTATTAAAATTAGCCCCCAGTAAAATGGCACGATCGGTTTTCATTGCCAGTTGGCCATGTGAGCGATTGCTGTGTGATATCATGTTAAAAATGAGATGATTTTTTCCATCGTCCCAGTAATCTAGAGCGGCTAATGAGCGACCAACCAGATTTGGCTCTACTAACGCCTCATTCAACAAATCAATACTGGGAAGAAAAAGGCAAGCTTCATTCGGGTTGGAAGAGTAGAATGAGCTCCCAACAACTGCTTCAAGGATTTGATAGTATTCGCGAGTTAATGTCGAAACCAATTTACCACTGGTTTTCTCCACAAAATCTTGAATAGGATAAACGTACACAGTGAGACGATCATGACCTTTTTGTCCACAGCGATACAAATTTAAACAGTTCCAAAACCGGCAAGAAGGATTATGAGGTCGAGCCTCGTCCGCATCCGATGATAACACAGTTTCCCGTACTTGATTGAGGTCGAGTGTGAGCTCTTTCCCATCATTGAAATCATTATTCACAATAAGCACATCCCAAAGAAAGAAAATTCCAAAAACGCTCACAAAAATTATTAAAACGTTGGATACATTTTTTTGCATTCGATCAGCTTGTTGATTGCTGCTTATTAAAGTTTTACTCATTCCTTGAAGTCTCCCAAATCTTTATAAAACTGAGTAGGATGCACCAAGCTCACGGTTGTCACACTTAGTTACTTTTAACCCAAATAGGTTCATCTGTTCGTGGTTGGTTACTTTTATTTGTGTTTAATGACTTTTTGCAAGGGAAGTCTACAGATTATGTTGTCGTGAGGTGATATGTTAAGGGGAGGTTCTCCTCTTTTTTTTTCACAAAATCAATTTTTTTTTTTTTGATGAAATGAAAGGTATGAATGTCGAGAATATGTGTGCAAAAGGATTTTTTGATACGACGCGTATTTTCATGGGAGAACACACCTGTCTCACGCGCGCTACGGGACGCTCCACTGCTCTAATTTGCTTCAAATGCGTTTATCTCGAAACCATTTCTTTCATCCTAACGTCAAGCGTAACTCATGATCTACTTATCCGAGTTACTTCATCTATAGCATTTCTTAAAGGGTATGATTTTTTATATGACTTATACTTAAAACAAATATAAACAAATGTGTAATAATAGTCTTTTAACAAAAGAAAAGTCGAAAAAAAGATGGTAAAAATTGAACTTTTTCTATGATTATGCATAAATTAGATGATTTTTTATAAAAATTATTCAAAAATAGGTATAAGTCATAGGGAATTTAATCTTCTTTACTATAAAAAAAAATTTTTGATTTCAGTTCACTACAAGTGGCTACAGCCTTGACGTTTCCGAACAATGTCTCGCTTGCAGAGGTTGACAAGACCCGCCATTTTTGGGCCGCCATATTGGATTTTGTAAACAAAAATTTTTTCCTTGTATTTTAGAAAGATGGCTTAATAAACCATCAAAACCGTCTATTCGTGAGTCGTTTCATTATCCGACAGTAAATTAAAGAATTTCGCTTTATTTTCGGCCGAAAAGAGGAGAACCTCCCCTTAATAACCACTTTTTGTAGTTACTCCTTTGGGGAAAATGTACCTCAACGCGATTTGTATCCAGCGTTGCCACAAGAAAACAATTGTTTAACCAGGAACAAAATTAAAAATTACCAAAGTGTAACAAAAATAACCAACATGTTTATTCGACATAAACAAAATAAATTACTCATAGGTCCATAGACTTAAGGAACATATAAAAGGCCTTCGACACACATATATGTATGTGTGACATAAAATAAATAATTAACACGTTCACGCACAGTAGAGTAATAACTACAAGGTGCAACCCAAAGTAAACAGGACTTTTATAAAATAAAGAAAACGGATGATTATTTTTGTATAATTCTTTTTATTTATTCAAAATACTCTCCTTCTGCTTCGATACAACGTTTTGCACGGTCCAAAAGCATTTGGAATGAGTGTTTTAGGTCATCGGCCGGCATCGCCTTCAGAATGTTGGTACAAGCCTTTTGGATGTCCTCAACGTCCTTATAACGGTTTCCTTTCATCGGCAAATGCAACTGACCGAATAAGTAGAAGTCACAGGGAGCCATATCAGGCGAATACGGTGAATGATTGATGGTAAAAATGCGATTTTTGGTCAAATAATCGGTCGTAACTAGGGCTCTGTGAGCCGGTGCATTATCATGCAATAAACGCCAACTTCCTTCCTCGCGATATTCTGGCCGAATACGACGAATGCGATGCACCAAACGCTTCAAAACTTCAACATAAAACAAAGCGTTAATTGTTTTTCCCGGTGGAACAAACTCTCGATGAATTATTCCCTTTGAATCGTAGAAACAAATGAGATGAGTTTTGATTTTTGACTTCTCACGGCGGGTTTTTTTCGGATTTGGCTCATCTGGGTGCTTCCATTCGGCACTTTGACGCTTTGTTTCGGGATCATATTGAAAGCACCACGTTTCGTCACCGGTTACGATGTTGAACAAGAAATTTGGATCACGTCTGGCTTCCCGAACGATCTCTTTTGCGTGCTCAATTCTCTGCGCTTTTTGGTCGTCGGTTAAAGTGTGCGGAATGAAGCGAGAACACACTTTACGGAGACCCAAATGTTCGGTTAAAATGCGATCAATTGATGTTTTGGAGATGTTCAATTCCATTTCTATCAATTCCAATGATGATTTTGGCTGCATTTTGATAAAATCACGCACAGTTTTGATGGCATCGTCAGTAATCACAAATTTCGACTGGCCGACGTGTTCGTCGTCATTCAAGTCTTCACGACCATTCTTGAATCGATTCAACCACTCATTAACACGGCCACGGGATAAACAATCATCACCATAAACTTGCTTTAACAATTTAAACGTTTCGGTAAAAGTTTTACCAAGTTTAAAACAGAACTTAATATTAGCTCTTTGTTCGATCGACATTCTCGTACCAAAGTTAAAAACATACTGTCACATCGAGCGGGATATTTCGGCGTCTACTAGACCAAATGTCATGAAATTTAGACAGTATGTGAATGAAAGATGTACCTTTCCAACGCATGTCCTCACACATAGATGGCGCCACCAGAAACGTCCCTATTGCAAAAGTCCTGTTTACTTTGGGACGCACCTTGTAGTATAAACAGAACCTGCATTATGCATATCTGCAAAAAGGTCCAGAGAACTCTGGATATAATTGACACCTGGTGTAGCGCGAAAACTGGTATGGTTATCCCGCGAAAACTGGTATGGTTTTTTAACCAGAAGGAGGAAGCTTGATAGAGTCGTTCTGCCCACACTCAAGGGGATCACTATCCAGCTATCCTAAGAGGTCAAATATCTGGGAGTAATCCTAGATGATTAACTTCTTTGGTAATCACACGCGGAATTTAAAACATCGAAAGCACTGCTTTCTGGCTTTCTGGCAGTGCAGAGGTGTATTTGGGAAAACGTGCGGTCTTTCCCCTAGCAAGGTCCTCTTGATCTACAAGGCTATGATAAGACCCATCATCTCCTACGCATCGGTGGTCTCCATGAATAGACTGTCTCTAGCAGGGGTTAAGAGAACCTTGTCCAGACTGCAGCGCACTGTGGCCATATGTTGTACGGGAGCCTTGCCGACTACTTCTGGCCCATCGCTAGATGCCCTGGTGAACCTTCCTCCACTTGATATTTTCATCCAAGGAGAGGCCCCAAAGGCCATCCGTCAGGAGAGGCCCTAAAGGCCATTGTCAACTGTCAAGCTAAAAAAGAGGTACATGGTGTTGCTGCCCCCTGCGTTAAAAGTCATTTGTGACGAGTTTGTGTGGAGAAGTGGAGAGAAGTCAGCAGGGTAGACAAACACGCACGGTCAGCGAATTCGAGGGGTTTTCCTGACATTTTGCTTTATTCTTTTTCGCACTTTTCTTCACATTTCAAACCGGCCGGAATTTTTGCTAACAATTATATTCACATATTCCCTATTATTTAAATTTGAGCAGTTGATAGCTGTGGCGAACGGCAAGTGGCAACGCCGGTTGCAACCCTGCACTGCAGGGACATGACAGCTGCCATTTTTAAGTTCGCATTGTCAGCCTACTTATCGTGGTTCCGGTCTGTTGGCAGCACTTTGATTCGAGGAAGCCAACGGAACGGAACCGCGGTATGTAGGTCTGCTGAAATTAATATCTCATCATACCTTGTACATCACATTTATATTTCAGAAATAAATACTACTACAACTAAAGTCATTAAAAAACGTAGTCCGATTCCTCGACATATTTTTATTTCGCGCCGACTCATCATTTGCCAACTATGGAGCGTACTCTACGCCGGAGCTCCCGCCGCCAGAACAACAATGATAAAGCTGCCACAGCCGCCGCAGCAGATGTGAAGGGTACTGGCCATGCACTCCACTTCGACGCCGCCGCAGAAGATGAGGGGGCTGGCCGGGCACTCGTCACCAATACCGTCGCCAACATGCACGCCGGCGCAAATGCCGCCTCGTACTCCAGCACCGGCACGCTCGCCAGCGCAGCCGCCACCAATTCCGCCGCCACCATGCATGCCGGCGCAAATGCCGCCTCGTACACCGGCACGCTCGCCAGCGCAGCCGCCACCAATTCCGCCGCCACCATGCATGCCGGCGCAAATGCCGCCTCGTACACCAGCACCGGCACACTCGCCAGCGCAGCCGCCACCATGCACGCCGTCTCGTGCACCATCGCCAGCCCAGCTGGCCCCAATACCGCCGCCAACGCAATCTTTGCCCCGCATGTCGGCCCAGTCGCTTCTAACGCTGGCGCCGGTATGTACGCCCACCCAACCGCTTCCATGTGCACCAGCACAATTGCTGGCGCGTATGTCAGCCCTATTGCCGCCAACATCTTCGCCAGCTCCGCCAGCCCGGTCGTCGCCACACACGTCAGCCCATTCGTCACCCCACACGTCACCCCCGTCGCCGACCCATACGTCACTACAGCCGCTGCCCCGTACAGTCAAGCCGCCGCCCCGTACAGTCAAGCCGCCGCCAGTCCGTATGCCAATACAAATTTTGGCCCGTACATTAGTACCGCCCCAGGCTCATATCCAGCCACCGCCGCTGCTTTGTACAGTAACGCAATCGCCACGTCGTACAGTATCGCAGCCTTACCTTATGGTAGCACCAACGCTCGATTCGACAGCGCAGTCGCATCACGCTATACAAACGCCGCCACTGACGCCGGTACAGTTGGCGTCGCCTCATCGTATTTTCCCACTGCCGCCAGCACAATCGCGGCGCAGTGTACGACCGTCACCGCTGCCCCCGCGTTTACCTACAAAGCCGGCGTCAACGGTTTCGCTTCTACACCTACGGTTGTCCCTCTCGCACAACCGCAACCATCGTATGCGGGCCCAGGTTCGCTGCAGCCAGCCAACGCTATTCAGCAGTCGATAACGCCAACCATGTTTCATTCAAGCACACCTGCGCAACCAGGCGCTAGCAATATCTTTTTAAGCGGCGCAATGACGCCACGCAAGTTGCAGGATCTTCCTGAATTTAGCGGCCAACCTGAAGACTGGCCTATGTTTTTTACGGCGTTCACACAATCCACCGCCGCGTATGGCTACACCAACCTAGAAAATAATCAGCGGTTGCAGAAATGTCTGAAAGGGGAAGCGAAGGACATGGTGAGGTGCTTGCTGATTCAGCCGGAGAACGTAAATGCCATCATCGAACAACTGCGCTTCCGCTTCGGCCGCCCGGAGCAATTGATCCGAAGTCAACTTGCGTTGGTAAAGGACATTGCCCACATCACCGACAACTCGCTGTCAAAAATCGTCCCATTTGCCACAAAGGTGCAAAACCTTACAGCGTTCTTGCAGGCCGCACATGGCCAGCAACACTTGGCCAACCCCACCGTGCTAGAAGAGCTCATCGCCAAGCTACCAATGAGCAAACGATTGGAATGGGCACGTTTCGCAATGACGGTGCAGCCCTATCCAACCCTAGTGGAATTTAACATGTGGTTGACACAAACAGCGAACCTGGTATGCGCCGTCCAGGGTTTCGACGATCGAGAGCCAAAACGTCGCGTTGTGTTACATGCAGCGACGAAGCCGTCGGAGCAGGCAGGAAAGTGCTATGTTTGTGAAGGAGAACACAAGGTTGCGGAGTGCCCGCGCCTCATCAAGGCATCCGTCGCTGATAGGTGGAGCGAAGTCAAACGCCGCCGCCTGTGTTTTTCGTGCCTGAATGCGGGCCATAGTACCCGTGACTGCCGCCGCCGCAAGACGTGCCCTGTAGAGGGGTGCGAAAAAGTTCACCACAAGTTGCTCCACGACATTGAGAAAACGCCAACGCGCGCCACTACCCAGGCTCCAACGACGCAATAACGCCAATCTGTCCTGAGTTGCGCTAGTGATGCAATTAAGGGCAAGCTGCTTTTCCGGATTCTGCCAGTGTGTGTCTATGGGCAAGGAAAGTGCATTGAAACATATGCGCTGTTGGACGAAGGGTCGTCCGTGTCGCTGATTGACAGCACGCTGGTGCAGGAGTTGGGTTTGCGTGGCCAGAAGCGTGACCTCAACGTCCAGTGGTTCGGTGGTCAAGCAGCACGGGAGCCAGCAGTTGCCGTGAACTTGGTCATCAGTGGTGCCAACAAGAAGAAGCTTAAACTCAAAAACATCTATAGTGTCACAAACCTGAACTTGCCGTCGCAGAGTTTGGGCGAGTTGGAGCTGTCGAACATCGCTCGTCACAAACAACATCTGCCTGTGGAGCCGTACAGTGGGGCCGTGCCCAAGCTGCTCATAGGGCTCGACCATTGCCACTTGGGTCTGCCTTCTGAGATCCTGAGTCAAGGGAGTGGGCCGTACGCCGCAAACACCGAACTTGGGTGGACCGTATTTGGACCAACTACAGAGACGCCGCCAAAGCCGTCGCTGTGTCTGTTCGTGAACACGGCCGCCGACGCAACGATCCATAATATGGTTGCCGAGTACTTTGAAACCGAAAGTTTCGGAGTGAGGCCGTCGCCACCAATCGAGTCTGCCGCCGACATACGCGCTAAGGCCATCCTCCATTCAACCACACGCCGTGTGAATGGGAGATTTGAGACGGGCCTATTGTAGTGGTACCGCGTGACCACTAATGCCAGCACTATAGCGCACAAGCCAATCGGCAAGACCGACGTGCATCGATCGGTGCGCGCGCCACTTTGTTTACATTTGCAAGTGTCAAGTGTCGCATGCACAAGAACGCCGGCGTCACTCAAGTGGCCTGCACTTGCACAAGCGACACATGTCACAACACATGTGGGCACTTGCACCGATCGCGCATGCAACACGACCCGACCTACCACAGGTCAACGCAGAGCGCTGGCCCACTTTGGAAAAGTGCCGCGTTGTCGGTTTTGACCCGCGTTGTGATTGGCGCGATGCGAATGCATTGGAAATAGAAGGAGGAGCACTGGAATTACCCCTTCGTATAACAGTTTGTAAATTTACTATATAAGAACCAATTTTCGGAAAATAAAGCAACTTCTCGTGCTGAGATCAAGCGACGACATTGTCTGCTTTCTTTTCATTGAGGAAACATTTCGGCCTTTGTGGCCAGAATTCTCTGCGTACTCCCGCTATAATAAAGGAGAACCCGAACACAGAAACGGATTATGACACTACTCTACATAGAAGTATAGGACTGAATTCTCTACGCTACATAGAATATAGCCTACAGAATTCACCACATGGCGATCCTGCCACTCCAACCTGAGGACACAATTTCCACCACAATTCCAACTTCAAACACATCCCACTGTTTCCTGATTTATGAAAATACACCATAATAAACAGCCGACAGCAATATCTATCTCATTTGATGGCAACATCGGAGGAAGTCGCCGAATTTGAACGGTGGATAGAATACACCCCCACACACCAACCAGACACATAAATATACGTCCCCACACCAATCACACCAACATTTGATTGCCCCCCAAAGTACTTGCCGACCCCGAAGACAGCAGGCCCTCGACCGAAAAAAAGTTAGAATTCCTAACAAAACTCTTCAAAATAATAGGGATGCCACGGACACCGACTCTAGAGGACGTTAGGAACCCAACGACAAAGGAAGAAGAGACAGTCCGTTCACTAAATTTGTTCAATCTTCGATTTTAGATGAAGAAGCAATATGCCGCATGATAAATATGCTGAAAACTAAAAAGTAAATGGACAGACTCCTTGAAAATCTTACGAATATACTAAAGAACATAAAAAAGACACCTAACAGGACATATACCAAAACCACCATCTTACAGAAACTTTGCATTATCAACCAGCTCAAGACAGAATTTGAAGAGCACATAGCAAACCAAAAAGAGGAGACATCAACAATTGGTATAAAATATCATTTAATAACACATACGAGACCATCCACAGACTGTTGCAAGATCAGCTGCGAGAAACTGACACAGAGACGAAAGAACTACCAGACACGCCAACCAAGACCGCCCAAACGATGGCATCATTTAGTATCGAAACGGCTATGAAAGCCATCCCGAACTTTACAGGGAATTTCAAGGAACTAGAAACTTTCAACAAAATCGCGGAACTGATTAACAAGAAACTTGACACGAGTGGCAAAACAGAGCTACTAGAATTCATATTCTACGCCAAGTTAAGCCTGACAGTGAGAACAGCAGTTGGCAATAATATTCCAACTACACTTGAGGAATTAATAAAACTGCTAAACGAACGATACAAGAGCACAGCGACAGTGCCTCAAATTCAGAATCAACTACCCTGCCTAACCCAAAGAAACCTTGACATCAATACATACAAAAATAAAATACTAAACTTGATCGCAGAATTAAACAAGTTACAAATTATCCAAGCCGGTTCCGACACAACCACCCTAGAGCGAAATGTCATAACAAAGATAAACGAACAATACAGCTTAACAGTCTTCAAAAACGGACTAAACAGCGAATACAAACAAACTATTTTCGTAGCAATGCCAAAAACTTTTAACCAGGCAGTCGAATTGGCCTTAGAGCTTGAAAAAGACAATCAGCAAAACCAAACAAGAGTAATGTTTATCAATAGGAACGGTAACTACAACAACATCAACAGAATTCACCACAATAACACTGTGCGACAATTTTGGGGTCATGGAATCTAACCCGGAACCGACCAACACCAATCGATAGTACTCTTATAGAGTAACAAAACCCTAACTGGGTTTCGCAAAGTTAGTTGCCTTTTAAAAGTTACAGCCGTGTAAAGTTTCAGTCTATTAGGGTTTTTATAACCAGATTTTTCTTTATAAGTCTTAAGACATTCAAATTTTTGTATTGCTGTCTTCAGCAAACTTGCTGCTAATGATTAGATGAACAAATTCTCTCAACACTGTGTAACAAAATTATTACACCTTATCGAAATTTTGGAGGCCAATGTCAAAAAAATCTACTTTTTTTGATTGTAATTTAAAAAAAAGGTGTTTTTATTCTATTAATATTAATGCCAAACCGCATTTGTATTGCTAAAAATAAAAAAAATATATACTAAACCCTCTAACGCCACAAAGAGATGTTTTTTTGCAAAATAAAGTGAAAAAATGTTCAAGTCTAAATTTGAAATTTTATTGTTTACATGTTTCAGTCTGATTTTTTTTGAGGCTATAACCAGTGAAGTTTTTGATATTTTATTACAATGCTATTTGGTTAAAGCGAAAAATGTATTAAACGATTATTTTATAACACCTAAACTACTCGCGGTATCGAAACTTGCATTTTCATAAGAAAAATGTAAAAGTACTGTCTGCGTTTTGTTCGAGTTCGCACCGAGTATTCTATCAGGGGAACTTTTTATTGTTCTCAGTACAGCGTATGATGGATGCATTTGCAAATATAGGCGTTCACATGTCGCTAAAGATCCATTACTTGCATCATCATCTGCTTTACTTCAGCCAACAACTACAAACCGAATCAGACGAACAAGGCGAGCGATATCATCAGACCTTATTGAGATAAGGTACTTACCATAAACACATATTTTAATTAATTAAAATTTTCATTGTAAACATCGAATTTATTTGTTCAGATACAAAGGCAAGAAATCTGAAGCCATACTGGCGGAAATTTGTTGGTGTAGTCAGCAAACGCAATCGGAAGATTTTTAGGAGAAAACGACGCTGAATGCACAAAACTTTTCAAACACACTGAAATACATATGTATACAATACAGGGACGGACCTATTTACGACCTACGGTGGGGGAGCCTAGTAAGTGCAACTAGCGACTAACTGCACTGACAGCAAGACGATACTGTGAGCCGAGCGCTCAAAACCGCCTTCTGACGTAATACTTAACGGTAGTGTCCGGAGGGGATTCCAGTCTGTGACATGAGGAGGTTTAGTGTGTTAAAGTCGCACACTGACGGGGTTCGGCTTTTGATGCTTCCTCCTCGTTAAAATAAAAAAAAAAAACATGTATACAATAAAATTTCAAATTTAGACTTGAACATTTTTTCACTTTATTTTGCAAAAAAACATCTCTTTGTGGCGTTAGAGGGTTTAGTATATATTTTTTTTATTTTTAGCAATACAAATGCGGTTTGGCATTAATATTAATAGAATAAAAACAACTTTTTTTTAAATTACAATCAAAAAAAGTAGAATTTTTTGACATTGGCCTCCAAAATTTCGATAAGGTGTAATAATTTTGTTACACAGTGTTCAGAGAATTTGTTCATCTAATCATTAGCAGCAAGTTTGCTGAAGAAAGCAATACAAAAATTTGAATATCTTAAGACTTATAAAGAAAAATCTGGTTATAAAAACCCAAATACACTGAAACTTTACACGGCTGTAACTTTTAAAAGGCAACTAACTTTGCAAAACCCAGCTAGGGTTTTGTTACTCTATAAGAGTACTATCGATTGGTGTTGGTTGGTTCCGGGTTAGAAAAAGCTGTCGCACAGTGTAATCAGCAAAACTACAGGAACCCAAACAACTATAGAAATCAGAACAATTACCAAAACAGAAACGACAACCAAAACAGAAACAATTACCAAAACAGGAACGTAAACCAAAACAATTTTCGCAATGCCAATAACCAGCAGCGAAACGGGTATGCGAACCACTCAAATCACTACCAACCGAACCGAAATCAAAACCAGAACGACAGAAACCAATACTACCAAAACAACAACCAAAGCAACAGAAACAATTCACGGTCATATACCAACAACAACCGAAATGCTTACCAAAGTAATAATAACCGTCAAGGTCGCCCAACTCGAATAAATTACATACAGGGAAACGAGAGTGACCCGGAGGAACAGAATTCGACTCCTCCGGGGGAAGAAGAACAAACAATAAACGAATATATTTAATAACAGACAACTTAACCAATTATGTCACATTCAAATGCAGTCAATTTTGCAAACCCATGACATTTCTCATTGACACCGGAGCAGACGTATCAATTTGCAAAGTAAAAAACGACGACATTTTCGACATTAATACAGAGAACAGATGCAAATTAACAGGAATATCACCTGCAGAAATCAACTCGCTAGGAACATTTAAACTGACATTTCCACTAAGAGACGCAAAAACCGAACTAACTTTTCAAATGGTCAACGACGATTTTCCAATTATCACAGATGGAATTTTAGGAAGAGATTTTCTACTCAAATACATGTGCAAAGTAGATTACGAAACCCTCACTTTAACAATCATTATAAACGAAATTTAACACGTATTTCCCATTACGACAAAAACCCCACACAACAAAACACACACAATTCCACCCAGATGTGAAGTCATAGTACCGATAAATTTAAGACTAGAAGAAGACACCGTCATTTTAAATAACGAACTCACAAACGGAGTATTCTTAGCCAACTCCATTGCACCAGCAAAAGGCAACTGCCATATCAAAATCATAAACACAACAAACAAAACAGTCACAATAAAAAACATAGAACCACAAATAGAAAAACTGTCAAATTATACAATATTAAGAACACAACACAGAAATAAATACACAAACAACAGCAGATTTGAAAAACTCATAGCCACGTTAAAGCTAGACACTGTTGACCCACAAATTAAACAAGAACTAATGGACATTTTTAAACGGTACCAATCAAGGCAGCCGCCGTGGCTCAGTTGGTTAGTGCGTTGGACCGCGAGTCGAAGGCAGCAACCTCAGGTTCAAATACTGCCTGTAATAACACCTAAAAAATAACGGGAAAAACTCGTTTTCTCTTTCGGTGGCTGTCCTCTCAGCTGGAAATGGCAAACCTCTGAGAGTAAAAATTGCTTATGAAAAAGCTCCCAACATGCCGTTCGGAACCGGCATTAAACTGTAGGTCCCTCCAACCCGTGTACAAATTCACACGCACAACACGGGTAGTTGCGGGAAGCTAGGCCTTAGTCTCGCGTAAGCGGGCTGTCGTGCCAGTCAATTATTAATTATTAATTATTAATCAATATTTCATTTGGAAGGAGAAGAACTTACTACAAACAATTTTTATGAACAGCACCTAAATCTAGAAAACACAACACCAGTTTACATAAAGAATTACAGGCTACCACAAACACAACAAGAAGAGATAAAACAACAGGTACAGAAACTAATAGACAGTGACATAATAGAACCTTCGACAAGCCCCTATAATGCACCTTTGCTACTAGTACCGAAAAAGAGTGATGATAACACAAAGAAATGGCGACTAGTAGTAGACTACAGAAAACTCAATGACAAAATAATCAACGACAAATTTCCACTCACACGACTAGAAGACGTTCTAGACGTCCTAGGAAGAGCCAAATACTTTTCCACTCTAGACATGACTAGCTCTTTTCACCAAATCCCTCTAGCACCAAATTCAAGACCACCCACAGCATTTTCAACTCAAGATGGACACTACCAATTCAAAAGACTCCCTTTTGGACTTAAAATATTCTCCAATAGTTTCCAAAGAATGTTAACAATAGCTCTCAGCGGATTAAGCTCAGAAGCATTCTTATACGTTGACGACATTATTGTGTTTGGATGCTCACTGAAGCATCACAACGCAAACTAAATCAAAGTATTTGACCGCTTACAACAATACAACCTGAAGCTAAACGCAAGCAAATGCCACTTTCTTAGACCAGAAGTTATTTATTTAGGCCATTTAATCACCAACAAAGGCGTTAAGACAGATCCGACCAAATGCGAAGCAGTTATGAAATACCCCACGCCAAAAAACGCAGATGACGTACGAAGATTCATTGCCTTCTGCAATTACTACAGACGTTTCATACCTGACTTTGCAAACATCGTCAAATGTTTAAACTCTCTTGTCAAGAAAGGGACACCTTTCATTTGGTCAGATGAGTGCGAACAAGCCTTTAAGAATTTAAAAGAAAAATTGGTCAATCCACCTGTACTACAATATCCAGATTTTAACAAACCCTTCATACTAACAACAGACGCCTCAGACTTTGCCTTAGGCTCAGTACTATCACAAGGTGAAATAGGACATGACTTACCAATCTCTTATGCAAGCAAATCACTACAAAAACACGATATAAATAAACCAATTATAGAAAAAGAACTCTTAGCAATCACGTGGAAACACGATAGCATCGAGATGCCAAGCAGCTACGAGATGGCACGCAAGCGTTTAATAAGCATCGAAAGGAAGATGAAGCGTGATGATGTGTTTGCCGCCGCCTATAAAAACATCATCCACTCATACATCGAGAAGCAGTATGCTCGTAAATTGCCACCTGAAGAAGCCGCCTTAGTAGGAAGCAAGACTTGGTACCTTCCACACTTTGCCGTTGTTAATCCAAACAAG
The DNA here is from genome assembly GCA_963668005.1 of Melieria crassipennis. Classification (NCBI taxonomy): domain Eukaryota; kingdom Metazoa; phylum Arthropoda; class Insecta; order Diptera; family Ulidiidae; genus Melieria; species Melieria crassipennis. The sequence goes on along the minus strand of OY764963.1, from coordinate 41,988,906 downwards.
CCAGCCAAGATTCAAGTCTAGTGTTCGATGCCGCCGCCGAAGTACAGGGTGTCTCACTGAACTCGCAGTTGCTGAAGGGGCCGCAAGATTACCGCCCACTGCCCGCCGTGCTGTTCCATTTCCGTGAAGCAGCCGTCGCTGTGTGTGGCGACATAAAAGAAATGTTCCACCAGATCCTGATACGCCCCGAGGACAGGTGCGCCCAAAGATTCCTCCGGCGCAATAGAGATGCCGCAAAGGAGCCAGACGTCTACGAGATGAGGGTGATGACGTTCGGAGCTGCGTGCTCCCATGTGCCGCCCAATACATAAAAATTTTTAACACTTTGGAACATAGTGACTACGCCACCGTGCTGTGAAGGCAGTCCGCGATTACCACTACGTCGACGACTTCGTGGACAGCTTCGATAGCCCAGAGCAGGCCATCAGCGTCTCGCAGCAGGTGCGCGCAATCCATTACCGCGCTGGCTTCGAGTTGCGTAACTTTACCTCGAACTCGCCAGAGGTACTTGGCGTGTTGAATGGTACGAGTGTGTCCATTCCCATTAATTGCAAAGAAGGCTTATCGACGGAGAAAATCCTGGGGATGTTTTGGCAGCCAGCAGTGGACAGTTTCAAGTTTAAGCTGAGATTCCATGCCGTGGACAAGAATGCTGTTTCCGGAGAAAGGCGCCCAACGAAGAGAGAGCTGCTCAGTATCATCATGTCCATATTCGACCCGCTCGGATTCCTGAACCACATCACGATTGCCGCCAAGCTACTAATGCGTGAGGTGTGGCAAAAGAAGGTGGGCTGGGATGAGCTCCTCCCCGACGATATAAATGTGGCATGGAATAGATGGCGACAGTTATTGCCCATGGTAACAGACTTGGGAATCCCGAGGTGGTATTTTCCGAATGGCGCCCCGCAACAGTTGCAACTCCACGTCTTTGTCGACGCCAGTGAGGATGCATTCGCTGCCGCTGCGTACTGGCGAGCCGCCAATGCTGACGGTGAAGTTGTTGTCGCCCTTGTATGCTCCAAAGCGAAGTGTGCGCCAATAAAACCACTCACAGTTCCACGCTTGGAGCTCCAAGCGGCCGTTCTGGGAACGCGTTTGTTGCAGACCATCATTGAGGAACACACTGTCAAAGCCAGTAGCTACATCCTATGGACGGACTCCAAAACTGTGCTGCACTGGTTGCTGAGTGAGCACCGCCGTTACAAACCATTCGTGGCCCATCGTGTGGCCGAAATCCTTGCCGCCACTAGGCCTTCGAATTGGAGGTGGATACCAACAGCCGAAAACGTCGCCGATGAAGCCACTAGGGCTAATTGCCAACCTGACTGCAATTCCAATTCACGCTGGTTGAATGGGCCTGCGTTCCTGCACGCTGATGAGCGATATTGGCCAATTGCAGAGGAGAATAATGATCACCAGCTGGAGGAGGAAGAGTTACGCCCGAAGTTCGCATTGGTCATTACGAATCGCAGGGTTGTTGAGTTCAAGCGCTTCTCATCACTCATCAGACTCGTGAGAGCAACCGCATGGGTCCAACGTTTTGTGAGCCAATGCCGCCGCCGCCTTCCCCCTGGTCACGAGTACGGCCTCACGTCGCTAGAGGTCGATGCAGCAAAATCTCTTCTGTGTCGCCTTGCACAGAAGGAAGCATTTCCGCTTGAACTAAGACAAATTGAGGTGTGCCACGAACCAGCGACTTGTTCCAGTTAAACCCATACATCGATGAATGCGGAGTCTTACGCGTTCAAGGACGAATCGTTGCTGCCAGCTGGCTGCCTATGACGACCGATTATATTGCCGCCGAACCACGACCTGACGAGACTGGTGGTTGCCCATTACCACGGAAATTCGAAGCACCAGAACACCGAGGCTACTATCTGCGAAGTTCGCCGCCACTACTGGGAGCTTACGTCAGCTCTTGAGAAGTGTCATCGCTAACTGCCCTGTTTGCCGATTATATAAAGCCACTCCAGTTACGCCGATTATGGGACCGCTGCCCTCTGACCGCCTTACGCCATTTGTAAGAGCCTTTACCTACACGGGGCTCGACTACTTCGGGCCAGTTGTCGTCACCATTGGCCGCCGACAGGAAAAACGTTGGGTGGCGCTGTTCACCTGCCTCACGGTGAGGGCTATACACTTAGAAGTTGCGCACGACCTCAGCACGGATGCGTGCATCATGGCAATCCGAAACTTTATCAACCGACGTGGTGTTCCAGTGAGAATGCGTTCTGATAACGGGAAGAACTTTGTTGGAGCCGACCAAGAGGCCAAGAGGTTTTCCGAAGTCTTCGATTGCGAAAGGGTACAAGGCGAGCTGTCATCCAAAGGTGTTGAATGGCGGTTCAACTGTCCGCTGAACCCATCCGAAGGAGGCGTGTGGGAACGCATGGTCCAGTGCGTAAAGCGGGTGCTGCGCCAAACGCTCAAGGAGGTCGCGCCGCGTGAACACACATTTCAGTGTTTTCTCATCGAAGCCGAGAACGTGGTCAACTCTAGGCCGCTCACCAACTTGCCGATTGCCGCCGACGAGGAGGAGCCCCTCACACCTAACCACTTCCTGCTTGGGTCAGCTAACACGGCGCAAACACCGAGTGCCGACGCTGGGCCGGAGAAGCTATGCGCCCTAAGGAAGCAATGGCGCATTGCGCGCCAGTTGCGTGACCGTTTTTGGAAACGGTGGATCGCGGAGTACCTGCCAACTCTGACGCGCCGTGCAAAGTGGTGCCAGGTCTCGTCGCCGTTGAAGGAGGGCGATTTGGTGTTCGTGTGCGATGCGAGCATTCCCAGGCGACAGTGGTGCCGAGGTGTCATCGAGCGTGTCTACCCAGGAGCGGACGGAACCGTGAGGCAAGCTGATGTGCGAACGGCGCGAGGTGTCATGCGACGAGCGGCGTCTAAATTGGCCGTTCTACAGCTGGAAGAGAAGTGAACCATGGTGCTTCACGGGGGGTGGGATGTGGCGAACGGCTAGTGGCAACGCCGGTTGCAACCCTGCGCTGCAGTGACATTACAGCTGCCATTTTTAAGTTCGCATTGTTAGCCTACTTATCGTGGTTCCGGTCTGTTGGCAGCACTTTGATTCGAGGAAGCCAACGGAACGGAACCGCGGTAAGTGGGTCTGCTGAAATTAATATCTCATCATACCTTGTACATCACATTTATATTTCAGAAATAAATACTACTACAACTAAAGTCATTAAAAAACGTAGTCCGATTCCTCGACAATAGCCATTTAAGTGTCTTCTAAAATATTTTCAATAATTTCTTCTTTGTTTGAATCCAATTTTCTTTAAATAGTGAGAATATTAAAAACTAGGCGAAAATGTGAATAAAAGATTGGTCGCTTAAACGTCAAAAAGAGTCAAGCAGAGTTGCAAGTAAAAGGGCTTCATATAAATGCATGAAAATTTACGCAGCAACTTCAAAAGAGAATTGAAAAAAAACGCAAGGGGGAAAGCCTTCGTGTAAATTGGCTCTGAGCGATCGCCAAGGCGCATTACTAGGTAGCACTACCAAAATTCAATGGATTTTATTAGTTCTTTTGGTCATACTCATCGTCAAAATTAGCTGACAAAATGGCGTGAAAAACACAAAAAGTTGTAGAAAGTAAAAATTGCCACAATGAAAATAAAAATATGTGTAAAAATATTCTTACAACCAAGGCGCATTAAGAAAGTGATAATAAGTGGAAAACCGGTGTTACAATGTTGTGCCAAGAATCTAAGGAAATTGTTTAATCAGCTTTGGTGCTGCAACTAGTTATTGAATTTGTCTTAGAGATCGCTTTGCCAAATCAACCTCCATTTCAATGTCAGCGATTAATCGATGTGAAACTGGGAGAGTAAGCCGATTTTTGTGCGTTTTTTGCAATTCACGTACACAGTCTGTGTGTGCTGGCAGTGATCAGCTCTCCACTGTTTCCGCTCTTATCCCGATATTAGGGATTATTGTGCAAACCAAAATTCCGCCAGTTTCCTTTCAATTATTTGCTTTTTAAAGTATTTTCTCATTAATATTCTGCATCAAATACACAACACTGGTTAGAGTTCTTTTTGAAAAATGGCAACATCGACTACAAAAAGAAGAAACAAAATTTTAACGAAGGGAGGAAGTTTGTTGCTATAATTAAAAATTAACCACATCGATGGCTTGACCAGTGCATGTTCACATTGTAAAGCAAGCATTTTGTATCCGATGTGACGTAAAAACGTTGTTGTTGTTGTTGCGCTGGCGAAAAGCAAAAATTGTAAAACGATTTCTATTTTTTGGTAAGCTTTTGTTCTTCTTTAAGGCTAGCCAGTGCTGCTATGTTCCAAATTTTGCATTTTTATGTTTTGTTTTGATCATTATTATTCTTACGTTATACTTAAGAGTCCAATTCAAGTTTTACAAAAAAGCCCATGTGAACGCAGACGGCGAATGCAGGATTTCAAGAAGTACTATAATGCAAAAAATATACATTAAATTTTAATAACATAAACCAAATGGTAATTTTTTGATTACACCCGAATTTCGGGAGTTACAACTAGTATATATCATTGTTGCAATAATATTTTAATATTATAAATAAACTAATACAAATACCATATTAATAATACTATACTACTACAATAGAAAATGTATCCCTTACTACTATTCTATGCAACTATTCAATTTATATAAAATAGTACTAAAACTTGCAACCCTACTTAAGAGCTAGATGTAAGATGAAAAGCGCATTCAGAGTCTATACCATGATACAAAAATAGAAGGTAGAACCGCTGTCATTTGTTTTGACACTAAACGTGCTTATTGACGTTTTTCGTATTTGTCAAAAGATTGAGTGGTGATGCCACTTCGTTGTAATACCTAATTAATGAGATTTAAGGTTAAAAATATTAAGTTTTGTTTTTAAATAAACACGGAATAGACCTTTCACTGTGACTTATATATTTTGGGCGAAAGTATAAAAATGTTAATGCGAATTCAACAGCAGATAATTCATTGCAGGATTAAAAAAATGTTCAAGGGATTTTCTAACAACAGTACGGTAGCACATTTTCAAAGAAGAACGTCAAAAAGACCTTTAGTGTCAGATGCGCAATATGGCGGCTGAGAAGAAGCATCGGCTCTACCTTCTATTTTTGTATCATGGTCTATACCATGGCAGAATAACAAGGTAATAGCATGCCCGCAACACCAAAAACCACATGTATTTTGTTGGTAGCATCGTTTATCGTTACTGTCAAAATCAGCTGATATTTTCCGACGAAAGACGGAGAAACTGAAAACAGACAAAAGTGATTGTTGCCAGACGGTGCTGTATTTGAGTGAAAAAACGGGAAAAGTGCTCAGGTCAGTTGTTTTCAGTCAGCTATTTTCATTTCAACCGATGCGGCAACACAGAACCACTGCTGACACCGACGATTTTGACAGAAGCCATAAACGATCAGCCGGTGGCTTGCTACAACCTTGTAGTTGAACCATGGTCTATACTATTCTTGAAACTCCTGTAAAATGAATTGGCAGCACTCATATCGAACTGTCACATCAAGACTTTTGGTTGTCACATCAGGACTGGGCCGACAACATGCTTCCCACCACGAAAGATACTGCGCAGATAACGTTGTCTGAGAAAGCTTTTGTCGTATGTTCTTGAAAAGTCAATAGAACATACAACTTTGTTTCCTACAGCCCGAAAAATTGCATGGTGAAACTGATTTTATACGTTTTTTTTGTTATAGCACAAAATTATTCAAGCACAAAAATAGATTTAAATGAAGAAAATTAAAGTATCAAAATGCTTTTTGATTAATATTTGCTTTAGTAGATTATTTGAAGAAATTTATTGCTTGCACAAGTACATAAAAATTGTGTTTATTTCAGAAATTTATTGCGAACAGAATTGCGTTTTGCGGTGTTGTCTTATTTTTTTTTTTTTTTTTTTTTATTATAGAGATGGAAAGCATCGAAAGCCAAAACCCCGTCAGTGTGGGACTTTAACCTCACTAAAACCACCTCTTTCTCGTCCTTTAGCCCGCCCGGTACTACCGTTAGGTTTTTCGTCGGGAGGAGGGTTTGAGCACTAGGCTCAATCGTCTGTCGATTGTTCGACGTCGTCACGGTACAGGTACGATTTTTAACTACCTACATATGTTGCGCTGTCTTTCAGCAACCCGCAGACCCGCAATGACCTCAGCTGCCATCTTACAGGCCGCGTCCCATTTCGCTTTTGCTGAAGTCATATGGGCTATCAAGTTTTCCGGCGTCGGTTTTTCACCGAAAACCGTCGATAGTTGCTCTCGATCCCTATTGAATCGAGGACAAACAAAGAAGACGTGGAAAGCGTCCTCGTCTACCTCTGTGCAGGTTTCGCAGAATGGCGAGGAATCCCTTTTAAACCTGTAAAGGTATGCCCGGAAGCACCCATGTCCACTTAGTATTTGGGTTAAGTAGAAGTCTACTTCTCCCCACCTCCTGTTGATCCAGCTTTTAAGGTCTGGGATCAAACGATGTGTCCAGCGCCCGCTCTGCGCCGTGTTCCACTGATGTTGCCATTTCTGCGTATTTCTTCGCCGCAACTCGTCGCGGAGGTCCTTCCGTCGCTGACCCACAGGAGCTTGCTGCACGGACTCTTGTGCCAAGATGTCAAATGGACACATTCCTGCTATAACCAATGCCGCTTCTTCTGAGACTGTGCGAAAGGCAGAACACACGCGGAGGGCGCACAGGCGGTAGGCTGATCTCGCCTCTCTACCATATGATCTCTGATTTAGTGCCTGATGCCATATTGGGGCTCCGTACAAAAGTGTGCTTTTTACTACTCCAGCCAATAGCTGTCTGCATCGCTGCCTTGGGCCCTTTGTGTTAGCCATTAATCTTGCCAGGCCTGCAGCGGTTTTGGCCGCTTTTTTGCTTGCATACTCGAGGTGGTTTTTGTACGAAAGCCTTGAATCAATCAATATTCCGAGATATCTTACCACTGGCTTTGACGTGATGTTGTGTTCACCCACCTTTATTGTTACTGTTTCTAGCGTTTTCCGGCTAGTAATCAGAACTGCTTCAGTTTTGTGTTCGGCAAGCTTCAACATTGCGCTCCTCAGCCACGACTGGATAATCTGCACTGTTTCATTTGTGACCCGCACAATGTCGTGTGTGTGTTTTGCCACTATAACTACCGCTATATCGTCTGCAAAACCGATAATTTTCGCTTCGCTAGGGATATTTAGTCTCAACACTCCATCGTACATTATATTCCAAAGCAGAGGCCCCAGCACTGAGCCTTGGGGCACTCCACCAGTCACATTGTATTTCTTGCAGCCGACTTTGGACTCATAGAAAAGCTGCCTGTTTGTGAAATAACTTTCGATCAGCCTTCTTAGATACTTAGGGATGCTTCTCATTCTCAGGATTTCCGTGATTTGTGCCCAGTTCGCAGTGTTAAAAGCATTTTGTATGTCCAGCGTTACTATTAGGCAGTACTCTTTTGTACCCCCCATCCAGCGTTCACCACTGATTGCTTTCCGCGCAAGGTCCGTGGCTATCTTCACTGCATCGATAGTGGATCTGCCCTTTCTGAACCCAAATTGCATGTCAGCCAGTCCTCCATTCTCATCGACTGCGGCTGAGAGACGATTTGCAATAATCTTTTCCAGCACTTTTCCAGCCGTGTCCAGCATGCAAATGGGCCGGTATGCGGATGGATCAGTTGCTGGCTTGTCGGATTTTGGTAGGAGAACCAATCTTTGCCGTTTCCAAATGTTCGGAAATACCCCTCCCGCGAAGCATTTGTTAAATACGGTTGTAAATAGTATCGTTCGTTCCTTTGCAGCGATTTTCAGCACGGAGTTTGGGATTCCGTCTGGACCAGGCGCTTTCCTGTCCTGGAGCTTTCCTGCAGCTTCTACAATCTCGTCGTCTGTCACTTCCGGAAACTCCATTTCTTTCTCGCCGAAGTCTTCCCTCACGAAGTCCGCTTGGCTTGGAAACAGAGTGTGCACGATATTTGCCAAAAGAGTTGGGCATGTCGGCTGGACTTTTTTGCACCCTTTCAATTTTTTGGTGACTATCTTATACCCTAGGCCCCATGGGTTGCTTTCTGTGTCATCACAAAGTTTTTGAAAACATTGCCGTTTACTCTCGACTACCGCTTTTTTGAACTTTTTCCTGAGCTTCCTATGCTCAGCTTGCAGCTCGCGAAAGTTAGCGCTCTGTCTTGCTCTTTGACATTTTCTTCGAGCGCGGTTGCATTCCCCGCGAATCTCTGCAATAGACTCGTTCCACCAGTAGACCGGAGCATGCCTGCTGCAGGGCCTTTTCCGTTGCATAGAAGCATCGCAGGCATTTACTAGGATGGCAATTAACTTTTCAGCTGCTGATTGCGCCGAAAGAGTTGCATCGAGCTGCGGCAGTGAGTCCACAAAGATGTCTTTGTCTAGTGATGACAACTTCCAAGTGATTTTTGCTGCGCTCGGTCTATTTTCCGCCCGATAAGCTGGTTTGGCTTGGCGGATGCTACAAATTATTGCCTGGTGGTCGCTATAAGTGTAGAAGTCGCCCAAAGTCCAAGTTGAATGTGGAAAGATACCGTTACTAACAAACGTCAGGTCAATGGCTGAACCCACTCCATTTTTACTAAATGTGTGCTTGTTTCCGGTGTTCATCAGGGTAATATTCAATGTTGAAAATGCGTCTAGCAGCGCTCTTCCTTTCGCTGATGTCTTTCTACAGCCCCATTCAATGGCCCATGCGTTGAAATCTCCGGCAATCAGCAGCGGCCACTTTCCTCTAGCGTCGCTGACTAGCTTATCCATTGTGTCTTGGAACTCGCTGGTGGTGACACTTGGGGGCACATAACAGCTGTAAATAAATATATCCTCCACCTTCGCACAGACGAAGAACCTGTCAGATGTGATTGGCCTTATATCTAATGGCGCCGCACTGCAGTTCCATATAGCGGCCTTAGCTGACGCGTCCACTGACCAGAGGCTATTTTGCTTCACTACGTAAGGCTCGCTTAGCAAAGCCACTTGGATATTTTCTTCCCGTATTGTTTGTTGAAGCAGATCTTGTGCCGCTTTACAGTGGTTAAGGTTGATCTGAATCAAACGCATCATTTCTTCGTGCATTTTAGAGCCTCGTGGAAGAAGGGGCATTTTCTGCTGCCAGTGAGGTGGTTTACATCCGCTTTGTTGCTCTTTGTGCACAGCCGGCATTTCCGATCCTGCTTGCAGTCCTTCACCCTATGATCTTTACTGCCGCAGTTAAAACAAGCGCTTGTAAAATCACTTTCTACGCTTTTGCATGCTTTAGCCAGGTGTCCAAAATCCCGACACTTATGGCATTGTAGTGGTTGCAGCTTGGCACGAATTCGGCACACGACCCATCCGATTCTTATCTTACCCACCTCGAGCAGCTTGTTTGCCAACCTTACCGGTAGTGAGACACTTGCCGTCTGGGTTTCGCCATATGCTTGGCGGATCGACTTCACAGCCGATGGTAGAATATTTTTCTCACCCGTCTGAGACTCTAGCGCCATTAGGATTTCCTCTTTTGTTGTTACCTCATCGATGTCTTTTATCTCGGTTTGGGTTTCCTGTGTAAACTTTCGCACCACCGCATCTTCTCCGAGCGCCTTTTGCACCACTGCCTCAAAATTGTCCGCTTCTGCCGAAGTCGGGTTTGCCAGTTGGAGCAGCAGCTCACCTTTAGCCGTTTTCCTGACTTTCGAAACCATTTCACTCAAGTTTCTAGTTTCGGGGCCACTTTTAATGCTTCGCAAAATTTCCGCATACGAGCTCTTTCCTGTAGTTTTAACCACAATTGCATCAGGGCGCACTTTACTCTTTGAGATGCGTGTACGTGGGGGCACAGTTTTCCATTCGCTTTGCGCAGCAGAACTGGAACTTCCACCTTTATTCCCAACCACGGGATGCGAAGTTTTTCGTGCCTCTTGTGGCGCACCTTTATTTCCTTCTTTCACCGCCGTATCCCGTTTCTTTTTTGGGTTCGGTGAAAGTTTCTCTCTACTATCGAAGAGCGCTCTCGTTCTTTTCACCGCGTCATTTTGTTTTTTCATTAACGGCGACGTTTGTGACGTTTGATTGCGTTTCCGGTCGTCCTTGACCGCCTGCAACTCTTCAAAAAGGGCAGCTATTTCTGCCAACACATCCCGCATCGGCTGGTTAATCGTTCTTCTCTTTGCGCCGTTCGGACCGACAGTTTCCTCAAACATGTCAGTTAGAATATGAATTTTTTCGCCGAGAAGCTGAACTACATTTTTTGGCTTAATTACCTGTTTATCCTGCAGGGATGGTGGGGACGATCGTGACCTTACCGGTGGCGACGGGTTCATCATGGCTTTCTGGGCTGTTTTTTGAGCCACTTCCGGAACAGGAACAGCCGCAGGTGCCCCTACAAATGTGGGAGTTAGCACCTCTCGTGGACCAGAACCAGTCACCGTGCCTGCTTTCGCTGCCGAACGCGTTTCCGCACACCTTCCCATTGGTGGGGGACTCCTCGCCATCCGCGCACTGCGCGCGAATGGGTCGCTATCCCTTTCCATGGTCCGCCCTCACTTTTTGAAGTATTCACTATTCTCTGATTTGCTAACAAAATCTACCTTATTAAAAATTTTAAAACTTTTAAAAAATTATTTCTGCTGGCAACGCTGTTGCAAACTATGCTACTCTATTGTGAACAGTTGAGAACAGTTCTGATCCGTAGTTGTTGTTTGTTTACGTTCGGCGATCAGATGTCACTCAACACTTTCCGCTAACGCACGAGCACTGTCACTGTCAGGCTTTTTGATACGGTTAGAAAGCGGGGTAAGATAATCTGCTTTTCACTTAATATGAGGTTTGTTGTCTTATTTGTAATCTTGCACATGTTATGTTCGCACTCATATTGCATCCGATGAATGTTCTTTGTAAGAATAAGAGGTGTGCTCATGCAAAATATTATCTTTTACCTAAGAACTGAATAAAAAACCATTTGTGATTCTGCACATGAGATACAGTTTATAGGTAAAAAACTCTTGAAATTGATTCAGTCATAGAATCAAACCATATGTGGACGTATCTGATGTTTAGGAAAAGGACTTTTTGACATAGAACAATATTTACTCATATAATATCAGACTTCATTGTTATAAATTTGAGCTATTTTTAATTTACCCCGAGCAACGAGCAGGTTGACGACGAATAAACAAATAAGCAGATATTTACTCACCATGGCTTTTACTTATTGGCAGCACAAAATATTGTAACGATAAGACAGTCTGTCGCTGTGCAAAGCAACCCTGTCGCTACGCGCCGTGCTATAATTCAATCTGGCAATGACGGCCGCGATAATAAGGGAAACTTCTAGTCCAACCTGGCAATGATGGAAACTTCTAGTCTAACCTGGCAATCAGTGGCGGATCCAGGGGGGGGTTTTGGGGGTTGAAACCCCCCCCGAAATATGTGGATCAACTATAAAACTACATACAAATTAAAATACATTTTATAAATATTAAAGAATTACATTTTAAAACCCCCCCCGAAATATTTTTCTGGATCCGCGCCTGCTGGCAATGATGGTCGCGATCGTCATGGAAACCGTCAGTCCACTCCAGAATGTGCGGGAACGATCTGCGCGATGGCCGGACAGGTATAAAAGGCAGCCGGGTGCGGCGCAGCGAGTCAGTCTGATTTTGACTAGCGGAGTTGCCACGCGGAATAATTAAGCGAATATTTAAGTGTAAAGACAGTGAAGTGTAAATCTGTTAAATAAAGTGACTGTTGGTTCTTATTGACTGCGTTTGAGGAACTAAGTGTGTTTGTTTATTTCAAATTGCACAATCCAGTGATTCGTACTAGCCCACTAGAACTGGTATTTTCGTAACAATATGTTTGAGAAACTCCGTCGGAAGAATGCAAAAATGCAGCAGTATCAAAAGCCACGAACAAACTTTAATGATGCAAACCTTCTTGTATTTTCCTGTAGGTGTGCAAAATAACATGTAATATTCTTCCGAATACATTTCAGCATGAAAGTTAAATATGTGGTCCAACTTCCAATCGCGGAAATTTTCACAACAAAGAAACAGCTGATATAGGTTCACCACGATTTCTTCTTATTGGCCGCACAACAATCACATAGAAAGTGACGGCAGAATAATGCCAGAAAAGTGTCAGCAAAAGCAACTGCAAATATGATTTTATGATGGCAAACCATTTAAATATTCAGTTAGAATCAAAAACGCACATAAATCCTTGTTCCGGGGTAGTTTTTTATATAAAATAATATTGTTTGGCAAAGGCGGTGATGCTGGCAAATTCGCGAACAATTAACAGCTGATTGTTTTTCACCTCGCATTTCAGCAGGATCATCACACGGAAACTTGTATGAAAATTTGCTCGTATATAATGCACGACTGTAGCGACATAAACTAAAATGAATAATATTTGTTGATTGAAAATTGCTAATAAAGTAGTAAAAACTTTCTTCCGGGTCACATATAAATGAAAAACCAATGTTCGCGAGCTGCCACGTCTAAAAGATACATTTTTGGCGCGGAAATGTATCTACAAAAACAGCTGTGTACTTTATCATATTACCCAAACCTATTCAAGCATCAACCCCCTTGGTTGGTGAGGAAAACATCATTTATAGACAGTCTAGTTCATCTCCCTAAAGCCAGCACCCCAAACGCAGTGTATAAAGCCCGATTTTCAGAAGTAGCATCTCATTACAAATTGGCTGGCTGGCAATTCGTTCTCACCGATGGATCTAAATCATCTAATACAAGCTTTGCAGTAGTGAGCGAATGTAATACACCTATATCATACGGCCTGCTATTTCCTTTTTGCTCAATTTTCACAGCTGAATCCACTGCTATTCTGCATGCTGTTCAGTACTCCACTAAAACCAAAGGAAAGCACATAATATGCACAGACAGCTTGTCCTGTTTCCGAGCCATACAAAATTACAATAACACCAACTATATCGTCGGGAGTATAAGAAACATTTTGACGTCCTACCCTCACAATCTAAAAATCATGTGGGTACCTGGTCACGCCGACATCAGTGGCAATACATTTGCGGACACAACTGCCAAGGAAATGTGCTACTCCCCCTCAACAACCTCCTCCCTTATTAACAAAAGTGATGTCTACCGTCTTATAAAGCAGCAGAGACTTAACAAGCTAGCCGTCGACTGGGTGAACTACAGTCATCACTACTTCAGAATCAACCCTAATCGCACTAAACCCTGCTACCCGACATCTATTCCGACTAACTACATCACTCCTTACACTCGCCTTCGCATTGGACACACCATCATTACCAACGCTCATCTATTAAATGGTAGCCGACCAACCCAGTGCCCATTTTGCAACTCGACGCTCAGCATTACCCATCTACTAGTATTTTGCCGAGAATTAGAAAACATCAGATCTCAAAATTTCAGGAACATCAATCCTCTTACACTGCTAATGGATCCCACAGCCAACAACATTTCCATACTTTACAATTTCCTTAAGGACACCGACCTCCTTCGCCGCATCTAAACCAGCCTTCATTCACCAGCCAGCCGAAAGCCTCCGTTGCTAGCGCTGCTCAATTTTTGTTAGTTTATATAATAATTGTTATTTTTATATAAGCTTTTATAAAATAAAATTAAAAAAAATAAAAAAAATAAATTATGCGAAAGGGATAATGAGATTAGGGATTTGAAAAGAAAGCTTAATGAGGCGACAGCGCAGTTAAAAGCTTGCAAAGAGGAGTCAAGATGTCGGCAGTATGAGGAAGAGGTAGGAAAGATAGAAGAAATTTGTTTGAAACTGCCGCAATATTTAGGGACATTAGTAAAAAATAGTCTTAAAAATAGCTGCCGCAATCCAAAAGGCCGAAGGTATGTGGATTCTTTTAAGACTCTTGCATTAGGATTTTTTTTATCTCCCATGTGCTATAGGCATTTAAAAGAGTCCCTAAATTTGCCAGAGGAAAAAACACTCTATGAGTTTGTTTCGAACTGGCCTCGTTCCCCAGGTTGCTCGAATAGCAGCATTAAAGCGTTAGAGTTCCGTAGTCGAGGTTTCACGCTTGAACAAAAATTTGTCTCTATAGCTTGTGATGAAATGTCACTGAAGCGAGATCTTCAATATGACCGTAAATCGGACAAAATAATAGGTTTGGAAGATTTTGGCGATGAAAATCGCACACACAGGCTAGCTACTAGCGTTTTAACAATATTAGTGCAAGGAATAGGTGGGGAACCATGGACCCAACCGTTTGCATACTTTTTCGTCCATGGTACTTGCAAAGGAGATGTCGCCAAAAAATATATATTTGAGGCCATTAGCCAACTACAAAACATAGGATTAACTGTTTGCCATTTTGTTTGCGATCAGGGTAGAAATTTTCAAAATTTAGCAAAAATTCTCAGTATTAGTGAAGACCACCCTTACTTCGAGGTTAATGGCCAGAAGGTATTTTTTTTCTTTGACTCTCCCCATCTTTTGAAAAGCACTAGGAACTGCATTGAAAATTGTAAAAATAAAGTTTTCTTTAAAGATAATTGCGTTAAGTGGGACGACATTGTCCATTTTTATAATGTCGATTCCCAACTAAATGTTAAATGTGCACATAAGCTAACAGATGCACATATTAGACCTTCAGTCTTTCAGAAAATGAGCGTGAAATTAGCGTCTCAAGTTTTTAGCAACTCTGTCGCGTCTGCTATGTATGCCATGTATAGCTGTGGAGTTCTTAAAGATAGTAGTTCATTTTTAAATACCGCGGAGTTCTTAGATTTTTTAATAATTTGTTCGACTTGTTTAACAGCAGTAGTACTAGTGGAATACTCCCCCTACAACTAGCATATAAAGGGTCAATAGAACAGGTAGAATTTTTAACCGAAGCCCGAAGGATTCTAAAATTAATTAAAATTGAAGATAAATTCGGAAGTAGTATTGTAGGTAGTTCTTCTTTCCTAAAAGGCTGGATTTTAAATATTAACAGCTTGCAAGGATTGTGGCAATTTTTGTCGCATGAAGGATTTGATAGTGTTAAGAGTAGAAGATTATGTCAGGATGGGGTGGAAAATTTTTGGTAAGATGAGAAGAGGAGGTGGTAATGCATCAACCACCACGGCCTCCATGTTTAGCAGTCTCTTCCAGAAATCATGGGGGCTGAGTTATGTAAATTTAGTAATAGGAGGCAACTGTGAGCCAATGACTGAGGCTCCAGATTTTGTTCCAGCCTTATCTTCTGCTCTTCCTGACCCGTCTTCTGAGCATTCTAAGGAAATACTCAATCGTGTGTGCAACGATGTCTTGATTCAAGACCAGTCTTGGCAGGATTTTCAAAGTTTGCCACGGCCTGAACATTCATTTCTCCACGATGTTGATGTAAACATTGACGAACACAATTTTTTGAAAAGTAATGCAATGGCATATTTTTGTGGCTATTTGTACCTAAAAAATTTTAGAATGCACACATGCTCAGAACCACTCCCATATTTTGGGGAAGATGAAGTATCTGAGCGCTTCATTTTCACCCTAGAAAGACAATTTCAAAAGTGCAATTTAGTTAAGCCACCAGTTGAGTTTATTTCGTACATAGAAAAATTAGAAGAAATGTTTTGGGAACATTTCAATTCTGAAGCACATAGAGTAGGTGTAGGTATGTTCATATTTGATGCCCTCAAAGTAATTGACCCTTATATTTGTTGCAGTAATTGTGACACGGACAAACTCCTTTGTTTATTTGTGCGAATTAGAATATATTTCGTTTTAAAGTTTTTCAATAAAAACTTTCTATTCCCAAGTCCAAACATAAAATTTTGTGTGTTTCACATTTATAGTTTCAATTTAATTGTTTTATTTAGGGGCAGGATAACAATTAGATCTACTGTTCGACATGCTAAATATTAATCGAAAAAAAGTAATAAATACGTTTTCAGTGCAGTTATAAAAGTTGTAGTTGAAACTGACCCAAATTCAGACTTCGCGTAAATGTTTCGATAAAAAAGCTCAGCGTAGATATGTATATATGTTGTATATAAAAATGTAAATTTAATGCATGTTAGATTAAGATTTTTTTACTTTTTATTTGTTATAAAAATATATATATACATATATATATATATTATACACCCCGTCTCAATATTATAACCGCACTCGATTTTTGCTAATATCTTTTGTTGTGGGCATCAGAACATGTTTCTACTTTTACTGTTAGATAAGTGTGTTGACAACAATTGTTGTATATAACGAACAAGAACAACAACAACATTCACACACAAAAAAAATTACATAAGGGAAATACCGCTGTTGCAAAATTATAACCGCATTTAATTTTTTGATCAGAATATATTTTTATTGTAAATTTTAGTAATGGGTTATGTTTCCATTTTTTTCTGTAAGCTCAAAAATTCTATTTGACATTGAGTCAAATAAATTTTGGACTTGCTGTTGGCTGAATGAGTCGAAAGCTTGCAAAATAGCTTGTTTCAACTCTTCCTTCGTTGAGTATTGGGTATTTCCTGCATAAACAATGCATACTAAGACACCCCACATATTTTCCATTATATTGAGGTCAGGAGAAAGTGATGGCCACGCAAGAACACCAATATTATGGCTTTGAAACCAACGCAAAGTGGGTCGTGATGTGGGACATGCCGCATTGTCTTGTTGAAATACAAGTGTTTCGTCCGCATGTTCATTAAGAAATGGCAATAAATTTGTAGTTAGCACACCAATGTATTCTTTTGAGTTTAACCGAGTGGTTGAAAAATGGAGATTGAGCTTTCCAAGGACACTAACTGCACTCCATACCATAAGTGACCCACCACCGAAATTTCTTTGTGCAAGATATCGGGGTTCGTGTCATACATCCCGCCAGTATCCATTGTAGCCATCTTGGCCATCCAGATTGAACTTCTTCTCATCAGAAAAGATGATCTTAAAAGATAATTTTAAGAAATCGTAAACGTAGAAAAAGCTAAAATTTTTACGAAAACAATACCTGATTTCAATTACGTGCCATATTGCTAAGGGCGAATTGTTTTCGTTTCTCCTTATGTTTGCTGGTTAGTCGAGGTGCTGGTTTCATTTTGGAAAACGGAATGTTCTAGGAACCCTTTAAAACGCGGTGAGTTTTACTTCGAGAAACATCCAAGTCGCATTCTGCCTTTATTTCTCGCAAGCTTTTCGTGCTGTTGCTGGCAGTTCTTAAAACACGACGCACTTCATAATCGGGGAGAAGTTTTTTGCGTCCACGCTGATAGTTTTTGGATCCATTATTTTCCTTATCTTGCAAAAAATTTCGCACAACTCGATCACTTCTCCCGATTAAGCAATTTTTTTTCTCGAAAAGACTTTTTTTCCGAAAAATACGCTTTGATTTGCCCTTTTTCACGCTCTGTCAACTCTGTGCCACGTGGCATTTGGTAAATGAGTCGAAGAAATGAGTTACTAAAAAATGTCGGCGCGGTTATAATTTTGCCTTAGTCAAAAAAACCCAGCCTGCTTTCTATCAAAAGATACGAAGGGGTGCCCACAACCGAACTATGTCCATAACCGAACCTATTCCCCTATACATATATATATTATATATACTATGTGTGCATATAGTATATGCTTTATTAATATGCATGTATTGCGGTTATGGCGTACATTTTGCCTTTATTGATCAACTGAATTGTTCACTTATAATTTTTACTTTTGCACATGTGTGTTTTTATTTTGCATTATATTGTTGTTATGCATTGAATTGATATTTATTTATTTATTTATTTATTTGAATTTTTTTTAATTTTAAATTGTAATGGGTGATATATGCCTCCAGGGGAACCGAGCACCCAAAAAAATTCGGTAACGCGCCTTCTTTGCATACCTCTATGGTGGTGCGGAAAATGCAAAATTTTAAATGTATATTATAAATATATTTTTTTAATATTAAAAAAGGTAATTAATGTATTGACACTTAACATAAAGCATAAGATGTATTTGTTATTTTGTAGTAAATAACGATATTTACTATCGGCACTGCACATAATTATTTTTAATTTACCCCGAGCAACGAGGGCGTTGACGACGAATAAACAAATAAGCAGATATTTACTCACCATGGCTTTTGCTTATTGGCAGCACAAAATATGTATGAGGAAGACCGTCGGAAGAATGCCAAAATGCAGCAATATCAAAGGCAACGAACAAACTTTAATGATGCAAACCTTCTTGTATTTTCCTGTAGGTGTGCAAAATAACATGTAATATTCTTCCGAATACATTTCACCATGAAAGTTAAATATGTGGTCCAACTTCCAATCGCGGAAATTTTCATAACAAAGAAACAGCTGATATAGGTTCACCACGATTTTTTCTTATTGGCCGCACAACAATTACATAGAAAGTGACGGCAGAATAATGCCAGAAAAGTATCAACAAAAGCAACTGCGAATATGATTTTATGATGGCAAAGCATTTAAATATTCAGTTAGAATCAAAAACGCACATAAATCCTTGTTCCGGGGTAGTTTTTTATATAAAATAATATTGTTTGGCAAAGGCGGTGATGCTCGCAAATTCGCGAACAATTAACAGCTGATTGTTTTTCACCTCGCATTTCAGCAGGATCATCACAAGGAAATTTATATGAAAATTTGATCGTATGTAATGCAAGACTGTAGCTACATAAACAAAAATGAACAATATTTGTTGATTGCAAATTGCTAAGAACTTGCTGTGGAACTTTCTCAATAGTAAAAACTTTCTTCCGGATCATATCTAAATGAAAAACCAATGTGCATTATTTTGCATTTTCATAAGTCGGCGAGCTGCCACGTTTGATAGATAAATTTTTGGCGCGGAAATGTATCTACAAAAACAGCTGTGTACTTATTCACCACTTTTTTACAGAGAGAGCAAAATTAAATTTGTATGAAAAATTACCAACGAATTTTCCAAAACTACCAGAAAACAACTAAAATGCAAGAGGTCGCATTGCATGCGAATGAAACAGTTAACAATTTGAAATTGATTGATGAGCAGAAAATCTTATTTACTAGTCCTTTTTAGTGGAAATCAGTTGTACGACAAATTCATTTCAGCGGGCAAATAGCGAACAGCTGCTTTGGCTGCTCTCTCACTTTTATTATCTAAATACGCAAAGATAACCATATCTTCAAAATTTTTTGACAGATTGGCCGATTGAGCGAAGTTTCAAGACTAGTATAGACTCTGTCCGAAATACTGAATCTTGAATCCTGGACCAGGTATGTTCAATAGGATTAAAATCTAGCGAATTTCCCGGCCAGCAAAGTAAATCCTAAGTAGCGCGACTCTTTTTTGGCTGGACACTAGTGGCAGTGTTGCCGCACAAGCAGTGTTAACCCACAACGATTTTCGTTTGGTTTTGGGAGCAAATTTTGTGCCTAATTTTCTGACTGCTCTTTCCAATCAACAAATAAAGAAATGCTTGAAAGATTAAATATCTTAACGAAACTGTAAAATTACTGTAGAAATACAATAGTTATAACCACAATTGATTAAAATAGACAACATTTTAATACAAATTTCTATTTTGCTTTCGCATAAATAATTTCATGATGAAAACATAAAACATTCCGAATCAATATCAAGGTGATTTTGTTATCGTACAAGGTAAAATGCGAACGACAAAGTTTCTTGTAATAAATTATGTCGTGCATCTTCAAAACTCTTAATACGTACTAAAAATATGTTTTTATTCATTTTGATTGGTAATACAAACTCACAACACGATAATTTAATCAAAAGATGATGGATGTGTTCAGAAGAACATTTTCGCATTCGTTATTAAATATCTTTGATGCGAATGAACTGAATAAAATAATTTCAATGAAATCATAATCATTACAAACATTTCCCATCTAAATATGATACATTTATATATTCACCATCGATAACAAAAATTTCAACCCTGTCTTATAATAATTTGACCACTTTCACCACAAATTGTGCAAATTTCACCACCAAGGCAAAAATTAAATGTCATTTTTGACTAAATGACTTAAGAGGAAGACTTTTTCGCAAGGATAAATGAATATTGGAATTGCATCCATCAGGTTTGCTATATCGAGTTTGAAATTGTTTCGTAACACATCGTTGACATGATTATTTTTTGCAGGAACTTCCGGAAGCACGGAATATAACCGATGACGATGCGGCACTAACCCACTTTCAGAAAACTGACGCCCGACGACGAGGAGAACTTCTACGAGCACCTGCTGAAGGTGCTCTGCTCTACCTGCACGACAATACGGGGCACAGTGGGGCGTCCCCATATATTGCGTGGCCAAAAATAGTAAACGTGGTTCAATTTTCACGAAATTTGGCAACCGCCAATTTTTTAGCCCAATTAAGAAAAATATGAAAAATTGTGAAAATTGGACCACTGCCACGCCCACCCCCCATATTGAGAAAATATTTTTTATTCGATAACTTGGCCACTGTTAGCACTAGAAAGATGAAATTCTATACAAAATATCGTTAGGATATAGTCTACAATTCTGCCAAAAATGGGCAGTTTGCCACGCCTACTTTAAAAGTTCGTATAAGCCTCAAATGAATTAATCGGTACATATGTATATTTTACCATTTTTTTAAGTTTTCGATGTTTTTCATGTTGGCCCTTCTTCAATTCGCTCCTAAGTTTATTTTCCACAAATATTTTCATGCATTTATGGCGATCCAGTACTAAATGTAGCCAAAAATAAGAGACGAATTTTTCTACAAATGATTTTAAAGACAAAATGTTAATGATTAACGAAAATGGTCAAGATCGGAACACGGCCACGCCCACCTCCCGTAGAAAAATGTTTAAATTTAAAATAACTCCAAAACTAAAAGAGATTTTTTAATCATATTTTGTACTCACCATTATTACCATAAAATAGATTTTTTTTCAAAATTTAACTCAATCGGACTTCGAAAACTTCAGCATTTAATCTATAAATTACAATCAAACAGTATTTATATACATTTAAGTACTACATTAGTTAATCATCATCGCTCGAATCACTGCAATCACTTATATCGCCTTCTTCTGGTACAATGTAATCTCTCTTCCTACAACAATAATGTGAACACTTTTCTCTTGCATACCGCAGTTTCTTCTCTCGCATGCATACTAAGCGCTGTATCAAGCCAAGCACAGTTGTTGCGTTCAAATGCTGATTTCAGTCGATGGCATTGTGTCCATCGTGTGTCGAATCTTAACGCCAGTAAATTAATTAATTTTTTCTCTATTTCCACACCTCTTCCATATTTTTCTTTCAAAAAGTTTGTCATTAATTCTATTTGGTTTTGCCGACATAAATTTCGAGCCGGCAGCCACACATAGAACAGCTCACGAATTTGTACAAGAGGTGCCACTATAAAAAAATGAATTACATGCGGGTCTGCAGGCCTCTGCAGCTGAAACTTTGCCCACGTGTTCTACATACTTGTAATTTAGTGAAACAATCGAAATTGGAAAGGCTCCCTAGGGCTTTTCGAGATATTTAATTTTGAAGTTGGCACTTAAACTTTTACTAGGGCTCAAAATGACTCTACGTTCAAATAACGGTAGTTAGCGAACAGTAATAACCAAAACAAAAAAAAAGGCATTGACAGACTGTAAAAACCTAACATATAAAATAAAAATTCAGATATATTAAAATAATACCTTTAACCATAAGAAAACACATCTTCAGTTTCGCAAGGTAAAATGTCTATTTTTCCCTAAATTTGTGTTTACGCAATATATAAAGTTTAAAACCTTCGTGAGACTACAAAACTTAAAATTTTTTTTAAATTCCTTTTTATATAGCTTAGTTGGAAATTAAGCTTCGATCGTGCTTACTTATTTTTTTCAAAATAAAGATTTGGTTTTTTTAATTTTTGGCCACGGACGCCCCACTGTGCGGGGTCGCGCTGCGCCGGCCATCGCGTCGACATGTACAAGCTGCTGCCCAAGCTCGGCTACCACGTGCTCTCGCTGGACTATCGCGACTCCGATCAGGTCTCGCCCACCGAAGAGCGTGTTGTGCGCGATGCCATCGCCGTCTACAAGTACATCACCTCAGTGACCTCGAACCCGGTGTTCATCTGGGGCCGTTCCCTGGGCACCGGTGTGGCGGGTAACTTGTGTGCACTACTACTACGCGGGTGGGTTTTCTTTTAGTCATTTTCCCATTGATTATGCTAAAATAGTATATTTTGTTCCGTGTGTCTGCAGTCGTACAAAGATCTGCCTTGGTTTGATTTAACTATTGAACGACCCATGTACGCCAATTCGCTGCGCTTCGAAACGGATAAGCAGATTGGTGAGTTTAAGCAGCCGGTGATGATTCTCCATGCCGAGGATGACTATGTGGTGCCATTCGAACTGGGATATAAGCTGTATCGCACAGCGCTGGATACGCGCGGCATGGGTTGGGGGCCCGTTGAATTTCATCGCTTCGATGGAGAGATGCGCTACGGCCACAAGTATTTGTGCCATGCTGTAGAGCTGCCGATTCTGGTCGAAAGATTCGTGAATAACTATAGCAATGCAAAATATTGAGCATTTACCACAACAGCAGCAACAACAATAATCGATTCTCAACGTGTGCGACGCGGTGCAGCTCTCTAGAGGCCGTAGAGTTGAAGAAAAAGCGATCAAACTTTGTGGAAAGCAAAATGCACATTTTTTCCATTGTCTTGGCAACTGTAGTGATATGAACGTAGAGTCTTTTCCTACATTAAAATGTGAATTATACTTTTGAAAAATTTTTAACAAAATATATAAGTGTATATTAAGAAGAAAATACGCTGCGACACATTTTAAGGAAAAACCTACATCATTTGAATTTAACGCGAGCAAATTATGATAATACAGGAAACAATTAGCCTTACTGTAATGATGTTTTTGATTGATGATTTTTCCTAAAGGGCTTAATACAAATTTAGTAAATACACAAAATGATTAAAACGTGCTTATTGTGAATGTAAATGTATAGAGTATTATTCGTGATATTTTTAATTTTTCAATTAAATTAAATTAAATTTATTTATTATTTAATTACATTCATATTGCTAGTCAATTGCTAGTAGCAGAGACTTGGCAGATACCAATGCTTTACATTTTGTATTTGCATTTTCCGCACCACCCAAGGGGTATGCAAAATGGCGCGTTACCGATGTTTTTTGGGTGCTCGGTTCCCCTGTAGGCATATTTTCACCCTTACAATATTTATATTAATAATAATAAAATAAATAAATATTCAGTAGAATACAATATTTATATTAATAATAATAAAATAAATATATAAAATACAATACTGAACTTCACCACCTGAGCACATGCTAATCTACACAAAACAAAAAACGGTGGGGAAAGGGAAATGTAACATTTATTGAGTTTGGAAATTGCCTTGAAAAACATATTAAATGCAAATTACTTTAGATATATAGCAACAATGTTAAATACCCTGACTTTTAAGAGCGGCGGACAGACACTATTGAATTAAGATAGTTTTAAATTATATACAAGCTGATATTCGAAATCCTAACTAGCAGACAAAAGCGGACAACAGACGGACGCCCCAAAAGGAAGTGTGTCTCATCTTAGACGTGTGTAACACGTAAAAGTTTACGGCACTTGAGTGTTGTAAATTTCTTTACCTTCACTTCCTTATTAAAACTTATTATTGAAAAATATGTCCTGATCCTTATGAAGAGGGCTTTCAGGACATCGGGATTGCAGTTACTGCAACAAATGTATGGGTCTATATCCTCCATTTTGCCCAAAAGAGCTTCACTTAAACCAATTAAGTGACAAAGTGAATCGAATTGCTCACTAAAGCGACTATTTAGATTGGAAATGAAGGTTACGAATTGTGTTGGGGGCCGCACAAGACAACACTTATCGTATTGCTTTTCAATGCAAAACAAAAAGTCATCATTGACTACTTCATCTCCAAAGTAGGGCAATGGCTCCAAACAATCGTGGAGTCTATAAAATTTTAAATATATATAGCCACATACATAGAAAGAGCATTTCTTTTCAAAAAAATTGATGAGTCTAAACGTACATCAGCTTGTATATTTTCAAAAACTAGATTTCCAGGTCTTGGCAAGCATTGAAAAGTTTGCCAAGAGCTATTCTGGACCAAAACGTCGCTGCATACGTTTTGCACAGCACTTGCGGACAAACTAGTGATGGTGATTGGTGATGGCTCACAATTCCCCTTTTGAACTAAATTTATATATTGCAAACCCCAACGTTTTTTAAACAAGCACGAGTACATGTATGGCGTTATACTCGCGCTGTTTCCACCCCCTCTTCTTATCGTCCCAAAAAAATGTTCTAGTACGTCTTGACAAAGTTTCCTCGTCATCAGTCCGGAGAATCCTTTCTGTGACAATGTGCGCCACAATCGTCGCAAGCCACTTATGTTTTGAAGCCATCCATTAATATAAGAGAAGGTATTTGTAATAATTTTACCTTCTCTATCACAAACTTTAATGGATTTTAGTAAAGCTTCGGCTTGGTTCAAAAAAATAATTTGGTCCATACAACTAGAATATGCTTTTCGCAAAGCCGGAGTACAAGCAATGCTACTACTATTGAAAACATCAAATAAATCATTAAAAAATAAAGCATATTCTGCCGTGTTTATAAAAGAAGCAGCTCTGGAAGGAGGAACATCTCCAGAGCTATTCAGTGCGAACATTGCTGAGGCTACAGTGTGACTGAACACCTGAGCAGCTAATCGCACACGCATCTTTTCAAAAACTGAAGGCCGCATATGTTGAGGAGTTATTTTGGGTATGCATTTCAAATCATTTACCGCATCTGCGTTTTGCAGATAGACAATATCGTCCCAACTCACTTGGCGGTTATGAAATGAAATAACATTTTTTTTGTTCTCGAGACAATTTCGCGCACTTTTAAGGAGATGAGGAGAATCGTAAAACAAGACGATTTCCTCATTGTTAACTGAAAAATATGGTCGATCAGGGGAAACTCCTATCAGGTTAGCAAAATTTACAAAATTTCTCCCCTGATCGCAGACGAAATGGCAAGGATGAAGGCCAATGTTTTGAAGTTGCGTAATGGCTTCAAAAATGTACTTTTTCAAAAGTTGCGCCTTGCACGAGCCATGTACAAAGAAGTACGCTAGTGGTTGAGACCAAGGCTCCCCACCAATGCCTTGAACCATAATTGTCATGACACTGTTTGCCGTTTTGGAAGTGCGGTTTTCATCGCCGAAGTCTTCCAGCCCGACAATGCAGTCTGTACTTCTAATGTACTGCATGTGCGTCTTTAAGGACATTTCGTCACATGACACTGAGACGAATTTTTGCAATTCAGTGAAGCCACGACTTCTGAATTGCAAAGCCTTAATGCTGCTAGAGGTGCAGCCAGGGGAATGGGGCCAACCCGAAACGAACTCTTGTAAAGTTCGTTCGCTAGGCCAATTCAAGGAAGTTTTTAAGCTCCTATATGCAATGGGCGATACAAAATATACCCCCAGAGCTATGGTTTTTAACTTGTTGTCGTATAGACAACCCTTAATAAGGCGCTTATGATTTCTTAACGAATTCCTTAAACACAACGCAACATGTGAAGGAAGTTCACTACACAGCTCATTCAGATATTCGTCGGAATTTTTTGAATCAACACTTCGGACGGACAAATCTTGTACTTGCCTACACTCCCGTAACTCTATTTCTAGAAGTTTATTTTTATTTTTTAAACTTTTCACCTCATTGCGTAACTTTTTAATCTGTGCTGTAAACTTTCTTTTCCTAGGGGTCCCATCACTTAAATATCTTGCGGTTTGACTCTGCACACCGCAAGATGAAATTGAAACTCTTTTCCTTCGCTGTGATGACGAAGAAAAAGGATCTAAAATAGAGGATGTGCCTTTGCATTCCTCTAAATTAAGGACCCCTCCCGAGGAAGCAAACTCTTCTGAAGAAATTGCGCTCGCTAATTTTTCATCATCCGATGAAAACTCTTGTGGTACGAAATCATCCACATCTAATACAATTAAATCTGATCTATCTAAACTAATATTTGCATTGCTCGCAGTGGCTTTATAACTTAAATTTAAATCTGGAACCGCCTTGCGATCCAGTCTTCTGCCGAATTTCAACTTGTCTGAAAAATGTGATGAACAGGCATACAGGGGTTTGCCTACTTGGTTTTCCGCGCCGAGTAGCCGAATCCACTCGTTCCTCCTACACACAAGTAGAAGTAAAAAAAATGAATGAAGTGAGTTGAGTGAAGTGAAGTGAGTGAATGAAATGAATGATTTAAATGGATTAGATATTATAAAACACTACACATTTAAAACCAAGCATCGTGAAGTGAGTGAATGAAATGAATGATTTGTATGGATTAGATATTATAAAACATTACACATTTAAAACCAAGCATCGTGAAGTGAGTGAATGAAATGAATGATTTGTATGGATTAGATATTATATTATACATTTAATCTTCTGCCTGTCCTTTGCTCAAAATTGCGTTCATAATTCACGGATAAAATATGAAAAAATGTTACATTACAAAATGTTACATTACATTACATTACAAATGTTACAAATGTTAAAATGTTAGTAGAAGGGCGCACAAAATCGCTCAATCGTTTTTTTTTAATTCCAGGCAGAAGATTAAAACCAAACATCGTAAATGATTGCGAGGTTCAATTAATAAATTACACATTTACATTTCGTCGTCGTAGAAAACGTATGTCTTATGTACCATTGGATTTAATAGCACATACGACAATCTTTTTCTCAGGCGGCAATTTGAATGTTTAGCCAAATAAAAATGATTGCAAGCATAATATATTGCAAATTTTACAAATAATCACCCTGTACAACACATATCTGATTACAGTCACAGGTACTAACTAGTGCATAGGCTTGCAGGGAAATACCCTTTGTTTTATGTATTCTTCAAACAAGCACTTTTGTTCACTTAATAATAAACTGGCATTCAAGAGTTAACATATATAAGAAATTAGGAGCATATACCGAAGAATAAGTGCAGTTTTTAGTACAACGAAAACACTCACAGCGTATTTTATTACATTACAAATACGAAATATTTACAGAAAACAATAAATATTTCTAGTCATATTTACAGAAAATAAAAAATATTGCTAATCATATTTACAGAAAATAAAAAATTACTTAGAAAAGAAACTGGCATTCAATGCAGACCAAATTTAAGCTATATTTTATATAATATTATGCATTATAAACCATCACCATTTTTTGATAATTAACTGATTTTAATTTCACCTTTTTATTTCCGTGCTTCACTTTGATCGTAGCTTTGCAAATTTCAAATGGAGCGAATGTGTTCTTTAAAAACTTGAAAGAATTATATGACTTCATTATTTATATTTTGTTTTATTTGATTTTTCTTAATATTATAAATATCAAAAATATAGAATATAAGTTACTGTATATCGTGCGTCGAGTTTTGCTGAGTAACCGAACAGTTATATGGTGGTCCCGGGTTCCTTTATCATCACAGTCGTCAGCGCTGATCAAAATAGCCGCACACGGGAACAGCCTGCACATGAACTTATGTATGGCACTTTGAGAAAACGTTTGCTCTAAAAAACAATTTACCGTAGGAACACAATTGGAGCGTATAGACATATGAGTCGTTTATTTTGAAAGTGGATTAAGTCCATTTTTAGTTTTGAAACAAAGGTTATTTTTCTAGTAAAGTTTACAAAACGTATTACGTTATATTTAAGGTCACAAATATCCTTAAATATCTCAATATAAGAAAAATGGACTTAAACCACTTTCAAAATAAACGACTTATATGGGCGCCAGAGATTCGCAATGAGTACCGCAATTTTGGATACCTCCGCATTGATACTCATTCTTTTTACTACCTATTACTCATAAGCACCGCATAACATAAAGTATCCCAAATGGAATCATTATGAGTATTGCTGACACGAATACTTTGTATCCGTCGGTATTCGTTGTTTGCAGTGAGTGGAAGCAATGAATACAAGTATACATAATGCACCATTCGCGAAGCGTATGAAATAGGTATACGCATTTGGAATAAATGTTAGCGGCATGGATTTTGCCAGCTCTACTGCTGCTAATATTCTAAGCAATTACATACATATATGATGATTGAATCAATTGTCGATAATTGGGCCCACATCAGATTACTGGTATTCGGAATGAATGCTTAGTTTGCGGTGGGGATACATAGTCATATCCGTTCCTTTGAATAGTGGCACATATTCGCACCGCGTTTTACTCGAATACATATTGAGTCATACAAATATGACCGCATGCAGATCTCTGATGGGCGCACGGCGTACGGCGTCAATACGCTGTGGAAATACGTTCACACTTTGCCTTGCTCACAATTCTAGCACAATAGGAATAGGAATACATTTGTTTATAGCACTTTAAAAACACAACACAACAAAACAGCCTCCGGCGTTGGGCTAAATTCATTTAAAAAACATTTTAAATTACAAAGAAATTACTTACAGCGTGGCCTCCCGCGGAAATCTATGAACACTTTCAGCTCCCTTGCAGCCGCAAACACACTTTCTAGTCATGATGCTGAAAAAAATATGGAAATACGTGCAAATTTCTTTATAAAAACGTAAAAATCGCCTATACTTACAAAAATTTGGGTCTCGCCTTTGGAAATTCAAACAGGAATACCATTTAAATTTCATTTGCAACTGAATATGACTTGTGGTGAATATATATAACACAGGCAGAGTTGCTCTTGAATAACAAACGAAATAATTTAAATTTGTTCATAAATTTTGTTAAAAACCAACTAATTTATGAGAATTTTATTTTTCTTTCTTTTCTTTGGTTATACCAACATCAAAAGTCAGCGATTCCTTTATAAAATCGTCTTAAAATACGTTTAAGAAATTCATAGAAACAGCAATTTGTTCAGTATTTTTCACGTACACGCAATCCTGCCACTAGTGACCGGCCACCGTGGTGAGCTCAGTTTTACACGTGAACAACAACAATTTGACGGTTCTTGTCATACAGAATCGACGTCTGGTTGTCAAAGAGTCGCGCTACTTAGGTTATACTTTGCCGGCCAGTCTTCCCATACTAGCTTAAATAGACTTTTAGCAACACTTATTGACTGTTTCGCCGTATGACATCGCGCACCGTCCTGCATTAAAATCGTTGTAGATCTATGAGGGAACTGCTTAGGATTTTCAAACCATCACATTGTTGGGGATTTCCCCAGTTCGTTTTCAAATAAAACAAGCAATCAGAATATTAAGTATATCACAATTGAAACGATGTATGCAGAAACTTTCCGTCCACCGTGTATGATATGGTCGGGTAATGTGATATAGTTGCTTATTTCACAAGTGCGTTGAGCTTTTTCAAAATTAACCTTTTTAAAACATCATAACAGCCAAAAAACTCGTGCTGTATGATTTTGGATGTGTTTGCTGAAATAGTTTACATTCAGTATGATGAAGTGCTTTGAGTAATGCTTGCGCAAGTCTTCGGTTATAAAGTTTGAAAGCCCAAAAGGTACCAAAAAAAATTATTAGAAAGTTCGAGGTCAATCAAAAGTAAGTCAGTGATATCGATTATGAGTTTGCGAGGTACACTCTTAACAAAATTATTAATTTTTTACAATAATTTTTTCGACAAAATTTCTGGTAATATAATATACCAAATATTGGGTAATGTGATATAGTACATACATCACATTACCCGAACTTTTTACAGTAGTACTTTTTGTTTACAGAAATTTACAGAATTATAATATTTAAAGTGGAATAATCTCAAAAATCAGTTATGTTTATGTTTAAGTTAAAAAATTCATAGAATCATGTTCCTTCATACAAATTTTTTAACATTGGTTTACCCCGTCAGATTGTGATATTCTAAAAAAAAATTTGAAACACGTCTCTTATTATTTTTGATTTCGAGTATTTTCACCAAGTTTGAAACCAATAGGTCAGTTAGATAACGTTTCTTCGGATATATCACATTACCCGCCATTTCCATCAGACGCCATTGTTTGGAAATTTTTGTAATTAACAAACTCGTCAACAGTTTATCTTAAAGAGTTAATAATCTTAGATATACTAAATACTGCGTCAAACAAACAGGTATATCATATTACCCAAACCTATTCAAAAAATTTCAGTGAGCTGCAAAAATACGCAGGCGAACGACCGCGAACGTGTTGTTGACTCTTTTTAAAATATAATTATCGATTTAAACAATGCTGCTTACTTTTTTATGAGGAACAGCAATGGCTATAAGTTGCCACTATCAATTAGAGAGCGGCGCAAGCACTATAAAAATGACTTGCAAGCCATCACTGTGCTTTCAAATACTGTCGCTCTTCTTCACTTTCACTACAAAACAAGCGCTGCAGTGAAGAAGCTTTTGATATTCATACGAATACTGCACGAAACGACAATAGAACTTCAAGCACCTTGAAGTATAGAACAACACTGAAGTAGAACATTCAAGTAGAGCAACACTGAAGTAGAACAACACTGAAGTAGAACAATACTGCAGTGGAACAACACGGAAGTAGAACAACACTGAAGTAGAACAACACTGAAGTGAAGCACTGAAGTAGAACATTTTCAAGCATACGGTGTTTTGCATAGACAATAAAGACTTTACACTTCGGGCTGCTCTCACTTATACAGTCTCATTTCTTGCTGTCAAATAAATACCCGCTGTCACATAAATACCCGAGCCATTTAGATACATTTCGTGGTGTGTACATTAGTACCCATGCGTCCCCGAAAAATTGAACGTAGTATGTATCAAAGAAGGCATTTTTACATACGACATTGCTTTACTGGTGCTGCCAGATAAACTTCCTACCATACTTCATGGTGAACGAAATTTGAATTCTTATCGTTTGTTTATTGTGCAGCAGACTACGCAGAGGACATCGGAAATTTAAAAATAAAATAAAAACCAATTTAACTAGTATATTTACTTAAAGAAGTGATTTTTGCAAGCGTAAGTACATTCATTATGTTTTAAAAGTAAAATATAGCTAAGCTTTAGTTTTTCTTTATAGAAAATGCCCAGAGAAAGACGATGTGCCTTAGGATGCCCTCCGTGTGCCAGCTACTACAAATATCCGTCCAAAGAGCTGGATTCGAAACGGTAAGTATTGTGTGTGTTACCAATAAAGTGTTTTGTCGCGTGTTTGTCGTGTTTTTGTCGGTGTTTTTATGGGTCAGATGTGTGCAAGCATCTTGACCTCTGCATTGCGGTGGTGTCACATGAAGTGTTTTATCGCGTGTTTGTCATGTTTTTTTCGGTGTTTTTATGGGTCAGATGTGTGCAAGCATCTTGACCCCTGCATTAAAAATATCAATTTCTTTAAGAATTTTTACACATCAGTTCAATTTGAAGTAACGCGTTTGAGTTTGCTGTTCCCGAAATGTTACCAAATCAAATATATGTGTGCAAGTGAAAATATTGTGGTAGAGTAAGTTCGGGTAATGTGATATAGGTGCTTATTTCACAAGTGCGTTGAGCTGTTTCAAAATTAACCTTTTTAAAACATCATAACAGCTAAAAAACTCGTGCTGCATGATTTTGGATGTGATTGCTTAAATAGTTTACCGTCAGTGTGATGAAGTGCTTTGAGTAGGCTTGCACAAGTTTTTGGTCACGAAGTTTGAAAGCATAAAAGGTAAAAAAAAAATATTATTACAAAGTTAGAGGCTAATCAGAAGTAAATCAGTGATATCGATTATGAGTTTGCGAGGTACGCTCTTAACAAAATTATTATTGTTTTTTTTTAATATGTTTTTCGCACAAAGTCAATTTCGGGTAATGTGATATACCAAAGTTCGGGTAATGTGATATAGTACATCACAGTACCCAAACTTATGATAGTAATACTATTTGTATACAGAAATGTATATATACTTTATTTTATAATATTTGAAGTGGAATATTCTCAAAAATCTGTTATGGTTAAGTTTTAGATAAAAAAAATCCATGAAAACATGTTTCTCGATAAAAATTGTTATCCCTTGGTCTACCCCGTCAGATTGTGATTTTCCAAAAAAATTAGAAACACGTCTCTAATTATTTTTGATTTGGAGTATTTTCACCAAGTTTGAAACTAATAGGTCCGTTAAATAACGTTTTTTCGGGTATATCACATTACCCGCCAATGGTATATCACATTACCACTGTGAGTTTTGGCTTAATTCTGGCGTTGAAGTTAATTTCTCAGCTTTGATGTATTCAGAGACCTATAGTAGAATTTTATGGCAAATATTTTCGTGGTAAATTTTTCCTTAAAAAGTCCTGTGTTACAGAACATTTTTTTCATTTTAGAAAAAAGGGTCAAATTGACCCATAAAAATAGTAGCTACAGGGTTAAAATGCTCCACAAAAATATTCTTCGTAGTATTTTACGTCAAATTGCTGAACCCATCATATACCTAAAATGTAAGGTTACGTGGTTTCGTATGCCGATAAGAAAGTGCAAAAAGGGGAAAACTTTGACCCCCACTAAAAAAAATTCAGATGTAAACTTTCAAAACGCCGATACACGTATATTTTTTTTGGTCCCCTCTACCAGAATCCCTTGTCAGAACCTTGTTATTTTTTTTGGTGTTGTGCAGTGTAATTTAAAAAAATTAATAGGTTAATTCATCATCGATTTGGTATAAATGGCATAATGATAAAAATGACAAAACTCAGCGAGCCAATCTGCTGGCTGCACCGGCGACTAATCCGGAATGCGACTGGCATGAAAGTGACAAGAAAAAAGTGGCAGAAGCTTTGGAACAGAACCACTGGTGAGTAACGCTGCAATCACTGCGTTTTTTGTCAGTTTGCAAATTTTCCTTGATTTTGCGGGACATTCCGTGACATTTTTTTATAAACAAATGCGGTTATTTGCCCACCGTGTTGAATATTTACAAATTCTGTCGTGAAAGTGGTACAATTATTATAAGACAGGGTTGAAATTTTTGCTTGCTGGTGAATATATAAATGGGAAACGTTTGTAATGGTTCTGATTTCATATAAATTATTTCAGTCAATCCAGTCGCATCAAAGATATTTAATCATGAAAACAAGAATGTTTTCCTGAACACATGCATCATGTTTTGATTAAATCATAGTCCCGTGCGTTTGTGTTGCCAATAAAAATTAATAAAAACATATTTTTAATATGTATTAAGGTTTATAAAGATGCACAACATTACTAGTGCAAAATCACATTAATATTGTTTCGGAAAGTTTATTGTTTTAATCATAAAATTATTTATACTCAAGCAAAATCGAAATAAGTATTCAAATGTTCTCTATTTCCGTGAATTATGGTAACAGCTATTGTATTGCTACAGTAATTGCCCAATTACCTGAAGATATTTGATCTTTCAAACATTTTCTTAATACTTGATTGACAAAGCAATCAGAAAATTAGGCATAACATTTGTTACCTTAACCAACAGAAAATGGCGTTGGGGTAACACTACCACATAATGTACTTTGCGCCAACACTGCCACATAGTGTGCCACTGACAGCTCGAAGAAAGAGTCGCGTTACTTAGGATTTACTTTGATGCAAGAGAGTATCGCAAAGCAGCGAGTGAAGAAGAATTCACGTGGGCAGACGTACCCTTTCGTTGCTCCGCGGTTTTTAATGTGTTTTACGTTCTTTGCGCGTGTTAAAAATATAAATAAATGTTTAGTGTGTCGTGTAATGTCCGAGTGTCGCTGCTACCGCGTTGTTGGCCTACTAAAATCTCGCGGCCAAATCAATAAATAAATAAATAATAAAATTAAATTAAACGCGTCAAATGCTAAACTGCAGTGCAAGTGCCGTTACGATCGCTGTCCGCCGCTTCGACCACCGTCCGCGTTGTGTTGTTGCTGTGTTCTTTTTTCTCCGTCCATTTTCAGTAGCGCTACATGCGGTCTTGTTCGACACTGGGAAATTGACTGCTCTGTGGTAAAGGCATAACACTTACTGCAGGGCAACATCAATTTTGTAGTGCGTCAGATCGCATTTCCGACTGCTTTCCTTGTCCTTTAGCCCACCCAGGTCATGGTGCTGGACAAATTTCGCATAGCCTTCTGCAACGTGCGCGGGCTCAGGGCGAACTTTTTCGCTGTATACGCGTTCGTTAACCTCCATAAACCCCATGTAATGGCACTAAGTGAGAGGATGTGTGAGGATGCAGATCCACTGGATTTCCACATCCCGGGGTACCACTTACTGCCATTATTCTCTCCTCACAGGGGTCTTGCCCTTTATGTGTGCAGTAATGTTGCGTACCAGTGCCAGCAAAAACTATAACTATAAAAACTATGGATGCCAAATTTAGCTCCATGTGGGTTAAATTCAATATCCAGTCGCACATTCTGCACCTCTGCTTTCTGTACAGAAGCCCGAATTCAGGGAGAGATTTTACTTATAACAAGTTTGATCTTCTCTCTGACTCTATTTCCCATATTCTGGAATCGTATCCGAATAGTGGAATTGTAGTTGCTGGTGATTTTACTATTCATAATTCCAATTGGCTACGCCATTCCAGCCACACTACTCCTGACGGCTTATATGTCGAGTTCTTTGCCGAGTCTAATAACTTGACTCAAATAGTGCATGAACCAACGCATATCCCCTGCGTTGCGGGGCAAGCTCTCAATACTCTAGACCTTTTTCTCACTTCACATCATGAAAAATATGATGTTGAAATGCACGCACCTCTTGGAAACTCGGACCATTGTACCATTTTGGCGTCTTTCTCATACTCTTCTATCCGCAATGCTTCGCCCTTAGCCCCGAAGCGCCTAGTGTGGATGTATGATAAAGCTAACTGGAGTGGACTTAATGAATTTTTCGCCCACTTCAATTGGAAATTGTGTTTTCTAGATAGAAACATAAATGCCGCAGCCAAACTGGTTGAAGAAATTATTTTATTGGGAATGCGGTCCTTCATCCCTAATAAGAAAATTTGCATTAAACCTAAGGACAATCTCTGGTTTAATGAGACATGCAGAATTGCTGTCAGGTCTAAAGAGGAAGCTTTCAGAGTATGGCAGACAAATAAAAATGCCGCCACTGAACAGCTGCGTAAACAGGCTAGAAATCGATGCAATGCCATCCTAAGGCGCCAAAAGTTTCTGCACGAACAGCGCCAAAGGAAAAAAGTTCTTCAATGCCAGCGTGGTAGTAAGAACTTTTGGTCATTCGTTCAGAAGGTGAAGAACCAAACTTCGTCTTCAATTCCAACTCTTCTTAACAATGATCAAATCATCACTCACTCGGCTGATAAAGCTAATTTGTTGGCTAAAAAGTTTGCAGAGAATTCCTCTCTGCCCCCCAGCGATCAATCACTGCCCGTAGTCGAAAACGTATCTTGCTCTATGCCAGAAATTCATTTTCGGACACGGATAGTTAAAAGAGTGCTTGCAAATCTCGATGTAAATAAGGCTTCAGGGCCGGACGGCATTCCAGCCCTTGTTTTGAAAAAGTGCGCTACCTCACTGGCTTGTCCATTACGTAAACTTTTCAACATGTCATACACTACAGGTGTATTTCCGACATGCTGGAAGGTAGCAAATGTTCAACCAGTTCCTAAAAAAGGCAAGACTACTGACCCTGCGAACTATCGACCTATAGCAATTTGCTCGGTGCTTTCCAAAGCAATGGAAAGCATTGTAAACTTCAACCTTGTGAAATATCTGGAGCACAATAGACTGCTAAGTGACCGCCAATACGGCTTTCGAAGACAGCGATCGACGGGAGACCTTATGGCGGTCCTCACCGAGAAATGGAACCATAGAATTCTAAACCTCGATGAAAGCAAGGTTGTTGCATTGGATATTTCTAAGGCCTTTGACCGGGTGTGGCATAAAGCACTCGTGTCTAAATTGATTGCCGATGGCGTCGGTAGTATCTTATCTCGTTGGATTACGAGCTTCCTCTATGATCGCTCTATTCGTGTTGTAATAGACGGCATAGCCTCGGAAAAGCATTCCCTTAGCGCGGGAGTGCTGCAGGGTTCGGTCCTTTCTACAACCCTTTTCCTTATCTTCATCAACGACCTATTGTCGTCGACGAAGAATCCCGTCTACTCGTTTGCGAATGACAGCACCATTTGTCATTCATATTCCTTCACAAAGCGCCCCAGCTCTGTGGAGATTGGGAGAGAACGGCGCCGTATGAATGACACACTTAATAGCGACCTACAAACAATCTCCAAGTGGGGTCAAGCGAACAGGGTAAATTTTAATCCTCGCAAGACCCAATGTTGCCTGTTATCCCACAAACGAGTCTCCCCACATCCCTGGTTATGGATGGTGTGAGTATTGTGGAATCGGCAGCTCTTGATGTTCTGGGCATGTCCATTAGGAACGATCTTCGTTGGAACCATCATATTTTTGGCGTGTCGAAAGAAGCAGCCAAGTGCCTCGGCTTTCTAAAGCGGTGAAAAAAATATTTCACTCCGTCTGATCTCCGCATTATTTACACTACCTATATCCGCCCTAAAATGGAGTTTAACTCGCACCTATGGGCGGGGGCTTCAAAACCCATTTGGAGCTTCTCGATCGGGTGCAAAACCGTGCGATTAAACTTATAGGGGACAGTAGGGCATCCAACTCTATTGACTCCTTAGAACATCGTACTTTTTCGGTAATTGCTCAGTGGAGATGAGCAACTTGCTGCCATCACTCCTGGTATTTCCCCGGGCAACCCGTTCGAACACTGGCGCCCATGCATTCCACGTCGAAACGATGTTCCAGAGCACTACGCGTTACAGAGAAAGTACGTTGCTGGCTCGTACAGCGCGATTGTGGAATGGTCTCCCTGCAGATATTTTCCCCAGCACTTATGATCTTGATGGGTTCAAGGCAAGAGTCCACAAATTCTTCACCTAACATCCTTTCTCCCAACCTATATATCGTTCCTGAACCAGCGCAATGCCTCGCATTTAAAGGGGTATCCCCTGCGCGTTGGCTCGTTTATAAAAAAAAAAAAGCTCTCCGCTGGCTCTCGGTACCGTTTACATTTTCCTCACCTTTGTTGCTTCCCGCCCGCGTCTTAAATGAAAGCGCAAAATTATTCCAGATGCGCCTTCTTGATACTGTTTATTCTGTGCTATCATACAACTTTGATGTTGTAAGCGTAACCATCAAGTCTAAACTTAAATTCATATCACTGCTCGACACGAAAAATGTATCTAAAAATAAAAGCGCTTTCTAGACTTTGGGCCGGTGAAACTAAAAACGAAACTGAAAATCAAAAAAATTTTTGAAGAAGAATTTTCGAAAAATCTTCGAAAAGCCAGTTTTTTCCCTGTTGTTTCAGTTTAGAGCATACCTATATCTCGTAAACGAATCATCCGAATAACACAAGCGGCCCGTCGTTCAGAAGATGATGCCTTAGCCTTTCCAGAGCTATGTGTATAGATCGAAAGTTAAAGAAAAGTGACTGATTCGACCATTTTAAAAAATCATAAAATCTACGGTGAAAGACGTATTATTTGTGCAAATGCTAAACCGTTAAAAAAATGTCCGCTTAAATAAAGTATATCCAAAAACAATTGTTTTTTAGTGTACTAAACCTTATATCTGTTGAGACCGCCGACGAAGAGAATCTGCCCCTCCCACACGAACGCATACGATCCACACGCCCACACACACACACACACACGCACGCTATCTTCTCTCGTCCTTTACCCACTTTCTTCCCACTCCTAAAATGAATTGTATCCCCATTTTCCCTCCCTTCCCTCCATACTCCCTTAGATTTAAACTCATCTTATAAATTTAGTCTATAAGAATTACTCCAAGCGTGTACAAGCACCTTTTAAATAAATCGTCCGCTGCATTCCACTAAAATCCGCCGCCGTCTTTCTTTCCGTCGGTCAATACGGTAAATAATATCTAAATATCCTGAGTGAATTAATAAATTTCACTTTTGATTTTCAAAATTTCTGGAAAAGTCTGGTATAACTCTACAAATTCTTTCCAAAAATGTTTCTCAGTTTGCGACGCCATCCTTTCGCCACGAAGTTTAACCCTTGTGTGCGCACCCACTTGAAACCTCATAGTTGAACCCCCCATGGTCTGGCCAGACCATGGTGCAAAAAAGAGGATATTCGAGGATAGTGCTAGTTAATCTAATTTTTTTTATATTTTTGTTAATGAGTTTATATATATCTGAGTATGTATGAGTATTTGTATGTGTATGTTTATCTGTGTAAGCCTGTAAAAAAAAATAGTAAGTGTGAACACAATAATTTCTCTTGCTTGCTTACTTCTTATTTAGGTAAAAATATACTTAAATTATAAAATACATGCCGAATTTCAACTTCCATAAATACATTTTGAAATTAAAAATATACGACAGTAAGGAACCAAAAATAAAAAAATTTAAAAACGTAAAATTCGTCGTTTATGGATATGCTTCAACTGCTTGAATGCAGTGGTTGCAACGATATAATGCAGACTAATGACTCAAACACATTGAGATTTTACATTGGACACATACAAATCGTGTTTTAAGATATATCTATTATTATTTCTGGCAATTATGCTTTGAAGTCGAAAAGGTAGCTGATTAATACAGAACACTGGGAATAAATAAGAAAAGGCTATAAATAACAAAAAAGATCTTTTATTGGCCACTTAGTTCCATCTGTCCAAGAAACAAAAACATTCCGTTCAAGCATAATATGCTCAACATGTAATTGTTCATGCTGAACTGGTCGGATATCGCCTTCGTCATCGCTATCTCCACGTTGAAATATCATCAGCATCGAAAAATAACGGGAAAACTCGTTTTCTCTTTCGGTGGCTGTCCTCTCAGCTGGAAATGGCAAACCTCTGAGAGTAAAAATTGCTTATGAAAAAGCTCCCAACCTGCCGTTCGGAACCGGCATAAAACTGTAGGTCCCTTCAACCCGCGTACAAATTCACACGTACAACGCGGGTGGTTGCGGGAAGCTAGGCCTTAGTCTCGCGCAAGCGGGCTGTCGTGCCAGTCAATTATTATTATTATTAGATATTATTATCGAAGCTTCGGTTTGTTCAGGGTCCAAAAGATAATTTGCAGCACCGTTATTATTACCTCCAGTAGCAAACGAATCCTCCATAAACTTTAGAAAGTGTAGATGGTTCATTAAATCATCCCACAGAACTACGTATTCATTCAATGAGCCAATTGCGAGAATTATTTGCCTGTGCAATTTGTATGCTTCCGAGTAAAACTTTAGTGATAAGTATTCAACATTTAAGTTGAGCTTATTCAAACTAATTAATGACTTAGACAGAATAAATAAATAAATAAATATCTTAATTCTGTTGCTCCAAAGCAGTGGTTTTCGCTACTGCTTAGACTATTTTGTTAGAGAAATCGTCCCCTCTGATTTAACTCCAGCGTTAAAGTTCAAAAATAATGTAAACTTTATCCTCAAAATAGCATTTGCTTCCTTCCATCTCTGTCACAGAAAACATACAATCCAATTGATAAAAAATCAGACACGACAAGAGCACAAATACTTCCTTCGCTTCAGAAATGTAATTGAATTGACACCAAAAACACGGATATAACCACAAATACAATGGATAAATATTAATTTTAACTAGTTCACACATTCTTTTCCAACAAAAATTATAATTTACTAACCCAAAAGAAAATAAAGGCCAGAGTGAAATAAAGGCCAAGTGTCACAATTAACGAAATGGCACGGAAAAAGGGCTCCAAATCGGGTCAGATGAAAAAGTCTAGTTGAAGCCCTATGCTCCGTAGGGGACTGGATAAAGAACAAACGAAAAAAAATATTTGTAAACAACTCTGACAATAATTACGTCGAAAATAACAAAAAAACTGAAAATAACTGGCAAATTTGTATGAAAATACACCATGGGGGTTCAACTAAGGGGTATAAATACGTTTTGCACGTGTAGTGGTACCGCGTGACCACTTATGCCAACAGTATAGCGCACAAGCCAATCGACAAGACCAACGTACATCAATCGGTGCGCGCGCCTCTTTGTTTACATTTGCAAGTGTCAAGTGTCGCATGCACAAGAACGCCGGCGTCACTCAAGTGGCCTGCACTTGCACAAGTGACACATGTCACAACACATGTGGGCACTTGCACCGATCGCGCATTGCAATACGACCCGACCTACCGCAGGTCGACGCAGAGCGTTGGCCCACTTAGAGAAAGTGCCGCGTCGTCAGAGTTGACCCGCGCTGTGATTGGTTCGATGCAAATCGACTGGAAATGGAAGGAGGAGCACTGGAATTGCCCCTCCGCACAATCGTTGTAAATTTTAGTATATAAGGCCTTGTTTTTCAAAAATAAAATCAGCTTTATGACAGAAGGCAAACCGCTCGTTTCCTTTTCAACTATCGCTCACCACATCGGCTCCTAAGCCATCCTCCGTTTGGCGCGACCCGCCTTTACAATAGGTCACCCCGAACTACTGACCTCCAGACCCTGACATTTTCCACCACACACGATTCTCGCCTTGTTTTTGTAAAAATTTTGTTCATGTATTGGTTTTTGTGCTTAGAAAGGATCAGTTGAGGATATCATGAAATATGAACCCGATAGCTTTACTACAACCTTACTAAAAGTGGACCCAAAATTCAATATGGTCTGGCCAGACCTGGGTGCGCACCATGATGCAATAATAAAAGGTGATGTACATTGGACGCCGTCTCGTTCTAATTTGACAATATTCGCTCCCATAGCAAATTAGTAATGCTTCTTAAAGCGGATATTATTATTTTTACAAGTAAAAAACAAAAAATTGTATTAAAAATGCTACAATCTCCCAAAAAAAAAGCGGGCATTACTAGGCCAATTTTTGTTTGTTTGTTTTGAATTTTTCTTAAACAAACTCAAATTCAAATTAAAAATTTTCTTCGCGCAGTCGACACGTTAGCTTGCAAAAATTGAAGAACTAATTGAAAAAGTGCGTGAACAGTCGATATGACACCCATATTATCGTATTGCTGGGTTTATGGAATGAATACGGAACACGTGTGCTAATTTCACGAGATTCGTATACGCAGTTCAGATATTTTCTGGGTCACAGTTTCATTTGCGCTGCGCTGCCCTGTCCTGAGTTGCGCGGCCTGCGTATCCGTATACGCCTAGGCTAACTGTTGTGCCAATTTCAAAATAATTTCTTATGCTAAAATCAATCTGAAAAATCAAGGAAGAAAAAAGACTTCAGTGTGGACTGCGGCCAGTTCCAATGGCGATTGTACAAACTATTTTAATAATTAAAAACAAATTTTCAATTTTGAAGAACCAATGCATTTTCGCATTAAGCACTTAAATAAAATCTCGCGAAAATATTTATATGTATTTCATTCCAAAATTTTAATTTTGAAGCTTAGAAACGTACAGCAGCATATTTTTAACGCAGCTTTTATGCCATAGCGCGATTATGCAAAGTGAAATATTTTTTGCACTTATAAAACCGAGACTTTTTCTTACTTAAATTGTGTAGTGGTTTCAATACTTTTTATTGAAAAGGCCTTTTTTATTCCCCATTTTCCATTCTTCTAAAATACGACATTGAGCTAAGGGAGTGTCAAATCCGGCGTGTCAAAATGTACATCACCTTTTATTATTGCATCATGGGTGCGCACACAATTGTGAAATGAAAATGAGAAAATGTACGGAATCTCTCATTTAAAATGCCATATTTTCGAGTGTTTACACGAGGGTGTCTCCAGGCTCTATTCATGAATGCAATGACTGTGTAAGCCCCGCTATTTATTCATTTATGCCAGTTATGTTGTACTTCATTTGAGGAGGTCCATAACAAAACGCAATAATTCCATTTTTTAAGTTTTTCGTTTTTTTGACTGAATCCAATTGTACATGTTAAAATCTATGTAACGATTGTTATAAAACATACCAAAGGTCAATAATTTCACTGTTATTCAAAACCAAAAATAATGGTTCAGACCAAAATGAAACATTTCCATATGTATGCAATAAATAACTTCGAGATATAAATGAAAAGTCAATGATATAAATTAATTTTACTATTATGGTACTTCTACAATAAAATTTAAATTTATTGCTATGGTAACTCTACAATAGC
This sequence comes from Melieria crassipennis, assembly GCA_963668005.1. Taxonomy (NCBI): domain Eukaryota; kingdom Metazoa; phylum Arthropoda; class Insecta; order Diptera; family Ulidiidae; genus Melieria; species Melieria crassipennis. Next base: position 41,946,787 of record OY764963.1, on the reverse strand, counting down.
TATAAATTTAATTTTTTTAATTTAATAATTGACTGGCACGACAGCCCGCTTACGCGAGACTAAGGCCTAGCTTCCCACAACCACCCGTGTTGTGCGTGTGAATTTGTACGCGGGTTGAAGGGACCTACAGTTTTATGCCGGTTCCGAACGGCAGGTTGGGAGCTTTTTCATAAGCAATTTTTACTCTCAGAGGTTTGCCATTTCCAGCTGAGAGGGCAGCCACCGAAAGAGAAAACGAGTTTTCCCGTTATTTTTTTAGGTGTTATTACAGGTAGTATTTGAACTTGAGGTTCCTGCCTTCGACTCGCGGTCCAACGCACTAACCAACTGAGCCACGGCGGCTGCTATAAAACGGTAAGTATTTTATCGAGTTTTTGTGCGTGTTGAAAAAGATTTGCGAAAAAATACTACAGTGTTTTTTAAAGAAGGTTATCACAGAGTTTATTCTGTGCACGGGCAAGTTAAGATTTTAGGAAAGGATTGGCACATTAAGGATTTAAAAATGTTGGCAGAATATTATCGTCCTATAAACGGCATACAGAGTATGAAAAGAATTTACAATGGGTGGCCAAGTAATTAGCACGCTTCAAGCAATTAAACGCATTTTATGTTTAAAACAAACTCTTACAATTTTAATTTTTGAATTAAAATTATATTTTAATTTCAGAACAAATAAGAAGATACGTTTAACGTGAATTCTTTAGTTTTTGCACCATCCTTTAAAAACAGAAATTTGTTCAATACACCGTTCCGTTTCAATATATCGTTTTCCTTTTTATTTTATTCCCAAAAATGCACGACTTTCTCATAATGATTTCACAATTCGAATCGGCACTTCACTATTCAAGATTTCCAACAAATGTTCAATTTAATACTGCTGCTAACAAAGTCCCGTTATCGTGCTCACCCACGGCACATAAACTCACAAATGGGGCATTCCACGCGAAGCGGGCAGGTTAAAAAACTCGATGTTTCCGATTTCAGTAATATTTGAGTATGTTCTACCTATACGTTTTATTGATACGTGTACCAAATATTTTTGTGATATAATGACCAGTTAAAAAGTTATGGGACTTTGAAGTTTTCGACAACCGGTTGGCATGCAGTACTTCAAAGCCGATTATGGAGTCATAAAATTATATATTAAAATAATGAAACCACTGGATTTCTTACTTCATTTACTGAGCTTTTTAATTGTATTTTTGGAAAAGAAAAAAAAAATTTTTTTCGTAAAAAAAACCTATTAATTTTTTTTCTTGATTTTCACTAAGTTCGACCATTTCGTTTTTTTTTATTTTTTTTATATAAATTGCTAATATTGTATAGAACATTGGTGCCAACTTTTATAATGGGCGTGGAAGTGGATTAGGAGCTAGACTGAAAATACTGCCGAAGGGTGGCGTCAAGCACACAGTTTCACTAAACGCGCACAAGCGGCGGGCATCAGGCGCGGCAGTATTTTCAGTCTAGCTCCTAATCCACTTCCACGCCCATTATAAAAGTTGGCACCAATGTTCGAACTTAGTGAAAATCAAGGAAAAAAAATTAATTGGTTTTTTTTTACGAAAAACATTTTTCTTTTCCAAAAATACAATTAAAAAGCTCAGTAAATGAAGTAAGAAATCCAGTGGTTTAATTATTTTAATATATAATTTTATGACTCCAAAATCGGCTTTGCAGTACTGCATGCCAACCGAAATCGGAAACATCGAGTTTTTTTACCTGACCGCTTCGCGTGGAATGCCCCTCATGTGTTTTCAAATTTACTCCAAACAAATTCTTAACCCTTGGTTTACCATGGTAGATTTCGATTTTCAAAAAAATTAAAAGCACGTTCTTATTATTTACCGATTGAACTGCTTTTGATAATTTTGAAGTCAGAACGCCCAATAAATCTTGTTTCTCCATACAAATTGTCAACCCATTGTTGACACTGTTAGATTTTGATTTTCAAAAAAGTGAAAACACGTGTCAAATTATTTCTCACAAAGCATACTTTCCCCAAGTTTGATGTCAATGGGCCCATTAATTCATATTTTTCATTTCACAGTTTCTCCATACAAACTTTTAACCCGTCGCACAGTACTTAAGTAAATACCTCAAATTACTAAGATGTGAAAACGGATTTAAAAAATATCAATTTATATACAGGGCATTAAACGCGAAGCGGACAGGTAAAAAACTCGATGTTTCCGATTTCGGTTGGCATGCAGTACTTCAAAGCCGATTTTGGAGTCATAAAATTATATATTAAAATAATTAAACCACTGGATTTCTTACTTCATTTACTGAGCTTTTTAATTGTATTTTTGGAAAAGAAAAATTTTTTTCGTAAAAAACAACCAATTAATTTTTTTTCCTTGATTTTCACTAAGTTCGAACATTGGTGCCAACTTTTATAATGGGCGTGGAAGTGGATTAGGAGCTAGACTGAAAATACTGCCGCGCCTGATGCCCGCCGCTTGTGCGCGTTTAGTGAAACTGTGTGCTTGACGCCACCCTTCGGCAGTATTTTCAGTCTAGCTCCTAATCCACTTCCACGCCCATTATAAAAGTTGGCACCAATGTTCTATACAATATTAGCAATTTATATAAAAAAAATAAAAAAAAAACGAAATGGTGGAACTTAGTGAAAATCAAGAAAAAAAAATGAATAGGTATTTTTTACGAAACAATTTTTTTTTCTTTTCCAAAAATACAATTAAAAAGCTCAGTAAATGAAGTAAGAAATCCAGTGGTTTCATTATTTTAATATATAATTTTATGACTCCATAATCGGCTTTGAAGTACTGCATGCTAACCGGTTGTCGAAAACTTCAAAGTCCCATAACTTTTTAACTGGTCATTATATCACAAAAATATTTGGTACACGTATCAATAAAACGTATAGGTAGAACATACTCAAATATTACTGAAATCGGAAACATCGAGTTTTTTAACCTGTCCGCTTCGCGTGGAATGCCCCAAATACCATTAGAAATACTGTGGGACAAATAAGCTAAGCAAACAAGACAAAAACAAGCGTTTGGAAACTATTTTAGCACATCTTACTTCCACTTAAACATGAAAATGTAGATTTTTCGTAAGCGTGCTAATTGCTTGACCACCCACTGTACTTTAAACTCTCCACAAATCAGCAAAAGCAATGTATAGTCAAAACTTTTGAATCTTATAAAATTGAAGGTAAAGAAAAATTTACCAGCTATCTTAAAAGAGGCAAAATACACCCTCGTTTGCTTGATGGAATTCCTCTTGGTGTTGCAATTAATTTAGAAAAGAAGAAAGATGTTGTTAAACTATTGGGAAAACATTATGGCCAACAGTGGTCAAACATTTCGGGGTTCGAATTTTAGACGAACAAGGAAATAGTTCCAATGCAACCGATGATATAACCTTATGTGACTGTTTGGAGGAGGACAGTGAAATGAGATGTAACACCAAAGACAATTAAACTATAAGATGTCTCACGTCCATACAAATCAGTGGCGGTTCAAAAATTTGCCGTGGCTTTTTCAATAAAGCCACGTGAGAGTGGTTTTTACAGCAGAGCCACATCCGGAGAGCAAAGATGAAGCCACGCAAGCAACTCTCTCTGCTAGCCTTCAGCAGAGAGAGTTGCTGATGAGTTGCTGTGATCTCTATGTGCTCTTGTGTTGATTTTTTGGTAGTTGATTGTTTCGATCAGTAGCGCGCACGGGGCGGGAACATTTGGGGATTCAAACCGCCTCAAATACAAGAATTAGCAGTGAAATATCCCTCCAAAATGAAATGCGTGTGAAGTGAGCGCACACAATTTTGCTTCACTCGGCAGCGATCGAAACCGTTGTGCTTTGTGTGAGCAAAACAGAGAGCGTCAATATTATTACGCTCTCACTGCACTGCCTTGCACTGCACTGTGCACACAATATTGTTTAGCAGCGATCGAAGCCGTTGTGCTTTGTGTGAGCAAAACAGAGAGCGTTAATATTGTTACGCTCTCACTGTGCCGACGCTTGCTTCCTCTTGATAATGAAAATATTGCAAATTCGAGCTTGCCCTATGCCATTCGATTGTATGAGCGTAAGACATCTTATACTTTAATTGTCTTTGGTAACACAATGTTGATTTTTTCTAATACTTGAAAACTTATACACTTTTGTAATACTTGAATGTACTTGTGTAATATAATGAAACGTATGCAATTCAAAACAAAAGGATTTTATTTCTATGTTATTCACAGCAAAAAGCCACAATTCTAAACCAAGTTCATATCAAAACGGAACATCTCCATAGGGTTCATAGCAAAATGAAATAAATACTATGTATCGGACCAAAACGCAACTTTTCCAAATTTGTTTTCTAAATAACTTAAAAATTAATTGCCAAATAAATAAATTTAATTATGATTTGTATTGTTCCTAGAAAACTATTATTCCACAACAACTATTTTAAACAATATATATATCCTACTGACTTTAATTAAATTTATTCGTTTTCCAAAAAAATTGTTTTGGTAGAATTATTGCGTTTTGTTATGGACCTCTTCATTTATAATTAACAAGGTTTATAAATTACAGGTTACGCTACTCGCCATGTTGTGACGTAGAATGAGCAATTCGTAGTGTTGCAACATTTATATATTATTTATTCGTATTTTATGAATACGAAAAATGTATAAAATTATAAAATAATTCCATATGCATATGTACATATCTCAATTTCCTAAACTTTCATGTGCTTTTCGAAGCAAAAACTAAATAATTCAAGTTGTTGTAATAAACAAAAAGTTCTTAGGATATATTTAAATTGTATACAATTGTTAAAACGTATTGTATGGCAACTACTTTTCTCGGTTTTGTTTACATTTCCTAGCATTTGGCAAACTCGACCAATCAGAGCTCGCTTCTGTGTGACGTCACACGAGCACAACAAATTTTTTGACGTTTAAGTGGCGGTGCCTTTCTTCCATGGACCTTGGAACTTGATTAATACATTTTTGAATACATACGTTGTTGATGTGGCAGCCTTTAGATATCGATACTGATGGTTTGAAAATACGACCCTGCTTATTATTGATGAGAAGCTAGTTTTTACAAATACATAAAATCAAGAAATAGTTGTGTTGGGCTTTTGGTGGGTGAAAATTGAAGATTATAGGTGTTACTAAGTGTGGGTGTTGATGCAAAAAGCTTTGCTATTCTGTTGAAAAATTGTAAGGGTCATGGGAAAACGTCGAAATCAATCGCTGATAGATTCCGAGGACTCTAGCGATAATGAGTCGGCGGCAAACCTTGAATCGGTGGGTATGAAAGTGTGGTTAGGCAGTTCTAAAGGGAAACATTTGAAATTTAAGCTAATTTTTTTATAACAATTATATAAATCTGTGGCGTTATTTTATGAGTCTTTCGATAAGTGGAAAATACAAAGCAAAATAACATCTTGTTTTCATAGGATCTACTATCTTTGGCAAATAAAAGAGCAAAGCCAAACCAGGATCTACCCAACACGTCTGCGATTTCCACCTCTAACTCAGATTCTGATTGGGCACAATGTGATAGCAATACTAACCCCGTGAAAAAGAAAAAGCGCACAAAGAAAGTGAACAAAAGCTCCGAGTCATCGGGGGAAGACTGGGATCGAAATAGCAACAATGCAGACAATGCGGGGGAATCTCAAAGCAGATCGGCTCCTTCATGCAAAGAAGAGGGAGAGGTTTCGGATAGTGACGATCATGAATATGTGGATTCTGCTGCATCTAAATCGTCTGGCAGCTCATCGGACTCTAGCTCTGACTCTGAATTTGACGATGGATACGACGAGAACCTGATGGGTGACGAGGCAGATCGCAAACGGCTTAGTGGACTTTCCGAAAAAGAACGTGAAACTGAAATTTTTAAACGTATTGAACAGCGCGATATTATGCGGACACGCTGGGAAATCGAGCGAAAACTGAAGCTGGCTCGCCGCTGTGAAAAGGTCAACAAGCTCAAAGTGAGGAACGAACTTGCAAGAAAGTTCAATCTGAAAAAGAAGCACAAAGCCGAATCTAGTACGGAGAGTTTACCTCTAAAAAAGAGCCAAGCTACGCCTATCGAAACTCAATCAAAATCCATCCGCTTGGTACCAGATGAAGAAAACCTGAACTTAGCAGCAACCACTTCGAGCAACGTTGTGCCGCCTGAAAAACCACATTCGATGGACGAACCAGCGCTCGGAATAGTAGATTACTTTGACCATAAGGAACGCTCCAAGGAGCGAAAAAAAAACGTTGAAATGAACCGCACGGATGACAAGCGCAGTAATGCCATGGCTCTACTTAAAGCAAAACGCGAAGGAAAAGCAAAGCGTGGTGAGAGTTACAATTGTTTATCTAATAATGACTTTAATGTTGCTTTTGTTAACACGTTGACGCTTGCCAACAGCCTTACAAATTGTTCCAAAAACGTCAAATTTTAGTTTTTATTCAGGTTTAACCCTTGCTTAGTAAAAAATTTTTGTTTTTATCGTTTTGTTCATAAAAAAATTTGTCTGGCAAGCCATTTGCTTTTTTTTGTTTGAAAAATAAATTTGTTTATTTGAAACATCTCTATTTAACTCCCCTGTATTGTAAATGGAAAGTTAAATTTTCAATACGAAGAAAGTCGTCACTTTCCAAGCGGCTAATTTGGCTAGTCGATTATATCTGTTCGGTCAGCTAGAGCGCTTAATTTTTATGGTAGGTAGTATTCGCTATTAGAAGAGGAAATTTAATTTTAAGTCGTCGGAGTTGTATAGTTTTTAAGTTATTAATTTTAAAAAGCACAAAAATCATCGCAATTTAACACTTCTACCACTCCACTTACATGGAATTCACAATGGTAAAAAAGCTGAAGAAATATCGACAGCATTGCCATATTGGATTGTTTAAATTGAGTAGTAATGTACAATTTATTCGTGAATTTACGGTGCGTAGAAATGGCGGTTTTAGTTTTATTTATCTTCAATTAAGGCTGACGACACAATTCCAATGAAGGCCGGTAACGTAAAAAGAATTATAACGCACAAATACTGGGAACACTTTAATGATTCTCCGGCCCTATTTGCTGCTATGGGCAGCAGTAGCGGCTTAACGGGGGGGCGGAGGGCGGACCGCCCCGGGCTGCGGGGGGCCCCCGAGAGAAGCTTGTATATAAGAATTTAAAGTTTTTCAAAACTGAAACTTGTAAAAAACTATTTGCGCTCCACAATGGTTGTTGAAAGGTTGTTTATCACTTTTATCAATTGAAAGAGACACAGTATTGACAATTGACTTTGAAATTGCAATAATAAATTCAGTTCAATAAAAGCATGAAAACATCCTTTCTAAATAACAATTGTTTGCAAATTTTCAAAAAATTTTCCCTCGAAGATTGCAATATTTAATTTTTAATTTAAAATTTTGTGCAAAGTATGCAAATACAAAATTCTAAGTTAAAAATTAAATATCGCAATCTTAGAGTTTGCGTGTAAACTAGTGCGAATAACGCAATTACTTAACCTCATTAAACTTTGTAGACGTCAAGCAAATTTACAGTTATTATTATTATTTTTATAATTATTGGTTGGATAACAACACATCGTCCCGGAAATCCGGTTTTCTTCTTTGATAGACTCTTTTACGAAAGCAATTCTATGCTCCTTGTAAGTAAGCTACTGCTACTGCTACTTTTATAAAATATTTCTGTACATTTCTAAACTACTTGACACGAAAAATTCACCTAAAAATAAAAGGGTTTTCTAGACTGGAACTTTGAAATAGAATAAAATTTACATAGATGTATGAATCTACAGACTGAAATTCAAATCATGTATGTTTTCCCTACCTGACATATTTTGGTCCTGAAACTTCAAAATTGAAAATTTAGTTAAAAGGATGTCTTTCATTTGATACCCATATTTCCATCATTGCACAACCGCGTATATTTAAAAAAATATTTGAAATGTGTATGTCCTTAAAATTTTAAAGTTTTTTAAAAAGAACTTTGGGCCAGAAAATGAAAAACTGACTATGCCAGATTACAATAAATGATCTCTAGTTTCACGTCTATATCCAAATTTGGATGGGTCTCGGCAAAAAAAAAATTTTCTCGCACAGTGTTATAAATGTAAAGTTGGTGTTTTTACTCACTGCATCATAACTTTGTAATTTTTCTTTCAATTCTATTGATGTTAGGCTTAATATTTGCTCAAGTAATATATTTGCTCCAAAAATATATAATAATAATATATCTTTCATCTTAGATTTTAAAACAAGGGGAGATCAGTTTTTTTATCCATAAAAAAATATTCGAAAATTTGTGATTTTTTGGTCGAAAAATTCACTTTGTTGCAACTTTCCTTTGGGGAAGTTACTTGTCGCATCTGATTTGAACAACCCATATATCAATAAAAAAACTAAGGTATTATGTTCTTCTTGAACGACGGACAGCTCGTGTTAATCAGATAATTCTTTCAGGAGATATGTGGTCATAACTGAAACAACAGGAAAAAAACTTGAAAACGCTTCTTAAACAATTTTTTTTATTTTCAGTTTCGTGTTCAGCGGCCAAAGTTAGAGTCTAGAAAACACTTTATGTATGGACGCGATTGGCCCATTTTTTGTCGAGTAGTGTAATGATGCACTGATCGCAAAACAATCTAATCCTCCTGCTCGGGCTGCTTAAAATAATGGCCAGATCGTAGTAACGAAGCAAGATTTTCTGGTTTTTTTTTTTAGTTTTAAGATGGCTTTTTGAAATGACGAGTTTGCTCTCCCAAAAGTTTTCCTAATTTCACAAAAGTTTTTATCAAATTTTGGAAAGATTTAGTAAGATTATCCTTTTATCCATTTTTTCTCTGGGATTCTATTGCAAAAAAATTTGTCCCTTTACTGTCCATTTACTGTTCAATGCAATATAAATTTTCAAAAAAAAAAATTTAAAAGCATAACCGGAAATTTCAGTTATTAGTTTTGTTAGTTAACTTATTCTGCACCGTTTGTGGGGGCCCCTCAGCCGTCGCCGCCCCGAGCCCCCGAGCACCTTAAGCCGCCACTGATGGACCGCCTACACAAAAGAAGTTTTGATGCAGAAATACTCTAAATAGTTTACTGAAACTGAATCCCTACATGCACTTAAGAGGTTTTTTGTCCCTCTCCCCTCCTTTTCCACTTAACCACTCCATCTAATCGGCAGGTAATTAAAATTTTGACATAAATGCAGTATAGCGGACCCTCGTGAAAAAAAATAAATAAATATGTTATTACATAGAGGTTTGACTCCTGAATCTGACGAACTAAAAATATTGCCCATATAAACGCCCACCAAAGGCGTGGCTCGGGTCAAAGTTCAAAGTTTTTATCAAAAAAACTCAATTAGTCTCCAACTGATTTACACGATATGGGTATCAAACGAAAGGCCTTTTCCATACCTTTCTATTGGTATGCTACATTAGGTACGTGATATGTACTAATAAGAAGTCATAAGCAAAAACGGATTTTTTCTCGAAAACCCCCCATTATTAAGTTATAATACATTTGTTACCATATTGTAGCCTGTGGGATTCCCTTAACGATGAAATATAAAATATTTGAAAGCATTTTTTGCAATATTGAAATGGCGCTTATGAAGATTGTTGCGACCTTTTACAATCATAGGACGTGAAAACAAAACTACTGTAAACACTTTACTGATCCCGATGCCCTAGTTACTCCCATGAGGGTTATTTTTTTTTTAAGCCCGGCCGAAGGCGGGCCACACAAAAGGTATTTGAATGCAGAAATACTTTTGGCCGCGAAGCCGAAGTTACGATTACACTACTCGACACGAAAAATGCCCCTAGAAATAAAAGTATTTTTTAGACTTAGCTTCGGCTGCTGAACACGAAACTGAAAATCAAGCAATTTTCTTAAGAAGCGTTTTCGAAAAATCTTCGAAAAACACGTTTTTCCCTCTTATTTTAATTACGAGCTCATATCTCGTAAACCAACCATCCGACTAACACAAGTGACCCGTCATTCAGAAGGTAATTAACTAACCTTTCCAACGATATATGGATTGTCCAAAACCGATTTGGGGAAGTTGCGGACGATGAAAGTTGAAAACAACTTTCGAAAAATTTAAGTCGAAAAATTCACTTTCTTACAACTTTCACCGTCAATAGCTTTGAACAATCTAGCATTTTCAACTGTTGATACAGTGTCATTTGACTAAAAATTACAATAAAAACAACATATACATTAATATTACATTTAAATTATTTATTTAAATATATTATATTAACTCACATCATCAACTTCCATTTTAATTAATTTTTTATCAGACACTAAAATGTTTTCCGAAACTCTCTCACTTAATTACGCGTGCCAAACTGTTCTTTTAATGACTCATTGCATTCAGTGTACAGGTAGCATTTTGGCCCGTTACGCACTGTCAACGATTCATTAGCATTGCTTGCAGTGTATATAGCAGAGAGAAAGCATTGCTTGCAGTGTATATAGCAGAGGGAAAACAGTGCGTGCCTTGCAGAGACAAACAAATGAGTGTTGACTGCTATTGCGGTTTGCGTTTTGTTGTCATGCTTATACTGCTCTCTTACTGCAGTGAATGCTGGCAGACAGTGCACACTGCACTAAATCACACGGTGTGTAGGGAGAAATGAATCATCCATTGCAGCTCTTTAGTGCACAAACATCCATCCCATCCATCCATCATGAGCACATATCTCGTAAACCAACCCTTCGACTAACACAAGTGGCCCGTCGTTCAGAAGGTAGAAGGTAGGTATCCTAGTCACGACTTCGTAAGGTCCTTCCCATGACGTTTGAAGTTTTGGAGACAAACCTTTCCTCCGCTGCGGGTTGTAGAGTATTACCAGATCGCCTTCTTGGAACCCTGCTGAGTTGGCCCGTAGATCATATCTGGCTTTCGCCTTATCGCTGACGAGTTTGGTGCGGCTCCTTATGAACTGGTGAATTTCCTCCAGTTCCGCCCGCTTATTGACCACGTAGTCCGTCTTAGCACCTCCCGTCGTGCTGACTACCCCGAACTTCAAGTCAGCGGGTAACCGCAACTCTGTGCCGAACACTGCTCGGGCTGGAGTGAGTGATGTCGTGTCGTGCGGGGCTGACCTATACGCCATGAGGAACAGGGGGATATGCGTGTCCCAATCCTTTTGATTCCTGCCTACCACTTTCCGCAGGTATTCCTCCAGTGTCCGGTTAAAGCGTTCCACTATGCCGTCAGACTCGAAATTCCGGCCTTGATCTGAATGCAACTCAAACGGAACTCCGAACCTGGCCACCCAGTTGTTTACCAGCATTTCCGTGACCGTAGTGGCCTCCTGGTTAGGAATAGGATACACTTCGGGCCATTTGCTGAAATAATCCATTACCACCAGTACATATTTTTTGCCTTGAGTGCTGACTGGGAATGGGCCAGCGACGTCCATAGCAATCCGCTCGAAGGGCGCTCCCACGTTGTACTGCTGCATGCGGCCCCGAGACCTTCTTGTCGGACCTTTCGCGGCTGAACATCGGTCACAGCTCTTAATCCATTCGGCTACAGACTCCTGGCATCCTACCCAGTAGAATCGTCTTTTTATCTTGGCGACGGTTTTGGTGATGCCCAGGTGCCCTCCACTGGAGTCGTTGTGGTATGCCTCGATGACCTCGTTGATTCTGCATTTCGGCACTACCATTAGGAAGTTGCTGGTCCGACCATCCGCGCTCTCCCATTCGCGATACAGGCATCCTTCCTTCAGCCGCAGACTTTCCCACTGCGCCCAGTAAGCCTTAGCGATCAGGCTTTCGCCGGCCATCTCCTGCCAGTCTGGACGTGCGCCTTGCTCCTTGCCTTCGACGATCTTTACAAGATCCGCATCCTCACGCTGGTCTTTTTGTAGCCTCTCCGCAGACCACGCTTCCTCTGGCATAACGCTTACCAACCGGACGTCCACTATCTAGTGGACGTCCGAATAACTAGTGCGAATAACGCAATTACTTAACCTCATTAAACTTTGTAGACGTCAAACAAATTTACAGTTATTATTATTTTTATAATTATTGGTTGGATAACAACACATCGTCCCGGAAATCCGGTTTTCTTCTTTGATAGACTCTTTTACGAAAGCAATTCTATGCTCCTTGTAAGTAAGCTACTGCTACTGCTACTTTTATAAAATATTTCTGTACATTTCTAAACTACTTGACACGAAAAATTCACCTAAAAATAAAAGTGTTTTCTAGACTGGAACTTTGAAATAGAATAAAATTTACATAGATGTATGAATCTACAGACTGAAATTCAAATCATGTATGTTTTCCCTACCTGACATATTTTGGTCCTGAAACTTCAAAATTGAAAATTTAGTTAAAAGGATGTCTTTCATTTGATACCCATATTTCCATCATTGCACAACCGCGTATATTTAAAAAACTATTTGAAATGTGTATGTCCTTAAAATTTTTTAAGTTTTTTAAAAAGAACTTTGGGCCAGAAAATGAAAAACTGACTATGCCAGATTACAATAAATGATCTCTAGTTTCACGTCTATATCCAAATTTGGATGGGTCTCGGCAAAAAAAAAATTTTCTCGCACAGTGTTATAAATGTAAAGTTGGTGTTTTTACTCACTGCATCATAACTTTGTAATTTTTCTTTCAATTCTATTGATGTTAGGCTTAATATTTGCTCAAGTAATATATTTGCTCCAAAAATATATAATAATAATATATCTTTCATCTTAGATTTTAAAACAAGGGGAGATCAGTTTTTTTATCCATAAAAAAATATTCGAAAATTTGTGATTTTTTGGTCGAAAAATTCACTTTGTTGCAACTTTCCTTTGGGGAAGTTACTTGTCGCATCTGATTTGAACAACCCATATATCAATAAAAAAACTAAGGTATTATGTTCTTCTTGAACGACGGACAGCTCGTGTTAATCAGATAATTCTTTCAGGAGATATGTGGTCATAACTGAAACAACAGGAAAAAAACTTGAAAACGCTTCTTAAACAATTTTTTTTATTTTCAGTTTCGTGTTCAGCGGCCAAAGTTAGAGTCTAGAAAACACTTTATGTATGGACGCGATTGGCCCATTTTTTGTCGAGTAGTGTAATGATGCACTGATCGCAAAACAATCTAATCCTCCTGCTCGGGCTGCTTAAAATAATGGCCAGATCGTAGTAACGAAGCAAGATTTTCTGGTTTTTTTTTTTAGTTTTAAGATGGCTTTTTGAAATGACGAGTTTGCTCTCCCAAAAGTTTTCCTAATTTCACAAAAGTTTTTATCAAATTTTGGAAAGATTTAGTAAGATTATCCTTTTATCCATTTTTTCTCTGGGATTCTATTGCAAAAAAATTTGTCCCTTTACTGTCCATTTACTGTTCAATGCAATATAAATTTTCAAAAAAAAAATGTAAAAGCATAACCGGAAATTTCAGTTATTAGTTTTGTTAGTTAACTTATTCTGCACCGTTTGTGGGGGCCCCTCAGCCGTCGCCGCCCCGAGCCCCCGAGCACCTTAAGCCGCCACTGATGGACCGCCTACACAAAAGAAGTTTTGATGCAGAAATACTCTAAATAGTTTACTGAAACTGAATCCCTACATGCACTTAAGAGGTTTTTTGTCCCTCTCCCCTCCTTTTCCACTTAACCACTCCATCTAATCGGCAGGTAATTAAAATTTTGACATAAATGCAGTATAGCGGACCCTCGTGAAAAAAAATAAATAAATATGTTATTACATAGAGGTTTGACTCCTGAATCTGACGAACTAAAAATATTGCCCATATAAACGCCCACCAAAGGCGTGGCTCGGGTCAAAGTTCAAAGTTTTTATCAAAAAAACTCAATTAGTCTCCAACTGATTTACACGATATGGGTATCAAACGAAAGGCCTTTTCCATACCTTTCTATTGGTATGCTACATTAGGTACGTGATATGTACTAATAAGAAGTCATAAGCAAAAACGGATTTTTTCTCGAAAACCCCCCATTATTAAGTTATAATACATTTGTTACCATATTGTAGCCTGTGGGATTCCCTTAACGATGAAATATAAAATATTTGAAAGCATTTTTTGCAATATTGAAATGGCGCTTATGAAGATTGTTGCGACCTTTTACAATCATAGGACGTGAAAACAAAACTACTGTAAACACTTTACTGATCCCGATGCCCTAGTTACTCCCATGAGGGTTATTTTTTTTTTAAGCCCGGCCGAAGGCGGGCCACACAAAAGGTATTTGAATGCAGAAATACTTTTGGCCGCGAAGCCGAAGTTACGATTACACTACTCGACACGAAAAATGCCCCTAGAAATAAAAGTATTTTTTAGACTTAGCTTCGGCTGCTGAACACGAAACTGAAAATCAAGCAATTTTCTTAAGAAGCGTTTTCGAAAAATCTTCGAAAAACACGTTTTTCCCTCTTATTTTAATTACGAGCTCATATCTCGTAAACCAACCATCCGACTAACACAAGTGACCCGTCATTCAGAAGGTAATTAACTAACCTTTCCAACGATATATGGATTGTCCAAAACCGATTTGGGGAAGTTGCGGACGATGAAAGTTGAAAACAACTTTCGAAAAATTTAAGTCGAAAAATTCACTTTCTTACAACTTTCACCGTCAATAGCTTTGAACAATCTAGCATTTTCAACTGTTGATACAGTGTCATTTGACTAAAAATTACAATAAAAACAACATATACATTAATATTACATTTAAATTATTTATTTAAATATATTATATTAACTCACATCATCAACTTCCATTTTAATTAATTTTTTATCAGACACTAAAATGTTTTCCGAAACTCTCTCACTTAATTACGCGTGCCAAACTGTTCTTTTAATGACTCATTGCATTCAGTGTACAGGTAGCATTTTGGCCCGTTACGCACTGTCAACGATTCATTAGCATTGCTTGCAGTGTATATAGCAGAGAGAAAGCATTGCTTGCAGTGTATATAGCAGAGGGAAAACAGTGCGTGCCTTGCAGAGACAAACAAATGAGTGTTGACTGCTATTGCGGTTTGCGTTTTGTTGTCATGCTTATACTGCTCTCTTACTGCAGTGAATGCTGGCAGACAGTGCACACTGCACTAAATCACACGGTGTGTAGGGAGAAATGAATCATCCATTGCAGCTCTTTAGTGCACAAACATCCATCCCATCCATCCATCATGAGCACATATCTCGTAAACCAACCCTTCGACTAACACAAGTGGCCCGTCGTTCAGAAGGTAGAAGGTAGGTATCCTAGTCACGACTTCGTAAGGTCCTTCCCATGACGTTTGAAGTTTTGGAGACAAACCTTTCCTCCGCTGCGGGTTGTAGAGTATTACCAGATCGCCTTCTTGGAACCCTGCTGAGTTGGCCCGTAGATCATATCTGGCTTTCGCCTTATCGCTGACGAGTTTGGTGCGGCTCCTTATGAACTGGTGAATTTCCTCCAGTTCCGCCCGCTTATTGACCACGTAGTCCGTCTTAGCACCTCCCGTCGTGCTGACTACCCCGAACTTCAAGTCAGCGGGTAACCGCAACTCTGTGCCGAACACTGCTCGGGCTGGAGTGAGTGATGTCGTGTCGTGCGGGGCTGACCTATACGCCATGAGGAACAGGGGGATATGCGTGTCCCAATCCTTTTGATTCCTGCCTACCACTTTCCGCAGGTATTCCTCCAGTGTCCGGTTAAAGCGTTCCACTATGCCGTCAGACTCGAAATTCCGGCCTTGATCTGAATGCAACTCAAACGGAACTCCGAACCTGGCCACCCAGTTGTTTACCAGCATTTCCGTGACCGTAGTGGCCTCCTGGTTAGGAATAGGATACACTTCGGGCCATTTGCTGAAATAATCCATTACCACCAGTACATATTTTTTGCCTTGAGTGCTGACTGGGAATGGGCCAGCGACGTCCATAGCAATCCGCTCGAAGGGCGCTCCCACGTTGTACTGCTGCATGCGGCCCCGAGACCTTCTTGTCGGACCTTTCGCGGCTGAACATCGGTCACAGCTCTTAATCCATTCGGCTACAGACTCCTGGCATCCTACCCAGTAGAATCGTCTTTTTATCTTGGCGACGGTTTTGGTGATGCCCAGGTGCCCTCCACTGGAGTCGTTGTGGTATGCCTCGATGACCTCGTTGATTCTGCATTTCGGCACTACCATTAGGAAGTTGCTGGTCCGACCATCCGCGCTCTCCCATTCGCGATACAGGCATCCTTCCTTCAGCCGCAGACTTTCCCACTGCGCCCAGTAAGCCTTAGCGATCAGGCTTTCGCCGGCCATCTCCTGCCAGTCTGGACGTGCGCCTTGCTCCTTGCCTTCGACGATCTTTACAAGATCCGCATCCTCACGCTGGTCTTTTTGTAGCCTCTCCGCAGACCACGCTTCCTCTGGCATAACGCTTACCAACCGGACGTCCACTATCTAGTGGACGTCCGAATAACTAGTGCGAATAACGCAATTACTTAACCTCATTAAACTTTGTAGACGTCAAACAAATTTACAGTTATTATTATTTTTATAATTATTGGTTGGATAACAACACATCGTCCCGGAAATCCGGTTTTCTTCTTTGATAGACTCTTTTACGAAAGCAATTCTATGCTCCTTGTAAGTAAGCTACTGCTACTGCTACTTTTATAAAATATTTCTGTACATTTCTAAACTACTTGACACGAAAAATTCACCTAAAAATAAAAGTGTTTTCTAGACTGGAACTTTGAAATAGAATAAAATTTACATAGATGTATGAATCTACAGACTGAAATTCAAATCATGTATGTTTTCCCTACCTGACATATTTTGGTCCTGAAACTTCAAAATTGAAAATTTAGTTAAAAGGATGTCTTTCATTTGATACCCATATTTCCATCATTGCACAACCGCGTATATTTAAAAAACTATTTGAAATGTGTATGTCCTTAAAATTTTTTAAGTTTTTTAAAAAGAACTTTGGGCCAGAAAATGAAAAACTGACTATGCCAGATTACAATAAATGATCTCTAGTTTCACGTCTATATCCAAATTTGGATGGGTCTCGGCAAAAAAAAAATTTTCTCGCACAGTGTTATAAATGTAAAGTTGGTGTTTTTACTCACTGCATCATAACTTTGTAATTTTTCTTTCAATTCTATTGATGTTAGGCTTAATATTTGCTCAAGTAATATATTTGCTCCAAAAATATATAATAATAATATATCTTTCATCTTAGATTTTAAAACAAGGGGAGATCAGTTTTTTTATCCATAAAAAAATATTCGAAAATTTGTGATTTTTTGGTCGAAAAATTCACTTTGTTGCAACTTTCCTTTGGGGAAGTTACTTGTCGCATCTGATTTGAACAACCCATATATCAATAAAAAAACTAAGGTATTATGTTCTTCTTGAACGACGGACAGCTCGTGTTAATCAGATAATTCTTTCAGGAGATATGTGGTCATAACTGAAACAACAGGAAAAAAACTTGAAAACGCTTCTTAAACAATTTTTTTTATTTTCAGTTTCGTGTTCAGCGGCCAAAGTTAGAGTCTAGAAAACACTTTATGTATGGACGCGATTGGCCCATTTTTTGTCGAGTAGTGTAATGATGCACTGATCGCAAAACAATCTAATCCTCCTGCTCGGGCTGCTTAAAATAATGGCCAGATCGTAGTAACGAAGCAAGATTTTCTGGTTTTTTTTTTTAGTTTTAAGATGGCTTTTTGAAATGACGAGTTTGCTCTCCCAAAAGTTTTCCTAATTTCACAAAAGTTTTTATCAAATTTTGGAAAGATTTAGTAAGATTATCCTTTTATCCATTTTTTCTCTGGGATTCTATTGCAAAAAAATTTGTCCCTTTACTGTCCATTTACTGTTCAATGCAATATAAATTTTCAAAAAAAAAATGTAAAAGCATAACCGGAAATTTCAGTTATTAGTTTTGTTAGTTAACTTATTCTGCACCGTTTGTGGGGGCCCCTCAGCCGTCGCCGCCCCGAGCCCCCGAGCACCTTAAGCCGCCACTGATGGACCGCCTACACAAAAGAAGTTTTGATGCAGAAATACTCTAAATAGTTTACTGAAACTGAATCCCTACATGCACTTAAGAGGTTTTTTGTCCCTCTCCCCTCCTTTTCCACTTAACCACTCCATCTAATCGGCAGGTAATTAAAATTTTGACATAAATGCAGTATAGCGGACCCTCGTGAAAAAAAATAAATAAATATGTTATTACATAGAGGTTTGACTCCTGAATCTGACGAACTAAAAATATTGCCCATATAAACGCCCACCAAAGGCGTGGCTCGGGTCAAAGTTCAAAGTTTTTATCAAAAAAACTCAATTAGTCTCCAACTGATTTACACGATATGGGTATCAAACGAAAGGCCTTTTCCATACCTTTCTATTGGTATGCTACATTAGGTACGTGATATGTACTAATAAGAAGTCATAAGCAAAAACGGATTTTTTCTCGAAAACCCCCCATTATTAAGTTATAATACATTTGTTACCATATTGTAGCCTGTGGGATTCCCTTAACGATGAAATATAAAATATTTGAAAGCATTTTTTGCAATATTGAAATGGCGCTTATGAAGATTGTTGCGACCTTTTACAATCATAGGACGTGAAAACAAAACTACTGTAAACACTTTACTGATCCCGATGCCCTAGTTACTCCCATGAGGGTTATTTTTTTTTTAAGCCCGGCCGAAGGCGGGCCACACAAAAGGTATTTGAATGCAGAAATACTTTTGGCCGCGAAGCCGAAGTTACGATTACACTACTCGACACGAAAAATGCCCCTAGAAATAAAAGTATTTTTTAGACTTAGCTTCGGCTGCTGAACACGAAACTGAAAATCAAGCAATTTTCTTAAGAAGCGTTTTCGAAAAATCTTCGAAAAACACGTTTTTCCCTCTTATTTTAATTACGAGCTCATATCTCGTAAACCAACCATCCGACTAACACAAGTGACCCGTCATTCAGAAGGTAATTAACTAACCTTTCCAACGATATATGGATTGTCCAAAACCGATTTGGGGAAGTTGCGGACGATGAAAGTTGAAAACAACTTTCGAAAAATTTAAGTCGAAAAATTCACTTTCTTACAACTTTCACCGTCAATAGCTTTGAACAATCTAGCATTTTCAACTGTTGATACAGTGTCATTTGACTAAAAATTACAATAAAAACAACATATACATTAATATTACATTTAAATTATTTATTTAAATATATTATATTAACTCACATCATCAACTTCCATTTTAATTAATTTTTTATCAGACACTAAAATGTTTTCCGAAACTCTCTCACTTAATTACGCGTGCCAAACTGTTCTTTTAATGACTCATTGCATTCAGTGTACAGGTAGCATTTTGGCCCGTTACGCACTGTCAACGATTCATTAGCATTGCTTGCAGTGTATATAGCAGAGAGAAAGCATTGCTTGCAGTGTATATAGCAGAGGGAAAACAGTGCGTGCCTTGCAGAGACAAACAAATGAGTGTTGACTGCTATTGCGGTTTGCGTTTTGTTGTCATGCTTATACTGCTCTCTTACTGCAGTGAATGCTGGCAGACAGTGCACACTGCACTAAATCACACGGTGTGTAGGGAGAAATGAATCATCCATTGCAGCTCTTTAGTGCACAAACATCCATCCCATCCATCCATCATGAGCACATATCTCGTAAACCAACCCTTCGACTAACACAAGTGGCCCGTCGTTCAGAAGGTAGAAGGTAGGTATCCTAGTCACGACTTCGTAAGGTCCTTCCCATGACGTTTGAAGTTTTGGAGACAAACCTTTCCTCCGCTGCGGGTTGTAGAGTATTACCAGATCGCCTTCTTGGAACCCTGCTGAGTTGGCCCGTAGATCATATCTGGCTTTCGCCTTATCGCTGACGAGTTTGGTGCGGCTCCTTATGAACTGGTGAATTTCCTCCAGTTCCGCCCGCTTATTGACCACGTAGTCCGTCTTAGCACCTCCCGTCGTGCTGACTACCCCGAACTTCAAGTCAGCGGGTAACCGCAACTCTGTGCCGAACACTGCTCGGGCTGGAGTGAGTGATGTCGTGTCGTGCGGGGCTGACCTATACGCCATGAGGAACAGGGGGATATGCGTGTCCCAATCCTTTTGATTCCTGCCTACCACTTTCCGCAGGTATTCCTCCAGTGTCCGGTTAAAGCGTTCCACTATGCCGTCAGACTCGAAATTCCGGCCTTGATCTGAATGCAACTCAAACGGAACTCCGAACCTGGCCACCCAGTTGTTTACCAGCATTTCCGCGACCGTAGTGGCCTCCTGGTTAGGAATAGGATACACTTCGGGCCATTTGCTGAAATAATCCATTACCACCAGTACATATTTTTTGCCTTGAGTGCTGACTGGGAATGGGCCAGCGACGTCCATAGCAATCCGCTCGAAGGGCGCTCCCACGTTGTACTGCTGCATGCGGCCCCGAGACCTTCTTGTCGGACCTTTCGCGGCTGAACATCGGTCACAGCTCTTAATCCATTCGGCTACAGACTCCTGGCATCCTACCCAGTAGAATCGTCTTTTTATCTTGGCGACGGTTTTGGTGATGCCCAGGTGCCCTCCACTGGAGTCGTTGTGGTATGCCTCGATGACCTCGTTGATTCTGCATTTCGGCACTACCATTAGGAAGTTGCTGGTCCGACCATCCGCGCTCTCCCATTCGCGATACAGGCATCCTTCCTTCAGCCGCAGACTTTCCCACTGCGCCCAGTAAGCCTTAGCGATCAGGCCAGTCTGGACGTGCGCCTTGCTCCTTGCCTTCGACGATCTTTACAAGATCCGCATCCTCACGCTGGTCTTTTTGTAGCCTCTCCGCAGACCACGCTTCCTCTGGCATAACGCTTACCAACCGGACGTCCACTATCTAGTGGACGTCCGAATAACTAGTGCGAATAACGCAATTACTTAACCTCATTAAACTTTGTAGACGTCAAACAAATTTACAGTTATTATTATTATTTTTATAATTATTGGTTGGATAACAACACATCGTCCCGGAAATCCGGTTTTCTTCTTTGATAGACTCTTTTACGAAAGCAATTCTATGCTCCTTGTAAGTAAGCTACTGCTACTGCTACTTTTATAAAATATTTCTGTACATTTCTAAACTACTTGACACGAAAAATTCACCTAAAAATAAAAGTGTTTTCTAGACTGGAACTTTGAAATAGAATAAAATTTACATAGATGTATGAATCTACAGACTGAAATTCAAATCATGTATGTTTTCCCTACCTGACATATTTTGGTCCTGAAACTTCAAAATTGAAAATTTAGTTAAAAGGATGTCTTTCATTTGATACCCATATTTCCATCATTGCACAACCGCGTATATTTAAAAAAATATTTGAAATGTGTATGTCCTTAAAATTTTAAAGTTTTTTAAAAAGAACTTTGGGCCAGAAAATGAAAAACTGACTATGCCAGATTACAATAAATGATCTCTAGTTTCACGTCTATATCCAAATTTGGATGGGTCTCGGCAAAAAAAAAATTTTCTCGCACAGTGTTATAAATGTAAAGTTGGTGTTTTTACTCACTGCATCATAACTTTGTAATTTTTCTTTCAATTCTATTGATGTTAGGCTTAATATTTGCTCAAGTAATATATTTGCTCCAAAAATATATAATAATAATATATCTTTCATCTTAGATTTTAAAACAAGGGGAGATCAGTTTTTTTATCCATAAAAAAATATTCGAAAATTTGTGATTTTTTGGTCGAAAAATTCACTTTGTTGCAACTTTCCTTTGGGGAAGTTACTTGTCGCATCTGATTTGAACAACCCATATATCAATAAAAAAACTAAGGTATTATGTTCTTCTTGAACGACGGACAGCTCGTGTTAATCAGATAATTCTTTCAGGAGATATGTGGTCATAACTGAAACAACAGGAAAAAAACTTGAAAACGCTTCTTAAACAATTTTTTTTATTTTCAGTTTCGTGTTCAGCGGCCAAAGTTAGAGTCTAGAAAACACTTTATGTATGGACGCGATTGGCCCATTTTTTGTCGAGTAGTGTAATGATGCACTGATCGCAAAACAATCTAATCCTCCTGCTCGGGCTGCTTAAAATAATGGCCAGATCGTAGTAACGAAGCAAGATTTTCTGGTTTTTTTTTTTAGTTTTAAGATGGCTTTTTGAAATGACGAGTTTGCTCTCCCAAAAGTTTTCCTAATTTCACAAAAGTTTTTATCAAATTTTGGAAAGATTTAGTAAGATTATCCTTTTATCCATTTTTTCTCTGGGATTCTATTGCAAAAAAATTTGTCCCTTTACTGTCCATTTACTGTTCAATGCAATATAAATTTTCAAAAAAAAAATGTAAAAGCATAACCGGAAATTTCAGTTATTAGTTTTGTTAGTTAACTTATTCTGCACCGTTTGTGGGGGCCCCTCAGCCGTCGCCGCCCCGAGCCCCCGAGCACCTTAAGCCGCCACTGATGGACCGCCTACACAAAAGAAGTTTTGATGCAGAAATACTCTAAATAGTTTACTGAAACTGAATCCCTACATGCACTTAAGAGGTTTTTTGTCCCTCTCCCCTCCTTTTCCACTTAACCACTCCATCTAATCGGCAGGTAATTAAAATTTTGACATAAATGCAGTATAGCGGACCCTCGTGAAAAAAAATAAATAAATATGTTATTACATAGAGGTTTGACTCCTGAATCTGACGAACTAAAAATATTGCCCATATAAACGCCCACCAAAGGCGTGGCTCGGGTCAAAGTTCAAAGTTTTTATCAAAAAAACTCAATTAGTCTCCAACTGATTTACACGATATGGGTATCAAACGAAAGGCCTTTTCCATACCTTTCTATTGGTATGCTACATTAGGTACGTGATATGTACTAATAAGAAGTCATAAGCAAAAACGGATTTTTTCTCGAAAACCCCCCATTATTAAGTTATAATACATTTGTTACCATATTGTAGCCTGTGGGATTCCCTTAACGATGAAATATAAAATATTTGAAAGCATTTTTTGCAATATTGAAATGGCGCTTATGAAGATTGTTGCGACCTTTTACAATCATAGGACGTGAAAACAAAACTACTGTAAACACTTTACTGATCCCGATGCCCTAGTTACTCCCATGAGGGTTATTTTTTTTTTAAGCCCGGCCGAAGGCGGGCCACACAAAAGGTATTTGAATGCAGAAATACTTTTGGCCGCGAAGCCGAAGTTACGATTACACTACTCGACACGAAAAATGCCCCTAGAAATAAAAGTATTTTTTAGACTTAGCTTCGGCTGCTGAACACGAAACTGAAAATCAAGCAATTTTCTTAAGAAGCGTTTTCGAAAAATCTTCGAAAAACACGTTTTTCCCTCTTATTTTAATTACGAGCTCATATCTCGTAAACCAACCATCCGACTAACACAAGTGACCCGTCATTCAGAAGGTAATTAACTAACCTTTCCAACGATATATGGATTGTCCAAAACCGATTTGGGGAAGTTGCGGACGATGAAAGTTGAAAACAACTTTCGAAAAATTTAAGTCGAAAAATTCACTTTCTTACAACTTTCACCGTCAATAGCTTTGAACAATCTAGCATTTTCAACTGTTGATACAGTGTCATTTGACTAAAAATTACAATAAAAACAACATATACATTAATATTACATTTAAATTATTTATTTAAATATATTATATTAACTCACATCATCAACTTCCATTTTAATTAATTTTTTATCAGACACTAAAATGTTTTCCGAAACTCTCTCACTTAATTACGCGTGCCAAACTGTTCTTTTAATGACTCATTGCATTCAGTGTACAGGTAGCATTTTGGCCCGTTACGCACTGTCAACGATTCATTAGCATTGCTTGCAGTGTATATAGCAGAGAGAAAGCATTGCTTGCAGTGTATATAGCAGAGGGAAAACAGTGCGTGCCTTGCAGAGACAAACAAATGAGTGTTGACTGCTATTGCGGTTTGCGTTTTGTTGTCATGCTTATACTGCTCTCTTACTGCAGTGAATGCTGGCAGACAGTGCACACTGCACTAAATCACACGGTGTGTAGGGAGAAATGAATCATCCATTGCAGCTCTTTAGTGCACAAACATCCATCCCATCCATCCATCATGAGCACATATCTCGTAAACCAACCCTTCGACTAACACAAGTGGCCCGTCGTTCAGAAGGTAGAAGGTAGGTATCCTAGTCACGACTTCGTAAGGTCCTTCCCATGACGTTTGAAGTTTTGGAGACAAACCTTTCCTCCGCTGCGGGTTGTAGAGTATTACCAGATCGCCTTCTTGGAACCCTGCTGAGTTGGCCCGTAGATCATATCTGGCTTTCGCCTTATCGCTGACGAGTTTGGTGCGGCTCCTTATGAACTGGTGAATTTCCTCCAGTTCCGCCCGCTTATTGACCACGTAGTCCGTCTTAGCACCTCCCGTCGTGCTGACTACCCCGAACTTCAAGTCAGCGGGTAACCGCAACTCTGTGCCGAACACTGCTCGGGCTGGAGTGAGTGATGTCGTGTCGTGCGGGGCTGACCTATACGCCATGAGGAACAGGGGGATATGCGTGTCCCAATCCTTTTGATTCCTGCCTACCACTTTCCGCAGGTATTCCTCCAGTGTCCGGTTAAAGCGTTCCACTATGCCGTCAGACTCGAAATTCCGGCCTTGATCTGAATGCAACTCAAACGGAACTCCGAACCTGGCCACCCAGTTGTTTACCAGCATTTCCGCGACCGTAGTGGCCTCCTGGTTAGGAATAGGATACACTTCGGGCCATTTGCTGAAATAATCCATTACCACCAGTACATATTTTTTGCCTTGAGTGCTGACTGGGAATGGGCCAGCGACGTCCATAGCAATCCGCTCGAAGGGCGCTCCCACGTTGTACTGCTGCATGCGGCCCCGAGACCTTCTTGTCGGACCTTTCGCGGCTGAACATCGGTCACAGCTCTTAATCCATTCGGCTACAGACTCCTGGCATCCTACCCAGTAGAATCGTCTTTTTATCTTGGCGACGGTTTTGGTGATGCCCAGGTGCCCTCCACTGGAGTCGTTGTGGTATGCCTCGATGACCTCGTTGATTCTGCATTTCGGCACTACCATTAGGAAGTTGCTGGTCCGACCATCCGCGCTCTCCCATTCGCGATACAGGCATCCTTCCTTCAGCCGCAGACTTTCCCACTGCGCCCAGTAAGCCTTAGCGATCAGGCCAGTCTGGACGTGCGCCTTGCTCCTTGCCTTCGACGATCTTTACAAGATCCGCATCCTCACGCTGGTCTTTTTGTAGCCTCTCCGCAGACCACGCTTCCTCTGGCATAACGCTTACCAACCGGACGTCCACTATCTAGTGGACGTCCGAATAACTAGTGCGAATAACGCAATTACTTAACCTCATTAAACTTTGTAGACGTCAAACAAATTTACAGTTATTATTATTATTTTTATAATTATTGGTTGGATAACAACACATCGTCCCGGAAATCCGGTTTTCTTCTTTGATAGACTCTTTTACGAAAGCAATTCTATGCTCCTTGTAAGTAAGCTACTGCTACTGCTACTTTTATAAAATATTTCTGTACATTTCTAAACTACTTGACACGAAAAATTCACCTAAAAATAAAAGTGTTTTCTAGACTGGAACTTTGAAATAGAATAAAATTTACATAGATGTATGAATCTACAGACTGAAATTCAAATCATGTATGTTTTCCCTACCTGACATATTTTGGTCCTGAAACTTCAAAATTGAAAATTTAGTTAAAAGGATGTCTTTCATTTGATACCCATATTTCCATCATTGCACAACCGCGTATATTTAAAAAAATATTTGAAATGTGTATGTCCTTAAAATTTTAAAGTTTTTTAAAAAGAACTTTGGGCCAGAAAATGAAAAACTGACTATGCCAGATTACAATAAATGATCTCTAGTTTCACGTCTATATCCAAATTTGGATGGGTCTCGGCAAAAAAAAAATTTTCTCGCACAGTGTTATAAATGTAAAGTTGGTGTTTTTACTCACTGCATCATAACTTTGTAATTTTTCTTTCAATTCTATTGATGTTAGGCTTAATATTTGCTCAAGTAATATATTTGCTCCAAAAATATATAATAATAATATATCTTTCATCTTAGATTTTAAAACAAGGGGAGATCAGTTTTTTTATCCATAAAAAAATATTCGAAAATTTGTGATTTTTTGGTCGAAAAATTCACTTTGTTGCAACTTTCCTTTGGGGAAGTTACTTGTCGCATCTGATTTGAACAACCCATATATCAATAAAAAAACTAAGGTATTATGTTCTTCTTGAACGACGGACAGCTCGTGTTAATCAGATAATTCTTTCAGGAGATATGTGGTCATAACTGAAACAACAGGAAAAAAACTTGAAAACGCTTCTTAAACAATTTTTTTTATTTTCAGTTTCGTGTTCAGCGGCCAAAGTTAGAGTCTAGAAAACACTTTATGTATGGACGCGATTGGCCCATTTTTTGTCGAGTAGTGTAATGATGCACTGATCGCAAAACAATCTAATCCTCCTGCTCGGGCTGCTTAAAATAATGGCCAGATCGTAGTAACGAAGCAAGATTTTCTGGTTTTTTTTTTTAGTTTTAAGATGGCTTTTTGAAATGACGAGTTTGCTCTCCCAAAAGTTTTCCTAATTTCACAAAAGTTTTTATCAAATTTTGGAAAGATTTAGTAAGATTATCCTTTTATCCATTTTTTCTCTGGGATTCTATTGCAAAAAAATTTGTCCCTTTACTGTCCATTTACTGTTCAATGCAATATAAATTTTCAAAAAAAAATTTAAAAGCGTAACCGGAAATTCCAGTTATTAGTTTTGTTAGTTAACTTATTCTGCACCGTTTGTGGGGGCCCCTCAGCCGTCGCCGCCCCGAGCCCCTGAGCACCTTAAGCCGCCACTGATGGACCGCCTACACAAAAGAAGTTTTGATGCAGAAATACTCTAAATAGTTTACTGAAACTGAATCCCTACATGCACTTAAGAGGTTTTTTGTCCCTCTCCCCTCCTTTTCCACTTAACCACTCCATCTAATCGGCAGGTAATTAAAATTTTGGCATAAATGCAGTATAGCGGACCCTCGTGAAAAAAAATAAATAAATATGTTATTACATAGAGGTTTGACTCCTGAATCTGACGAACTAAAAATATTGCCCATATAAACGCCCACCAAAGGCGTGGCTCGGGTCAAAGTTCAAAGTTTTTATCAAAAAAACTCAATTAGTCTCCAACTGATTTACACGATATGGGTATCAAACGTAAGGCCTTTTCCATACCTTTCTATTGGTATGCTACATTAGGTACGTGATATGTACTAATAAGAAGTCATAAGCAAAACGGATTTTTTCTCGAAAACCCCCCATTATTAAGTTATAATACATTTGTTACCATATTGTAGCCTGTGGGATTCCCTTAACGATGAAATATAAAATATTTGAAAGCATTTTTTGCAATATTGAAATGGCGCTTATGAAGATTGTTGCGACCTTTTACAATCATAGGACGTGAAAACAAAACTACTGTAAACACTTTACTGATCCCGATGCCCTAGTTACTCCCATGAGGGTTATTTTTTTTTTAAGCCCGGCCGAAGGCGGGCCACACAAAAGGTATTTGAATGCAGAAATACTTTTGGCCGCGAAGCCGAAGTTACGATTACACTACTCGACACGAAAAATGCCCCTAGAAATAAAAGTATTTTTTAGACTTAGCTTCGGCTGCTGAACACGAAACTGAAAATCAAGCAATTTTCTTAAGAAGCGTTTTCGAAAAATCTTCGAAAAACACGTTTTTCCCTCTTATTTTAATTACGAGCTCATATCTCGTAAACCAACCATCCGACTAACACAAGTGACCCGTCAACCTTTCCAACGATATATGGATTGTCCAAAACCGATTTGGGGAAGTTGCGGACGATGAAAGTTGAAAACAACTTTCGAAAAATTTAAGTCGAAAAATTCACTTTCTTACAACTTTCACCGTCAATAGCTTTGAACAATCTAGCATTTTCAACTGTTGATACAGTGTCATTTGACTAAAAATTACAATAAAAACAACATATACATTAATATTACATTTAAATTATTTATTTAAATATATTATATTAACTCACATCATCAACTTCCATTTTAATTAATTTTTTATCAGACACTAAAATGTTTTCCGAAACTCTCTCACTTAATTACGCGTGCCAAACTGTTCTTTTAATGACTCATTGCATTCAGTGTACAGGTAGCATTTTGGCCCGTTACGCACTGTCAACGATTCATTAGCATTGCTTGCAGTGTATATAGCAGAGAGAAAGCATTGCTTGCAGTGTATATAGCAGAGGGAAAACAGTGCGTGCCTTGCAGAGACAAACAAATGAGTGTTGACTGCTATTGCGGTTTGCGTTTTGTTGTCATGCTTATACTGCTCTCTTACTGCAGTGAATGCTGGCAGACAGTGCACACTGCACTAAATCACACGGTGTGTAGGGAGAAATGAATCATCCATTGCAGCTCTTTAGTGCACAAACATCCATCCCATCCATCCATCATGAGCACATATCTCGTAAACCAACCCTTCGACTAACACAAGTGGCCCGTCGTTCAGAAGGTAGAAGGTAGGTATCCTAGTCACGACTTCGTAAGGTCCTTCCCATGACGTTTGAAGTTTTGGAGACAAACCTTTCCTCCGCTGCGGGTTGTAGAGTATTACCAGATCGCCTTCTTGGAACCCTGCTGAGTTGGCCCGTAGATCATATCTGGCTTTCGCCTTATCGCTGACGAGTTTGGTGCGGCTCCTTATGAACTGGTGAATTTCCTCCAGTTCCGCCCGCTTATTGACCACGTAGTCCGTCTTAGCACCTCCCGTCGTGCTGACTACCCCGAACTTCAAGTCAGCGGGTAACCGCAACTCTGTGCCGAACACTGCTCGGGCTGGAGTGAGTGATGTCGTGTCGTGCGGGGCTGACCTATACGCCATGAGGAACAGGGGGATATGCGTGTCCCAATCCTTTTGATTCCTGCCTACCACTTTCCGCAGGTATTCCTCCAGTGTCCGGTTAAAGCGTTCCACTATGCCGTCAGACTCGAAATTCCGGCCTTGATCTGAATGCAACTCAAACGGAACTCCGAACCTGGCCACCCAGTTGTTTACCAGCATTTCCGCGACCGTAGTGGCCTCCTGGTTAGGAATAGGATACACTTCGGGCCATTTGCTGAAATAATCCATTACCACCAGTACATATTTTTTGCCTTGAGTGCTGACTGGGAATGGGCCAGCGACGTCCATAGCAATCCGCTCGAAGGGCGCTCCCACGTTGTACTGCTGCATGCGGCCCCGAGACCTTCTTGTCGGACCTTTCGCGGCTGAACATCGGTCACAGCTCTTAATCCATTCGGCTACAGACTCCTGGCATCCTACCCAGTAGAATCGTCTTTTTATCTTGGCGACGGTTTTGGTGATGCCCAGGTGCCCTCCACTGGAGTCGTTGTGGTATGCCTCGATGACCTCGTTGATTCTGCATTTCGGCACTACCATTAGGAAGTTGCTGGTCCGACCATCCGCGCTCTCCCATTCGCGATACAGGCATCCTTCCTTCAGCCGCAGACTTTCCCACTGCGCCCAGTAAGCCTTAGCGATCAGGCCAGTCTGGACGTGCGCCTTGCTCCTTGCCTTCGACGATCTTTACAAGATCCGCATCCTCACGCTGGTCTTTTTGTAGCCTCTCCGCAGACCACGCTTCCTCTGGCATAACGCTTACCAACCGGACGTCCACTATCTAGTGGACGTCCGAATAACTAGTGCGAATAACGCAATTACTTAACCTCATTAAACTTTGTAGACGTCAAACAAATTTACAGTTATTATTATTATTTTTATAATTATTGGTTGGATAACAACACATCGTCCCGGAAATCCGGTTTTCTTCTTTGATAGACTCTTTTACGAAAGCAATTCTATGCTCCTTGTAAGTAAGCTACTGCTACTGCTACTTTTATAAAATATTTCTGTACATTTCTAAACTACTTGACACGAAAAATTCACCTAAAAATAAAAGTGTTTTCTAGACTGGAACTTTGAAATAGAATAAAATTTACATAGATGTATGAATCTACAGACTGAAATTCAAATCATGTATGTTTTCCCTACCTGACATATTTTGGTCCTGAAACTTCAAAATTGAAAATTTAGTTAAAAGGATGTCTTTCATTTGATACCCATATTTCCATCATTGCACAACCGCGTATATTTAAAAAAATATTTGAAATGTGTATGTCCTTAAAATTTTAAAGTTTTTTAAAAAGAACTTTGGGCCAGAAAATGAAAAACTGACTATGCCAGATTACAATAAATGATCTCTAGTTTCACGTCTATATCCAAATTTGGATGGGTCTCGGCAAAAAAAAAATTTTCTCGCACAGTGTTATAAATGTAAAGTTGGTGTTTTTACTCACTGCATCATAACTTTGTAATTTTTCTTTCAATTCTATTGATGTTAGGCTTAATATTTGCTCAAGTAATATATTTGCTCCAAAAATATATAATAATAATATATCTTTCATCTTAGATTTTAAAACAAGGGGAGATCAGTTTTTTTATCCATAAAAAAATATTCGAAAATTTGTGATTTTTTGGTCGAAAAATTCACTTTGTTGCAACTTTCCTTTGGGGAAGTTACTTGTCGCATCTGATTTGAACAACCCATATATCAATAAAAAAACTAAGGTATTATGTTCTTCTTGAACGACGGACAGCTCGTGTTAATCAGATAATTCTTTCAGGAGATATGTGGTCATAACTGAAACAACAGGAAAAAAACTTGAAAACGCTTCTTAAACAATTTTTTTTATTTTCAGTTTCGTGTTCAGCGGCCAAAGTTAGAGTCTAGAAAACACTTTATGTATGGACGCGATTGGCCCATTTTTTGTCGAGTAGTGTAATGATGCACTGATCGCAAAACAATCTAATCCTCCTGCTCGGGCTGCTTAAAATAATGGCCAGATCGTAGTAACGAAGCAAGATTTTCTGGTTTTTTTTTTTAGTTTTAAGATGGCTTTTTGAAATGACGAGTTTGCTCTCCCAAAAGTTTTCCTAATTTCACAAAAGTTTTTATCAAATTTTGGAAAGATTTAGTAAGATTATCCTTTTATCCATTTTTTCTCTGGGATTCTATTGCAAAAAAATGTGTCCCTTTACTGTCCATTTACTGTTCAATGCAATATAAATTTTCAAAAAAAAATTTAAAAGCGTAACCGGAAATTCCAGTTATTAGTTTTGTTAGTTAACTTATTCTGCACCGTTTGTGGGGGCCCCTCAGCCGTCGCCGCCCCGAGCCCCTGAGCACCTTAAGCCGCCACTGATGGACCGCCTACACAAAAGAAGTTTTGATGCAGAAATACTCTAAATAGTTTACTGAAACTGAATCCCTACATGCACTTAAGAGGTTTTTTGTCCCTCTCCCCTCCTTTTCCACTTAACCACTCCATCTAATCGGCAGGTAATTAAAATTTTGGCATAAATGCAGTATAGCGGACCCTCGTGAAAAAAAATAAATAAATATGTTATTACATAGAGGTTTGACTCCTGAATCTGACGAACTAAAAATATTGCCCATATAAACGCCCACCAAAGGCGTGGCTCGGGTCAAAGTTCAAAGTTTTTATCAAAAAAACTCAATTAGTCTCCAACTGATTTACACGATATGGGTATCAAACGTAAGGCCTTTTCCATACCTTTCTATTGGTATGCTACATTAGGTACGTGATATGTACTAATAAGAAGTCATAAGCAAAACGGATTTTTTCTCGAAAACCCCCCATTATTAAGTTATAATACATTTGTTACCATATTGTAGCCTGTGGGATTCCCTTAACGATGAAATATAAAATATTTGAAAGCATTTTTTGCAATATTGAAATGGCGCTTATGAAGATTGTTGCGACCTTTTACAATCATAGGACGTGAAAACAAAACTACTGTAAACACTTTACTGATCCCGATGCCCTAGTTACTCCCATGAGGGTTATTTTTTTTTTAAGCCCGGCCGAAGGCGGGCCACACAAAAGGTATTTGAATGCAGAAATACTTTTGGCCGCGAAGCCGAAGTTACGATTACACTACTCGGCACGAAAAATGCCCCTAGAAATAAAAGTATTTTTTAGACTTAGCTTCGGCTGCTGAACACGAAACTGAAAATCAAGCAATTTTCTTAAGAAGCGTTTTCGAAAAATCTTCGAAAAACACGTTTTTCCCTCTTATTTTAATTACGAGCTCATATCTCGTAAACCAACCATCCGACTAACACAAGTGACCCGTCAACCTTTCCAACGATATATGGATTGTCCAAAACCGATTTGGGGAAGTTGCGGACGATGAAAGTTGAAAACAACTTTCGAAAAATTTAAGTCGAAAAATTCACTTTCTTACAACTTTCACCGTCAATAGCTTTGAACAATCTAGCATTTTCAACTGTTGATACAGTGTCATTTGACTAAAAATTACAATAAAAACAACATATACATTAATATTACATTTAAATTATTTATTTAAATATATTATATTAACTCACATCATCAACTTCCATTTTAATTAATTTTTTATCAGACACTAAAATGTTTTCCGAAACTCTCTCACTTAATTACGCGTGCCAAACTGTTCTTTTAATGACTCATTGCATTCAGTGTACAGGTAGCATTTTGGCCCGTTACGCACTGTCAACGATTCATTAGCATTGCTTGCAGTGTATATAGCAGAGAGAAAGCATTGCTTGCAGTGTATATAGCAGAGGGAAAACAGTGCGTGCCTTGCAGAGACAAACAAATGAGTGTTGACTGCTATTGCGGTTTGCGTTTTGTTGTCATGCTTATACTGCTCTCTTACTGCAGTGAATGCTGGCAGACAGTGCACACTGCACTAAATCACACGGTGTGTAGGGAGAAATGAATCATCCATTGCAGCTCTTTAGTGCACAAACATCCATCCCATCCATCCATCATGAGCACATATCTCGTAAACCAACCCTTCGACTAACACAAGTGGCCCGTCGTTCAGAAGGTAGAAGGTAGGTATCCTAGTCACGACTTCGTAAGGTCCTTCCCATGACGTTTGAAGTTTTGGAGACAAACCTTTCCTCCGCTGCGGGTTGTAGAGTATTACCAGATCGCCTTCTTGGAACCCTGCTGAGTTGGCCCGTAGATCATATCTGGCTTTCGCCTTATCGCTGACGAGTTTGGTGCGGCTCCTTATGAACTGGTGAATTTCCTCCAGTTCCGCCCGCTTATTGACCACGTAGTCCGTCTTAGCACCTCCCGTCGTGCTGACTACCCCGAACTTCAAGTCAGCGGGTAACCGCAACTCTGTGCCGAACACTGCTCGGGCTGGAGTGAGTGATGTCGTGTCGTGCGGGGCTGACCTATACGCCATGAGGAACAGGGGGATATGCGTGTCCCAATCCTTTTGATTCCTGCCTACCACTTTCCGCAGGTATTCCTCCAGTGTCCGGTTAAAGCGTTCCACTATGCCGTCGGACTGTGGGTGCAAAGGCGTGGTACGGGTTTTCTTTATCCCCAGTAGCTCACACACTTCCTTGAATACCGCAGACTCGAAATTCCGGCCTTGATCTGAATGCAACTCAAACGGAACTCCGAACCTGGCCACCCAGTTGTTTACCAGCATTTCCGCGACCGTAGTGGCCTCCTGGTTAGGAATAGGATACACTTCGGGCCATTTGCTGAAATAATCCATTACCACCAGTACATATTTTTTGCCTTGAGTGCTGACTGGGAATGGGCCAGCGACGTCCATAGCAATCCGCTCGAAGGGCGCTCCCACGTTGTACTGCTGCATGCGGCCCCGAGACCTTCTTGTCGGACCTTTCGCGGCTGAACATCGGTCACAGCTCTTAATCCATTCGGCTACAGACTCCTGGCATCCTACCCAGTAGAATCGTCTTTTTATCTTGGCGACGGTTTTGGTGATGCCCAGGTGCCCTCCACTGGAGTCGTTGTGGTATGCCTCGATGACCTCGTTGATTCTGCATTTCGGCACTACCATTAGGAAGTTGCTGGTCCGACCATCCGCGCTCTCCCATTCGCGATACAGGTATCCTTCCTTCAGCCGCAGACTTTCCCACTGCGCCCAGTAAGCCTTAGCGATCAGGCCAGTCTGGACGTGCGCCTTGCTCCTTGCCTTCGACGATCTTTACAAGATCCGCATCCTCACGCTGGTCTTTTTGTAGCCTCTCCGCAGACCACGCTTCCTCTGGCATAACGCTTACCAACCGGACGTCCACTATCTGTTCTTTGCTTTCGGCTCGCGAGCCCTGCCTGCATTCGACTTTGCACGGATGGAGTGGCAGCTCGTCAGCACATCTTGGTGACGCCTGTTCTCCGGAACGCTTCTCTCGCAGATGGCAGTCTCGTGAAATGTGGCCTTGCTTGCCACATCGCCAGCAACTGATTCTGGATGACATTGCCCGCAGCCTCGTTGGTACCTCTGAGCTCACTGGCTGGCTTTGCGTGGCACGTCCAGATTGTACTCGACGCCTTTCCGCAGATGAATGTACAAAACTTCCCCTCCAGGCAGCTTCATATATCAATGCACTTGTCACCGTCTCATGGAACGTCGGCTTCCTCATCATCAAGGTACTCACACGAGTCTCCGGGTCAAGAATGCCTTCGATAAACGCCTCGATCTTCAGCATTTCCAAAACTTCCATGCTGAATTCTGGGTAGGTCAGTGGTACCAGCCGCTTAATATCTGCCGCATATGTCTGCAGCGCCTCGTTGGCTCTTTGTCTACGGTTCTTCAGCTCGCAGTAATACACCATTTTGTTGTGCTCGTCACTGTATTTGGCTGCCAGCGCCCTTATGACGGTCTCGTAATCACCTCTCAAACTCTCCGGCACTGTTTTTATTACCTCAGCCGCAGGACCTCTTAGAGCCAGTATCAGTCCCCGACCTTTCCTGATATCGGTCCACTGATTTTCCAGAGCAGCCAGGTCGAACTGTAGCTTGAATGTATCGAACGACATAGTACCATCATAAGTAGGCACTTCTATAGCAAAACTTTCCTCAACAGACCGCACCCTTGCTCGCAGCTGAATCTCTCTAAGCCGCTCGTCCATTTTTCTGTTCATCGAGTCTTCCAGACTATCAACTCGTTTGTTCAGGGAATCAGCCAGGTCGTCGACTCGTTTATCCAAGTGCTCTACTCGCGTCTCCAGGTGCTCGACTTTCCCATTAATCCTGTCTGAGATTTCCTCCACTTTCTGCTCCAAGCGCGCAGAATTTTCCTGAAGCTTGACTTCCATTCGCTCTGCCATCTCTCGGTTCGCAGTTTCTAGTTTCGCTGCCATTTGCGCCGACATTTCGCGATTTTCATTTTCCATTTTGGCTGCTATTTCACGGTTGGAAGTCTCGAACATGCCTTTAAGTGCAACCATTAGCTGGCTCATGTCCAATGCTTGTAGTGGCGCAGCCGCTGCAGCTGTACTTTGCACCGACGCAGCACCAGCAGGCGATTCCTCCACCTTGGGCGACGAATCTAGCTCCTGCGTCCCGAACTCGTGCGCAGTCCAATCGACGCCTCGTGCCTCACACGCCTCTCGCAAGCGCAGCTGCAACTCCACCTTACCGCCAGCAGTCAGCAAATTCCAGGCAGCCAGCTCCTTCTTCAGCTGGTCCACTTTCAGCAGGTTGAATTTAACCATTTCTGCGTTTTTATAATTTTATTTTTATTTATTATTTTTTTTCCTCTATTTATTCAGTAGCACAATCCCACTTCTGACACCAAATGTTACGAAAATTAGTTCTAGTGGGCTGGTACGTATCGCTGGATTGTGCAATTTGAAATAAACAAAACACATTTAGTTCCTCAAACGCAGTCAATAAAAACCAACAGTCACTTTATTTCACAGATTTACACTTCACTGTCTTTACACTTAAATATATAATAATAGAATAATTATAATAGAATAATTAAGCATAAAAAAAATATTATATAATAGAATAATTAAGCATTCCGCGTGGCAACTCCGCTAGTCAAAATCAGACTGACTCGCTGCGCCACACCCGGCTGCCTTTTATACCTGTCCGGCCATCGCGCAGATCGTTCTCGCACATTCCGGAGTGGACTAAAGGTTTCCGTGATGATCGCGACCATCATTGCCAGGTTAGACTAAAAGTTTCCATCATTGCCAGGTTGGACTAAAAGTTGCCATCATTGCCAGGTTGGACTAAAAGTTTCCATGATTGCCAGGTTGGCCTAAAAGTTTCCCCTATTATCGCGGCCGTCGTTGCCAGATTGAATTATAGCACGGCGCGTAGCGACAGGGTTGCTTTGCACAGCGGCAGACTGTCTTATCGTTACAATATGGTAACAAACTTATTGTACCTTAATACTGAATTTTTACGAGCAAAAAATCGGTTTTTAAAAAATTTGTATTAAAAAAATATTTTTCGCTTGAAACTGCTTATTGGTACATATTTGGTATCTAATGTATGTAAAGGTATGAAAAAGACCTTTCGTTTGATATCCATATCGTGTAAATCAGTTGCAAATTGAATTTTGTTGATAAAAACTTTAAACTTTGACCCCGAGTCATCCTTTTTTAGGCGTTTCCCAGGTACAATTTTTAGTTTTTTTTTAGATTCATGAAAGAAAGCTCTATAGCCTAATTTTTCGGTCTTTTTATGAGGTTCGCTATACTGCATTTGTTCCAAAATTTTTCTCGTTTCGAAGGTAAAATTAACAAATTCATTAAAAAAACTATACACTTTCGACGAGTTTCCTTTCAAGGGGGTATAAGGAGGACCCTCCCTACCCCCTCCCAGGATCTTATCCCCCCTTCTCGACCGAACAGATATAAGAGTCCTTCCGCTGATTTTGCTAACATAGTAAATTGTCTAAAATATCCCAGTTATATTAAACTTTATCCGTTATTTTAGCATTTCCACTTTTATGTACACACGGTTTGAAAGGTTGAAATATCTTCCTAAATGGGTTTGCTTACGCATGATTTGTAAATAATATTTTTAATATTGTTACTTAATTACTTCTGTAGGCTTATTCATCTTTCTGGATTGTGCTTAAAAAATAACATCACTTCAATTCTTAAACGCAATCAAAAACCAACAATCACTTTATTTACATATTTACACTTTTCTGTCTTTACACTTGCTACTACCTATTAGACTATTCCGTGTTTCACCTTTACTTGCTCAAATAAGACTCTCCCTCTGCGCTGTACCCGGCTGCCTTTTAAACTTGTTTGCTTATCGAGCCGATTGTTCTCGCACATTCCAATTGAACTATATCTCGATCGTAATTATAGCAAGCCGGCCGTACTCTAAAGTGCGTGCCTAAAAGTATGCCCGTAAAAGCATTCATGCATAGCACAGCGACTGGGTGCCTCATCGTTACACTGCCCACCACTTAGACTTGTTCGTCTCGAACAAGTGCCGAGGCTCCGCCGGAGTAAGACGCCAGGCGCTCCAAATGAACTACTTTCAGCTTGCAGCAACCCTGTCACCACGTCATCAACTCCGTGCTGAACACTGCTCGTGCTGCAGTGAGTGATGTATCGTGCGGGGCTGACCTATACGCCATCAGGAACAGAGATATGCGTGTCCCACTCCTTTTGATTCCTGATTCCAGTGCACAGTTTTTCCTTCAGTCGTGCAAAAGCCTGCTCCTGCTTTTCGCTTCACTCGAAGGCTTGATTCTTTTTCGTCAGTTTGTGCAAGCTACTGGCTATGTTCGCAAATCCAGGAACAAATCGTCGGTAGTATGTGCACAGGCCCAGGAAACTGCGGATTGCGCGGTCGGGGCCTCTCCTTCACCACCGTGATCTTGCCTTCATCTGTTGGTACTCCGCAGGCGGAAACCGTGTGACCCAGATACTTGACCTCCTTTTGAAACAGCGAGCATTTCTTTGGATTGAGCTTAAGACCGGCTTCTTGTATTCGCTCGAATACCTCCTTTAGCTTTACCAAGTGGTCATTGAAGCTTTTACCCATCACGATTATGTCGTCCAGGTAGACCAGACACGTCCGCCAATGCAACCCTTTTAGCTCACGTTTGAATAGCCACTCGAATGTTGCTGGTGCGTTGCAGAGTCCAAACGGCAAGACGGTGAACTGCCACAACTCATCGACAACACAGAAAGCCTTTTTTCCTTGTCCTTGTCTGCAAGCTCCACCTGCCAATAGCCGCTGCGTAAGTCGAGCGTGGAAAACCACTGTGTGCCTGACAGTGTGTCCAGGGTGTCATCGATCTGGAGTAGTGGATAGCTGTCCTTCTTGGTCACGTCATTGAGCTTCCGATAGTCCACACAAAACCGGGTACTGCCATCCTTTTTCTTGACTAGCACGACCGGCGAGCACCAAGGGCCTGACGGCTCTATGACCTTTTCCTTCCGCATGTTTTCAAACAAATTCGTGACCTCTTCCCTCTTGGTCAGAGGAACTCGCCTCGGCGGTTGGCGGATCGGTTTCGCACTTCCGGTGTCGATGCTGTGCTTCATTCTCTTCTTCTCCGCCTGCTTCTGCTGCAAATATTGACCATAGTGCTGCAGGAGTGACCGCGTCTTCTGTTTCTGCTTTGCTGTCAATTCGCCGCTCCACTGGTTCTCCTGCGGTATGGCGTCCATGTTAAAACTGCTTTTCTTACTTCTTGCGGGTGGGCTATGCTCGCAATTGACCACTGCTACAGGTTCTCTACACTCGCCAATTTCCGCATATTTGCCGACATATCTGGGTGTACTAAGCGGGTTCAGTATTCTGACTGGTATTTTGCCTTTTTTGGGTTCCACTAATGTACGTCCTTCCACCCGCGTACTAATTCACACGCACAACACGGGTGGTTGCGGGAAGCTAGGCCTTAGTCTCGCGTAAGCGGGCTGTCGTGCCAGCCAATTATTATTAAATTAATTAATGTACGTCCGACGATTATGTTTTCGTATCCTTGTTCTGGTGCTTCTACAATCCACAGCCGATTTGTCCTATCGTTCTCGTCCACACAATCGCCTCGGAATTCTCTGGTATCCTCTGGTGTTGACACGAGACAACCTTCCTTACCGCCACGCTTCGCTCATAGCCGGTGTGCAGCGGGAATTCAACATTGGCATACCTCAGCACATTTTCTTTCAGGTCCAGCGTAAACCCGTGCCTAATCATGAAATCCACGCCGATAATCACGTCGTCCATTATATCCGCGACGATGAACTTATGTTCCAGGCTGTTGGTGCCGATAGCAGCGTTTTTGAGACTTTTCCTCTTACCGGCGCACGCTTGCCAGTCGTTGTCCTCAGCTGTATGCCATGCAGTGGTTCCCAATTCCTCAGAAGCTTCCTTTTTATGATCGAATATGACGCGCCAGTATCCAATGTCAACACAAACAACTTTCCATATATTTTTCCTTCCATCGTCAAGCTGCTGGGTTGTCGTTTCAACTGCGAGACAAGGACGGTGGGGCAGCAGGTTGTGGGGATCAGCTCACGCCCCTCTGGGCTGACCCTTTTTAGTTTCCTCGTCCTCAGCCCTGCGATTGTTGGCTGAGTCTCGATTGTCACGATTCCTCGTTTCGGGCGATTGCGACCGAGAACGGGAACGCTTCCTTCGTCGACGGTAGTCTCGTGCTATGTGACCCTGCTTGTCACATAGCCAGCAAACAATTTTAGAGGAGTTCGCCCGTGGCCTGGCTGGTGTCTCAGAGCTTATGGCCTGGATCGGAATGTCGCTTTCCGGTTGGAAAGCGAGCGGTTGGAATCGAGCGCCTCCAATCCATGCCGCTTCATACGTCATCGCGCTGATTTCCTTAATGTAATGTAATGATAATGGGTAGGGACAATGCCCTTGCGCACTGCAACCTAGTAGGTTTATTGTGCCCCTTGAATCATCTGGTGTTTTATGTGCTCAGGTATTGAATCAGACCTTTCTGCGATATTTGCATCAGGTCCTCATCACCGAGAATATGTTTCCCTAGAAACTTTGCACGTCTGTGTGCCAGGGCTGGGCAGTTTATGATAACGTGTTCCATTGTTTCATCGACCTCATTGCAGTATCTGCATGTTTTGTCGATGACCAAGCCAAGTTTGTGGAGGTGGTAGTTACAAGAATAGTGGCCGGTTAGAGCGCCACATAGGATTTTTAGTTGTCTTCTGCTAAGAAGTATAGCAGATTTAGCTCGTTTTGTGTTAAAGTTAAGGAATCTTTTCGAGTGCCGTAGTCCCTCAATATTATTCCAGTATTTTTGTTTTTGTCTCTGGATCCATTTGTGGATGTCCTGTTTTAGGTCGGTTTTACCGAATCCAAACATCGGGCCCGGCCCTATGAATGGGCTTTCTGCACCATTTTTTGCTTGTGTGTCTGCCCTTTCGTTGCCATCATGGCCCTCATGCCCAGGAATCCAGACGAGCACAACCCTGTTCTGGGTCCCTAGGGCGTTGAGTTCCTTGTGGCATTCAAGCAGGATTTTTGATGTGTAGGAGTAGCTGTCAAGGGCTTTTAGAACTGACAGACTATCCGAAAGTATGGTGAACCTTGTTCGTTGAGGGTGCATTTTATCAATTGTTCGAACTGCCTCATATATTGCATAGAGTTCAGCTTGAAATATTGAGGTATTGTAGCTCATCGGAAGGGCTAAGATGACCCCAGGGCCCACTACTCCAGCTCCTACACCACAAGGTGTTTTAGAGCCATCGGTGTACCACTTTTGAGCGTCCTCTTTTAACCATTTCGGGTTGTTGTCCCACTGTTCCCTAGTCGGAAAGTCAACTATATATTTCCTTGTTGGGCTGAAATGGGGTTTCATGAAGTCAAGATATGAGGATTTGTGGAGGGTGTCCCCTATTTGTTTTAAAATTGCCAAGTGGTCCGTTAGGTTGCCCTGTTTAAGTAGCTTATGCCTATATAGCGTGAGTGCACTTGAGATTGCGTCCTCTTGGATGGCTATGTGTAGCGGTGTTAGATCGAGTAAGGCTTCCATGCCGGCAGTTGGGGTTGTTTTCATTGCTCCCGTAATG
This sequence comes from Melieria crassipennis, assembly GCA_963668005.1. Lineage (NCBI taxonomy): Eukaryota > Metazoa > Arthropoda > Insecta > Diptera > Ulidiidae > Melieria > Melieria crassipennis. The sequence goes on along the minus strand of OY764963.1, from coordinate 41,905,758 downwards.
CTAAGGCATGCAAACCTTTGAACTCTGTTTAATCTTTTTATAGTTGTGCTCTGATTGGTTTTGCCCCACCATACTAGAGCACCGTATAGTATGATGGGTCTTACCATTTGTGTGTACGCCCAGGATGTCATACGGGGTGAAAGGCCCCAAGATTTATCCAGTAATTGTCTTATGGTCCACAGCGATTTCGTTGCTTTTTTAAGGAATGTGTTTAAATGCGGTTCCCAAGTGAGTTTTTGATCTAGGGTAATTCCTAGATATTTGACCTCAGCCTTAACGGGTACAGTTATATTATTTATTTTTAGTGTTGGAAGTTCAAGCTTCCGTTTTCTTGTAAATGGAACGATGGTAGTTTTACTGGGGTTAATTGATAGCCCCTCTCTATTGCACCAGTTCCAGGTTTCGTTTAGAGCTTTTTGCATAAGGTCGCGCAATGTGCCTTCATGCGTGCCCTTTGTTATTACTGCTAGGTCATCCGCGAAGCCTATAGTTTTATATCCTTTCGAATTTAGTAATTTAACTAATTCATCAACCAGTATAGACCACAATAAGGGAGATAAAACCCCACCTTGCGGGCAGCCTTTTACTACGTTGATGCTTAGTACTGCGGGTCCTAAGTTAGCGGTTATTACCCTTTGATTTAGCATGCTGCATATCCAATTGGTAACCTCGTGGGTTGTCCCTCTATTAGAGAGGGCTAATACCATAGATTGGAAGTTAGCATTATCGAAGGCGCCCTCTATGTCCATAAATGTACATAGGGCTATGCATTTTGCATCGAGTGCTTTTTCTATATCTGTCACCAAGCAACTCAGTGCTGTGATAGTTGATTTGTTCTTTTGGTATGCAAATTGATATTTGTGTAGTGGACTTTGTAATAGTACCTCTTCCCTTATGTAGAGGTCTATAAGCTTTTCCATTGTTTTTAACATAAACGATGAGAGGCTGATGGGCCTGTAGGATTTGGGTGAGTCAGGTGGTTTGTTGCCCCCTTTAGGTATAAATATAACCCTTACCTCCCTCCAGACTTTTGGAATATAACTAAGTATAATACTAGCTCTGTAGATTAGAACCATTTTTTGAATTAGTTTGTCCGTGCCCCTTGAGAGGAGTGCCGGAAATATGCCATCTGGTCCTGGCGATTTGTAGGGCTTAAATGAGTTGATCGCCCATTATACCCTATCAAAGCTAATAATTTTGTTAGCTATGGTATCACCTGGCCTAGGCTGTACAGGTGAGATAATTTCGGGAGTGCATTGACCCCTTTCACCTATTTTGCACTCTGGGAAATGAGTTTTTAAAAGAAGCTCTAGAGTGTCTCCAAATGAGTTTGTTAGGGTACCATTAGCGTCCCTTAGTGTGCCTATCGGATTAGTATGTCCTTTGGACAGGGTACTTTTGATTCTGGCCGTTTTGTTGAGATATTTTCTGCATATCTCTTCCAGTCTGTCCGTTTTGGGCTACGGTAGAGTGAGACACTCTTTGTCGGCCTTTCTATATTAAAGAAAATATACCTATGATCCGACATTGAGTCCTCTTCTGAGACTCTCCAGTTCTGAATCAGATCAGAGGTTTTGTTAGTGATTAGAGTTAAGTCAAGTACCTCTTGTCGTATGGCATTTACAAATGTCGGTATTTTACCTTTATTTGCAATTGCCATATTACTGGTTAATAAATAGTCAAGGAGTAACTCACCTCTACTGTTTGTATCCGTACTAGCCCATACTACGTTGTGGGCATTGACATCACAACCTATGATAAGGGTTTTTCCGTGGGCTCTGCAGTGGTCCACAAGATTTTTCACTGTTGGTGGTGGAATTGCGGCAGCATCCCCAGGGAAGTAGGCTGAGGCTATAACTACCTCAGTCTTAGTCCCATTTTGCACCACCTCCAGGACTATCGCCGCTGTGTCACCGTCTAAGAATTCTGTAAAAGGTAAAAAATTAATACCGGTGTCTATGATGACCGCAGCCCTTGGTGTAGCTGCATTATTGTCATATATTACCTGATAGTTTTTGATGTTTAGGCCTTGTATGCGGCCTTTGTTGACCCAGGGTTCCTGGATCAGGCCTATGGTAGTAGTGCCGTTGATAAATCTTCTGCTGAGTTCCGCTGTGGCCCCCTTAGCATGGTGAAGATTTATTTGCACGCATCTCATGCCTTTTCCTCTGACTGTTTGGAGCCACTGAGAGAGTCAGACTCTTCTTCCACGATCTCCACCTCATCTAATTGTTTTGCCAATTCATCGGCACTTGTGTCGTCGGACTTCAGTTTGAGGCTAATTTGGCCCAGGCAGAAACTAGCTCTGCCCTTGGCTGCCTCTATAGCCGCTGCTGATTTCTGGTCCACAGCAAGAACCAGCATGGCGTTAGAGCCCTTTTCAACTCTTCTTAGGGCTCTCCAGGCCGTCGTGTTTAGGCCTGTATTTTGGACCTGGAGGTACCTCAGGATTTTCTGGGTTTCAACACCAGCGGATTTCGGGAAGTATCCCACTGCGACCCTAGAGTGAGGAACCTTTGATTCCTCTACGGCCCACAGTGAGGCACCCTCCCACGGTACCATTTCTAACATGATGGACCTCATCCACTGCTGATCTCCTTAAATGTCGGCTTGCTCATCATCAACACACTGCGACGTGTCTCTGGGTCATGAACACCTTCGATGAACGCCTCAATCTTCATTCTCTCGAGAACATCAGCGCCGACTTTCGGGTAGGACAACTGTACGAGCCGCTCAATGTCTGCTGCATATGCCTGCAGCACCTCGTTAGCTCTCTGCTTCTTCAGCTCACAGTAGTTCAGCGTTTTGTTGTGCTCGTTGCTGTACTTTGCTGCCAGCGCTCTCATGACGATCTCGTAATCTATTCTCAAACATTCCGGAACTGATTTTATTACCTCCTGATATCGGTCTACTGATTTTCCAAAGCAGCCAAGTGGAATTGAAGTTTGAATGCATCGAACCATCATAAGTAGGCCATCATAAGTAGGCACTTCTGTTCTGGTGGCAAAACTTTCCTGAACTGGCGGCAACCATTCTCGTGGCTGTACCTCTCTAAGCCGCTCCTCTATTTTCCTGTTCAATTAATCTTCCAGACTGTCAACTCATTTGTCCATATGCTCCACTCGCGTCCCCAGGTGCTCGACTTTCACATTAAACCTGTCTGAAATTTCTTCCACTTTCTGTTCCAAGCGCGCAGAATTTTCCTGAAGCTTTGTGGACAACTAGCGATTTGCACTTTCGAGTTTCGCTAACATTTCTCGATTTGACGTTTCGACTTGCGCCGATATTTCATGGTTCGCCGCTTCCATTTTTGCTATTTCCTGATTCGTAGTTTCCAGTTTCGCTGCCATTTCCTGAATTATGCTTTTCATCGCCACAAGCAGCTGGGTCATGTCCATTCCTTGCAGTGGTGAAGCCTCTGCTGCCGTACTTTGCAGCGATGCAGCACCAGCAGGCGATTCCTCCACTTCGGCCGCCGTCTCTAGCTCCTGCATTCCGAACTCGTGCGCAGTCCAATCGACGCCTCGTCTCTCGCAAGCGCAGCTGCAACTCTACCTTTCCGCCAGCAGTCGGCAAATTCCAGGCAGCAGTGGCGGCTTAAGGTGCTCGGGGGCCCGGGGCGGCGACGGCTGAGGGGCCCCCCACAAACGGTGCAGAATAAGTGAAAATTTGTATTCCATTGAACAGTAAATGGACAGTAAAGGGACAAATTATTTTGAAACGTATATGTGCTTGAAATTTTATGGAAAGCAATAGAATCCCAGAGAAAAAATGAAAAATTGATAAAAGGATAATCTTACTAAATCTTTCCAAATTTGATACAAACTTTCGTGAAATTAGGAAAACTTTTGGGAGAGCAAATTCGTCATTTCAAAAAGCCATCTGAAAACTCAAAAAAAAACAGAAAATCTTGCTTCGTTACTACGATCTGGCCATTACTTTAAGCAACCTGAGCAGAAGGATTAGATTGTTTTGCGATCAGTGCATCATTACACTACTCGACAAAAAATGGGCCAATCGCGTGCATAGATAAAGTGTTTTCTAGACTAACTTTGGCCGCTGAACACAAAACTGAAAATAAAAAAAAATTTTTAAGAAGCGTTTTCAAAAAATCTTCGAAAAACGATTTTTTTTTCCTGTTGTTTCAGTTATGAGTACATATCTCCTGAAATAATTGTCTGATTAACACGAGCTGTCCGTCGTTCAAGAAGAAGATAATACTCTTAGCCTTTTTAGTGATATATAGATTGTTCAAATTAGATGAGATTTGGGGAAGTTACTGACAAGTAACTTCCCCAAAGGAAAGTTGTAACAAAGTGAATTTTTCGACCAAAAAATCATAAATTTTCGAATATTTTTTTATGGATAAAAAAAATTATCTCCCCTAGTTTTAAAATCTAAGATGAAATATATATTATTATTATATATTTTTTGAGCAAATATATTACTTGAGCAAACATTAAGCCTAACATGAATAGAATTGAAAGAAAAATAACAAAGTTATAATGCAGTGAGTAAAAACACCAACTTTACATTTATTACACTGTGCGAAACAATTTTGTTTGCCGAGATCCATCCAAATTTGGATATAGACGTCAAACTAGAGATCATTTATAGTAATCTGTCAGTCAGTTTTTCATTTTCTGGCCCAAAGTCCTTTTTAAAAAACTTTAAAATTTTCAGGACATACACATTTCAAATATATTTTTAAATATATGCGGTTGTGCAATGATGGAAATATGGGTATCAAATGAAAGACTAAACTAAATTTTCAATTTTGAAGTTTCGGGACCAAAATATGTCAGGTAGGGAAAACATGCATGATTTGGATCTCAGTCTGTAGATTCATACATCTAAATTGTATTCTATTTCAAAGTTCAAGTCTAGAAAACACTTTTATTTTTAGGTGCATTTTTCGTGTCGAGTAGTTTAGAAATCGCTCCTTCGCCGCAAGAACGTCATAACTCAAAACTACATCATTCCGAGAAAATTCAATTTTAAATTTTACCATTACAGGCAGCTCAAGGGATCAAAAAATGTTTCATGTCGTCCTGTGAGCAAAGTATTGAATATTTTACAAAGTGGTTTTGACAGATAAAAGATCATATGCAGATACAAACAGGGTTGCCATAAACTGAAAAAAAAATTTTTTTAGTTATGACGTTCTTGCAGCGAAGGAGCGAAATGTACTGAAATATAAAACCCAGTAGCAGTAGTTTACTTACAAGGAGCATAGAATTGCTTTCGTAAAAGAGTCTATCAAAGAAGAAAACCGGATTTCCGGGACGATGTGTTGTTATCCAACCAATAATTTTAATAATAATAATAACTGTAAATTTGTTTGACTTCTACAAAGTTTAATGAGATAAAGTAATTGCGTAATTCGCACTAGTTTACAAGCAAACTCTAAGATTGCGATATTTAATTTAATTTAATTTTTAAGTTAAAAATTAAATATTCCAATCTTCGAGTGAAAATTTTTTGGAAATTTGCAAACAATTGTTATTTAGAAAGGATGTCTTGTTGCTTTTATTGAACTGATTTTTTTATTGCAATTTCAAAGTCAATATTCGATACTGTGTCTCTTTCAATTGATAAAAGTGCAAATAGTTTTTTACAAGTTTCAGTTTTGAAAAACTTTAAATTTTTATATACAACCTTCTCTCGGGGGGCCCCCCGCAGCCCGGGGCGGTCCGCCCCTCCCCCCCCCCCGTGAAGCCGCTACTGCCAGGCAGCCAGTTCCTTCTTCTTACCATGTCTGCGTTTTATAATTTTATTTTATTTTTTATTTATTTTCAGTGGCACAATCAAACTTCTGACACCAAATGTTACGAAAATTAGTTTTGTAGGCTTATTAATCTCTCTGGATCGTGCTTCAAAAATAAAACCACTTCAATTCCCTTTACAAAACGCAGTCCAAAACCAACAATAATTTTATTTACAAATTTACACTTTGCTGTCTTTACAATTGCTACTACTTATTGGACTATTCCTTGTTTCACCTTTACTTACTCAAACAAGACTGTCCCTCTGCGCTGTCAAAAGGCTAAAAAAAATTTGATCTTAATTTGATTTGATAACTTGAAGTTTTTATCCCGTTCGATTCGATTTTGAAAATAATGAGAAACACGTGTCTAATTTTTTTTATTCAAATTATTTGTACAATTTATGAAGTCAATAGGCCTATCGGTTCATGTTGTTTCGGGGTCTTCCCGTAAACAAACCTTAACCCATTGTTGGCCCAGTTAAATTTTGATTTTCGAAAAATTATACGATACGTGTCGAATTATTTTTGATTTAGAGTATTTCAGGAAGTTCGAAATAAATATGTCTATTAAATCGCATTTCTCATACAACACCCTAACATATGTTTTGCCCGTTTAGACCCCGGCTTTCAAAAGATTCCGGGATAGGCAACATTCTTTAAGATCAATCTACAATTCAAATTTCATGTTTTGTAGCTTCAGCGGTTTGGGCTGGGCGTTGATAAATCAATCAATCAGTCAGTCAGGACAAACAATCTACATATGTACACTGGTGGCAATTCCCATAAACTCACCTAAATCTCCTTGGATTTTGTTAAATTTTCTTTAAAAAATTTATCATATGATGTTGAAATGCACGCACCTCTTGGAAACTCGGACCATTGTACCATTTTGGCGTGTTTCTCATACTCTTCTATCCGCAATGCTTTTCATTTTATTTCCATGGCTACGTACTTAACCGTCATTTGACCGCTCGTGGTACTACTAGGTAAAATCGATAATATTTAAACGATGAGGCACTCTGTGCTGTGGTATGCATGAATGCATGCGCTATGCATGAATGCCGAAAAATCGGAACATGAAAAAATAGGAACATGTAAAAATAGGAACATAATAGCAAAACTTCCGCGAGTATGAGGTACCTTCCTACGGAAGCTCGTGAATTTTTGCAGCTTCAAGGTCAACGGCAGACCATATATTGCTGCTGCTAATGGCGTTGTGGTTGGACTTAGAATGTTTTTGCTATGTTTATGCAGTAAATTGATTTGAAATCTTCTAATATAGTTATATTATTTGTTATAGTTATATTATTAATTTTTCAATACTTATTATAATATGGTGTTGGAACTGTAGTATAAGTGTGTCGTGAGTTGGAGCTGTAGTTATTGGTCAGCGTCAGTGGTTCGGGTTGACTTTTTAGAAACGGCGGGTCGCGCCAATTGTTCTATGGCCAAAGTGCCTATGTGAGCAACCAAGAGAAATGCACGTTTTGTCTATTCTCAAGAAGCTGCCTTTATTTTCGTAAAACAAGGTCTTATATACTAAAAGACATAACTGTTATACTGCTGAGCATTTCCAATGCTCCGCCCGATTTTCCAATGCCGCGGAAGAGTGACCAATCACGTCACGGGACCCTTTCGGTCGATGCAGCACTTTTCCTCAGTGCTATTGCCCTGCGGTAGGTGACATCACCCAAAGCGCCGATCAGTGCATGTTCCATATGTGAGACACTGCACTGCGGTCAATGGTGTCGGATGGCACGCCGCTGGCTTAGCCACCTGAGTGTTGCTTGTGTCGTGCGCGCGGTGCTATTCGACACTTTGGCACATTTGTGCTCGAGTGCAGTATGACTTGTTAGGGTTGGCATAAGTGGTTACACGGTACCACTACACCATTGCCCTTAAGCGAAAAATTATTACTTGGAATAATTTTTTAAGATAGCGGTCGGGGTTTTCGGAGGTGGATTTGGAAATGCTTAGCTTACATTACTTTGATTATGATTATTTTGGTGTGTTTTGGATATGTATGTAGTATGGTGTGTTTCTATGTTAGTTTCAATTCTTAGGGCAATATATGTATATATTTTATGTTTTTGTTCTGTACAACTTTAGTTGCTACTTGCTATGTCTTTGTTTCCTAAAAATTTCTTAAGATTATTGTTATGTAATGTCTTATATTTACCATTTATATCTAGGGTGGAGTTTACTCCATTTCTATCTATAATCTTGTACGGTCCGTGGCAAGGACTTTGTAACTTCTTACTTGATTCTAATTTAACAAAAACTAAATCTCCTATCCTTAACTGTGTTTTATTGATATTTTTATTATAATTAGCTTGTCTCTTATGTTTAGCTATTTCTATCATATTCCTAGCCTTATCTATAGAGGTTTGTTTTCGTATATTTTGTCACATGGTAGTGACGGTAATTTTCCGAAGACTAACTCGTATGGGGAGTACTGCGTTTCGACATGTGGTGTAGTATTATACGCGAAAGTGAAATATGGTACCCATTTGTCCCATTCATGTTCGGTTGTAAATGCTGGTAAGTATTCATGCAGTGTTCTGTGGTTACGTTCGAGTGATCCGATTGTTTGATGATGGTAGGGTGTCGAAAAAATTTGTCGCACGTCGAATAATTGGCATATGTTGTGCATTAGCTCATTTGTGAACTCGGTGCCTCGGTCGGATTTCAATGTTTTAAAGCAACCGTACTTGAAAATGAACTGTTCTACAAGAGTTTTTGCTGTCGTGCGTGCGTCTTTGGTTTCCATCGGGTGTGCAATAATAAATTTTGTTAAATCGCATTGCATTGTTAGTATGTAGCGAAATCCATTTGATATTCTTAATGGTCCGACTGTGTCAATGGTAATGGTTTCGAAACTTGTTGCTGGCGTGTCTGTTTTGACCAGTTCTTCTTTATTGTGCCTAATTGTTTTATTCTTTTTTATTCTTATTTTATTCTTTTACCATTTGCCTCATGTTCTTCCATGTGTATCGTTGTTTTAATTTTAGGATCGTCTTTCGAATTCCTAAATGTCCGGCTGTGCTGGCGTTGTGATATTCGTCAATAAGTTTGTACTGTTGTAATTTGTTTTTAACATTTTGTGGAGCGTTGTATATAAGAATTTGTGTAGGCGAGCATTTGTTTTTATTTATTTCGTTATATCTTTCCTTGAATGCATTCATTGTTATATTGTCAAACTTAAAATCTTCTCTGCAAAGGGCTAGCTCCTTTATATGCAGCTTACTTAGTGAACTTTGTAGTTTCTCCAACATTGAATCTAGATTCAAAGGGTCATCGCTACAAGTCACGTGCACTTCATTATTACATATTTTGATCGTCGGCCGACGCTTTTCATTTATTTCAAAATTTAATTTTTTCATGTTCTTCACGTCGTTTATAGAGGTACATTCCCATATGTAGAGTTGCGCAGGCTCTTGAGATATGTCCTTCCTATTATCGCGTGTCTTGGTACCATAAATGTTTTCTTTTTCTTCATTGTGCATGCTATTTTCTTTTGCTCCTAATGTTGCTGCCTTACTTACTTACTTACTTACTTACTTACTTAACTGGCCATAACAACCCGTTATCGTGTTACGGCCTGCCGCAAAACTTCTCTCCAGGCGCCTCTGCTTCGCGCGCGCCTTCTCCAGTTGGTCACACCAAGAGATACCAGGGCCTCTTCCACTTGGTCCTTCCACCGGAGACATGGCCTCCCTCTTCGCCGTCGACCTCCAACCATCGCATCGAACACCTTTTTCGCCGGAGCTTCGTCGTCCATACGGCAGACACGACCGAGCCAGCGCAGCCGCTGGATGTTAATTCGCTGTGCTACGTCCATGTCCTTATACAGCTCATACAGCTCCTTATTGGTTCGTATGCGATAGTCGTCACCAACACGAACAGGGCCGAAGATTTTGCGAAGTACCTTCCTCTCGAACACTCCAAGATGAGCGTCCTATAGAGTGCAAGTTTTGTCGGTCGAGAGAGGTCTCTACTTCTCAATTGCCTACCGAGACCGTAGTAGCACCTGTTGGCAAGAGTAATCCTTCGCTTTATCTCCAGACTGACATCATTGCTGCTGTTGATGGCGGTGCCAAGGTAGACGAATTCCTTGACAACTTCAAAGGTATACCTGTCGGCCTCGACGTGAGACCCTAGCCGCTGCGAGTCCCTGCGTGTAGACAGCATATACTTCGTCTTGCCCTCATTTACCACCAGACCCATTTTGGCAGATTCTCTGTCGATAGCAGCAAATGCAGCTTTGACATCTCGCTTGTTACGCCCGATGACATCAATGTCATCAGCGTAGGCAAGGAGCTGGACACTTTTGTTAAAGATTGTGCCATTACGATGTACACCGGCCTTGCGCAGAACACTCTCCATGGTGAAGTTGAAGAGGTCGCAGGACAAAGGATCGCCCTGTCTGAAACCTCGAACGGTATCAAAGGGGTCGGAGAGGTCACTTCCAACCTTGACGGAGCTGCGCGTATTGCTCAACGTCGCTCTGCAAAGTCTAACGAGCTTTGCAGGGATACCAAGTTCAGACAATGCGGCATATAGGCGATCCCTTATCGGGCTATCGAATGCTGCCTTGTAATCGATAAAGAGATGGTGTGTATCGATTTAGTTCTCATGGGTCTTCTCCAGGATTTGGCGTAGAGTGAATATCTGGTCGATGGTGGACTTACCAGGTCTAAAGCCGCACTGATAAGGTCCAATCAGCGCCTTGGCGAGTGGCTTTAATCTTTCACATAGTACGCTCGTCAGGACCTTGTATGCAATGGGAAGTAGGCTGATACCCCTGTAGTTGGCAAAGGGCACTGAGGTTCCAATCGTTGGGCATTCGTTCCTCCAGCCATATTTTGCAGATGAGCTGATGCATGCACCCAATCAGCTCACCGCCGCCGGCCTTGAACAATTCAGCTGGTAGCCCATCCGGCCCTGCAGCTTTGTTGTTCTTGAGTCGCTGGATAGCGACCCGGACCTCGTCATGGCTGGGCGGTGGCACATCCACACCGTCGTCGTCGATTGGTGCCATCTGGACATCTTCACCACTGGCGGTATTGTTCCTTTCGTCGCCTGCGAGCAGCTTGGTGAAGTGCTCCTTCCACAACCTGAGCACACCCTGCGCATCCGTAACCAGATCCCCGTTTTCGTCTCTGCAAGAAGATGCCCCGGGCTTAAATCCTTCCGTGCGACGCTTAACTTTTTGGAAGAATTTTCGGGCGTCATTCCTGCTCCTGCACTCCTCGATTTCCTCACGCTCGCGCCTTTCTTGCTCCCGTTTCTTGCGTCTAAAAAGGCACCTCCTTTTCTTCCTCTCCTCCCGGTATTTTTCTGTCAGGGCTCGCGTGGCGGTCGACTGCAGGGTCTTCTTGTAGGCAGCATTCTTCACTGCAGTGGCTGCGCGACACTCTTCATCGTACCATTGGTTTTTTGGTGGTGGGCGTCGAAAACCAAGGACATTTTCTGCGGCGGCGCGCATAGAGTGGGATAAGTGAGCCCATAATCCGCCGATGTCATCAGGTGGAGAGGGGGAGCGACCGAGCTGGTTAGAGAGTTGAGCGGAGTAGGCTTCGGCTACCCCTTGTGATCGCAGCTTACTGATGTCCAGCTTTCTTCGCAAACTAGGTTGTGCGGTCTTCGCTGCGCAAAGACGCATGCGTACCTTGGCTGCAACAAGGTAGTGGTCCGAGTCGATGTTGGGTCCTCGGAACGTGCGCACATCTAGAATGCTAGAAGCATGCCTTCCATCAATCACAATGTGATCAATCTGGTTGCGGGTGGATTGATTGGGGGATAACCAGGTCGCCTTATGGATATCGAGGTGCTGGAATCTGGTGCTACTAACTACCATGTTTCGTGCCGCGGCGAAATCGATCAGCCTCAGACCGTTGTTCGAAGTGGTCCCATGGAGGCTGAACTGCCCGACTGTGGGGCCAAAGATGCCTTCTCGCCCGACCTTTGCGTTGAAGTCCCCGAGGACAATTTTGACGTCGTGGGCCGGGTACCTGTCGTAGACGTCCTCGAGCTTCGCATAGAAGGCATCCTTGGTCGCATCGTCCTTCTCTTCCGTCGGGGCGTGCGCGCAAATTAGGCTGATGCTAAAGTATTTAGCTTTAATGCGGATCGAAGCCAGCCGTTCGTTCACCGGAGTGAACCGAGAGACGTGGTGGCGAAGTCTCTTGCTGACCACAAATCCGCAGCCAAATTCGCGCTTCTCCGCATGGCAGCTGTAGTAGATATCGCAGTCTGCTCGCTTGGAGCAACCTTGTCCTGTCCATCGCATTTCCTGGATGGCGGTGATGTCAGCCTTACATTTCGTGAGGGCTTCCGCCAGTTGGATAGAGGCACCTTCCCTATAGAGGGTCCGGACATTCCAGGTGCATATCCTCAAATCATGGTCCTTGAATCGTTTGCTGTGGTCGTCAACATTGTGGGTTCCTTCCGAGGCTTGCTTTTTGGCTTTCATTGGTAGATGATTTTCCGTGGCGGGCACCAAACCCTGCGCACAACCCAAATTTTAAGTCCTCGGGATTGGACTCGCTGCACACATTAGTTCACTATTCAGCGGATGCCAAATAGCTATCCAGAAGGGCCGCGCGGAGGCTGTGCATCAGCTTGGATTGGACAGGGACAAGGATCGTTCTGGCGTTCGCCAGGTTGAACGCAATCAGAGACTTTACCTTGTATGTCCGCTCCCTTCCTTCCGTGGCTGCCTTGCTCCTTGTAATTGCCAGTATTTCTTTTTGGTTGCCGTCATTTGTGTCATTCTGCTGTGTTGGAATCATCGCCTTTAGTGTGTCGCTGTCGATTTTTATGCGAGATAAAGCATCTGCATTTGTGTTGATTTTTCCTTGTTTGTATGTATATAATTTCAAAATCGTAATCAGATAAGTCCAGTCTGATTCGTGTAATTTTTGATGATGGATTTTTATGCGAGAACAGAGATACCAGTGGTCTGTGGTCTGTGACTACAACGAATTTTCTTCCGTAGAGGTACGGTCTGAAGTAGTTTATTCCCCAATGTATTGCTAAAAGTTCTTTTTCTATTATTGGTTTATTGATATCGTGTTTCTGTAGTGATTTGCTTGCATACGAAATGGGAAGGTCATGTCCAATTTCTCCTTGGGATAATACTGCGCTTAAATGTGACGTAATTTATTGAGTTGTCTGTTATTAAATATATTCGTCCATTGTTTGTTCTTCCGTCCCCGGAGGAGTCGAATTCTGTTCCTCCGGGTCGCCCTCGTTTCCCTGTATGTAATTTATTCGAGTTGGGCGACCTTGTCGGTTATTATTGTTATTATTTTGTAAGCATTTCGATTGCTGTTGGTATATGACCGTGAATTGTTTCTGTTGCTTTGGTTGTTGTTGTGCTTTTGATTTCGGTTCTGTCGGTAGTAACTTGAGTTGTTCACATACCCGGTTCGCTGCTGGTTATTGGCATTACGAAAATTGTGTTGGTTTATGTTTCTGTTTTGGTAATTCGAAAGCTGTCTTGCACTCGTCTGACCAAATGAAAGGTGTACCTTTCTTAAGGAGAGAGTTAAGACATTTTACTATTGATGCGAATTCTGGTATGAAGCGTCTGTAGTAGTTGCAAAATGCTACAAACCGACGGACTTCATCAGCATTCGTTGGTGTTGGATATTTTAGTACTGCTTCGCATTTTGTTGGGTCTGTTCTGATGCCTTTGTCTGTGATTAAGTGGCCTAAGTAAATTACTTCTGGTTTCAGAAATTGGCATTTGCTTGCATTTAATTTCAAGTTGTACTGTTGCAGGCGGTCAAAAACTTTAATCAAATTTTCGTTGTGGTGTTTTAATGAACAATTAGTATTTGGTTGCTCATATGTCGTCAAAATAGAGGTTTTTTTTTTTTTTTGTTCTTAATGTATAATGTAATGTAATAACTTGTTATTGCAAAGGTGTCTTTGTTGGGTTTAATGTTATAATGTTGCTATTACGTATTTTTGTGTAGGTACATATTTTTTTTTGTTTTTTTTTTTTGTATTGTAAAATTTTGAAAATAAATGTAGATGTATAGGAAGATGTTGTTGATGATTTAGGTGCAATTTTCTTGGGTCTGGACCTGTGTATCCTTCGGTAAAATGTTCTTCAAGTCTTGTGTGATTTCCTGCACTCGGTGCTGTGTTGGTAGCTTGCAAGTGAGCAGCTTAGTTGGTTTATTGTGGTGACGAATTTTACATAGAACCCTTGCGTCTGGGCGGTTGCGATGGGGTTTCATCAGGTGCGCAGCTTTGGTAGTTAGCTGTTTGCATAGCGCTTTGCTGTCTGTCAATAAGAAGGTGATCGGTGCCATTGTCATCGGTGCTTGGGTTGTCATCATTTCGAGGTCGTCAGTTCGTGGTCGGCAGGATCGGTGTTCTTGCACTAGGAGCAGTGTTACGGTGGCTCAGAAGACGGGTCGTTGGCAGGATCGCCATGTGGTGTTGGAACTGTAGTATAAGTGTGTCGTGAGTTGGAGCTGTAGCTATTGGTCAGCGTCAGTGGTTCAGGTTGACTTTTTAGAAACGGCGGGTCGCGCCAATTGTTCTATGGCCAAAGTGCCTATGTGAGCAACCAAGAGAAATGCACGTTTTGTCTATTCTCAAGAAGCTGCCTTTATTTTCGTAAAACAAGGTCTTATATACTAAAAGACATAACTGTTATACTGCTGAGCATTTCCAATGCTCCGCCCGATTTTCCAATGCCGCGGAAGAGTGACCAATCACGTCACGGGACCCTTTCGGTCGATGCAGCACTTTTCCTCAGTGCTATTGCCCTGCGGTAGGTGACATCACCCAAAGCTTGTGTCGTGCGCGCGGTGCTATTCGACACTTTGGCACATTTGTGCTCGAGTGCAGTATGACTTGTTAGGGTTGGCATAAGTGGTTACACGGTACCACTACAATAATTAAATATTTTTAAATCTATATAAATCAAAATTAAAATTTAATTTATTTACTAGTAGGGCCCTGCGGCTTTGCACGCAAGCTTGAAGTCAATAGGCCCAATAAATCAAGTTTCTTCATACTACACTTTATGGGCGATGCCACGCCTCTTTTATGTAATGCCCAATCCATTCCTCCAGTCGAAGGGTGTGACCCGGTTTCATTGATATGCGACTTTCAGTTCCAAAAAAGTCATAAAAAATATGCCGCGCTTCTTGTTCAACGTCCATAAAATGCCAGTAGAATGACACATCTATGGGACGATGGTATAGAAAACTTCAAAGCTTTCCAACTTATTGTTCCGAAGCTATTCCACATTAAACATTTGGGTTCTATGGGCGGTGCCATGCCCCTCGTCCAATACCCAGCCCACTCCCTGTCGAAGGGCACATCTAAATCGTAAGTTTGTGTCAAATCTCTTTGATGTGTGATTTGTAGTTTCAAAGTTATTCAAAACATTTGAGTTTCTTAAAAAGTGCCACGCCCCTTGTCCAACGCTCACAAAGTTTTACCAGTGAAACGGCACATCTAAATGGTGGCCTCGCACCAAATTTTAATGCTGCCCGATTTCTCATTCCGAAGATATTCCATATTGAAAATTTAAGTTGTATGGGCGGTGCCACGCCCCCTTGTCAAAAAACCACCCCATTCCTTCTATCGAAAAACACAACTAAATCGTACGTTTGTACCGAGTGCCATTGATGTGAACGCAGTTGTAGTTCCAAAGTTACACCGGCATTTAAAAAGTGCCACGCCCCTTGCCCAACGCCCATTAAATTTTACCAGTAAAAAGGCACATCTAAACGGTGACAGATATTTGCTACAGTGACTCACACAATTTTTTTATATACAAATTGTTTTGCACAAATATACCACAGTTAATTTCTGTCATCATAATGGGCATTGCAGGAAGGCGTAAAAGATGGGCGTGGTCAACCTTATATAGCCTATGTTAACCGCTATGAAATCATTTTACATCAACATTAATTTTCAGACATATACCGTAGCTTTGTTTTGTTAGTGTAGTGGGCGCGGAAAGTGGGTGTGGCCGATTATATTATAGCCTATGTTTGCCGCAATGACACGCTAAATCGTGTGACACCTATATTGCTGTGACAAATATATCATGACTGATTTGTTATTAAAGCGGGAGTGGCGAGACGGCGCACAATGGGGTAAACATGCCAAAAACCCGCGCATTGCCTAATTTATGCTGTAGTATCTATACGGTTCAAGATAAATACCTCAAATTTGGACATCTCCTTCAGGACTCTTCAGAGATTTGTCCACCATAATTTTATTTTATTTATTGTACCGTGCACCGGCACCCTACAGTCGGCAATTTGCCATTTTTTAAATCTTCATTAGTAAAAACAAAACCAAAGTTATAGTATTTAAATCGAACCAAACTGACTAATCAATATTCTAGACTGTAGCCACGTCCCGATTTTTCGCCTCCTTTCATAAAACACCCACATAAAACACATACATGTAGGGTCGTATTTAAACTAAAACCATTCGATACGGGTTGATACGGCTCATAACGGGTTAATGGGGAGTACCATGCCCACTTTTAATTTATTGACTGGCACGCGAGACTAAGGCCTAGCTTCCCGCAACTACCCGTGTTGTGCGTGTGAATTTGTACGCGGGTTGAAGGGACCTACAGTTAAATGCCGGTTCCGAACGGCAGGTTGGGAGCTTTTTCATAAGCAATTTTTACTCTCAGAGGTTTGCCATTTCCAGCTGAGAGGACAGCCACCGAAAGAGAAAACGAGTTTTCCCGTTATTTTTTTAGGTGTTATTACAGGCAGTATTTGAACCTGAGGTTGCTGCCTGCGACTCGCGGTCCAACGCACTAACCAACTGAGCCACGGCGGCTGTCGGCGGCCATGCCCACTTACCGTTATAAATAACCACAAAAGTGCAGATGACGTTGGTTAATATATAAATATAATACATTTTTCCAATTTAACAAAGTATGCTTATATGGCAACCCTACTTAAAACTGGGCGTACCATGCCCATTTTTACCTCAGAGTTTAGTTAGGCCACTTGTAAATTCTTTACAAAGTTTTATTGAAATATATTGCCTTTTGCGAGAATCATCCTACGTACCAGCCGAAAAAATTGGTAAAAAATGTTTTATTTTAGCATATTTATTAATTCAGGTGATAAATCACATCTATTTTTACTTTATTTATTTTTTTTAATACTATATATATACACCAAGTGTTATAAACGTACCGACCCATATGCGCGTTAAAAAGTTTTCGGTTCTAATATATTTATTTTCTTACTAGGAGAAGTGAATAAAAGTCCAAAAATCCAACCATTCCGCAGCTTTCCGCAGACAAGTTGGGTATCATTTTTTTTATGAAGGTTCCTACTCACCTTCCCTAAAGATTTTCGATTATCCATGATTATCCATAAAAGTTATACACCACGAAAGTAGGACATTTTCCTAAAAAATCGTCCTTTTTGCCCAAACTTTGAGAACTTATATCTTTACAAAAAACTGTGCTATGTAAAAGAATTATATGTCAAATTAATTATAGGAATATGCTTATTATACGTACTAAAAATTATCTGATTATATTTATAACCAACGATTTTATTGAGATTTTAGCACACCCATCAAAAAAGTTGCATCGACAAAATGAAATTGAGTATAAAAACACCCAACTTTGAATGGCTATATAGCAGCCAGTTTTTGTTCAATTTACATACAAAAAGCGTTTTCTGATTGCTACATGCATGCAGATTACGAAACAACCAAAAAAAAGTTAGGCCCGTAACTTTAAGATTAGCCGTAATGCGCCGGTTTTTGACATGTTTACCCCATTGTGCGGCGTATTAGGTAGGCGTGGTCAATCTAATATATCCCATGTTAACATCAATGAAACACGGAATCATTTGGTATTAATACTGATTTACCGACATGTACCGTAGCCTCGTTTTGTTAGTTGAGTGGGCGCGGAAAGTGGGCGTGGCCGATTATATTATAGCCTCTGTTTCCTGCAATGACACACAGAATCGTTTGATACCCATATTGCTATGACAAATATACCATGGCTGATTTGTTATTATAGTGGGCGTGGTGAAAAGGCATATCATGTGGGCGTGGTCAATCTTATATATCCTATGTTAACATCAATGAAACACGGAATCATTTGATATTAATACTGATTTACCGACATGTACCGCAGCTTCGTTTTCTTAGTTTAGTGGGAACCGAAAGTGGGCGTGACCGATTATATAATAGCTTATGTTCGCTGCAATGACACGCTGAATCGTTTGATACCCATATTGCCTTACAAAAGCATACCATAGATGTGTTTTGTTACCATAGTGGACGTAAGAAGGGGGCGTGGTCATTCTCATATAGCCTATGTAGAGTAAGTTCGGGTAATGTGATATACCTGTTTGTTTTTCAGCGATTCCCGACACATTTTGCCTTAAAACACACTTTTTTTGGTCTCAACCTGTTCACTGATGCATTATTTAGTATATCTTTTATTATTAATTCTTTAAGATAAACTGTTGACGAGTTTTTTAATTAAAAATCAAAATATCCAAATATTGGTGTCTGATAAAAGTGGCGGGTAATGTAATGTGATATACCATTGGCGGGTAATGTGATATACCCGAAAAATCGGTGTTTAACAGACCTAGTAGTTTCGAACTTGGTGAAAATACTCCAAATCAAAAATAATTAGAGACGTGTTTCTCATTTTTTGGAAAATCACAATCTGACGGGGTAAACCAAGGGTTAAAAATTTGTATCGAGAAACATGATTTCAATGATTTTTTTATCTAAAACTTAACCATAACAGATTTTTGAGAATATTTCACTTCAAATAGTATAAAATAAAGCATATAAACATTTCTGTATAGAAATAGTATTACTGTCATAAGTTTGGGTACTGTGATGTACTATATCACATTACCCGAACTTTGGTATATCACATTACCCGAAATTGACTTTTTGCGAAAAAAACATTATAAAAAAACAATAATAATTTTGTTGAGAAGAGCGTACCTCGCAAACTTATAATCGATATCACTGATTTACTTCTGATTAGCCTCGAACTTTGTAATAATATTTTTTTGTACCTTTTATGCTTTCAAACTTCGTGACCAAAAACTTGTGCAAGCCTACTCAAAGCACTTCATCACACTGACGGTAAACTATTTAAGCAATCACATCCAAAATCATGCAGCACGAGTTTTTTAGCTGTTATGATGTTTTAAAAAGGTTAATTTTGAAAAAGGTCAACGCACTTGTGAAATAAGCACCTACACTAGTCAGAATAAGTTTGCGTACAAGGGGTACGTAGTTTTTTCATATGAAAAATAAATCACTTAAGGGGGGTTTCTACCTTGTGCGGTCAAAAAAATCGATTTTTTTGTTCATGCATTTTTGGATTAATACATGATTGTAGAATACGCCCCCAAAATTTGAAGTTGAAATCTTTCGAATTACGGAAGCAATTTATCGAAATAGGTAGCGGTGTCGAGCGCGCCGAGCCGCTGAAGCAAAACTTTGAACGCGTTTTTCTCAAAACTACATTTTTTGACCTTGCGGAAGTGATTTAGGCCACACGAGTTGAGCAATAGCTACGAAATTTTAAACAGTCATTTATCAAGGTCTTAGCTATGGCACGAACTAGGATCTTCAAGAAATAATAATTTTTTCTCATTAAAAATAGAAATTTGTATTGAAAAAAGTAGGTAAAAATTGAGTTTTTTAGTCAAAATCGCATATATCCTTCATTTTTTCTTTAAAATCCTAGTTCCAGCCATAGACAAAAGGATACAGAATAAGAAAAAATTTCATTTTTGTGTTTCAAGTCATCTCAAACAGCGGCAGGACTTCCGCGAGTAAGGAAGTCCTACCGCCATTGCTCGATGGCCCCCTCCCTCCCTTTGCATATTTTATCTTGAAACTTTTTTTACTTGTACAATAAACATATACCTACACCTGAAAAAATTTTCCAGTGTTTATCTTAAAAACCTTCCCATAAAAAATTTAAAAAAAAAAACATGTTTTCTCGGCCGCACAAGGTAGAAACCTGCCTTAAAGTAATTTTTCAAAAACAAAATATTTTTTATTTCTTCCGCAAACTTAGCTCTTTTATTCCATTAAGATAATAATATCAAAAACTTGACCAAACTGTATAAGAAGGGCCAAAAACAATATGTCGCTCCTTCGCTGCAAGAACGTCATAACTCAAAACTACATCATTCCGAGAAAATTCAATTTTAAAGTTTACCATTACAGGGAGTTCAAGGTAGCAAAAAATGTTTCATGTCGTCTTGTGAGCAAAGTATTGAATATTTTACAAAGTGGTTTTGGCAGATAAAAGATCATATGCAGATACACACAGGGTTGCCATAAACTGAAAAATTTTTTTTTGGAGTTATGACGTTCTTGCAGCGAAGGAGCGATGTGTTATGAATTCACCTCAGAAAAAGTTTGCGTACAAGATAAGGTAATGTAGCAAAAATTTATTTTTTGCTACATTTGGAACTCCCTGTAGAAGTTTCGGCATAAATATTATTAAATTATGTGTTTTTCAGCTGTTCTTTTGTTATATCCTTGAATTGTTATATTTGTTTACTATATCTTTGAAGATGGATGGTTTTTGGGCTCAGGGTTCAAGTAAACCCTTATATATTTAATTAAATGCACGTTAGGTGACTAGGGAGGAACTTTTTCAACTTTTTTAAGCCAGTCAATAGCAAAGATAGCTTCACATCGTATGCATTGCGCCCTAAGGTCATCGTTAAGTTGAAAAGAAATGTTGGAATCTGATTCAAAGTTTTGAAACCTTGGCTTAGATAAGCTTTTAGAATATGTAAATAACCCCTCGGAAGCATTTCTGAATAAAAAAACAGCCTTCTCACTCCTTTTTCTGACATGCAGCCCCATACCATAACCCCACATATGCTATGTTTCACTTTTACGATTAATTGCTTATGTGCTCCTTGTAAGTAAGCTAAATATGGGCTTCTTACATGCTGTTATGTAGGGGAAATATGTTTTTTCATGACTTTTCTTATAAAGTCACTGCTACTGGGTTTTATAAAACATTTCTGTACATTTCTGAAGATATTGGATGGAACTAGCCTAAGATTATGATGCACTGATCGCAAAACAATCTAATCCTATTGCTTGGGTAGCTTAAGAAAATGGCCAGATCGTAGCAAAGAAGCAAAAATTTCTGTTTTTTTTTCGAAATTTAGGATCGCTTTTCGAAATGAAGAATGTGCTCTCCCAAAAGTTTCCATAATTTCATGAAATTTTTTGTCAATTTTGGAAAGTTTTAGTAAGATTATCCTTTTATCCATTTTTAAGGGGAGGTTCTCATCTAGAATCTTGAAATTTTCTTCTTTTTTTTTTGCATTTTCTGAAAGTTTAACATGTCTAGAATGTTGTTTAACATTGAAAATATTGCCAGTTCAAATTTACAAAATAATAGCTAAAACTTGCTCCAACTAAACAAGCCATTATCTCAGGACCAGGTATTTCAAAACTGCCCGGTGCATAACTCGAAAACGGTTCAACCGATTTTCTTCTAGTTACTTTCATTTTGAAGGAGACAATTTTAATTAAAGAATGACCTATTTTCGTTTCAATATTTTAACATTAACTATTTTTTTAAAATAATAAATTCTGGAAAAAAGGTCTGAAAACGGCACTCAAATTTCAAAGTCGCGCCATTTTGTCAATTTTGATATTTTTTCTTAAATAATAGGTCATTCTTTAGTAAATTTATTCTAGTTTATGCTACATCAAGAATTTTTTGATTTCAGATTGATTTGCAACCTGTGCACACCGGGCAGTTGAGCAAAACTTCCAAACCATGCCGTCGGAAAAGCCTAATAACGGACGCCATTTTGGTTTTTTTCTAATAATAAAAAAAAAAAAGAAATCTATAAATGAAAGTACATTGTATCAAACTGCCAAATATCGTCTTGATATGTTTTTTAGTTTTCCTGTAAATAATTCCCAAAGTTAACCTACTTTTTGGTGGTGTAGATGAGACCCCTTAATTTTTTTCTGTTGGATTCTATTGCTTTCTATAAAATTTCAATCACATATACGGTTCCAAATAAATTACAAGTCCGTTTACTGTTCAATGGAATACAAATTTTCCAAAAAAATAAAGAGCATAACCGGAAATTCCCGTTATTAGTTTTGTACGCAAACTTATTCTGCACCGTTTTGTGAGTATATTGTCAATAAATACGAATACATGGAAAATTACACTGTGCAAGTCCAAAATTTAGACATGGGGGGGACCTACTGGGTGAGTTTCCTATAGGTATACTGAGTTGAGATCCACCAGCCGTTTGGTAAGATTGGCTCTAGTTTAAGAGAAATCCGACTTTGAAGTTTGGTAATTTTCGTCAAGTTTGTCGCTTAAGTAGGTGCTAAATCGTTTCGAATATCGCTTTACTGTCTTCGGCAAGTTTGTAGATATTTTAACGACCAACAAATTTGCTTCAGGCACCAATCCAAAAAAAATACATTCAAACTGTGTAATTGCGATATGTGCATTTTTTTGCGCAGCGCTACGTGGCGTATGAGTGTCATACGCCACGTTGAGTGTTATAATTAAATGAAATGCTCTGATTGGCTTTACCCCACCATACTAGAGCACCGTATAGTATGATGGGTCTTACCATTTGTGTGTACGCCCAGGATGTCATACGGGGTGAAAGGCCCCAAGATTTACCCAGTAAATGTCTTATGGTCCACAGCGATTTCGTTGCTTTTTTAAGGACTGTGTTTAAATGCGGTTCCCAAGTGAGTTTTTGATCTAGGGTAATTCCTAGATATTTGACCTCAGCCTTAACAGCCTTAACTGGAACAGTTATATTATTTATTTTTAGTGTTGGGAGATTGAGCTTCCGTTTTCTCGTAAATGGAACGATGGTAGTTTTATTGGGGTTAATTGATAGCCCCTCTCTACTGCACCAGTTCCAGGTTTCGTTTAGGGCATTTTGCATAAGGTCGCACAATGTGCCTTCGTGCGTGCCCTTTGTTATTACTGCTAGGTCATCCGCGAAGCCTATAGTTTTATGTCCTTTGGAATTTAGTAATTTAACTAATTCATCAACCAGTATAGACCATAATAATGGAGATAAAACCCCACCTTGCGGGCAGCCTTTTACTACGTTGATGCTTAGTACTGCGGGTCCTAAATTAGCGGTTATTACCCTTTGGTTTAGCATGCTGCATATCCAATTGGTAACCTCGTGGTTTGTCCCTCTATTAGAGAGGGCTAATACCATAGATTGGAAGCTAGCATTGTCGAAGGCGCCCTCTATGTCCATAAATGTGCATAGGGCTATGCCTTTTGCATCGAGTGCTTTTTCTATATCAGTCACCAAGGAACTCAGTGCTGTGATAGTTGATTTGTTCTTTTGGTATGCAAATTGATATTTGTGTAGTGGAGTTTGTAATAGTACCTCATCCCTTATGTAGAGGTCTATAAGCTTTTCCATTGTTTTTAACATAAACGATGAGAGGCTGATGGGCCTGTAGGATTTTGGGGAGTCAGGTGGTTTGTTGCCCCCTTTAGGTATAAATATAACCCTTACCTCCCTCCAGACTTTTGGAATATAACTCAGTATAATACTGGCTCTGTAGATTAGAACCATTTTTTGAATTAGTTTGTCCGTGCCCCTTGAGAGGAGTGCCGGAAATATGCCATCTGGTCCTGGCTATTTGTAGGGCTTAAATGAGTTGATGGCCCATTTTACCCTATCAAAGCTAATAATTTTTTTAGCTATGGTGTCACCAGGCTGTACAGGTGGGATAATTTCAAGAGTGCATTGACCCCTTTCCCGTATTTTGCACTCTGGGAAATGAGTTTTTAAAAGAATCTCTAGAGTGTCTCCGAATGAGTTTGTTAGTGTACCATTAGTGTCCCTTAATGTGCCTATCGGGTTAGTATATCCTTTGGACAGGGTACTTTTGATTCTGGCTGTTGCCGGAATGTCCCCCAGTTCCTCGCAGAATTTTTTCCAAGATCTTCTTTTTGAATTTCTTATTTCTTTATTATACTTTGTAAGGGCTATCCTATAGTTATCCCAGAAGTTAGTTCTTTTGGCCTTATTGAATTCCTTCCTAGCCAATTTACGAAGTTGTGCCAGATTGTTGTTCCACCAAGGAACACTCTTCGTGGAGGTCTTAGTTTTGAGTGGACAGCAATCATGGTACGAGTTTGTGAGTACGTCAGTTATGTTTGCAACTTCTCTGTCTAGTTCATCTGTTGTCCTAATGAAGTGATTGTGACCCGTTAGTTTTGTTGAGATATTTTCTGCATATCTCTTCCAGTCTGTCCATTTTGGGCTACGGTAGAGTGAGACACTCTTTGTCGGCCCTTCTATATTAAAGAAAATATAACTATGCTCTGACATTGAGTCGTCTTCTGAGACTCTCCAGTTTTTTATCAGATCAGAAGTTTTGTTAGTGTTAAAAGTCAAATCTAGTACCTCTTGTCGTATGGCATTTACAAATGTTGGAATTTTACCTTTATTTGCAATTGCCATATTGCTAGTTAATAAATAGTCAAGGAGTAACTCACCTCTACTGTTTGTATCTGTGCTGGCCCATACTACGTTGTGGGCATTGACATCACAACCTATGATAAGGTTTTTTCCGAGGGCTCTGCAATGGTCCATGAGATTTTTCACTGTTGGTGGTGGAATTTCGCCAGCATTCCCAGGGAAGTAGGCCGAGGCTATAACTACCTCAGTCTTGATCCCATCCTGCGCCACCTCTACGACTATCGCCGCTGTGTCTCCGTCCAAAAATTCTGTAAACGATAGAAAATTAATACCGGTGTCTATAATGACCGCAGCCCTAGGTCTGGCTGCATTATTGTCATATATTACCTGGTAGTTTTTGATGTTTAGGCCTTGTATGCGGCCTTTGTTGACCCAGGGTTCTTGGATCAGGCCTATGGTATTAGTGCCGTTAATAAATCTTCTGCTGAGTTCCGCTGTGGCCCCCTTAGCATGATGAAGATTTATCTGCACGCATCTCATGCTTTTTTCTCTGACTGTTTGGAGCCACTGAGAGAGTCAGACTCGTCTTCCACGATCTCCACATCATCCAGTTGTTTTGCCTGATCCTCGGCACTTGTGTCGTCGGCCTTTAATTTGAGGCTAATCTCGCCCAGTCAGAAACTAACCCTGCCTTTGGCTGCCTCTATAGCCGCTGCTGATTTCTGGTCCACAGCAAGGACGAGCATGGCGTTGGAGCCCTTCTCTATTCTTTTTAGGACTCTCCAGGCCGTCGTGTTTAGGCCTGTATTTTGGACCTGGAGGTACCTCAGAATTTTCTGGTTTTCACTACCGGCGGATTTCGGGTAGTATCCCACTGCGACCCTAGAGTGAGGAACCTTTGATTCCTCTACGGCCCACAGTGAGGCACCCTGCCACGGTACCATTTCTACAATGATGGACCTCATCCACTCGGCAGTTGAATCCTCCTTACTATAAAAAAATTGAGGACGGCAAGATTTTTTCCGAAATGGCTCCCTGAATGGAGTCCGTTTGTTCCGTAGTTAGGACCGTATCTGGATAGTCCCTTGCAGTGGCGTACCCAGGGGGGGATATTGGAAGAATTATTCAACATCTTTTTATACTTTTTTCAATATGGTTTACTCTTGTTTTCAAAAATTTTTTACGTTTTAAGCTTTGCGTTTATTTGTTTTAATTGCTTTTCGCTCAAAGCAAAATCATATACATTAAATTATATATATATCACAGCAGCAAATCATCTACTAAATAATAGTCAAAGAGTGTGTTTCTTTTTGCATATTGAGTTTAAAATTTGATCAAAACGTGGGCTGCATCAGGTCTTGCAAATGCCACGCAAGGCTTTGCAATAAACTCCCTGGTCCAACTGAGAATATGCTAGCCAATTGAATTGACTGAGCCAATTGAATTGACTGAGCCAACTAAATTGAAACTTTAAGCGGCGGTCAGCAAATTTTTCCAATATTGGAAATACTGTGCTACGGTCAGGTTTCCATACATTGGTCATAATTTGCTGTCTGTCCTCTGACGTTAGATTAAGACGCTTCCGCGCAAAACTCCCAATGTCGTTGCTTAACCCTTTCCGGAAATTTGTACGATATATCGTAAAATTTTTTCCAAGATTTTTTGACAACGAACGCATTTTTATGGAACGGCTTTTTAGTTCTTATTAAGTAGGCTGTGTTCTATCATTCTGTTTAAAAATATAAATCACTGTAGCCGTGGCTACACAGTATGAGTGTGTTTTGTAAGCAGCTTTTTGCAAGAATTTGAAAAACCAGCAAATGACGGTACTTCTGCGTAGGAATTTTTAAATATGTAATACTTTTTGGTAGCAAAAAGGTAAACAATTTCAAAGTTTGAATCTCAGTTGATTTATAAAACTTATTAAATTTAACATTTTTTGCGTCTTAATATTTTTCCCGAGCCTTTAAAAAAATTGTACGATATATCGTACAAATGACCACAAGGGTTGCGAAGCTGTGTACGATCCATTTGTACGATCGTACAAATGGAAGACAAAGGTTGCAAGTTATTGGTTTAGTAATAGAATTTTTGCCCTTGCATGCCTGCCCCGCCCATCTGTAAACCACTTGTCTAATAAAATTCGACTATTCGGCAATTTTCGATTAAAAATAAGAATTACTAGACGATTTTGTGTTTTACTAGGTAGACACAGGTTATGTAAGGTTAGACATGCGTACTTGCCACTCCCACTATGACAATAAGAATCGGCTATATTCAGTATCTTTCTGTAAAACTATACGAATTTTAATTGATTCTGTGTTTTATTGAGGGGAAAAGGGCTTTGCAACAACAGCAACGGTTGCATTAGGCCGAATAAATGTGACTCAATTGTTCACATATATAATTTATATGTTTCGATCAAAATGAAATCACGTTTTGTTTTTTTGTTGTTATAATTTATGTTTTCTATCAAAAACATCAATGAATTGTTCATAAAACTTAAAAAAACGAAACGAAAATTTCACGGAGTTTTACTCCTTTGCGGACCATTGTGCGATATATCGTACAAAATTGATTGAGCTGTAATTCTCAACCTAAATGATTTTTTTGATATTTTGTTGTATTTTATTGCTAAAATGTTCAATGATAGTCAATATTTTGAAAGAAAAATTTGTATCTCAATAAATGCGGAAATTGACCGGAAAGGGTTAAGACAGACGACTGCTCGCTCACGCAATGACTAGGAGGCAGAATAATTTTTGCAGCCGCATTTGTTTCTTCTACCGACTTTCTCCTCTTTAGCGCAGATTCTGTAGAGCTATGACCTCGTTTGAAAAAGTTTCTAATGTCCATCCTTTTTTTTTTGTATTTTTTTTCTTTATATTTCTTTGATTTGATAAAACACTCAAATGAACTTTCACTACTCACAATGACATTTGGAAATCCAATAAGAAAAAGAAAGCATTTTACACAGCTGACTCAGGGTTGCAAACGATTTTCTTTTTCGGCGATGCCAAATTTTGCTAAAGGCAAAATGATGTACATTTTTTCAAATGTAAAAGAACTACATATTTTTTTAATCGTCCGACCAAGGGGGGGGATCTAGCCTCCCTAATCCCCCCTGGATACGCCACTGGTCCCCTGGTAATACAGCCATTTTAACCCCTTGCAGGGCGTCCCTGTATGAGGCAGCGGACTGCCTTTTACGGGGCTGTGCTGCTGTTTTTGAAGTGGGGGGCCCTCCTCCCGTGTTCTCTTCTTGTCTGAGGCCTCTGGTGGAGTTTGCTCCACTGACCGGGTCCTCTTAGACAAAGAATATTTACTACTGTGTCCAAAAAATAAGGTGCCATTTTAGAGAATTATTTTTTTTTTAGTCAACAGTCAACAAGGAATATTATGTGAACGTTATGCGTCGTTTGCGTTACAAGACAATTCTTGGTTTTTACACCACGATAATGCACCATCCCATACTGCACTCGTAATTCGTGATCATTTCGCCAAAAACTCAACCCATATCGTTCCGCAACCACCGTATTCACCTGATCTGGCGCCGTGCGTCTGCTGGCTGTTCAGCAAGCTCAAAAGACCGCTCCGGGGACACCGTTTTGATACGATAGAGGAGATTCAAGCCGCAACGAAGACGGAACTGAAGGCCATCCCGGAAAGTGACTACAATCAG
Source organism: Melieria crassipennis (assembly GCA_963668005.1). Taxonomy (NCBI): domain Eukaryota; kingdom Metazoa; phylum Arthropoda; class Insecta; order Diptera; family Ulidiidae; genus Melieria; species Melieria crassipennis. The sequence goes on along the minus strand of OY764963.1, from coordinate 41,877,827 downwards.
TGTTTCGAAGATTGGAAAATCCGTTGGCATAAGTGCATTGCGTCGGGAGGGAATTACTTTGAAGGGGATGAAATTGATTTGGAAGAATAAATAAAGAATTTTCAAAATAAATACAATGTCACCTTATTTTTTTTGGACACAGTAGTACTTTTGGGGTTTGTTGGCATTGAAAGGCGTGCCCTCTCAAACGCCTCTTCTCTTGCCACACCTTTTTTTAGTAAGTAGGTTAGCCTCTTTTTGGCGGCGCCACAGAGCCTTGGTCTATCGAACTCAGGTGGCCCTTCTTTCGCGGCGGCTCCGGTGCCTACGGGTGTCTGGCTAGCATTCGGTACGTCCGTTTTATCTTGAGGTCCGGAGACCTTTGTAGGGCAGTTTACGTCCGCCACCTTTATCTTCAATTGAGGTCCTCGGGCCTCTTTAGCAGGGCTTTTACGGCCGCTCTTGTTGTTGGTGCGCCCCGGGTCCTCCATTGGACCCACAGCCGAGCGTCTGAACACTATGTAGTTTTTCTATTACAATATATTAACGATATATATTTATATTTTATGTATTTTAGAGAAGTAATTGTGTGTCGGGACTAAGTCCAGACACTGTGGCAGCGCTGTGCGTCGAAACAGAGAACGCAACCTCACAAGTAGGTGGCGCCGTGCGCACCGACGACCGTACCGAAGCTTGCGCTGTGGAAACACTGCGCACCGGAACGCAAAACGAAACGTCACGGGTAGGTGGCGCTGTGCGCACCGACGACGACAGTCCCTCCAGAACACAACAGTCACCGACCGTGGATCCGACCAGGTGCCGGCACCTTACCACGCGACACCGCCGTCACCAGGAACCCCAAACTTCAACTCCTACCTTGATTATTCGATAATTCCAGCGCCCAGTACCGCACACTGCACTTTCCACACCAGGAACACAATTTCCACTTTGTTTATGTTTTAGAAACTTTGAAAATTTTAATTTGTTTAACAATTCTTCTCAAATTTCATGATGCTGCAGAGCAGAGTTACCAGATGAATCTCGGTGAAAGCAAGGTTGTTGCATTGGATATTTCCAAGGCCTTTGACCGAGTGTGGCATAAAGCACTCATGTCAAAATTGATTGCCTATGGCGTCTGTAGTACCTTTTCTCGTTGGATTACGAGCTTCCTCTATGATCGTTCTATTCGTGTTGTAATAGACGGCATAGCCTCGGAAAAACATTCCCTTAGCACGGGAGTGCCGCAGGGTTCGGTCCTTTCTCCAACCCTTTTCATTATCTTCATCAACGACCTATTGTCGTCGACGAAAAATCCCGTCTACTCATTTGCGAGTGACAGCACCATTTGTCATTCATATTCCTTCACAAAGCGCCCCAGCTCTGTGGAGATTGGGAGAGAACGGCGCCGTATGAAGGACACACTTAATAGCGACCTACAAACAATCTCCAAGTGGGGTCAAGCGAACAGGGGCGATTTTAATCCTCGCAAGACCCAATGTTGCCTGTTATCCCACAAACGAGTCTCCTAGTGCAAAACCGTGTGATCAAGCTTATAGGGCATCCAGCTTTATTGACTCCTTAGAACATCGTCGAAACGTGGCATGTGTGGTGTTATTTTACGATACTTTTTCGGTAATTGCTCAGTGGAGATGAGCAGCTTACTGCCATCACTCCGGGTATTCCCCCGGGCAACCCGTTTGATCACTGGCGCCCATGCATGTAAGTTGGCAACCCCGCAGACGAGCGCACGACAGGTGCAACCCTTTGCCGCGAAGGATTGCAAGTCAGTCGGCCGTGAACACGTAGTCAGCAGCAGTCAGCCGTCGGGCGTTGGTACATTTTTTAAACGAATCAGCCGTCGAGCGTCGGTGTCTTTATTAATTACAACATTAATCATTACATTGAATTGTAAACTTTTCTCTTTTTGAATAAACGATCGGCGTTACCGATCTCACAGGGGGGCTCAACCGATTGACCAAAAATGAAATGAAGTTGATGAGCTGAACGTAAAGGAAAACTTAAAAGTTGAAAAATGTAAAGCCAAAAAGCGGGAAAGCTGAAAAGTTGAGTGCAGAAAACCTAAAAATTGGAAAATTTAAAGCCAAAAAGCGGGAAAGTTGAAAAATTGAGGGAAAAAAGTACAGTTTGAAAACAGAATAAGTGAAACAAAAATTGTAAGAATATTCTAGATGTAGAAACGCTTCTGGCGTGAAGCTGAAAAAGTCGAAAGAAAAAAAAAACTACTACAGTCAGATCAAAACACGCGGAACGGTGTAATAGAAAGCGGAATAAGAAAAGTGGCGTGACGATACAGTCAAAAAGTCGTGCAAAAAATTCGAAAAGCCGAGAACAGTCGGGAAGCAGAAAAGTTGAAAACAATTGAAACAGTGAATACACGTTGAACGAAAAGCGTAGAGAACAAAAGGAGAGAAGGGGGGAAAATATACGAAAAATCCGGAAAATATAAATTCGAACAGAATGGACACAAGAAGTACACAAGGAAGACGTAGACAAGTAAGCGCGCAAGCGGACGATCCCGAACATGACAGCGAGAACGAGACGGTAGCGGGTGCATCAGGCGAATACAAAGTGGACGAAATCGCCGAACCAAACAACGCGAATCGTGAGAAGAAACAAGATAGCGAATGCGGCGAATTGATGCGGTTTCTCATAGAACAGATGAATCAAAACAAAACTGCTGGTGTAGCTGTTGAAAGTTTCGCAAAAATTGTTCCCTTTTTTGACGGTGTGTCGATTCCGGTACGGCAGTGGCTTACCAATTTCGAGGAAAATGCCGAAGCTTACGGGTTAAATATAAAGCAAAAATACGTCAATGCGCGAAATAAAATGAGGGGAACAGCGGCCCTTTTTTTAGAAACGGTAACGGTCGCGAACTACGAAGGTTTGTGTGAAGCGTTGCTTGAAGAATTTGACAAAAAGCTCAGCAGCGCTGAGGTGCATAAGCAACTAAGAGAGCGGAAAAAACAAGTGGCGGAAGGTTTTCACGAATATGTGCTGCATATGCGGAAGATAGCAGCGCTCGGTGACATTGACGATGAATCGGTTAGAGCATATATCGCGGACGGAGTGAATTTGCGAAGTGATCAAAAATATCCTCTGTACAGTGCTAAGTCTTATAAAGAATTAATGCGGGCGTACGAGTTGATCGAATCGTTGACAAGAAACAGTGAAACAAATTTGCGTCAACAAATGCCAATCGGGCGCGGGCAAAACGAAGCAAACAAAAGCAGCAAAGATGTCGAGCGTAAGCTGCAACATTGTTTTAATTGCGGGTCAACACAGCATAAAAGAGCTGAGTGCAAAGAAGACACAAAGTGCTTCAAATGCAATGGCTCCGGTCATATGGCAAAAAATTGCGATCGCGCGAAACAAACCGTCAATGTCGTAGTGAACGAAACGCGAATGAAGACAGTGAAAATTAACGACGTGGACTTGTTGTGTTTGGTGGATACCGGTGCGGATGTTTCGCTCGTGCGTAAAGGCGTGTACGATACAAAATTTTCAAAGTGCGCGTTACGGAAGAGTTTCGCCAGGCTGTATGGTTTGGGCAACGTCGCTGCAGCTGTTTTGGGCGAGTTCTCTGCGCACGTAGACGTCGACGGGTGCTGCACACAACACACCTTTTTTGTTGTCCCGGACACCAAAATTAATGTAGACGCACTTGTACGATTTAAAAAAAAAATTCACTATCACCCTAAACGCAGCTGGTTATAGTTTTGCAGAGTTGGCCGATAACGCACGCGACGAAGAACCACAGTACAATATTTACAGTGTAACAAGTGAAATAGAGGTAGAACCGAAATATAAAACCGCAGTCATGCAGCTGATTGATAACTACAAACCAAAGAATAATCAATCAGACTGCCCGGTCAAGTTGCGCATTATACCGAACGGCAATAGTATCGCTTTTCGTGAAAGTCCCAGTCGTCTGGCGGCGGCAGAACGGGAAGTCGTGAGAAAACAAATTTGTGAATGGCTGCAGCAGGGCATCATACGCGAGTCGTGTTCGGACGTGGCTAGCAAAGTTGTGTTAGCTAGGAAAAAAGACGGCTGCTACAGGTTGTGCGTGGACTATCGAAAGTTAAACTCGTTAGTATTAAAAGACAGATTTCCAGTACCAGTCGTGGAAGAGGTACTAGAAAAAATGCAAAGTGCGAAATATTTTACAGTAATGGACTTAACGGATTCTTTCACGTGGAAGTCGAAGAACAAAGCCGAAAGTATAGGGCCTTTGTCACAAAAGAAGGACTTTATGAGTTTAATAAAGCGCCTTTTGGGTTTTGCAATTCCCCAGCGGTGTTCGTTCGCTTCATCAATTATACAAGGTGCAACCCAAAGTAAACAGGACTTTTATAAAATAAAGAAAACGGATGATTATTTTTGTATAATTCTTTTTATTTATTCAAAATACTATCCTTCTGCTTCGATACAACGTTTTGCACGGTCCAAAAGCATTTGGAATGAGTGTTTTAGGTCATCGGCCGGCATCGCCTTCAGAATGTTGGTACAAGCCTTTTGGATGTCCTCAACGTCCTTATAACGGTTTCCTTTCATCGGCAAATGCAACTGACCGAATAAGTAGAAGTCACAGGGAGCCATATCAGGCGAATACGGTGAATGATTGATGGTAAAAATGCGATTTTTGGTCAAATAATCGGTCGTAACTAGGGCTCTGTGAGCCGGTGCATTATCATGCAATAAACGCCAACTTCCTTCCTCGCGATATTCTGGCCGAATACGACGAATGCGATGCACCAAACGCTTCAAAACTTCAACATAAAACAAAGCGTTAATTGTTTTTCCCGGTGGAACAAACTCTCGATGAATTATTCCCTTTGAATCGTAGAAACAAATGAGATGAGTTTTGATTTTTGACTTCTCACGGCGGGTTTTTTTTCGGATTTGGCTCATCTGGGTGCTTCCATTCGGCACTTTGACGCTTTGTTTCGGGATCATATTGAAAGCACCACGTTTCGTCACCGGTTACGATGTTGAACAAGAAATTTGGATCACGTCTGGCTTCCCGAACGATGTCTTTTGCGTGCTCAATTCTCTGCGCTTTTTGGTCGTCGGTTAAAGTGTGCGGAATGAAGCGAGAACACACTTTACGGAGACCCAAATGTTCGGTTAAAATGCGATCAATTGATGTTTTGGAGATGTTCAATTCCATTTCCATCAATTCCAATGATGATTTTGGCTTCATTTTGATAAAATCACGCACAGTTTTGATGGCATCGTCAGTAATCACAAATTTCGACTGGCCGACGTGTTCGTCGTCATTCAAGTCTTCACGACCATTCTTGAATCGATTCAACCACTCATTAACACGGCCACGGGATAAACAATCATCACCATAAACTTGCTTTAACAATTTAAACGTTTCGGTAAAAGTTTTACCAAGTTTAAAACAGAACTTAATATTAGCTCTTTGTTCGATCGACATTCTCGTACCAAAGTTAAAAACATACTGTCACATTGAGCGGGATATTTCGGCGTCTACTAGACCAAATGTCATGAAATTTAGAAAGTATGTGAATGAAAGATGTACCTTTCCAACGCATGTCCTCACACATAGATTGCGCCACCAGAAACGTCCCTATTGCAAAAGTCCTGTTTACTTTGGGACGCACCTTGTATTTTCCAAAAGTTCGTGAACGAAGGCATAATGGAAATTTATGTAGATGATATTGTTATTTTTGGAAGCACGGCTGAGCAGTGCTTACAGAATATGCAGACAGTGTTGGGACAAGCGCAGCAGTTTGGGTTAGAAATAAAGTGGTCAAAGTCTCAATTTTTGAAAACCAAAATTTCATTTCTGGGACATACAGTCGAAGACGGGCGCGTCTGGCCTGGACAAGAAAAAGTGAAGGCAGTTAGAAATTTCCCGTTACCAAAAAACATTAGAAACGTGCAGGCATTCCTCGGGTTAACCGGGTACTTTAGAAAGTTTATAAAAGACTATGCCATATTAGCCAGACCGTTAACACAGCTGCTCAAAAAAGACTCTGAATTTAAAATTGGTTGCGAACAAATAAATGCGATCGAGAAGCTGAAGTCGGCCCTAACGTCAGATCCAGTTTTGAAAATTTACAAGCAGCACGCCAAAACACAGCTGCACGTCGATGCATCAAAGAACGGGTTCGGAGCAACACTTCTGCAGCAGCATGATAACAGGTGGCATCCCGTTTTCTATTGGAGCAGAAAAACCTCGCCGCAGGAGGAGAAATTGCATAGCTACTTTTTAGAAGTAAAGGCGGCGTACTTGGCTACAAAAAAACTGCGTCACTATCTCATGGGCTCGAGTTCGACCTGGTAACCGATTGCGCAGCATTCAAGCTGACAAACGCAAAGAAGGATGTTCCTCGAGAGGTAGTACAGTGGCTGATGTATCTACAAGATTTTTCATTCCGCATAGAGCACCGTGCCGGCAGCAGGATGAAGCACGTCGATAGCCTGAGTCGTTTTCCAGTTATGGCAGTGACAGCAGAAGTACACGCACAGATTCTAAGAGCGCAGCAACGAGACGATCATCTAGCGGCAGTTGCAGAAATTTTGAAAACAAAAGAATACGCCGGCTTTAAGGTAAAAAATAAATTAATTTACAAGCAAGTGAACGGGCAAGAGTTGTTAGCAGTACCAAAAAGCATGGAGAAGGAGATCATCCGAACGGCTCACAATTTTGGGCATATGGGCAGTCAGAAGACAATGCACACAATACGACAGGACTACTACATCCCACACCTTGAGAAGAAAGTCTGTCAGTTCATCGCAAACTGCATCGAGTGCATCATGCATAACCGAAAGCTGGGTAAGCAAGAAGATTTTCTACATTGCATTGATAAAGGAGACAGTCCACTGTCTACACTACACGTCGATCATTTGGGTACGCTGGATACCACAGCTAAGAACTACAAATACATATTTCCCATGGTGGATGGATTTTCCAAGTATACGTGGATATATCCAACAAAAACTACAGATGCACAAGAGGTCGTCAGGCACATCGATTCATGGGTCACAATTTTCGGCAGTCCGCAGCGTATTATCAGCGACAAAGGAGCAGCATTTACGTCGAAGCTGTTTAAAGAATTTTGCGCAAACAACAATATCGAGCACGTACAGACGACAACAGGCGTACCGAGAGGCAACGGCCAGATCGAGAGGGTGAACCGAGTCATTCTTTCGGTCTTGGCAAAAATGTCAGCAGCGGAGCCATCGAAGTGGTACCAGCACACATCGCGGGTACAACGAGCGATCAATTCAAACGTTCATTCGTCCACTAAATTTACGCCGTTCGAGGTAATGTTTGGAGTAAAGATGAGAAACGAGGCAGATACTGAGCTACTGAGGGTGCTACAAGAGGAGCTACTAACAGGAATGCAAGACGAACGCAACAAAGTCCGAGAAGCAGTCAGAAGTGAAATCCAGAAGACGCAAGAGATATACAAGGCGAACTTTGACAAAAAGCGTAAACATCACCATGGGTATCAGTTAGCAGATATGGTGGCCATTAAAGTCACACAGTTCGTGACGGGCAAAAAATTGGCAAGCAAGTACATTGGTCCATACGAAATCGTGAAGGTGAAGCGGAATGGCAGGTACGACGTCAAGAAAACGGCTGAATTTTCGGGTCCGCAACAAACATCAGTCAGCGCAGATCACATCAAACTATGGCGTTATATGGAGCAAGACGAGGACGACGACGATGCGGAAGACGAATCATCTGGGGCAGATGATGACCAGGATGGCCGAATGTAAGGTGGCAACCCCGCAGACGAGCGCACGACAGGTGCAACCCTTTGCGGCGAAGGATTGCAAGTCAGTCGGCCGTGAACACGTAGTCAGCAGCAGTCAGCCGTCGGGCGTTGGTACATTTTTTAAACGAATCAGCCGTCGAGCGTCGGTGTCTTTATTAATTACAACATTAATCGTTACATTGAATTGTAAACTTTTCTCTTTTTGAATAAACGATCGGCGTTACCGATCTCACATGCATTCCACGTTGCAACGATGTTCCTACGCACTACAGAGAAAGTTGATTTCTATCCCGTACAGCGCGGTTGTGGAATGGTCTCCCTGCGGATATTTTCCCCAGCACTTATGATCTCGATGGGTACAAGTCAAGAGTCATAACCACTTCTCTCAAAACCCTATCTCCTAACCTTTATATCCCTCCTGAACCAACGCAATGCCTCGCATTAATAGAGTTCATACCCTGCGCGTTTGTTCGAGTCAAAAAAAAAATCTGGCTTTTAATCTTTTTTCGACCAGTGGAGTGCGGCTTCGCGATCTTCTCATCGGCCCTTTCGCAGCCGAACACCGATCACAGCGTCAGATCCACTCGGCGACAGACTCCTGGCATCCTACCCAATAGAACCGCCTTCTTTGGTCGACAGTTTTTGTGATGCCTAGGTGCCCTCCATTGGAGTCGTTATGGTTTGCCTCGATGACATCGTCGATCCCGCCTTTCGGGACCACTATTAGGGATTTTCTGGTCCTGCCATCCCTACTCTCCCACTCGCGGTATAGGCAGCCATCCTTCAGACGTGGACTTTGCCACTGTGCCCAGTAAGCCTTCGCGATCGGGCTCTCACCTGCCAGTCCGGCCGTACTCCCTGCATCTTGCCTTTAATGATTTTCGCGAGATCCGTATCTTTGCGCTGGTCCTTCTGTACCCTTTCCGCAATCCAATCTTCCTCTTGAAGAACTCTTACCGACCGAAAATCCACAATCTGTCCCTTGTTTTTGGCTGTCGAATCATGTCTGCGCTCGGTTTTGCAGGAATGGTGTGGCAGAGCGTCAGCACATTTTGGCGACGTCTGTTGTCCGGAACGCTTCTCTCGCAGATGTCAGTCTCGTTTTATGGGGCCTTGCTTGCCACATCGCCAGCAACTGACTCTAGATGAAACTGCCCGCGGCCTCGCTGGTACCTCTGAGCTCACTGTCTGGCTTTGCGTGACACGTCCAGAGTGGGACGCCTTTCCGCAGATGCATGTCGAAAACTTCCCCTCCAGGCCGCCTCATACGTCAATGCGCTTGTCACCGTCTCACGGAATGTCGGCTTCATCATCATCGACGAACTCACACGTGTCTCCGGGTCAAGAATACTTACTTGTTTAACTGGCCATAACAACCCGTTATTGGGTTACGGCCTGCCGCAAAACTTCTCTCCAGGCGCCTCTGCTTTGCGCGCACCTTCTCCAGTTGGTCACACCAAGAGACAACAGGGCTTCTTCAACTTGGTTCTTCCACCGGAGACACGGCCTCCCTCTTCGCCGTCGACCTCCATCGCATCGAACACCTTTTTCGCCGGAGCTTCGTCGTCCATACGGCAGACATGACCGAGCCAGCACAGCCGCTGGATGTTAATTCGGTGTGCTACGTCCATGTCCTTATACAGCTCGTTATTGGTTCGTATACGATAGTCGTCGCCAATACGAACAGGGCCGAAGATTTTACGAAGTACTTTCCTCTCAAACACTCCAAGGGCCGCTATGTCGTCTCGCATCATTGTCCATGCTTCAGCGCCATAGAGGAGCACGGGCAAGATGAGCGTCCTATAGAGTGCAAGTTTTGTCGGTCGAGAGAGGTCTCTACTTCTCAATTGCCTACCGAGACCGTAGTAGCACCTGTTGGCAAGAGTAATCCTTCGCTTTATCTCCAGGGTGACATCATTGCTGCTGTTAATGACGGTGCCAAGGTAGACGAATTCCTTGACAACTTCATAAGTACATCTGTCGGCCTGGACGTGAGACCCTAGCCGCTGCGAGTCCCTGCGAGTAGACAGCATATACTTCGTCTTGCTCTTTCGATAGCCGCAAAGGCAGCGGTAACATCTCGCTTGTTACGCCCGATGGCATCAATGTCGTCAGCGTAGGCAAGGAGCTGGACACTTTTGTTGAAAATTGTGCCATTACGATGTACACCGACCTTGCGCAGAACACTCTCCGTGGTGAAGTTGAAGAGGTCGCAGGACAAAGGATCACCCTGTCTGAATCCTCGAACGGTATCGAATGGGTGAGGAGGAGAGGTCACTTCCAACCTTGACGGAGCTGCGCGTATTGCTCAACGTCGCTCTGCAAAGTCTCACGAGCTTTGCAGGGATACCTAGTTCAGACAATGCGGCATATAGTAATAATTTTTTAATAATAATAATTGACTGGCACGACAGCCCGCTTACGCGAGACTAAGGCCTAGCTTCCTGCAACCACCCGTGTTGTGCGTGTGAATTTGTACGCGGGTGGAAGGGACCTACAGTTTAATGCCGGTTCCGAACGGCAGGTTGGGAGCTTTTTCATAAGCAATTTTTACTCTCAGAGGTTTGCCATTTCCAGCTGAGAGGACAGCCACCGAAAGAGAAAACGAGTTGTCCCGTTATTTTTTTTAGGTGTTATTACAGGCAGTATTGAACCTGGGGTTGCTGCCTTCGACTCGCGGTCCAACGCACTAACCAACTGAGCCACGGCGGCTGCCGTCAATATCAATCAATAAATATGTAAAAAAAAATTAGCCCAAAAACATTCCATACTTTTAATTGTATAGCATAAAACGTGTGTAACAGTATTTATGTCCCTACTAAGTATAAATTCTAAGCGCAACACAAATGGTCTCCCGTCGAGCATGGAGTATGGCACTGAGACTTCATAGCACATTGCAAACTTGTAATCTATTTGCAACATTTTTTCAATTTTGTCTATGAAAATTACCATGATTCACCTAATCTTAGTTTCCAAGCACCTAAACTTCAAAGCATTAATTTTTTTGACATCAGCGAAGACGATGTTGTTTCTGCTATTTCGTGCTTAAAACCAAGCTCAAAATCTGGGCCAAATGAATTCCCAGCAATATTCTTGCAATAATAAACTAGCTAAACCAAATGCCATTCTTTTTAATGCTTGCATGAAAAGCGCAAAATTCTTGGATTGTTGGAAACTATGCTCTGTGGAACCTGTATTCAAATCAGGTGATAGAAGTTTTGTTACTAACTATCGAGCTATAGTCAAGCAACAAACTTTTCCTAAATTATTTGATCACATCATAAAAAACAAATTACTCAGTCATATCTCATCAGTATTGTGTGATTGTCAGCATGGCTTTCTCCCGGGCAAGTCAACTGTTACTAATTTGGCTCTTATTTCTAATAATATTGTTTCCGCCATGGATCAACGCAGTCAACTTGACGTAATCTATACAGACTTTTCGAAGGCATTCGATAAAGTAGATCTTAATATTTTGCTATTTAAATTAAGTCAATTTGCTATTAATGGAAATTTACTAAAATTTTTTCAAAGTTTCCTGACAAACCGAAAACTAATATTGAAGATCGGATTAGTCAGTTCCGAAATAATAACACTGTGCCAGTCGAAAAAAGTAACAAACAGGGGACCTACTGAGAGCGACTTTTCTATAGGTATACTGAATTGAGATCCACCAGGCGTTTGGCTGGATTGGCTCTAATTTAAGAGAAATCCGACTTTGAATTTCGCTCATTTCAGTCTAGTTCGTCGCTTAAGTCTTCGAGCGTTTAAATGCTAATTGGTCCTAAATCGTTCTGAATATCGCTTAACTGTCTTCGGCAAGTTTGTAGATATTTTAACGACCAACAAATTTGCTTAAGACACCAATCCAAAAAAAATACATTCAAACTGTGTTTTCGACAAAAGTGTCCCAAAAACCCCAGTTTTTCGTCGAGGCATACATGCAGTATAGCGAACCCTCGTGAAAGAAATAAATGAGCATGCTTCTATATAGACGGCTGGCTTTTGACATTTGTTACAAAAAATATATCATATTATTGTATAATAAAATACCCATTCAACCGTCAAAACCGGATGTTTCTATGTTTTTTCATCATGCCACAAATCATTTCCAAACTTAGGCCTTTTTTTGGCCAAATTTGAAAGAACCTACCCTTAAGCAACGAACTCGACTGAAATGAGCAAAATTCCAAGTCGGATTTCTCTTAAACTAGAGCCAATTCAGCCAAACGCCTGGTGGATCTCAACTCAGTATACCTATATAAAAGTCGCTCAGTAGGTCCCCGCTTGTTACTTTTTTTGAGGGTAAATTTCACGCACAGTGTAATTAATGCTTCCTCAGGTATTCCCCGAGGAACTCACTGTGGACCGCTTTTATTTTTACTATTTATAACTGATTTGCCACAGCATCTCAAACATTCAAAATGTCTTTTATTTGCTGATGATGTCAAGTTATTCCTTAATATCGAAAATCTGAATAATTCTCATCTACTCCAGAGTGATTTGCGCCTTAATATCGATAAACGCTCGGTGGTCTCATATTCTCGAAGCAGGTCACCTTTTGTTTTTGATTATTCTCTCAATGGTATTGCTCTAGCTAGAAAATATGAAGTCAAAGACTTAAGGTACGATTACACGATGCGTCCAACGCATGAATAATTCGTCCCAAAAATTCGTATACAATTTTTATTTTTTTTTTTATTTTTTTATTTATTTATTTATGAAGTCTACGGAAAACCCCTTACAGACCATAGGAGTGAGAGATTTCATAGAGAGATGTAATGTACATTAAAGACTTAACACTAAGGATTAAGAGCTAAGTAGCCTTTCAAGGCATTGCGAAAAATATTCCTTTACCCAAAATATGACGAAATAAATGCTTCATTGATTTTGTATCTTTTTATTATTTAAAATACTAATACTTAATACTTGTTTGTACTTCATTAGAATTGCAGATTCCGCCTTTTTTACTATCTTTCGAACCAATAGAGTTAGAGTAATGAAATTTTGACACCTGATCAAGGAGATTTTAGGTTTTAACATACTTACTTTTCATGTAAAGTTGCGCGCGGAGCGGCAGAAATAAGTACGCGGTGGGCTTCGGGTTTAATGTTTATTGTACGACGTATGAAATACAAGTAAATACACGAAACATGAAACGATACATACGAGCAGAAAATAGGGGGAACATGAGCACAAGAGGAGAAGGAAAGATTGGGATTAGTGATGGCATCGACGCAATTATATTTTGTGGGGGTGCCGAGGTCTCGTCCAGGGTTGCGGCGGACGGATGGCTGGTCATGGTTGGGCGGTGATGCGCGGCTGCCTGGCTGTAGGATGGGCTGACGGCTGGGGGGTTGCCGCCGATCCGCGATGCCGTAGCGCTGGAGAGTGCGCTGAGGGCCTCTTTGCTGTCGATGCTCCGTGTGGACGTGCAGGGCAGTTTGGGGGGCAACAGCTGGAGTCTTCGCTAGCGCCGGATCTGCAAAAGAGATGTAATTTGTGAGTGATGATAATTTTGACATCGTTTGTGGGGGTGTAAGCGGTTCGTCAAACGCTGGGGTTCGCTTGAGTTGCCGTCGGAGGAGTGAATGCGCTTAAGACAGGTCGCACAGGAATGGCGACTGACTCGGACCCGGGATGGGTGCGCTTGAGGTTTATTGTATAAAGGGGTGCAATGTGGAAATGCGAGGGGCTGCAGTTTCCCTTAATTGCTGTGCATATTGACGCGTGGCGTCGAACCAACGCTTGTGTTGTACCCTTTTTCGCGGTCTCATTGGGGGCGATAGCCATCCTGCGGGGGGCGAAACGTTTGGCAACGAATGGGGGTGTTTGCCACTTCAAGTCTGAGTGTGCAGGGATGGTGGGTTTCGCGCGATTTGCATTTATTTCCTTGGGTGGAAACCCTACGGGATTGAGGGCGGCACTCACGTCAGAAAGGACTTCCTTTGGAGTAGGAAGGTTTTTTCGAAGGGCGGGACCAGTGTGCGTAAGGTGATTTGGCACCGCGGCAGCATTTGTCAAATGTGATGACATGGGTACTGGCCCGCTTAATATCCAACCGAATACTGTGTGTTGAGCAGGTAAGCTGCCACATACATTTCGGTGGAAACCTTCGAGCATGATCTGTGGGATGAGATCACTGCCAATCACTATATCGATCTGCGCTGCCTCGAAGAAGTTGGGATCAGCGAGATCTAGCATGGCGAATTCGTTCAAATTTGGGCGGTTTATTTTGGAAGGGGGGAGAAATTCCGTTAACTTTGGAAGTACGATTTTAGGGATTTTAGGGTTTTAGGGACTGCCAATGTCAAGAAGCATATATATTTGGCGGGTTTTACAGTCTGTCCGCCCATGCCCGAGATCTGGAGATTAGATTTCTCCATAGGCAATTTTAGGCGTCCCTGGAGGAAATGAAGGTGCGCTGAGAGCGTTGATCGATCAACGCTCGAACTCTGAACAACTTTCCTAAATGGTTAATGGACACCAGTGCCGTAGGCAGAAGAGATTATTTGAGTGGAGGGCTGGTACTGGGGGCGTACTTTGCCTTGAAGATGTGCTGGGTTGCGCATCGGAAAGAGGAGGATTAGTGGTGGAATTGTTGCTCGGTTTTTGGATAACCGTTGAGACCAGAGAAGTGGTCGAAGGTGATCGATTGGGGGAGTGAGTGGGTTGCGCATTGCCTTTGGGGTGCTTCTTCACATATGCTAATCGACTCTGGGGGGTAAGCCTTTTAAAGCTTTGGCAAGTCCGTATGGAGTGATTTGCGTTACAGAGTTTGGACGCGAAATCGTTTTTCACTTCAGTGTGAAGATTTAGGAATCTGTTGGGCCGATTTTTGAGGACATTGGAAGATGAGGGTTGTGGTTTGGACTTGGTGGGCCGAAAGAAATTCAGCCGTTCCACTATCTCGTATCTGCAGGTCAGGAACTCATTCATCTGTGACCAGGGTGGCAGATTCTTCCGGGATGTCAAAGATTGTTCCCATAAAGCTAGAGTTGCTTCGGGCAATTTGGTAGAGCATATATATACCAACAGTGGATCCCAATTGTCCGTGTCTACGGCCTGAGACTTGAGAACGGACAGACAATTGTTTATTGAATTCTGGATCCGCTGTAGTGCCTCACTATTTTCAGTGTGGGCAGGAGCGATATTCAATAGAGATCGAATTTGGTTGTCAACGAGGATGCGTTTGTTTTCATATCGGGATCTTAACGCTTCCCACGCGAGTCCGAAATTCTCGTCGGTTAATGCGTATTGTTTAACAATAGCACCGGCTTGGCCTTGCGTTTTGTATCGGAGGTGATACAATTTTTGGGCTGGAGTGAGCTGGGGGTGGTTGATGTATACCGCAGTAAACATGTCCCGAAAGGACGGCCACTGCTCATAGCCCCCGAAGAAGGTTTCGGTGTCGCAAGGAGGAACTTGGAGGCAAATGTAGGAAGTATTTGCTGGTTCTAGAGGTTGAACCGGTTCCATATGCGTAGCAGGCTGCGGGGACTGAGGTTGGAGCATCTTAATGATGTCCAACATCTTAGCCATGCACAACTCGTATTGGTCTGTGCAGGCATCAATCTTTTACCTAGCCGACTCTTTGAAACCAAAAATCATTATAGTTAGGTATAAGCCATAGAAAGAAGATTACTACAAGAGGCTGTAGGCTTGAAATTCGGAGACGAGATTTTTCGGGCAGTGATCGACAAAAGCCGCCATTTTGACTTTTGTTACAAAAAATATATCATATTATTGTATAATAAAATACCCATTCAACCGTCAAAACCGGATGTTTCTATGTTTTTTCATCATGCCACAAATCCTTTCCAAACTTAGGCCTTTTTTTGGCCAAATTTGAAAGAACCTACCCTTAAGCAACGAACTCGACTGAAATGAGCAAAATTCCAAGTCGGATTTCTCTTAAACTAGAGCCAATTCAGCCAAACGCCTGGTGGATCTCAACTCAGTATACCTATATAAAAGTCGCTCAGTAGGTCCCCGTTTGTTACTTTTTTTGAGGGTAAATTTCACGCACAGTGTAATTAATGCTTCCTCAGGTATTCCCCGAGGAACTCACTGTGGACCGCTTTTATTTTTACTATTTATAACTGATTTGCCACAGCATCTCAAACATTCAAAATGTCTTTTATTTGCTGATGATGTCAAGTTATTCCTTAATATCGAAAATCTGAATAATTCTCATCTACTCCAGAGTGATTTGCGCCTTAATATCGATAAACGCTCGGTGGTCTCATATTCTCGAAGCAGGTCACCTTTTGTTTTTGATTATTCTCTCAATGGTATTGCTCTAGCTAGAAAATATGAAGTCAAAGACTTAAGGTACGATTACACGATGCGTCCAACGCATGAATAATTCGTCCCAAAAATTCGTATACAATTTTTATTTTTTTTTTATTTTTTTATTTATTTATTTATGAAGTCTACGGAAAACCCCTTACAGACCATAGGAGTGAGAGATTTCATAGAGAGATGTAATGTACATTAAAGACTTAACACTAAGGATTAAGAGCTAAGTAGCCTTTCAAGGCATTGCGAAAAATATTCCTTTACCCAAAATATGACGAAATAAATGCTTCATTGATTTTGTATCTTTTTATTATTTAAAATACTAATACTTAATACTTGTTTGTACTTCATTAGAATTGCAGATTCCGCCTTTTTTACTATCTTTCGAACCAATAGAGTTAGAGTAATGAAATTTTGACACCTGATCAAGGAGATTTTGGGTTTTAACATACTTACTTTTCATGTAAAGTTGCGCGCGGAGCGGCAGAAATAAGTACGCGGTGGGCTTCGGGTTTAATGTTTATTGTACGACGTATGAAATACAAGTAAATACACGAAACATGAAACGATACATACGAGCAGAAAATAGGGGGAACATGAGCACAAGAGGAGAAGGAAAGATTGGGATTAGTGATGGCATCGACGCAATTATATTTTGTGGGGGTGCCGAGGTCTCGTCCAGGGTTGCGGCGGACGGATGGCTGGTCATGGTTGGGCGGTGATGCGCGGCTGCCTGGCTGTAGGATGGGCTGACGGCTGGGGGGTTGCCGCCGATCCGCGATGCCGTAGCGCTGGAGAGTGCGCTGAGGGCCTCTTTGCTGTCGATGCTCCGTGTGGACGTGCAGGGCAGTTTGGGGGGCAACAGCTGGAGTCTTCGCTAGCGCCGGATCTGCAAAAGAGATGTAATTTGTGAGTGATGATAATTTTGACATCGTTTGTGGAGGTGTAAGCGGTTCGTCAAACGCTGGGGTTCGCTTGAGTTGCCGTCGGAGGAGTGAATGCGCTTAAGACAGGTCGCACAGGAATGGCGACTGACTCGGACCCGGGATGGGTGCGCTCGAGGTTTATTGTATAAAGGGGTGCAATGTGGAAATGCGAGGGGCTGCAGTTTCCCTTAATTGCTGTGCATATTGACGCGTGGCGTCGAACCAACGCTTGTGTTGTACCCTTTTTCGCGGTCTCATTGGGGGCGATAGCCATCCTGCGGGGGGCGAAACGTTTGGCAACGAATGGGGGTGTTTGCCACTTCAAGTCTGAGTGTGCAGGGATGGTGGGTTTCGCGCGATTTGCATTTATTTCCTTGGGTGGAAACCCTACGGGATTGAGGGCGGCACTCACGTCAGAAAGGACTTCCTTTGGAGTAGGAAGGTTTTTTCGAAGGGCGGGACCAGTGTGCGTAAGGTGATTTGGCACCGCGGCAGCATTTGTCAAATGTGATGACATGGGTACTGGCCCGCTTAATATCCAACCGAATACTGTGTGTTGAGCAGGTAAGCTGCCACATACATTTCGGTGGAAACCTTCGAGCATGATCTGTGGGATGAGATCACTGCCAATCACTATATCGATCTGCGCTGCCTCGAAGAAGTTGGGATCAGCGAGATCTAGCATGGCGAATTCGTTCAAATTTGGGCGGTTTATTTTGGAAGGGGGGAGAAATTCCGTTAACTTTGGAAGTACGATTTTAGGGATTTTAGGGTTTTAGGGACTGCCAATGTCAAGAAGCATATATATTTGGCGGGTTTTACAGTCTGTCCGCCCATGCCCGAGATCTGGAGATTAGATTTCTCCATAGGCAATTTTAGGCGTCCCTGGAGGAAATGAAGGTGCGCTGAGAGCGTTGATCGATCAACGCTCGAACTCTGAACAACTTTCCTAAATGGTTAATGGACACCAGTGCCGTAGGCAGAAGAGATTGGGTGCCATTATTTGAGTGGAGGGCTGGTACTGGGGGCGTACTTTGCCTTGAAGATGTGCTGGGTTGCGCATCGGAAAGAGGAGGATTAGTGGTGGAATTGTTGCTCGGTTTTTGGATAACCGTTGAGACCAGAGAAGTGGTCGAAGGTGATCGATTGGGGGAGTGAGTGGGTTGCGCATTGCCTTTGGGGTGCTTCTTCACATATGCTAATCGACTCTGGGGGGTAAGCCTTTTAAAGCTTTGGCAAGTCCGTATGGAGTGATTTGCGTTACAGAGTTTGGACGCGAAATCGTTTTTCACTTCAGTGTGAAGATTTAGGAATCTGTTGGGCCGATTTTTGAGGACATTGGAAGATGAGGGTTGTGGTTTGGACTTGGTGGGCCGAAAGAAATTCAGCCGTTCCACTATCTCGTATCTGCAGGTCAGGAACTCATTCATCTGTGACCAGGGTGGCAGATTCTTCCGGGATGTCAAAGATTGTTCCCATAAAGCTAGAGTTGCTTCGGGCAATTTGGTAGAGCATATATATACCAACAGTGGATCCCAATTGTCCGTGTCTACGGCCTGAGACTTGAGAACGGACAGACAATTGTTTATTGAATTCTGGATCCGCTGTAGTGCCTCACTATTTTCAGTGTGGGCAGGAGCGATATTCAATAGAGATCGAATTTGGTTGTCAACGAGGATGCGTTTGTTTTCATATCGGGATCTTAACGCTTCCCACGCGAGTCCGAAATTCTCGTCGGTTAATGCGTATTGTTTAACAATAGCACCGGCTTGGCCTTGCGTTTTGTATCGGAGGTGATACAATTTTTGGGCTGGAGTGAGCTGGGGGTGGTTGATGTATACCGCAGTAAACATGTCCCGAAAGGACGGCCACTGCTCATAGCCCCCGAAGAAGGTTTCGGTGTCGCAAGGAGGAACTTGGAGGCAAATGTAGGAAGTATTTGCTGGTTCTAGAGGTTGAACCGGTTCCATATGCGTAGCAGGCTGCGGGGACTGAGGTTGGAGCATCTTAATGATGTCCAACATCTTAGCCATGCACAACTCGTATTGGTCTGTGCAGGCATCAATCTTTTACCTAGCCGACTCTTTGAAACCAAAAATCATTATAGTTAGGTATAAGCCATAGAAAGAAGATTACTACAAGAGGCTGTAGGCTTGAAATTCGGAGACGAGATTTTTCGGGCAGTGATCGACGAAAGCCGCCATTTTGACTTTTGTTACAAAAAATATATCATATTATTGTATAATAAAATACCCATTCAACCGTCAAAACCGGATGTTTCTATGTTTTTTCATCATGCCACAAATCCTTTCCAAACTTAGGCCTTTTTTTGGCCAAATTTGAAAGAACCTACCCTTAAGCAACGAACTCGACTGAAATGAGCAAAATTCCAAGTCGGATTTCTCTTAAACTAGAGCCAATTCAGCCAAACGCCTGGTGGATCTCAACTCAGTATACCTATATAAAAGTCGCTCAGTAGGTCCCCGCTTGTTACTTTTTTTGAGGGTAAATTTCACGCACAGTGTAATTAATGCTTCCTCAGGTATTCCCCGAGGAACTCACTGTGGACCGCTTTTATTTTTACTATTTATAACTGATTTGCCACAGCATCTCAAACATTCAAAATGTCTTTTATTTGCTGATGATGTCAAGTTATTCCTTAATATCGAAAATCTGAATAATTCTCATCTACTCCAGAGTGATTTGCGCCTTAATATCGATAAACGCTCGGTGGTCTCATATTCTCGAAGCAGGTCACCTTTTGTTTTTGATTATTCTCTCAATGGTATTGCTCTAGCTAGAAAATATGAAGTCAAAGACTTAAGGTACGATTACACGATGCGTCCAACGCATGAATAATTCGTCCCAAAAATTCGTATACAATTTTTATTTTTTTTTTATTTTTTTATTTATTTATTTATGAAGTCTACGGAAAACCCCTTACAGACCATAGGAGTGAGAGATTTCATAGAGAGATGTAATGTACATTAAAGACTTAACACTAAGGATTAAGAGCTAAGTAGCCTTTCAAGGCATTGCGAAAAATATTCCTTTACCCAAAATATGACGAAATAAATGCTTCATTGATTTTGTATCTTTTTATTATTTAAAATACTAATACTTAATACTTGTTTGTACTTCATTAGAATTGCAGATTCCGCCTTTTTTACTATCTTTCGAACCAATAGAGTTAGAGTAATGAAATTTTGACACCTGATCAAGGAGATTTTGGGTTTTAACATACTTACTTTTCATGTAAAGTTGCGCGCAGAGCGGCAGAAATAAGTACGCGGTGGGCTTCGGGTTTAATGTTTATTGTACGACGTATGAAATACAAGTAAATACACGAAACATGAAACGATACACAACGGCCGAAGCCGGGGAGCAGAAAATAGGGGGAACATGAGCACAAGAGGAGAAGGAAAGATTGGGATTAGTGATGGCATCGACGCAATTATATTTTGTGGGGGTGCCGAGGTCTCGTCCAGGGTTGCGGCGGACGGATGGCTGGTCATGGTTGGGCGGTGATGCGCGGCTGCCTGGCTGTAGGATGGGCTGACGGCTGGGGGGTTGCCGCCGATCCGCGATGCCGTAGCGCTGGAGAGTGCGCTGAGGGCCTCTTTGCTGTCGATGCTCCGTGTGGACGTGCAGGGCAGTTTGGGGGGCAACAGCTGGAGTCTTCGCTAGCGCCGGATCTGCAAAAGAGATGTAATTTGTGAGTGATGATAATTTTGACATCGTTTGTGGGGGTGTAAGCGGTTCGTCAAACGCTGGGGTTCGCTTGAGTTGCCGTCGGAGGAGTGAATGCGCTTAAGACAGGTCGCACAGGAATGGCGACTGACTCGGACCCGGGATGGGTGCGCTCGAGGTTTATTGTATAAAGGGGTGCAATGTGGAAATGCGAGGGGCTGCAGTTTCCCTTAATTGCTGTGCATATTGACGCGTGGCGTCGAACCAACGCTTGTGTTGTACCCTTTTTCGCGGTCTCATTGGGGGCGATAGCCATCCTGCGGGGGGCGAAACGTTTGGCAACGAATGGGGGTGTTTGCCACTTCAAGTCTGAGTGTGCAGGGATGGTGGGTTTCGCGCGATTTGCATTTATTTCCTTGGGTGGAAACCCTACGGGATTGAGGGCGGCACTCACGTCAGAAAGGACTTCCTTTGGAGTAGGAAGGTTTTTTCGAAGGGCGGGACCAGTGTGCGTAAGGTGATTTGGCACCGCGGCAGCATTTGTCAAATGTGATGACATGGGTACTGGCCCGCTTAATATCCAACCGAATACTGTGTGTTGAGCAGGTAAGCTGCCACATACATTTCGGTGGAAACCTTCGAGCATGATCTGTGGGATGAGATCACTGCCAATCACTATATCGATCTGCGCTGCCTCGAAGAAGTTGGGATCAGCGAGATCTAGCATGGCGAATTCGTTCAAATTTGGGCGGTTTATTTTGGAAGGGGGGAGAAATTCCGTTAACTTTGGAAGTACGATTTTAGGGATTTTAGGGTTTTAGGGACTGCCAATGTCAAGAAGCATATATATTTGGCGGGTTTTACAGTCTGTCCGCCCATGCCCGAGATCTGGAGATTAGATTTCTCCATAGGCAATTTTAGGCGTCCCTGGAGGAAATGAAGGTGCGCTGAGAGCGTTGATCGATCAACGCTCGAACTCTGAACAACTTTCCTAAATGGTTAATGGACACCAGTGCCGTAGGCAGAAGAGATTGGGTGCCATTATTTGAGTGGAGGGCTGGTACTGGGGGCGTACTTTGCCTTGAAGATGTGCTGGGTTGCGCATCGGAAAGAGGAGGATTAGTGGTGGAATTGTTGCTCGGTTTTTGGATAACCGTTGAGACCACATATGCTAATCGACTCTGGGGGGTAAGCCTTTTAAAGCTTTGGCAAGTCCGTATGGAGTGATTTGCGTTACAGAGTTTGCACGCGAAATCGTTTTTCACTTCAGTGTGAAGATTTAGGAATCTGTTGGGCCGATTTTTGAGGACATTGGAAGATGAGGGTTGTGGTTTGGACTTGGTGGGCCGAAAGAAATTCAGCCGTTCCACTATCTCGTATCTGCAGGTCAGGAACTCATTCATCTGTGACCAGGGTGGCAGATTCTTCCGGGATGTCAAAGATTGTTCCCATAAAGCTAGAGTTGCTTCGGGCAATTTGGTAGAGCATATATATACCAACAGTGGATCCCAATTGTCCGTGTCTACGGCCTGAGACTTGAGAACGGACAGACAATTGTTTATTGAATTCTGGATCCGCTGTAGTGCCTCACTATTTTCAGTGTGGGCAGGAGCGATATTCAATAGAGATCGAATTTGGTTGTCAACGAGGATGCGTTTGTTTTCATATCGGGATCTTAACGCTTCCCACGCGAGTCCGAAATTCTCGTCGGTTAATGCGTATTGTTTAACAATAGCACCGGCTTGGCCTTGCGTTTTGTATCGGAGGTGATACAATTTTTGGGCTGGAGTGAGCTGGGGGTGGTTGATGTATACCGCAGTAAACATGTCCCGAAAGGACGGCCACTGCTCATAGCCCCCGAAGAAGGTTTCGGTGTCGCAAGGAGGAACTTGGAGGCAAATGTAGGAAGTATTTGCTGGTTCTAGAGGTTGAACCGGTTCCATATGCGTAGCAGGCTGCGGGGACTGAGGTTGGAGCATCTTAATGATGTCCAACATCTTAGCCATGCACAACTCGTATTGGTCTGTGCAGGCATCAATCTTTTACCTAGCCGACTCTTTGAAACCAAAAATCATTATAGTTAGGTATAAGCCATAGAAAGAAGATTACTACAAGAGGCTGTAGGCTTGAAATTCGGAGACGAGATTTTTCGGGCAGTGATCGACGAAAGCCGCCATTTTGACTTTTGTTACAAAAAATATATCATATTATTGTATAATAAAATACCCATTCAACCGTCAAAACCGGATGTTTCTATGTTTTTTCATCATGCCACAAATCCTTTCCAAACTTAGGCCTTTTTTTGGCCAAATTTGAAAGAACCTACCCTTAAGCAACGAACTCGACTGAAATGAGCAAAATTCCAAGTCGGATTTCTCTTAAACTAGAGCCAATTCAGCCAAACGCCTGGTGGATCTCAACTCAGTATACCTATATAAAAGTCGCTCAGTAGGTCCCCGCTTGTTACTTTTTTTGAGGGTAAATTTCACGCACAGTGTAATTAATGCTTCCTCAGGTATTCCCCGAGGAACTCACTGTGGACCGCTTTTATTTTTACTATTTATAACTGATTTGCCACAGCATCTCAAACATTCAAAATGTCTTTTATTTGCTGATGATGTCAAGTTATTCCTTAATATCGAAAATCTGAATAATTCTCATCTACTCCAGAGTGATTTGCGCCTTAATATCGATAAACGCTCGGTGGTCTCATATTCTCGAAGCAGGTCACCTTTTGTTTTTGATTATTCTCTCAATGGTATTGCTCTAGCTAGAAAATATGAAGTCAAAGACTTAAGGTACGATTACACGATGCGTCCAACGCATGAATAATTCGTCCCAAAAATTCGTATACAATTTTTATTTTTTTTTTATTTTTTTATTTATTTATTTATGAAGTCTACGGAAAAACCCTTACAGACCATAGGAGTGAGAGATTTCATAGAGAGATGTAATGTACATTAAAGACTTAACACTAAGGATTAAGAGCTAAGTAGCCTTTCAAGGCATTGCGAAAAATATTCCTTTACCCAAAATATGACGAAATAAATGCTTCATTGATTTTGTATCTTTTTATTATTTAAAATACTAATACTTAATACTTGTTTGTACTTCATTAGAATTGCAGATTCCGCCTTTTTTACTATCTTTCGAACCAATAGAGTTAGAGTAATGAAATTTTGACACCTGATCAAGGAGATTTTGGGTTTTAACATACTTACCTTTCATGTAAAGTTGCGCGCGGAGCGGCAGAAATAAGTACGCGGTGGGCTTCGGGTTTAATGTTTATTGTACGACGTATGAAATACATGTAAATACACGAAACATGAAACGATACACAACGGCCGAAGCCGGGGAGCAGAAAATAGGGGGAACATGAGCACAAGAGGAGAAGGAAAGATTGGGATTAGTGATGGCATCGACGCAATTATATTTTGTGGGGGTGCCGAGGTCTCGTCCAGGGTTGCGGCGGACGGATGGCTGGTCATGGTTGGGCGGTGATGCGCGGCTGCCTGGCTGTAGGATGGGCTGACGGCTGGGGGGTTGCCGCCGATCCGCGATGCCGTAGCGCTGGAGAGTGCGCTGAGAGCCTCTTTGCTGTCGATGCTCCGTGTGGACGTGCAGGGCAGTTTGGGGGGCAACAGCTGGAGTCTTCGCTAGCGCCGGATCTGCAAAAGAGATGTAATTTGTGAGTGATGATAATTTTGACATCGTTTGTGGGGGTGTAAGCGGTTCGTCAAACGCTGGGGTTCGCTTGAGTTGCCGTCGGAGGAGTGAATGCGCTTAAGACAGGTCGCACAGGAATGGCGACTGACTCGGACCCGGGATGGGTGCGCTCGAGGTTTATTGTATAAAGGGGTGCAATGTGGAAATGCGAGGGGCTGCAGTTTCCCTTAATTGCTGTGCATATTGACGCGTGGCGTCGAACCAACGCTTGTGTTGTACCCTTTTTCGCGGTCTCATTGGGGGAGATAGCCATCCTGCGGGGGGCGAAACGTTTGGCAACGAATGGGGGTGTTTGCCACTTCAAGTCTGAGTGTGCAGGGATGGTGGGTTTCGCGCGATTTGCATTTATTTCCTTGGGTGGAAACCCTACGGGATTGAGGGCGGCACTCACGTCAGAAAGGACTTCCTTTGGAGTAGGAAGGTTTTTTCGAAGGGCGGGACCAGTGTGCGTAAGGTGATTTGGCACCGCGGCAGCATTTGTCAAATGTGATGACATGGGTACTGGCCCGCTTAATATCCAACCGAATACTGTGTGTTGAGCAAGTAAGCTGCCACATACATTTCGGTGGAAACCTTCGAGCATGATCTGTGGGATGAGATCACTGCCAATCACTATATCGATCTGCGCTGCCTCGAAGAAGTTGGGATCAGCGAGATCTAGCATGGCGAATTCGTTCAAATTTGGGCGGTTTATTTTGGAAGGGGGGAGAAATTCCGTTAACTTTGGAAGTACGATTTTAGGGATTTTAGGGTTTTAGGGACTGCCAATGTCAAGAAGCATATATATTTGGCGGGTTTTACAGTCTGTCCGCCCATGCCCGAGATCTGGAGATTAGATTTCTCCATAGGCAATTTTAGGCGTCCCTGGAGGAAATGAAGGTGCGCTGAGAGCGTTGATCGATCAACGCTCGAACTCTGAACAACTTTCCTAAATGGTTAATGGACACCAGTGCCGTAGGCAGATGAGATTGGGTGCCATTATTTGAGTGGATGGCTGGTACTGGGGGCGTACTTTGCCTTGAAGATGTGCTGGGTTGCGCATCGGAAAGAGGAGGATTAGTGGTGGAATTGTTGCTCGGTTTTTGGATAACCGTTGAGACCAGAGAAGTGGTCGAAGGTGATCGATTGGGGGAGTGAGTGGGTTGCGCATTGCCTTTGGGGTGCTTCTTCACATATGCTAATCGACTCTGGGGGGTAAGCCTTTTAAAGCTTTGGCAAGTCCGTATGGAGTGATTTGCGTTACAGAGTTTGGACGCGAAATCGTTTTTCACTTCAGTGTGAAGATTTAGGAATCTGTTGGGCCGATTTTTGAGGACATTGGAAGATGAGGGTTGTGGTTTGGACTTGGTGGGCCGAAAGAAATGCAGCCGTTCCACTATCTCGTATCTGCAGGTCAGGAACTCATTCATCTGTGACCAGGGTGGCAGATTCTTCCGGGATGTCAAAGATTGTTCCCATAAAGCTAGAGTTGCTTCGGGCAATTTGGTAGAGCATATATATACCAACAGTGGATCCCAATTGTCCGTGTCTACGGCCTGAGACTTGAGAACGGACAGACAATTGTTTATTGAATTCTGGATCCGCTGTAGTGCCTCACTATTTTCAGTGTGGGCAGGAGCGATATTCAATAGAGATCGAATTTGGTTGTCAACGAGGATGCGTTTGTTTTCATATCGGGATCTTAACGCTTCCCACGCGAGTCCGAAATTCTCGTCGGTTAATGCGTATTGTTTAACAATAGCACCGGCTTGGCCTTGCGTTTTGTATCGGAGGTGATACAATTTTTGGGCTGGAGTGGGCTGGGGGTGGTTGATGTATACCGCAGTAAACATGTCCCGAAAGGACGGCCACTGCTCATAGCCCCCGAAGAAGGTTTCGGTGTCGCAAGGAGGAACTTGGAGGCAAATGTAGGAAGTATTTGCTGGTTCTAGAGGTTGAACCGGTTCCATATGCGTAGCAGGCTGCGGGGACTGAGGTTGGAGCATCTTAATGATGTCCAACATCTTAGCCATGCACAACTCGTATTGGTCTGTGCAGGCATCAATCTTTTACCTAGCCGACTCTTTGAAACCAAAAATCATTATAGTTAGGTATAAGCCATAGAAAGAAGATTACTACAAGAGGCTGTAGGCTTGAAATTCGGAGACGAGATTTTTCGGGCAGTGATCGACGAAAGCCGCCATTTTGACTTTTGTTACAAAAAATATATCATATTATTGTATAATAAAATACCCATTCAACCGTCAAAACCGGATGTTTCTATGTTTTTTCATCATGCCACAAATCCTTTCCAAACTTAGGCCTTTTTTTGGCCAAATTTGAAAGAACCTACCCTTAAGCAACGAACTCGACTGAAATGAGCAAAATTCCAAGTCGGATTTCTCTTAAACTAGAGCCAATTCAGCCAAACGCCTGGTGGATCTCAACTCAGTATACCTATATAAAAGTCGCTCAGTAGGTCCCCGCTTGTTACTTTTTTTGAGGGTAAATTTCACGCACAGTGTAATTAATGCTTCCTCAGGTATTCCCCGAGGAACTCACTGTGGACCGCTTTTATTTTTACTATTTATAACTGATTTGCCACAGCATCTCAAACATTCAAAATGTCTTTTATTTGCTGATGATGTCAAGTTATTCCTTAATATCGAAAATCTGAATAATTCTCATCTACTCCAGAGTGATTTGCGCCTTAATATCGATAAACGCTCGGTGGTCTCATATTCTCGAAGCAGGTCACCTTTTGTTTTTGATTATTCTCTCAATGGTATTGCTCTAGCTAGAAAATATGAAGTCAAAGACTTAAGGTACGATTACACGATGCGTCCAACGCATGAATAATTCGTCCCAAAAATTCGTATACAATTTTTATTTTTTTTTTATTTTTTTATTTATTTATTTATGAAGTCTACGGAAAAACCCTTACAGACCATAGGAGTGAGAGATTTCATAGAGAGATGTAATGTACATTAAAGACTTAACACTAAGGATTAAGAGCTAAGTAGCCTTTCAAGGCATTGCGAAAAATATTCCTTTACCCAAAATATGACGAAATAAATGCTTCATTGATTTTGTATCTTTTTATTATTTAAAATACTAATACTTAATACTTGTTTGTACTTCATTAGAATTGCAGATTCCGCCTTTTTTACTATCTTTCGAACCAATAGAGTTAGAGTAATGAAATTTTGACACCTGATCAAGGAGATTTTGGGTTTTAACATACTTACCTTTCATGTAAAGTTGCGCGCGGAGCGGCAGAAATAAGTACGCGGTGGGCTTCGGGTTTAATGTTTATTGTACGACGTATGAAATACATGTAAATACACGAAACATGAAACGATACACAACGGCCGAAGCCGGGGAGCAGAAAATAGGGGGAACATGAGCACAAGAGGAGAAGGAAAGATTGGGATTAGTGATGGCATCGACGCAATTATATTTTGTGGGGGTGCCGAGGTCTCGTCCAGGGTTGCGGCGGACGGATGGCTGGTCATGGTTGGGCGGTGATGCGCGGCTGCCTGGCTGTAGGATGGGCTGACGGCTGGGGGGTTGCCGCCGATCCGCGATGCCGTAGCGCTGGAGAGTGCGCTGAGAGCCTCTTTGCTGTCGATGCTCCGTGTGGACGTGCAGGGCAGTTTGGGGGGCAACAGCTGGAGTCTTCGCTAGCGCCGGATCTGCAAAAGAGATGTAATTTGTGAGTGATGATAATTTTGACATCGTTTGTGGGGGTGTAAGCGGTTCGTCAAACGCTGGGGTTCGCTTGAGTTGCCGTCGGAGGAGTGAATGCGCTTAAGACAGGTCGCACAGGAATGGCGACTGACTCGGACCCGGGATGGGTGCGCTCGAGGTTTATTGTATAAAGGGGTGCAATGTGGAAATGCGAGGGGCTGCAGTTTCCCTTAATTGCTGTGCATATTGACGCGTGGCGTCGAACCAACGCTTGTGTTGTACCCTTTTTCGCGGTCTCATTGGGGGAGATAGCCATCCTGCGGGGGGCGAAACGTTTGGCAACGAATGGGGGTGTTTGCCACTTCAAGTCTGAGTGTGCAGGGATGGTGGGTTTCGCGCGATTTGCATTTATTTCCTTGGGTGGAAACCCTACGGGATTGAGGGCGGCACTCACGTCAGAAAGGACTTCCTTTGGAGTAGGAAGGTTTTTTCGAAGGGCGGGACCAGTGTGCGTAAGGTGATTTGGCACCGCGGCAGCATTTGTCAAATGTGATGACATGGGTACTGGCCCGCTTAATATCCAACCGAATACTGTGTGTTGAGCAAGTAAGCTGCCACATACATTTCGGTGGAAACCTTCGAGCATGATCTGTGGGATGAGATCACTGCCAATCACTATATCGATCTGCGCTGCCTCGAAGAAGTTGGGATCAGCGAGATCTAGCATGGCGAATTCGTTCAAATTTGGGCGGTTTATTTTGGAAGGGGGGAGAAATTCCGTTAACTTTGGAAGTACGATTTTAGGGATTTTAGGGTTTTAGGGACTGCCAATGTCAAGAAGCATATATATTTGGCGGGTTTTACAGTCTGTCCGCCCATGCCCGAGATCTGGAGATTAGATTTCTCCATAGGCAATTTTAGGCGTCCCTGGAGGAAATGAAGGTGCGCTGAGAGCGTTGATCGATCAACGCTCGAACTCTGAACAACTTTCCTAAATGGTTAATGGACACCAGTGCCGTAGGCAGATGAGATTGGGTGCCATTATTTGAGTGGATGGCTGGTACTGGGGGCGTACTTTGCCTTGAAGATGTGCTGGGTTGCGCATCGGAAAGAGGAGGATTAGTGGTGGAATTGTTGCTCGGTTTTTGGATAACCGTTGAGACCAGAGAAGTGGTCGAAGGTGATCGATTGGGGGAGTGAGTGGGTTGCGCATTGCCTTTGGGGTGCTTCTTCACATATGCTAATCGACTCTGGGGGGTAAGCCTTTTAAAGCTTTGGCAAGTCCGTATGGAGTGATTTGCGTTACAGAGTTTGGACGCGAAATCGTTTTTCACTTCAGTGTGAAGATTTAGGAATCTGTTGGGCCGATTTTTGAGGACATTGGAAGATGAGGGTTGTGGTTTGGACTTGGTGGGCCGAAAGAAATTCAGCCGTTCCACTATCTCGTATCTGCAGGTCAGGAACTCATTCATCTGTGACCAGGGTGGCAGATTCTTCCGGGATGTCAAAGATTGTTCCCATAAAGCTAGAGTTGCTTCGGGCAATTTGGTAGAGCATATATATACCAACAGTGGATCCCAATTGTCCGTGTCTACGGCCTGAGACTTGAGAACGGACAGACAATTGTTTATTGAATTCTGGATCCGCTGTAGTGCCTCACTATTTTCAGTGTGGGCAGGAGCGATATTCAATAGAGATCGAATTTGGTTGTCAACGAGGATGCGTTTGTTTTCATATCGGGATCTTAACGCTTCCCACGCGAGTCCGAAATTCTCGTCGGTTAATGCGTATTGTTTAACAATAGCACCGGCTTGGCCTTGCGTTTTGTATCGGAGGTGATACAATTTTTGGGCTGGAGTGAGCTGGGGGTGGTTGATGTATACCGCAGTAAACATGTCCCGAAAGGACGGCCACTGCTCATAGCCCCCGAAGAAGGTTTCGGTGTCGCAAGGAGGAACTTGGAGGCAAATGTAGGAAGTATTTGCTGGTTCTAGAGGTTGAACCGGTTCCATATGCGTAGCAGGCTGCGGGGACTGAGGTTGGAGCATCTTAATGATGTCCAACATCTTAGCCATGCACAACTCGTATTGGTCTGTGCAGGCATCAATCTTTTACCTAGCCGACTCTTTGAAACCAAAAATCATTATAGTTAGGTATAAGCCATAGAAAGAAGATTACTACAAGAGGCTGTAGGCTTGAAATTCGGAGACGAGATTTTTCGGGCAGTGATCGACGAAAGCCGCCATTTTGACTTTTGTTACAAAAAATATATCATATTATTGTATAATAAAATACCCATTCAACCGTCAAAACCGGATGTTTCTATGTTTTTTCATCATGCCACAAATCCTTTCCAAACTTAGGCCTTTTTTTGGCCAAATTTGAAAGAACCTACCCTTAAGCAACGAACTCGACTGAAATGAGCAAAATTC
Organism: Melieria crassipennis; assembly: GCA_963668005.1. Taxonomy (NCBI): domain Eukaryota; kingdom Metazoa; phylum Arthropoda; class Insecta; order Diptera; family Ulidiidae; genus Melieria; species Melieria crassipennis. Next base: position 41,847,326 of record OY764963.1, on the reverse strand, counting down.
CAAGTCGGATTTCTCTTAAACTAGAGCCAATTCAGCCAAACGCCTGGTGGATCTCAACTCAGTATACCTATATAAAAGTCGCTCAGTAGGTCCCCGCTTGTTACTTTTTTTGAGGGTAAATTTCACGCACAGTGTAATTAATGCTTCCTCAGGTATTCCCCGAGGAACTCACTGTGGACCGCTTTTATTTTTACTATTTATAACTGATTTGCCACAGCATCTCAAACATTCAAAATGTCTTTTATTTGCTGATGATGTCAAGTTATTCCTTAATATCGAAAATCTGAATAATTCTCATCTACTCCAGAGTGATTTGCGCCTTAATATCGATAAACGCTCGGTGGTCTCATATTCTCGAAGCAGGTCACCTTTTGTTTTTGATTATTCTCTCAATGGTATTGCTCTAGCTAGAAAATATGAAGTCAAAGACTTAAGGTACGATTACACGATGCGTCCAACGCATGAATAATTCGTCCCAAAAATTCGTATACAATTTTTATTTTTTTTTTATTTTTTTATTTATTTATTTATGAAGTCTACGGAAAAACCCTTACAGACCATAGGAGTGAGAGATTTCATAGAGAGATGTAATGTACATTAAAGACTTAACACTAAGGATTAAGAGCTAAGTAGCCTTTCAAGGCATTGCGAAAAATATTCCTTTACCCAAAATATGACGAAATAAATGCTTCATTGATTTTGTATCTTTTTATTATTTAAAATACTAATACTTAATACTTGTTTGTACTTCATTAGAATTGCAGATTCCGCCTTTTTTACTATCTTTCGAACCAATAGAGTTAGAGTAATGAAATTTTGACACCTGATCAAGGAGATTTTGGGTTTTAACATACTTACCTTTCATGTAAAGTTGCGCGCGGAGCGGCAGAAATAAGTACGCGGTGGGCTTCGGGTTTAATGTTTATTGTACGACGTATGAAATACATGTAAATACACGAAACATGAAACGATACACAACGGCCGAAGCCGGGGAGCAGAAAATAGGGGGAACATGAGCACAAGAGGAGAAGGAAAGATTGGGATTAGTGATGGCATCGACGCAATTATATTTTGTGGGGGTGCCGAGGTCTCGTCCAGGGTTGCGGCGGACGGATGGCTGGTCATGGTTGGGCGGTGATGCGCGGCTGCCTGGCTGTAGGATGGGCTGACGGCTGGGGGGTTGCCGCCGATCCGCGATGCCGTAGCGCTGGAGAGTGCGCTGAGAGCCTCTTTGCTGTCGATGCTCCGTGTGGACGTGCAGGGCAGTTTGGGGGGCAACAGCTGGAGTCTTCGCTAGCGCCGGATCTGCAAAAGAGATGTAATTTGTGAGTGATGATAATTTTGACATCGTTTGTGGGGGTGTAAGCGGTTCGTCAAACGCTGGGGTTCGCTTGAGTTGCCGTCGGAGGAGTGAATGCGCTTAAGACAGGTCGCACAGGAATGGCGACTGACTCGGACCCGGGATGGGTGCGCTCGAGGTTTATTGTATAAAGGGGTGCAATGTGGAAATGCGAGGGGCTGCAGTTTCCCTTAATTGCTGTGCATATTGACGCGTGGCGTCGAACCAACGCTTGTGTTGTACCCTTTTTCGCGGTCTCATTGGGGGAGATAGCCATCCTGCGGGGGGCGAAACGTTTGGCAACGAATGGGGGTGTTTGCCACTTCAAGTCTGAGTGTGCAGGGATGGTGGGTTTCGCGCGATTTGCATTTATTTCCTTGGGTGGAAACCCTACGGGATTGAGGGCGGCACTCACGTCAGAAAGGACTTCCTTTGGAGTAGGAAGGTTTTTTCGAAGGGCGGGACCAGTGTGCGTAAGGTGATTTGGCACCGCGGCAGCATTTGTCAAATGTGATGACATGGGTACTGGCCCGCTTAATATCCAACCGAATACTGTGTGTTGAGCAAGTAAGCTGCCACATACATTTCGGTGGAAACCTTCGAGCATGATCTGTGGGATGAGATCACTGCCAATCACTATATCGATCTGCGCTGCCTCGAAGAAGTTGGGATCAGCGAGATCTAGCATGGCGAATTCGTTCAAATTTGGGCGGTTTATTTTGGAAGGGGGGAGAAATTCCGTTAACTTTGGAAGTACGATTTTAGGGATTTTAGGGTTTTAGGGACTGCCAATGTCAAGAAGCATATATATTTGGCGGGTTTTACAGTCTGTCCGCCCATGCCCGAGATCTGGAGATTAGATTTCTCCATAGGCAATTTTAGGCGTCCCTGGAGGAAATGAAGGTGCGCTGAGAGCGTTGATCGATCAACGCTCGAACTCTGAACAACTTTCCTAAATGGTTAATGGACACCAGTGCCGTAGGCAGATGAGATTGGGTGCCATTATTTGAGTGGATGGCTGGTACTGGGGGCGTACTTTGCCTTGAAGATGTGCTGGGTTGCGCATCGGAAAGAGGAGGATTAGTGGTGGAATTGTTGCTCGGTTTTTGGATAACCGTTGAGACCAGAGAAGTGGTCGAAGGTGATCGATTGGGGGAGTGAGTGGGTTGCGCATTGCCTTTGGGGTGCTTCTTCACATATGCTAATCGACTCTGGGGGGTAAGCCTTTTAAAGCTTTGGCAAGTCCGTATGGAGTGATTTGCGTTACAGAGTTTGGACGCGAAATCGTTTTTCACTTCAGTGTGAAGATTTAGGAATCTGTTGGGCCGATTTTTGAGGACATTGGAAGATGAGGGTTGTGGTTTGGACTTGGTGGGCCGAAAGAAATTCAGCCGTTCCACTATCTCGTATCTGCAGGTCAGGAACTCATTCATCTGTGACCAGGGTGGCAGATTCTTCCGGGATGTCAAAGATTGTTCCCATAAAGCTAGAGTTGCTTCGGGCAATTTGGTAGAGCATATATATACCAACAGTGGATCCCAATTGTCCGTGTCTACGGCCTGAGACTTGAGAACGGACAGACAATTGTTTATTGAATTCTGGATCCGCTGTAGTGCCTCACTATTTTCAGTGTGGGCAGGAGCGATATTCAATAGAGATCGAATTTGGTTGTCAACGAGGATGCGTTTGTTTTCATATCGGGATCTTAACGCTTCCCACGCGAGTCCGAAATTCTCGTCGGTTAATGCGTATTGTTTAACAATAGCACCGGCTTGGCCTTGCGTTTTGTATCGGAGGTGATACAATTTTTGGGCTGGAGTGAGCTGGGGGTGGTTGATGTATACCGCAGTAAACATGTCCCGAAAGGACGGCCACTGCTCATAGCCCCCGAAGAAGGTTTCGGTGTCGCAAGGAGGAACTTGGAGGCAAATGTAGGAAGTATTTGCTGGTTCTAGAGGTTGAACCGGTTCCATATGCGTAGCAGGCTGCGGGGACTGAGGTTGGAGCATCTTAATGATGTCCAACATCTTAGCCATGCACAACTCGTATTGGTCTGTGCAGGCATCAATCTTTTACCTAGCCGACTCTTTGAAACCGTCGGGCTGGCTGTTGTCTTCAGCAAGGAAGACTGCCTGATGTGCGCGCATTAGACTCTCCCATTGGGCTTGCACATTTTTCTGCTTAATTTGGACCAGTGATTTGGTCAAATCCTCAATGGGAGCCGATGAAAACATTGTGCATAATTGCACGAGTCTCTCGGACTCAAAACCAAATGTGGCAACACTGGGATCGGTTGCTTTGGGACTAGGGGGCTTGGAGCGAGTTTTGAGTGCCTCGCGAGTGACAGGAACTGTCAAATGTGCCTCGGTTGACTTTGGATATCTTGGAGAAGGAGACTCCATTTTGTTAGTTTGACGCTTAGGGGATCGCTCAACAGGCATTTGAGTGGCTTACAAGTTCGAAGGGGGTTTCGATTGAATATAAATATAAGGCTTATGAGGAATAAACCGTTAGTAGTACCGCGTCCGCGCGAACGATAATACAAAAATAGAAAACTGTAACGAAAGTGTAAAAAATTTCAATACGAATTTGTATTTCTGTTGAGGATTGAAGTTTACAACTGTGGGAGTAAACGCGTCGAGAAATTGGTATATACATCAGGGGCGTAGCCAGAACTTGGTCATGGGGGGGGTTTTAAAAAATGTGTTTGCCAGTTTAGTATTACATGTTTTTTAAAGTAAAGTGCACTTTCCAAATAAGGCATTTTGTTGTGGCTTATGTGACTTAATGCATTAAAACTTAAATTTTGTCCCTGATTTTTAGTAAAAATTTCATGAAATTTGGTGGACTGAAAGCGAAGTTATTGCATTTGAAGTGGAAGTTTGTGTCATGGTACAAAAATGTGCATCGAACAAAGATCCAATATTAACTATTGTTTTAAAAATGTTTAAACTTTAACCGAAGCATTTTAAGTTTATGGTGATTATCGTTTATGCCGTGGCAGAGTTCATAAGTGGTAAAAGCGATTTAAAAACGATTGTCAGAACATAAATGATGACCAACGTGTTAGCCAACTGAATCCGCGATCACCGTAGATCAAAATTGGGCGGTAATTCATAAAAGATTAGCCAAAATCTTCATTGAAATTCTTGAAATTGGATTTAACCTTCGCTTTACTTATACCCACCCGGGCGATATTTTTAATATTCATGTTTAATATCTGCACAAATTTTAAGGTAATTTTCAATAACATGAAAAACAAATTTTTTTCAATTTTGTTCATATTTAAACTTGAATTTTGTCATTTTTTATACAAATGTACCTGAGTGATCCCAAAATAAATCATTAAAGTTAGGCCTTTTTTCGAAATACGAACTATCGCCAGAGGAAGATACTAAATACTGAAGTATGAAAACAATTTATAAATTAATAAATATTTATATATTTATTGTGAGTTTTACTCAAAATAGCGGCGGAAGTGCCTGGGATCATCTTTAGTAAGGCGAAGGTTAAGCATAACATAAATTTATCGCATTTTAACTGAACATTTGGCTATCGAAGGATGCCATCCCATCTAACTATTGACACTTGTTTTGACTGTTTTTTTGTTTACTAAAAGTCGAATTTTAACCATCAACCACTCCTCGTTTTCACATGATGTGGCACCGTGCAAATTTCACCTTTTCAAAGAATGTATTTGCCGATGAAAAAAGCGTTTTGAGAACGTAGAAACCATCCAAAAGGCTTGTACCGACATCCTAAAGGACATTCCGGTCGACGAACTAAACTACTCTTTAGACATGTTTTTAGAACATGCAAATCGCTGTATTAAGCCTAAACGTGACTATTATAAAAACAAATTAGTTTCGGTGAAAAAAAGGGTTTTGTTAATATTATTTTAAATATTTAAAGATGAAAAGACCTTTTTGCTAATGTGGGAACGTACATACGATGCATAGTGATTGAAAATGTTGACAAATTATAGGCTATGGGGGGGGGGGTTCTGACACCCTAAACCCCACCCTTGGCTACGCCCCTGATATACATATATATATTTGGAATAAACAAAAAATATGTAAACAAGAATTGGGGAAATTATTAATAAACAACAAATTTTTTAATATAGTCAATGTATGTTAATATATTAGTATATTAGTGTTTTCGTGTTATAATAATTAATTCTTATTATATTTTGTATTAGGGGAACCAAACAATAATAGGGTGAACGATTAAAATTTGTGAGTACAAGTGGGGTGTTTTGTCCCACTGTATTCGCTTGGGGTGACAACAGCTGTGCACTGAATGTGTATGTGCAGCACTATTGAAAATTTTCCAAATCTCAGAAAATTGTTCAAAGTGCTGCGAAAACAGGCTACTCGTCCCACTGTATTCGAGTTTGCTTACTTCTGCTAGCGAGAGTTTGGAAATTGCTTAGGCAGAAGTGCGAATGTGCAATTGCACTTGGAAGCAGCAGCGGGAGTGCTTGCTGCTCTGTGCTTGCGTATATCGAACAAAGCAAAACGCGAAAATGCGTGCAAGTGGGAGAGTGGGAATGCAGCGGGAGTAATGCAGCGTGCCTATTTACTGCAGTTGAACAGTGCGTATTTGCTGGCTGCAGCGGAGATTTTGCGAAGGTCGCACAAAAGGGATCGCGAAAATATACAAAGCGCCGAATGATGTGCAGTAGCGGGATTGCTTACTGCACTGCGCTGTTTTGTATGAAGGGAAATATGCACGATAAGCGAGCAGTGGCGGGGTAACAAAATGTAAATTTTTTGGGGAGTGGGTATATATTTGGGGGAAATATATTTGTTGTGTTAGTGTCAGTTATTTATATTTAGAGAATATAAATGCTTCGCTTATCTTTGTGGGCCCAGTGCCCGAGATTGGGGATCTCCTTTCTAGAGCTGGGTGTCCGCTGCTGTTGTGTTACGTTGCTTGTGCTGTTGTTGTTTAAGCAGTTTTCTTCTGTGTCTTCCCTTTTTTCTGCTCTGCGTTGTGGGAGTGTGTTGTTGTCGTATTGGTGATGTGCGTGTTTTTGTTGCTATTGTTTCTTGCACTGCGCTGTCCACTGCATTTTTGTTTTACTTTCTTGAATTTGTGCACTTTTTTTTTGTATTTTTGTAACACTTTTTACTTAGTTTCTTGTAATTAGTTAGTTAGTGTTTCGTTGCACTTTTTTGTTTGATTTGTGTTGTCAATATGTGTATTTGTTTGTCACTTTTCCAATTGTTGTCACTATGTTTTTTTGTGAGTGTCTTTTCACTTGTTTCACACATAAAATTGTTGAAGTTGTTGTGAATTGTTTTGTATTTAAAAATGTTGAAAATCGCACTGTTTGTACTTGTTAATTGTTTTGTAATTTGTGTTTTATAGTTATTTTTTGTTTGACTGTTACGCGGCGCGGGTCCGCAGTAGCTCGAAGGACCATGTAAAGTTGCGCGCGGAGCGGCAGAAATAAGTACGCGGTGGGCTTCGGGTTTAATGTTTATTGTACGACGTATGAAATACAAGTAAATACACGAAACATGAAACGATACACAACGGCCGAAGCCGGGGAGCAGAAAATAGGGGGAACATGAGCACAAGAGGAGAAGGAAAGATTGGGATTAGTGATGGTATCGACGGATCACTAAATACACCACAGTACATGTGAACACTCTTAAACTAGAGCCAATTCAGCCAAACGCCTGGTGGATCTCAACTCAGTGTACCTATAGAAAAGTCGCTCAGTAGGTCCCCGCTTGTTACTTTTTTTGAGGGTAAATTTCACGCACAGTGTAATTAATGCTTCCTCAGGTATTCCCCGAGGAACTCACTGTGGACCGCTTTTATTTTTACTATTTATAACTGATTTGCCACAGCATCTCAAACATTCAAAATGTCTTTTATTTGCTGATGATGTCAAGTTATTCCTTAATATCGAAAATCTGAATAATTGTCATCTACTCCAGAGTGATTTGCGCCTTAATATCGATAAACGCTCGGTGGTCTCATATTTTCGAAGCAGGTCACCTTTTGTTTTTGATTATTCTCTCAATGGTATTGCTCTAGCTAGAAAATATGAAGTCAAAGACTTAAGGTACGATTACACGATGCGTCCAACGCATGAATAATTCGTCCAAAAAATTCGTATACAATTTTTATTTTTTTTTTATTTTTTTATTTATTTATTTATGAAGTCTACGGAAAAACCCTTACAGACCATAGGAGTGAGAGATTTCATAGAGAGATGTAATGTACATTAAAGACTTAACACTAAGGATTAAGAGCTAAGTAGCCTTTCAAGGCATTGCGAAAAATATTCCTTTACCCAAAATATGACGAAATAAATGCTTCATTGATTTTGTATCTTTTTATTATTTAAAATACTAATACTTAATACTTGTTTGTACTTCATTAGAATTGCAGATTCCGCCTTTTTTACTATCTTTCGAACCAATAGAGTTAGAGTAATGAAATTTTGACACCTGATCAAGGAGATTTTGGGTTTTAACATACTTACTTTTCAAGAAAATTCTATATAAATCTTCAAGGATAGGTTAGATTAGGTAGGGAAGGGTGTGTGCGTCCCAAGGGCAGCACTTCCACTCGGAGGCCAAAATGGCCCATTGTGAATCCCTTAGAAGATTCTGGAGCTAGGCAGTGGCTCTCAGTTCGGGGCAAACCAATTCGACCTCTTGATGAGGGAGAGTAGATCTGAAATTTCACCCACTGCTGCGCAGGCCAAGTCTGCCAGGAACCTTGACCCCAACGTACGGAGACGGCGTTTCTGCAGAGCCGGGCAGTGGCACAGGTAGTGTTGGATCGTTTCCACTTCTTCCTCATCTCCACAGCTTCTGCAGACATCACTGGACGAGAGGCACCATTTGACAAGCATAGATCCAATGGCGCAGTATCCAGTAGCGACTCCAACAAGCTGCCTAATAGAGGTTCGACTCAGGGACAGTACATATCGTGTTTTCCTCACGGAAAGGCAAGGCCATATTGCCCGGCAGGTACTGCAATCAGTTCTGCTCCGCCATGAGGACTCGATGTAAGTTTTGCTGAACCTGTCAATACGCAGATACAGGGCAGATATCGGAAGAAGCATAGAGTTATCCACTTCGGTGAGAGGCAGGGCGACCCCCTTTCTTGCCATCTCATCCGCTGCCTCGTTTCCTGCCACTCCAGAGTGGCCCGGAACCCAGCAGAGAGTGACTCTGTGATGCCCGATGCCTCGAAGTGCAGTACGACAACTCTGCACTACCTTTGATTTCACAGTGGCTGATTCCAGCGCTTTAAGAGCTGCCTGACTTTCCACACAGATTGTGATATCCGTGGGTGGTAATCCACTGTCGCGGATTAGTTCAGCAGCTTTCCAGATTGCAAAAGTCTCCGCCTGAAAGATGCTACAGAGGTCCGGGAGTCTGAAAGACCGTTGTGGCCCAGTTCATCTGAGTGGAGACCAGCTCCTGTACCTTCCTCCATCTTAGAACCGTCTGTGAAGATGGTGATGGAGGCGTCTCTTGTCACACTTGTAAGTCCCTATTCTTCCCTTGAGGGCAAGGAGGTGAGTGCGCGCGAATCAAAATCCAGGTGTGAAATCAGATAGTCCGTGCAGGAATCTAATTGCTGTTCTGTACCTGGCTTCGTAAAAGACCTTAAAATCCCATAGTGTCCATAAGCGTGCTCTTTCCACAAGTTGGCTTCTCTCAGTCTGAGAGCGCCTTTTGCGGCACAGCACTTAATGAACTGCTCTATTGGGTGGAGATGGAGAATCATCTCTAGGCCTGCCTGGGGGGTGCTTTTTACGGTTCCTGCCGGCGGATTCCCATAGCCGCCAGTCTCTGCACCTTCGTCAGTTGCGTCGTCAAGGACCCGGTGTCCGTGGCCGGCCACCAGACAATGGCTCCGTAACATAAGATCGGCCGAATGATCGCTGTATACATCCAGTGGACAATGCTCGGCCGCAATCCCCACTTTTTCCCGAAGGCCTTCTGACAAACGTAGAAGGCATTCAAGCTCTTCTTCACCCGCACTTCCACGTTGCGTCTCCAAGAAAGCTTGGAGTCGAGTGTGGTGCCAAGGTATTTCACCTCGGGTGATGGGGTTATAGTGATGCCGCTAAGTTTCGGCAGCCTAAACTCCAGTATTTTGTATCTCCGGATGAACAGTACCATAACCGTCTTTGACGGGTTAACTCCTAGACCGTTCTGCTCTGCCCACCTAGAGAGTTCTCCTAAAGCAGAGTCCATGAGATCACTGATGTTCGACAGAAATTTTCCAGGGATCAGGATAGTGACGTCGTCCGCATATGCTACTACTCGTAGCCTCCTGGATTCGAAGATCTCGAGGATGTTGTTTATCACAAGCAGTCACAGCAGAGGCAAAAGGACGCCCCCCTGAGGTGTGCCCCTTGTGGTTAACCTCCTCACCGAGCACGAGCCTAGGCTGGAGTGAACCCTTCTGCTACTAAGCATGTCACTGGTCCACCTCACCACTATCTCGTACACTTCGAATTTTCTAAGTGCACTGGTTATTGCCTCTAGAGTGACGTTATTAAAGGCCCCCTCAATATCGAGGAAAGCGGCTAACGTATACTCCTTGACGTTCAGCGATTTTTCGATCGTCTGAACAGCCTCATGCAAGGCGCTGTCTACTGATTTTCCCCTGCAATACGCATGTTGCATCCTGCAGATTTCCCTGGACTGTGACACTCCCCTGACATAGACATCAACCAGCCTCTCCAAAGTCTTAAGAAAGAACGATGGCAGCCTGATCGCTCTGTAGTCTTTTGCTGTGATGTGGTTCGACTTCCCCGCTTTGAGATGAACATCACCCTAACCTCCTTCCAGCCGCGTGGTACATAGCCCTGTTAGAGAGATTCCCGGAAGATTCACACCAAGACTTAGACCACTGCCTCCTTAGACCATTGCAGCATAGCCGGAATGACCATCGGGACGCGGGGATTTATACGGATTGAAGGTGTCTATCGCCCATGCCACTTTGACCTCGTCGATAATCCCCTGAACTAAAACATCTGGTCGTGACGAGTGCTGTCTATGAGGCGTGGTCGCCTCAACGACACTCGTGCATCCAGGAAAGTGGGTGTTCATGAAAGTCTCTAGAAGCTCCTCTCTCGATTCTGTCCACGAGCCGTCAGGTTTCCTAATGCTGCCAGGGGTGATACCCCAGCTAGCACCCTGCGAAGTCTGGCGGCCTCGTTAACATTGTCGAGGGATTCACAGTTATTTCTCCAATCGTCCCGCTTGGCTGCCCTAATAGTTTTATTAAACTTATTAAAGCTAGCCTTGTAGGCTCCCCAGTCTTCTTCAGTTCGGCTAAGTTTAGTCTTATTGAAGAGACGTCTAGTATCTGTTCTAAGTTGTCTTAGCTCTGGGGTCCACCACACCGCGTTGGTTTTCCGTGGAGCTCGACTTTTAGGACAAGATTCGTTAAAAGACTTGTTAAGCACTTTCGTTAGAAGACCAACTGACCTGTTAATGTTGTTTCTCTCGAATGTAGCACTCGCTTTACGCGATGCCAGTTTCTGAGAAACTAGTGCACTGAATTTAGGCCAGTTAGTCTTTCTCGGATTCCTATAGGTTTGTGGACATCCAACCTCTGGCCACTGAAAAGACTATACGGTTGTGGTCCGAGAACGAACATAACGTCAGTACTTTCCAGTCGACCACGGATATAGTGTTGGAGTCGGTAACTAAGGTAATATCTATAACCTCCTCCCTAACCCTGTTGTGAAAAGTCGGCATATTGACTCTATTGCACAGCACAAAGTTAGAGCCAAGAAGAAATTCAAATTTGACTCACCCCTACTGCTGCTGTCGGAACTTCCCCACAGCATGTGGTGTGCATTGGCGTCACACCCGGCGATGAGGTCGAGCCTCCGTGATCGGGCGTGCGCAGCAAGGTCCCGGACTTCCTTCGGCGGTGGTTCCTCACCTTCGAATGGCATGTATGCGGACGACAGGATCAAGTCTCGCCCATCGCGTCGTTCGCATGCACCCACACACAGGTCACCAGTACTGTAATGGGACCAAAGAAACAAATTAATGCACTTTCTGTATACAATACAGGCTCGTATCTTACCTTCACCGTGTGAATGAAGCAATCTAAATTGACCTGAATCGAACCCACAAACCCTGTTTCCTACGATCCAGGGTTCCTGAATTAGAGCCAAGTCAACTCTGGTCTCCTCAAGGAACTGCATAAGGTCGTGGATGGCGGCTTTAGAGTGGTGCAGGTTTATCTGCACCACCTTCAGCCTTCCCTTGTGTGGCGCGCTCCTTGTTAGGGAAGCGAGCTTTGAGGGTACCCAAACCGAGTCTTACAACTCCCAAGGAGTCCCGCAGATGGGCAAAGGACGATTGATCTACCGTGATCACGAGGTCCTTTCCCGCTTCATTTTACAAGTAGTGGAGGATACAATTCTCCACTCCCCTGTGTTAAGGCCACTATTCTGCCGGCCTATCAGCTTCACCGTGTCGGCGTCCTCCATAACTGGAGGGCGGGGTATGACCTCGAGTTTTTCCACCTGCCAGAGGGGCTCAAGACCGTCGATAGTGCGCATGAAGAAGTTGAGGGACTCCTTGTTGCCACAACCTACGATTTTGACACCCCTCTGCCAACCAGCGCCGTCGAAATCAATTTCGCCATCGGCCGCCTCGAGCTTCGCTCGCAGAATGCGCGCCTCTACAGATAGCCAGTTTTCCGGGCGAATTTTCCCATCAGGATCGCTCCGGTCCACCACGGCAATCTGTAACACCTGTGGAGCTGAGGGCTTCAACGTTTTCCCCCTCCCCTGTCGGCTGATCGTCACCCGATCTTCCCCTTTTTACGGCCTTTTCCACTGTGGTGGAAGTGGGCCTTGAAGAGGTGGTGGGTTCTGACCAGTCTTTCTTGACGGAGCGACCGCAGCACTGTTTCCAGGCTTTGCCGTCCCCGTCTTTTCTCCCTCCGGTCGTGCAGTGACGGAGGATGTGGTCTTGTTTCTAGGCTTTCCCGCCTCCACTGCACCTTCGGTGGGCCGTGCAGCCGTGGCACTGTCACCAAGCGTTGCTGCATCGGTCATGCATTTTGCACCAGAAATCGCCGCCTGTTTCTTCTTGAATTTAGCCACGATCTTCTTGTGCTTCAAATCCTTCTCCTTATCAGACAAGGATCCAGGCGCTTTGCTCATTCTACGGAGAAACGCAAGAGAGCGCCGGTAGCCATTTCTGGCTTTCTTCGCAGCACTGATCGCCCTACGTTCCCCCGTCGCCGCCTCCGCCCCAGAATTTCAGAATTCAAAATTTTGAAGTCCTTTTAAAAGGACAAAGGATGTAGAAATGAAAAACTGAGTACACAGTATTACCATATTTGTTCTGTAGTTTCACGCACATATGGATTTTTCCCGGTTTGAAAAATGCTGTCGCGCGGTGTTATACCATGCGTTCAACTTCTCGAATTTTTATGCGTGACGAATTTTTTGTTTGTGCACGAATGTGGGGAATAACATTTTGAAAAATATTTCACCAATTTCATTTGTGTACATTCGTCCATATATTATACGGATTTGAAAATTCTTGTGCGTCCCGAATTTAAATTTGTGCAATTGCGAACTCATTTCTTGATGGTTAAAAATACCACAGGTATTGGTAATTGAATTGAACTATTAAAGTAAAACCTTTTAAAATAAAATTTTCACGCAGAATACGACATGACGACATTGGAGTCGCAGGACACAGTGTGGTGTACAGGGGAAAAGTGTATTGGATACGGTGAGGAATATCTATCTATCAGTCAATGATAGGTCAGGCGTTAGTCAGTTCGGGGTGACCTATATGAAGCGGCGGGTCGCGCCAATTATGCTATGGCTAAAGAGCCTATGTGTTGAGCAAAAATCAAAGGAGAAACGCAAGGTTTGTCTCTTGTCAAGAAGCTGATTTTATTTTTCAAATTTTAGGTCTTATATACTAAATTTACAAACTGTTATACTACTGAGCATTTCCAATGTCGCGGAAGTGTGACCAATCAGCGTCACGGGACCTTTTCGGTCGATGTAGCACGTTTCCTCAAGTGCCATTGCCCTGCGGTAGGTGACATCACACAGAGTGCCGATCAGTGCATGTTCCATATGTGGGGCACTGCACTGCGGTCAGTGGTGTCGGATGGCACGCCGCTGGCTTAGCCACTTGAGTGTCGCTTGTGTCGTGCGCGCGGTGCTATTTGACACTTTGGCACATATGCGCTCGAGTGTAGCATGAGTTATTAATGTTGGCATAAGTGGCTACGTGGTACCACTACAACAGAAAATACTTGCATCATTGCTGGGGCTATTTTACTTCTTCTTGACGCAAATGAGGGAAAAAGGCGCCCAAGTTCAACATGGGGTTCGCCGTGGCTAAAAAAAAAGAAATGAACAAGGGGTCAGTGTTTTGTTACGAGAGCTGTCGGTCGGTGATCAAATGGAGCAACGGCTATTCTTTAGTTTCCATAGAATGGACAAAGCGTCATTTGATCACCTACTATCACTTGTCTCGTAATTCGGCCCGATGCGCGCTTGGCTTTGGTGTTAAATTTTTTGGCGAACGGCAATTAATTTCGTTCATTGCAGTACTTGTTCAGAATACCACAATGCAATATTTCAAAAATTATACCTGAGGTGCTCGATGCAATGTCTGCATACTATTTAAAAGTAAGTAATTAAATATATAATATACATGAGTAGGGATATGCCAAAGGATTCCCTAACCTTTACAAGAATACACAAATTACGATATTCTTCTACTAATTCCGTTAACAAATATTTGCCTTCATTATAGGTACCAGAAAGCACAGAGAGATGGACAGAAATTGAGGAAAAATTAAAAAATGTTTGGGATTTTCCCAATTGTTTGGGTGTCATTGATGGCAAACATGTCAGTATGATCGCTCCACCAAATGCAGGCAGCGTATACTAATAGGGGTACCGGTTAATTCATGCGGTTTTATAACAGATGGCGTAACTTGATTTTGTGAACAGTGATTCACCTTTCCAAATATGTGTTGGAAAGCTATTGTCATATAGTTTCAGAATCAGTATGTGTCATTTAGCTGAAGCGTAAACAACAATACTTTTTTTACTCTGAAAATGTCGAAATTTGTGCCGAATAAAGTGTGGGGAGTACTTCTTCATTACTTCAATATGAAGAAAAAGGCTGCCGAAAGTCATCGTATTTTGGTGGAAGTGTATGATGTGCATGCTCTAGCTGAGCGTACGTGCCAGAAGTGGTTTGCACGGTTCAAAAGTGGCAATTTTGACTTGGAGGACGATGAACGGCCCGGACAGCCAAAAGAGTTTGAAGATCACGAATTGGAGACATTGACCAAGATCCATCCCAAACGCAAGAAGAACTTGCAAAATCACTTGGCGTCGCTCAACAAACCATTTCCGATCGTCTAAAAGCAATGGGAATGATCCGGAAGGTAGGCCATTGGGTGCCGTATGAATCGAAGTCAAGAGACGTCGAACGCCGATTTTTCACGTGTGAACAGCTGCTTCAACGGCACAAAAGAAAAAGTTGTTTGCATCGAATTGTCACTGGCGATGAAAAGTGGGTCCATTACGATAACTAACTCATCATATAGATGTCCACTCTCATACAACGAAAACGGCACAACAATTTCAAGCTCTGAATTACAGCTTTTTTTCCGCAAAGCTATTTTACGCACACAGCTGCATTTGCTCATCCAGAACTTTTGCCGGATTGAATTAATTTAGAATTTCTTTTCTTGCTGATATTCTTTTCTGCAACATACATTTATGATTTTAGCTACGCCGATCACGTATTGTATTTGGTGTAACAGGTAGGCAGCACATCAGATATCCGTAATTTATTTTTCGTAAATTTCGCCTCGGGTTCAAGGCTGGGCGAGAAGCAAAATTTTTCTTAACATTTAATGCGTTTTTTTTATTAACTGTTTTAATCGGTTATACCTGAAATTAATAATGTGTTGAAAAATTTTCATATAAATGAATCGGCACTAAAAATATTTCAGTGCACAAATTATTTTTGTGTATGATGAAAGAATATGAAGTCTTTATTTTCTTTGGTATGATACATACACATCGTTGCTAAGGCAACGCATTGCCAATAGCTGCGGCGCCAGCAGGTCTATCCTTTGCGTCGGCGTAACTGTATTGCGACTATGTAGTGACCGCTAAACAATTCAATTCGTTCGGCAAATTGTGCCGATCTTTTCATTCTTTTTTGCGGAAAGCAAGTGCCTGGGCGTACCTAGCAACAAATTAAAGGGGGCAAGACAAATATAAAATTCGAGTAGAATAGAAAAGAATATTGATTTCTGTACATATGTATATAAAATATAGAATTACGAGGGGGAAATACCCTCCTCTACCCATACCTAGGTACACCCATGAGCGCGTGTCATCATCAATTGAATCTTTTTGCTGTATGGTTGTAACCGTATGCTGCGCTTGATTGATGGATTTTAAAACTTGCGAACAATTATATGTGTCTCCAAAACCAAACAATTTACTAATCAAGAAATCTAGAAGCCAAATTAATTTTGCATTGACATTGTTTTCACGTGTTGTAAAAAAGGAATATGTATATTTAAAAAGAAGCCATTAACCCTTATTCTCATACCCAAACTTACTAACGTCGTTTGGCACCCGGGGTACCCGGGT
Source organism: Melieria crassipennis (assembly GCA_963668005.1). Taxonomy (NCBI): domain Eukaryota; kingdom Metazoa; phylum Arthropoda; class Insecta; order Diptera; family Ulidiidae; genus Melieria; species Melieria crassipennis. The sequence continues at coordinate 41,831,316 of OY764963.1, read as the reverse complement.
ACCCATTTCATGAAATTTTTAAGTTTTCAATATTTTGTTAATTAAAAAATGTTTATAAAATTTTTTTTCTAAAATATACATTGTTGTTGAGTATTTGAGAGAGTTTTAAAACAGAAAATGCTGTAGAAATGTATTTAACACGAAAAATAAGTTAAGATCACCTCATGTAGTAGGCGCGATTTCAATTATTCGGAGCACAGCTAGGTGCTGCTTCCTTTCCTAGAAAATAATGTCAAGGTCAATTCTCTCTACCGAGGAAGTGGAAGAAATATCTGCATGGATAATTTTTTTACAACTCTACCCGTTGCAAAGCACTTGCTATCTTGGAATCTCACCATTGTTGGAACAATAAAGAAACATAAACCATACATCCCTGGTATCATGGCAGCAAATAAGTCACGAGAGCAATACTCGACAGTTTTTGGATTTCACGACAGAGTAACGATGTGTTCTTACGTACCTAAAAAGAATAAAGCAGTAATTCTGATATCGACTATGCATTCGGATATGTCTGTGGGTGATGATGCAAAGAAGAAGCCTGATATCATCAGTTATTATAATAAATACAAAACTGGCGTTGACACTATGGACCAAATGCTCAGGAGATATACAAGTCAGCGGCGCTGTTCAAGATGGCCAATGGCAATGTTTTTCAACATATTAGACATCGCTGCACTCGCGGCATATCGAATTTATTATGAAAATAATAAAATGATTAAAAAGAAATCAACGGAACGACGTGTTTCTACGAAAACTCAGTGAAGAACTTGCCAAGCCAATGATTGAAGAACGTATGACGAATCCTCAAGTGATGCGTAATTATCCGACGAAAATTGCTATTGAGAGTATCATAGGTCGTGAAATAACGAGGATAACGCAAGACCCTGGTCCATCGGTTGCAACGGACAAAACTGGAAGAAAGAAAATTACTGGATCCTGTTACTTATGTTACAAAATGTGAATGTAAACGACCGGTTTGCGATGAGCACACAGCTCATGTTATAAAATGTATAGAATGCAATCAATAATATTATTTATAATTAAACATGTGTTTTACTTCCCTGTTTTAATCATAAAATCAGTTATCATCCCTGAACAAAATAAATTTCCAACGTATTTCATACAAATACTGTTGTGGGCACCCGGGTACCCTGGGTGCGCATGATACGATGGCTCAAGTTTAAGCCAATGAAAAAAATAAAAAAGATAGAAAACAAAATTTTTTAAATATATGATTTGTTCGCTTTTCACCTAAATATCGAGGATCCGGAAGGTAAAAAAAAAATTTTCATTAATTGTCAGTTTTTTTCACGAAAATACATCGCAGTGGGCACCCGGGTACCCGGGTATGAGAATAAGGGTTAAAAAAGTCTTGGTAGCTACAGTAAGGATCGAACCGCGGACCTCTCGACTGAGACGCTTCAGCTTACACACTCGACCGCCAACATTCAATTCCAACCGATTGCTTAAAAGGTATAATAGCAGATAAGCGCCGTTTTAACTAAAATTCAGAGCACAATGCGTGTGAAACGGTGATTGTGTGAGTGACATTAGAGGCCAAAAAGCTCTTATCGGAGGCCAAATTTGTCGAACTTTTTGACACATTTTTTCCTTGGCCGCTGGACATCTATATGATGAGTTATCTGTGCCCCGGCCATGCATCATCATCGACGGCCGTTCAGAATCTTCATGGCCTGAAGGTTATGTTGTGTATTTGGTGGGACCAGCTGGGTGTGATCTATTATGAGTTGTTGAAACCGAATGAAACGATCACAGGGGAAGTCTACCGACGACAATTGATGCGTTTGAGCCGAGCACTGCGCGAAAAACGGCCGGAATATGAACAAAGGCACGGCAAGGTAATTTTGCAACATGACAATGCTCGGCCACATGTTGCACAGGTCGTAAAAACCTACCTTGAAGCGCTCAAATGTGATGTCCTACCCCACCCGCCGTATAGTACAGACCTTGCGCCATCCGATTACTATCTCTTCCGATCAATGCAACATGGCCTGGCTGACCAGCACTTCTCCAATTATGAAGAAGTAAAAAATTGGATCGATTCGTGGATAGCGGAAAAGCCGGCCGAATTTTTCAGAAAGGGTATTCGCGAATTGCCAAAAAAAGGGAAAAAGTTATAGCTAGTGATGGACAATACTTTGAATATTTAATTTGTACAATAAGGATTTGTCACAATAAAGCTTCAATTTAAAAAAAAAACCGCACGAATTAACCGGTACCCCTATTATAATTACAGAGGCAGCCATTTCATTGTGCTTATGGCTATATGTGACGCGGAATATAAATTCATATACGCTGATGTTGGATGCAATGGGCGATCATCTGATGGCGACGTTTTTAATGCATGCACATTTGCAAATTCGCTTTACAATGATAAATTGAATTTGCCACCACCAAAGCCTTTACCTGGTCGTTCCATCGAAGTGCCGCATGGGTTTTTCAGCTGACGATGTGTTTGCCAAAACAACTCATATAATTAAACCCTATTCAATGCGAAATTTATTACCACCGAAACGCATACATTATTATCGCACAACTTTTTAATGGTGCGGAAAGGATCTAGTAATGTGGGTGATCGTGTTTATAATAACGGTGATATCATTGCGGGCGAAGATGGCCGGCCTCAAGTAACTTGTTGTCTTCTTGTTGTTGGAAGTAAATCGTGGAAATATTTCCCAAAACGCCAAGCAAAATCGGCAAGAATTCGAGGAATATTTCATGAATGAGGGAGCGACGCCGTAGCAGTGGGATCATATAAAATAATAAATTACACTAGATTTTGAGTTGACCAACCACCAAAATGTTGAATCTCTCTTGGGCTTTACTAGTTAATCTCTATGTATTTTAAGCCGCTGAACACAAATCAGAGGTCCAAGTTTAAAAGTTAGCTTGAATTTTCAACGTAAAAATGAAAAAAGGATATATCAGCAGTCCTGATCCCCAATTTTAGAAAAAAGTCAAGCAAATTATTTTAAAACTTCACAATGATATAAAATTCGTTCTCGAATGCCTTGAACGAATTGAAAATTTTATTCGTGCACATTATGCGTGCACGAATTTTTGAAACTATTGTAGAAGTGATTATAAGACACAAAGGGGGCGATTATACGGTGCGTACAATGTACGAATTTTTATTCGAGACGAATGCGCCCGCACTTAAAATTCGTCAACATTCGTACACGTTCGTCATTATATTACACAGTGCACGAATGAAATTTGTTCAATATAACGAAAAATTCGTGCATTAGGTGTAATATTTGATGCTAAACTAAGCTTTGCGAGTCATATAGATTACATTACGTCGAAAGCTTACTCCATGCTGGGATTTATTAAAAGGAATTCACAGGTCTTTAAGGATCCCTTGACTCTTAAATCGCTTTACACAGCTCTGCTTCGGAGTCTCCTGGATTACGCTTCAGTAATTTGGAGCCCTTACTACGAGATTAATTCGAATCGCGTTGAAATGATTCAAAAAATGTTTACAAGATTTTCTATCCGGAAAATGTATTTGCCTAATGGTCTCCCTTCATATCCAGGCAGACGCAAATTATTCGGCTTGCAATCCCTCAGTGAGCGAAGAACTTTCCTCTGTCTCATGTTCGCATATAATAATTTGCGTGGTAAGATCAGGTGTCCTGATTTATTAAATTTTTTCAGTGCTTTGGAGATCAATCGCTCTTTGAGACATAATCGTTTATTCTCTGTCACAGTACATCGAACAAACTATTCATCCAATGAACCAATAGCCAGATGTATACGCCTTTGTAATGTGTACAGCCCACATCTAGATTTTAGTGCAAATGAATATAGTTTTTGATTAGCCTTATTTGGTCTCTTTAATTAATTATTTAAGAATTAATTGTTTCCCCATAGTCTGTAAGTAATTCAACTGTAGACTGAATATAAAATTAAAAAAATAAAATAATACATGGAAAAAAATTAATTTTGTTCATTTTATTGCATTTTTTAAAAGAAACCACTAGATGGCCCATTCTATACATGGATCGAGACTTATATTCAATACAACACAAAAACACAATTTTAACGAGAAGCATAGAATTGCAGCGTTGCACTGGCCACCTAATAGGATTTGCTCACAATGGATATCTAACTGCAAGCGCTACTATTAAAAATAAATTTTCTTCATACCTTTTTTTCTAGGAACATTAACCGAAAACTCGGAAGCTTTCCCCGATTTTTCTGCGCATTCCGCGCACAAAGTCAAATTTCCCTCAAATCTGGGAATTCCCGGCAAGTTGGCATCCCTGGTTCAGTGGTCAAAAATGAGTGTCGCAGTGCTATTATTTTGACCGAAGACAATAAACAATCCTCTAACAAAATTTGTTGATACATATCTTGAATGACGCCAATTTTGATGTTTGAAATTTGTCAGTTAAAAAAGTTTATTTACATTTACAATCGTATTTTCATTACAACAAAATCCTACTTACTTTGTGTTATAAACTTCTTGGATAAAATCATAGAATAGAAAACGATTATTAAACCATACACAGTTTGAGAACTGCATTTTTGACAAAATATGTCAAACGAAATGTGTGGTATTATCTGTTACCCCCGAAACTCAGATGTAACCGAAAAAACTAACATTATTATTATATTATTACTATCAGGTTCCCGCGGCTTTGCACGCAAGTTTGAAGTCAATGGGCCCAATAAATCAAGTTTTTTCATACAACACTGTTGTATGGCTGTGCCATGACCCTTTTATGCAATGCCCAATCCATTCCTCCAGTCGAAGGGTGCGATCCAGTTTCATTGATGTGCTACTTACAGTCACAAAGTTACGCACAAAATTTGAGTCACAAAACATTTCATTCAATTCTACCAGTAGAATGAAATTTCTATGGCACGTGGATATACAAAATTTCAATGCTATCCGACTTATAATTCCGAAGTTATACCACATTAAAAATTTGGGTTGTATGAGCGGTGCCATGCCCCCTCGTCTAATACCACCCCATTCCCCCTGTCGAAAGGCACGTCTAAATCGTAGGCCTGTGCCAAATGTCAGTGATATGTGACCTGTAATTCCAAAGTTATTCAAACATTTGGGTCGCTTGAAAAGTGTCACGCCCCTTATCCAACACCCATTCAATTTTACCACTGGAACGACACGTCTAAGCCATAACACTGTACTAAATTTCAATGCTGTCCGAGTTACAATTCCGAAGCTATTCCATATTAAGAATTTGGGTTGTATGTGCGGAGCCATGTCCTCTCGTCCAATACCCACCCCATTCCCCATGTCGAAGGGCACGTCTAAATCATAGGTCTGTGCCAAAGGACAGTGATGTGTGACCTGCAATTCAAAAGTTACTTTAAACATTTGGGTCGCTTGAAAAGTGTCACGCCCATTATCCAACGCCCATACAATTTTACCACTGGAATGACACGTCTAAGCCATGACACGGTACTAAATTTCAATGCTGTCCGACTTATAATTCCAAAACTATTTCATACTAGCAGGGGCCCGCGGCTTTGCACGCAAGTTTGAAGTCAATGGGGCCAATGAATCAAGTTTTTCTTAACCCTTTGTAGATCTCGCCAGATTTTTAGGAAAAATTACTTGTAATTATTTCTCATTTGAAGTATTTTCACCACATTTGAAGTCAATTGCATTAAGTCATGTATCCCCATACAAACTCTTAACCCATTGTTGACCGCGTCAGATTTTTATTTTCAAAAATATAAAAAACACGTCAAATTATTTCTTTCTTAGAGTACTTTCACCAAGTTTGATGTCAATAGGTCCATAAAATCTTGTTTCTCCATACAAGCTTTTAACCCATCGTTGACCCCTTCAGATTTAGATTTTCAAAAAAGTTAAAAACATTTGTCGAATAAGTTCACATGTTAAGCGCCTCCACTAAGTTTAAAGTCGATAGGCCCATTAATTCATGTTTTTCCACAGTTTCTCTCCCTGGTTGACACCGTCATTTTTCGAAAAAATATTTCTTACTTTCACCAAAATATATTTGCACCAAATTTGAAATCAATAGGCCTATTATATCAAGTTTCTTCATACAACACCTCAACCCATGTTATGGCCCTTTAGACCCCGAATTTCAAAAATGCCGTCTTAGCGGAGGTTCATTTTTCAAGATGTACCTACAGTTAAAATTTCATGTTTGTAGCTTAAGCGGTTTAGGCTGGGCGATGATTAATCAGTCAGTCAGGACAAACAATTATATGTATATAGATTAAAGTTTAGTTGTGGTTTACCGATGTTTGGTTGGTTCAAGTGGCGATGTTCCACATACAACATTGATCAGCAGATCAATGTTGGCCACATTGATCTGCTGATTTTATAGGATTCCGTCCTCTGCCATCTAGTGTTGGCTTTGGCGAGGAAGCCCTTCGAGACCTCGCTCCTGATAGAGCCCAGTAGGGCGTGAACCGTCAGCGCCTCGTTCTCATCAAGAGCGGAGCCTCTTCGAGCCAGGTCATCGGTTCTTTCGTTCCCGTCAATGGTATTGTGCCCTGGCACCCATATCAGGGTAACTCGGAACCGCTGAGCTAGCTCTATCAGGAGCTTCCTGCATTCCCGCACTAGTTTTGACGACGATTCCAGTGCCTTGAAATGCCTTCCGCCTGGAAAACGCTTGCTGTGTTGGGGAGGCGGAAAGACACGTTTATCTTCAGATGTTCGGAGAAAACTCCTGCTCCGCATTCCATTTTGAAGCCATCAGTGTAGATTGTGGTATTCAGGTTATTTATAGCCTATTTCCACTGGGCCTTAACTGCCTTACGCTTAACTGCAGTTTGACATCGCATTTAAATGCTCAAATTCCCATACAATTGTTTTTGTATCAAAGTGTGTAAACTCACTTTCAAAACTGAGTTAACTCAGTTTTGCCGTTTACAGACGTCTAACAGAAAATGTTATGTTAAAAGCGGGAGCAATACTCATAAATCTACAAATTTTGATAGCATGCATTCAGGTGCTGCAAGAGCCGTACGAAAACAAACGGATTTAAATTGCGTTCAGTGAGGTAGATTTTTGCTAAGGCAATTACTTTTTACTGCATTTTTCGCAAAAATACATATTGTCTGTCATAATCAAAGTCAAAACATATTATTTGCCAATAATAAAAGCTGAAAAAGAAAATAAAAAACGTGGAACTTCTCATGGACCCTCTTGACATTATAAATTCAGACAGCTCTGATATCAATCAGCCGACAACTTTCACAAATGAAATAAACATTGACAAATGATAAATAAATTGAAAAATAAATAAATAAATTAATGAATTTTCACAAATATGAAAACGCAGACATTCCTAGACTGTTGAGAAGGAAAGCGGAGTGGTTTTCATGCAGTTGAGGGGCTACAAGAAACCATACATACGTATACAAGGAGATGGCGGCGATCGGTAAGCTGTGGCTGCCCGGAAATAAATGCAGAATTTGATTTGACCAAATGAAAATGTAAACAAAAAACAGCTGTCGCATTTAACTCGATTCCGGTGGAAACGCTTGACAGTTCTCAAATTTAACAGAGCCCTTCACTGCAGTTAAGCGCTCAGTGGAAATAGGCTATTAGGATGTTCCCTCTCTTCCATTCTAGACGAGAGGGGATACGGATATCGTAATTCTTTCCAAAGACAATGGTAGGAATTGCATAATCCGTCGTTGTAGGCACGCACCTTTGCCTTTGTGATAAAAGACTGCCGTGGCCATACGGTCTGTTCTTCCAGCAACCTGTTTTTCTCAGCCTAAGAGCACTAAAGCTTCGTGTACACTGTAGAGAAAATTCGGCAGAGCTCTATCTACTCTCGAACTCTCGTTTATCAAATGTGTTTACACTATAGAGGATCTCTACTAGAGATTTTACTCTACGTAGAGTTTGATGAACTCTATACGACGACGAACTCTATTCGACGTATACACTATGACAATTTTTTCTCTCGGCTAGAGCTCTAGAGCAAAATTGTAGGAACAATTTTTTAATTCTTGCGAACGAAATTCGGAAAAATGAGTGCGCGCCAGAAGCAAGCAGCAGCTGCGGTTATAGTTTATTTGAAGAAGAATTAAAAAAAAGAATCAGGAATGTTGGGTGCGAAATTGGACCGCGAAACGGCAAAGTGCGGGGGTTTATCGGGAGCTACTTGGTGACTAGCCGCCGTAGCTCAGCTGGATAGTGCGTAAGGCCGCAAGTCAAATGCGACGCTCGAACCCAGGTTCAAGACTCCGTTGCTGCTAACACCGAAAAAAAGAAAAACAACAATTTTTCTTTCGGCAGCTGTCCTCTCAACAGGAAATGGCAAACCTCTGAGAGTAAAATTGTCTATGAAAAAGCTCCCAACCTGCCGTTCGGAATCGGCATAAAACTGTAGGTCCCTTCCAACCCTGTACAAATTCGCACAATTCGGCTGTCGTACCAGTCAATTATTATTAATTATTACTTGGTGAATTATAAAATAGGGATGCAGCGGCGTATGCCAATTTTTTGCAAATGTCATACACAAATTTTAAAGCATTGCTACAAATAGTGGCCCCGGTAATCGCAAAAAAATACACACATTTTTGTGACCTTGCGATTTCTTACTACAGGTGAATACATACATAGTACATATTTTTGAAAGATTTCTAAATTTAATGCGTTTTTTTGTAGTTGGCGAAACGAAGTCAATACCGCCAATTCATAGAGGGAACTATGGGAATACGTCCGCAAAAGCAAAATACGTTCAAAATATCTTTAAAGAGTATTTTTTCAGCTTAGGAGGGGAAATTCCATGGCAATACACGCGTATTTAGACTCTTTGTTTATATGCCTTGTTTCTGTTACATATATGCATTTAAATCTATATATATAAAAATCAAATAAATTTCGTATGTGTTCTATAGACTCCCAAACCACCAGACCTATTTTAATAAAATATTACGTGTGTGTTTACGGGCACCGTGTGGAAGGTTCTTAGCATAGGGGGCGTGGCATTATTCAAGGGGGCGTGGCACCGCCCATACAACTCAATTCTTTAATATTGAATATCTTCAGAATTATAAGTCGTATAGCATTGAAATTTGGTACAGTGTCATGGCGTAAACATGTTGTTCGACCGGTAAAATTTAATGGGCGTTGGACAAGGGGCGTGGCACTTTTTAAATTCCGGTGTAACTTTCGAACTATAGCGTTCACATCAGTGAAACTCGGTACAAACTAACGATTTGGTCGTGTCCTTCGACAGGGAGAATAGGGTGGGTTTTTGACAAGGGGCGTGGCACCGCCCATACAAGCCAACTTTTTAATACGGAATATCTTCGGAATTATAAGTCGTATAGCATTGAAATTTGGTACAGTGTCATGGCGTAAACATGTTGTTCGACCGGTAAAATTTAATGGGCGTTGGACAAGGGGCGTGGCACTTTTTAAATTCCGGTGTAACTTTCGAACTATAGCGTTCACATCAGTGAAACTCGGTACAAGCTAACGATTTGGTCGTGTCCTTCGACAGGGAGAATAAGGTGGGTTTTTGACAAGGGGGCGTGGCACCGCCCATACAAGCCAACTTTTTAATACGGAATATCTTCGGAATCATAAGTCGTATAGCATTGAAATTTGGTATAGTGTCATGGCGTAAACATGTTGTTCGACCGGTAAAATTTAATAAGCGTTGGACAAGGGGCGTGGCACTTTTTAAATTCCGGTGTAACTTTCGAACTATAGCGTTCACATCAGTGAAACTCGGTACAAACTAACGATTTGGTCGTGTCCTTCGACAGGGAGAATAGGGTGGGTTTTTGACAAGGGGGCGTGGCACCGCCCATACAAGCCAACTTTTTAATACGGAATATCTTCGGAATCATAAGTCGTATAGCATTGAAATTTGGTATAGTGTCATGGCGTAAACATGTTGTTCGACCGGTAAAATTTAATAAGCGTTGGACAAGGGGCGTGGCACTTTTTAAATTCCGGTGTAACTTTCGAACTATAGCGTTCACATCAGTGAAACTCGGTACAAACTAACGATTTGGTCGTGTCCCTCGACAGGGAGAATAGGGTGGGTTTTTTGACACGGGGGCGTGGTACTACCTCCACTTTTTTATACATAGATAGTTTATCCTGACTGACTGACTGATTGATTGGTTGATTTATCATCGCCCAGCCCAAACCGCTGAAGCTACAAAAATGAATTTTGGACTGTAGGTACATCTTGAAGAATTAACCTTCGCCAATACGGAATTTTTTGAAATTCGGGGTCTAAAAAGGCAAAACATGGGTTAAAGTGTTGTATGAAGAAACGTGATTTAATAAATATATTGAATTTGAACTTCCTGAAAATATTCTAGATCAAAACTTATTCGACACGTATATTATAATTTTTCTAAAATCAAAATTTAACTGGCCGAAGACTCCGAAATAAACAACACGAACCGATGGGCCTATTGACTTTAACAATTGTAAAAATAATTGAAATAAATAGAATTAGGCACGTGTTTCGCATTATTTTCAAAATCGAAATCTAACTGGATCAACGACGGGTTAAAAGTATGTATGGAGAAACACATTTTTTGAGTCTTTTGACTTCAAAGTTAGTGAAAGTACTTCAAATGTAAAATAACTCGATACGTGTTTTTCATTTTTCCGAATATTAAAATCGGACGGGGTCAGCGACGGGTTAAAAGTTTGTATGGAGAAACTGTGAAATGAAAAATATGAATAATGGGCCCATTGACATCACTTTTTGGAAATTAAAATCTAACGGGGTCAACAATGGGTTAACAATTTGTATGGAGAAACAAGATTTATTGGGCGTTCCAACTTTAAACTTATCAAAAGCAGTTCAATCGGGAAATAATAAAAACGTGCTTTTAATTTTTTTGAAAATGGAAATCTACCATGGTAAACGAAGGGTTAAGAATTTGTTTGGAGTAAATGTGAAAACATATGATTTAAAGGGCCTTCTGACTTCAAAATTTTTAAAACACTCGAAATCAAAGATAGACACATGTTCTTTTTTTAAATCAAAATCTGATGGGCTCAACAATGGGTTAAGAATTCGTATCGGGGAAAACAGGAGAGCTTGCGTGCAAAGCCGCAGGGCCCAGCTAGTTCAGATTAATTTTGTACATTTTTGCGGAAAAACTTTCACAAAATAAAAGGGTTTCAAGTAGTTTAAATTTTGTCAGAGGTGTAATTTTTAAGTACTTAAGTGTTACCTTTGAGAAGTGAATACTAAAAGAAAGGCGTAGAAAGGCGAAAGGAGTATTTCTAAACACGCAAAAATAAAAAAAATTAACTTTACGAAACAACTTTAAAATGTACATACGATAAACTTTTTGATCAAGAAAAAGGGGCAAAAGTCGCATGATTTTGAAGAAAAGTGTAAAAATAAGCCTATTTTTAAAAAGTCGGTGTCAGGTGGCATCGATCTCTAGAAAGGGTCAATTTGACACTTTAGTCGCACAACGGCAACACTGTGCGTATGGGACCCAGTGATGGAATTCTTGATACTATTGTACTTTTTTGATACAATCACAGTTTAAAAAGTACGTTGGTACACAGGCCTCGCTTTTGGTACACAATGGTCAAGTAACCAAAAGAAACATTTTATTGCCTTTTAGCACTAAAAACAAAAATGATTGCAAATTGTGTGGCAACCTTAACCCTTTCGACCCCAAAGTTGCCTGAGAGCAACTTCACCTATTTGTCATCTTATAGCAAAACCTACGATTGATTTATGGGTTTAATTTAAGTAGGCACCAACAAATTAATATTTTTAGAAGTGAATTCAAAGCAAATTACAAACATTTTATTGTTATCCCCGAAATAATGTCCAATCATTTGCAGCGATATTAGGGAAAATTTGTGTTCTAATTAAAGTCTACGAATTGGGCGCGTTTAATTAAAACCCTGTTTTTTTAATAATGGTTAAATAAAATCAAAAAGTGATAATTTTGTATTTTTCGAGAAATAGTAAATAATTTTTTTTGTAATTAAAAATATTGATAAAAAATTTATTTAACCCGTTTTAAGCTAAAATTGTTCAAAAGTAAACTAGCCCTAGAACTCTAACAAAGAGGCGTGGCGACTTCAAATGTCGTTTGCACACTTCTCAGGTAAGTGTTTCATGATTTAAATACCAAAATATAATATCGAGACAGGGTAAAATTCGGGGTCGAAAGGGTTAAAAGGAAAATTGGAAAAAAATCTCTAACTAGTTATGGATAGTTTTTGTCATATGCATGCAGCTTTGTCATCATACCTTCAATGCAATCGGATTTTTGGCAAGGGGGCGTGGCACCGCCCATACAACTCAATTCTTTAATATGGAATATCTTCAGAATTATAAGTCGGGCAGCATTGAAATTTTGTACAGCGTCATGGCGTAGACGTGTCGCTCATCCGGTTGAATTAAATGGGCGTTGGACAAGGGGCGTGGCACTTTTTTAATTCCGGTGTAACTTTGGAACTATAGCGTTCACATCAATGACACTCGGTACAAACTAACGATTTGGTCGTGTCCTTTGACAGGAGGAATGGGGTGGGTATTTGACAGGGGGCGTGGCACCGCCCATACAACCCAACTTTTTAATATGGAATATCTTCAGAATTATAAGTCGTACAGCATAAAATTTGGTACAGTGTCATGGTGTAAACATGTCGTTCCACCGGTAAAATTTAATGGGCGTTGGACAAAGAGTGTGGCACGTTTTAAATTCCGGTGTAACTTTGAAACTAGAGCGTTCACATCGATGACACTCGGTACAAACTAACGATTTGGTTGTGTCCTTCGACAGGAGGAATGGAGTGGGTTTTTGACATGGGGGCGTGGTACCGCTTCCATTTTTGTATACATAGATTGTTTATCATGACTGACTGGTTGATTGATTGGTTGATTTATTATCGCCCAGCCCAAACCGCTGAAGCTACAAACATGAATTTTGGACTGTAGGTACATCTTGAAGAATGAACCTTCGCAAAGACGGGATTTTTTGAAATTCGGGATCTAAAAACGCAAAACAGGGGTTAAATTGTTGTATGAAGAAACGTGATTTAATAAACATATTGAATTTGAACTTCCTGAAAATATTCTAGATCAAAACTTATTCGACACGAATTTTATAATTTTTCGAAAATCAAAATTTAACTGGCCCTACAATGGGTTAGGGATTATTTACGGAAAGACTCGGAAACAAACAACACGAACCGATGGGCCTACGGGTTAAAAGTTTGTATGGAGAAACTGTGAAATGAAAAATATGAATTAATGGGCCCATTGACATCAAACTTGGGGAAAGTACTCTTTGTGAGAAATAATTTGACACGTATTTTTCACTTTTTTGAAAATCACAATCTAACGGGGTCAACAATGGGTTAACAATTTGTATGGAGAAACAAGATTTATTGGGCGTTCCAACTTTAAACTTATCAAAAGCAGTTCAATCGGGAAATAATATAAACGTGCTTTTAATTTTTTTGAAAATCGAAATCTATCATGGTATACCAAGGGCTAAGAATTTGTTTGGAGTAAATGTGAAAACATATGATTTAAAGGGCCTTCTGACTTCAACATTTTTAAAACACTCGAAATCAAAGATAGACACATGTTTTTTTTTAAATCAAAATCTGATGTTCTCAACAATGGGTTCAGAATTCGTATCGGGGGAAACAGGAGAGCTTGCGTGCAAAGCCGCAGGGCCCAGCTAGTAATAAAATAAATTACTTATACTGCACTCATGTGTATGGGTATACAATACAAGTGCAAATATTTACTCACTAAATTTGAAATCGTGTTACAAGACTGCCCAGCTTTTGATACAAAATTTAAAGCCGTGAAAACCGCCCAACGGAAAACATACAACTCGCCAGAACCAGATCCACTTTTCTTTTGTTTAATTTTTCTTATTTCGCCGTTATATTGGCACCGCAGATTGTGCCACTTTGCGGCCACTTCTTTTACGGCAATGTTCAATTTTTCGGCAATTTCCAACGATATCTAAAGTCTTTTTTAATCATGTAATTTAACAATTATTTACATATGTAAACGTTAAAATTAACGTTAAAGTTTATGAAATAAAATTTTCAAAGGGTCAAACAGGTTAATAAGGGAAAACAATGTAATGGGCCCGAACTACATTTACCGGTTTGCGTAGCGCCCACTGGAGCTATCCCATAAATCGGTATTTGACTCGTACATCGATATCAGTTGAAATGTTTTATCCTTTGTCAAGATCCCGCCATTACTTTCGCTTTGTTGCTTCTTCGGCGCTGATGCCATTGCGTTAATTATTATTGTTTGTTTGGTGGATATTTCGATGCTCTTTTCAGTTGAAATCACATTTTCAAAAACGTTCATAAATCGTGAAATTATGTACTATGCATTCATATACCACCTGCATGCGAGAGTTCTAAACTCTATTGAACTTGTTCAATAGAGCTAGAGATCTCGTAAAGCCAATGAAAAAAGTGTCTACACTACGAAAAACTCTCGACTAAAAAATCTCGGGTAGAGACTGTGACGAGCTCTCGTGAAGAGCTCTACTGAGTGTCTAGACTTCTCTAGGCGAGATTTTTCTCTAGCTCTCCGTATTTTTCTCTACAGTGTACACGTAGCTTAAGAGTTGCGGCTTTCATAATATGCAGATCGACGGGAAGCATGTGCGTCAGCACGTTTAGCGCCTCTCCAGGGCAGGATCTAATCGCTCCCGTAGTTCCGGTACAAGCTGCTCTTTGTAGTCTACCGAGTTTGGTAATGTTGTATTCCCTCCTGAGGGCTTTCCACCACACCAGAGCTCCGTATGATAGTATTGGACGTACTTGATAGTATCTTGAACATCCATAGCATTAAACTTGGTCGGAGGCCCCACCTCCTCACTATCATTTTCCTGCAGGAGTAGAGTCCAAATCCTGCTTTGTTTATTCTGTGCTCTATGTTAAGGGGGAAAGCCACTGTGACGGGTAAAAAAAAAATTTTTTTTTTTTTTGTTTTAAATCAAAGCTTATATATTCAAAAATATGTGTACAAAATTTCAAGTCAAAATTTCAAAGACTCCATAGTTTTACACACGCATAAACATTTTAAAAGATACATGATTTCATTACGAGAGAAATGGACTCAAAACTTTAAACGCGTTTTTCTCGAAACGACTTTTTTTGAACTGGCGGCATCAATAACTCGAACAATTATGAACCGATTTCTAATTTTTTTTTTTGGTTTTGTTCGCCTTAGTAGTGGTTAAGGTTAAGCGTAGCCGATTTGGAAAATTTTGTTTTTTACTATTTTTTAAACTGTCTCAAAACCAAAAAAACAAGGTCGAAAACATGGAAATATTTTCAATCGGTCGCTATTTTGTGAAAAATCAAAATTAAAAAAAACGGCTATGTACAAAGATAGCTACATTCATACAGATTACAATAAAATTTTATTTTTTTTTTTCTGAGTACGGGTTTTTGAGAAATCGATGCCGCCATGGAGGGGGAATTTGTTTTCAAGCGCTACGGGATCATCTCTATTGTTTAAACTATTTAATATTTTTTAATAAAAATTTGTGGAAATATTATTAGATGTCTGCTTAATAAAATAAAAAAAACCCGATCCAAAAATTCCTATATTTACTCGGTCAAAAAAAATGTTTAAAATCACTAATTTTTTTACCCGTCACAGTGGCTTTCCCTTTTAAGCTTCCAGTTCAGTTTAGGGTCTAGGATTACCCTGAGATATCTGACACTGGACGAAAGGGGTAGTGTTATGTTCTCAAGATGAGGCCGTCTAAAAGTTGGTATCTTAGTACGAGTGGTAAACAGCATCAGTTCAGTTTTGCTAGGGTTAATGCTTAGTCCACGTCCCGTGCACCAAGCGATTAACTTATCCAGGCCACCCTGAAGGATTCCACTAATCACATCAGGGCACATCCCTGATGTCATTAAAACCACGTCGTCAGCATACGCAACCGTTTTGACTCCTCTCTGGTTAAGTTCTGTTAAAGTGTTGTTGATGTCACAAACCCACAGAAGAGGCGACAGTACCCGCCCCCTGTGGTGTGCCCCTGCTTTCACCCGTCTCCAACTGACGGGATATAATTCCAGAATAGGCAGGCCTTAAAGATGGCCTCTAGCCAGAGTAGTACTGAGTCCTGTGACACCTGCAGCATTATAGGAAGAATGCAATCTGGCCCCGGAGACTTGTAGGGTGAGAAGCTTTTCACAGCCCATGTGAGTTTTTCTCTCGTTATAATGTTGCTATCATCGTTTATCGGAGTTAGGCCTTGCACTGCATGCCTAGTAGAGGTGTCCTCCTTTGTGCAACCTGGGAAGTGTGTATTTAACAGCAGGTCTAAGGCCTCCTCAGTACTTTCAGTCCAGGAGCCATCTGGCTTCTTTATGAACGAGGGGCAGGTGGCATCCTTGGACAACACCTTTCCTAGCCTTGCCGAATCCTTTGTAGTTTCTATAGCTGAGCAGAATTCTCTCCAACCCTTGTTTTTAGAATTTCTGATAGCCTTTTTATATTTTCTTAGGCTATCCTTGTAACTTTGCCAGTTACCTGAGGAATAACTTTGGTTGAATGACTTCGGTACCTCCGATCTCAGACAGGTCATCATTCCACCAAGGTGGGAATGATTTTTTTGAGTATTTAGTAGGGCAAGACGTTTAGAACGCGGAAGCCATCGCGTTTTTCAGCTGCCCGATTCTATGATCAATGTCTCCTACCGAGGAGATATTGACTGGGGGAGCCCTCCCTATCCTGTTACGGATCATACCAGCGAAACGATTCCAGTTAGTACGTCTGGGATTGCGATATGGTGCGGGTGCTTCAACCTGAAGATCCAAATCGAAGAGTATCCATGCGTGATCCGAAAAGGATTTCTTGCTGGATACCCTCCATTTGTTCACACCCACCTGTTCGTTATCAGTTAGTAGAGTAACATCAAGAACCTCTTCCCACCCACTGAAGCCATCAGTGCTTGGGAAGACGAAAGTGGGGGTGTTTCCCCTGTTACACACTACTAGGTTAGTATTAAGTATAAAGTCAAAAAGAGACTCACCTCGGTCGTTGTTTTCAGTGCTTCCCCATAGGGTGTGTCTTGCATTCGCGTCGCACCCTATCAGCACCGTACCGTGGGTATTGGTTTTGCTGACGAGCCTCCGGATCTCCTCGGGCGGCGCAGGCCTGTCATGCGCCATGTAGGCCGAGACTATCAGGAGCTTTTTTCCCCGGGGCAGGTAGCTCCACCACCGTGGTGTCGTCAGTGCTGTAGTGAGGTAAAAGGTACATGTTAAGGTGTTTTTTAGCAACTACGCACGCCCTTGGCTTATCTTCTCCTCTCTTGTAGAATAGGTTGTAGTCGCTCCGCCTAAGCCCTTTCACCTCAGTGCTCCGCACCCAAGGTTCTTGGACTATGGCGATGTCCACGTCCTCCTCCGATAGAAGAACGGTAAGGTTGTCCGTTGCCAACTTCGAATGTTGGAGGTTAACTTGGACAACCTTCAGCCCCAGGCCTATTGGTCTACGGTGGTAGGGTCTGGACCGTCGAGCCTTACGTCGTCCAAAACTTTTGGGCATCGACAACCTCGTCTGCGTCCATCTCTTCCGGATTAGAGGAGCGGAAGACCTTTTGTCTAGCGTGCCGTACGCCGAACCGAAGCTTGTACTCTGCCTTCTGCAGGGCATGTAGGCTTTCCTCGCTGATAACCAGGAGGAAGGATAAGCTGTTCTTTTGCGGAGCCTCCGCTTTTATTACCTGCCAGTCTGTCATTGGCACTGTCGGGTTGTGTGCCTGCAAGTAGGGGACCAGCTTGCCACTGTCCAAGGACATATTGGGCAACCAAATGCGCGCTCTTGGTCTCTTCGGGATTTCGCTGGGGGGGTGAGCTTGAGCCTCAAGCCTTCAGTTGCATCTCCAATATTGGAGATGGAGCCCTCCAGGAAATCCGTAGAGAATTGATCATCGCATTTGATCACCCGATACCCGCGAATAACTTCGGCTGAGTCGAAACCGGGGAGAGGCACCTTCGGGTTCGCTGTCAGGTTGCTCATCACATGGTCCATGACCATCTGTGTCAACCTGGCCTCGATCTCCCCATTTCTCCAATGCTTCCTTCCCGCGGTTTATGG
The DNA here is from genome assembly GCA_963668005.1 of Melieria crassipennis. NCBI lineage: Eukaryota > Metazoa > Arthropoda > Insecta > Diptera > Ulidiidae > Melieria > Melieria crassipennis. Next base: position 41,813,215 of record OY764963.1, on the reverse strand, counting down.
TGGCATCGACCAGTGCTACCTGCAGGTTCAGTTAAAATGAATATTCCGTGATAGATTCAGCTCAATCGGCCATCCAGTTTTTGAGTTTTAACACAGAATAAACAGTATTCTGTTTATACTGTACTGTTTATTCTATGGTTCTAGTGTCGTGTGACAGACACTAATTCTTATATACATGTACTACTGTGTCCAAAAAATAAGGTGACATTTGAATTTATGAATTATGAATGCATTATGAATTCCTTCCGCCGGGCCAAACAGTCTACAAGGAATATTATTTGAACGTTATGCGTCGTTTGCGTAACGCTATCCGCCTAAAAAGGCCGGAATTGTGGAAAGACAATTCTTGGTTTTTACACCACGATAATGCACCATCCCATACTGCACTCGTAATTCGTGATCATATCGCCAAAAACTCAACCAATATCGTTCCGCAACCACCGTATTCACCTGATCTGGCGCCGCAGCAAAGACGGAACTGAAGGCCATCCCGGAAAATGTTTCGAAGATTGGAAAATCCGTTGGCATAAGTGCATTGCATCGGGAGGGGATTACTTTGAAGGGGATGAAATTGATTTGGAAAAATAAATAAAGAATTTTCAAAATAAATACAATGTCACCTTATTTTTTTTACACAGTAGTATATATACAAGGTGCAACCCAAAGTAAACAGGACTTTTATAAAATAAAGAAAACGGATGATTATTTTTGTATAATTCTTTTTATTTATTCAAAATACTCTCCTTCTGCTTCGATACAACGTTTTGCACGGTCCAAAAGCATTTGGAATGAGTGTTTTAGGTCATCGGCCGGCATCGCCTTCAGAATGTTGGTACAAGCCTTTTGGATGTCCTCAACGTCCTTATAACGGTTTCCTTTCATCGGCAAACGCAACTGACCGAATAAGTAGAAGTCACAGGAAGCCATATCAGGCGAATACGGTGAATGATTGATGGTAAAAATGCGATTTTTGGTCAAATAATCGGTCGTAACTAGGGCTCTGTGAGCCGGTGCATTATCATGCAATAAACGCCAACTTCCTTCCTCGCGATATTCTGGCCGAATACGACGAATGCGATGCACCAAACGCTTCAAAACTTCAACATAAAACAAAGCGTTAATTGTTTTTCCCGGTGGAACAAACTCTCGATGAATTATTCCCTTTGAATCGTAGAAACAAATGAGATGAGTTTTGATTTTTGACTTCTCACGGCGGGTTTTTTTCGGATTTGGCTCATCTGGGTGCTTCCATTCGGCACTTTGACGCTTTGTTTCGGGATCATATTGAAAGCACCACGTTTCGTCACCGGTTACGATGTTGAACAAGAAATTTGGATCACGTCTGGCTTCCCGAACGATGTCTTTTGCGTGCTCAATTCTCTGCGCTTTTTGGTCGTCGGTTAAAGTGTGCGGAATGAAGCGAGAACACACTTTACGGAGACCCAAATGTTCGGTTAAAATGCGATCAATTGATGTTTTGGAGATGTTCAATTCCATTTCCATCAATTCCAATGATGATTTTGGCTGCATTTTGATAAAATCACGCACAGTTTTGATGGCATCGTCAGTAATCACAAATTTCGACTGGCCGACGTGTTCGTCGTCATTCAAGTCTTCACGACCATTCTTGAATCGATTCAACCACTCATTAACACGGCCACGGGATAAACAATCATCACCATAAACTTGCTTTAACAATTTAAACGTTTCGGTAAAAGTTTTACCAAGTTTAAAACAGAACTTAATATTAGCTCTTTGTTCGATCGACATTCTCGTACCAAAGTTAAAAACATACTGTCACATTGAGCGGGATATTTCGGCGTCTACTAGACCAAATGTCATGAAATTTAGACAGTATGTGAATGAAAGATGTACCTTTCCAACGCATGTCCTCACACATAGATGGCGCCACCAGAAACGTCCCTATTGCAAAAGTCCTGTTTACTTTGGGACGCACCTTGTATATATTTAATTATAGCTACAAAACTCCTCACTTCGTTCTTTTTTTTTATTTTTTAGTCGAACTTGGCATTTTTTAAGAAGAACTGTAACTGCATTCACATTTGCTTTTTTGTATGATTTGGATTGGGCTCCTAAGAATAACATGATCAAAGCATAAAAATTCAAAATTTGGAACATAGCAACACTGGCTATTTTTACTTCACGTTGTATAAACTTCATCAGCCATTCTTAATCGCCCATCCGATAACACTGCACAACAAAATCAAATTTTTTTTTAAATAACAAGGTTCTGACAACGGATTCTAGTAGAATAATTTTAATAATTTTAATAATTGACTGGCACGACAGCCCGCTTACGCGAGCCTAAGGCCTAGCTTCCCGCAACCACCTGTGTTGTGCGTGTGAATTTGTACGCGGGTGGAGGGACCTACAGTTTTATGCCGGTTCCGAACGGCAATTGGGAGCTTTTTCATAAGCAATTTTTACTCTCAGAGGTTTGCCATTTCCAGCTGAGAGGACAGCCACCGAAAGAGAAATCGAGTTTTCCCGTTATTTTTTTAGGTGTTATTACAGGCAGTATTTGAACCTGAGGTTGCTGCCTGCGACTCGCGGTCCAACGCACTAACCAACTGAGCCACGGCGGCTGCGGCTAAAAATAGTAGCTACAGGGTTTAAATGTTCCACAAAAATATTCTTCGTAGTATTTTACATCAAATTGCTGAACACATCATATACCTAAAATGTAAGGTTACATGGTTTTCGTATGCCGATTCACCATAAGAATGTGCAAAAGGGGGAAAACTTTGACCCCCCCTAAAAAAAAATTCAGACGTAAACTTTCAAAACGCCGATACACGTATATTTTTTTTTGGTCCCCTCTACCAGAATCCGTTGTCAGAACCTTGTTATTTTTTTTTGTGTTGTGCAGTGTAATGTGAAGTTATTGTGGAGTGAAAACATCTGGTATCACAATGGGCCAAAACGGCCTAAGTGTGCTTTCATGTAACCAAGAAATAATGACAATCTGTTTAACCTATTTTTTGTGTCATTTCAGAGGAAGAAGAAGCTAAACGTCAAGCGGAGAAAGACCGTGAAGATGAGAAGGAAGAATTGGAAGGTGTATCAGGTGGAAAATCGACTGTGAAGCTAAAGGCCTCAGAGATTTACTCAGACGACTCGGGTAGTAGTGACTGGGACGACGAAAAGCCCTCCGATAAGCGGTCGCGCTCCACCAGCAGCAGTAAATATTCGAGCGAGTCAGAAGATGATGAGAGTGCTGAAAAAGCGCCCGTCTACATCTGCACGCGAGAGGAGTTGAACAAGCTGCGGCTGTCGCGGTTCAAAATGGAGCGCTTCATCAACTTGCCAATTTTTGAACGCACAGTGATGAATTGTTTTGTACGCATCAGTATCGGAAACAACGGACAAAAGCCCGTATATCGAGTGGCCGAAATCGTAGGTGTAGTCGAAACAGCTAAAATCTACAGTTTAGGAAAAACTCGTACCAACCGTGGTTTACGTCTCAAGCACGGCTCCCAAGAGCGTGTCTTCCGGCTAGAGTTCATATCAAACCAAGAATTCACCGAGAATGAGTTTGTGAAGTGGCGGGAAATCTGCACGCAGCAAAATGTAGCAATGCCCACACTGGACATGTTGGAGCGGAAGCAGCAAGACGTCAAAGAAGCGCTTAACTATGAGTACAAGGACGAGGACGTAGACAAAATTATAGAGGAGAAAAATCGCTTTCGCAACAGGCCCACTAACTACGCTATGCGCAAGACATGTTTAATGAAGGAGCGCGATGCAGCTATGTTGCGCGGCGACTATGATCTGGCGCAAGACCTCGGCCAACAGATAGAAGAGCTTGAAAGCCGGGCTTCTGAGTTGGACAAAAAACGATCCAGCAGTATTAGTTTGATATCGTATATAAACGATCGCAATCGAAAGCGTAACGTGGAGGACGCTGAGAAGGCCATTTTAGAAGAAGCGCGCGCCAACAAAGGCCAAAAAATATCAGATCCCTTCACGCGTCGTATCACGCAGCCACGCATGGGGTTTAAATCTCTTGAAAAGAAAGACGACGTCGTTCAGAAGGCAGCACTACCACCGCCTCCTGGCAAAAGGTGCGTCGACGAGACCGGTGCCAGCGGCTCCAACACAGGGGACGCCAAAGATTACAGTCTATATTCACTGCATGATTTCGACATTGATTTGGATGTGTCTCTGCCAGGTTCGTTTCAACGTCTCTCAATCAACGTCTAGCCGCTAACAATGTTTTCTTTCAATCTAGTCAATTCTGTTAATGTTCTACCCAAACCGATTCCTAAAGTAGCCGAGGTTGCCCCGAAAAGATCGCTAAACTTAGAAGACTACAAAAAAAAACGCGGGCTAATTTAATTCTATTGGAGATCCTGTTGAAATAAAACTGCAACATAAAGTTAAGTTACATTGAACAATTTGTAAAATGGCCAATAAATGCAATATAAAGCAATGATTAAACGCTCTGTTCAAGCTCTTTGCTTAAAAGATTTTTAAGTTATAACAGTATTTTAAAGTGCGTATTCTCAAACTTGATTCGGTTAAACGATATTCATCAACAGCAAAAATGCATTTTACCTAAAGATGCGGAATTTTTTAGGTTAAACATACAAGAAAAAATCACCCCTATTTATTTTGTTTAAACAACATGAACGAACCACATTAATGCTTTTGGTTGCATCCCGAAAAATTTGTGTCCAAGTTTTACAACATCGTGTATAATTATTCAGTAAATATACACTCTGTTGCAAAATTATACGAACACTCAAAAATCGTCAATAAGTCGAGAGCCAAGATATATTTAAAAAAAATTTCTTCCATGAATATTTAAAGTGATCAAGGAAATATATTTTTGCGAACTAAAAGTGAAGTAGTTGTAATAATTCCTTTCAGAAAAGAAAAAATACTGAAATGACTTGTTGCAAAATTATACGAACACTACAATTTTTAGCCTAAAAGAAAAGAAAAATTAAGAAAGTAAGAGGTTTTTTAACTTAATAATTTATTTGGCACCCTTTTGCTTCAATTAGTTCAAAAATTCTTTTTTTTATACTTTAAATTAAAGTTTGTAATAAATTTTGGTCCAAGTTGGACTAGGCTTCTAAGTTTTACATTTGTAACTCGACAGTTCTATTGAATTGCCGATTTTCGGCATAAATCCGGCGAACCAATATATCCCAAATATTTTCCATGGGTCCGCCGAACATGCTGACCACTCCAGAACACGTACGGATTTCGCCCTCAACCATGCCATTGTTTCCTTGCTAGTGTGTATGGCTGCGTTATCCTGTTAGAAACACCAGTTTTTATTTCTGTTTGAGTTGAGGAAATGGATGAAACTGCTTTGAAGGACTGTTATGTAGTCGGAAATTTTAATCCGGCAGGAACAAAACTGAAGCTCCAAAGTTTGCTCTGCAGTAAACGCACCCCAAACCATTAAGCTGCCACCTCCAAAATTTCTGCGCGAAAAAATTTTTCGTTCTTTTCTAATGTCATGCTAATATCCATTAAAACCATCTGGACCATCAAGATTAAATTTCTTTTCATTCGAAAACATTATCTGCATAACAAAATTCAATTCAATTCAAGGATAATTTTGGAACCAAACAATTTTGGAAGTTATTTACCATAGTCCAGTCAGTTCAATGTTTTCTTCAGCAAACTGCATGCGAATGTCCTTGTGACGCTTCAATAATCGTGGCGCAGACATAATTTTTAAGTGTTTGATGTCATCAGCGCGTTTTAATGTCCTCCATACCGTTTGGTGACTTACTGTGGTTGAGGAAAGCGTAGCTAGAAAGCGGCAGCTTTTTGCTGTCCTAATTATTTTTCGTTCATCCCGTTCACTTAACTTTATTTTCCTTCCTCGTCCTTTTTTGCAGCCGTACCCATCAGGATTTTTTGAAAAAGGGGATACAAGGCAAGCACTTCTTCCAATATCGCGAGCTCTTTGCCTTATGGATGTTCCCGCACTTTTCATGCCTTCGATCCGTCCTTTTTCAAAATCCGTCAATCATTTTCCTTTTGGCTAATTTTTAGTTTTGTTAAAAACCTCTTAAATTTATGTTACAAGTTTAACTTTTACAGTTTCGCGAAAAATGTACGTTTTTATGCATAAACAGAAACGTTCGTATAATTTTGCAACATTCATTTTTTCAAATTTTTCGATTAACGTTCAAAAAAGTACCGTTAAGTTACAGTTTTTGCAACGACATTTAAATGTTTAAATATTTAATGGAACAAAATTACTCCAAAATTTTCAAAATAATCGTTTAACTTAAAAAAATAAAATATTCGTTTAATTTTGCAGCAGAGTGTACATACAAGGTGCAACCCAAAGTAAACAGGACTTTTATAAAATAAAGAAAACGGATGATTATTTTTGTATAATTCTTTTTATTTATTCAAAATACTCTCCTTCTGTTCGATACAACGTTTTGCACGGTCCAAAAGCATTTGGAATGAGTGTTTTAGGTCATCGGCCGGCATCGCCTTCAGAATGTTGGTACAAGCCTTTTGGATGTCCTCAACGTCCTTATAACGGTTTCCTTTCATCGGCAAATGCAACTGACCGAATAAGTAGAAGTCACAGGGAGCCATATCAGGCGAATACGGTGAATGATTGATGGTAAAAATGCGATTTTTGGTCAAATAATCGGTCGTAACTAGGGCTCTGTGAGCCGGTGCATTATCATGCAATAAACGCCAACTTCCTTCCTCGCGATATTCTGGCCGAATACGACGAATGCGATGCACCAAACGCTTCAAAACTTCAACATAAAACAAAGCGTTAATTGTTTTTCCCGGTGGAACAAACTCTCGATGAATTATTCCCTTTGAATCGTAGAAACAAATGAGATGAGTTTTGATTTTTGACTTCTCACGGCGGGTTTTTTTCGGATATGGCTCATCTGGGTGCTTCCATTCGGCACTTTGACGCTTTGTTTCGGGATCATATTGAAAGCACCACGTTTCGTCACCGGTTACGATGTTGAACAAGAAATTTGGATCACGTCTGGCTTCCCGAACGATGTCTTTTGCGTGCTCAATTCTCTGCGCTTTTTGGTCGTCGGTTAAAGTGTGCGGAATGAAGCGAGAACACACTTTACGGAGACCCAAATGTTCGGTTAAAATGCGATCAATTGATGTTTTGGAGATGTTCAATTCCATTTCCATCAATTCCAATGATGATTTTGGCTGCATTTTGATAAAATCACGCACAGTTTTGATGGCATCGTCAGTAATCACAAATTTCGACTGGCCGACGTGTTCGTCGTCATTCAAGTCTTCACGACCATTCTTGAATCGATTCAACCACTCATTAACACGGCCACGGGATAAACAATCATCACCATAAACTTGCTTTAACAATTTAAACGTTTCGGTAAAAGTTTTACCAAGTTTAAAACAGAACTTAATATTAGCTCTTTGTTCGATCGACATTCTCGTACCAAAGTTAAAAACATACTGTCACATTGAGCGGGATATTTCGGCGTCTACTAGACCAAATGTCATGAAATTTAGACAGTATGTGAATGAAAGATGTACCTTTCCAACGCATGTCCTCACACATAGATGGCGCCACCAGAAACGTCCCTATTGCAAAAGTCCTGTTTACTTTGGGACGCACCTTGTATATTTAGAAGTCGCTTGTATGTACTCTAACAAATTTCGTCATTTTTTTACTTACTTAACAGGCCATAACAACCCGTTATCGGGTTACGGCCTGCCGCAAAAGCTCTCTCCAGGCGCCTCTGCTTTGCGCACGACCTCTTCGCCGTCGACCTCCAACTACCGCATCGAACACCTTTTTTTCTGGAACTTCATCGTCCATACGGCAGACATGGCCAAGCCAGCGTATCCGCTGGATGTAAATTCGCTGTGCTACGTCCATGTCCTTATACAGCTCATACAGCTCGTTGTTGGTCCGTATACAATAGTCGTCGCCAATACGAACAGGGCCGAAGATTTTCGGAAGTACCGTCCTCTCGAACACCCCAAGAGCCGCTGTGTCGTTACGCGACAGTGTCCATGCTTCTGTGCCATAGAGGAGCACGGGCAGAATAAACGTCCTATAGAGTTCAAGTTTTGGCGGTCGAGAGAGGTCTCTGGTACTCAGTTGCCTACCGAGACCATAGTAGCACCTATTGGCAAGAGTAATCCTTCGCTTTATCTCCAGGCTGACATCATTGCTGCTGTTTATAGTGGTGCCAAGATAGACGAATTCCTTGACAACTTCAAAAGTACATCTGTCGGCCTGGACGTGAGACCCTAGTCGCTGCGAGTCCCTGCGTGTAGACAGCATATACTTCGTCTTGCCCTCATTTACCACCAGACCAATTTTGGCAGATTCTCTTTCGATAGCCGCAAAGACAGCGGTGACATCTCGCTTGTTACGCCCGATGACATCAATGTCATCGGCGTAGGCAAGGAGCTGGACACTTGTTGAAAATTGTGCCATTACGATGTACACCGGCCTTGCGCAGAACACTCTCCATGGTGAAGTTGAAGAGGTCGCAGGGCAAAGGATCGCCCTCTCTGAATCCTCGAACGGTATCAAATGGGTTGGAGAGGTCATTTCACCTTGACGGAGCTGCGCGTATTGCTCAACGTCGCTCTGCAAAGTCTCACGAGCTTTGCAGGGATACCAAGTTCAGACAATGCGGCATATAGGCGATCCCTTATCGGGCTATCGAATGCTGCCTTGTAATCGATGAAGAGATGGTGAGTATCGATTTGATTCTCATGGGTCTTCTCCAGGATTTGTCGTAAAGTGAATATCTGGTCGATGGTGGACTTACCAGGTCTAAAATCGCACTGATAAGGTCCAATCAGCGCCTTGGCGAGTGGCTTTAATCTTTCACATAGTACGCTCGTCAGGATCTTGTATGCAATGGGAAGTAGGCTGATACCCCTGTAGTTTGCGCATATTTTTGGGTCGCCTTTTTTCAGCACATGGCAAAGAGTACTTAGGTTCCAATCGTTGGTCATTCGTCCCTCCAGCCATATTTTGCAGATGAGCTGATGCATGCACCCGATCAATCCGGCCTTTAACAATCCAGCTGGTAACCTATCCGGCCCTACAGGTTTATCGTTCTTGAGTCGCTGGATAGCGACCCGGCCCTCGTCATAGCTAGGTGGTGGCATATCCACACTGTCGTCGTCGATTGGTGCTGTCTGGACATCTTCACCACTGGCGGTGTTATTCTTTTCGTCGCCCCAGCAGCTTGGTGAAGTGTTCCTTCCACAACCTCAGTACACCCTGCGCATCTGTAACCAGATCCCCGTTTTCGTCTTTGCAGGAAGATGCCCCGGGCTTAAAAAGGCACCTCTCTTCCTCTCCTCCCGGTATTTTTCTGTCATGGCTCGCGTAGCAGCCGCCTGAAGGGTCTTGTAGGCAGCATTCTTCGCTGCAGTGGCTGCGCGAAACTCTTCGTCGTACCATTGATTTCTTGGTGGCGGGCATCGGAAACCAAAGACATTTTCTGTGGCGGCGCCATTCTATGCGCGCCATTGATCCGCCGATGTCATCAGGTGAAGAGGGAGAGCGACCGAGCTGGTTGGAGAGTTGCGCGGAGTAGGCTTCGGCTATCTCTGGCTGACTCACAGTTGTCCCCTTGCGAGTCGCAATTAGCGCATAGGCGCCGTTTTGATACCACATGCTAACAGCACTAAACCTGGTGTTGAGACCGCCGACGAGGGGAATCTGATTGATCTCTGAGTCGGCGGCTCACTTCCGCTCCCACACGCACGCCGATGACCAGCACGCCCACACACACACAATAACACTATCTTCTCTCCTCCTTTACCCACTTTCTTCCCACTCCGAAAATGAACTGTATCCCCATTTTCCTACTCCCTTAGAGGTAAGCTTAAAATGATAAAGTTAGTCGTTAAGCATTATAGAAAGCGATTGCACGCGCCAATAAAATGCCCTCGCTGCGCCGACACCTAAAACCCCCCGCCGTCTTTAATTTTTCTCCGCGATTGTCACCGCGCCCCCTAGCGAAAGCACAATTGGTCCTTCGAGCCGGATACCCGCGCCGCCCAAAAACATTGAACACACTATTAGTAAAAGGTCTTCAACAGTCTTTCCGGCTTCCGGATTACTGCAGCATCTTCCAAGCAGAGGTATACGCTGCCACAAGAGCGGCGCAACTAGCAATGGAACGCACCCCTCCAGACTCGGATTAATATCTATATTGACAGCCAAGCAGCCATAAAAGCAGCAGCTGGGATAATGTCAAACTCGATATGCGTACGGAACTGTAGAACCAAATTAGACGAACTCTGTCGCAACAGAGTACTCACTATTTATTAGATACCGGGTCACAAACGGTAGGTACGGTACGGTTAGCATGCCAGACATCCATCCACCCCTCTCCGCGCTCAAGACGGAAATTGAAGAGAATATGATTCGTGAGGCGGCGTCCATGTGGGAGAGATCTACATCTCACAGGACAGCAAAAATCATGCTACGCGAGCATAATATCAACAACACAAAGTTTGTACTATCACTCCAAAGAGGACTGCAAACTGCTTGTTGTGGTACTCACGGGACATTGTCTCACCCCTTCCCACGCTGCCAAACTTGGCTTGGTACCAAGTGATGCTTGCACAAGATGTAGTGAAGACAATGCCAAAGGCACCCTGGAGCACTTGCTATGCCACTGGCCCGCTCTCTACAGATCACGGGTTAGCTGCCTCGGATCCGCGTCGTTCCCTTCATTGAAAGGAATTGCAGAGCAAAAAAGATTTGCCAAAACGTTCTTAAAAAACTATATATAGGTCTGGAACTCCAGAATCTTTGGTACCACTATGGACCACTACTTGGTCTATGTGAGACCCCTTCGTGGGTCGGCCAGCCTAACCTAACCTAGTAAAAGGTCTAAAAAAAAAAACCCAATTACAAAGCACAGTTTAAAAGTGAACAAAGGTGAAACAGGTGACACAGTGAACAAAATTACACATTCCACACAGTGATACAAAGCTGACAAAAAAAAAATTATATATTACACAAGTACAAAAATTTGACAGTGCACAGTGAGTCCGTGGCCGGCCACCAGACAATGGCTCCGTAACATAAGATCGGCCGAATGATCGCAGTATACATCCAGTGGACAATGCTCGGCCGCAATCCCCACTTTTTCCCGAAGGCCTTCTGACAAACGTAGAAGGCATTCAAGCTCTTCTTCACCCGCTCTTCCACGTTGCGCCTCCAAGAAAGCTTGGAGTCGAGTATGGTGCCAAGGTATTTCACCTCGGGTGAGAGGGTGATAGTGATGCCGCTAAGTTTTGGCAGTCTAAGCTCCGGTATTTTGTATCTCCCGGTGAACAGTACCATAACCGTCTTTGAGGGGTTAACCCCTAGACCGTTCTGCGCTGCCCACCTAGAGAGTTCGCCTAAAGCGGACTCCATGAGATCACTGATGGTGGACAGAAATTTTCCAGAGATCAGGATAGTGACGTCGCATAGTGCAACGCTTTCATACAAACGGTGGCCAAAAATAGTAAACGTTGCTCGAATTGGATGAAATTTAGCACATCGTAGTTTTTGTTAAAAAAAAGACTATATGTAAAAAATTATTGAAATTGGCCCATTACCACGCCCACCTCCCATACAAAAAAAATCTATATTTTAAAATAAATCTTTTAAAAAAGGTCGTACAGTAACAAAATATGGTGTGAGAAATAATAACAATGAATTTGCTATACTAACCAAAAATTGGCGCGATGCCACGCCTACTTTCAAAGTTACCTATATCTTCTAAAAAATGCATACCACATAAATAAAAAATCGGGTCTAGTTTCCTTTTGTAATTATTTATTTAAAAAAAAAATGAGCGGGATGCCACTCCCACTTTATAAGATATGAACTTTCCCACATAACTCGTAAAGCAAGCCAGAACAAAATTTCATAATTGTAAATTCATTGCGTTTATTAATATGTATACATAAAAACTAATTGATAATTACACTACTCGTATTGTAATTATACGTCTATACTAATTTTGAGTCGCTGAAGTGTTATCCATCCATACTTATACATATTCATAAAAAATTATATACATAAGGTTTGCGCACGATGAAATTAGTGCATACGTTTTTAATCATACTGTTCTCTTAGTTCAAATTTAAAATTTTTTTCTTACAAAAATAGTTTTGTTAAACATGTCTAAGCCCTCAGGTCGAATTTTGAGATCATTCGATAGTTTTTGCCTTCAAAATTAGCAGCGAAATAGAAATGCGTGAAAAAATTATTAGACTGCGCAATGAAAATCCAAATTTGACTTTCAAAGCAATTGCTCAAAAAGCACGGATTTCACGAAATACCGTTTTATCTGTTATTAAAGTATACAATGAACGTCTGGCTATTAATATAAAACAAAGAAGTGGCAAAAAGAAGGGGGTTAATTAACCCTGCTATGGGCAAGAAGGTAATAGCTCTTTTGAAAAAAAAATCGCAATGCTTAAGGCACAAAAGAGGCTGAAAAACAAGGATGCTCTGAAACTTTTGTTAGAAAAGTTTAGAAGGAGGAAGAGCTGAAGTTATACGAGGTCCAAAAAGTTTCAGACAGAAAATCGAAGAAGAACAGCGAGGCAATTGCGCGAGCCAAAATATTGTACCGTGATTTCATACGGAATTTTGATTGCTGCATTATAGACGAAGAAACCTAAGTACTGGGTGACTTTTCACAGCTTCCAGGTGTGGCTTTTTATGTTGCAGATCATAGAGGAAATGTATAGGAGCAGTATAAGACTCATAAGTAGTCTAAATTCCGCAAGAAGTTCTTGGCGTGGCAGGAAATCTGTAGCTGTGGTAGACGAAGCAGTTCATTTGTAAGAACTGGGACAATCAACACCGATATATATATCCAGGAGTATCTGCAAAAAAACTTTTGCCATTCACAAAGCAGCACGCAGTTTCTACTTTCTTTTGGCCTGATTTGGCTGCATGCCATACAGTAAAGCAGCAGTTAAGTGATACTAAAGAATAATGTTACATTTGTACTCAGATATGCGAATCCACTTAACTGCCCAGAGCTCAGACCAATAGAAAGATATTGAGCTCTGGTAAAAAGGACAATGAAAGGCACAAAACAGGTTGCTGACCTCATTACTAGTTTTTCCAAAAAGTGGCTGTCATCAAGTAAAAAAATTTCTGAAAAACCTATAAAAAGCTTAATGCGAGGCATTTCGGAAAAAATCGAAATTTTTATCAAAAATGAATTTAAAAAAATATTTTGTTGATGAATTAAAACATGAATAAAATTTATGTTAATATAACGTTGTTTTCATTTTAATATGTTAACTAGTTCAGAAGTAATTTCAATTTATTTGTGCACTAATTTCATCGTGCGCAATCCTTAATTATTCACTCAACTCAAAATATTCTGCCTCTGCTAGTGCTTCGTTCCTAAATATTAACTTTGTTGTTGGTTACATTCTATTATCACTTTAATCTTAACTTACGTCTGCTGCTCTACATTCTGCAGCAATTGAATATTTCGTTTCAAGCCAAACGCTATACTTTCTCAAAAAAAATTCCTTATTTCTGCCGCAAGCTTGCAATTTTTTTGAAAATTTAAGCCCAATTTGACGAATTTGTTCCAATTGTTTACCGCTTAATTTTCGTTTGTATTTCGCCTCGAGAACATCTCTCAAGGCATTTCTCTTGTTCTCCTTGCTCGCTGCATACCACGCACAGAACAAATCACTTAGCTTTATCACGCCTTCCACTAAAAAATTGGCCATAAAATGAAGGGTAGCAGATATTAGCAGCTAAAGTTCTTTGTTTTTCATAATACATACTCTGACCTATTACGTACTGCTAAAATAATGCTGGACACTAGTAGACTTTTTTTTGCGCTGTCACAAAACTTGTAATAATTCGTTTTTAATTTTTTTTTACATTTTTTTCAAATTAACGGCATATACGAACAAAACAAAACATAGATAAAAATATGGCATTGCCAGCGTAGAAAAATAATCATAGTTTATTTTACAAAAAAATTCATCTCATTTGCTTAATCAGATAAAAAGTTATAACCAATTGAATTGTGCTTTGAAAATTGGTAAATTCAATAGAAAAATGTATGAAATTAAATAATGTGACTTCCAAAGAGTCCTGTAATAAGCAGAACCAAAATTTTAAGAAAAAAATTCCTGATCCTTACTAGCTGAAGTATTACCTAACGATCTGCATCAAAAAAAAGTTCAAATTATATAATCGATATTTTTGATTTTTGGCCACGCTCGTTGCACTGTGCGTCGTCCGCATATGCTACTACTCGTAGCCTCCTGGATTCGAAGATCTCGAGGATGTTATTTATCACCAGCAGCCACAACAGAGGAGACAGTACGCCCCCTGAGGTGTGCCTCTTGTGGTTAACCCCCTTACCGAGCACGAGCCTAGGCTGGAGTGAACCCTTCTGCTACTAAGCATGTCACTGGTCCACCCCACCACTTTCTCGTCTACTTCGAATTTTCTAAGTGCACTGGTTATTGCCTCCGAAATGACGTTATTGAAGGCTCCCTCAATATCGAGGAAAGCGGCTAACGTATACTCCTTGACGTTCAGCGAATTTTCGACCGTCTGAACAGCCTCATGCAAGGCGCTGTCTACAGATTTTCGCCTGCAATACGCATGTTGCGTCCTGCAGAGTCCCCTGGACTGTGCCACTCCCCTAACATAGACATCAACCAGCCTCTCCAAAGTCTTAAGAAAGAACGATGACAGGCTGATCGGTCTGTAGTCCTTAGCAGTAATGTGGTTCGGCTTCCCCGCCTTGGGGATGAACACCACCCTAACCTCCTTCCAGGCACGTGGTACATAGCCTTGTTGGAGAGATTCCCGAAAGATTCGCACCAAGACTTTGACCACTGCCTCCTTAGACCATTGTAGCATAGCCGGAATGACACCATCGGGACCCGGGGATTTATACGGGTTGAAGGTGTCTATCGCCCATGCCACTTTGACCTCATCGATAATACCCTGAACTAAACCATCTGGTCGTGACGAGTGCTGTCTATGAGGCGTGGTCGCCTCAACAACACTCGTGCATCCAGGAAAGTGGGTGTTCATGAGAGTCTCTAGAAGCTCCTCTCTCGATTCTGTCCACGAGCCGTCAGGTTTCCTAATGCTGCCAGGGGTGTGTGATGCCCCAGCTAGCACCTTGCGAAGTCTGGCGGCCTCGTTAACATTGTCGAGGGATTCGCAGTAATTCCTCCAATCATCCCGCTTGGCCGCCCTAATAGTCTTCTAGTATCTGTCCTAAGTTGTCTTAACTCTGGGGTCCACCACACCGCGTTGGTTTTCCGTGGAGCTCGACTTTTAGGACAAGATTCGTTAAAAGACTTGTTAAGTACGTTCGTTAGAAGATTTACTGACCTGTCAATGTTGTTCCTATCGAATGTAGCTCTCGCTTTGCGCGATGCCAGTTTCTGAGAAACTAATGCACTGAATCTGGGCCAGTTAGTCTTCCTCGGATTCCTATAGGTTTGTGGACTTCCAACTTCTATGGCCACTGAAAAGACTATACGGTTGTGGTCCGAGAACGAACATTCCGTCAGTACCTTCCAGTCGACCACAGAGATAGTGTTGGAGTCGATAACTAAGGTAATATCTATTACTTCCTCCCTAATCCTGTTGTGGAAAGTCGGCGTATTGCCTCTATTACACAGAACAAGGTTAGAGCTAAGAAGAAATTCAAAAATGGACTCACCCCTACTATTGGTGTCGGAACTTCCCCACAGCATGTGGTGTGCATTGGCGTCGCACCCGATGATGAGGTCGAGCCTCCGTGATCGGGCGTGCGCAGCAAGGTCCCGGACTTCCTTCGGCGGTGGTTCCTCTCCTTCGAAAGGCATGTATGCGGACGACAGGATCAGGTCTCGCCCCTCGCGTCGTTTGCATGCAGCCACATACAGGTCACCAGTATTGTATTGAGATAAGAGAAACAGATTAATGTACTTTCTATACACAATACAGGCTCGTCTCTTACCTTCACCGCGCGAATGAAGTACTCTGAATTGACTTGACCCCAATCCACAAACGTTGCCCCTGACGAGCCAGGGTTCCTGGATTAAGGCCAAGTCAACTTCCTCCTCCTCCAGGAATTGCATAAGGTCGTGGGTGGCGGCTTTAGAGTGGTGCAGATTTATCTGCACTACCTTCAGCCTTTCCCTGTGCGGCACGCTCCTTATTGGGGAAACGAGCTTTTAAGGAACCCAAACCGAACTTGACAACACCAGAGGAGTCTCGCAGATGAGTGAAGGACGGGTGGTCAACAGCGACCTCGAGGTCCTTACCCGTCTCATTTTTGCTAGTAGTGGAGGAAATTACTCTCCACTCTCCAGTATTAAGGCCGCTGTTCTGCCGACCTATCAGCTTCAACGTGTCGGCATCCTCCATGACTGGAGGGGGGACTCACAGTGTGACGATAGGTTGGAGAGGCAATCGGTCGCGAGGTATGACCTCGAGTTTTGCTCCCTGCCAGAGAGGTTCAAGACCGTCGATTGTGCGCACCAGGAAGTCGAGTGACCGCCTGTTGCCACACCCGACGATTTTGACGCCCTTCTGCCAGCCAGCGCCGTCGAAGTCGATTTCATCGTCCGCCGCCCCGAGCATCGCTCGCAGAATGCGCGCCTCAACAGAGAGCCAGTTTTCCGGACGAATTTTCCCATCGGGATCGCTCCGGTCCACTACGGCAATCTGCAGCTCCTGTGGAGAGGAGAAGCTGGCTGAGGGTTTCAGCTTTTTCCCCTCCCCTGTCGGCCGATCGTCCCCCGATCTACCCCTTTTGACAGCCTTTTCCACTATGGTGGAAGTGGGCTTTGTCGAGGTGGATGGCTTCTGGTCAGCCTTCCGTACTGACGAGGCAGCCGTGGCACTGCTTCCAGGCTTCGCCGCCCCTGCTCTGTCCGGCCGTACAGCTGTAGCGGCCGTGGCCGTGGCCCTAAAACCAGGCTTTGCCGCCGTTGCTGTACTGCTGGTCGACTGTGCAGCAGTGGCACTGTCTCCAGGCGTTGCTGCAGTGGTCGAAGCCTCAGCACCAGAAGTCGCCGCCTGCTTCTTTTCGAATTTAGCCACGATCTTCTGGTGCTTCTTGACCAGTTCCTTCTCCTTGTCAGACAAGGATCCGGGCTCCTTACTCATTTTTCGGAGAAACGACAGCGAGCGCCGGTAGCCATTTCTGGCTTTCTTCGCAGCACTGCTCGCCTTGCGTTCCCCCGCCGATGAAATTCCAGGAGTGGAACCAGTGGCCGCAGGTTCGTCCCCCTCTTCCAGGAGTGCTGCCTCCGCCACAGAGTCCACCGACCCGGCGTTGCTACTCTGGAGCTGGGGCACCACCCCCGAAAGTGAGGGGCTAGCCTGTGCGGTGGTCTCCTGCGACTTTTGCCTGCTTAGAGCAGGTTTGGGCGCCTCCTGCTTCCCAGTAACATTAGTAGACCGCGCAGCCTGGGGTCGCTGCACAGCCTAAGCGGTCATTGGATGACGACGCCAGACAGCCCGCTCGCCCACTGTCTACCGTCGGTACTGGGGATCCGACTCCATGCACCGTAAAAGAGTCCTTAAGGGAGCCCTGCAGAATGGTTTTGATGAAGGGGGTCGCCTTCCCCTGTGGCGTTTCTTTGACATCTATCACGCCACCAAAAGATGATGAGAAAAACAGCCGCTCCTAACATGGAGATCAGACGCTGACCAGGGAGCCGCCCACTGTGGGTCAGACGCTCCTGGATTTCCGCAGCTCAAACTTTGCCGGCTGAGAAGACGGGCTCCAACAGCCGCCCAGGGACCTCCCGGTTACCGAAGCAACCTTCGTGGAGGCGCTGAGTCCGCTTGGCCTGGTACCCATAAGGATCGCAGCCGAAGATGCAGACCATGTCCCCATCCGTGCAGTCAGGTGCTTTACCTTATGGACCCAAACCCTCATCCCCAACACTGTCCTGTAAGTAATGGTTTGGATTTTTCGCTTTAAAAAATTGTGTAAATAGCAACAGGCTAAAACTATTATTGATACTTTTGGGGATACCAAATTAGTTTTGTTTGCGAGGACCCGAAATTGGCTTGTTAGAATACCGAAAGCATTTTCCACAACTCGCCTTGCTCTCGATAATCTATAATTAAAAATATTTTCATCTTTTCTTAATTGCAAATGACTATATGGTTTCATATGCCTCAGCACCAGAAGTCGCCGCCTGCTTCTTTTCGAATTTAGCCACGATCTTCTGGTGCTTCTTGACCAGTTCCTTCTCCTTGTCAGACAAGGATCCGGGCTCCTTACTCATTTTTCGGAGAAACGACAGCGAGCGCCGGTAGCCATTTCTGGCTTTCTTCGCAGCACTGCTCGCCTTGCGTTCCCCCGCCGATGAAATTCCAGGAGTGGAACCAGTGGCCGCAGGTTCGTCCCCCTCTTCCAGGAGTGCTGCCTCCGCCACAGAGTCCACCGACCCGGCGTTGCTACTCTGGAGCTGGGGCACCACCCTCGAAAGTGAGGGGCTAGCCTGTGCGGTGGTCTCCTGCGACTTTTGCCTGCTTAGAGCAGGTTTGGGCGCCTCCTGCTTCCCAGTAACATTAGTAGACCGCGCAGCCTGGGGTCGCTGCACAGCCTAAGCGGTCATTGGATGACGACGCCAGACAGCCCGCTCGCCCACTGTCTACCGTCGGTACTGGGGATCCGACTCCATGCACCGTAAAAGAGTCCTTATGGGAGCCCTGCAGAATGGTTTTGATGAAGGGGGTCGCCTTCCCCTGTGGCGTTTCTTTGACATCTATCACGCCACCAAAAGATGATGAGAAAAACAGCCGCTCCTAACATGGAGATCAGACGCTGACCAGGGAGCCGCCCACTGTGGGTCAGACGCTCCTGGATTTCCGCAGCTCAAACTTTGCCGGCTGAGAAGACGGGCTCCAACAGCCGCCCAGGGACCTCCCGGTTACCGAAGCAACCTTCGTGGAGGCGCTGAGTCCGCTTGGCCTGGTACCCATAAGGATCGCAGCCGAAGATGCAGACCATGTCCCCATCCGTGCAGTCAGGTGCTTTACCTTATGGACCCAAACCCTCATCCCCAACACTGTCCTGTAAGTAATGGTTTGGATTTTTCGCTTTAAAAAATTGTGTAAATAGCAACAGGCTAAAACTATTATTGATAATTTTGGGGATACCAAATTAGTTTTGTTTGCGAGGACCCGAAATTGGCTTGTTAGAATACCGAAAGCATTTTCCACAACTCGCCTTGACCCAAACCCTCATCCCCAACACTGTCCTGTAAGTAATGGTTTGGATTTTTCGCTTTAAAAAATTGTGTAAATAGCAACAGGCTAAAACTATTATTGATACTTTTGGGGATACCAAATTAGTTTTGTTTGCGAGGACCCGAAATTGGCTTGTTAGAATACCGAAAGCATTTTCCACAACTCGCCTTGCTCTCGATAATCTATAATTAAAAATATTTTCATCTTTTCTTAATTGCAAATGACTATATGGTTTCATTAAGTTTTCCATTAAAGGGAATGCGTCGTCGCCAACGAAGACATACGGAAAGGTTTCTTCACTCAGGGGTATATTGTTCGCATTTCGAAGTGCAAGATTGTTGTCATCATATTTTTGTTTGAATTTGGTTTGGGCAAATATTCCAGCATCAGATGCTCTTCCGTTTGCTCCAGCTTCAACAGCAATGAACTCATAATTAGCATTTACTATAGCCATCAAAACTACACTGAACGTCTTTTTGTAATTGAAGTAGTAAGATCCTGAGCCTGGTGGTTTTTTGATTTTCGACGTGCTTGCCATCAATAGCCCCTATACAGTTTGGAAAGTTCCATGTTGTTTTGAAATCTTCAGCGATAGATTTTCTGATTTTGGAAACTGAAAATAATAGCAATAATTGGTTTGCAGGTTATTTCAATAGAAGCAAAAAAACGAAAGAAACCTAGTAGCAATACAAAATGTCTAGAAAAAGTGATACAACACCTGGAAGAAGCGAAACGAAAGCGTGAAAGAGACGATGCGGACACATTTGCAGAATCTTTGGCTGCGATGTTCCGCAAGCTGACACAAGATCAGCAAATGTATGCGAAACGGGGCATTGAAGAGCTGTTGTTCCAAGGACAATTAGGGAACCTAAACTTGCAATCAACACAAATACAAACAAAATCAAATGAAGGAGTATGCTCTTTGAATCAAGTTAGTACACGAAGATTGCCCGCGTCCTATACCTCAACACCATTCAACGTTTCAGCATCGTGCTCACAGGATGCTACTTACAAGGAAAGTATATTGTCAACCCTAATTGCGATCCTGCAACTTTGCTTGCAACCCTCGCGCAAACCTAGGATGATGGCGGCAGTTCCGGAGAAGCGAGAGTGAAGCGAACAACAACCGTGTGCGGCGTCGGCGAATTTCAACGCGTATTATAAACTTTTGTACTGTACTCACTAAATTTTGTACTCAATAAATTGTATCCTTTAATACGAATATCCGTGTCCGTGTCAACTTCAGAAGTGGGATAGGTGATTAACGCCCATACGTGCATGAAAAACGATTTATGGTGACAAAAAAAAAACACGTGATATAAAACGTTTTGGGAAGGTTTCCTTTCGTTACACACACGGAATTGTTAACGAAACGTGCGTGTAAAAGAATTACGCCCAAGTTTTCAGTATATACGCTTTTGCTGAAAACTTATGCGAACGTTATAACGAGGCTCGAAATCAATTGTAGTGCGAAAAAACGGAGTTCCCAAAAGCGAGCTGCGCACGTTCACGTTTAGGCAGTTGCGCTTGCATTTGAGACTCCCGCGAACATTCGAGACTCCAACGGACAAAGCACCGTTAGCGACGCCATCCTTTCGTTAGAATTTCAAAGCATACTTGACAACGTAAGAATATAGTGTGACTATTTCCACACATACGAACGAAGGAGATAGACGATCTCCAGCAGCCGTTGCAAGATGAGTGAAGTGTTATTTTAAACACGAACCCAATTGGGAAAAGTATACGAGAGAACGTGAATAAGAAAAGCAATTGGGAACCGTGAATAAAAAAACCAAACGCGAACAACGTGGAAGTGTAACGAAAAGTGGTGTGATGTTGAAGAATTTGAAAGACGGTGTGAAGAAGCGGGTATACCAACGAGTGGAAAACGAAATACGTTATTTAATCGTTTAGAACGCGCGGGTGCGAACACGAGCATGGAAGAATCAATCGGTGAAAATTCGGCATCGTTAATGCAACGTATAAGTGAACTTGAAAAGACAATTATTGATTTACGCGCGCAGCAAAACCAGAGTACTCAACCCGTAACAGTTTTTAATCCCTCGTTATCGTCTTCACCGATCAGTGCGACGTTGGAAACAACTAATGGTTTTGCAAACGGCGTGTGTACGTATACGATGGCACAATCACAATTGCTGCCGTCCTGGCGTAATAATGTACAGTGCAATCGTAACGAAGCGGTAACTTCGAACTCTAACACGTTGGCTCCTACCATCACCACACCGTACGTGAATATTCAGTCGCAAGTGCCGGTATGTACAGTCAGTTACGGCCCGTATATGTCAAATGTTCCGCCGACATCACAGCCATCAGGGATGATACGTCCACCCAACACATACGACAACGTTCGTGACATAGTCGAGTTGTTACCCGAGTTCGATCCGTCATCAGATCGTTCACTTAATCCAAAAAAATTCATTTCGCGGGTAGAAGTGTTAAAAAGTGCATACAATTGGCAAGAAAGTGTATTGATATTCGCCGTTCAGCAGAAAATGCGTGGACCAGCCAAATATTGGTTAGACTCGCTCCAAGAAGTTTTTGTGTCATGGTCGCATTTCACGAATAAATTGTTAACTGATTTCCCGTGTGTCGAAAACGAAGCCGACGTGCACATAAAAATGGCGCGCTCAAAACGACAACAATACGAAACACCGAAAGAGTACTTTTACCGTATGGTATCATTAGGTAGAAATGGTGCTCTGAGTGATTCCGCCATTGCGCGACACATCATCTACGGAATAAACGAACCAGATTTGAAGAAGAAGATATCGAACGAGTATACGCGAGCCGAAGACCTCTTGCGCGATATAACTAATTATGAAGTGTATAACGAAGTTAAACCGATACCTATAAAACCGAGAAATCCAAGTATTAATAATGTCGTGCCGAACCAAACGTACCCAAACGCGGCGACAGACGATCGTTCGCGAATTGTAGACACGGGGAGAGAGAACGTAAAGTGTTATAACTGCTCCAAAAAAGGGCATTATTCTATTAATTGCCCCGAGGCTCAAAAGAAAGCGCGTTGCCAACTATGTCAACGTACGAATCATAAAACCGAGGACTGTAAAACGATACAAAAACAGACAGTAAATAAGATAATCGAACAAATACCGGGTAACGACGGAATTGTGAAAACCATACGTATAAATGGTAAATCAACAAGATCTTTTATAGACCCGGGCAGTAGCCGTACCCTCATTCGCAAAAGCTTTGCCAAACAATGTGGACAGACAGAAAAGTGTAATGTCGTGCTGCAAGGGTTTGCAGGTGGGCAATTCGTGTGCACCGAAAGAATAAACGTTGATTTGAAGATTGACGACGAGCAAGTGAAAACTGATATGCTTCTAACAGACGACCAACTTATTTGTGAAAACGTACTATTGGGGAAGGATGTGCTCTGTTGCGCCGGGAAACGGTTGGTAGTTGAGGGTGACGAATGTCGTGTCGAACACATACGTAATATACGCGTATTAGCCCAACTGGGGCCAAACGAACGAGTTGAGCTTGAACAGCTTCTAATGAAATATGCAGACGTATTCGCTAATCGTCTCTCCGAAATCGGGAAGTGCGGTATCTCGAAAATGTCCATCGAATTAAAAAACGATATTCCAATACGGTTCAAACCATATCGTGTGCCGTTTGCAAAAAGATCGATTGTGTCGGAAATCGTATCGGACTTAGTGGACAATGACATTATACGACCGAGTGACTCATCCTACGGGTCGCCAGTCGTCCTGGTAGAAAAGAAAAACGGAGAATATCGGACTACAGAAGTTTGAATAAAATTACGGTAAGGGTTCCGTACCCTATGCCAATAATGGAAGAGCAATTTGCTCAACTTGCCGGAAACAAATATTTTACGACTCTGGACTTACGGATGGGTTACCATCAAATCGAGATCAACGAACAATCGAAAAAGTTTACCGCTTTCGTGACCACCGACGGCCACTACGAGTACAACCGGATGCCGTTCGGTCTTGTAAACGCTCCAGCCTTCTTCCAGTCGATGATGGACAAACTCGTTTCGTCTATGAAGTCAGAAGTGCTGGTATACCTAGATGATGTGATCATCCCGAGCAAAACGATAGCAGAAGGGCTCCATCGGTTGGAGAAATTCTTAACGCTTTTGAGAGAAAGCGGGCTTACGCTGCGCGTCGACAAGTGCCGATTCTTAGAAACGGAGATAGAGCATCGTCTCAGAAGATACAATCACGCCGGGTAATCATAAAGTGACCGCGGTACAGAACTTTAAAACGCCTACAAATGTGACGGAAGTGCGTCCGGACTCACCGGATTTTTCCGAAAGTTCGTTTGCAACTATTCCATAATATCGAAACCGTTGACAAGCCTTCTACACAAAACTGAATTGAATAATTTCGTATGGGGTAATGCCCAACAAGAGGCCTTCACGTTCTTAATAAGCGCCTTATCAACTAAGCCCGTACTTGCTTTGTATAACGTTAACGCAAAGCATGAAGTACATACGGATGCAAGTAGTGTCGGTCTCGCCGGTGTGTTACTACAATCGACAAACGGTAGTGTGTGGCGACCAGTGTCGTATTACAGTCGCCACTGTACGGAACCAGAAAGTCGGTATCACAGCTATGAGCTAGAGGCTCTGGCTGTCGTGGAAGTGCTCGACCGATTTAGAGTGTATTTATTAGGCAAAAAGTTTCGCCTTGTGACTGATTGTGCTGCGATCGCGTCCGTTAAAGATAATAAAGAGTTGAAAGCAAAAATTGCACGGTGGTGGCTCAAGCTACTCGAATTTGACTTTGAGTGTGTCCACCGACAGGGCAATCGCATGTTACACGTAGACGCGCTAAGCCGAATGCCCGACCGGCCTCCGAAAGAACTGGATACAGCGGGTTTTATTATGAAAGTGACTGCGGGTGTCGATGACTGGCTGCTAAAGATGCAGCTTCAGGATAAAACGTTGTGCAAAATTATCGCAATTCTAAAACAAGAACTGAGCAGCTCGCGAGAAATAGAGATAAAGAACGATTATCAAATTCGGAATCATCGGCTATACCGAAAGGAATTAGACGGTCTTAGATTCGTGGTGCCCAAAGCAGTTCGCTGGCGCGTCGTTCAACATTGTCACGACAAAATGGGACATTTTGCGCTCGAAAAGACACTCGACCGTGTGAAACAAACGTTTTGGTTTCCTAAAATGAGAAAATACGTCAAAGACTATATCGCCGCCTGTATAGAGTGCTGCTACCAAAAGCAACGACCCGGAAAAGCTGAAGGTCGACTTCACTTCAGTTCTACCGAGACGATTCCGTTCCGGAAAATTCACATCGACCATATGGGTCCATTCCTACGCAGCAAACGAGGTAATTGTTATGTGCTGGCGATTTCAGATGCCTTCAGCAAATTTTTAGTTGTCAAGCCCGTTCGCGACACGAAGACGACGCCCGTCATTAACGTCTTAAACGAAATTACCAGCTATTTCGGCCTACCGGCTCACATCGTTAGCGATAGAGGTACGGCCTTCACCTCTAAGGCCTTTGAAACATTCTGCGAGCAACATGGCATACAGCACACAAAGACCGCCGTTCGCACCCCTTGCGCCAATGGCCAAGTGGAGCGAGCGAACCAGACTATTCTCAACTTCATCCGTACGACCACCGACAACGCAAAGAACTGGGACCAGACACTCAGAGATCTTCAGTGGTCCATCAACACACAACGAATTAGTCTTCGATTTCGACCTCCGAGACGTAGTGCATAATCGAATGCTAGCCGCAGTACACGACGACGTAGATGGTGAGACTAAAACACTCCCAATCGCAGCCCGGCTGCTGAGAACATTGAACGAGAGCGCACCAGATGGAAGGAACGGTTCGACCGCAAGCATTCCAACCCGAAAAGCTACAAAGAGAACGACCTTGTTGTTATCGAAAACGAGCCAGCCGCGACCGGGGAGTCTCGTAAGCTGGAACCAAAATACCGCGGGCCCTACATCGTCAGTAAAATCCTGGGCAATGACCGTTATTTAATCGAGGACATACCTGGGGTACAACTAACAAATCGGAAGTTTTGCTCTGTTTTCTCGGCTGGCAAAATTAAGCCATGGTGTCGCAGTGCTCCTGATCTCGACGAGGACGATGGCAATGCGGAAATCGAGGACGATTCCAGTCAGGATTGGCCGAATTGTCAACCCTAATTGCGACCCTGCAACTTTGCTTGCAACCCACGCGCAAACCAAGGATGATGGCGGCAGTTCCGGAGAAGCGAGAGTGAAGCGAACAACAACCGTGTGCGGCGTCGGCGAATTTCAACGCGTATTATAAACTTTTGTACTGTACTCACTAAATTTTGTACTCAATAAATTGCATCCTTTAATACGAATATCCGTTAATCAATATCGTTCCCCATTGCGATCTTCACTCTATGAAAATTCAGCTTAAACTGATGTGTGCACACTTGTTGTGAAGTGTATAGCAAAACGAATTTCAAGTTTGCACACCAAGTGTGCGCACAAGTTGTATTGTATATGTCCTGCTGGAAGGAAGGGAGCGGGCATACAAGGTAAAGTCTCTGATTGCGTTCAACTTGGCGAACGCCAGAATGATCCTTGTCCCTGTCCAATCCAAGCTGATACACAACCTCCGCGCGGCCCTTCTGGATAGCTATTTGGCACCCGCTGAATAGTGAACTAATGTGTGCAGCGTGTGCGATCCCCAGGACTTGAAATTTGGGTTGTACCCAATGAAACCAATGAAAGCCAGAAAGCAAGCCTCGGAAGGAACCCACAATGTTGACGACCACAGCAAACGATTAAGGACCACGATCTGAGGATATGCACCTGGAATTTCCGGACCCTCTATAGGGAAGGTGCCTCTATCCAACTGGCGGAAGCCCTCACAAAATGTAAGGCTGACATCACCGCCATCCAGGAAATTCGATGGACAGGACAAGGTTGCTCCAACCGAGCAGACTGCGATATCTACTACAGCTGCCATGCGGAGAGGCGCGAATTTGGCTGCGGATTTGTGGTCAGCAAGAGACTTCGCCACCACGTCTCTCGGTTCACTCCGGTGAACGGACAGCTGGCTTCGATCCGCATCAAGGCTAAATACTTTAGCATTCGCCTAATTTGCACGCACGCCCCGACGGAAGAGAAGGACGATGCGACCAAGGATGCCTTCTATGCGAAGCTCGAGGACGTCTACGACGGGTGCCCGGCCCATGACGTCAAAATCGTCCTCGGGGACTTCAATGCAAAGGTCGGGCGAGAAGGTATATTTGGTCCCACAGTCGGGCAGTTCAGCCTCCACACGACCACTTCGAACAACGGTCTGAGGCTGATCGATTTCGCCGCGGCACGAAACATGGTAGTTAGTAGCACCAGATTCCAGCACCTGGATATCCATAAGGCAACCTGGTTATCGCCCGATCAATCCACCCACAACCAGATTGATCACATTGTGATTGATGGAAGGCATGCTTCTAGCATTCTAGATGTGCGCACGTTCCGAGGACCCAACATCGACTCGGACCACTACCTTGTTGCAGCCAAGGTACGCATGCGTCGTTGCGCAGCGAAGACCGCGCAACCTAGTTTGCGAAGAAAGCTGAACATCAGTAAGCTGCGATCACAAGGGGTCGCCGAAGCCTACTCCGCTCAACTCTCCAACCAGCTCGGTCGCTCCCCCTCTCCACCTGATGACATCGGCGGATTATGGGCTCACTTATCCCACTCTATGCACACCGCCGCAGAAAATGTCCTTGGCTTTCGACGCCCACCACCAAAAAACCAATGGTACGATGTAGAGTGTCGCGCAGCCACTGCAGCGAAGAATGCCGCCTACAAGAAGCCCTGCAGTCGGCTGCCACGCGAGCCGTGACCGAAAAATACCGGGAGGAAAGGAAGAAAGAGAGGTGCCTTTTTCGACGCAAGAAACGGGAGCAAGAAAGGCGCGAGCGTGAGGAAATCGAGGAGTGCAGGTGCAGGAATGACGCCCGAAAATTCTTCCAAAAAGATAAGCGTCTCACGGAAAGGTTTAAGCCAGGGGCATCTTCTTGCAGAGACGGAAACGGGGATGCGCAGGGTGTACTGAAGTTGTGGAAGGAGCACTTCACCAAGCTGCTCGCAGGCGACGAAGGGAACAATACCGCCAGTGGTGAAGATGTCCAGATGGCACCAATCGCCGACGACGGTGTGGATGTGCCACCGCCCAGCCAGGTCCGGGTCGCTATCCAGCGACTCAAGAACAATAAAGCTGCAGGGCCGGATGGGCTACCAGCTGAATTGTTCAAGGTCGGCGGCGGTGAGCTGATTGGGTGCATGCATCAGCTCATCTGCAAAATATGGCTGGAGGAACGAATGCCCAACGATTGGAACCTCAGTGCCCTTTGCCCTGTGCTGAAGAAAGGCGACCCAACAATATGCGGCAACTACAGGGGTATCAGCCTACTTCCCATTGCATACAAGGTCCTGACGAACGTACTATGTGAAAGATTATAGCCACTCGTCAAGGCGCTGATTGGACCTTATCAGTGCGGCTTTAGACCTGGTAAGTCCACCATCGACCAGATATTCACTCTACGCCAAATCTTGGAGAAGACCCATGATAATCAAATTGATACACACCATCTCTTCATCGATTACAAGGCAGCATTCGATAGCCCGATAAGGGATCGCCTATATGCCGCATTGTCTGAACTTGGTATCCCTTCAAAGCTCGTGAGACTTTGCAGAGCGACGTTGAGCCATACTCGCAGCTCCGTCAAAGTTGGAAGTGACCTCTCCGACCCCTTTGATACCGTCCGAGGTTTCAGACAGGGCGATCCTTTGTCCTGTGACCTCTTCAACTTCACCATGGAGAGTGTTCTGCGCAAGGCCGGTGTACATTTTAATTTTCAACAAAAGTGTCCAGCTCCTTGCCTACGCTGATGACATTGATGTCATCGGACGTTACAAGCGAGATGTCAAGACGGGCAAGACGAAGTATAGTATATGCTGTCTACACGCAGGGACTCGCAGCGGCTAGGGTCTCACGTCGAGGCCGACAGGTATACCTTTGAAGTTGTCAAAGAATTCGTCTACCTTGGCACAGCCATCAACAGCAGCAATGATATCAGCCTGGAGATAAAGCGAAGGATTACTCTTGCCAACAGGTGCTACTACGGTCTCGGTAGGCAATTGAGAAGTAGAGACCTCTCTCGACCGACAAAACTTGCACTCTATAGGACGCTTATCTTGCCCGTGCTTCTCTATGGCGCTGAAGCATGGACAATGACACGAAACGACATAGCGGCCCTTGGAGTGTTCGAGAGGAAGGTACTTCGCAAAGTCTTCGGCCCTGTACGTGTTGGTGGCGACTATCGTATACGAACCAATAACGAGCTGTATGAGCTGTATAAGGACATGGACGTAGCGCAGCGAATTAACATCCAGCGGCTCCGCTGGCTCGGTCTTGTCTGCCGTATGGACGA
The DNA here is from genome assembly GCA_963668005.1 of Melieria crassipennis. Lineage (NCBI taxonomy): Eukaryota > Metazoa > Arthropoda > Insecta > Diptera > Ulidiidae > Melieria > Melieria crassipennis. Next base: position 41,784,486 of record OY764963.1, on the reverse strand, counting down.
CGAAGCTCCGGCGAAAAAGGTGTTCGATGCGATGGTTGGAAGTCGACGGCGAAGAGGGAGGCCGTTTCTCCGGTGGAAGGACCAAGTGGAAGAGGCCCTGGTATCTCTTGGTGTGACCAACTGGAGAAGGCGCGCGCGAAGCAGAGGCGCCTGGAGAGAAGTTTTGCGGCAGGCCGTAACCCGATAACGGGTTGTTATGGCCAGTTAAGTAAGTATCAGGGATCAACGGCGAGATTGCGTTGTATGATAGCACCTTGAATGAGAAATTACAAAAATTCAGTAATGTGTTGAGGAGACAAAATTTTTTGAGAATTAAAAAATTTAAAAAAGTGTGTCGGTGGGTTTGAGAACCACTGACTGAATTCGTTGAGTGTGAATGAGAAATTTAAAAAAAAAATTTTAAACAAATTGTCTGTGGGTTTGGGAACCACTGGCTAAATTTGTTTAGTGCTGGGATTCTGAAATGAATATTTCAGTATAAAAGTTGGTTCCAAAAAAAAGTTTTAGAACCGAAAATTTTTCTCAGTCTATCAGGGATCAACGGCCGCATTGCGTTGTATGATAGCACTTTGATTGAGAAATTAGTGAATCGTTTTTTCACGAGAATTGAAAAAATAAAAAAAAAAAATTGTTATGTGTCTTGTTCAAAAATTATTGTGACCAAAACTGTTTGTATTGTTTTCAAAGTATATATTCTCAAATAAATTTTGAAAGTGTATCAATTGCCGCTACGAGTTTGAGGGCCAATTGATACACAACACAGTAACTGAAAGTTTTGAAAATAAAGAAATTAAAAAAAAAAAAATGTTTTCAAGTGGACAGATTGCCACTGCGAGTGTGAGGGCCAAAATGTACACAAGAAAGTACCTCGATTACCGCTGCGAGGCTGAGGGCCGATCGGATACGAAAAACGAGAATTGCGAAATAATTTCCGAAAATTAAAAAAAATTTTTTTTTTAATTAAAAAAAATTAAAAATTATTAAAATTTAAAAAAATTAAAATAAAAATTAAAAAAATTTTTTTTTTTTAATTTTTCTAGTGTACAAATTGCCACTGCGAGGTTTAGGGCCGAAATGTACACAAGAAAGTGTATCGATTGCCGCTGCGGGATTGAGGGCCAATCGAACACGTCACGAGAAAATAAAAAAATTTTAGAAAAATTAAAAAAAAAATGTCAAAACTTTTCAAGTGTACAAATTGCCACTACGAGTATGAGGGCCAAAATGTACTTATACAACAAATGTTGAAATAGGTGGAAATGACTAATCTACAAAAATTTTAAAACTTTCAAATATACAAAGTCAAATTTTCCAACAACAAATTATCGCTCGGGAGAAAGCGCATAAAATGTTGTTAGAAAAAAAAAAATTTTTGTCCAACTATTTAAGGGGGGGATGAAGAAAAAAAACAGGAAATTAATTTTCAATGAGAAAAAATTTTCCCCAAAAAAACAACACAATACAAATGTTGCACCGAATGTTGCGTGGTTGCGCTGGATGTTCAGTGTTTATACACTATGATCAATAAGTACCGGGACTGTGTATTTTAAATTTTCCGCCGTTGCCCGATGCAGGTCTGTCGATCTGTGTCAAATTTTGAGCGGGATTGCATCATTAGTTTTTGTTTGGCAGCTGTTAGCGTCAGTCAACTTTTTGTACTTCGTCGCATTTTACAATGGATAATTTTGTTGATAAACCTATTTGTTTGAAATTTTGTCTTAAGAACGAAATTTCTTGTGCCAATGCGCTTAAAATGTTGCAGAAAGCATTTAGGGAGTCTTGGTAAGGGGGGAACAATTCATTTAAGGAGTGGGAAAACAGTGGGTAAAGGATGGAGAAGATAGTTTGAGTGAGTGCGTGCTTGTAGGTCGGTGTGCTTGTGTGTAGGTGTGTGTGCGTGCGTATGTAAGTAGTATATATTGGTTCCTTCTGGAACAGAGGAGGAGGAGCAATTTCTTATCAGTGTGGGAAAAAAGTGTGTGTGTGTGTTGTTGTAATTTCGTATGAGTGTGTGGAAAAGTGGTGTTGTTGTTGTTGTTGTTGTTGTTGTTGTACTTTCTTATCAGTGTGGCGCGTGCTTGTGGTGACGCGTGCTTGTTGTGGTCGTTCGTTCATGTTGGGTTGAGGTTGGTGGTTCGGGGGTTGAGGTTAGGGGGAACCGCCGGCGTTTTGCGTGACTCTGAGCTGGCAGCTGGGCAGCTGGCGTATGTATATAAAGCAGAGTACCGAGAAGAAACCTTTCAATTCAGTTTTGGATGTTATATCAAAGAGTGAACAACACGAGGCAAATACAAACAACATGCATTGGGAAAAAGTATTAACTGCATTAATAATAATAAAAGCGGCAAGTTTGGTGCAAGGTGTACGCATACCGATTTCCCTTGCTAACGTACATGATAATAAAGGAAATCTGGAATTTTCTCTAAAGCTACCCAATAATGATGTAGTAGAAATAGAATTGAGTTTTCAATTAATGAAAAACAGTACCGACGTTAGCGAACATGTAAATCAAACGGAAGTAGACGAAATGCTACTCTTGACGAGCACATCAACAACAACGGCAACAACAGATGGAGTGGACGCTTTTAACCTTGAGGCTGATACACCACGTGAATATTTCACCGTGTCTGAAGCAATAGAGGCATTTAGGAAAGATTTAATACAAAAAGAGATGGATATTGCTGGAATAATTGAAAGTTCCAATATATTTTACAGGCATTTTCTACTAGATTATGGCAATGTGCAAATAAGAATACGTTGTACTTATGATAGTGATTATCGCAAAAAGTCACTCAGCATAAAATGTTTTGAGTATCGTGAATATGAGCAAGAACGTATATTAAGTAATGGTGAAATCGAAACTGTGAAATTTGGCGATACATCACTTCATTCAGACGTAGAGTTAATTAACATTAAAGGTTATAAACAAAATTTTGAAATGAATATTTCATAAGTATGAGAGAGAGAGAGAGACTATGTATGAGTTTATAAAAAAAAAGAATAAAAACTTCATAAATGAGTCAAACCAAAAAGTTTGTATGCATTTCTTTATTCTTATCTCTTTATCTTTATATAATGCATGAATGAACATGTTTAAAGGCAAATATGCAAGATAAATGCAAATGGGTTTTGAGCGCGAATGTGCGTATGTTTACATTAAGATTTGGGGATTTGCTGGCTTTGTGCAATTTTGTTCAGCAGCAGCAGCAGCAGCACCATCAGTTTGGAATAAGAAATTGCAGAGTTTGGAAGCGAAAAAATGGAATCCAAGCATTTACTTTCCGACAAGGCGAAAAATAATTGGAAAAAGGAAGTGAAATATAGTGTTGTTACATTGAAAAATCCCCCGAAGAAGGAAGACAACGAAAAGAAAATATCAAGCAATGTTCCATATAAAAAATTTTAATTTATTGAAATATATGTGTATGTGTATGCATAGATATGCATATTTGTTTTATTGATTTACATTTAATAAAAACTGCTAACATAAGTGTCCACAATTAAAAGTGTTGTAATTTTGCAGTTGATGATAATTATAGCTCAGGTTATCTTTCCCCAGGTAATTGATGATTTCTTTTGGCGGCGGTAAATTTCCAAAGCTATCAAAGTATTCCTTATGATGGTTGTTTTTATAGTATGCTACCCAATGTGTTCCACTGCCGCAGGAAGAGTCTAAATTGATAATACCACATTCAATTTCATATGGTTTTCTTGGTAGTGCGTCGCGCATGAAAATTCCTCGAAAATGCGGTATGTGTGTAGTGTATTTTCTTAAATCGACATCAGTCAATGCACAGTTGGGTAGCATATTTAAAAGTTTTTTGGTTGCTGTTTATAGTAAAATCCAAAACCTTTTCTATACGGTTTTAGATATAGTCCATGTCCTATTGCTATTGCCTCCATTGTTTTATTATGACGATTTGCTTCTTCAAGTTGGTGTTTAGCTGCTTTTGTATCATTAAAAGCCTTAGCAATTGATGCGCCACCGGTTGCTAATCCACCAATAGCTCCTAAGGCGGTTAAGATAGGAATAAGTGGCAGAAAACCGCCTACTTTCGGAATCGGTATGATTCGTGGAATATTGGTAATATTTTTCGTTAGTGGTGTGAGCGCTTTCTTGCTGATTTTTACAGCCTCATTAATGCTCTCGGGTTTGTGTTTCTTTAAAAGAATTCCAACTTTTTTTATTATGTTTTTAAATGAATTTTTCTTCAATGGAGATTTTCTCTTCTTTTTACGTTTTATGTTCTTTTTCGGTTTATTATTTGGGCAACCCATACCGAATTTGGTTTTAGCTTTCATCGCGTTTGTAACAAACCAGGCACTTGCACGTTCGCCGAAATTGCTATTTTCTGATTTAACTCTCTCCCAAGCTTTTTCTGCTAATACTCTATCTGCCAAATGACGTTTATCACGACTTTTGAATTGTGAATATTTAATATCGTGTTCTCTACAAGCAGCGTCTAGAGGGTTGATACCTCGGTCACCTCTGCTTAAACGTTTTTGCAATTTAGTTCCTGGGCCGCAAAATTGATAACCCGGTAAATGCAATTCAACTGGAAGATTATCAATAATTTTATCCGCTAGTCCACCTCCAGCAACGGGTTGTTTATTACTGGTTCTTCTTCTATAGTGAACAGCCATATTAAATCTTTATATGTTCGCGTATAATGAGAGTTCTATATTAACTGAAGTCTCGCAAATAAATATAGCTTGTTTTATGGCGATAGGGTTAGTTGCGAAAATGCGTTTCACAAAACAACAGCAGAAAGATAATATTGTCGTCAAGAATTTAGACAATGTGTTAAAAATAAATCCTCGTAAACAATTGAGGCATAGCACACTATTGCCAAATACGTTGAGAGCACTAATCGTTGGACCGTCAAATTGTGGAAAAACGAATGTGATGTTGAGTTTGATTGAGAGCCCGAACGGATTAAAATTTGAAAATATATATTTATATTCAAAGTCATTGTATCAGCCAAAATATCAATATCTACAGGAATTGTTAAAGCCCATAAAAGGAATGGGGTATCATGAATTTTCCGACAATGCTGATGTTCTACCGCCGGAGGAAGCAAAACCAAATTCAATAATAATCTTTGATGATGTTGCTTGTGAGAGGCAAAATAATATACGTGCATATTTTTGTATGGGGCGTCACAAAGCCGTTGATAGCTTTTATTTGTGCCAGACATACACACGAATACCTAAACACTTAGTACGCGATAACGCGAATTTTATTATATTATTCAAACAAGATGTTATGAATTTGAAACATGTATTTAACGTTCATGTTGGTTGTGATATGAATTTCAACAAGTTTATGGATATGTGTCAGGAGTGTTGGAAAGAAAAATATGGTTTCCTTACAATAAGTAAAGATGATGATATAAATACTGGCCGTTATCGAAAAGGATTTAACTGCTTCATATAACTATAAAAAATGTTACTATATGCGCATACACTTCAGTATTCTTTCTACCATCGAGCTGGTATAAACTAACCTGATACAACACAAGCTGTTATTGAGTTGCTGCAACCTGACCTGCTACGTCCTGATCTGCTATTGTTTTGATCTGATATAGCCTGGTGTGATATTGAGCCGATCTGCTATTGCTTTGAACTGATATAGCCTGGCCTGATATTGAGCCGATCTGGTATTTTGTCGTAAAATGAATGAAAGCCTATTAAAAAACATTGTGCAAACTAGAAAAATATTGAAGAATAAATTTAAACAAGTAAAACAAGGAGAATTGGATACAGCAGACAGTTTGGAGAAAACATTTTTACCCATAACAAAACCATTAAAAGAAATCCTAACATCAGCCAACGCTCATGATGAAACTATTAAAAAGGAAAAACCCGAAAATTGGGAGATTAAAATGGAAACTAGTACCCCGAAAAAAATGAAAAAAACTAATAACGATAATAATGATAGTTTTCTTCCCACTAATTTTACCAACGATAACTCCAGCGACCTTTATAATAGCATCAATAGTGAGGACTCTAAATTGAATATAAATTTATCAGTGTTGAAACAAGATAACAAATTAGACCATTTATATGGCCCTCATAAAACAGCAAATGGTGAATGGATGTTTGGTAATGCGCCTATACAATTAACTGATGATGATAAAATAATAATTGGAACGCAAAGATGGTTACTTACTCCAGGACTATTCCAATTGCTATTTCACAAAAAACCACAAAATTATGATGAGGTAGAGTTAAAGATCTATAAAGATATTTTACAATCAACAAATGCGCATAAACGAAATTTCGATGTGAAAGAGCAAATTAAAGGAACACGAGCATATAAATATATAAGTATTATAAAGAAACTGTTTAGTGATGAAGATACGTTAGAACCAACAACATCATCGTTGCCTCAACTGCAACAGCATCAGCATAAGGAAGGCGGTGGATTAATGCAATTAAATACGCATAAAACAAATTATATCTACTGGGACGACCCAAATGAGATGGTTGGTCGCTTACGTCTTTTAATTTCATCACAAACAGCTGGGCATACCAATCATAACAATGAAAGTGTTTCAATTATCGAGGAACTGAAGGAAGCTGATATTATAGAATAAACAATTTAATATTAAAATGAGTGTTGATAAGTTTGGGCACTATTCCAATGTTCGAATGAGTGAGAATAAAAAACAAATGAAAAAAAGTGTAATGGAAACTTGTGGCATAACAGTCGATCGCGATAAGAACATAAACTTTAGTTTGAAACGTTTAAAAAACGTTGGTGAGCCCATTGCTGATACAGATGGTGTGTCACGCAATTTTGTTACTAAAACCATACATGTGAATCAAACTCAACTTAATGAAAAACTAGAAAAACATAAGGAATATTATGAGAAAGAAGTGGAAAACCTTTATGAAAAACTTGAATCGCTACAAACCTATATAGATGAGAATATTAAGGAGTACATAAAACATTTTGATTCACGTTTGGATGGCATGGAAAAATACCTATTTGATGAACTTATACAAAATAAAAAAGTGAAAAATATAAATAATGAGTAAAAGAGTGATCGTGGAAGAGCTGCATAAGCCAGCCCGCCGTAATTTTTTACGACGTAAGGTTATAACAAAGGGTATTGATGACCTCTGGCAAGCTGATCTAGTAGAAATGGGTGCTTATTCAAAATACAATAATGGATACCGCTATTTGCTAACAATCATAGACACGTTTTCGAAATTTGCTTGGGCTGTTCCACTTAAATCAAAAAATGCCACTGATGTTACTAAAGCAATGAAATATATATTTATCGCTGATAGTGGTGGTGCTGGTGGTGCGCGTATACCAAAGAACTTACAAACTGACGATGGAAAAGAGTTCTTCAATAAGGAATTTCACAATCTTATGCAACAACGTAATATTAATCATTACTCAACATACAGCGTGTTGAAAGCGTCGATTGTCGAACGATTCAATAGAACATTAAAGGGCATGATGTGGAAAGAGTTTAGCTTACGTGGTTCATACAAATGGATTGATATATATAAGGACTTACTCAATGCATACAACAACAAATTTCATAGAACAATAAAAATGGCCCCGAACAAAGTTAAATCATCAAATGAGCAAGCACTTTTAAGAACTGCCTACAATAGTTATAAGATTTTTTTGAATCCTAAATTTCATGTTGGTGACCATGTACGCATAAGTAAATACAAACATGTTTTCGATAAGGGCTATACACCAAATTGGACAACGGAAATTTTCCAAATTCAGCATGTTCAAAACACACATCCGGTCACATATATTTTAGAAGATTATCTGGGCAATCCAGTTAAAGGGGGTTTCTATGAATATGAATTATTAAAAACTCGCTATCCCAATGTGTATTTAGTAGAGAAAATACTTAAAACTAAAAATGATGAAGCTTTTGTTAAATGGCTAGGATTCTCTAAAGAGCATAACTCTTGGATCAATAAAAATGATATATTATAATTATACTTGTGTGTGTCTGTGTGTGTGTGTGTGTGTGTGTGTGTGTGTGCAAAAAGAAATAAATAAAAAATAAATGCAATTTATATACTAATAGAAAAACGTGTTTTGAATTTAGTATATTGGAATATTTAGCCGCAGTAAGATGTCTATAACATTGAATATAAGTGGAAAAACGTCAATTCTAACCTCAATTTATTTTCCACCCATACAATTGCGTAGAGATTATCAATGTGCACTTATTGATTTTCATGCATATCACTCAATACCTAACATTGATGAAGATAACAACTTGTTCCACATAGGTAATAATGTGATCAAATTACCAACGGGAACGTACGAGTTTGATGATATTGTTGAGTACATTAACGAAGAATATACCGAATTGAGAGATGATGACGATGATGCGTATATTGAAATCACTGCAAATAATAATACAATTCAATCAGAAATATATTCAAGCAAGGAAAACATTTACTTTGATAAAGCATTTAGCCTAGGAAAATTATTAGGATTTGGGAGAGTTGTGTTATCAGCAGGTACAAAACACATATCAGAAGAAAGCCTGATGATAACGCAAAACAACGTGATATGTATTGAATGTAGTATTACTACCGGATCCTATATAAACGGTACACCGGCACACACATTACATCAGTTTTCAATTAACGTTAAACCAGGCTATAAGATAAGTGAGATTCCGCAAAATGTTATATACCTACCAGTTAATACAAGAGAAATAAGTAGTATAACTGTGAGAATTGTGAATCAGGAGGGAAAATTAATTAATTTTCGCGAAGAAATCATCAGCCTTAGATTGCATTTAAAGCCGCAAGACTAAAAAAGATAAATGATTATTTACAATAAAAATATATACAGAGCAAATTCGTCCGTCAGTTTGTTGTCAACGCCCAGCACATCTGGATACGAAAGTGGCCAGCAAAAAAAGCGGCAGAAAAAACTCGAAAAAAAAAGCTGCGTGGAACATTAACACTTAATAATAGAGAATATTTAAAATCGCTTGGATTTATTGTGAAGAGATGTGCATAATGAATGAAATAATCAATGTATTAGAGAAACCTCTAATTGACGTGAGTATAACTACCAAGGAATGCCGCAATTATAAATCATACTCACTCTTATTTGTCAACAACAACAACAACAACGATGAAGTACCGATTACTATTAAAAACATCGACCTCGATGAAGTGCCTATAACAGACCAACTCCATAGCATATCATCGTGTGAGAATTGTAAATCAGGATGGGAGGCCATGTTTTAATATTCCCAGAGAAATAATCCCTCTTAGACTACAACACACACACACACACACACACACACACACAACAACAACAAAAAAATGGATAATTAGAAACAATAAAAACATCAGAAAGTAGATTTACTCATCAGTTCGTTAACAGCTCTCAATACATCTACACACGAAAGTTAACGGGGGGAAAAAAAAAAGTTGAAGAAAAAACAACAAAAAAAAGCTGTGCTGGGCATTAACACTTAAAATCAGCGAGATTTACAGTGAAAAGGCGTGCATAATGAATGAAATAATCAATGTATTGGAGAAACCCACAATTGACGAGAGCATAACTAAAAAGGAATACCACAATTATATGCCATATTTACACTCGTTTAACAACACCGATGAAGTGCGCATTACTATTCAAAACCAAGATCTTTACATTTTGCCATCTGAAAGTCTGATATGTATTGAAGGTAATGTTCTCTTGAATGAGAATACTATTTCAAACAATGTACACTTAACCAACAATTGTATGACGCATTTATTTGACGAAATTCGTTATGAACTAAATGGTGTTGAAATCGATCGTACAAAACATTTGAATATTACAACAACAATAAAAAATTATGTTTCATTAAATCCTAATGAGAGTAAGATGTTGCAAAATGCCGGATGGGCTCCGTTTGATGAATTAAAACCTTCAAAGTCATACTTTAATTTTTGTGTCCCACTGAAAATGTTAATGGGATTCGCCGAAGACTATAATAAGGTGCTGTTGAATGCTAAACATGAGTTAATTCTATTGCGCTCTAAATCTGACAAGAGAGCTGCCTACTCTACAGTGGAAAAAGAAAATGATCAGCTTAAGTTGAAAATTACACAAATTGCATGGAGGGTGCCGCACATTCAATTAGCCGATGAAATAAAACTGCAAATGTTCAAGTTAATTAAAAATCAACATCCCCTGACACTTGCATTTCGTAGCTGGGATTGCTACTTCAACCCGTTACTAACTCCAACTACAAATCACTTATGGAATGTTAAATTGGCCCCACAAAATGAAAGGCCCCGGTTTGTTTTGTTAGCATTTACCAAAGCAAACGCATTTCAACATTGTGACATATCTGATGTGAAGGTTCATCTCAACTCTGAAGTGTATCCATATGATGACCTTAATATAATATTTGAACGTGATCGGTACGCTCTTCTCTATGAAATGTATGCTAAATTTCAACAATCCTATTATATGCGTGATTCACAACCTCTACTACAACGTGATGAATTTAAAAAGTTTCCATTTATTGTTGTGGATGTAACTCATCAAAATGAGCAAATCAAAACGGGACCAGTCGACATTCGCATCGAATTCAAAACGTTAACAAATATTCCTTCAGACACATCAGCATACTGTATATTAATACACGATCGCCTTATCGAATATACACCATTGACAGGCGAAATTAAAAGAAATGTCTAGAAACATTAACCACATAGACAGCGAAATTTTTATATAAATACCGCACGCTCCTAGCAACCACAGTTATAACAAAATCAGTAGCGACTACATCGAAATGGGTCGCATTGCAGCACTCGATGTTCAAGGTTTTAAAAGCCTAAATAATTTATTTATTGTGAAGGAAGTTGCGGTTTGTTTTGATGCAAACACGTATCAACATTTTATCATAAAACCACCGTTCCGTTTTGAAATGTTGGCCGTGAATTACCAAAAACAAGCACGTTGGCTCACCGATAATCATCACGGTTTAAGATGGGATGACGGTGCATTTTCGCTAATAGAAGTGGAAAAATTTCTGCAATCACACCTTTCCAATGTTAAAGTTTACGTTAAAGGGTTGGAAAAACAACAATGGATACAAACTATTCTAAATGGACAAAACGTCGTCAACTTGGAAGAGTTTCCATGTAAAAAACTGGACGTCATCGTTGAAGAGTACTCAACAACAACAACAACACCACTATCAAATGGATGTACAGCTCATACATCATTCAATTTCCGGAACCGAGGACGTCGTTATTCTTGTGCACTGAAAAATGTTTTAGCTCTAAGAAAATATATAGAATATGAAATTAAAACATATATACAAGTATAAGTTTTTTAATAACATAATTTTTGTTTATTTTTATTTGTTACACACTGTAATTTAACATGATTGTGGGAATAAAATTTGAAAACATAACATTCGTATCGTTCTTAATTTAATCTAAAATGACCCCAAGCGTATGTATGTATATTATCCTCTGCAATGTATCGTTTATCATCATTTCTACTTAACACTACTTTTGTGTACTCTTGCGTGTAGAGTTGATGAACTTTCGACTTGAAAACATACATTTTATCATAATATATTCTATTTTGAAGTAAACATTTCCTATAGTCATTTAAAGTTAGTTTCTTTAAAACACCCTTCTTTACACCTTTAGATTTTTTTACTTCGTTCATATTGATACTTTATCAATTGAGTACATTTTCGATCGTAACCCAATGAACTCTTTCATTATATTACCGTTGTTTTCATCCTTCATCATACCTAAAACTTTTTTATTTTCCAGTGGTAAGTTAAAAATATTATTTTTCGCATATGCAGACGTATCGAATCTTGCACTAATGTCAACACGAATATCTTCATAAAAATCTTCAGTTTTAATACTATAAATGAACGAATCCGTGTCCATATAATTAAGGGTTACATTTTCTTTATATTTAGGTTTCATATACTCATAATGGAAGTTATACATTTTTAATTTAGATAACTCTAAAACTATAAAACCTAAGTATATGGGTTTATTATATGTTGCTCGCAGACACCCCATCTCTATAGCTATCATTGTATCAGTGAAAGATTTGCTGTTTTTGAAATTTGGTTTTGATATTAGGGCCCGGGCCCCTAATCTTTTGCCACGACTTTCCCACTCAGTTACAATTTTTATATTTCTCCTTTTATCGACATTTTCCATAGTTTTTCCGTATACTGCGTTATTTAGTAATTTAAAAAAATTCTTTTCAAATTCATTTTTAGCTATTGTTCTATGGTGTGTATTCAAATCGATGTAACATTTCAACCAACGTGATTGTTTAAATTTTAAAATACGGTGTATTTTCATGAGTTTCAACCCGTGCTTAAGACATTGTAATAAATTCTGGTAGTGAATTATGTAAGATCGTTTATTTTTTAAATTTGCGACTAGCTTAACTGTTTTGGATATATGGGTTTTTTCTTTGGTTGCACAGAAGGGCAAGTCATTATGCTCGTCATGTATTTCCTGCGGATAATCTAAGTCCACCTCTAGTATGTAACCTACGCTGGAGTCCGTATTCATATCACGAATATTGAATGAATCAACATCATCGATCCATTCAAACTCGCCATAAGGTAAATATTCAGACATTGCCCATCCATGTAAATTATTTGCATCTAAGTACATAAGGTACTCTGACGGGCTTTCACTATTGTAATCCGGTAAATATTTATTTTTCGCTTGGGAATGACGTTTAGAGCATTGGACTTTTCCACCGCGTATCCCATTTTTAATAAAATTATACATATTTATATCGGTCAATAGTTCCAACTGAATTTTTGTTGTTTTCAACATAGCATCCCACGATAATCCTGGTGCTGTGTAATAATGACACGGGTCCAGTCCATAAATCCCCTTGCAAATTTTTCTAAAATGTTCAAAAACGTCCGTTAAAAGAATAACATCCGTTTTTAGTGTGGAACAATTGAATTTGTTCCAAACACTTACCGCATGCTCGTAGTTAGCTATAGAACATTCTTCCTCGTTTAACTTTGAATAGAAATTTTCTCGAGTAGGAAGACAAGTTTCCTCTAATCGAGTAACACAATTCAAATACTCATAGGGAAATATTCCTTTCCGTTTGAGTAATTCGAATTTTTCGCTATCTGGAAACAGTTTGCTTAAAGTGCCGAAATCTCCTTTATCCAAATTTGTTGCTAGTTTATCCAAACTTGTGCTCATAAACCGAAATGAGTCAAGGAATCGTAATTCCAAGACTTCGTTTTTAGCCATAGGTAAAAATTTTGATAGAGAGATATATAATTCCTTGTTTAGCGGTATTATTTTAATGTCTCCCCGTACAGTCTCTAATTCTTTAACGAAAAGATGACAATCATATCCGGAAAAATTATGGAAAAAGATAGGAATGAACTTTTTCAGTTTGAAATTTAAATTACACGAAGAATGTGCGGGGCCCCGGTACTTTCCTGTTAAATGACAATGATCAGCAACTCTGTCATTACCCAAAAACTCATTGCAAATATGACAAACTGAGCTATTATTTTGCATATTAATTTCGGTTAAAGTAAGAGAAGCCATTGGTAGATTAACCTTTAAAAAATTTTCATAAATATCTATACTATCACTAATTAGAGTTTGAATAAATTCCTTAGCCACATTTTCTCCCGAATAAATTCTATGCCTATCTAAAGTATGATTAAAACTACATTTCACATAATAACTAAAAGCTATTGGCTTATGAGTTACTATGGTTCTCACATTATTGGAATCTCTTACATCTACATGTTCTAAAATGCATTCAAAATCTGCATATATAACAAATGGTACATCTAACTTATTCGAGTATTTACTAAACCTTAAAATTCTATTCTCTTCATCCGGCATCTCTGTTACGACTCTACAAGGTGCAACCCAAAGTAAACAGGACTTTTATAAAATAAAGAAAACGGATGATTATTTTTGTATAATTCTTTTTATTTATTCAAAATACTCTCCTTCTGCTTCGATACAACGTTTTGCACGGTCCAAAAGCATTTGGAATGAGTGTTTTAGGTCATCGGCCGGCATCGCCTTCAGAATGTTGGTACAAGCCTTTTGGATGTCCTCAACGTCCTTATAACGGTTTCCTTTCATCGGCAAATGCAACTGACCGAATAAGTAGAAGTCACAGGGAGCCATATCAGGCGAATACGGTGAATGATTGATGGTAAAAATGCGATTTTTGGTCAAATAATCGGTCGTAACTAGGGCTCTGTGAGCCGGTGCATTATCATGCAATAAACGCCAACTTCCTTCCTTGCGATATTCTGGCCGAATACGACGAATGCGATGCACCAAACGCTTCAAAACTTCAACATAAAACAAAGCGTTAATTGTTTTTCCCGGTGGAACAAACTCTCGATGAATTATTCCCTTTGAATCGTAGAAACAAATGAGATGAGTTTTGATTTTTGACTTCTCACGGCGGGTTTTTTTCGGATTTGGCTCATCTGGGTGCTTCCATTCGGCACTTTGACGCTTTGTTTCGGGATCATATTGAAAGCACCACGTTTCGTCACCGGTTACGATGGTGAACAAGAAATTTGGATCACGTCTGGCTTCCCGAACGATGTCTTTTGCGTGCTCAATTCTCTGCGCTTTTTGGTCGTCGGTTAAAGTGTGCGGAATGAAGCGAGAACACACTTTACGGAGACCCAAATGTTCGGTTAAAATGCGATCAATTGATGTTTTGGAGATGTTCAATTCCATTTCCATCAATTCCAATGATGATTTTGGCTGCATTTTGATAAAATCACGCACAGTTTTGATGGCATCGTCAGTAATCACAAATTTCGACTGGCCGACGTGTTCGTCGTCATTCAAGTCTTCACGACCATTCTTGAATCGATTCAACCACTCATTAACACGGCCACGGGATAAACAATCATCACCATAAACTTGCTTTAACAATTTAAACGTTTCGGTAAAAGTTTTACCAAGTTTAAAACAGAACTTAATATTAGCTCTTTGTTCGATCGACATTCTCGTACCAAAGTTAAAAACATACTGTCACATTGAGCGGGATATTTCGGCGTCTACTAGACCAAATGTCATGAAATTTAGAAAGTATGTGAATGAAAGATGTACCTTTCCAACGCATGTCCTCACACATAGATGGCGCCACCAGAAACGTCCCTATTGCAAAAGTCCTGTTTACTTTGGGACGCACCTTGTCAGTAGCGGCTTAACGGGGGGGGCGGAGGGGCGGACCGCCCCGGGCCCCGGGCTGTGGGGGCCCCCGAGAGAAGCTTAAATTTAAAGTTTCTCAAAACTGAAACTTGTAAAAAACTATTTGCGCTCCACAATGGTTGTTGAAAGGTTGTTTGTCACTTTTATCAATTGAAAGAGACACAGTATCGACAATTGACTTTGAAATTGCAATAACAAATTCAGTTCAATAAAAGCAAAAAAACATCCTTTCTAAATAACAATTGTTTGCAAATTTTCAAAAAATTTTCCCTCGAAGATTGCAATATTCAAATACAATATACAAAATTCTAAAATTAAAAATTAAATATCGCAATCTTAGAGTTTGCTTGTAAACTAGTGGGAATTAAGTAATTACTTAACCTCATTAAACTTTGTAGACGTCAAACAAATTTACAGTTATTATTATTATTTTTATAATTATTAGTTGGATAACAACACAACGTCCCGGAAATCCGGTTTTCTTCTTGGTAGACTCTTTTACGAAAGCAATTCTATGCTCCTTGTAAGTAAGCTACTGCTACTGGGTTTTATAAAATATTTCTGTACTTTTCTAAACTACTCGACACGAAAAAGGCACCTAAAAATAGGAGTGTTTTCTAGACTGGAACTTTGAAATAGAATAAAATTTAGATGTATGAATCTACAGGCTGAAATCCAAATCATGTATGTTTTCCATACCTGACATATTTTGGTCCTGAAACTTCAAAATTGAAAATTTAGTTAAAAGGATGTCTTTCATTTGATACCCATATTTCCATCATTGCATTTCCAAATCTCATCTGCTTTGAACAATCTATATATCACTAAAAAGGCTAAGTATTATCTTCTTCTTGAACGACGGACAGCTCGTGTTAATCAGATAATTCTTTCAGGAGATATGTGCTCATAACTGAAACAACAGGAAAAAACTCGTTTTTCGAAGATTTTTTGAAAACGCTTCTTAAAAAATTTTTTTTATTTTCAGTTTCGTGTTCAGCGGCCAAAGTTAGTCTAGAGAACACTTTATCTATTGCACGCGATTGGCCCATTTTTTGTCGAGTAGTGTAATGATGCACTGATCGCAAAACAATCTAATCCTCCTGCTCGGGTTGCTTAAAATAATGGCCAAATCGTAGTAACGAAGCAAGATTTTCTGTTTTTTTTCTGAGTTTTAAGATGGTTGCTGAAATGACGAGTTTGCTCTCCCAAAAGTTTTCCTAATTTCACGAAAGTTTTTATCAAATTTGGAGAGATTTAGTAAGATTATCCTTTTATCCATTTTTCATTTTTTCTCTGGGATTCTATTCGCAAAATAATTTGTCCCTTTACTGTTCAATGGAATACAAATTTTCAAAAAAAAAATTAAAAAGCATAACCGGAAATTCCAGTTATTAGTTTTGTACGCAAACTTATTCTGCGTTTGTGGGGGCCCCTCAGCCGTCGCCGCCCCGGGCCCCGGAGCACCTTAAGCCGCCACTGCACCTTGTATTACACTCTAGCTTATGTTTTTGAAAAACTTTCACATTGCGAGAGTATTGAAGGCAAAAGTTGCATAAATGTACTGCTTTCCTATTATGTGTGAGCTGCGACTTTATCAATCTATAAAAATAATTTATGAGAAAAAAAAGAATTGCATTAATAAATATAGAAATAATGTGGGGGGGGGGGGGGGGGAAGTAGATAAATAAAGAGAGTCGAAAGAAAGAGAAAACATAAATGTAATAAGTACCTTGATATATTTTTAATCCATACGTAGTGGGATTGATCATCCTGTTGTAGAAGGAGAAGATTTATATGGAGCTCCTTCTCCTCCATTGTGCTGTGGTATGGCCCAACAATCTTCGAATTTTCCGCATCAAAACCAAATACGTTGACACTTATCGCATTATTTCGCTCAAAAATTCCTACTTCTGTTATAGGTACCGGAAAATTTAAATTCCCAAAATTTAATATTTTTCCCTCAATGCATATCAGTGTGTCTTCTATGTTAACCCCATATGCATCACATCTATGAGGGATATTAACTTTTTTTATTGCCGATAATATTGCACATTTGAAACAATAGCTATCTCTGTTTTGCATGTCTATGCATGCATGTTTATCAGCTATATATTTAGGGAGGCTTATATAACTGCTTCCTCTTATAGGCTTGTACTGGTTGACGTTAATCTCAAGCCTGATGATGTGGATTAACGTCCACCCACTATCCCTTTCTTGGAATTCTTCCATTTTGGTGCATATATTCTCTTGCTGTCTTTCATAGGCTTCACCTAATTCGGTAGTGTTCTGTATGATGTGCATTTTTGTTTGAAATGATTTCACTTCGATCATAGTATTATCTATATCGCCTACTCCATCATCATCATCATCACCAGCATCATCAGCATTATTATAGTCATTATTATTATCGGATTTTGTGTTAAATTTTATATATTCTGCGAATATTTCCATGTTATATTTTAGGGCTGTTAGCTTTATTAACTGCTCGTTTAGCAGCGTTATTATTTCTTCTTTTGCCCCCTGCATAAATGCATCAGGCAAAAGAATTGCTTCGTTATTATTTGCATATGAAAACGTAGCGATACGATTTTCATAGAGTTTTTGAAGTACTTTTATATTTGCCGTAAGCGGCGTGAATTGCTTTTGTTTATGTGCATTCGTGCGAAGATGAGCATTCCACAACGAAGCATTCACATTCAGTTTGCACAAGTTGCAATATTTAGATACAACACTTTCAACTACACTTGGGCGTACACTTGTGCCCGCACTTGAATGTTTGTTTTCGTGCACATTTCGAATATGCCGTTTCAAATTATATTTTTTCAGAAACGGCTTTCCGCAGATTGTACACGTAAAAGATTTCATGTTTGCACCCGTAGCTGTTGCGAATAACTAACAAACTCTCATTCCATTCACTTAAAAAGTTAACTTTCTGAGAACAGAATGCAATTTTTGAAAACCAGAATTTCCCACGCTTCTGTACGCGATGGATGAAAACTTTCAAAAAAACTTTTTGGGCTAAGGGGCCGTTCAAATATTACGTAAGCAGATTTATTTCAATTATTTACCCCCCCATCCCCCTTGTCAGCAAAAGTAAGCAAAGCTCTTACTCCCTCCCCCCATGCTTACGTAAACATTTTTCAATTAAAAATGTATTTTTTTTATATTATAATTATAATGTTATAATTATAATTTTAAAAATAAGAAAATAGATTTAGGATAGAGATTAGATTTTACTGATACAGTACTCAACATAGAGTAAGGGACAAAAATATTATAATCTTACGAACATAACAAACTTATTTTAAATTTTTGGTACACATATTAAATTCAAATTAACAGTCTTCAGTCCATGAAACCCGAATCCATGATTCTAAGTTTTCGATGACATTGGATTGCTTGGATTGCTGCTCAGTGTTGTGAGTCTGCTCACTTTCATCCGATTTTGGAATGTCTACGTCGTTCTCATCGAGCCATTCAACATCATGGTGCTCTAAATTTTGAATAATGCACATCAGTTCATTAGCACGACGAGCAGCGACTCTTACAAGTCTAACTTTCCTATCAGTGTGCGTGTTTACTTTTTTATGAATCTTCTCGATGTGACGATTTAGTGACTTGACGGAAGCATGATAAAGACCACACGTTTTGCATGTTCGACTTGATAGCCTCAATTTTACCGTCGGACAAAAATAATCGTAGGGCATTTGCAGGAAATCTTTGAGTGAAGCACTTAAGCGTAGAGCTAAATTGACTGGAAGATCAAGAAATTGCCCTCCTTCATCCAAAACCAAGTTTGTTTTACTTTTACAGGTGGTGGAAGAAACCTGTTGTCTAGTAATCTGAATAGGCCACTTCTTGGACGACAGCATTCTGTATTTCTACATTTTACAATTTGAAGCAAGTATTGGCTTTCACCACTAAGCAAATAAACACTTATATTATTTGCTAATAATAAATAAACAGGTTTTGCTCTCTGTTTATCTGCATTTTCATTATTTTCGCATTGCTGTTGTGATTCATTACCGGGTTTTATTTTATCTTCTTCCTGTTTATTAATATTTGAAGCTGGCTGTATAATTTGTGTTTTTTCTGCAGGTTTACAGGTAGTCGTTGCCTAAAAATAAAAACTTTCTATGGGTTTTGCTAAAGATTCTCTTATTAAGCTACATAAATAAAAAGTATGCAATAAAAAACTGCATTTAAAGATTATTTAAAGCCCTATGGCTTTAAATAATCTTTAAAGCCGGGAATCGAACCCATCACGTACAGAAAACTAACACCCTGTATTTTGTGACCAATTGACGGAGTCAATCTTAAGAAATAAATCTATATAATGAATATTACCTCTATACTTTGAGATAGGCCATAATATTTTCTAATCATAAAACGTCTAAATTATTGTTCCAAAATGTAAAGAGAAACTTTTTGGCGATTTCTAATATTTCTAGTACTCATAGGTACCTAAAATGATTTCGTCACTCACCTTGGAAAAAAAATGTAGTAGATTGGATTTATTCCTAGTCGCCGCTTGCAATTCTTCTTCAATTCTCTTAGATACAATGATATCTAGTTCCTTGTCGGACTTTGCTTGTAATTTATAATTTCGCCACACTTCGTTAACTAACTTTTGTACATTTTGTACTTTCGTACTTGTATGAGATTTTTTAAAACTTTCAAAAAATTTTTGGCATAACTTGGATTTGTCTATTTGAAACGACATCTTATTTAAACGTTAAACTTTGGCTAATGGAATCAACGGTAACACAAATATTAACTTGCTTTGCTATGCTTACAATACGTCTACTCGCTATAGTATCCAAACGAAACAATACACTGACAGAGGAAATTTAGACAAGTGAACAGAGCGCGGTAATTCCCTGAATCGGTTCTAAAGCGAGTGCCTAAACGTTGCGGGAATCCCCGAAAATGCGTTTCGTTTTCAAGAAGCGAGTGCCTAAACGTTGCGGGAATCCCCGAAAATGCGTTTCGTTTTCAAGCATAGACAATGTGAGGGTTGCCATTCGTGTAAAAAAGTAAATAACTACGGATGACGTAATCAGACTAGACAGATCTAGACTCCCCTACCCCCCATGTCATCCAAAATAAGCGAAACAAAGACCCCCCACCCCTCCATAGTGCTTACGTAATACTTGAACGGCCCCTAATCACTTCTCGCGCGCTAGCCATTGCACCCTTTGTAATATGTTTGTGATAAGAAGCCCCCCCCCCACCCACACCCCCACTTTTTAAGAAACCCCCAAAATTTGCGAAATTCACTTTTCAAACACCAACAGCAGCAACAACGAACAGGCCTCAATTTTGAAAGCCGGAAATTCACACGCTTCTGCGTACGCCGACCGAAAACCGCAAAACGTTTCGGGCCCCAAAAATTGCGAAATTCACTTTTCAAACGTTAACGGCAACAACAGCAACAACAAACAGGCGACAATTTTTGAAAGTCAGAATTTCACACGCTTCTGCGTACGATGGCCGAAAACCGCAAAACGTTTCCGTGCAAACAGTTCTCGCGCGCTAGGCATTACACCCCCCTGTGATATGATTGTGTGATAAGAAGCGCGTTCAATTGGTGGAAACAATTTTGTGTGCACACTTTTTGAGAAACCGCAAAAATTGGGTGATAAGAAGCGCGCTCAAATGTTGTGAACAATTTTGCGTACGCACTTTTTAAGAAACCACAAAAATTGGTTGATAAGAAGCGGTCAATTGCTGTGAACAATTTTGCGTGCCCCCACTTTTTAAGAAACCACAAAGATTGTAGGAGAGAAAAAATTTCCCACGCTTTTTTTTTGCAGTCGAATGCTGATAGCCGTACGCTTTTTTGCAGACGAATGCTGATAGCCGTATGCTGTTCCCCAGAACAAAATCATATATAAACCTCCAAAATTTGCCCAAGACTTTCATTCAAACAAAGATGTCCAACTCTACCACAACAAAACGGACTATGTCGAGCGTGGAGGCTGCGGAGGCATTTAACGGGATCAATAGGAAACCAACGATGTCGATCGTAGGACTCCTACACGGTGTTGAGTATGTAATACTCAACATGCGCCGGGTTGTGACGAGATTTGGGAAGAAAATAATGTGCGAGCTCGACTCGCACGTTCTGTTTCTTCCGGAGAAATATAATAACCTAAAGGATGAAGTGCTCGAGGCGCTTTGCTTCGAGCACGTCCTCGTGCGGACCGAGAAGCCGAAGGGCTTCGATCTGGAGGTCCGCCTTATACCTCTCATCCCAACGCACATCGAGATAGAGAGTGATGATGATGAGGAAATTCTCCAGACGCAACCATTCTCCGTTGACACGATTCTCAGACGAGGATAATTTGCTACCGCTAATTTTGTAACAATAAATTAAGAAAAAAAAAGAAAAATAAAAAATTCCCAAAAAAAAAATGAAAATAAATTTTGCGTTTTTATTTTATTTTATTTTTCAGGAAACTCATTCATATAATAAATGAAAAATGAAGATTTCCTTAAATCGATGTACTTTTTATTTTATAAAATAGGGGTTTTTTTTCAGAAATTTCTCAACGTGGGGTTTTTATTTGCTCCTCCTCCTCTTTCCTTTTCAGCGCCATAAATTCGTTTATATAGCAGCATTAATCTTTTCGCATAGTCCAGCCGTGAATTGAGCGTCTCACATTTGCAAGTATCTATTGCAACGACGTTATGATTCGTACTTAATGGGCAACTTGAATAATGTACCCCATAAATTGATTGAGTTTTCATCTCGTTGACTTGCTGTGTTAGTAATAGTCGTACATCATACAGCTTACACAAGTGGTCGGATATTAACACACCATCATAGGTTTTTATAAAGTTTTCTATTTCGAGAATTTCATTCATTTTTCCCGTATAGTTTACTTAAATAAGTTTAACAGAATTACTCTCGAACACAACTTAACTGCCCTACCGCACATCACTAAGTGTTCATCAACAAATTCCTTAAATATGTTTTGAGCTTCAACGTAAAAAGAAACCCATCGTCAAAAAAAAAAGAGAGAGAAAATTTCCATATTATTGTATGTATTATTATTTCATATTTTACTTATGCGATTGTTTCGCGAACTCATCCATTAAATTTAAATCACTATCAATACTACCTGCGCTCACATTGTCAAACAGGCCTATTTCAATTGGTGAGTTTAGCGCCGGTTCATCATTAAAGTCAGCAAACAGGCAAGCTGATGAATAATTCTTTAAATATGCATTTCGTTTTATTCCTACATAACTAACCCCGACTAATACTATTTTTCCGCCAAACACTTAGATTTTCGTATGTTGTTCAGCTCCAAATTCAAACTTTACATTAACAAAGTTATGCGGCATTTGATGTCCTCTCGAAATATCCAGTAATAACGTCTTATAGCCATCGCTTACAGTTAAAAACACTCTCAAATGTTGCTCAACAACATCTGTATGAACTATTTGGAAATATTTCCATCCGGTTTTGCATACGCAGTATGAATCACCCTCTCCGAGTTCCTGAATCCAAAACATTTTTAAATATTTGATAATTAACAACTGTGCAAGTAACAACAACTGAATTGAAAGGTTTCTTCTCGGTACTCTGCTTTATATACATACGCCAGCTGCCCAGCTGCCAGCTCAGAGTCACGCAAAACGCCGGCGGTTCCCCCTAACCTCAACCCCCGAACCACCAACCTCAACCCAACATGAACGAACGACCACAACAAGCACGCGCCACCACAAGCACGCGCCACACTGATAAGAAATTACAACAACAACAACAACACCACCACCACTTTTCCACACACTCATACGAAATTACAACAACACACACACACACTTTTTTCCCACACTGATAAGAAATTGCTCCCCCTCCTCTGTTCCAGAAGGAACCAATATATACTACTTATGTACGTGTGGGAGGGGGAGTGAGCCGCCGACTCAGAGATCAATTAGATTCTTTTCGTCGGCGGTCTCAACACGCGGGATACTCCTTTTTTCAGGTTCTAAAAACTATCCCTCGAAAATTTTCTAAATCCTTTTTTTCTATATAAATCCTTCTGATTAATCGTCGGCGGAGCGGTTAAAAATGCGAGGGTTTCGTGTTAAGGAGGTCTTTATTCGCGGGAGTACGAATAACGAATAACAAGAAAGACAATAAACATTAAACGATACAAACGGCTGAAGCCGGGGAGCAGAAAATAGGGGGAAACATAAGTACAAAAGGATAAGGAAAGGAAGGGATTAGCGGTGGGATCGACAGATCACTTATGACAGCACTCATTTAGCCATCGCGGCCGCCATTGCATACTGCAATTGATTTATGCCGCGGGCCAGACGGGCGTGGACTCCGGGATGCAGCTTTTATGGGTGCGGGGGGCCATCCATCGACGCCTCGTCCTCGAGGAAGTGCTGCTGCAGCGGTTGGGGCGGAGTCACCGATCTGCAAAGATTAAAGATGTCAGTTATTTGGACATAAAGGTTTTGAGGCTGACATCATGAGTATGGGAAATCGGCTTAGCTGCGGAGCTCGCTTAAGCTACAGCCGGGGGTGTATGGATATATATAAATTTAAAGATGGAGAGTATGGAGATATATAAATTTAAAAATTGGTCAAGTTGCCATTTACTTTTTCTAAGCGCGGGCGAATTTTTGGAGTATATATGCATGTATGTATGTACGGAGTATGTATCCTATTTCGCAGGGCTCGAGAGAAGCAAGAGACCCGACCGAGGATGTCGGTTTGCTCATCGAGAGGGTGGTGGCAGTCAACGGCTCTTTGATCCGGGGTTGGAACTGTGTGATCATGAGAATTACTGAAGCCGTTCCACCCGAGAGAGAGATCTTATAGATCTTGGAGTTTATACCCGATCAGTCCGACGTCTGCGGGATTTGCAGCGCTTGGAGCAAGTCGCACTGGAGTGGCGATTGTCCTCTTTTCGGGCCCGGGATGGAGGAGATGCAATTAGGAACTGCGAGGGATTGCAATTTCCGTCAGTTGTTTGGGATGTAGAACGAGGGGCGTCAAGCCAACGCTCTTGTCGAACCCTTTTTCTCGGGCTCATTAGAGGCGAAAGCCATCCTGCGGGATCGAAACGGTTGGCAACGAAGGGGGGAATTTGCCGGTTTGGAAATGAGTTTGCAGGAGTGGTGGGTTCAGAGTGATTTTCCATTAATTCCTGGGGTGGAAACCCTACGGGATTGAGGGCGGCAATCACTTGCGAAAGGGCTTCCTTTAGGGCAGGAAGATTGTTTCGAAGGGCGGTTCCAGTATGCATACGGCGACTTGGTACCTCTGTGGCACATGTCAAATGCGAAGGGGGTACTGGACCGCTTAATACCCAACCGAATACTGTATGCTGAGCAAGTAAGCTGCCACATACATTCCGGTGGATACCTTCGAGCATGATCTGCGGGATGAGATCACTGCCAATCACTATATCGATCTGCGCTGTCTCGAAGGGGTTTGGATCAGCGAGATCTAGCATGGCGAAATCTTTCATATTGGGGGGGTTTATATGAGAAGGTGGGAGCAATTTCGTAAGCTCCTGGAGCACGATAGCTTGCACGGGGAGTTTCGTGCTCGTTTGAGGGACTGCCAATGTCAAGAAGCATGTATGATTGGCATTTTGCACAATCTGACCGCCCATGCCCGAGATTTGGAAGGGGGATTTCTCGATTGGCAATTTGAGGCGTTTTTGGACCTTCGAGGAAATGAAGGTACGCTGAGAGGCTTGGTCGATCAACGCTCGAACTTTGAACAACTTTCCTGAGTGCTCAATAGACACCAGTGCCGTAGGCAGAAGGGATTGGGTGCCATTATTGGAGTGTAAGGCTTGTACTTGGGGCGTACTTTGCCTGGAAGATGTGCGGGGTTGCGCATCCGAAAGGGGGGAATGAGTAGCGGAGTTGTTGTTCGTTGGTTTTGGAGCTGTTGCGACCTGTGGAGTGGTCGAATGTGACCGATTGAGAGGGCTGCACATTGCCTTTGGGAAAATGAAGCAGGGAATGATGCTTCCTTTGGCAATATACGCACGTAAAATTGCTTGTACAATCTTCAAGAAGGTGAGATGTAGCAAGACAATTTACGCAGAGATTGTGCTTCTTAACATATTTAAGTCGACTCTGGGGGGTGAGTCTTTTGAAGCTCTGGCAAGTCCGTATGGAATGGTTTGCGTTGCAGAGTTTGCAAGCGAAGTCCCTTTTCACTTGAGTGTGATAGTTTAGGGATTTGTGTGGCCGATTTGGGAGGACATTGGAAGTCGAGGGTTGTGATTGTTTCGGCTTAGAAGGGCGAATAATTTGGAGCCGTTCAAGCACCTCATATCTGCCGGTCAGGAATTCATCCATTTGCGACCAGGGTTGCAGATCCTTCCGGGATGTCAATGATTGCTCCCATAGAGCAAGTGTCTCTTGGGGCAATTTGGTACAACATATGTAAACCAATAGCGGATCCCAATTGTCAGTGTCTACGGCCTGAGTATTGAGAACAGACAGACAATTGTTTATAGTACTCTGGATCCGCTGTAGTGCCTCACTAGTTTCGGTGTGGGCAGGAGCGATATTTAAAAGGGATCTGATTTGGGTGTCAACCAAAATGCGTTTATTTTCATACCGGGATTTTAGGGCTGCCCACGCGAGTCCGAAATTCTCATCGGTTAATGCATATTGCTTAACAATTGCACCGGCTTTACCTTGCGTCTTGTATCGGAGGTGATACAATTTTTGGGCTGGAGTGAGCTGGGGGTGGTTAATGTAAACTGCCGTAAACATGTCCCGAAAGGACGGCCACTGCTCATAGCCCCCGAAGAAGGTTTCGGTATCACAAGGTGGAACTTGTAGGCAAATGTAGGGGGTATTTGCTGGTTCTAGGGGTCGAACCGGTTCCATATGCGCAGCGGGCTGGGGGGACTGAGTTTGGAACATCTCAATGATGTCCAACATCTGAGCCATGCACAACTCATACTGGTCTGTGCAGGCGTCGATTTTTTGCCTAGCCGACTCTTTGAAACCGTCGGGCTGGCTATTGTCTTCAGCAATGAAGACTGCCTCATGTGCGCACAAAAGCCTCTCCCATTGAGCTTGCAGATTTTTCTGCTTAATTTCGACCAGGGATTTGGTCAAATCGTCAATGGGAGCCGATGAAAATTTTGTGCATAATTGCACGAGTCTATCGGACTCGAAAATGAATTTCGCAACGCTGGGATCGGTTGCTTTGGGACTAGGGACTTTGGAGCGCGTATTGGGTGGCTCCCGAGTGACAGGAACTGTCAAACGTGCATTTGCTGACTTTGGGTATCTGGAGGAAGGAGTCTCCATTGTGATAAGTTGGCGTTTGGGGGATCGCTCAACAGGCATTTTGTTTAAAAAAGCTCGACAGAGGGTAAAAAGTTTGAGCAAATATAACTGTATGGGTTTGAAAAATAGACGTGTAGTCTACCCGCGTCCGCGCGAACGATAATTGTGTATGGGAAGAGTTGGGAATGGGAAAATTCGTTGAAACGAATTTGTATCTCTGTCGAGTAAAAAAGTATACACCCGTGTGTGTAAACGTGTAGGTATATATGTATATATATATATATATATGGGAAACAAGTAAAATTTTTTTTGTAAATGTGAATGGGTAATAAACAGAAATGTCTATATGGGAATTGAGCAAAATTTTTGTATAAGTATGTGTATTGGGACGGGATGTACAAATAAATATTATGCAACAAATGTTATGTGTGTAGTCAAATGTGTATAAAAATGTCTTTATTTGTGAAAAAGTGAATTTTTAGTATAGAATCACGTGAATAATTATGTATGTGTATGTATTATATATGTGTATGTGTATATATATATATTTGTATCTATATGAATATATGTGTATATGATTATTTTTATTTATTTTGGAAAATGGAAAATAAATATGTACGGGTATGTGTATACGTGTATGTCAAAATATATTTTTGAATGTATTTGTTAATTGTTAGTGTATTTATTAAAATGTATATTATTTTGATAAGGGAGAGAAAAAAATATTTTTTTTAATTTTGTGCACAGGTGGGATGAGTTTGTCCCACTGTATGTATATGAAGGGTATGTGAATGTCGTATACAAGTGTATGTATAGTTATATATATGCACGATTGAAAATTTTCTAAGTCGAAGAAAATTTCCAATGTGCAGTGAAAATGGGCAGTTTGTCCCACTATGTCCGCTTTGTGCTTTCTTGTTTATGTATATGCACTTGCACTACCAAGTGCGTGCGAATACAGCACAAAGAGAGTTGCGGAAATAAGTGCAGCAGTGGGCGCGCAGAATGTACACAGCAGCTGGGTTGTCGCTGCTGATCTTGTACACGCGCAAAGAAGATGTGGGTAAATGTGCGAATTAGAAAATGATTGGAAGCAGGCTGCAGCGCTTTGCCTGCGTAGGTCGCACAAAGGAGAATGTGAACACAAAAAGCGCAAAATTATGTGCAGTAGCGGGATTGCTTACTGCACTGCGCTATTTTGTATGTGTACAAGGGAAATGTACACGAAAAGCGGACAGTGGCGGGGCACCAGTACGAAATTTTTAAACTGGATTTTTGGGAATGAGTATAATATATATATATATATATTTTTTTTTAAATATATTTTTGTGTTAGTGTATGTGAATGTAATTTGTGTTAATTTGTAATACAAATTTTTGGGCTTATCTTATTGGGGGGCCCAGTGCCCGAGAATGGGGATCTCCGCTAATTGCTGTGTGTTTTTCCGCCGTTTGTACTCTAATATGTTGTTGGTTGCTTGCTGTTGTTTGCCGTGCTCTTCTGCTTTGTGTTCTCTTGTGGGTGTGTTTGTTGTTGTTTTTATATTCTGCTGCCCTTGTGTTATTTGTCACTGCACTGTTCAATGTTTTGTACTTTTTTGTTTTTAATTTATGAAATTTGTGCACTGTTTAGTTTTGTTCACTTGTTAACAGTGTGGTACAGCTGTAAGATCTGAGAATGCTCATATGCTCTCTTTGATTAGTGCCTTGCTTAGTGATAAAGAAGCTCTTCACAAACAAGTTGAGCACCTACAATCGGAAGTGCAAGCCGTTCGTCGTGAATTGCACGATTATGCTCACTCGACTGCAATATCTGACCTAGCCGATGACGTCAGAAGCCTGCGTAATGACCTTAAAATCAACCTGCCTACCGCGAATCAGTTCCAAGCGCATAAGCCTGCCCTGAGCTCAACCTCATCGTTGCCAGCCTTGTCTCCTTCTCACTCTTCTTCGTATGCCGCCGCCGCTGCTGCTGCTGTTGCTGTTGTTGCTGCTCCAGCTTTTGCAGTCTCAAACGCCTCGTTCACTTCGCCTAACAATAATGTGACTACTATTGCTAGTCAGACTCATTTTACTGCTCCCTCTTCTTCGTCATCTTCGTCTGCTGGCGGTCCTGTTGTTGTTGCTGAGCATACTGCACCGCTACCTGCTGTTTCACAAAGTGCGTGCGTCGGTAATGCAGGGAAGGAGAATTTAACGTCAACTTTTAATGCCGCTCTTACTGCGCCCTCTAATAATGCGCCTGTTACTGAGGCGTTCTCTTATGCTAGTATTGCTGCTTCGTCTGGGAATTCATCTGTGCACCAGTTGCCCGAGTGGAATTTCGTCTCCAAAAATAGCCGTAGAAATGCTAGACAACCTATTGTCGTCGGATCGAATAGCAATCAAGAACTGCATGTTGTGCCTATTATGAGATGGTTGCACGTATCATCCTTTTCCAATAATGTAACAGCTGATGATATTTTGGCCTGTTTTATGCTTGTTAAAAAAGACGCGGAGGTGTGTAATCTAAAAAAAATCAACTTTAAACTTGGAGTGTCTGAATGCTGCTTTGAAAAGGTGCTTAACGCGGATATATGGCCAACGAATGTGAAGATTCGTCCATTCCGTTTTTTTCCAAAAGACGCTGCGAATCAACGGGACGCGTAGTTCCTCCACCTGATGTCGCCCCTAAACATCTAAAACTATACTTTCAAAATGTATCGGGTCTCAGAACTAAATCGAAACAACTTTTTGCCATGAGTTCCCATATGGATTATGACATCTTTATCCTCGTGGAAACATGGCTCAACGGAAATTTTTTTGACAATGAATTCTTCGACTGTAATCTTTTCAATGTTTTCCGCAAAGACCGTGATGCGTCAAAAACTGGGCTCTCAAGAGGCGGAGGCGTTTTGATAGCAGTTAACCGAAAATACCGCTCGTCCTTGCTGCCTTTAAAGAATGCGGACACTCTCTTGGATCAAATTTGTATTTCGGTGAAAGGCATTTCTAAATTTTTTATTTGCGTTTCTTATATTCCACCATCTAGTGCTGACATAATCTATAAGGCTCACGTTGACAATGTTCTTGCTCTAGCTTCAAATCATGAAAATTTATGTGTAATTGGTGACTTCAATCTAAGTAATATCGAATGGTCTAGTATGAGTGATGGTCGTGGGCTATATCCAAAATCTATTTCTACTTTTGCTGAAACCTATCTGGTGGATAACTTTTTAAGTTCTGACCTAATGCAGATAAACAACTTTACAAATACACTGCACCGAACTTTAGATCTCATTTTTATCAAAGGCAATATGCATTCTTCCTTATTGGAATGCCTTGATCCCTTGTCCAGACCTGGTCTGCACCATGTTCCACTTGTCCTCCACTTAGAGTTTTATGAGTTTAACACTATCAGCGTGGACAGTAATTCTATGTGTTTTAATTTCAGAAATGGTGATATGGAGGCTGTAAATGCTGCAGTTGAGTCCTTAGACTGGGATTCGTTATTTACTGCGGTTGAAGTTGCCAAATGCTTTGATATATTTAAACATAAGATTAGTGAAATTTGCAGAAGCAACATACCAATTATTAAAAAGCAATGTTATAAGATTCCTTGGTATACTAAAGGGCTTAAGAAACTCAAGAATTTGAGAAACAAGTTTTACAGGAAATTTAAATCATCGAATTCCTTTATACACAAAGATAAGTATCTGCAATATTCGAAAGAGTTTAAATCATTGAGTAAGGTGCTGAAGCGTAATTATGTTCGTAAGTTTGAGTCAGATATAAAATCCAATCCCAAAGCTTTTTGGCGTTATGTTAAGTCTAAGAAATCTTGTTCTAGTATTCCCTCTGTAGTATTCCTTAATGATACCCAAGCTCATACTTCTTTTGAAGCTGCGAATCTTTTTGCGGATTTTTTTAATTCCAATTTTGAACCGGAAACTGATGTAAGCGGTAATAGTCTCCGGAACAATGTTTCTTCAGTTAATTTTGGTTCACTTTCTTTAACCATTGACGATGTGGAAGACGGCATACGGCAAATCAAATCGTCATCTCATTCTGATGTGGATGGTTTATCCTCGTACCTCTTCAAGAGCTGCTATGCTTTAGCCTATCCTCTATTATTGATTTATAATAAATCACTAGAGGAGGGTGAGTTTATTGACGCCTGGAAGGTTACTCTCATAAACCCAATTTTTAAAAGTGGAAATAAGAGCAATGTAGAGAACTACAGACCCATTTCCAAATTATCAACGGTCTCAAAATTATTTGAATTCATTGTCAAACAAAAACTTTATTTTTCAATAAACCGTTTGATTTCTGGAAACCAGCACGGGTTCATGGCCGGTAGGTCCACAGTCTCTAACCTGGCAGTTTTTACTGAATACTGCATATCTGCTTTTCACAGCCATGTTCAGGTTGACACTGTGTATACGGATTTCTCAAAAGCGTTTGATAAAGTTAGCCACTCCTTGTTCCTTTCGAAGTTACATAGTCTTGGAGTTCATTCTATCTTCTTAAGATGGATGAAATCTTATCTGGCTCGCCGTAATTGTGTTGTTGTAGTTGACAATGTATTTTCACATCCTTTTATTGCCTCCTCTGGCGTACCCCAGGGTAGTATTTTAGGTCCCCTTCTTTTTGTAATCTTTATCAACGACATAGCCAGTTGCTTTAAATTCTCCAATTACCTTTTGTATGCTGATGATTTGAAGATTTGCTCATCAATATCGTGTCTCTCAGACTCTCGCGATCTTCAAATGGACCTTGACAACGTTGTCCTTTGGTGTGAAGAAAATAAGCTTAATTTAAATATAAATAAGTGTTTCCATGTGACCTACTCAAAATCACGGTCCCCTATTCCCACTTCTTACAACATTGGCGGCTGTCACCTAGTGAATCCTACTGAAATTGCTGATCTTGGTGTCGTGTTTGATAATAGGTTCTCTTTCCAAAGTCATTTAAACAGCACGATTGCAAAGGCATACTCTATGCTGTCCTTTGTTCGCCGTTTCAGCTCTGATTTTACGGATCCGTATACTCTAAAGTTGGTCTATACCTCCCTGGTTCGGTCTAAGCTAGAGTACGCGGCCTTCATTTGGAGACCCTACTATGCGTGTCACATCAATCGACTTGAACGAATCCAAAAAAGGTTTCTTCGTTATGCCCTACGTTCTTTGCATTTTGTTTACCCCATTCCCTCATACCAGTCTAGATGTCTACTTATTAATTTAAAGTCATTGGAGGGTAGGAGGAGTATTCTCTCACTTACCTTTGTCTTTAACCTAATACGGGGTGCGATAGACTGTCCTTGCCTACTCGGTCGTATCAATTTTTTTATTCCGCAAAGGTCGTTAAGAAATCATGCCACTTTCGCTTTGGAAAGGGTAAGAACAAATTACGCTTCTTTTGCCCCAATTTTTAGAGCTTTAAAAGAAATGAACTCGCTCTCAAATTCTTTTGTTTTGGATTTTTCCTATTCCGAAACTCGTTTTAAACTGTTGTTGAATGATTTAATTAGCTAGGATTTTTATATATCTCAATGTACTTCTCGTAGTAATCTGTATGAATTGTAAAACAAAACTTCTGGATTACTTAAACAATGAAATAAATAAATAAATAAATATTGTTTAGAATCGTTTGCAGTTTTGCCCGATCTGGCCACTCTCGAGCTCATTACTTTTCCGCCACTAGGTGGCAACCCCTTTATACTTTGTGTCACTTTTACATTTTGCTGCTCAACAATAAAGAACGTTTTCTTCCGCTACATAATTTTTGGTGCCTCCTGTGAGGACAATATCCATGGAACTTAATCTTCGGACATCGTCGGTGAACGCGCTTAAACGCACGCATCTAAGGGTGTGCGCACTCTCGAAAGAAGCGCCAGATGTGTTCCAGCTAGAACAATTGAAAAAATCGTTGGCTGCGCATTTTGAACGGTTCGTGTCTAACCACAATCACCTCGTGGGAGTCGCGCAGAAGGAGGAGCTGTGCCGTCATGATGAGCTCTGGGAAGAGATGGAAGTCCTCCACAACGACACGTGCGCTACTCTCAATCGGCTGATCGCGGCAGCTGCGCCAGCTGCGGCGCCTAAAGCAGAACGGTGCGCAGGAGGTGCTGCAGAACTCGGCGTGCACGAGCTTAAGCTGGATCCATTAGCGATCCCGCCATTCGACGGCAATTTACAGAATTGGTTGGCATTCAAAGATGCTTTCGAGACGCTGGTACACAACACATCCTACCCAGAAGCATATAAACTGGGAAAACTCCGACAGGCAATTGATGCGACTGATGTTCCTCTTCTCGGGGGCGTGTATTCGGGTGGCTATCAAGCAGTATGGAAGTCGCTTAAGGATCGTTTTGACAACCGGAGACAGCTGGCAGAAATCCATGTGTCGCGTTTCCTCAACTTGCAGCCCACCACGGAGGAGTCCACGAAGTCGCTGCTCGCCATTGTTGATACGGTGCACGAGTCGCTGCGCGCCTTGCGGGTGATGAACATTGCAGTAAGTGAGTGGGATGCTTTGGCTGTGCCGATCATTGTGGCAAAACTTCCTGCTGTCACCAAGCGCGATTGGTGGATGCAGTGCTCGTCCAATGAGATTCCGCTGTTGAAGGATTTACTCCAGTTTTTGGAAAGACGGGCGCACAGTCTCACCAGCGGACTCACCACGTGGTCGGCAGAGTCGGTGACGCGCCCATCGCAGCGAGGAGCTCAACGGGCTCTTAGATCACATGTCAGTGCAATCGATGACGGCAAGTGTGCGCACTGTCATGGAGCGCACCGTACTACAAAGTGTGCCGCCCTGTTGGGAATGAGTGTCGAACAACGTGTCAAGGCGGTAGGCGCTGCAAAGCTCTGCTATAATTGTTTGAGATCTGGCCACTCGGCAAGGCAGTGTCCATCAGGTCTGTGCCGATATTGCAGTGGCAAACATAACTCGTTACTTTGCCGGGCAGCTCCAATGGCGATCAACCCCGATCCTGTGGGGGCGCCGCCAGCTACATCGGACCGGTTGTGACTACGGTCGAACGCGGTCACCGGCCTTGCCTGCCCAACACCGATTACACTGCTGGCAACGGCTCGCGTTTACGCATACGGTGGCCCAACCATTCGGCGCCTAGCCCGAGTGCTCTGTGATCCCGGATCACAAACAAGTTTCATAACCCAACGTTTGGCAAATACTTTGTGCTTGCGCAGACGCAAATACGACGCTCCTGTAGAGGGAATCGGGGCACATACCCACACCCGCACCAAGGGCAGTGTTGTGCTCTCATTAAGATCAATGCATTCCGACTTCGAGTTGACGATCGACGCACTTGTCATCCCGTCCATCACCTCGGCGCTCCCGGCGGTACAGATTGACATGGCACAGTGGCCGCATCTGGCCAACCTCGAATTGGCGGATACACAATTTGGTAATCCCAGTGGCATCGATGTGCTTCTTGGCGCAGACGTGTGGGGCCGAGTGGTGCAAGGTGACATCATCAGTGGACGCATCGACGAGCCACACGCTCAACGCACAAGATTTGGCTGGATCGTTTTTGGACCAGCAGCAGCAGCAACACCAACGTTACCGTCTCTCGCATTCAGCACACAGCTGGGTGAGGAAGAGGTACACCTGGATGAGCTCGTACGGAATTTTTGGAACCTGGAAGAAGTGCTTCCACAGGACGCCGAAGGCGACTGCGAGTGTGAACGCATATTCGCGACTACGCATACTCGCACGTCCGATGGTCGGTACGTGGTTCACATACCGTTCCACCCTCATGCCCCGCAGTTGGGCGGATCTTATGCACACGCGCTGCGACAGTTCGATTCGCTTGAGCGGCGGTTGACGGGTGACAACGACTTGCGTGAGAAGTATGTTGCGTTCATGCGGGAATATGCCAGATTGGGGCATATGCAGCGCGTGGACCAACTTGGTGATCAAGAGAACGGTTACTACATCCCCCACCATGCCGTCACCGGAAAGTTTCGAGTCGTATTTAATGCGTCTGCAAGGACCACAACGGGCGTCTCCCTCAACGATATTCAGTTAGTGGGTCCTACAATTCAAGACTCCTTGGTCAACATTGTTTTTCGTTTCCGTCGTTTCCGGATTGCTCTGTCTGCCGATATTGAGAAAATGTTCCGGCAGGTGCTAGTCACTCCTGAGCACAGAGACTTCCAGCGCATCATTTGGCGAGAGTCGCCTCATGATGAAATCTCCGCCTTTTGCTTGACAACGGTTACATACGGCATGGCCTGCAGTCCATATAATGCCGTCCGTGCTCTTAATCAATGTGCGTACGACAATTATACTGAGGTGAAGGACCGGCAACAGGCTATTGCTGCACGTGAAGCGATGCTTACATCCTTCTATGTGGACGACTTCCTCACCAGTTGTGATTCGGAGAACGTTGCGGTGCGGTTGGCTAGTAACGTAGTTGCGGTTTTGGCTGCCGGACAGTTTTGCTTACGAAAATGGAACTCCAACAGTGGGGAGGTAATTACGTGTTTAACCGGTAGCAACTCTTCTGTTACAGAAATTGCTATCCATCCGTCAACGGCTACCGTGCTTGGATTGCGATGGGATCCAATAGTCGATGAACTGTTCTTCGATGTGTCCACTAAACCGGAGTCCGGCTCTTGGACGAAGCGGCGGGTGCTGAGCGAGGTAGCGAAGCTATTTGACCCTACCGGCATGCTAGCCCCCGTGGTAATCACTGGCAAGATCTTCATCCAGACGCTATGGTCAGCGGGTTTACACTGGGACACGCCTTTGCCAGACGATCTTCAAACCACTTGGGTCCAGTTCTATGGTGAACTCGTAGCAATTAATCGGATTCGCGTGCCACGGTGGCTAGGCATGTCAGGCAATGCAACCACTACTCTCCTCGGATTTTGTGATGCAAGTCCGCGAGCTTATGCCGCTGTAATCTACACGAGGACGACGGGTGACGACGGTCGTACAAACGTGTCACTTCTCACCGCTCGTACCAAGGTGGCCCCGCTGAAAGGGAGCACAATTCCGCGGCTAGAGCTTTGTGCGGCACATTTGCTCGCTACTACACTCGACAATGTACGCAAGGCGTTGGGCCTAATGGACTCCCCGTATTATTTGTGGTCGGATTCTCGCATCGTCTTGTGTTGGTTACATAAAGCACCTACTGCACTTAAGCCTTATATTTCCAATCGAGTACGCCAGATTCAAAAGCTGACCTCTCCGGATCGCTGGAACTACGTGCGCTCCGCTCAAAATCCGTCAGACTGTGCAAGTCGAGGCATCGGCGCGGAGGAACTCCTCACTCACAATCTCTGGTGGATGGGCCCCGAATGGTTAACCGATCCCCGTCTCTCCCCTCTGTCCAAGGTGGAATTAACCAAGGAAGAGTGGCAGATTGCGAAGGGTGAAGAGAAAGTGTCATCACTCTTAGCTGCAACAATCCCGTCACCGGCTCTTACTACTCGACGCCGTGATGGTCACACTATTCCCTTGAGCGAGCGTTTTAGCTCCCTCTCGTCGCTGCTTCGCACTGTGGCGATAGTTTTACGTTGGCTCCCACGCCGCAAGCCTCTGCGGCAAACTATTATCGCTCCCACGGAAACGGACGATGCCCTGGCAGTTCTTGTGCGGATCGAGCAGCGTGACGCCTTTGGAACTGACATAAACCAGCTCCAACGGGGTAATGTCATCTCCAGCACTAGCAAGCTGCTTCCCTTAAACCCATATCTTGATGAAAGCCACATACTTCGAGTGGGAGGGCGGATCGGCCAAGCTGAGCTACCTCACGATCACCGGTTCCCGATTCTACTCCCTAAACACGGCGCGCTGGTGCGTTTAATCGTCCGACACGCACACGACATGACCCTTCATGGTGGTGCACAGCTCACGCTTCAAACTCTTCGCAGACGTTACTGGATACTGCATGGCCGACAAGTTGTGAGAAGTTACATACAGCAGTGCGTCGTTTGCCGGCGACACCGCGGAGCAACATTGGGGCAGCAGATGGCCGCGCTGCCTAAGCAACGAGTCATCGCTGCGCGACCGTTCGTGGCGTCAGGTGTTGACTACTGCGGCCCATTCACTGTTCGCGTGGGCACAAAGCGGTCTCGTGTGACCGTTAAAACTTATTTAGCGATATTTGTGTGCATGGCCACAAAGGCTGTGCACATAGAGGTTATCGATGACTTATCTTCACAAGCATTCCTGGACGCCTTTACGCGATTTGTTAGCAGACGAGGTCCATGCCGAGATCTGTACAGCGACAACGGCACAGCGTTCATTGGAGCCAACCGCTTGTTACGGGAAGACTTGGTTGCTTGGCAGGAGGAGACGAATCAAAAAGCCTTGGCAGCGCTAGGCACCCACTGGCATTTTATAGCCCCAAATGCCCCACATCAGGGGGGGCTTTGGGAGGCAGCGGTAAAATCTGCCAAGCACCATTTAGTACGACTAGTTGGCTCACAAGCATTGTGGCGCAGCCAACTCCAAACCCTGGCGGCACGGATAGAAGCATGTCTCAACTCCCGTCCAATCACACCGCTGTATGACGACCCGGATGATAAATTGGCTCTAACTCCCGGGGACTTTCTGATTGGGGCTCCGTTGCTTGCAGTTCCCGAAGCTGACGTTAGCACCGTCCCGACCAACCGCATCAAGCAATGGCTTTGGGTGCGACAACTTCATCAACAGTTTTGGCGGCGTTGGAGTGACGAATACCTATCTACGCTTCAGGCTCGCAGTAAATGGACAAAAAAATCGCGCGATCTAAGTGTCGGTGACATTGTTCTCGTCAAACATGAGAACTTTCCACCCACACATTGGCGCCTAGGGCGTGTAGTCGAGGTTCATCCGGGCCGCGACGGACTGATCCGCAACGTATCCCTCCAGACCTCGAGTGGACTCATGACCCGGGCAGTGCAGAAGCTGTGCAAGCTCCTAGATGAGGATGATTTCGAGTCAACCGACTCGACCGGGCAGGATGTTTAGAATCGTTTGCAGTTTTGCCCGATCTGGCCACTCTCGAGCTCATTACTTTTCCGCCACTAGGTGGCAACCCCTTTATACTTTGTGTCACTTTTACATTTTGCTGCTCAACAATAAAGAACGTTTTCTTCCGCTACAAATATAATATATTAATTAACATTATTCGGTTTCCCAAAGAAGAAACTGAATATATTCGGCTGACCCAGATTGTGCTCCATCGTTTCCTTTCACTGAGTATCTTCTTCTTTGATTCTATGATTCGCAAAATCAGAAGCCCAGGAAGTAACTTTTCCAATTCTTTATAGAATAAATGGCGTTACGTTATCATTCCAGGGATGAATTTCACACCACATATGCAATGGTGCCGCAAGGGATAATAGAGTTGCGAACTGCAGCAACGAGTAATTTGTTTGTTTGTTGTAACACGAATATGTTTCAGAAATTTGATCTAGCTCTCTTCATACTCCTTTTGGAAATTTTTTCAGAAATATATTACTTGCTAGAAATCGTACTATATGTACTATTTCATTTCATTTCATTTATTTCATTTATTATTAAAATAAGTACATTAAGTGTTGTAAGATCGAGTCTTTTAATAACACCTCAATCAGTATTAAATTTCTTAGACTAGAATTAAAATTAAACAATTACAATTACAAAATTAAGCAATAAACAGAAGCTTAAACTACATAATATAAATATTATAAATAATAGAAAAAATAATAAGGCATAAAGGAGGGAAAAAGACGAGGAAGTAATGAAGGAGCAAAAGTAGAGATAAAATGGGAATAAAGAAGAAAAATCTTGCAATCATTATTGATCCTCTGGAATCAGAGGTGTGCTGAAATACTTATAGAGTTTAGCCCTATAGTTGCCCCTGTTTAGCCCAGCTCTTATAACTGCAGGAACTGAGTTCCAGACTCTGACGGCGTTGATGAAAAAAAGTCGTGATGTTGATAAAAAATTGTACGTTGGTACAATTAAATTGTGATGTCTCCGGGACTGAAAAGGTATGAGCTTTTCGTACAAATAAAAAGGAGTTTTCCATTCCATTAGTCTATAGACAAAGATGCAATTTTTGGCAAAGAGGTAATTTTCCATATTACACCCAAGTACTTTATTCTGCCAGGGAGAAATACTTGTATGTTCATACCTTTTAAGCCCGTATACATATCGTGTAGCATTATTAAAGGCTATATTAACTTTGTGTAATGATTTAGAATCAAGCTTACTGTACACCACATCGGAGTAGGCAATAAGGGGCACAATTAGTTGTATAACTAACTTGCGCCTGGTTTCCAAGGGTGCTAATGAAGCTGAAAGTCTCAATTTACGCAGCGTGGCATATACCTTTCCCACGACCCTATTAATATGGTCACAGCAACTTAAGTTAGAGTTAACAATAAATCCTAAGTTCTTAATTTTGTCCGTAAAAGTAAGCACACTAGAGCCTAAGTACAACTTAGGGATGTTGTCAACATATATTGCACTATGACAAATCGGTAAGACATAGGACTTGGACGCATTTAAGCACAAGTGATTGGCAGCTGCCCACACAGAAATTGCAGACAAATCACTGTTCATTTTGAAACATAAATCCTCAACGAGACCAATACGACTAGACAGATACATTTGTATATCATCAGCATATGCATGGACATTTACATACTGACACACAGAAAAAACATCATTAACAAAAAGACTAAACAGAATGGACCAGGGACAGATCCTTGTGGAACACCAGTACATACCAATCGGGCCTGAGACATTGAGTTGTTGGACATAACTTTTTGCGTCCGCCCCTCAAGATAGCTTGCTATAAGCTTCGCCGAGCTATCATTGAAACCAAAGTAGCTTACTAGTTTTGCACATAAGAGATTATGGTCTACCGAGTCAAAAGCTTTGGAGAAGTCGAGTAAGCAAAGAATTGTTAAGTCATCATTGTCAAACTTGATTCTAATGTCATCAAGTATTTTTACCATGGCAGTGGAGCAGCTGTGTTTAGGTCGAAAGCCAGATTGTAGAGGGGAGAGAAGGTTGTGCTTTTGCAAGAATGCATAAATTTGCGTCGCCATCAAATTTTCGCACACCTTGGAGAAAGCTGGCAGTATACTAATAGGCCTGTAGTCACCAGGGCAGGAGGCATTTGACTTTTTAGCAACTGGCAGGACAACCGCTTTTTTCTACACTGAGGGGAAGCTAGAACTTGTGAAGCAATGATTGATTATGTGGGTAAGTGGGCCAATTATAAACTGAGCAATAAGCTTGACAAATTTTAAGGAGATTCCATCCTCACCCACCGCGTTTGATTTAATATCCATTATAGATTTTAACACGTCAGCCTCACAAACTGCCACGAATTGGAATTTCCCTTTAACACGATCACAGGACGGCAAATGTTGTGGCAAAACAGCAGAACTTGATTTATTACTGGCACTAATAAAGAAATCATTTAGCACATTAGGATCCAACTCACACCCAGAGTTTTCCTTGCCATGGACCTTTAGATTTTATAAATTTCCCCATAGTTTCCTAGGCGGGAGAGAAGGATCCAGCTTGGAATTGAAATACCAACGCTTTGCTTGTCTAATGATAGTCGTTGCAGCGTTGCGGGCAGCTTTATAGTTAGACCAAGAGACATCAGACCTAGCTTTTCGCCACTTTGTGTACAACTTATTGCGCTTCTTAATAGCTGAGCGAACTTTTGTGTTGAACCAGGGACATGAACTATTCACAGCATTGAGGGTACGAAGAGGAACATGTATATCAAACAGCATAGACAAATTGTAATTAATGAAATCAAGTTTTTTATCAACAGTGTCAAGAAACCAGCATTGGTTCCAATTTACACTACACAAGTCAGACATCAAAGAACTGACATTCAACAATTTAAAGTCACGGTACACAAAAGCAACATTAAGATCAGAACGATTCATCACAACATCTAAAGTACAGAATATTAAGTCATGGTCAGAAATGAAGGGAATTTGGTCAAACGTCAAAACTTGCGATGGGTCGGGAGTAATAAAGTAGTCAAGCAGGCTGGGTGAAGCATTATTCGCATACCTAGTTGGTATGTATGTATTGATCACACAAAGTCCTAGAACTTCTAACTGGTCAACAAGTTTACTTCTGCTTGGGTCACTGTATAATAAATTGACATTAAAATCGCCACATATTAAAACATATTCATACTCAACTACCAACTCAGTCAACTCATCAAAAAGAGAATCCAAAGAGAAGCATTTGTGAGGATTGTACACGCATACTATTAAAGTTTTTTCTGCACCATTCGCCACTTCAGCAAGAATAAACTCAGTGTCAGTGTCAGGAGATTTAGCCACCAGTCTCAGTTTAAGGTTTTTCTTACAATATATCGCAACTCCACCCCCTTCCTAAGCACACGATCGTGCCTTTAGAGACAAATTAAGATCAGGGACATCACTATGAAACCAAGTCTCAGATACGCAGATCACATCCACAGCAGACTCTTCAAAAACATACCTAATGTAATCAAGTTTGTCATGGCCAAGACTACGTGCATTAAAGTGTACTACATTAAGGCCATCATACTGTTTACTTAAAATGTCTATCAGTATTTTGTGATTTTCAGCAACGCCAGAGCCAGGCTTATTAATCAACCCCACAATTACGAACAAGACCAAAACAGAAACAACCAACGACAGCCAGCGTCAATGAGTATGTAAGCAGATGTGTGTACGTATACGATTGCAATGAGTACAAGGCAAAGCAGGAGAAAAACATGAAGGTATAAAAGAGAGAAAGTAGAAAGTAAAAGAGAAAGAAAGAAAGAAAAAATAGTACAAGAGAACAACTTAAACTTAAACTTAAACTATTTACTTATATTGAAAGCTTCAATCAAGATTTCATACCAGCAAACATAAAGTTCGAGAAATGCAATGGCGTTCTGAGGTACCGGTTCGGTACAGTTCCGGTGCACGTGCACAAGCGCCGAGAACCACCAGACGCGGCAGTTGCACCAGAAGCCAATACTCCGGCGGAAGTTATAGAGATTCCGAAGGAGGTGGCTACTCTGGTCGAAAAGGAGGCTGTCAGCAATGAAGTCATCGAGGAAATTAGCCTTCTACCTCACGAAGCTGAGGGGATCGACTCGATTGACCTCTCAATGCTGAGCATGGCCGCCGAGGAGGAAGACTCGGACAGAGTAACAATGTCGGACCTGGACAAAGAAGGCGGTCTGACAGAGGATGAAGGCGTAGCCGAGAGATCCTGAGACGGAGATGACCAGCACTAAAGTTGCGCAGATTAATCTGCACCACGCGAAGGCTGCGTCGGCAGTCATTGCGAGGGCAACCCTCAGGTCTAGACTGAGTGTAGTGCTGGTCCAGGAACCCTGGGTGTGCAGGGGCCAAATTAAAGGTTTGGCAGAAAAGAACATACAGGTAATTTGGGACATTAGGTGTACTAACCCAAGAGCCTGCATGTTAATAACCAATGGTTTGAATTATCTTTGTCTTGCAGACTTCCTTTCTAGGGATCTGGTTGCGGTACAAATACCGGTTCAAATACACGGGACCGCGCAGGACATTGTGATGGCCACAGGCTACTTCCCAGGAGAGGACACCCTGGCTCCGCCAGAGGCTGTCTCTAAACTGGTGAAGTACTGTGAGCAGAGAAAGCTGCCACTGATACTAGGCTGCGACGCAAATGCGCACAACGAAGCCTGGGGTAGCAGCGATACCAACCAAAGGGGTGAGTACCTTTTAGAATTTATTCTTAGTAATAAACTAGAAATTTTTAACGTGGGGAATATACCAACGTTTGTAACCAGTTCGCGAGAGGAGGTCCTAGATATTACCCTAGGAAATACTCTAAGCTCCGAACTGGTTAAAAACTGGAGAGTGTCTGGTGAGCCTTCAATGTCGGATCATAGAATAATACGATTTGACATTGAAGGCTCTGCTTCGGTTAGGAAGATTCTGAGAAATCCCAGGAAAACAGACTGGGAAAGGTTCCAGGAGACACTGAGCTTAAACTCCACCAATTCTGGGTTGGGGGACAACATCAGGAACTCCATGGAACTAGAAACTTTAGCGAATTGCCTCAATAAAACGATTATTGATGCATATGAGGACAGCTGCCCAGTCAGCAAGATTGTTTCCACCAGGGATGTACCCTGGTGGAGCAAGGACCTGAGTATACTGCGAAGTAAGGTTCGCAGGCTTTTCAACCGGGCTAAACGTACCGGGAACTGGTCTGAGTGCAGGAGCACACTGACCCTATATAATAAGGAGATCAGGGAAGCCAAGCGCAGGAACTTTAGGAACTTCTGCGAGAATATTGAGCAAACCTGTGAGGCATCTAGACTCTACAAGGTTATGGCAAAGGGGCACAGCCTGTCCTCGACCAACCTCAGGAAAAGCAATGGGGAATATACCGAGGGTGAGGAAGAGAAGGTTCAACTACTTCTAGATACTCACTTCCCGGGCTCTGTTGCTTGGAAAGGGGCGGGACAGGATGATGTACTACGCTGGATCTCAAAAAGAGATTGGATAGTGGCAAAGGAAATTTGCACGGAGGAAAGGGTGCAGTGGGCGGTAAATACCTTTAAACCACTGAAGTCACCTGGACCGGATGGCATCTTTCCGGCACTTTTACAGAAAGGGATGGGTATTATCGGGCACCATCTCGTGAGGATAACTAGAGCCAGTCTGGCGCTGGGATATATACCAGAGGCCTGGAGAAGGGCAAAGGTGGTCTTTATACCGAAGGCCGGGAAGAAGGATCCGATTCACCCGAAATCCTTCAGACCAATTTGCCTTACTTCATTTGTACTGAAAACTCTAGACAAAGTTGTGGACAACTATGTAAGGACGACAGTCCTATTAGACAGTCCTCTTCACACTTGTCAGCACGCATATCGGGCAGGACGCTCCACCGAAACTGCTCTATACCAGCTGACAAGTGAGATACAGGAAAGTCTAGAAGAGAAGGAAATGGCTCTATGTGCCTTTCTGGATATAGAGGGGGCTTTCGACAACACCTCTCATGAAGTTATAGACATTTCTCTAACCAGAAGGGGCCTGACAAACCCTCTAAGAGGTTGGATACACAGTATGCTCGCTACTAGGTTGGTGGAGATACAGACTAGTACGGGCGGCCTAGTAATAGCTAACACAACCAGGGGCTGTCCACAAGGAGGAGTACTATCCCCTCTTCTGTGGAACCTAGTGGTTGATGACCTGTTACAGGAGCTGACTAACGCTGGCCTAACGGTCCAGGGTTATGCGGATGATATTGTAATCCTGTGCAGGGGGAAATTTGAAGATACCCTGCGGGATAGGATAACCTTAGGACTAAGGTTAGCCAAGAAATGGTGCACAAAGGTGGGGCTGAACATAAACCCAGCGAAGACCACCATAGTACCATTTACTAGAAGATATAAACTTGACGCTCTTAGACCAATCCGTCTGGATGGGATAGAGCTTGAATTCCAGAAGGAGGTGAAATATCTAGGAGTTATACTAGATCAGAAACTACTCTGGAAAGGACATTTGGAGGAGACGATAAGGAAGGCCACCAGGGTCTTCATGATCTGTAGGTCCATAGCAGGTAAAAGTTGGGGCTGCACTCCGACTATACTGAGATGGATCTACACGGCGATCGTGAGACCTATGACAACGTATGGTTCAGCTGTCTGGGTAAACAAGACCAGCCAACTAACCACTATCAAGGCGCTCAGCAAGCTACAAGACTGGCATGCGTATGCATAACAGGGGCTATGAGAACGTGTCCAACAGCATCCATAGAGGTTCTCCTTGAACTAACACCTCTTCACTTACACATACAGACCCAGGCGAAGAGGGCTCTTCTACGGATGACTGACATAAATATCGGGAATGTGGGCTTTCTGAGCCGTAAGAGGATTGATACTCTTATTAATCAGTATCCTGACATTGCAATACCGAGGGACACAATCTCACTGAAATTCAGTTTTGTCAAAAGATTTAAAACTGTACTTAGTAACAAAAGGAACTGGGTAGGTATATCGGAAACGTATCTGATAGACCAGCATATGATATCCTGGTACACAGATGGCTCCTTAACGGAGGAGGGTACCGGGATAGGAGTATACGGCCCGAGGATAAGATACTCGGAACCTACGG
Source organism: Melieria crassipennis (assembly GCA_963668005.1). Taxonomy (NCBI): domain Eukaryota; kingdom Metazoa; phylum Arthropoda; class Insecta; order Diptera; family Ulidiidae; genus Melieria; species Melieria crassipennis. The sequence goes on along the minus strand of OY764963.1, from coordinate 41,739,851 downwards.
GAAAACACACCACTATCTTCCAGGCGGAAATATACGCCATTGAAAGGTGTGCATACTTCAATCTGGCGAGGGGATACCGGAACCGTAAGATTGCTATCCTCTCCGACAGCCAAGCGGCAATCAAGGCTCTTAGATCCTACCAGGTGTCCTCGAAACTGGTTGTGGAGTGCCTTGAGAAGCTCAACGAACTTGGCCGTTACAACCAGGTCTGGGTACTTTGGGTTCCGGGCCACGCTGGCATTGAGGGAAACGAACGGGCCGACGAACTGGCAAGGAGGGGAGCTTCCACACCGTTTGTCGGCCCTGAACCCTTTTGTGGTTTGGGAAAAGGAACTTTTTCTATCCTAACGAGGAAGGACGAGATAACCAGAAGGACTCAATACTGGGAAAACCTACCAGGTCTGGAGCATTCCAAGATGGTTATCGGGTCCTACAATAGGAAAAGATTCGAGGATTGCATGACCCTATCAAAGAATAATCTAAGGATTATCACGGGAATGCTAACAGGGCACTGCAGATTGAATTATCATCTGGCCAAACTAGGAATCCGTGAAAACGGGTATTGCAGGTTCTGCTTGCAGGAAAACGAGACTGCATTACATATACTAGGAGAGTGCCCTGTACTCATGCATAAAAGAAAGAAATACCTGGGGGCCCATCTTATACCAGGTACGGACTGGGTATCCAGAGATGTAGGAAGTATACTAAAATTCCTCCTGGATACCGGACTCACTGACGGTTTGTGAAGTCCAAGTAGGGGGCACAATAGATCTACAGGTCGCAGTGCATCATCCCCATAAATAATAATAATAATAAACATAAAGTTGGGTTTCGATCCTTTGAGACTTTAAAGCTCTTGTACTGCTCATTGAGTTGTGTGCCCTTTTTCTTTTTCCCCTGTCGAAAAACATGGCCCAATAGTAAGTTCGACCTGATTGTCATTGATGTGCGACTTATAGTTCCGAAGTTATGTACAAAAATTGAATCGTTAGAAGAGTGCCCATTATTAGGTAGGTAGGTAGGTAGTGGTGGCAGCTCTCATATGAGCGCTTACTTAGGCCAAGCTAAGCCCATTGTGATACCACAGGATCTCTAACCCTTTTTTTTTTTGTTGTTAGGATGTTTCAAACCAGCCCGAACAGGTGATGACGCGTATTAGGCCCTTGGCGTCAACCTCCGATAAGTCCGCGAGGTTGGCTGTATGGTAAAACCCTAGATGTTTTTTCCGTTTCCTGCAAAGAGCGGGACAAGTAAAAAGTAGGTGGAGAATTGTTTCTTCCTCCTCTATGTCTCTGCAGCTTCTGCAGAAGTCGTTGGCCAGGTGGCCCAGCCCTAATCTAATAGCGTGGCTACCAAGGATACAGTGACCAGTGATGACTCCGACAACAACCCTGAGCGTGCCTCTATTGAGGTTTAGCAGACTTTTGGTGCGCTTCCAGTTCAGCTTTGGCCAGATCTGTTGCGCTGTCTTGCCTGTCTCTGAGGCCGCCCATGCATTGTTAGCGGCTTTTGTCATCGCTTCCTCTATCACCAGCTTGCAGGTACTCAATGGAATACCAAAGCCGGCGAGTTCTGAGGATAGCTCCTTGGTCGTTCCTTGTCTAGCCAGTTCGTCTGTCCTGCAGTTCCCCGGGATATCTCTGTGACCAGGCACCCATATGAGGTGGTTTTTAAGCTGCTCAGCCATCTCATCAAGAGATTTGCGGCAGCTGATCACTGTTTTAGAAGTCAGAACATGAGACCCTAGGGCCCTGATAGCCGCTTGGCTGTCAGAGAGAATGCTAGTATCTATCCTAGAGACAATGCCCTCTTTTATCCAATTCAGGGCAGCTTCAATGGCTGAAACCTCTGCTTGGAACACGCTACAGGCAGTCTAAAGGAGTAATTTATACTAAGTGAGTTTGAGAAGACGCCTCCACCAACAGCTCCGTTTAACTTGGAGCCGTTGGTGTAGATCTGGTGTGAGTTCCCTATTAAGGATGCTGAGCTTTCCTCCCAGTTTTTCCTGTCTGGAATGGTGCTAGTTTTTTAAATTGGAATTGGGTGGTGAAGAATCCAGTTCCTCGAACTCCTTTCAGAGAGTAAGTATCCTGGCATTACCCCTGTTAGACTCCGACCATTGGCCGGTAGCCCGTAGTCTTGCTTGTTATAGCCGCTAATTTCCTACAGTGTAGATCTAGCGGAATAAGGTGAAGCAGGGCTTCTAAAGCTGAAGTTGGTGTTGTCCTAAGAGCGCCCGTGATGATGACGCAGGCTGCCCTTTGAACTTTGCGGAGGTGTTGGAGGAGCAATGTTTTTCCCAAAGCGTTCCACCATACCAGGCACCCATAGGTTAAGATGGGTCGTACGACAGCTGTGTAAACCCAGTGCGTCATGTTTGGTTTTAAACCCCAGGTTCCCCCCAGTGCCTTTTTGCAGGTGTATAAGGCAATCGTTGCCTTTTTGGCCTTTTGAGGATGTTCGGTTTCCAGCTCAATCTCTTGTCAAAAATGATTCCAAGGAATTGTGCTTCATTCTTGAAAGGGATTTCTGTGTTGTTTAATGATAGAGGAGGTATAGGTGGGGGTTCATACTTCCTCGTGAAGAGGACAACCTCTGTCTTTCCAGGGTTGATGCCTAATCCTCGACTGGTAACCCAGCCGTTTACCTTGTTTAGCAGTCCTTGCATTAGATCTCTGATCAAATTGAGAAACTTGCCCGAGACAGTGAGAACTATATCGTCTGCATACGCCGTCACCTTGCCGCAACCCCCTCCCAGGTCTGGAGCATTTCGTGTGCCCATTATTAAACGCCCATGAAATATTTCCAGTGGAACAATATGGTGTACATGGGGACGCTGCACGAAATTGCAATGCTGTATGACTCCATAGTAATTTTACTCCAAAACAAAAATGGCAGAAACATTTATCCACGAGACTTTGAAACCAAATCTAATAAAATTTACATCGCATCGACCAATTTCTTGCAGTACTATGGGTCATAAAATGACCCTAAGGTCAAATTTGTATAGTTGCTCATTTGCAAGTAAACCAGTATTGCAAATAAGATGAAATTTAGCAAAAGGAAAGCAATTTTTCACCATATAATTTTACATCAAAAATGACCCCAAGGTAACAGAAGTGTTAAAGCACATTCATAAACCACGGAAATGAAAGTATAAACAAGTACGAATCAGCCCACATAAAAAGTGAAACCGCGTAAAATAAGTAATTGGGAGGTCTTATAGAAAAACCGTGTGAAAAGAAGATTGTGTACTCTTAAAAAATGCCATTCCCTATCAAACCACAACCACAACGATTTTTTGACAATTTTCACTATAACACTTAATAAAGGGGATTTCCCCAAATATATTTTGTTTCGACGGAGTTTAGTTTGTTCATTTAAACCAATAACAGTCAGAAAAATAATACCAATTAAAAGATTCAACATTCACAAAAATAGCGCATTTGTCCCTAATAACATGGTAACCCACTGTAGATTGTATGATCTCTTATTTTGTTGCGCATTTGCTTTCAATCTGATCTACTTATGTCATACCAAAGAATATGAAGTGTATAGAAGGCGCATCTGAGCTCAAAAAATCAAATTTTTGTTTGCGAGTTTCTTAGAGCGGGGGGAAGCCCTAAAAGGGAAAGAGCTGTGCTAGCAGGAGAGCGAGCGCTTCAGTTTGTGCTCATTGGCTGTGCAAGCTGAAGCACACTCACCCAACAAACACACATGAAATGAAAGTGCCGCTTCACCAGTGTACACATGGGCGTATCAGGGTAGGGGAACGGATCGGTATTTGTGCCCCTAAAATTCTAAATTCAATGTTCTGTAAATATATAGAATTCTATATTCTATTTATTTTATATTATGAATTTTCAAATGTAGTTATGCTCCCCTCTAAATTTGTTAATGGGTACGCCCATGTGTGTACATTGACTTGTTGGTGGCTGCTTTTGTCGCTCAATCAGTTTTTTTGTGAATTTCTGCATTTATTTGTCGCCAGCAAAGGGACGCCACTTAACCAGCGCAATGATCGCCGTCTCAGCGAACGTGATTCAAAATAGCGCTAATGATTTTTGTTCTTGTAGCTTTTGTGTGTATTCTTTTTTTGTGTTGCTGATTGGTTTTGCTTTAAAATCTTTTAGTCGAAGCCCGAAAAATCGGTATTGAGGCATATACAGTACTTTTCGTTTATAACGAACCCGTTTAAAACGATTTTCCGCCTACAACGAACCAATTTCAAATTATTATTAATTATTACTATTATTTTAAAGCGAACTTTCGGTTAAAACGAACCATTTTGCCAAGTCCCTCGAAGTTCGCTCTAAGCGAAAAGTACTGTTTGTGAATATATCCGACCACTGCAAGAATTTTAATTCAGAATGATTCAGTAACGAATACTGGGACATTAAATTTAAAATCCTAGATTTTTTTATTTTAGTTCTTTTTCGCAAGCATTGTATGTGGGCTGTAAAAAATTTAATATAATTTTTCAATTATTGCGGGCTAATAAAAAAGTTCTTTCTTTCTTTTCCTTTCCCTTTATAATTGTCATTGATGATTATTTGCTTTTTATTGCTTGCAGCGATCATATAAGTCGCCATGCCAAGCATATTTTATTTTATTTTCTATGATTTTGCGCACACTACAATCGGCAGTGAGTTCAGGAGCAATATGAGACGCCGTGCACGCTTATAGAAGAAGAACATAAGCCAGCCAGAAAATAGAATTTTTTTTTTAAATTTCAGCTTTTCGGCAGCGCAACAACAACAGCACATCGTCTTCACCTCTCAATCATCCCACGCCGCAGCAGTGTGCTAACGGAGACTCACTGCAATGAGCGCAACCAAAGAGCGCAACACATAAAACTACGTTCTCGCTTGTAAAGCAACGCTCTCACCACATACGTGATCTGTGCGAGCAGAGCGCGGGTTCCAATGTTAGAACCCGCCATACAAAATTTTTGCTTGTTTATTTTCTTTGGTCATACTTACACACCTGCTGTTTTTTTGTAAGAAGATAAAAATGCGGATATATCCCTTTTAACGGTGTAACCCCATAACACGCTTTGTTTGCAGCAACGCTTTCGCTGCATCTGTCAAAAAAAGTATAATCAGTGTATTTGTATGGAACGAGTTATATAGCACAAAGTGTCGGATGCCGTCATGCAAAAAACACGGAAAGTAGCAAAGCTTCGAAAAATATAAAGTAGGATACTTTTCAACGCTTTGCTTGCATCTTGCATCTGTTCATAGCAAAGTTTAGAAAAAAAAGAAGAGGGAGAAGATAGATGAAATTATTTGGAATAGAAAAGAGCTAGGAGAAGAAAAGAAAAGGTATCCAGGTGTTTTCCTCCTACACGGTAAATACCTCAGCCAAACTCGCTAAAATGCTTAAGAATTAGTTTTGTAAAGTTGTTTCCTTTCAGCGCCGCCCTAACACATTCAGGCATTGAGTTCTAGAGTCTCACAGCATTAATAAAGAACAACCTGGATGTGGTCAGGGAATTGTATTTTGGGACTATCAAACTGTGATGCCTTCGTGACCGGTGAAACTTGTCATCATATACACCATGTCACAAGGATACCATATACAGTTACTCAAACAATTGACCACGTGTTTGGATGTTCTGTATTCGAATGCTCACAACAACAAAACTACTTATACGATCTTGCCCGTGGAGCACTTGTTTTTTTATTGTTGTGTTTCCTGTAAAATGAGTGTATTAGGAGAGCAATCTATGAAACCGTTATCTTTTTATATTCAAACAAGTGTAAAAAGAGGATGTGGTAAATTTTGTGTGTATATTTAAAACATAAACAATTTCTTAACTAACGTAAATTAATATTTTGTGTATCCACCGTTGGTAGTTATAACAGCCTCAATTCTTCGTGGCATGCTTTCGACCAGGTTCTGGCACACACTGGTTGGTATCTCTCCCCAAGCTTTAACAGTATGCCCCCACAATTCATCCAAGGAAGTTGGAACACCCACCACACTCCTTTTCAGTTCTCCCCAGAGGTGCTCAATCGGATTGAGATCAGGTGACTGGGGTGGCCATGAAAGCACTTTATATCCGCTATCGTTAAGCCACTTTTGAGTTATTTTGGCGGTGTGTTTGGGATCATTGTCATGCTGGAACACAACATTTGCGGACTGTACATTTAATTTTTGGCAAGTAGCAGGGAGGTTCGTTAACAAAATATTTACGTAAGCCTTTGCAGTCCTCTTGCCAACTATTCGCTATGCAGTGCCAACCCCCCCTGCCATCATACATCCCCACACCATAACACTACCGCCACCAAACTTCAAGGTGGGCTTAATGTGCCGTTCCTCTAAAGCGCTTCCAGGTTTTCGCCAAGTCCATTCCCTGCCATCTGATCCCATTCGATTAATTTTGGTTTCGTCCGAAAATATGACCATCTTCCAATCATCCACTGTCCAATTTGAATAGGTTCGAGCGAAATCCATGCGAAGTTTTCAATGGCGTTTTGTGAGCAGAGGTTTCTTGGCCTTTGCTCGACCTCGCAGACCAGCAGAGCGCAACGTATTTCTGACTGTCTCGACAGACAGGTTTAAATTATCGAACTGGACCAAATTTTTGTGAATTTGCACTGCCGTCTCCACTTTCAGCTGGCGCAGATCTCGAAGAATCCGACGCTCTTGTTCTACACTCAAGATTTTCTTTCGCCCACTTGCACAAACTGGTGGCGGAGAGGCCATATTTTTGCGCAGTTTTATAACGACGCTTTTGCTGACGTCGAGGGCTGCTGCTACTGCACGACAGCTTTTACCTTCTCTTAAAAGCTGGTGAGCGCGTTCTACAATATTCTTCGGCAACGGACGAACCATTTTTTGTCTTTAAAAATAATACATTTATTAGAATTTATTAAAAAAAGACTTACAAATTTACTTACCAGCTCCAAAATATTCACAATTTTAACTTTTCTGTTAATTATTCTGTCTTTATTTGCTTCTATCTTCATTCACTCATGTAGAATAACTAAACACAAAAAATTTACCACATCCTCTTTTTACACTTGTTTGAATATAAAAAGATAACGGTTTCATAGAATGCTCTCCTAATACACTCATTTTACAGAAAACACAACAATAAAAAAACAAGTGCTCCACGAGCAAGATCGTATAAGTAGTTTTGTTGTTGTAAGCATTCGAATACAGAACATCCAAACACGTGGTCAATTGTTTGAGTAACTGTACATAACGGGTAAAATTATTAAAAGCCACCTCAATCTTGTGTGATGACTTTGAGTCAAGTTTACTATAATCATGTTCTGCATATGTTATGTGAGGAACGATAGGTTAGGTTAGGTAAACTGGCTGGCCAAGTAGGTCACGTATAGACCCTATTGGGTCCCTAGTGGTACCAGTTGGAGCTCCTTAGTGTTGCGTATCGCCGTAAAATGGATCGATAAAAATGCAGGTGTTCTCAAGTTCATCAGCAACTTGATGTTATGCTTGGGGACTTCCTCTAACCCAGGAATGAACGGGGCCCCTAAGTAAGTAAGTCGTAGTCTTGAGACAGTCAGACAGGAGCAGGAAACGTGCTCCACGGTTTCCTTGGTACCAATTTCTCTGCATTTCCTGCAATCATCCGACTCGGTGACGCCCATTTTTCGCGCGTGGGACGCTGTTAGACAGTGCCCCGTTAGTATGTCCGTAATGGCTCCGCAGTCCTTCCTTGAGAGCGAGAGAGCGAATCTCTCTGAATTGACTTATAGTAACGTTGTTCCAGCGGTTGTGCAGGTTGTTAAACCTTTCCACCTCGCCTTAGTCTTTCTCATTAGGTTGTCTACCGAACCTCTATAATTTAATTGCCTGCAGGGGCATCAGAACGTTGCTGATTTGCTCGTCTGGCAGGTGAACACCGCTTTTCCCGATAACATCTGCTGCCTCATTTCCTTCTATGCAATGTGACCGGGTCCCCAATTTATAAGCAGCTTGCGATTCGCAGCCAGCCTTTTTATTGGTACCCGGCATTGCAGAAAATTTTTGGATGATATGCAGCAAGATGTTATCGCCTTAATGGCAGATAGACTGCCGATGTAGAGTTTTATTGATATGTTAAGAGTCGTTTCAATGCAGGCGAGCTCCGCAGCCTCCCTGACAGCAAACATCTCGGTTTGAAAGATGCTGCAGGAGTTCGGCAGCCGGAATGGTTACTCTAAGTCCAGTTCCCGGCAGAAAACCCCTGCTCCAACTGCTTTCGTCATTTTGGAGCCGTCCGTATAAATATTGATTGTCCTGCGCTTAGGTTTAATGCCTTTGCGCAAGCCATCCTCTTCTATTGTGGCTTTTATCCTCTTTTCAAGATTCAGCCGCAGGGTCATATAGTCGGAGCTGTCCACTGCCTTTGACCTATGGAGCTGTGCCCAAAGGATCTGCATGTGAACTGCCCAGTAGCTCTTAACCTATCCGCGGATATGAGTAAACGTCGATAGCAGGAAGGTTGAGGATCAGATTAAGCGCCGCCGTAGGAGTAGTACCTAGAGCTCCTGTTGCGCATAGTGCAGCCAGGCGCTGGAACTTTTCCAACGGCTTGAGGTAAGTCTTTTTTTTGGTAGCAGTCCACCACACTAAAATACTATAGAGTAATATCGGCCTTGCTATAGCCATATAGCACCAATGCATAAGAAAGGTGGATATACTCCAAGTCTTACGGAGCATTCTTTTGCACGCGTAGATTGCATTGCAGACTTTTCTCGCCCTCTCTTCTACGTTGGGCTTCCACAATGGCGTACTGTCCTATATAACTAGGTATTTGGTGTGAAGTTTGAGAATTAATGGAGACTCGTTTAGTCGTGGCGTTGTTGATCCGATGCCATCTAAGATAGTGTGGCAACACCGTCAAACAAACCGGTGGCGAATGCAACGCTGGGGGGAAGAAATTTTGGGAAAAAGAACAAGAAATGGCGATGGCTGGGGATTTTTCATTGTAACAGGAATTGTAAAAAGACCACGTTTTTAAAAGCACTTGGCGAACGGTTTCGAAAAATAAATTGACAAAAAGTGCTAATTAAATTGGTTTTGGCAGTGCGACGAATGCGACCAGTGGTACCACTTCGCCTGTGCCGGAGTGAACGCGGAGGTTGAGACGCAGGACTGGAGTTGCGCTGAGTGTGCCGCCAACAACACGGTGCGGCAGCGCTTGGTGGACGACTCGCTAACAGGTGAACGTGCTCCGACAGCGGGTAGTATCAATGGTTGGGCGGACGATTTAGACCTGGAACTGGCCAGGTAAGAGGAGGAACGGCAGGCGAATTTCGCGTATCTGGCCAATAAATACGCAGTTCTGAAACAACACTAAGTCGCCAGGGCAACAGGAATGGACGGGCAAGCCGAGCGACGTGCGCCGACCACGAGCGCGTATGCGCTGACCACGGGCGCACATAGCGATGCACGTCTGCTGTGCGGTAGCGGAGGTGAACAAGGCGTTCTAGTTGCGCCGACCACGAGCGCATTTGCGCTGACCACGGGCGCACTAGGACACACACAGTCGCTGTGCGGAGTCTTAGGCGAGCAAGGCGTTCTAGTTGCGCCTACCACGGGCGCACTAGGACACACACATTCGCTATGCGGAGGCTTAGGCGGGCAAGGCGAGCGAAGTGCGCTGACCACGGGCGCACATAGCGCTGACGTCTGCAGTGCTGTAGCGGAGGTGAGCAAGGCGTTCTAGTTGCGCCGACCACGAACGTATTTGCGCTGACCACGGGCGCACTAGGACACACACATTCGCTGTGCGGAGGCTTAGGTGGGCAAGGCGAGCGAGGTGCGCCGACCACGAGCGCGTATGCGCTGACCATGGGTGCAGATGGCAATACACGTCTGCAGTGTGGTAGCGGCGTTCTAGTTGCGCCGACCACGAGCGCATTTGCACTAACCACGGGTGTGAACTACAAGCAGGTGCCGAGCGAGGGCGGCGGCTTTCGGGATGGTTTTAGCGGCTGCGGGCCTAACGCATGTGGCTTCGGAGAGCACCGGCAGGTTTCTTTCTTGACGAGCGAACAGATACAGGCGAGGCAGTCAGTGCCAAAAGAGTTGCCCACATTTAGCGGCAGTCCAGAAGAGTGGCCACTTTTCATCAGTAGCTACAGCAATTCGACGCGTATATGTGGTTACACAAATGATGAAAATTTACTCCGTCTACAACGTGCTTTGAAAGGTAAAGCCCTTCAGTACGTTCAAAGCCAACTACTGATTCCGGTGTTGGTTCCGGACATAATCGACGTTCTGCAAACGACGTTCGGTAACCCCGAGCATAAAATAAGCAGCTTGTTAGACAAGATACGTGCAGCGCCGGACGTAAACGCGTACAAACTCGGAACACTCATCACTTTTTCATTTGAGGTAAAAAATTTGTTCGCGACGATGTCCGCAACAGGACTTACGTCCCACTTGAACAATCCGATTGTGCTGAGAGACCTGTTTCAAAAACTACCTGCTCAATTGCGGCTAGAGTCGGCTATGAATTCCACGGTAGACTCTAGGGGTAGTCTCATGAGTTTTGGTGAATGGCTATATGCCAGAGCAAGGGCTGCAAGTTCCATTATACAAATACCTGTCGGTGGAGGCCAACAAATAGAGACGCGAAAAGCACATCGTGTTGGCTTTCAGGAGGAAAAAGGTGACAAGGAAAATATTGAGCCCCCACAAGATTGGAGCAAGTGCTCTACATGCACTTCGATGCTTTACAGGCGCAGTTTACAAGTGCCGAAACCAAGTGGACGTTCATTCCTCCAGCAAGTTCACATATGGGTGGTGCCTGGGAGCGCATGATTCGATCCGCTAAGGATGTGCTGTACCGAATCGTGACGCCCACCACTAAGCTGACAGACGAGAAGTTACACAACCTGTTCTCGGAGGTTGAACTTATCGTCAACAGTCGCCCGATTACTTATTTAACGCTGGACGCGGCGAACACGAAGCCTTAGATTAGGTTAGATTAGATTGATAGGGACTAGACATTGGCTGTCTATGGCACTGCGCTCATTTTGAACTATTGTGCCCTGCCCGAGTTTAGTACTGGAAGAGATTATTTCCTCCTATTTTCTCAAAGAACATTTTGATTCCTGCGCGATCAATTTCAGACAGATGGGTAGTCTGTAGTATTTCCTTGCCTAGTGCCTGCTTTCTTGCATGAACTAAGGCCGGACATTCAGTGATCAGGTGTATGGAAGTCTCGTCATCCTCCATGCAAAATCTACATATTTCACTGTCTGTTAATTTCAGACGGGTCTTATGTTTGTTTAGCAGACAGTGTCCGCTGATTACTCCTGTCATGAGTTTTAGTTCCGGTCTACTCAAGCGCAGGAGAAATTTTGCATTTCTGCTTGAGTATCGCGGGAAAAAGGCTTTGGTACATTCCATACCAATTGATTTTGACCATCTTGCATTTGCTTTGATCAAGTATTCTTGCTTAAGGGGGGTTTCTACCTTGTGCGGTCAAAAAAATCGATTTTTTTTCATGCATTTTTGGATTAATACATGATTGTAGAATACGCTCCCAAAATTTGAAGTTGAAATCTTTCGAATTACGGAAGCAATTTATCGAAACAGGTAGCGGTGTCGAGCGCGCCGAGCCGCTGAAGCAAAACTTTGAACGCGTTTTTCTCAAAACTACATTTTTTGACCTTGCGGAAGTGATTTAGGCCACACGAGTTGAGCAATAGCTACGAAATTTTAAACAGCCATTTATCAAGGTCTTAGCTATGGCACGAACTAGGATCTTCAAGAAATAATAATTTTTTCTCATTAAAAATAGAAATTTGTATTGAAAAAAGTAGGTAAAAATTGAGTTTTTTAGTCAAAATCGCATATTTCCTTCATTTTTCATTTTTTTTTTTAAATCCTAGTTCCAGCCATAGACAAAAGGATACAGAATAAGAAAAAATTTCATTTTTGTGTTTCAAGTCATCTCAAACAGCGGCAGGACTTCCGCGAGTAAGGAAGTCCTGCCGCCATTGCTCGATGGCCCCCTCCCCCCCTTTGCATATTTTATCTTGAAACTTTTTTTACTTGTACAATAAACATATACCTACATCTCAAACATTTTCCAGTGTTTATCTTAAAAACCTTCCCATCAACAATTTAAAAAAAAAAACATGTTTTCTCGGCCGCACAATGTAGAAACCTGCCTTAATACAACCCTTGTAATGAGATTTGCTGACAGCTAAGATCGGTTCGGGTCCAAATGGTCGCTTTCCAGCTCCCTGCCTTGCCAATCTGTCTGCTTCCTCATTACCATCATAGCCGCAATGTTCTGAAATCCAGTGTATTATCACCCGATTCCCTGTTGACAGTTGTTGGAGAAGATTAGTTTTCTCCCATACCAACTTAGAGGTAAATGTCGACGCGTGCAAGGCCCTTATTGCGGCCTGGCTGTCTGACATTATGATGATTCTTTTCCGATGAGGGTGAAGGTTCAGGATTTCTCTGGCACACTGACTGATAGCACAGACTTCCGGTTGGAAGACGGTTGCTAAACTACCAAGGCTGACTGACATTTGTGTACTGGAACTATATATCCCAGATCCTGTGCCTTCTCCAGTCTTGGATCCATCAGTGTACCAGATAATGTCATCACAGGTAAGACTGATTTTTGAATTGTCCCAGTCTACTCTGTTAGGAATATGTGTTTTATATTTCCTGTTGAAGATGTGTCGTGGAGGCATTGAGTCAAGAGGCAACCAAAAGCTTCCGTCTCGCCTCCGTTCCTTAACAACGGATCGGTGACCGCTTGCATGTAGATCTTGTAATATGAATCCACTATGCATCAGTCTATGTGTACTAATGACCGCATTCATTTGTACGGTTAGGTCCAACGGCAAAACTCCCAATATTACATTGAGAGCAGCTGTTGGCGTTGTGCGAAGGCAGCCAGTGATGCAAGAGTTAATTACTCTTTGCAACCGTTCCAGTCTGTTCGCAGTCGTTTTCTCTGTGGTTTTTTTCCACCATACTATCGCCCCATAGGTGATGATGGGGAGAATGACCAGGGTGTAGATTTTTTGAAGCCATATCGGTTTCGTTCCCCAGTTTTTGCCACAGATTCGTTTACAAGTCCAGAGAGCGTTGCTCGCCCTCTGAATAGTACGATTTATGTGAGGTTTCCAGTTCAATTTACTGTCTAGAGTTACCCCAAGGTATTTGGCTTCTTTGGCGAAGCCTACATCTTTGCCAAAGACTTTTATCGGTCACAGGTCATATTTTCTTTTAAGTGTGAACGGTACGAGGATTGTCTTATCAGGGTTTACCGATAGACTCTGCTGGGCGCACCAGTTCTCTACGATTTTTATTGCACCCTGTAGTAGATCAGAGACGGTCTGTCCGTCTTTGCCTCTAACTGCAATAACCAGGTCATCAGCATAGGCAATAACGTCATAACCTCGATCCGAGAGGATGCGTATTAATCCGTTTATGACCATGGACCAGAGTAGAGGAGATAGTACGCCCCCCTGGGGACAACCCCGGACCGTCCTGGCTTGGATTTTGATGCCATTTAAGTCGGATTCTATTAACCTGCTTTTGAGCATCATGGAAATCCATCTTATAAGTGCGGTTGGCACTTGAAATACCTCTAAAGCCGATCCTATAGCTTCATAGGTGGTGTTGTTGAAAGCCCCCTCTATGTCTAGGAAACCTACTAAACAGATTTCTTTCTCGTCAAGGGATTTTTCGATTTTGCTGACCAGGGCAGATAGGGCTGTTTCCGTAGACCTGCCTTTTCGGTAAGCATGTTGGTGTGCACTTAGAGGATTTCGGATAAGGACTTCGTCTCTGAGGTATCTCTCTATTGCCTTTTCCATACCCTTAAGTACACATGACATCAGGCTTATAGGCCTGAAGGACTTTGGATCCTTTCTGTTCGACTTACCGGCTTTAGGAAGGTAGACAACATTCACTGTTCTCCACACCTCCGGAATGTAGCCAAAAGCCAAACTGCATGTGTATAATTTCGACAGGATGGGCAACAGACTGTCTAGTCCTCTTTGTAACAGCGCCGGGAAGATTTTATCCTTTCCCGCCGCCTTGTACGGGGAGAACGTTCCTATCGCCCATTCTACAATCGAGCGCTTGCAGATGAGATTGGCCAATCTCCAATCTTCCCTACTGGGACAGTGTGACTGCCAACTGCTATGATTATTATAGTCGGGGTCATCTATCATTTCTGATCCCGGAAAGTGGACTTTAGTAAGCAGGGCTAATGTATCCTGCGCACTATTTGTGAGTTCCCCCTGTTCGTTAGACAAGGACCCAATCGAACAGGGTTTATCTGTTGACAGAATCTTTTGTAGCCTACAGCCTGAGTTCGCGTCGTTCACGTCCTCGCAGAAGCGTCTAAAAGATTCCCTCTTGGCGTTCTTAATTTCCTTATTGTATTTGGTGAGAGCATCGGAGTAGATCTGCCAGTCGTTATTCCGCTTGGCCCTATTGAATAGTTTCCGCACTCCCTTCCTTAGCAAGCTAAGATGACTGCTCCACCAAGGTGTCTGTCTTTTAAAAGTTTTAGTTTTTAAAGGACAGTTTTCTTCATAGGCGTTCACTACGGCTTCCTGCAGTATCCTGGATGCCCTTTCCAGCCTATCTATTGTGTCAACTCTGTTTCCAAGTTGTGTAGTGATGTCGTGTCTTAACTGGTGACAATAGCTGTCCCAGTCAGTCTTTTTGGCCTAAAAGACACGGCAGTCAGTGACTTGTCACCTAACCTAAACCTTATATGTCTATGGTCAGAACAAGAGGGCTCTTCGGATAATCGCCAGTTGCTGACAAGTGATTTCGATAGAGAAGTGGTTAGGGTAAGGTCTAGCACCTCTTCCCTAGTTCTAGTTATGAACGTCGGACTATCTCCGACATTGCATATACTTAAGTCTAGTGAGAGTATATAGTCGAATAATGACTCACCTCTAGCGTTGGTGTCCGTGCTTCCCCAGATAGTGTGATGGGCGTTCGCGTCACACCCTAGGACCAACTCCAGACGATTGTCCCTAGCATAAGCAATAAGCTGTTCTGCTATCGTCGTGGGACATTCGGGCACATCTCCAGGAAAGTATGCTGACGCTATGATCAATTCCCTGGAGTTGCAATTGATCTTGGCCGCGCACAGATCTGGCGTAACAAAATCTGTCACCGGGAAGAAAGAGATGCCATTAAACACAATACATGTTCTAGGCCTATCAGTAGACTGACACCACAGTACATTACCTGACTGTGAGAGGCCCAGGATCTCATTGTTGGTGCTGGTCCACGGTTCCTGCACCAAAGCTATGCTAGGACCGTAGGTGTTGATGGTCCTAGCCAAGACAGCTGACGCTGCCTGTGCCCTATGGAGATTGATCTGGACAATCTCCATATTATTCATGGGGGCCTTTGGTATGAGTACCTGCACGCTGCTCGGGTTTTTTGCAGACTTATCCAAAAGGCTCAGTTGTCTGGACGGATTATCCTTTCCAGACAATTGAGTCTTCCGGACGGGTTTAGTTGAGACATGCTTTACAGGTCTCACTGTTGTCGGTGTTGGCGTTTTGTCGCCAGTTCGGTTTTCAGTCCTTTTCGCGGTCCGGTCTGTCCGTACCACTAGGGCTGCTTGTCGGCTTGTGGACGGTCTTTCGTCATCCACCCTGATTTGGGGAGTCTTGCTCGTCGTCGTCCCGCCTTCACTGGTCGTTGATAGTTTTGTCAATTGCTCACGCCGTACCCGGAACTGAATCCGTCCCAGCTCAAAGAAAAGGAGGTCGTTCAGCTCAGCGAGCAAGCGGGTCGACACATCATCAATGGCCAGCGTTAGCGCCGATCCTTGTGCCGTAACAGTTCCATTCATTACTTTCCGGGAGGGAGCAACCAGGATAGAAGGCCGAAGCAATGTTGGGTTTGGGAATATCAGTTCCCTCCACCAGCTTCAGCTTTTTGTTCCCTGGTTGAATTTTTGGCATCACCTCCTTGAGCCAGTTCTTCGACGCCTCATCGGCACAGTTCACCGTGATCCATCCCGGTTTGAAGGAGCAGCCTAGAAAGCGGATTTGAGGACCATCAACGGGGAGCTTATGCAGTTCCTCTTTGATGGCCTTCTCGACATCTTTCTGCCCCTCCAGATCGAGATGGGTGGTCGGATATTCCTCTGGAAGAATACCTACTTTGATTGCAGCAGCAGCTTCGGCGTAGGATGGGCCTACCTTCATCCTTTTGGGAGCGGGTTGCGCCGCTTCCTTTTTGCTACTGCTGCCGTCCGTCTTTGCTTCTGCGCTGTCCTCTAGGATCACCTTCAGAGCAACATCGTACGGCTTACCATCCGCCATCAGCTTCCGAAGTCTCTTCTTTTGAGAAGTCGTCAACCGCTTTCTCTTAAGTGAGACGGCTTCGGTAGCTTCTACCAGCGACGGTAATCCGCTCGATATGGCCCCTTCGGCTACCAAAGTGGACACCGTGGTCAGGCTTGATTGTGAACAATCACTGTCCATGTGACCTTGAGACGGTTGGTCTCTCCAACCGCCCTTGGTCTGGTTTTCAGCGTCACGCTGAGTATTGACGTCAGTCTGTCCTCCGTCCTTCCCATCCGAGGCGAGTTTTATTGTGCTCATCATCATCTGGTTCTTCGGCCACCTATTCCGACGAGGCGTTTCGGTGGCCTATGGTGATAAAGGGGAAAGGGAAAGGTCAGCCATGACAGAGCCCCGTATCATGGTAAGTCCTTCATACTATCCGAGGCGGACCGGTATCGGATAGGTTCCGTTAGAATACAGCCGGATACCCCTGGCTGCAAACCATCCAATGGGCACGCATCACATGACAACCTGGATTAGGGGGGGTAAGGATGTTCGTAAGAGAGGATAATAGCAGGTGGGAGAAGTGGAGGGGAAAGCGTGACTAGTTAGCGAGCCACCCGGGAGGAGACATGACCACACCCGGGTGGCTGTTTCCAGCGGCCACCACGAGGAGGTCTAGTCACATTCTGCCAGCCTTTTAGCCACCGTTTGCCGTCGGACATCCAACCGCTAGCGGTAGCCATAAGGTAGGCAGAAGACCGCCTTAACACCCAACCATTTCTTACTGGGTAGCTCCTCGGGTGTCAAGTCCCCAGGAGAGTCCAGCACAATAGACGAATATGCCAGAAGTTCTTGGCGTCACTCACAGTTCCTCGCTGACATGTTTTGGAAAAGATGGGTGGCAGAAGTGCTGCCAACACTAACCAGGCGGTCGTCGGCCTCGATAGCACAGCGGGTAGCGCGCTGGCTTCTCATACCAAAGGCCCCAGGTTCGATTCCTGGCTCGGGCTGGTGAAAAACTCGTCTACTTCTATTGCTATCCACATGAAGCAGATGAGAATTACAAGAATCGCACAAGTGCGCTCTTGGCAGGCAATGGCAAAACCTCCAAGTGTGATCGAAAACTGCCAATCGCCGTTCGGATTCGGCGTTGAACTGTAAGTCCCCCCCCCCCCCCCTCCCTTTCCCCATCCGCTTGAAATGTGTGCGGTAACATATGTTGGAAAGACAGTGTTGCATACGTATTTCAAAAACGGGTGAAATATGAGATATTACTCTCATTCTCCTTCCCTATCCCCCATGGGTATAGTAATTACAATGGTCTGAAATGGACTGAGTGCTATGGAAGGCTTGTAGCCTTCCTGCCCACCTTCACATCCATCCATCCATGCATCCAACCAGGCGGTCAAAATGGTTTAGCAACATGAAGCCAATTAAAGAAGACGACGTGGCGGTTATAGTCGGTCCCAACCTACCTCGCTACACATGGCCCAAAGGAGTCGTGACCAGTACAATCAAGGGACGAGACGGGCAAGTCAGAAGCGTCGTTGTTCGCACCCGATCGAGAGAATACCATCGCCCGGCTGCGAAGATAGCAGTCCTAGATGTTAAAGAAGAAGCAGTGACGCCGTTGCCTGAAGGAGGTTATTGACTGATGGCTGCTTTTACCTGCTTTCAGTATAAACACAACCCTCGCTACTCTCCAGCTCGTTGGCACGTAGTTGTAGCACGTGACAGTTGCTTGTCCAATCGCCATTATCTTTTC
This sequence comes from Melieria crassipennis, assembly GCA_963668005.1. Taxonomy (NCBI): domain Eukaryota; kingdom Metazoa; phylum Arthropoda; class Insecta; order Diptera; family Ulidiidae; genus Melieria; species Melieria crassipennis. Next base: position 41,721,818 of record OY764963.1, on the reverse strand, counting down.
GCACGAGACTAGGAGTTATGGTCACCCCAACGTGTAATATTTTTTAAACAATTTGTCAGAAAAACAATAATCAGCATTATTGTTTTTGTCAAGCACTTTCTTTGGAATCGAATTTCCATATCAATAAAATCGCGACGCGGAATATTTCGAAATCACATCCGAACTTCGGCATAGTTCAACAACCGAAGTGCAACTTTACCGCAAACACTTTCTTTGGAAACCAATAAAACCGCGACACGGAATATTTCAAAATCACATCCGCACTTCGACATGGTTCAACCGCCGAAGTGACACTTGACCCAGAATTGACCACCGAATAACTGACGGCGCGTAACCCTTTGGATGTTGCGACAAACCGCTGACGATGCGTCTGTAACGCTTCGCCCTTTGGTTCGCTTACATTTAATTCGCTTGCATTTAATTTGTTTACATTTAATTTGTTTACATTTAGTTGTTCGTGGGAACAAACTTTATTTACTAAGGAATCCGAAAAATAAAGTCATTGATTTCTGATCGGAACACAGAACACGCAACACTGTTTTTATCATTCTGAATAAAACTAAAATTACTAGGCACGGATGGCTGCTTGGACAGAAGTTTCCTAAGTCTCACTACCTCCGTTGTCCCTTCCAGGCTACTACAGAATTCCTTCCAAGATTCTCTTTTAACTTTCCGGACTTCCTTCTTGTACTGTTTGAGCGCGTCTTTATATTCGCCAGAACAGAATTTATTTTCGGCCTGTTTGGCAAGCCTAAACATTGCACGCACGTATAGCCGTCTGCTCCCAAGTTCTTTGTCCCACCAGGGTGGCCTAGACCTCCGCCCCGTGAAATACACATCACATGAGAATTTATTTGCCTAGATGTCCCCAGTTTTTTGCCAAGTACACGTCTGAAGAGATCCCAGTTTGTATTCCTGGAATTTCTTGCTGTTATACCGGCTCTTTTGGGGGAGAACATAATAGTAAAGTTCAAATACTTGTGGTCAGAGAACAATGGGTTATCAAGTACCCTCCAGTCCTCGACCAAAGTATCTGAGCCCGTAAAGAGAGTGATATCGAGAGCATTCCCCGAGGTAGGTCCAATGTGCATATTTGGGTTCGCGATATACAAACTACTTTCCATAATAAAGCTCAGCAGAGACTCACCGCTGGCGTTGATGTCCCTGCTTCGCCATACAATGTGATGCGCGTTGGCGTCCGCCGCAACGACCAAGGTCTGCTTCCTATCGCTGATTGTGTCCACCAGCCTGACGCATCTGAGCTCAAAAATTAACATTTTTGTTTGCGAGTTTCATAGTGCGGGGGGAAGCCACAAAAGGGAAAGAGCGGTGCCAGCAGGAGAGCGAGCGCTTCAGTTTGCGCTCATTGACTGTGCAAACTGAAGCACGCGCTACTAACAAACACACATGAAACGAAAGTGCCGTTTCACCTGTGTACACATGGGCGTATCAGGGTAGGGGAAGAGCAGATCGGCATTTGCGCTCCTTAAATTCGAAATTCTATGTTTTATAAACATTGGCTAAATGAGTGCTGTGGTTGTTCAGTGATCTGTCGATCCCACCTCTAATCCCTTCCTTTCCTTGTCCTCTTGTACTCATGTTCCGGCATTATTGCTGCCGAACGTACTACTATAGTAGTATTCTACTACTATAGTAGTATTCTACTACTATAGTAGTATTTTACTACTATTTCATCATCTGTACTACCGTACTACCCACAGGCCGATTGTACTACTATTTTCTGTAATATAAGTTTAAGCAATTTAATTTTCATATTTTAAGTAAGGCTACTCGAAAAGAATATACAAATATGTTACCGAACTGAACATTGCCAAAGCACGAAATTTAAGCCAACGTTGCCGTTTTTTATTTCTAACAAATGTGTTTCCGTATGCTTCACTTTTTGCTGAATTTTTTGCAATCAAGCAAATGAGCTCGCCGTAGAGTTACCGTTGTGCGACTAAAGTGACAATTGCACCTTTTTTATGTTGCCAAATGCTGTTCGTAAAATAGTGCTACGATGAAGCACTTTGTGCTGTGCTATGCATGAATGCATAGCATACTTTTAGGCATGCACTTTGGAGTACGCCAAACTTGCTATAATTCCGTTATGGCGAGGATGGTTCGCGAAAGGTGATGGACTTTGCTAGAACAATCGAGATAGAGAGCACAACTAGAATGTGCAAGAAACTTCGGCGCGATAAGAAAACCAGTATAAAAGCAGCAGTGTGCAGCGCAGAGAGTCGAGTCTTGGTTGAATAAGCAAAGTAGTAACGAGTGTAGATACAAGCAAAGTGTAAATCTGTAAATAAAGTGATTGTTAATTTTTTGACTGCGTTTGCGCTGAATAAATGAAGTTGTTTTATTTTCAAGCACAATCAGATACGAACAGCTTAGAGAAGTCATATTCGTAACAATAGCTTTTGATAAAATGTTAAACTTTGGAAACAGTGCAACGGATGCGATACCCAAAAATGAAAATTGTAAAATAATAGAGTAATATTACTGTATTTAAATACAAAATAACTTAATATTTTTGCATATACTTGTAAGAATCTTTTAAAATTTGATAAAGACAATAAAGTGGTCAATGGGACATCGACGAGTCAGAAAACTTAAACATGTAGAAAACATGTAATTCGTAATCATTGGAATATCCTGGCACAAGTGTATAAAATCGTTTGATTTCTCTTAGGCTTGGCATTTTTATTTGACCAGCGCAAATTGGGGCCAAATCCCGTTGGATTGTTAATCAAAATAAACTAATTATTGAATTTAAAAAATCAATTTCAAGTTTGCTCAAAATTATCCCATTCCCAATTAGCCATTTCATGGTTGTTTGCTTGAAGTGCTAAAAGTAAAAATCGAACGATATTTGATATTAATAAATTTAACTAATTAAGTATTTTATCACGGCAGCCGCCCTGGCTCAGTTGGTTAGTGCGTTGGACCGCGAGTCGAAGGAAGCAGGTTCAAATACTGCCTGTAATAACACCTAAAAAAAATAACGGGAAAACTCGTTTTCTCTTTCGGTGGCTGTCCTCTCAGCTGGAAATGGCAAACTTTTTCCATTGAAGTCCATCGAAAAAGAAGTATTAATATTATTAAGTATTAAGTATTAAGTATATGGCAAACCTCTGAGAGTAAAAACTGCTTATGAAAAAGCTCCCAACCTGCCGTTCGGAACCGGCATAAAACTGTAGGTCCCTCCAACCCGTGTACAAATTCACACGCACAACACGGGTAGTTGCGGGAAGCTAGGCCTTAGTCTCGCGTAAGCGGGCTGTCGTGCCAGTCAATTAATTAATTAATTATTAAATCTGTGGTCAAAAACGATAATCGCTTAGGTCGATGTCTTACATCATTAAGGGTGCTTGGAAAGTATATATCCAAAAAATGTATCTCCCATCCTAGTTCCCCTAATTGACAGAATGTTGAAGCTCTAGAAGCGGAATGGATGGCATTGCTAAATTTGGAACTTGACTCAAGTTTCCAAAAAAAACGGTATTAATAAATTTATTACCATGTTTATACGACGGTCCCAGCCGATTCGCATTGACTCGATACGCTTTCGAGCCAAGTGTTTATACATTGATTTCAGAAGCGAATTGACTGCAGAAGGTTTGAAAAGTATGCTTTTATATTTTCGTTTTTCCTATTTTTTGACGTCTGAATGAAAATTACCTGTTAGTGTTGCTTGTTTTTTAGTTGAAAATGCTCAAAAACTGAGTACATCACCTGTATTGAGTCGATGCGTATTGACTGAAAGCGACTTGAGCTGTGGTATACACGGGGTATATGTTTCCGTTCCTTCGGCAGTTTATTGGCACTGTAATTGCGTTTCCGCATAGTAGTCCGAAGTAAATTTAATTAAAGATTAGAAAAAAAACTGTTTACTAAAGGCTACTCTCCACTCGATTTAACTTCGAAATGTTTATTAGGGGAAAATTTTGCGGAAAAATGGGAGCCACCAAAAAAATTACTATACAATAAAAACATATAAAATTTATTTATATACATTTTTGTAACTGAATTACATTGTTTCTTTCACTTTTGTATAAATAAAATTGTTAATGTGTTTTGAAACTTAGTATCTGATTTAGTAGTTGATGAATCCTTGCGATTTTTTACACTGTTAAGAAAATATGCATGTGTACTACCACAGAATAAACAGTATACAGAATGCGCATGTCGACCAGTGAAGCAATCTGAATTTCGGGTGCGGGCCGAAAGCATCAGGGGGGAGATAGAGTTTGTTGAACAGAACTTTTGTCTTTGTTAATTTCTCGTGCGACGATGATCTCTGTTATTGTCAACTTTGGTAAGTGCCGAGTGGTGCAGAGCGAGTTCGTGCGCTCGATGCCGGCCATCGAAGTTACTGTTGTTTTCAATGAAGCGAATGAAGGGCGATGTGCTATCGTTGTTGTTGTGTTGATCAGCGAATGAAAATTGTAAATTTTGAATTTTAGTTTCTGGCTGACATTGGATGGCAATTGCCGACGTGTGTCAGTTAATAAGCACAAGTTTTTTTCATGTTATTATGCGATCGACCTTCTGCGTGAAGAAATTTGTATCTCCTTATAAGCACTTGAATGCTAAGGTTTCGCTAATTTTGGCGTAAATGACTTCTCGCCGCGATGTATTATTTTATCCTTACGACTTTTATCCCACTCTAGGCCCCCAGTTTTTTGGCCCAAACATTTGTTTGTCAAACCTAAAAAAATGAGAGGTTCCGAAGAATCGTACTTACAAATTTGTGCATTTAATTATATCTAATGCATGTACAGTTTGTCAAGTAAATGTTTGCAAATTCAAAGAAGGTAGAAAATTATTTTGAAAAGCTTATAAATACAACAGAAATGGCAATATTTTGAAATTATTTGAAAAGTATAGATTAATTGAATATTTCACTCATATAATATCAAAGTAATGTCTATTTGATTCGCGTATTGAAGGGCGAATGGATTTGAAAGTATCTCCTGGACGACCCAGAAAACTGTCTGACAGAGAAGAAAGAAAAATCATCCGAAAAGTTCGTGAAAACCCCCGTATCTCAATAAGGGGAATGGCTTTGGATATAAAAATAGAATGCGGAACTAATATATCTCATGAAACTGTTCGGAACTGTACGGCGCCAAATTTTCAATGCAATCTTGGTTTTGAAAGAAGACGAATTTTTTGACAGTTTGAAGTATAGCTGCATTTCCTTTTTTGATTTTTTACACTGTTTTCGCGTATCAAATAGACATTACTATTAATCTATATCTTAAACAAATTTCAAAATATTTCAATTTCTGTTATATTTATAAGCTTTTCAAAATAATTTTTCTACCTTTTTTAAGTTTGCAAACACTTACTTCACAAACTGTATATACAGTGCAAGCACGGTATTCGCGACTACCCATTATCGCGACAGCCCGGTTATCGCGACGGCTTAATTTTTAACATTGCAGGTTCTACAATCGCGGCAGTTTACGAAAACCGGGGTTTTCGCGACTTTTATCTGTTTTTTTTTATTTTATTGTAGTGAATGGAGTGAAGGGAGCCCTTAAATATTTTACAAAATATAATCCAGGAAGAAAACGAAGATCTTTCAACTATTGATACACTTGTAGCTCAAATTGGTACGGAACATCTTTTCACGAATGCTGACGTAAACAACTGGATTCAAGAAGAATTTCATGTGGAAAGTAATGAGGAGCAAATGGAATTATCAGATACGGCATGGGAGGATTTATACGATAGTTGTCATGAAGAAAACAAAATTAAAGTGGACGATGCTATAACATCGATAAACATATGCATACAATGTGCTTTGGAAAATGATAAGCCGACGACAGCACTATATGAACTACGTGATTCAGCTATAATTTTAAAAAATAATTTGCCAAAAAAGCAACTCAAAATCTCCAATTTCTTTAAAAATGTTTAAAATGTAAATATATCAATAAAAACAATTCTAATTTTAAAAATTACATAAAATTTTTCAATAAAATTTTGGGCTCTGTTATCGCGAAAATTCAGTTTTCGCGACAGGTCTGGGTTTTAATTAGTCGTGAAAATCGAGCTTGCACTGTATCTATTGTTACGAATACCAGTTCTAGTGGGCTAGTACGTATCTCTGGACTGTGCAATTTAAAATAAAAACACACTTTATTTCTCAAACGCAGTCAATAAAAACCAACAGTCACTTTATTTCACAAATCTCACACTTTACGGTCTTTACACTTAACTATTTGCTTAACACGCATCCGTTGTTTGTGTCAATTTGACACAATTTTCGAATTCAAACTGTCATTGCGCTTTTATTTTTTCACGAAATTGAATGAGATTTTGGCTCACTGACTAATTTTCGACGAAATTTCGAAAAATCATATGCCCGAAGTGTTTACATGCTTAGGGGCGTGCCAACAAAAAAAGTTACGAAAGAGTCGCTAGCGTGTCAATTTGACACATATGAAAAAAACACCCACAATTTGTTTACGCGTCAGTTGTATTTCGTGTATTCAGAAAGTTTTCGGAAATTTTTTCATTGCCTTCTTGCACGTTTCTTGTAGTTGTAGAATAGAATAGCGTTTGTCTGCATTTCTTTTGTTCATAGATCCCATTGAGCAAACTGTTGTTGATATGACGAACTTATATGACTCACGTAAAAATGCTGGAAGAAGGTTGATGTTTGCACGATGCGTGCGTACTAGGATATTGCTGCTTGTTGGTGTATACCGGTCACATGGTGAATGTGTGCCTGAGTTGTGGAACTCTAAAATTGAACCGCCAATATTCGCAGCGACAAAGTCACTATAGCGCTACAAAGAAATCACTCGCTGTCTACGCTTTGACGATCGCGAAGAAAGAGGGAATTCGCGTGCCCGCGATAAATTAGCGCCGATTCGTGCCATATTTGAACCGGCTAAAATTGGCATACATATAAACAAATGTGACGGTCTATGAGCAGTTGTTGCCTTACCGCGGTCGCGGTCTATTCACTCAATACCTTCCTTCGAAGCCTTGCAAATATGGCATCGAACATTGGGTGCACTGTGATGCTGCAACCTATGTATGTATGTATGTACATATTTCATATGTTTATGCTATAGACGTTAAAATTGGTCGAAACCTTAATTGTGCTCCGTAGGCTGAACGGGTTGTTTTGCAACTCACAGATGGGCTGAATGGAAGAAATGTGACTTATGACAATTTCTTCACATCTCATGGTCTTGCAGTGAAACTGAACCAACGGCAAATGACCATCGTTGGCACGATATGGAAAAAAACTACCTCCATTATTACTCGACTTGAAAACACAACCATTTTACCATTCGAAATTTTCATTCAACGACGATCTTGGTTCCACTTTGGTTTCTTATGTCACAAAGAGATGTTGAACGACGTTCAAAAGAAACCAAATATAATAAATATCTATAATGCAACGAAATGTGGCGTGGACATCATGGACGAGTTGGTGGGGATCTATCGCTGCAGGCGCAAAGTAAATCGATGGGCCGTTGCAGTCTTTTGTAACATACTCGACATCTCTGCGTTGAATGCATTTGTGCTATTCATCGATTTGAATCCACTATGCAATTATGCCAAAAAGAACTTTCGTAGACGCCTGTTTTTGCTCGAACCGGGGCATTCGCTTGTGGTACCACAAGTGGAACAGCGAGAACGCACACCCAGCAGTGAGTCTACCATGTCGGTGGTAAATAAAATTCGTGGAGTTCCATCACCATCACAACAGCTTCCGGAAACATCTGAACCATCGCTGCACGGCTTGGCGTATCATACGCCTTGGAAGAACCGCGCGAGGTGTGACATATGTCCGCAAGTGCGGGTTGCCTATATTCATTCCGTTGAATGTGGCAAATGCAAAAATAAAGTTTGTGCGGAGCACCGTTTCATTATATGCAAAACATGTGAAGCGCAATGATTTCTTTACTTCCACTCAGTTTTCATTCAGTTTTTGGCATTGTATAACAATAAAATTATTAAAACATACTAAAAAAACAAATGAAACTATGTCTATTTTTTCTGCATATACTGTGTCAGGCAAAACACAAACAAAAATAAACTTCCCCTCCCTTTTCCTTTTTAACTACTACGTTGCAATGATATTTTTTTATGTTGTGTCAAATTGACACACAAACGACTCTTTCGTAACTTTTTGTTAACGACGGATGCGTGTTAATTACTCCGTGTGGCACCTTCACTAGTCAAAATCAGACTGACTCCTGCGCCGCACCCGGCTGCCTTTTATACCTGTCCGGCCATCGCGCAGATCGTTCTCGCACATTCCGGAGTGGACTAAAGGTTTCCATGATGATCGCGACCATCATTGCCAGGTTGGACTAAAAGTTGCCATCATTGCCAGGTTGGCCTAAAAGTTTCCCTTATTATCGCGGCCGTCGTTGCCAGATTGAATTATAGCACGGCGCGTACCGACAGGGTTGCTTTGCACAGCGACAGACTGTCTTATCGTTAGACTATTATAAAGCAAAAAGCTATAAGAAAAAATAAGTAAGCAACGACGATCCCGAATTATGGCAAAATAAATTTTTTGTTATGCGTTTTTTTCGCTATATGTACGTACAACCACCATTTAAAGGATATTTCGTATATAACGATTGTACCAAATCGTTAACTATCACCTATATTAAAAATAGTTTGATATCTTTATACCGTATCGACGTTTTAAGTCGATAAGTTACCCCTTTTGACATTCGTTCTCATATATTTTTGCACGCTACACTCCGTCGTAAAATTGCTACCGACAGCGTATGTACGCACTGCGCTGCACGCAGAATGAACCGCAAAGCAAAAATAATTCAAATTCAATGTTTCATTTCCTAGCCGGCAACAAGAAGCAAGTGGCACTTCGTTTTGTTGGCCGACAACAACAGCAACCACAGCCTGCTATTTTCAATGCTTCGCGGAGCCGCTGTGATCATTACTTTCCTCTTATCTGTGTGCTGTTTGTTCTGTGAAATAACAGAAACAAAAGATGTCTAGTGCGGTTCCTAATGTTAATAGCAGAGGACGTAATGTTAAATTTACAGTGGTCGTAATATTACGACCCCTTAACATTTTTGAATTTGTATGAGATGCGCGTTCTGTATTACTGTTTATTCTGTGGTACTACTCAAAGTCGATAAATACGAGGGTTGCCTTTTATGTTTCGGGATTTGGCAACTCTGGTGGTGCAATCTGGAAACTGACAGCTGTATCGTAAAGTTGGACATTTTTGAGGTTATAAGTACTTAGAACATTTTGACATACGAGCGCTATTTATATTATTTACAGTGAGTTGAAAAATTCATCTCGGCCCAAAAATGGAATTAAATCGTGAACATTTTCGTGCGATTATTTTTTACAACTTTCGACGTGGATTAACTCAGCAACAGTGCATAGATGAACTTAATTTAATTTTTGGTGATGAATCTCCATCAAGGACCAGTGTTTATCGATGGTATGGTGAATTCAATCGTGGTCGTAGTTCACTCCAAGACGAATTTCGTGAAGGTCGTCCAAAATCAGTTGTTGTTCCGAAAACCATTGATGCTGTGCGCGAACTGATATTGCAAGATCGTCATGTGACCTATCGTGAGATTGAGACAACTTTAGGCATTAGTGGGACCAGCATACATTCAATATTGCATGAACATTGGACTGTAAAAAACATTTGTTCGCGTTGGATCCCACACAATTTGTCAACTGCTCAAAAAAAGACTCGTGTCGATTGGTCGACAGAAATGCCCAAAAAATACGATCGCGGTGCTTCGAAACACGTCTATGACATCGTGACAGGTGATGAATCGTGGATTTACGCGTATGAGCCCGAAAGTAAACAGCAGTCGACTGTATGGGTGTTTCAAGATGAGCCAAATCCAACAAAAGTTGTTCGCGCACGAAGCACTTCCAAGCAAATGGTCGCCTGTTTTTTCGGAAAAACTGGACATATCGCAACCGTACCACTAGTACAACGCAGAACAGTCTATTCTGAGTGGTACACAACCATTTGTTTGCCAGTTGTCTTCCAAGAAATCAGGAAAACCAACCGCCGAAGACGGATTACTCTTCACCACGATAATGCAAGCTCTCACACATCGGCTCAAACAACTGAATTTTTATGCACCCAAAACATCGATTTGATGAGTCATCCGCCGTATAGTCCTGACTTGGCACCGAATGACTTCTTTTTATTCCCGTACATAAAAAACAAACTGAGAGGTCAACGTTTTTCGACACCTGAAGAAGCGGTTGCTGCATTCAGGATGCATGTTTTGGAGATAACTCAATCAGAGTGGCAAAAGTGTGTGCCAAATAGGGGTACCGGTTAATTCGTGCGGTTTTTTGGGAAAATTGAAGCTTTATTGTGAAAAAATGGTTACAAATTTAATATTCAAAGCATTGTCCATCACTAGCTATAACTTTTTCCTATTTTTCTGGCAATTCACGAATACCCTTTCTGAAAAATTCGGCCGGCTTTTCCGCTATCCACGAATCGATCCAATTTTTGACTTCTTCATAATTGGAGAAGTGCTGGTCAGCCAGGCAATGTTGCATTGATCGGAAGAGATAGTAATCGGATGGCGCAAGGTCTGGACTATACGGCGGGTGGGGTAGGACATCCCATTTGAGCGTTTTAAGGTAGGTTTTGACGACCTGTGCAACATGTGGCCGAGCATTGTCATGTTGCAAAATTATCTTGCCGTGCCTTTGTTCATATTCCGGCCGTTTTTCGCGCAGTGCTCAGCTCAAACGCATCAATTGTCGTCGGTAGACTTCCCCTGTGATCGTTTCATTCGGTTGCAACAGCTCATAATAGATCACACCCAGCTGGTCCCACCAATTACACAACATAACCTTCAGGCCATGAATATTCTGAACGGCCGTCGATGATGATGCATGGCCGGGGTATCCATACGTTGCTCGACGTTTTGGATTATCGTAATGGACCCACTTTTCATCGCCAGTGACAATTCGATGCAAACAACTTTTTCTTTTGTGCCGTTGAAGCAGTTGTTCACACGTGAAAAATCGGCGTTCGACGTCTGTTGACTTGAATTCATACGGCACCCACCTACCTTCCGGATCATTCCCATTGCTTTTAGACGATCAAGTTCTTCTTGCGTTTGGGATGGATCTTGGTCGAGCAATGTCTCCAATTCGTGATCTTCAAACTCTTTTGGCTGTCCGGGCCGTTCATCGTCCTCCAAGTCAAAATTGCCACTTTTGAACCGTGCAAACCACTTCTGGCACGTACGCTCAGCTAGAGCATGCACACCATACAATTCCACCAAAATACGATGACTTTCGGCAGCCTTTTTCTTCATATTGAAGTAATGAAGAAGTACTCCCCGCAAAAACACTTTATTCGGCACAAAATTCGAAATTTTCAGAGTAAAAAAAGTATTGTTGTTTACGCTTCAGCTAAATGACACATACTGATTCTGAAACTATATGACAATAGCTTTCCAACACATATTTGGAAAGGTGAATCACTGTTCACAAAATCAAGTTACGCCATCTGTTAGAAAACCGCACGAATTAACCGGTACCCCTTTTAATAGTACGTTTTCTCTAGTGTCTGTGTTTTCAGGTGCTATACTTTGGTTTCTGTTTTAGCTTGCTTGTGTGTTGTTGTTTTCGTCGGATGGACTATTCCCTACAAGAACTGACCAAAACTCCAACACATTGATAAACATTTTTAAATTTACAAATACATTTGCATGACATTTGGCCCATATGAGACAAAATATCGCTGCAATTTGTCTATCATTTAAACTGAAACAAACTATTTGACAACCATAGAAACATTAATTGCTTATACACGCATGTGTAAGAATGAGACAACAATAGAAGCAACTGCTGACAAGAACTCGCATCGGAGTTAATATAAATGATTAACAGCCGGCTGCTGCCGTAGCTACGTAACTCAGCTGGCTAACGCGTGCGGTCGCGAGGCAAATACGACGCGCGAGCCCAGGTTCAATACTTCGTTGCTTCAAACGTCGAAAAAAATGAAAAACAGAGAGAAGGTAAGAAGGGGTAATTAAAATTTAATTTAAATAATATTATTTGAATATTTAAATAATTCTGCACTTTCAGTAACTTCAATATTGAGCCATAGCAAGTACCAAGGAAGCCGATGTCAATGATGCCGGCAATATGGAGTTGAGCTAAGCAACGCCTTCGATTTTTAAATTCAATTTTTTTTATATTATTTCATTTTAATTAATTTTAATTAAATTCAAAATAAATAAAATTAAATAAATTCATTTAAAAAGAAAAATTGAAAAAAAAGTTGTTTTTCTTTTTTTTCGGTATTAACGCAACGGAGTATTGAACTCACGGAGTCTTGATTCGCGGTCAGCGAGCTACGGCATTAGCCAGTTGAGCTACGGCGGCAGCGGCGGCGGCGGCTGCAAGATAGCAATAGATAGTAAGATATACAAAACTAAATATTTGGAGGTTGGAATACGTGTGCGTTAGAGCAGAGCAAAAACACTTTTCTTAATATGCAAGAGGTGTGTGTTAGAGTGAAACAAAAAATCACACGTATACAAAAGTTTCTATCATTTTTGTTAACTCGCCTGTAGAAAAATGATAGAAACTTTGTTCCGAGTGCTGACCGATATTTCTATCAGGCCTGACTATCAAATGACCGGTCATATGACCGAAAGTGTTCTTGTAGGGTTGGTGGTTAGGTTGTTATTGTGCCGTGTATTAGTGTTTTGGTGTATATATTAAGCATGTCACTGGTCCACCTCACCACTATCTCGTCCACTTCGAATTTTCTAAGTGCACTGGTTATTGCCTCTAGAGTGACGTTATTAAAGGCCCCCTCAATATCGAGGAAAGCGGCTAACGTATACTCCTTGACGTTCAGCGATTTTTCAATCGTCTGAACAACCTCATGCAAGGCGCTGTCTACAGATTTTCCCCTGCAATACGCATGTTGCGTCCTGCAGAGTCCCCTGGTATAGACATCAACCAGCCTCTCCAAAGTCTTAAGAAAGAACGATGGCAGCCTGATCGCTCTGTAGTCTTTTGCTGTGATGTGGTTCGACTTCCCCGCTTTGGGATGAACATCACCCTAACCTCCTTCCAGCCGCGTGGTACATAGCCCTGTTAGAGAGATTCCCGGAAGATTCACACCAAGACTTAGACCACTGCCTCCTTAGACCATTGCAGCATAGCCGGAATGACACCATCGGGACGCGGGGATTTATACGGATTGAAGGTGTCTATCGCCCATGCCACTTTGACCTCATCGATAATCCCCTGAACTAAAACATCTGGTCGTGACGAGTGCTGTCTATGAGGCGTGGTCGCCTCAACGACACTCGTGCATCCAGGAAAGTGGGTGTTCATGAAAGTCTCTAGAAGCTCCTCTCTCGATTCTGTCCACGAGCCGTCAGGTTTCCTAATGCTGCCAGGGGTGATACCCCAGCTAGCACCTTGCGAAGTCTGGCGGCCTCGTTAACATTGTCGAGGGATTCACAGTAATTTCTCCAATCGTCCCGCTTGGCTGCCCTAATAGTTTTATTAAACTTATTAAAGCTAGCCTTGTAGGCTCCCCAGTCTTCTTCAGTTCGGCTAAGTTTAGTCTTATTGAAGAGACGTCTAGTATCTGTTCTAAGTTGTCTTAGCTCTGGGGTCCACCACACCGCGTTGGTTTTCCGTGGAGCTCGACTTTTAGGACAAGATTCGTTAAAAGTCTTGTTAAGCACTTTCGTTAGAAGACCAACTGACCTGTTAATGTTGTTTCTCTCGAATGTAGCACTCGCTTTACGCGATGCCAGTTTCTGAGAAACTAGTGCACTGAATTTAGGCCAGTTAGTCTTTCTCGGATTCCTATAGGTTTGTGGACATCCAACCTCTATGGCCACTGAAAAGACTATACGGTTGTGGTCCGAGAACGAACATTCCGTCAGTACTTTCCAGTCGACCACGGAGATAGTGTTGGAGTCGGTAACTAAGGTAATATCTATAACCTCCTCCCTAACCCTGTTGTGAAAAGTCGGCATATTGACTCTATTGCAAAGCACAAAGTTAGAGCCAAGAAGAAATTCAAATTTGACTCACCCCTACTGTTGCTGTCGGAACTTCCCCACAGCATGTGGTGTGCATTGGCGTCACACCCGGCGATGAGGTCGAGCCTCCGTGATCGGGCGTGCGCAGCAAGGTCCCGGACTTCCTTCGGCGGTGGTTCCTCACCTTCGAATGGCATGTATGCGGACGACAGGATCAAGTCTCGCCCATCGCGTCGTTCGCATGCAGCCACACACAGGTCACCAGTACTGTAATGGGATAAAAGAAACAAATTAATGCACTTTCTGTATACAATACAGGCTCGTATCTTACCTTCACCGTGTGAATGAAGCAATCTAAATTGACCAGAATCGAACCCACAAACCCTGTTTCCTACGACCCAGGGTTCCTGAATTAGAGCCAAGTCAACTCCGGTCTCCTCAAAGAACTGCATAAGGTCGTGGGTGGCGGCTTTAGAGTGGTGCAGGTTTATCTGCACCACCTTCAGCCTTCCCTTGTGTGGCGCGCTCCTTGTTAGGGAAGCGAGCTTTGAGGGAACCCAAACTGAACCTTACAACTCCCAAGGAGTCCCGCAGATGGGCAAAGGACGATTGATCTACCGCGATCACGAGGTCCTTTCCCGCTTCATTTTACAAGTAGTGGAGGATACAATTCTCCACTCCCCTGTGTTAAGGCCACTATTCTGAAGGCCTATCAGCTTCACCGTGTCGGCGTCCTCCATAACTGGAGGGGGGGGGGGGGGGGTATGACCTCAAGTTTTTCCCCCTGCCAAAGGGGCTCAAGACCGTCGATAGTGCGCACCAAGAAGTTGAGGGACTCCTTGTTGCCACAACCGAAGATTTTGACACCTCTCTGCCAGCCAGCGCCGTCGAAATCAATTTCGCCATCGGCAGCCTCGAGCTTCGCTCGCAAAATGCGCGCCTCTACAGATAGCCAGTTTTCCGGGCGAATTTTCCCATCAGGATCGCTCCGGTCCACCACGGCAATCTGTAAGTCCTGTGGAGATGAGAAGCTAGCTGAGGGCTTCAACTTTTTCCCCCTCCCCTGTCGGCTGATCGTCACCCGATCTTCCCCTTTTTACGGCCTTTTCCACCGTGGTGGAAGTGGGTCTTGAAGAGGTGGTGGGTTCTGACCAGTCTTTCTTGACGGAGCGACCGCAGCACTGTTTCCAGGCTTTGCCGTCCCCGTCTTTTCTCCCTCCGGTCGTGCAGTGACGGAGGATGTGGTCTTGTTTCTAGGCTTTCCCGCCTCCACTGCACCTTCGGTGGGCCGTGGCACTGTCACCAAGCGTTGCTGCATCGGTCATGCATTTTGCACCAGAAATCGCCGCCTGTTTCTTCTCGAATTTAGCCACGATCTTCTTGTGCTTCCTTATCAAATCCTTCTCCTTATCAGACAAGGATCCAGGCGCTTTCCTCATTCTACGGAGAAACGCAAGAGAGCGCCGGTAGCCATTTCTGGCTTTCTTCGCAGCACTGCTCGCCCTACGTTCCCCCGTCGGTAGTGTTCCAGGAGTGGAACCAGTGGCCGCAGGTCCGTCCCCCTCCTCCAGGAGTGCCGCCTCCGCCCGAGAGTCCAAAGATCTCGCTACTTTGCGAGAGAATCACAGATTCCCATCCTGTGCGGTGGTCTCCTGCGCCCTTTGCCTGCTTAATGCAGGTTTGGGCGCCTCCTGCTTCTTCAAGGATATAAAGGATTACAATTTTCAAAGGACCTTTTTCATATCCTTTTTTACAAATAGATAAAAAATCAATTTTATTTATATTCTTGAGCCTTTCCTCTTTCATTTGATATACATATCGCCATATTCAAACGAGGTTAAGTATTTTTTTTATTTTTTATGCCATGATACAAAAATATGCAGGTAGATTCAATCGAGCAAAATAAAAAAGTCATTTGCTTTTTTGACAAATAAAAATAAAATTTTAAGGGTGCAAAAAAAAGTAGAAATACAGAAACTGAATGATGTACTACATAAACTAATTGTGTGAAATTGCAGCTCTGTAGCAAAAATGAAAATAGTAGTACACAATTTATAAACAAATCTTTTTTTCCAATTATCAATTTTACTTTTATCTGTCGCATTGAAACTACCTGCATATTTTTGTATCATGTTTGATGCCCTTCAAAATTTTGAAGTCCTTTCAAAAGGACAAAGGATGTAGAAATGAAAAACTGAGTACACAGTATTAACATATTTGGTCTGTACTTTCATGACATATGGATTTTTCCCGGTGTGAAAAATGCTGTCGCACGGTGTTATACGATGCGTTCAACTTCTCGAATTTTTATTTTATTTATTTATTTTATTTTTATTTATTTAATTATGAAACATCGGCATTTAAGAATTAATTCTTTTGCATGCCACAAGGATAACTTATTTAATAATAGATTAGTTTAACAAAAAAAAAATAAATTATTAATTAACAAACGCTAAAAAATAAGAATTGATTTACAGCAATTAATTACACTGTGCGTGAAATTTGCCCTCAAAAATTAAGACATGGGGGGGGACCTACTGGGTGAGTTTTCTATAGGTATACTGAGTTGAGATCCACCAGCCGTTTGGTAAGATTGGCTCTAGTTTATGAGAAATCCGACTTTGAAGTTTGGCAATTTCCGTCAAGTTTGTCGCTTAAGTAGGTCCTAAATCGTTTCGAATATCGCTTTACTGTCTTCGGCAGTTTGTAGATATTTTAACGACCAACAAATTTGCTTCAGAATGTCCATGAACTTAGCGAAACAACATTTGCAAAAAAAGTTTTAGTATATACCATAATTTGCCGCTAATTTGCCGCTAATTAGTTGTGAAAAAATTAAATTTGTCGCTCATATTGTTGTTAACAAAAAGTGATGTTTCGCTAAGTTCACGTGAACTTAGCGATACAACTTTTGAAAAAATTCACCGATTACAATAAGAGTATACTTAAAATTTGCCGCTAATTTGCCGCTAATTAGTTGTGAAAAATTCAAATTTGTCGCTCATATTGTTAATAACTAAAAGTGATGTTTTGATATATTTATACGTGTCTGCTGTAACTGCATACATTATTGAATGCTCACTCTTGTTTTTTAGAATTCATTTTTTATTTCATGTTTATTTTTGGTATGAATAGTAATTATTCAAAGTGGTGTGTATAAAAGTCGATAACTCCTTTTTAATTGGGGATGAAATGAATAATAATTGTTTGTATATGATATTTGTTTTTCAGCAATATTTATTTTATGTTTTTGTTTAAAAAAAAAGAAAGAAAGAAACATTTTTTTATAATTTAACATAAAAGATCAATTCAGGATTGATCTTTGTGACATTAGTTCGCTGTTTAGGCCTCTCTTTTAAGTCATCATACTCAATCCAACGCTTGTTTCTTCTGACGAACGCGGTGTAATGCCCGTTGGATTTGAGAGCCTGAGAATGAGATAACCTGGCAGCTTTTTTCCCCTTGTAATCGGCGAATCCTAGTAATTCATATGTCCCATGTGATCCTGGGAGAGCAAACGACGTTGGAAGCGATGCGAGCCCTATTTCGTTGGCGGCGTCAATTCCAACTATAATCACGTCTCCTGTAAACCATGAAGACAGTTTTTTAGAACGTAGAAAAATTAACTGTTATTGTTTCAAAGAATATAAACTTGTTGCTTTTTTTGTGTTCAATAATGCATGGAGAAAAATTAATAGAATTTTTTCTCATAGTTTGTTTGAAAGTTGGTGTATCGAGCACACTGTTATATGTATTTCTTTCTCTACATTTTGGCTAATGGTTTTTACGCTGAAGAAATAACAATTATGGTAAAAATTCCTAGATATCATGTTCAAAGTATTAAATTTGGTTACTTTTAATACAAAAACTCGTAGTTTTACTCATAGATTTTGTACTATTTCTCCAGCCCATGGAATGTTACCAAAAATGTACAGAATAAAACAGTATAGTGTACTGATACACCAACTTTCATATGAATTATGAGAAAAATGTAATACATTCTTCCAGCGTGACAATCACTAGAATCCAAACTAAATTCTCTTATGATTCAAATAAGAAGAGTGTGTTAAAGGGATTGGTATGAATCCTGTTTAATAAACCATGAAGTTTAACGGAACAAATATTAAATAATAATTAAATAAGTCACCTGTGCAATATAGTCCATTTTCACAACATTCTTGCATTGATTGTTGGAGCATTTGACACCTTCGAGATAGATATGTTCCAGAATGACTTTTTCTAAAGGTTTTTGCAGCTCCTCGTCGGTAATGGATATGGTGGGGAGGGATTTGATTCTCGGAGTACATCCTGCCGGACATGTCCAAATTTCTTGAAAACTCGGTGCTTTTTTGAACATGAAGTTCGCAAGTCCGATAACGTTGCAGTTGTAGTCAATCAACAAAATTTGGTTCGTTCGAAATAATGTCCCAAATTTGATTTTCTTCCGTCACAAATACACGAGTTTTTGCATCGTGAACAACTTTTTTTTGTACTTTAAAAGTGTTTCAATTAAAATAGCTTTGTCCACTGATGGCGGCCGCCCGGGCGGCATTTTTCCAACTGAATTTTGAGATATGCACTTTAAAACACTACCGGACCGAACCGTTCTAATGACTGGAGCTCACTAAAATCGGTTCTGCAATACTTGGGATATATATACGGTATGATAAGGGTAGAATGATAGGGGAAAAATTCGAAAATGTGTCATTTTTCTTTTTTTGGTTCAGTAGGATCCTAATTCGGCCAGACAAATCCAAAGTGGGACCTTTTTTGACTAATACATTTAATTTGAATGGTAGCTAAGAATGAACGCGTCGCAAATCATCTTGAAAAATGGTCATTCAAGTGTCTCATGATCATCAATAAGTCGAAAGACAACTCAAAAATGTCTGAGTGGAATTCCGTCTGAGTTTTTTTTGTAGTAGCATGCGTGACGCGCTTCCAGAAATGGGACCTTAAGCGTTATCTATAAAAGACGTATGAAAATTTGCCGACTTAAAATGGAATAATATTCACGTTTTCGTAATTTTTTTCATACTGTTACTGTTAATTAAATCACCAAAACAATTAGCAGCAAATAAGCGGCAAATTATGAGCCAACTTTTTTCGTATTCAGGGGATTTTTTTAAAAGTGAACTTAGCGAAACATCACTTTTTGTTAATAACAATATGAGCGACAAATTTGAATTTTTCACAACTAATTAGCGGCAAATTAGCGGCAAATTTTGAGTATACTCTTATTGTAATCGGTGAATATTTTCAAAAGTTGTATCGCTCAGTTCACGTGAACTTAGCGAAACATCACTTTTTGTTATTAACAATATGAGCGACAAATTGAATTTTTTTACAACTAATTAGCGGCAAATTATGAGCCAACTTTTTTCGTATTCGGTGGATTTTTTCAAAAGTGAACTTAGCGAAACATCACTTTTTGTTAATAACAATATGAGCGACAAATTTGAATTTTTCACAACTAATTAGCGGCAAATTAGCGGCAAATTTTGAGTATACTCTTATTGTAATCGGTGAATATTTTCAAAAGTTGTATCGCTCAGTTCACGTGAACTTAGCGAAACATCACTTTTTGTTATTAACAATATGAGCGACAAATTTAATTTTTTCACAACTAATTAGCGGCAAATTATGGTATATACTAAAACTTTTTTTGCAAATGTTGTTTCGCTAAGTTCATGGACATTGCTTCAGACACCAATCCAAAAAAAATACATTCAAACTGTGTAATTGCGATATGTGCATTTTTTTGCGCAGCGCTACGTGGCGTATGACACTCATACACTCATTGAGTGTTATAATTAAATTACACTCATACGCCACGTAGCGCTGCGTAAAAAAATGCACACATCGTAATTACACAGTTTGAATGTATTTTTTTTGAATTGGTGTCTGAAGTAAATTTGTTGGTCGTTAAAATATCTACAAACTGCCGAAGACAGTAAAGCGATATTCGAAACCATTTAGGACCTACTTAAGCGACAAACTTGACGGAAATTGCCAAACTTCAAAGTCGGATTTCTCATAAACTAGAGCTAATCTTACCAAACGGCTGGTGGATCTCAACTCAGTATACCTATAGAAAACTCACCCAGTAGGTCCCCCCCATGTCTTAATTTTTGAGGGCAAATTTCACGCACAGTGTAATTAATTGCTGTAAATCAATTCTTATTTTTTAGCGTTTGTTAATTAATAAGTTATTTTTTTTTTGTTAAACTAATCTATTATTAAATAAGTTATCCTTGTGGCATGCAAAAGAATTAATTCTTAAATGCCGATGTTTCATAATTAAATAAATAAAAATAAAATAAATAAATAAAATAAAAATTCGAGAAGTTGAACGCATCGTATAACACCGTGCGACAGCATTTTTCACACCGGGAAAAATCCATATGTCATGAAAGTACAGACCAAATATGTTAATACTGTGTACTCAGTTTTTCATTTCTACATCCTTTGTCCTTTTGAAAGGACTTCAAAATTTTGAAGGGCATCAAACATGATACAAAAATATACAGGTAGTTTCAATGCGACAGATAAAAGTAAAATTGATAATTGGAAAAAAAGATTTGTTTATAAATTGTGTACTACTATTTTCATTTTTGCTACAGAGCTGCAATTTCACACAATTAGTTTATGTAGTACATCATTCAGTTTCTGTATTTCTACTTTTTTTTGCACCCTTAAAATTTTATTTTTATTTGTCAAAAAAGCAAATGACTTTTTATTTTGCTCGATTGAATCTACCTGCATATTTTTGTATCATGGCATAAAAAATAAAAAAAATACTTAACCTCGTTTGAATATGGCGATATGTATATCAAATGAAAGAGGAAAGGCTCAAGAATATAAATAAAATTGATTTTTTATCTATTTGTAAAAAAGGATATGAAAAAGGTCCTTTGAAAATTGTAATCCTTTATATCCTTGAAGAAGCAGGAGGCGCCCAAACCTGCATTAAGCAGGCAAAGGGCGCAGGAGACCACCGCACAGGATGGGAATCTGTGATTCTCTCGCAAAGTAGCGAGATCTTTGGACTCTCGGGCGGAGGCGGCACTCCTGGAGGAGGGGGACGGACCTGCGGCCACTGGTTCCACTCCTGGAACACTACCGACGGGGGAACGTAGGGCGAGCAGTGCTGCGAAGAAAGCCAGAAATGGCTACCGGCGCTCTCTTGCGTTTCTCCGTAGAATGAGGAAAGCGCCTGGATCCTTGTCTGATAAGGAGAAGGATTTGATAAGGAAGCACAAGAAGATCGTGGCTAAATTCGAGAAGAAACAGGCGGCGATTTCTGGTGCAAAATGCATGACCGATGCAGCAACGCTTGGTGACAGTGCCACGGCCCACCGAAGGTGCAGTGGAGGCGGGAAAGCCTAGAAACAAGACCACATCCTCCGTCACTGCACGACCGGAGGGAGAAAAGACGGGGACGGCAAAGCCTGGAAACAGTGCTGCGGTCGCTCCGTCAAGAAAGACTGGTCAGAACCCACCACCTCTTCAAGACCCACTTCCACCACGGTGGAAAAGGCCGTAAAAAGGGGAAGATCGGGTGACGATCAGCCGACAGGGGAGGGGGAAAAAGTTGAAGCCCTCAGCTAGCTTCTCATCTCCACAGGACTTACAGATTGCCGTGGTGGACCGGAGCGATCCTGATGGGAAAATTCGCCCGGAAAACTGGCTATCTGTAGAGGCGCGCATTTTGCGAGCGAAGCTCGAGGCTGCCGATGGCGAAATTGATTTCGACGGCGCTGGCTGGCAGAGAGGATTGTATCCTCCACTACTTGTAAAATGAAGCGGGAAAGGACCTCGTGATCGCGGTAGATCAATCGTCCTTTGCCCATCTGCGGGACTCCTTGGGAGTTGTAAGGTTCAGTTTGGGTTCCCTCAAAGCTCGCTTCCCTAACAAGGAGCGCGCCACACAAGGGAAGGCTGAAGGTGGTGCAGATAAACCTGCACCACTCTAAAGCCGCCATCCACGACCTTATGCAGTTCCTTGAGGAGACCAGAGTTGACTTGGCTCTAATTCAGGAACCCTGGATCGTAGGAAACAGGGTTTGTGGGTTCGATTCTGGTCAATTTAGATTGCTTCATTCACACGGTGAAGGTAAGATACGAGCCTGTATTGTATACAGAAAGTGCATTAATTTGTTTCTTTTATCCCATTACAGTACTGGTGACCTGTGTGTGGCTGCATGCGAACGACGCGATGGGCGAGACTTGATCCTGTCGTCCGCATACATGAGTGTCATACGCCACGTAGCGCTGCGCAAAAAAATGCACATATCGCAATTACACAGTTTGAATGTATTTTTTTGGATTGGTGTCTGAAGCAAATTTGTTGGTCGTTAAAATATCTACAAACTTGCCGAAGACAGTAAAGCGATATTCGAAACGATTTAGGACCTTCTTAAGCGACAAATTTGACGGAAATTACCAAACTTCAAAGTCGGATTTCTCATAAACTAGAGCCAATCTTACCAAACGGCTGGTGGATCTCAACTCAGTATACCTATAGGAAACTCACCCAGTAGGTCCCCCCATGTCTAATTTTTGGACTTGCACAGTGTTATTAACCATATATGTAGATATATGAATTTAGTGGAATATTAATATACAAGGTGCAACCCAAAGTAAACAGGACTTTTATAAAATAAAGAAAACGGATGATTATTTTTGTATAATTCTTTTTATTTATTCAAAATACTCTCCTTCTGCTTCGATACAACGTTTTGCACGGTCCAAAAGCATTTGGAATGAGTGTTTTAGGTCATCGGCCGGCATCGCCTTCAGAATGTTGGTACAAGCCTTTTGGATGTCCTCAACGTCCTTATAACGGTTTCCTTTCATCGGCAAATGCAACTGACCGAATAAGTAGAAGTCACAGGGAGCCATATCAGGCGAATACGGTGAATGATTGATGGTAAAAATGCGATTTTTGGTCAAATAATCGGTCGTAACTAGGGCTCTGTGAGCCGGTGCATTATCATGCAATAAACGCCAACTTCCTTCCTCGCGATATTCTGGCCGAATACGACGAATGCGATGCACCAAACGCTTCAAAACTTCAACATAAAACAAAGCGTTAATTGTTTTTCCCGGTGGAACAAACTCTCGATGAATTATTCCCTTTGAATCGTAGAAACAAATGAGATGAGTTTTGATTTTTGACTTCTCACGGCGGGTTTTTTTCGGATTTGGCTCATCTGGGTGCTTCCATTCGGCACTTTGACGCTTTGTTTCGGGATCATATTGAAAGCACCACGTTTCGTCACCGGTTACGATGTTGAACAAGAAATTTGGATCACGTCTGGCTTCCCGAACGATGTCTTTTGCGTGCTCAATTCTCTGCGCTTTTTGGTCGTCGGTTAAAGTGTGCGGAATGAAGCGAGAACACACTTTACGGAGACCCAAATGTTCGGTTAAAATGCGATCAATTGATGTTTTGGAGATGTTCAATTCCATTTCCATCAATTCCAATGATGATTTTGGCTGCATTTTGATAAAATCACGCACAGTTTTGATGGCATCGTCAGTAATCACAAATTTCGACTGGCCGACGTGTTCGTCGTCATTCAAGTCTTCACGACCATTCTTGAATCGATTCAACCACTCATTAACACGGCCACGGGATAAACAATCATCACCATAAACTTGCTTTAACAATTTAAACGTTTCGGTAAAAGTTTTACCAAGTTTAAAACAGAACTTAATATTAGCTCTTTGTTAGATCGACATTCTCGTACCAAAGTTAAAAACATACTGTCACATTGAGCGGGATATTTCGGCGTCTACTAGACCAAATGTCATGAATTTAGACAGTATGTGAATGAAAGATGTACCTTTCCAACGCATGTCCTCACACATAGATGGCGCCACCAGAAACGTCCCTATTGCAAAAGTCCTGTTTACTTTGGGACGCACCTTGTATAATATAGAAGAAAGAAAAGAAAAAGGAGTGCAAAAAGTAGAGAAGGACAGAGTTAAGAAAAGTGTTTGAAGATATAATGCTTAAAGTGGCGTCTATTGGCATTTGTTTTTATATGTATGGGCAACGAATTCCATAATCTAATGGTGCTAACAAAGAATAGTCGACTGGAGTTGGGGAAATTGTGGGCTGGAGGTAGCAAGTTCATATTTCGGTGACACTTAGAGAACTGAAGTTTTTCATACAACTACTGGGGGCCTTTCGGTATGGATAATTTTGTGCAGAAAGATGCAATTTCTAGCTTCCATGTAACTCTGTAAGCTGTAGCCCAGTATTTTGTTGCTGTAGATGGAAATGTGGTCAAACCTTTTGACACAGTACACATACCGAGCTACATTATTGAAAGCAACTTGTAGCTTATGCATGGATCTGGAATCCAATTTGCTATACACAGCCTCCGAGTATGTCATAATAGGCAGCAACAACTGAATCACTAACTTCCGTTTTGTTTCAACTGGTACAAACCCCGAGGTCCGCCTCAGATTACGTAGTCCATAATAGATTTTCGACACAACGGAATTAATGTGGTCCACGCAAGAAAGTAAGGAGTTGATTTGATACCCAAGATTGACAACTTTACTAACGAATTTCAGTTTTACGCCATTGACAAAAATAGGAGGAAGATTTGAACAGTGGGAAACAGTTCTCGATATGGGTAGGACAAATGATTTCAGGGGGCTTAAAAATAGTTTGTTTTCCCGAGCCCACTCACCTATAGCTCCTAAGTCTTCGTTAACTCTTGCACATAAATCCTCTACCATACCAATTGGTCTCGACAAGTACAATTGGAGGTCGTCAGCATACGCATGCATGGTAACATGACTGCAGCTGCTAAAGATATCATTAATAAACATTGTAAACAGCAGAGGACCCAGGACAGAACCCTGAGGCACCCCGCTGGCAATACCTTTAAATGCAGAGAAAGTATCACCAACCTTCACTCTTTGAGATCTGCCAACCAGGTAGCTTTTTAGCAAGTTAACCGCAGAGTCTGAAAAATCAAAATAACATTCAAGTTTGTGACAGAGCATTGCGTGATTAACTGTATCAAACGCTTTTGAGAAGTCTAACAGGCAGAGTAGAGACAAGTGGCCCATATCATAAGGCCCTCTAAGATCATCTAAGATTTTAACCACAGCAGTAGAACAGCTATGCCCTGACCGAAAGCCTGATTGTACAGAAGACATAAGGCTAAACTTGTCCAAATACGTGGTGATCTGCTCAGCCATGA
Organism: Melieria crassipennis; assembly: GCA_963668005.1. NCBI lineage: Eukaryota > Metazoa > Arthropoda > Insecta > Diptera > Ulidiidae > Melieria > Melieria crassipennis. Next base: position 41,696,554 of record OY764963.1, on the reverse strand, counting down.
GTGACTCACATACTTTGGAAATCGAGCACAGAATACTAATGGGGCGAAAATCACCAGGTTCACGAGCTGCTGATTTTTTTGCTATTGGAATAATTGTTGCTACTTTCCACACTTCAGGGAATCTGGAAGTAGTGAAACAGTGGTTGATGATGTGAGTTAGAGGACCTAACACAGCGGGTAATATGATTTTGATGAACTTTATAGCTATTCGATCATCTCCAATGGCGTTCGACTTGATTTTCATTATGCAGCGAGCAACATCTATTTCCCTAACCGCGTCAAATTGAAATTTAATTTTAGGGACTCGCGTACGCTGAAATATGGATACAGAAGGCGCGCTAGAAACAGAATTGGAAATGAAATGATCATTAAGAATATTGGGATCAATCCGACATGCCTCAGTCTCCTTATTACATTTAATTTCATTTCATTTCATTTCTTTATTTCTTACGGCTTTATTCAGCCTAATTCTTTACATTCTTAAAAATAGTGTAACATTAATATTACTACTTAATAGTTACCTTATGTCTATCGTTTTACAAAAATTAAACAGATTTCGTTTAAACAAATTGATATCACAATTTTTAATTTCTTCAGGCAGCTCGTTGAAACATTTGATGCCTTTGTGAAAAAGACTATTTTTATCCGCTTCTGTTCTAACAAATGGTATCTTAAATTTATTTTTATTTCTTGTATTCACACTATGTGTACTAGAAACTATAACTAAATTGGTGCTCAAATATTCGGGTAATAAGCAATTTTTTAGATTATTAATAAACTTCATCGTATAGAAAAAAATTTGTTGCTTGACACTAAGCCAATTGAGAGAAATAAGCATGTCCTTAACGGACGCATCATAGCGCTTATTAAGGATGAAGCGCATCGCTTTATTTTGCATCTTTTGCAATTTGTCAATTTGCGAGTCTTTCATAATGAAAAAAATTGTTGGACAGTAAATGAAATGTGGCTCAATGATCGATCTATAAACCCTTATTTTGTAATGTTTACTTAAAAGTTTGCACGTCCTCTTCATAAACAAAATTTTTTTCGAAATTTTTCCCAAAGTGTTGTCAATGTGATCGTTAAATTTTAATTTATCATCAATCTGAATGCCCAAGTACTTTATTTTATCAACTTTTTCAATTTCGACGTTATTTATTTTAAAATTTTCCAATATTAAATTGTTATTTCTTGATATGACCATATATTTAGTTTTATCAATATTTAACTTCAATCTATTTGTACATAGCCAACCATAGAGAGAATCTAAGTCCAATTGCAACTTGCGTTGGATGTCAATTACGTTAGTCCCGCTGATCATGATTAAGGCGTCATCAGCGAATAGCTTGATGGTACTAAATTGGAGTATAGATGCGATATCATTAATGTATACATTAAACAAAATTGGGGCCAGAACTGAGCTTTGGGGCAGTCCAATCTTGACATCAATTTCATCGGAAATTGATGACCCGATCGCAACACATTGCTTTCGGTTTGTGATAAAACTCTTGAACCACTCTAACTCTTTATTCTGTATACCAATATTAAATAACTTTTTTAATAAAATCCCTTGATCTATGGTCTCGAAAGCTCTCTTGAGATCTACAAAAACGGCAAAAATAGATTTCTTTTCATTTAGTTCTTCCTTCCAACAAGCTAAAACCATGTTTAACGCAGTTTCACATGAATGTTTACATCTAAATCCGGACTGTTCTTGTATATATAAAGATATTATTACATTCTAAATATTGCACAAGTTGATTTTTTACTATGGTCTCCAGTATTTTTTCATCACACGGCAAGGTGTTTATTGGCCTCAACTCTTCAGCTTTTACCGTATTTTTAACTTTTTCAATGGGAACAATTATTGATGTTTCCCATAATTTTGGAACAATGCCCTTCGTCAGGCTTTCATTAATTGCTTGCGCGTAAAAATATCCCAAATAAATAATAGAATCTTTGATAACACCTTCCGAGAGCAACTTTCTTCCACCTATTTTATATTTGAATTTGTTTTTAACTATTTCTTCAATCTCACTAGTTGACACCTGATTAAATTTGAAATGTGAGTTGCATTGAATCTGTATGGGAAAATCTCTGCTTACTAATAGTTCAATGTTATTACTTATTTCAATTATGCTGTCAACAAAAAATTTGTTAAGGCCCCCGGCAATATCTACTTCCCTCTCATACAGCTGTCCGTTAATTAATATTTTAGAAATAGGAGTTTTTTCACTGACCATATTGATAGTTTGTTTTAAAATTATCCACATGGCTTTGCTGTCTTTGCTGTTGCTATCTATCTTGTATTCCATATACTTAATTTTCTTTACTTTCACTAACTTTTTATATTTATTTCTAAGTTGTTTGTACTCATACCAAACTCCTGAGACCAGAGCTTCTTTGTAAAGACTAAGTTTTCGCTTATTCAAGTTTGCAAGCTCATAATCGTACCATTTATTCATGACCTTTATGGTTATTTGTTTCTCATTTGTAAGGTTTCGCATGGAAATTTTTAACCCATTGTTTAGAAACCGGACCTTACTTTCCAAGTCAAATCGATCAAAATTACTGAAATCTTGAGAGCGCAATTGGTTCAAAAGTAATTGACTATTATAAAATTCCCATGAAGTAATCACCAGGCTACTTCGCATTTTAAAATTTGGATTAATTTTAATTTTAAAGTAAATAGTTTCATGATCTGAGATTTTAAAGTCATCTAATTTATAACACGAGACATCATTTGTATTTGAAAACAGTAAATCAATTTTGGTTTTAGTGTTTTCAGTTATTCGCGTATCAAAATCAATTTTTTGTTGCATTGAATGGGACTTAAATAACTCTAATAGTTTGCTGCTATACGTTGTCTGATTGTTAAGATTAATGTTAAAGTCACCCACTACAACATTACAATCAGAAAGTTCGCAAGTATTTCCTAAAACATCACTTAGATAGTTGATAAAATTTGCGTCACTTGAGCTTGGCGAATGGTATACCACACCAATCTACCATTTCACCGTTGAACATTTTAGTTTAATAAAAATGCACCAGATATTTTTATCTATTGTTTTGTTGAATTTTGTAACAAACTTCAGAGAGTTATGAACATAAATCAAAACACCCCCAGTATGTCTACTGTGGGAATCACATCTTATCATATTATAAGTTTTAATATTTATTTCTTGATCAGAGATATCCTTAGTCGTACATGTCTCTGCGCAAAGTATCAAAGATGGATTTTTTAATTCAATAAGCCTCTCAAGTTCGCTTTTATTAGACAAAATACTGTTAATATTAAGAAAAATGCAATGTATTTCGGATTTTGTTGGTTGCTATTTTCTAATTTTATTTTTGCTTTGAACGACTTTTTTAAATGCTGGGCAATCTTTACTAAACGTGGAATGATTAACATCGCATACCATTAACTTTTTTTGCACTAGTTCGCAACAATTAACACATTTGATTACACTTGAGTTACAATCTTTACTATCATGATACCCTGCACATTTGCTACACGCCTTTTTATTAATGCATTCATTCGCCTTGTGGTTAAAACCTAAACATTTAAAACATCTCAACATATCGTATTCAGATACAATACATGAATCCCATTCTATGTTTAGTCTCTTCTGTTTAATAACATTCTCAAAAGTTACAACATCGGTTTCAATTATAGCATTATAACTTTCCTCTCTTCTGTTAGCATTCACGTATACCTTAATAATCTTAAACTCTTTGCCTGCACAAGTATCGTTTGCAGGTTTACCTATTTGCCTCAAATTATTCCATAACAGTTTCGGTGGAAGTGACGGGCTAAGTTTCGACATGAAGAATTTTTTTTTCGATATGCTCACAGCAGAAGTAGCACAATTCCTGGCTTTCCTATACATTTCCCAGTTATAGGCAGTAGGATTTCGTTTCCATTTGCTGTATGCCTTATGTCGCTTCTTTAATGCCAAGAGCACGCAATGTGTGAACCAGGGGCACGTATGAGTTGCGCCAGGAGCACGTTTTGTACGAAGCGGAACATGTAGCTCAAACAAATTATTGACCTTATCAATGAAAAAATTCAGCTTATCATCAACAGTACGCAGAAACCAGCAATCCGACCAATTTATACAAGACACGTCATTGAACAGCGAAACATAATCAATTGATTTGTAGTCCCGAAAACAATGGTATCAATAGATTTTTAGTCGGTCAAATGGCCTTTGAAAAAATGCAAATTGCCTGATATATTTGACCGAAAAAATAAGTCACAAAATAACTGTTATTTTTGACCGATAAAATAAAAGTAAAAAATAACAGTTATTTTTGCTTGAAATTATAAAAGGCACAAAATAACAGTTATTTTTGTCGGGAAAAATAAAAGTTAAAATATAACAGTTAAAATCTGACTTTTTTGATAAAACCATAACCGTTACGGTCCCTGATCTAAACAGCAACTATGATAAGGGTTGTATGCGCACGATAGAAAAACTTTAGTTTGGTGGTCATTGATTTCAACAGATAGGAATTCCACCTCCGAGCCACAGGACTTCCCTAGAAGCTTAACATTGAGATGAGATTTACAATATATTGCAACCCCTCCGCCTCTTTTATCAGATCTGTCATTGCGAAAAAGTTTGTAATTTACTATATTTAGAGACGAATCATTTATATCCTCTTGAAACCAAGTTTCAGTGACACAAATTATATCGACAGAGGAGTCAGCAAAAGTGAACTTGGCGCAATAAAGCTTGAAATCGTTGAGACTCCTGGCATTGAAATGTACGATTTTTAGTCCAGAGTGTTGTCATTAGAATTGGATTTATTCGCAGTCACCATAAGAAAGCTGAGTGGTGGCCAACCTGTAAGCATTAAGGAAAGAAATATAGATGGAAGAAGATAGTGAAAGAAATAATAGTAAAATAAATAGTAGCTAGATAATAGATAGTAAAATAGTAGATTAGTCTAGTTTGTAGCAGCAACACTTTTAGCATCGGGAAGTTCTTCAACAGCGCTGATTTGAATGCCATCGCCGCCTTTATGCATTCTAATATACACGGAGCCACGGACTCTAAACGCATTATAGATTGATTTATTGCGCTTACATGCAATTGCAGCAAGCTTCCTAGCATCAGGACTAAGGCTCTCATGGATAAAAACATTGTTGTCATACTCAAGCCCGGCAGCTCTAAGATTAACTGCCTTATTTGTACGCCTGCGATAGTCACCGAAAGCCTTCAGTGCACGATTACGATCATACGGCGTGTAAAATTTGAGGATCACCAGCGAGTTTGAGTTGTTGGAATTACTTTTTACTCGGAAAACGTCTTTTAGTTGCGGAGATAAAAAGTCAATTGAGCGGCAGATCGAGTTAAGGGGGGGGTAAGGGATAATTTGAATAAAAAAACACTTTTTTCGCTAATTTTTTACGGAGATGCAGCTGAAGCAAATTTATTGAAACTTTATTAAATTATAAAGCATCATTTAGAGAATATTTCGTGAAATTTTCGTAATAAAATATTGAAAAATAAGCCGGTGACAGCGGTTTTCCCAGAACGTCTTTTTGAAAACACGTTGTGCGGTGAACACGATAAGTCGGCGTAGAATTATTTGAAATCAAAAAAGTTGGCCAATTTACTTAGAGTATGAGTTAATCTCATCACAGCCGCCGTGGCTCAGTTGGTTAGTGCGTTGGACCGCGAGTCGCAGGCAGCAACCTCAGGTTCAAATACTGCCTGTAATAACACCTAAAAAAATAACGGGAAAACTCGTTTTCTCTTTCGGTGGCTGTCCTCTCAGCTGGAAATGGCAAACCTCTGAGAGTAAAAATTGCTTATGATAAAGCTCCCAACCTGCCGTTCGGAACCGGCATAAAACTGTAGGTCCCTTCAACCCGCGTACAAATTCACACGCACAACACGGGTAGTTGCGGGAAGCTAGGCCTTAGTCTCGCGTAAGCGGGCTGTCGTGCCAGTCAATTAATTATTAATTAATTAATTAATGAGTTAATCTTCCCCCCCCAATCGTTGAAAAGTTATTATTTGCGTTTTTCAACAATTCGTGGGCTACTGAAGCAAAAAACGCGATTTTGCGCTAAATTTTCCGCCATTTTTTAAATAAAAAACTACCTAAAAATAAAAATGGAAAAATTTGAAAAGTGTAGGGGGGAGGCATTTTATACCAAGAAAGTATGTTCCAAGTTTGAAAAGAATCCATTGAGTAGATTTTGCAGGATCGTGTTCACCGACTTCGAAAAAATGGTTTTCAGAAAAACGCGTTTAAAGTTTTTTTTTCTCAAAAGTGAGGAAACAATTTTTTTTTGTAACTTACACTGAATCATCGATCCCAGGTCCATAAAGTACGTTTCCGGCGCAATAGTGGTCATTTCGGAGATAAAGAAGGCGCCACTCAGGAGCGCATTATGTTGACAGTTTTGCTCCGATTGATTTGAAATTTTGACACAACATTTTTGAAATGTTAAACTTTAAGAAAATGTAAAAAAAAAATCGATTTTCCGAAACTGCTCATCCCTTACCCCCCCCTTAAATACACTTCTCAGATTTTCTTCTTTAGAGAACGGCACTCCAAACAAAACAGCGTGCGAAGAGTAGTCTACTACTGAGGGTTTCTCACCACTTATGTTGTTGCTGGTGTTTCTGACAAATTTATTCAGCTGCTCAGTGAGTTTATCGCAGCGCGACCCCAGGGCACAAACGCTCTCCTCTAGCGTAAGAATCTTTATTTCGTACTCGGTGCAGTTGGCACCAAAAGCGCCCACTTCAGCTTCGAGCTTACCAACAATGCGAGAAATTTCGGCAGAGAGTCGACTTACTAGCTCCTCAGTATGCTGGCGAAGACGATTCTCGAGTTGCCTCAGCTCCTCTTTCGCATGTGCCTTTAGCCTCTCCTCCAAGGCTAGGAGTTGAGCACAGTATGTGTTGGCACTACTGCTCCCCGATTTTAACGTGCTGTCCCCTTTGTTGCTGTTCACCCGCAAAGCCAACTGCTCAACGTTGATCGGCAAGCGATCAACGTTGCTAGCCAACGCTAGATGACGCCTTGCAGCTATGCTTAAGCGCCTACGCAGCCGCGGACACGGATAGAAGGCAACGCAGCGCAAAACCGCAACAACAGCAACGCAGCGCAAACCGCAACAACAGCAACACAGCATAAAACGCAGCAGTCCAGCACAGCAGGCTCCTCGGAAGGCTCGTGAAGAGTTAGGGCTGACAGAAGACCCAGCACTCGATCAGCACAGATGCTCCAGACGTAGGGCAAGATCCTTAGTGCAAAATCTCGAGCTGTCACAAGCTTTGGTCTAGGCTTTTGTAAATTTAAAAAGTAGCCAAGAGCACGACCAGAAAAAACACTTGCACTTGTCACAGCGTTGCCACAGCATTATGCGTGACGAATTTTTTGTTTGTGCACGAATGTGGGGAATAACATTATGAAAAATATTTCACCAATTTCATTTGTGTACATTCGTCCATATATTATACGGATTTAAAAATTCGTGTGCGTCCCGAATTTAAATTTGTGCAATTGCGAACACATTTCTTGATAGTTAAAAATACCACAGGTATTGGTAACTGTATTGAACTATTAAAGTAAAACCTTTTACAATAAAATTTTCAAGCTGAATACGACATGACGACATTGCAGTCGCAGGACACAGAAAATACTTGCATCATTGCTGGCTATTTTACTTCTTCTTGACGCAAATGAGGGAAAAAGGCGCCCAAGTTCAACAGGGGGTTCGCCGTTTCAAAAATTATACCTGAGGTGCTCGATGCAATGTCTGCATACTATTTAAAAGTAAGTAATTAAATATATAATATTCATGAGTAGGGATATGCCAAAGGATTCCCTAACCTTTACAAGGATACACAAATTACGATATTCTTCTACTAATTCCGTTGACATATATTTGCCTTCATTATAAGTAGGTACCAGAAAGCACAGAGAGATGGGCAGAAATTGAGGAAAAATTAAAAAATGTTTGGAATTTTCCCAATTGTTTGGGTGTCATTGATGGCAAACATGTCAGTATGATCGCTCCACCAAATGCAGACAGCGTATACTAATAGAGGTACCGGTTAATTCGTGCGGTTTTCTAACAGATGGCGTAACTTGATTTTGTGAACAGTGATTCACCTTTCCAAATATGTGTTGGAAAGCTATTGTCATATAGTTTCAGAATCAGTATGTGTCATTTAGCTGAAGCGTAAACAACAATACTTTTTTTTACTCTGAAAATGTCGAATTTTGTGCCGAATAAAGTGTTTTTGCGGGGAGTACTTCTTCATTATATTACATTGCACATTAGGTCAAATTACTACTTTTGCTGCGCGAAATTAATAACGGCTAAAACATTGTATTATTTGAAGCCAAATCGTAGCAAAGGCAAAAGGAGGTATAATATTTACAAATTAAACAAAAAAATATTAACCCTTTCACGCCCATTAACTTGTCTGAGGTCAAAAATGAAAATAAATTGGACATAAATGCAGTATAGCGAACCCTCGTGAAAAAAAGAAATGAGTATGCTTTTATGTAGAGGGTTGGCTCTTAAATCTAACAAACTAAAAATGTTGTAAAAAAAATGGGGTCAAAGTTGGTGAGCCTGATCATAATTCAAGTGCTACTTCGAGCGGCAATATTGGGATACGGCGCTTTCGTGATCATCAGCCTTTGGATACGTAGATTTACTTCTAAGTCATTGTTCACTGTATTTGCATTTAGTTCTATTATGTATTTGTATAATTTTGTCTATAAACTGTTCCATATTGTTACCGTGCAATTATCTATTCCGTCGTTTGATCCTTTATTTGTTACTTTTCGTATCTCTCAACTCTCTGCTGTTCGTGCTATCCTGCTTTATTTCTACACCCTATATTACAGTCCTACACTTCTTACTTTTCGCTCATTCTATATTCGTTAGTAGTATGGATTGGTTCCTTCTGGAACAGAGCAGGAGGAGCAATTTCTTATCAGTGTGTGAAAAAAGTGTGTGTGTGTGTTGTTGTTGTAGTAATTTCTTATCAGTGTGGGAAAAAGGTTGTTTTGTGTGTGGGGTTGTTGTTGTTGTAATTTCTTATCAGTGTGGGGGGGAAAAGTGTGTTGTTGTTGTGGTAATTTCGTATGAGTGTGTGGAAAAGTGGTGGTGGTGTTGTTGTTGTTGTTGTTGTAATTTCTTATCAGTGTGGCGCGTGCTTGTGGTGGCGCGTGCTTGTTGTGGTCGTTCGTTCATGTTGGGTTGGGGTTGGGGGTTCGGGTTGAGGTTAGGGGGAACCGCCGGCGTTTTGCGTGACTCTGAGCTGGCAGCTGGGCAGCTGGCGTATGTATATAAAGCAGAGTACCGAGAAGAAACCTTTCAATTCAGTTGTTGTTACTTGCACAGTTGTTAATTATCAAGTATTTAAAAATGTTTTGGATTCAGGAACTCGGAGAGGGTGATTCATATTGCGTATGCAAAACCGGATGGAAATATTTCCAAATAGTTCATACAGATGTTGTTGAGCAACATTTGAGAGTGTTTTTAACTGTAAGCGATGGCTATAAGACGTTATTACTGGATATTTCGAGAGGACATCAAATGCCGCATAACTTTGTTAATGTAAAGTTTGAATTTGGAGCTGAACAACATACGAAAATCTAAGTGTTTGGCGGAAAAATAGTATTAGTCGGGGTTAGTTATGTAGGAATAAAACGAAATGCATATTTAAAGAATTATTCATCAGCTTGCCTGTTTGCTGACTTTAATGATGAACCGGCGCTAAACTCACCAATTGAAATAGGCCTGTTTGACAATGTGAGCGCAGGTAGTATTGATAGTGATTTAAATTTAATGGATGAGTTCGCGAAACAATCGCATAAGTAAAATATGAAATAATAATACATACAATAATATGGAAATTTTCTCTCTCTTTTTTTTTTGACGATGGGTTTCTTTTTACGTTGAAGCTCAAAACATATTTAAGGAATTTGTTGATGAACACTTAGTGATGTGCGGTAGGGCAGTTAAGTTGTGTTCGAGAGTAATTCTGTTAAACTTATTTAAGTAAACTATACGGGAAAAATGAATGAAATTCTCGAAATAGAAAACTTTATAAAAACCTATGATGGTGTGTTAATATCCGACCACTTGTGTAAGCTGTATGATGTACGACTATTACTAACGCAGCAAGTCAACGAGATGAAAACTCAATCAATTTATGGGGTACATTATTCAAGTTGCCCATTAAGGGAGTGTTCCTGGGTAGAAGTTTGAAAAAATCGATTTTTTTTTTTGGCGTTTTATTGTACCTTATACTATATACTATCACCCCCAAAGTCGTTTTTCAATCCGCAAACTCAGTACCCACTTTTTTGCATGTTAATTGAAGTAATCTCAGCTCTTTTTGCTCCGCTCATACATTGCGCATGATACTTTAAACGCGTTTTTCTCGAAACCACATTTTTTGTACTGGCCGATAATTTTTCTCAGCAACTATGAGAGGTATCGACTTGAAATTTTGGGAAAATGTTCTAGATAGTTTTCATTGGATGCTAAACCAAAGTTTTCATCAAAAAATTATTGTTAAATATATTTTCAAGCACTCTAAAGGTAAAAAAAGGTGGCAAAACTGGACAATTTTTTTTCATATGGCCGCCATTTTGTTTCTAATCAACATTTTGACTAAAACTGTGGTTTAGCATCCGCGGAATTTATTGCAGATTAATAATTGCATACCCATTTCTGTTTCAGATTACTGGTTCCCGAAATTTATTATCGGCCAGCAGTGAAAACAAGGTCACATTGACCACTGAAAATTTGTACTTAGAAAATAAAATTGTTTGACACAAATATGAGTTTCTGTTCTCCAAATAATAAGGAACAACAAGCAAAAAACCAGAATATTGCATGTTGCCTTGTAGCTCCAAAATAATTTTTTGAAAAACAGCCTAAAATCGGCATTCTACCCGGGAACACTCCCTTAAGTACGAATCATAACGTCGTTGCAATAGATACTTGCAAATGTGAGGCGCTCAATTCACGGCTGGACCATGCGAAAAGATTAATGCTGCTATATAAACGAATTTATGGCGCTGAAAAGGAAAGAGGAGGAGGAGGAGGAGGAGCAAATAAAAACCCCACGTTGAGAAATTTCTGAAAAAAAAACCCCTATTTTATAAAATAAAAAGTACATCGATTTAAGGAAATCTTCATTTTTCATTTATTATATGAATGAGTTTCCTGAAAAATAAAATAAAATAAAAACGCAAAATTTATTTTCATTTTTTTTTTGGGAATTTTTTATTTTTCTTTTTTTTTCTTAATTTATTGTTACAAAATTAGCGGTAGCAAATTATCCTCGTCTGAGAATCGTGTCAACGGAGAATGGTTGCGTCTGGAGAATTTCCTCATCATCATCACTCTCTATCTCGATGTGCGTTGGGATGAGAGGTATAAGGCGGACCTCCAGATCGAAGCCCTTCGGCTTCTCGGTCCGCACGAGGACGTGCTCGAAGCAAAGCGCCTCGAGCACTTCATCCTTTAGGTTATTATATTTCTCCGGAAGAAACAGAACGTGCGAGTCGAGCTCGCACATTATTTTCTTCCCAAATCTCGTCACAACCCGGCGCATGTTGAGTATTACATACTCAACACCGTGTAGGAGTCCTACGATCGACATCGTTGGTTTCCTATTGATCCCGTTAAATGCCTCCGCAGCCTCCACGCTCGACATAGTCCGTTTTGTTGTGGTAGAGTTGGACATCTTTGTTTGAATGAATGTCTTGGGCAAATTTTGGAGGTTTATATATGATTTTGTTCTGGGGAAAAGCATACGGCTATCAGCATTCGTCTGCAAAAAAGCGTACGGCTATCAGCATTCGACTGCAAAAAAAAAAGCGTGGGAAATTTTTTCTCTCCTACAATCTTTGTGGTTTCTTAAAAAGTGGGGGCACGCAAAATTGTTCACAGCAATTGACCGCTTCTTATCAACCAATTTTTGTGGTTTCTTAAAAAGTGCGTACGCAAAATTGTTCACAACATTTGAACGCGCTTCTTATCACCCAATTTTTGCGGTTTCTCAAAAAGTGTGCACACAAAATTGTTTCCACCAATTGAACGCGCTTCTTATCACACAATCATATCACAGGGGGGTGTAATGCCTAGCGCGCGAGAACTGTTTGCACGGAAACGTTTTGCGGTTTTCGGCCATCGTACGCAGAAGCGTGTGAAATTCTGACTTTCAAAAATTGTCGCCTGTTTGTTGTTGCTGTTGTTGCCGTTAACATTTGAAAAGTGAATTTCGCAATTTTTGGGTCCCGAAACGTTTTGCGGTTTTCGGTCGGCGTACGCAGAAGCGTGTGAATTTCCGGCTTTCAAAATTGAGGCCTGTTCGTTGTTGCTGCTGTTGGTGTTTGAAAAGTGAATTTCGCAAATTTTGGGGGTTTCTTAAAAAGTGGGGGTGTGGGTGGGGGGGGGGGCTTCTTATCACAAACATATTACAAAGGGTGCAATGGCTAGCGCGCGAGAAGTGATTAGCCCAAAAAGTTTTTTTGAAAGTTATCATCCATCGCGTACAGAAGCGTGGGAAATTCTGGTTTTCAAAAATTGCATTCTGTTCTCAGAAAGTTAACTTTTTAAGTGAATGGAATGAGAGTTTGTTAGTTATTCGCAACAGCTACGGGTGCAAACATGAAATCCTTTACGTGTACAATCTGCGGAAAGCCGTTTCTGAAAAAATATAATTTGAAACGGCATATTCGAAATGTGCACGAAAACAAACATTCAAGTGTAGTTGAAAGTGTTGTATCTAAATATTGCAACTTGTGCAAACTGAATGTGAATGCTTCGTTGTGGAATGCTCATCTTCGCACGAATGCACATAAACAAAAGCAATTCACGCCGCTTACGGCAAATATAAAAGTACTTCAAAAACTCTATGAAAATCGTATCGCTACGTTTTCATATGCAAATAATAACGAAGCAATTCTTTTGCCTGATGCATTTATGCAGGGGGCAAAAGAAGAAATAATAACGCTGCTAAACGAGCAGTTAATAAAGCTAACAGCCCTAAAATATAACATGGAAATATTCGCAGAATATATAAAATTTAACACAAAATCCGATAATAATAATGACTATAATAATGCTGATGATGCTGGTGATGATGATGATGATGGAGTAGGCGATATAGATAATACTATGATCGAAGTGAAATCATTTCAAACAAAAATGCACATCATACAGAACACTACCGAATTAGGTGAAGCCTATGAAAGACAGCAAGAGAATATATGCACCAAAATGGAAGAATTCCAAGAAAGGGATAGTGGGTGGACGTTAATCCACATCATCAGGCTTGAGATTAACGTCAACCAGTACAAGCCTATAAGAGGAAGCAGTTATATAAGCCTCCTTAAATATATAGCTGATAAACATGCATGCATAAACATGCAAAACAGAGATAGCTATTGTTTCAAATGTGCAATATTATCGGCAATAAAAAAAGTTAATATCCCTCATAGATGTGATGCATATGGGGTTAATATAGAAGACACACTGATATGCATTGAGGGAAAAATATTAAATTTTGGGAATTTAAATTTTCCGGTACCTATAACAGAAGTAGGAATTTTTGAGCGAAATAATGCGATAAGTGTCAACGTATTTGGTTTTGATGCGGAAAATTCGAAGATTGTTGGGCCATACCACAGCACAATGGAGGAGAAGGAGCTCCATATAAATCTTCTCCTTCTACAACAGGATGATCAATCCCACTACGTATGGATTAAAAATATATCAAGGTACTTATTACATTTATGTTTTCTCTTTCTTTCGACTCTCTTTATTTATCTACTTTTTCCCCCTCTAACATTATTTCTATATTTATTAATGCAATTCTTTTTTTTCTCATAAATTATTTTTATAGATTGATAAAGTCGCAGCTCACACATAATAGGAAAGCAGTACATTTATGCAACTTTTGCCTTCAATACTCTCGCAATGTGAAAGTTTTTCAAAAACATAAGCTAGAGTGTAATAGAGTCGTAACAGAGATGCCGGATGAAGAGAATAGAATTTTAAGGTTTAGTAAATACTCGAATAAGTTAGATGTACCATTTGTTATATATGCAGATTTTGAATGCATTTTAGAACATGTAGATGTAAGAGATTCCAATAATGTGAGAACCATAGTAACTCATAAGCCAATAGCTTTGTTATTATGTGAAATGTAGTTTTAATCATACTTTAGATAGGCATAGAATTTATTCGGGAGAAAATGTGGCTAAGGTATTTATTCAAACTCTAATTAACTCAACCTGCCGTTCGGAACCGGCATAAAACTGTAGGTCCCTCCAACCCGTGTACAAATTCACACGCACAACACGGGTAGTTGCGGGAAGCTAGGCCTTAGTCTCGCGTAAGCGGGCTGTCGTGCCAGTCAATTATTATTATTATTAATTAGTGATAGTATAGATATTTATGAAAATTTTTTAAAGGTTATTGTACCAATGGCTTCTCTTACTTTAACCGAAATTAATATGCAAAATAATAGCTCAGTTTGTCATATTTGCAACCGGGGCCCCGCACATTCTTCGTGTAATTTAAATTTCAAACTGAAAAAGTTCATTCCTATCTTTTTCCATAATTTTTCCGGATATGATTGTCATCTTTTCGTTAAAGAATTAGAGACTGTACGGGGAGACATTAAAATAATACCGCTAAACAAGGAATTATATATCTCTCTATCAAAATTTTTACCTATGGCTAAAAACGAAGTCTTGGAATTACGATTCCTTGACTCATTTCGGTTTATGAGCACAAGTTTGGATAAACTAGCAACAAATTTGGATAAAGGAGATTTCGGCACTTTAAGCAAACTGTTTCCAGATAGCGAACAATTCGAATTACTCAAACGGAAAGGAATATTTCCCTATGAGTATTTGAATTGTGTTACTCGATTAGAGGAAACTTGTCTTCCTACTCGAGAAAATTTCTATTCAAAGTTAAACGAGGAAGAATGTTCTATAGCTAACTACGAGCATGCGGTAAGTATTTGGAACAAATTCAATTGTTCCACACTTCTCGACTACATGCTCTTGTACCTAAAAACGGATGTTATTCTTTTAACGGACGTTTTTGAAAATTTTAGAAAAATTTGCAAGGGGATTTATGGACTGGACCCGTGTCATTATTACACAGCACCAGGATTATCGTGGGATGCTATGTTGAAAACAACAAAAATTCAGTTGGAACTATTGACCGATATAAATATGTATAATTTTATTAAAAATGGGATACGCGGTGGAATAGTCCAATGCTCTAAACGTCATTCCCAAGCGAATAATAAATATTTACCGGATTACAATAGTGAAAGCCCGTCAGAGTACCTTATGTACTTAGATGCAAATAATTTATATGGATGGGCAATGTCTGAATATTTACCTTATGGCGAGTTTGAATGGATCGATGATGTTGATTCATTGAATATTCGTGATATGAATACGGACTCCAGCGTAGGTTACATACTAGAGGTGGACTTAGATTATCCGCAGGAAATACATGACGAGCATAATGACTTGCCCTTCTGTGCAACCAAAGAAAAAACCCATATATCCAAAACAGTTAAGCTAGTCGCAAATTTAAAAAATAAACGATCTTACATAATTCACTACCAGAATTTATTACAATGTCTTAAGCACGGGTTGAAACTCATGAAAATACACCGTATTTTAAAATTTAAACAATCACGTTGGTTGAAATGTTACATCGATTTGAATACACACCATAGAACAATAGCTAAAAATGAATTTGAAAAGAATTTTTTTAAATTACTAAATAACGCAGTATACGGAAAAACTATGGAAAATGTCGATAAAAGGAGAAATATAAAAATTGTAACTGAGTGGGAAAGTCGTGGCAAAAGATTAGGGGCCCGGGCCCTAATATCAAAACCAAATTTCAAAAACAGCAAATCTTTCACTGATACAATGATAGCTATAGAGATGGGGTGTGTGCGAGCAACATATAATAAACCCATATACTTAGGTTTTATAGTTTTAGAGTTATCTAAATTAAAAATGTATAACTTCCATTATGAGTATATGAAACCTAAATATAAAGAAAATGTAACCCTTAATTATATGGACACGGATTCGTTCATTTATAGTATTAAAACTGAAGATTTTTATGAAGATATTCGTGTTGACATTAGTGCAAGATTCGATACGTCTGCATATGCGAAAAATAATATTTTTAACTTACCACTGGAAAATAAAAAAGTTTTAGGCATGATGAAGGATGAAAACAACGGTAATATAATGAAAGAGTTCATTGGTTTACGATCGAAAATGTACTCAATTGATACTTTAAATATGAACGAAGTAAAAAAATCTAAAGGTGTAAAGAAGTGTGTTTTAAAGAAACTAACTTTAAATGACTATAGGAAATGTTTACTTCAAACTAGAATATATTATGATAAAATGTATGTTTTCAAGTCGAAAGTTCATCAACTCTACACGCAAGAGTACACAAAAGTAGTGTTAAGTAGAAATGATGATAAACGATACATTGCAGAGGATAATATACATACATACGCTTGGGGTCATTTTAGATTAAATTAAGAACGATACGAATGTTATGTTTTCAAATTTTATTTCCACATTCATGTTAAATTACAGTGTGTAACAAATAAAAATAAACAAAAATTATGTTATTAAAAAACTTATACTTGTATATATGTTTTAATTTCATATTCTATATATTTTCTTAGAGCTAAAACATTTTTCAGTGCACAAGAATAACGACGTCCTCGGTTCCGGAAATTGAATGATGTATGAGCTGTACATCCATTTGATAGTGGTGTTGTTGTTGTTGTTGAGTACTCTTCAACGATGACGTCCAGTTTTTTACATGGAAACTCTTCCAAGTTGACGACGTTTTGTCCATTTAGAATAGTTTGTATCCATTGTTGTTTTTCCAACCCTTTAACGTAAACTTTAACATTGGAAAGGTGTGATTGCAGAAATTTTTCCACTTCTATTAGCGAAAATGCACCGTCATCCCATCTTAAACCGTGATGATTATCGGTGAGCCAACGTGCTTGTTTTTGGTAATTCACGGGCAACATTTCAAAACTGAACGGTGGTTTTATGATAAAATGCTGATACGTGTTTGCATCAAAACAAACCGCAACTTCCTTCACAATAAATAAATTATTTAGGCTTTTAAAACCTTGAACATCGAGTGCTGCAATGCGACCCATTTCGATGTAGTCGCTACTGATTTTGTTATAACTGTGGTTGCTAGGAGCGTGCGGTATTTATATAAAAATTTCGCCGTCTATGTGGTTAATGTTTCTAGACATTTCTTTTAATTTCGCCTGTTAATGGTGTATATTCGATAAGGCGATCTTGTATTAATATACAGTATGCTGATGTGTCTGAAGGAATATTTTTTAACGTTTTGAATTCGATGCGAATGTCGACTGGTCCCGTTTTGATTTGCTCATTTTGATGAGTTACATCCACAACAATAAATGGAAACTTTTTAAATTCATCACGTTGTAGTAGAGGTTGTGAATCACGCATATAATAGGATTGTTGAAATTTAGCATACATTTCATAGAGAAGAGCGTACCGATCACGTTCACATATAATATTAAGGTCATCATATGGATACCCTTCAGAGTTGAGATGAACCTTCACATCAGATATGTCACAATGTTGAAATGCGTTTGCTTTGGTAAATGCTAACAAAACAAACCGGGGCCTTTCATTTTGTGGGGCCAATTTAACATTCCATAAGTGATTTGTAGTTGGAGTTAGTAACGGGTTGAAGTAGCAATCCCAGCTACGAAATGCAAGTGTCAGGGGATGTTGATTTTTAATTAACTTGAACATTTGCAGTTTTATTTCATCGGCTAATTGAATGTGCGGCACCCTCCATGCAATTTGTGTAATTTTCAACTTAAGCTGATCATTTTCTTTTTCCACTGTAGAGTAGGCAGCTCTCTTGTCAGATTTAGAGCGCAATAGAATTAACTCATGTTTAGCATTCAACAGCACCTTATTATAGTCTTCGGCGAATCCCATTAACATTTTCAGTGGGACACAAAAATTAAAGTATGACTTTGAAGGTTTTAATTCATCAAACGGAGCCCATCCGGCATTTTGCAACATCTTACTCTCATTAGGATTTAATGAAACATAATTTTTTATTGTTGTTGTAATATTCAAATGTTTTGTACGATCGATTTCAACACCATTTAGTTCATAACGAATTTCGTCAAATAAATGCGTCATACAATTGTTGGTTAAGTGTACATTGTTTGAAATAGTATTCTCATTCAAAAGAACATTACCTTCAATACATATCAGACTTTCAGATGGCAAAATGTAAAGATCTTGGTTTTGAATAGTAATGCGCACTTCATCGGTGTTGTTAAACGAGTGTAAATATGGCATATAATTGTGGTATTCCTTTTTAGTTATGCTCTCGTCAATTGCGGGTTTCTCCAATACATTGATTATTTCATTCATTATGCACGCCTTTTCACTGTAAATCTCGCTGATTTTAAGTGTTAATGCCCAGCACAGCTTTTTTTTGTTGTTTTTTCTTCAACTTTTTTTCCCCCGTTAACTTTCGTGTGTAGATGTATTGAGAGCTGTTAACGAACTGATGAGTAAATATACTTTCTGATGTTTTTATTGTTTCTAATTATCCATTTTTTTTTGTTGTTGTGTGTGTTTTTTTTTTTTATTTTAACGAGGAGGGAAGCATCGAAAGCCTAAGGTCAGTGCGGGACTTTAAACCGCTAAACCCTCCTCTCGTCCGAACGGTTTGCCCTCCTGGGACCACCGCGAGGTATTTCGTCAGGAGGCCGTCGTGAGCGTTGCCGCTCAATCGTCTGTCTTGTCTGTCCTTGTCGTCATGCTGCCGTGTTAGCGGCGCGGATCATCTTGCCGCTGTTGAGTGAAACCATCTCGCTGTTGCTGCGCGTTAGGAGCGCAACTCTCCTGCTCTGTTGGCGTTTATCGTCGCTTTCCGCGCGCGCTCGATTCGTCGTAGGGTCTGCATGATGGTAGCTGCCGCTGAACATACAGCTCGCCAATTTGCAGCGTCTTCGCACATGAGCGAGACCAGATTGTCCTGCGTTGGACGTTGGCCTATGGCTGCGCTCATGTCTGCGCGGATGCCGTCAAAGCGCGGGCATTCGAAGAACACGTGTTCCGCAGGCTCGTGGATGTCTGGGCAGTGCGAGCAGAACGGATCCTCTTCGTGTTTGTATTTGTGGAGGTACTGTTTAAAGCAGCCGTGCCCACTAAATACCTGCGTGCTGTAGTAGTCCAGCTCGCCGTGTGTTCTGTTCACCCACTTGCCAACATCATTGATGAGGCGATGTGTCCATCGTCCTTTGATGGACTGGTTCCATTTGCGTTGCCACTCTGCAATAGTTTTTGCCCTTTCAGCTGTCTTGGCAGCGTCTGTGCATTTCGCACCGGGCGTATAGAGGCGCCGCATCTCTGCCGCCAACAGGTCGATAGGCGGCTTGCTTGATATGACGCATATGGCGTCATCTGACACTGTGCGGAAAGCACTGGTTACCCGAAGTGCGCTGAGCCTGTAGACTGCTCGTATCCCTTTGGTGTGAGTATTCACCTCAGCCACGTTTGCCCAAATTGGCGCCGCATACAGTAAGATGGAGCTGGTTACTCGCGATAGCAAAAGGCGCCGATTAGCGCGCGGACCGCCTATATTTGCCATCATTCGAGAAAGTGCGATATTTACGCGCGCCGCCTTCTCGCACACGGCCTTGAGGTGTTCTTTGAAGGTTAGCCTCGCATCTATTAGCACTCCAAGGTACCGCAGAAATGGCTGCGAGGTTATTTGGTGCTCCCCTACTGTTATTGTGAGAACCTCGCTTACTCTCCTCGTGCTTAGCAGAACCGCCTCGGTTTTGTGTGCTGCGAGCTCGAGCTTTGCGCTACTTAGCTAACGCTTGACGCGTGTGATTGTGTCATTGCATACTATTTGAAGTGCACTGACGTGCTTTGCCACTGCCACTATGGCAATGTCGTCGGCGTAGCCTACGATGCGTGTATCGTTTGGCAGCTCCAGACGGAGGATGCCGTCGTACATGACGTTCCACAGGGTGGGGCCAAGCACCGAGCCCTGTGGAACGCCACCGGTGACTTCGTAGCGCTGTACGCCATCGTCGGTATCAAAGTACAGAACTCGGTCTTCGAAATAGCTGGAAATGAGCCGCTGAAGGTACGTTGGCACTCCGTAGTCGTATAGGGCGTCCATAATACGGGGCTAGTTCGCCGAGTTAAATGCGTTTTTTATGTCTAAGGTGACAACTGCGCAATATTGTTTGGCGCCGCCTAGCCACCGCTTACCGCTAATAGCTTCGCGTGCTATTTTAGTTACGGCCTCAATGGCGTCGACCGTGGATCGCGCTTTGCGAAAGCCATACTGCTGAGCCGAGAGACCGCCTGGGGCCTCCAGCGTTTCTTGTAGCCGGTTGCAAATGATTCGCTCCAATACAATCGTGTCCAGCATGCAGAGTGGTCGGTACGAGGATGGCTGCTCTGGTTGTTTGCCAGGTTTAAGCAAGAGCACTAGCCGTTGCTGCTTCCACTTGCTGGGAAACACGCCTTCGTTCATGCATGCTGTATATAAATTGGCAAAGACGTCGGGCCTTGCTGTCATTGCCGCCTTTAGAGCCACGTTGGGGATGCCGTCCAGGCCTGGAGCTTTGCTGTCCGCGATTTTGGCTATTGTTGAGATTACCTCGCCAGGCGTCACATCCGGGATATTGACACACCACGGTTGGTTCAGTGCGCGTACCCGTTTCCTCTGTGGTGGAAAAAGCGTCTCAACTGCGGCCTTGAGCAGCGTCTAGTCTGTCGGCTGTGGGGACCTGGGCCCCTTAATCTTGCTCATGACCACCGTGTAAGCTTTTCCCCACGGGTCTACGTCGGCTGCCTCGCACAGCGCCTTGAAGCATGCTTCTTTGCTAGTTTTTATGGCATTTTTCAGAGTCTTTCTATGCTCTTTGTACTCTGAGCGGCAGCAGTCATACGCCGGGGAGTTTCTCGCCCTTTGCATCCTTCTGCGCGCCTGGTGGCAGCATTTTCTGGCATTTGCGATATCCGCGTTCCACCAGTATACTGGTTTTCTGGCACCTGAGCTCCTCATTCTTGGCATGGCTGCATCGCATGCCTGGCTGAGCTTTGCCGTGATGTTGGCAGCCATTTTTTCCGCCGTATCCATTGGCAGCGGTTCCATACTCCAAACTACCTCAAACGCTTCGGCATCGAACTTGCATCTTTTCCAGCCAATTTGCTGCGCCTTGCGTACGTGAGTCATTCTTTGTTCTGAGGCTGTGTGTAGCTCGATTATTATCGCCGCGTGATCGCTGTGCGTGTAGATATTGCTAACTGCCCATTTTGCATTTCGCGCAATAGTGCAGTGCGCGAACGTGACATCGATCGCCGATCTGCCTCTGCCTGTGCCGAAGGTTTGCTGGCCCCCATGGTTAAGGAGATCCAGCTCTAACGGTGCTAGGCATTCTAGCATAACTCTTCCTCGGTGATTTGTTCTCACGCTGCCCCATGTTGTCGACCACGCATTGAAGTCGCCGGCGATTACTACTGGTGCTTTTCCCCGCACCTCCGCCACCAAGGCTGTGAGCATATGCTCGAACTCCGAGATGCTCAGGCTCGGTGGGGCATAGCAGGAGAAGAGATAAATACCGCCAATTTTCACCCACGTGAAACCGTGTTCTCGTGTGGCTATTTTACTCTGAAAGGCCTTGCCGTTCACCGCCCATACAGCAGCTTTATTCCCCGCGTCTGCCACCCACTCGTGCCCCTCGATGCTTTTATACTGCTCGCATAGCAGCGCGACATCTACTTTGTGCTCCTTTATTGTCTGCTTCAATAAGTCCTGTGCGGCAGCGCAGTGGTTTAGGTTGAGCTGCAAGATTTTCATTTCGAACCATTTTGCATTGCCTCTTTTAACATTTGGCACTTGTAGCTGCCTGCCGCATGGTTGCCTTGGCACAAGGCACACTTTTCGTGGTTGTTGCATTTCGCCGCCAGGTGGCCGCTTTCACCGCACTTCCTGCATAGGGCGGTCCTATCCACTGCTGATTTGCAGTGCAGTGCCATATGCCCGTAGCCCCAGCACCTGTAGCAGCTTTTCACTGACACTATTTCCCGTATCCTACAGGATACCCAGCCTACGCGAATGTGGCGAGCATTCAGAACTTGTTTTGCCTCGTCTGCCGGCAAAGCAATAAAGGCTGTCTGAGTGCCGTTTGCATTTTTCCGCAGACTTCGTACTACCGTGTCAGCATGGGGCTGAATGCCGCATTGCTTATGCAACGCATCACAGATTTCGGCAGGCGTTGTGACTTCGTCCAGGTCCCTGCATTGGATCGTAATCATGTGCTGCTTTGCCTCCACTTTCGCCTCGTCCTTCAAGACACTTTCAATAGCCGTTTGGTAGGCTGCGGTTTTGCCTTGCTGTGCTCGCTTTAGCTCCAGTAGTAGGTTGCCCTTTGCCGTCCTACGGATGGCCTTAACATCCTCACTGAGTGATTTTAGGGCCTCGCTGGACTTGACTGCTCGTAGGATGTCCGCATATGATGCATCGCCCGTCTTCGATATTATTATGGCATCTGGCCTTGGCCTAATCGGCTTAGCCGCGCTCTTTTTTTCCTGCTTCCCTGACTGCGACGCTTCATTTATGGATTGGGAGCGTTTTCTTTTTACTAGCTGCCAGTCTGCTGCGCCAGCACCTTTTGCTACTTTATTGTTGTTGGTGGTAGCCGCGTTCGCCGTTTCGCTTGTTCGGCAGTTTGCAAATGCACTGACACCCGCTTCAGTTTCCTGTTGTTGGCTTCTGAGTTTACCTGCTCTTCTGCTGCTGCCTTGTTGTTGTTTTTGCGCATTGCTGATGGCAGTCTGTTTTGGTGACATCACTCTTCGACCGTTTTTGTGTCGGCAACAGAGGAGATTCGAGAATCGCGTCGGCCTCCTCACCAATCGGTGCCCTCGCTCGTTTCCCCTGTCTGTCACACTACTGTTGCCTGCGTCGTCTGCATGCCATGTTCAGCCGTTTCTTTCCTGCTGGACATCTTGCTGAGTGCTTGTTTCTGCAGCTTAGTAATGCCGCAGACCAAGTTTTTCATCGGCTGGTTCACATGCCGCTGTGCTTCCATCATTTTTGTCAGCTCGTCTAATTTCCGGCCCATTATTGCCAAGATCTCTTGGTGATTTCCGCCCTCCGGTGCGGAGTATTCGCGCTGGCCCGCTGGTGGCTGCCCTGTGCATCCCTTTATTGACGTGGGGGTGGAGTTGTTTTCTTCAGTTGTTTTCGTAGCTGCGGTGCCGCAGCTCTTTTCTGGTTGCAGACTTGGTGGTGACGATTTCAACCGCTCGTCTTTTCGAGTCGGTGATCGTGCCATTTTGGTACTGCTCTTAAAAGCATTCACACCTGCTACATCCGCAACAGCCGTGCGTGCTGGACGATCGGTTTGACGCGCTTCTTTCGCCCTTAACGCGTCGCTGTTCTCCCTCGAAACAGTAAGCGGACTTGCTCTTCCGCCATTATCAACGCTTCGCCCCGGTTGAGGCGAGTGATTGGCGATCATTGGTTGGCGTCCTCTTATTGGTCCGCAGTCCGTTCACCGTTTAGTCAGTACTCAATCCGTCTGGCTGTAAGCGCCCTGCGATTGGTCAGCAGTATATTGGCAAGTATGGCCGTCAAAAATGTTTCAATGGCCGCCTACGCTGGCTGCAGCCAATAGGAACAGTCAGTTAGCCAGCAACAATAGGCGCTGTATTACCCACTTTAGTGGGCGCGTGACCCCAATCGCTCCCAAACTGTTGTTAGTTGAGTGCACTCGCAATGCACACGGAACGTATCTTGTTCGAACAGCTGATTTGGGGATTGGCGCGCGAACCCAGTCTTTCTCAAACTGTAGTTATTGAACACACTCGTAATACTAAAAGAACGTACCTTTTTTGATCAGCTGATTTGGAGATTAACCAGCTGATTTATGTTTATAAACTCTAGGGTGTTGCGCGGGATTTTGCGAAAACCTGTGAGGCGAGTTTTCGTCGTCCGAGAAAACTTTCGTGAAAGCAGCGAACCATTGAATTTAATCACAATTTTGGCACGCTTGTGTCCCAGCTAGTGCCTTCACACTCTGCACACCGTGGCACTACACTTTCGCACTTAGTTAGCTTCCACAATTTCGCGATGACACGCACTACACTTTTCAAAAAAGCACTATTTGTCTGGAGCAGAAAAAAAAACGTGACCGTCTTCTTCGACTCTTCGACTCTCTCTCTGTTGTTGTGTGTGTGTGTGTGTGTGTGTGCGTGTGTTTTTTTTTTTTTTTTTTTTTTTTTTTTTTTTTTTTTTTTTTTTTTTTTTTTTTTTTTTTTTTTTTTTCAGTAGGGGAAAGCATCAAAAGCCTTACGCGTGCGCGACTTTAACACGCTAAAACCCCTATTTCACTGTCCGTGTGACCCTCCTCATGGCACCACCGTAAAGTATTACTTCACGAGGAAGGCGGAAAATTTTAGCGTTAAGCTACGTCTGAGGCTAAGAGTCACCTCTCATCTCGAAAAATACGAATGTCATCGGACGGACGGAGAGTCAGTTTACGATGTTGTCCGCGAACTGTCCCGTAAGTCGGTCCTTTGTCGCAGCATGATGCGGGCGATGAATCTGCACGCCCGTTCCCAGAATTCCGCCGACGTTAGCATGAAGGCCATGATTGCTGCAGGTGTCACCGCGACTCCAATGTCATTTTGGAGCTCGGACCTCTCCTCTGCGTATTTGACGCACTCAAAAAAGGTGTGCTGGGCCGTTTCGGGCACTCCGGTGCACACGTCGCAGTCCGGCCTTTCCACGTGGTTGAAACGGTGCAGATACGCACGGAAACAACCATGTCCGGTGAGGAATTGCGCCAAATAGAAGTTGAGTTCACCGTGTGGCCGCTGCAGCCATGTTGCCAGTACCGGTATTAGTTGGCGGGTCCAGGCGCCCTTTGTGGCCGAGCTCCATCTCCTTTGCCATACGTCTACCAGGTCTTCCGTTACCACCTGTTCACCTCGCTTTCGCCAATAAGCAGCCGCCTGCCGCGCTATTACGAGCTGGATTGGAGGCCTGCCAGCGATTACGTCCGCTGCCTCGCCTGAGACCGTTCTGAAGGCACGGCAAATCCGTAAGGAATTCAGCCGGTACGCAGACTGAATATGCCTACTGTACGCTGGTATCAGCATGGCCTCATGCCACACTGGACACGCGTACGTCGAGACCGCGGTATTAACCGTTGCCAGAAGCGCTCTCGTTCGCGAGGATGGTCCGCCTACGTTCGGCATCAGTCTCATTAGCTTCGCCGTAACACCGTGAGCTTTGTCGCCAACATGCATCAGATGCGTCTTAAAACTTAGGCGGTGGTCCAGCCACACACCAAGATACTTAATTGCCGGGCGCGATTGAATTTGATGGCCACTGACACATATCGTGCAGCTTTCGACCGGCTTTCTGCTGCTTAAGAGTACCACTTCAGTTTTCTCGCCGGCCAGCTGCAAACCTGCGCCAGTTAGCCAAGTTGTCAGCCGTGCTATCGCATCGTTAGCCTTTACCTCGAGCTGCCGTATGTGTTTGGCGGCCACCGTCAGCGCCACGTCGTCGGCGTACCCGACAGTAGTTACTTCGGGCGGGACGTCAGTTCGGAGGAGGCCGTCATACATGACGTTCCAGAGCACTGGACCCAGCACGGAGCCTTGCGGAACGCCACAGGTTACTTTGTGCTTGCAGGTACCCTCACTGGTGTCGTAAAAAAGCAGCCTGTCGTTGAGGTAGCTGCTGATAATGCGCAAAATATATAGCGGGGCGCCAAGTCTTCGCAGCGCTGCAATTATCCTCGGCCACCTGGCCGAATTAAACGCATTTCGCACATCAAGCGTAACTACAGCGCAGTATTGTTTTGTGCCTTCTCTCCAACGTTTGCCCTCCATGGCTTTTGAGGCAATGTTGATGACGGTTGCGATGGCGTCAGTGGTGCTTTTGCCTTTACGGAAGCCAAACTGCAACGGTGATAGGCCGTTTGCTGCCTCTGTAAGCTGTTCCAGCCTTACGCACAGGAGCCTTTCGAAAAGTTTGCCCATGTTGTCCAGCATGCACAGCGGCCTGTATGCCGAAGCCTCGCCAGGCGATTTACCTGCCTTAGGCAGCAGTACCAAGCGCTGCACTTTCCAGCAGCGTGGGAAGACACCGCGCTGAAGGCAGAAACTGAAAACGTCACTGAACAGTTGGGGTCTTGCAGTTATTACGAGTTTTAGGAACCCATTTGGAACACCGTCAGGGCCCGGCGCCTTGTGTGGTAGCATTTTCGTAGTCGCTGCGAGTATCTCGTCAGTAGAGAGAGGATGGAAACCGTCATCAGTTCTACGCTGGAATGTTTGCGGACGCACGGGCTGGCTGGGGAAAAGTGCACTCACAATCCTGTTCAGCAATATCGGACATGCTGGTGCAGGTGTCTTTTGCTTGCCAAGCTTCTTAACCACCAACTTGTATGCGTCGCCCCATGGTTTTTCATCCACCTCGTCTACCAGTTCATCAAAAGCTCGTTTTTTTGCTGGCCTTGATCGCTTTCCGTAGCTCTGATTTTTTGCTTTTCAACTCCGCCGCGTGCGGGCAGGGTCTGTCCCTTCGGGTTGCTCGTTGCTGAAGGCGCCGCAGACGGTTGCATTCGCCGCGGAGGGCGGCAATCTCGTCGTTCCACCAGTAAATCGGCTTTTTATACACCCCAGCCCTCTTCCGAGGCATTGTTGCATCACACAGGTCTTTTAGTTGCCGCATGAACCTGCTAATCGTTTTGTCGACGCTGGGACCTGGAATGAAGGTTAGCTCAGGCAGCAGCAGCTTTAGTGTAGCACCATCCAGCTTTTGTGCAACCCAGCCTGCTGGAGTTACCTTCCTGGACGCAGGCGGTTTCATGCTCAGCTCGAATAAAACAGCGCTATGGTCGCTGTACGTAAAACAGTCCGCGACATGCCATTTGGAATTTCGGGCAATACCTGGGCTGGCAAACGTTACATCGATGATGGAGGATGCGCAGCCTTTTGCGAATGTTGGCGTGTTTCCGCTGTTCAGCAGCACCACGTTCAGCTCCGATAGTGCGTCCACTAGCGCTAAACCTCGCTTGTTGGTTCTCACGCTACCCCAGGTGGTGGACCATGCGTTAAAATCGCCAGCTATCACCACCGGCGATTTGCCTCTGGCGGCGCTCACGAGCTCATCCAGCGCGCCATCAAAATCATTGAGAGATAAGCTTGGGGGGAAATAGCAACTAAAGAAATGGATGCCACAGATGACAGCCTGCGCAAAAAAGGTGCGAGCTGGTGGCACGGACTCAATAGCGTGTTTGCCGCAAACCCATATCGCGGCTTTTTTACTAATGTCTGCTACCCAATTGGGATCGTTTTCGCGGAACCGATATGGCTCGCTTAGAAGAACTATTTCCGCATCTTCCACTTCTGCCGTCCGCAGCAGCAGATCTTGCGCCGCCTCACAGTGGTTTAGATTCAATTGGAGCACCTTCATGGCAATTTTTGAACCTTTTGTGCACCGGATGTAAGCAAACAAGCTTTACTGCCAATACGGTGGTTGTGGTTTGCACCTGCCGCTTTACAGCTGGAGCAGCTAGTAGGGTTAGCGCAGGTTTTGGCGAAATGACCCTTTGCCCCACAATTCAGGCAGCAGTCGGAGCGGTCAGCACCTTGACATGATTTGGCAGTGTGTCCTAGGCCATGACAGCGATAGCACCTCAAAAGTGCAACCTTTTCGCGGATTCTGGTAATTGCCAATCCAATTCTCACCTTGCCGGCCTTCAGCAAGGTATTCGCCACAGATGCAGCGACGGCAATGGTAGCGGTCAGCGTGCCACCGTACGCTGGCCGTAGGCTCTTGATCACATCGGGCGTGACTGCTATAGACGAGGCAAAGGCTTTGTTTATGCCTTCCGCTACTTCTTCTTTTGTCGAGAATTCTGCAATGTCGCGAATTTCAATCTGCACTTCATGCGTCTTGGTCTTCACGTCCGCCCGCTCTCCAATTACCTTCGCCAGGTGTTCTCGAAGCAGGGTTGTGTCTTCTTTCTTACTGCCGGCAAGTTGGAAAAGCATTTCGCCTTTTGCCGTTCTGCGAATCTTCACTATGTTTTCCGAAACATTCTTCAGACTATCGTCCGATTTGACCAACTTGAGGATGTCACTATAAGAAGCACCGCCCTTGGCTTCCAAGATTATCGCATCATTTCTGGGTCGTAGGCTTGCTGCCTTCCTTTCGCGATTTGCCGCTTTAGGGGCAACCATTTTCCACTGTTGTTGCGCTTCCTTATTTTTTGCGCCTGTTTGAGCACCTTCGGCCGTCTGATTTTCACGCTGGCCCTTTGGTTGTTGTTGCGCAAATGTATCTCGAACTACATTAGGTGAGAAAACACGAGTGCGCTTACTAGACTGTTGCGGCGAATTCGGGAAGGTCGTTTCTTTGTCCCTATCCGCGCTCGCGCGCGCTCTCTTCGTTTGATTATTTGTATGCTTATCGGTTGTTGTGG
This sequence comes from Melieria crassipennis, assembly GCA_963668005.1. Classification (NCBI taxonomy): domain Eukaryota; kingdom Metazoa; phylum Arthropoda; class Insecta; order Diptera; family Ulidiidae; genus Melieria; species Melieria crassipennis. The sequence goes on along the minus strand of OY764963.1, from coordinate 41,667,926 downwards.
TTTGTGTAGCCTTGTTGTTGCATTTAGTAGCCGACAAAAGTGACGCCAGCATGGGCTGGCTCTCGTGCAGGGCTCTTTTATGCAGTTCTACGATGTTGCTAACTAGCTCTCGCATCGGTATGTTGATGTGCCTTTGCGAATCCATCATACTAATGAGGTCTCTCAGTTTCTCACCGATCAGCAGCAGTGGCTTCGTGTTGTTTGTCCGCTCAGCTTTTGTGCTGTCACCTGCCTTTGGGTCAGTCTGGCTTTGCGCTTCAAACGCTGCGCTGTTCACAGCCTCTGTGTATACCGCTGGTGGGCCACCGTTCGTAAGCTCATTTGAGTCGTCGGTGTGATTTCTCACCGGAGAACTTGCGAGTCTCGATTTTTTCGCAAAGGGATTCGCAGCCTCATCGGAGCGCTCGGTAAGCGGCCTGCTGCCAGGCATAGTGGAAGCGTGTGTGCGGTGTTGTTGCACTATTTACTTCGGTGCCCGGTGAGCGACTCACCACAGCCGTGGTGAGTATCTCTGCCTTTGGTAACTTACCTCTCTATTTGGAGTACGTAAGTAGAAGGTGATGACAGGTGGCCGACTCGCCCGCTCTCTCTGCTGTTTCCCACTTCTGCTACTGTTTCGCTCCTTGACACTCATGTACACCGAAGCAACAGGCCGGCATACGAGGTCAACGACACCAATTGTTGGAGGAACCACACCGAAACAGCTGCAAAAAGGTGATCGGAAAACAGCTGATTTTCGCGCGCGAAGAAAAATCTCAAACGAATTTGTTTTTGCTTTCTAAGGCTGAGTTGGCTGCAGCCGTCGAAACCTATCAAACAAATTACACCCAAGTGTTCCGGTCAACAATCACTATATTTAGTATCGAAACGTTACACCTTTGCACGGGTTTTACAGGGCTTGTCACAACTTCAGGGGCCCAAGAACAGCTTTACAAACGAAAAATATCCGGAGCCCGAAAAATTTACGTCCTAGCACTTGCAAAAGTCACAAAAATGTGTGCGTGTGTGTGTGTGTGTGTGTGTGTGTGTGTGTTGTAGTCTAAGAGGGATTATTTCTCTGGGAATATTAAAACATGGCCTCCCATCCTGATTTACAATTCTCACACGATGATATGCTATGGAGTTGGTCTGTTATAGGCACTTCATCGAGGTCGATGTTTTTAATAGTAATCGGTACTTCATCGTTGTTGTTGTTGTTGTTGACAAATAAGAGTGAGTATGATTTATAATTGCGGCATTCCTTGGTAGTTATACTCACGTCAATTAGAGGTTTCTCTAATACATTGATTATTTCATTCATTATGCACATCTCTTCACAATAAATCCAAGCGATTTTAAATATTCTCTATTATTAAGTGTTAATGTTCCACGCAGCTTTTTTTTTCGAGTTTTTTCTGCCGCTTTTTTTGCTGGCCACTTTCGTATCCAGATGTGCTGGGCGTTGACAACAAACTGACGGACGAATTTGCTCTGTATATATTTTTATTGTAAATAATCATTTATCTTTTTTAGTCTTGCGGCTTTAAATGCAATCTAAGGCTGATGATTTCTTCGCGAAAATTAATTAATTTTCCCTCCTGATTCACAATTCTCACAGTTATACTACTTATTTCTCTTGTATTAACTGGTAGGTATATAACATTTTGCGGAATCTCACTTATCTTATAGCCTGGTTTAACGTTAATTGAAAACTGATGTAATGTGTGTGCCGGTGTACCGTTTATATAGGATCCGGTAGTAATACTACATTCAATACATATCACGTTGTTTTGCGTTATCATCAGGCTTTCTTCTGATATGTGTTTTGTACCTGCTGATAACACAACTCTCCCAAATCCTAATAATTTTCCTAGGCTAAATGCTTTATCAAAGTAAATGTTTTCCTTGCTTGAATATATTTCTGATTGAATTGTATTATTATTTGCAGTGATTTCAATATACGCATCATCGTCATCATCTCTCAATTCGGTATATTCTTCGTTAATGTACTCAACAATATCATCAAACTCGTACGTTCCCGTTGGTAATTTGATCACATTATTACCTATGTGGAACAAGTTGTTATCTTCATCAATGTTAGGTATTGAGTGATATGCATGAAAATCAATAAGTGCACATTGATAATCTCTACGCAATTGTATGGGTGGAAAATAAATTGAGGTTAGAATTGACGTTTTTCCACTTATATTCAATGTTATAGACATCTTACTGCGGCTAAATATTCCAATATACTAAATTCAAAACACGTTTTTCTATTAGTATATAAATTGCATTTATTTTTTATTTATTTCTTTTTGCACACACACACACACACACACACACACACACACACACACACACACACACACACACACACACACACACACACAAGTATAACGAAGTGCTAAACCTCCCCGTTCCGGAAGGCGTGGTAGACATTGATAATCTCTACGCAATTGTATGGGTGGAAAATAAATTGAGGTTAGAATTGACGTTTTTCCACTTATATTCAATGTTATAGACATCTTACTGCGGCTAAATATTCCAATATACTAAATTCAAAACACGTTTTTCTATTAGTATATAAATTGCATTTATTTTTTATTTATTTCTTTTTGCACACACACACACACACACACACACACACACACACAAGTATAACGAAGTGCTAAACCTCCCCGTTCCGGAAGGCGTGGTAGTGGTGGGATTCGCGGACGACATCGCAATAACAGTTGTGGCGAAACAGCTAGCGGACATAGAACAAAAATCAAACGCCACAATAACGGTCGTCCGATCGTGGCTTCAGTCAGTGGGCCTACAACTAGCAGAAGAAAAAACGGAAGCGGTACTGGTGAGCAGCCGTAAGAAAAGCGAGGTAATAAGAATCGAGGTTGGCGCCAACATCATTACCTCCAGTCGATCTATTAAGTACTTAGGCGTGGTCATCGATGACAGGCTCAGCTTTCGAAAACACGCCGAATACGCCTGCTGCAAAGCATCCAAGACCTATACCAGCTTATCACGGATGCTCCCCAACATCGGGGGCCCAAAAGCTAGTAGGAGAGTGCTACTTGCTAGCGTAATATCGTCCTCGCTACTATACGCAGCGCCAATCTGGGCCGAATCCCTGCATATCAAGGCGTACAAGCGACAATACGAACGCGTCTACCGGCTTGCAGCACTGCGCGCGATAAGCGCTTTTAGAACGGTGTCAGACGTGGCAGCTTGTGTAATTTCCGGGATGTTGCCAATCGACATCAAGGCGGACGAGATGCGGCGTATATACGCCCTTAAGGGAACACGATCCAAAGAGGAAGCAGCGCGCGTCGAAAGGGCAACCTCCATGAGGCAGTGGCAGGCGCGATGGGACCGCTCGAGCAAAAGTCGGTGGACGCATAAGCTCATCCCATGCATAGACAAGTGGACAAGCAGAAGGCATGGCGAGGTGAACTTTCAACTAACACAGTTCCTTACAGGTCACGGTGGCTACAGAAGCTACCTACAACGCTTCGGCCATGACGACAATGCCAATTGCCCAACCTGCGACAAGCCAGAAGACCCTGAGCACACGTTATTCGAATGCCCACGATTCGAGGCCATTCGCTCCACACTAAACACGGCGACTCAGAGAATTTTGAACCCACACAATGTAATTGACGCGATGCTGGAGTCAGCGGAAGCTTGGGACAAAATATGCGGAGCGATAACATTAATGCAAGCGGAACTGCGAAGAGCAGAATGGGCCAGAAGCAGCCAACGCACAACAGAGCCTGGAAATATAGGCTAAACTTAACCCCCCTCTGCGATGCGATACTTAGCGGTAATTCCGCAGAGGGAATGAAGGGTTAACAGGGGGTGGTTTTAGTCGGTAAGAATCCGGCATGCTGGTGGGTTGCCCCAGTATCTTTCGAAGATTTCCACCTCCTGCGCGGAAAAAAAAAAAAAAAACACACAAGTATAATTATAATATTTCATTTTTATTGATCCAAGAGTTATGCTCTTTAGAGAATCCTAGCCATTTAACAAAAGCTTAATCATTTTTAGTTTTAAGTATTTTCTCTACTAAATACACATTGGGATAGCGAGTTTTTAATAATTCATATTCATAGAAACCCCCTTTAACTGGATTGCCCAGATAATCTTCTAAAATATATGTGACCGGATGTGTGTTTTGAACATGCTGAATTTGGAAAATTTCCGTTGTCCAATTTGGTGTATAGCCCTTATCGAAAACATGTTTGTATTTACTTATGCGTACATGGTCACCAACATGAAATTTAGGATTCAAAAAAATCTTATAACTATTGTAGGCAGTTCTTAAAAGTGCTTGCTCATTTGATGATTTAACTTTGTTCGGGGCCATTTTTATTGTTCTATGAAATTTGTTGTTGTATGCATTGAGTAAGTCCTTATATATATCAATCCATTTGTATGAACCACGTAAGCTAAACTCTTTCCACATCATGCCCTTTAATGTTCTATTGAATCGTTCGACAATCGACGCTTTCAACACGCTGTATGTTGAGTAATGATTAATATTACGTTGTTGCATAAGATTGTGAAATTCCTTATTGAAGAACTCTTTTCCATCGTCAGTTTGTAAGTTCTTTGGTATACGCGCACCACCAGCACCACCACTATCAGCGATAAATATATATTTCATTGCTTTAGTAACATCAGTGGCATTTTTTGATTTAAGTGGAACAGCCCAAGCAAATTTCGAAAACGTGTCTATGATTGTTAGCAAATAGCGGTATCCATTATTGTATTTTGAATAAGCACCCATTTCTACTAGATCAGCTTGCCAGAGGTCATCAATACCCTTTGTTATAACCTTACGTCGTAAAAAATTACGGCGGGCTGGCTTATGCAGCTCTTCCACGATCACTCTTTTACTCATTATTTATATTTTTCACTTTTTTATTTTGTATAAGTTCATCAAATAGGTATTTTTCCATGCCATCCAAACGTGAATCAAAATGTTTTATGTACTCCTTAATATTCTCATCTATATAGGTTTGTAGCGATTCAAGTTTTTCATAAAGGTTTTCCACTTCTTTCTCATAATATTCCTTATGTTTTTCTAGTTTTTCATTAAGTTGAGTTTGATTCACATGTATGGTTTTAGTAACAAAATTGCGTGACACACCATCTGTATCAGCAATGGGCTCACCAACGTTTTTTAAACGTTTCAAACTAAAGTTTATGTTCTTATCGCGATCGACTGTTATGCCACAAGTTTCCATTACACTTTTTTTCATTTGTTTTTTATTCTCACTCATTCGAACATTGGAATAGTGCCCAAACTTATCAACACTCATTTTAATATTAAATTGTTTATTCTATAATATCAGCTTCCTTCAGTTCCTCGATAATTGAAACACTTTCATTGTTATGATTGGTATGCCCAGCTGTTTGTGATGAAATTAAAAGACGTAAGCGACCAACCATCTCATTTGGGTCGTCCCAGTAGATATAATTTGTTTTATGCGTATTTAATTGCATTAATCCACCGCCTTCCTTATGCTGATGCTGTTGCAGTTGAGGCAACGATGATGTTGTTGGTTCTAACGTATCTTCATCACTAAACAGTTTCTTTATAATACTTATATATTTATATGCTCGTGTTCCTTTAATTTGCTCTTTCACATCGAAATTTCGTTTATGCGCATTTGTTGATTGTAAAATATCTTTATAGATCTTTAACTCTACCTCATCATAATTTTGTGGTTTTTTGTGAAATAGCAATTGGAATAGTCCTGGAGTAAGTAACCATCTTTGCGTTCCAATTATTATTTTATCATCATCAGTTAATTGTATAGGCGCATTACCAAACATCCATTCACCATTTGCTGTTTTATGAGGGCCATATAAATGGTCTAATTTGTTATCTTGTTTCAACACTGATAAATTTATATTCAATTTAGAGTCCTCACTATTGATGCTATTATAAAGGTCGCTGGAGTTATCGTTGGTAAAATTAGTGGGAAGAAAACTATCATTATTATCGTTATTAGTTTTTTTCATTTTTTTCGGGGTACTAGTTTCCATTTTAATCTCCCACTTTTCGGGTTTTTCCTTTTTAATAGTTTCATCATGAGCGTTGGCTGATGTTAGGATTTCTTTTAATGGTTTTGTTATGGGTAAAAATGTTTTCTCCAAACTGTCTGCTGTATCCAATTCTCCTTGTTTTACTTGTTTAAATTTATTCTTCAATATTTTTCTAGTTTGCACAATGTTTTTTAATAGGCTTTCATTCATTTTACGACAAAATACCAGATCGGCTCAATATCAGGCCAGGCTATATCAGTTCAAAGCAATAGCAGATCGGCTCAATATCACACCAGGCTATATCAGATCAAAACAATAGCAGATCAGGACGTAGCAGGTCAGGTTGCAGCAACTCAATAACAGCTTGTGTTGTATCAGGTTAGTTTATACCAGCTCGATGGTAGAAAGAATACTGAAGTGTATGCGCATATAGTAACATTTTTTATAGTTATATGAAGCAGTTAAATCCTTTTCGATAACGGCCAGTATTTATATCATCATCTTTACTTATTGTAAGGAAACCATATTTTTCTTTCCAACACTCCTGACACATATCCATAAACTTGTTGAAATTCATATCACAACCAACATGAACGTTAAATACATGTTTCAAATTCATAACATCTTGTTTGAATAATATAATAAAATTCGCGTTATCGCGTACTAAGTGTTTAGGTATTCGTGTGTATGTCTGGCACAAATAAAAGCTATCAACGGCTTTGTGACGCCCCATACAAAAATATGCACGTATATTATTTTGCCTCTCACAAGCAACATCATCAAAGATTATTATTGAATTTGGTTTTGCTTCCTCCGGCGGTAGAACATCAGCATTGTCGGAAAATTCATGATACCCCATTCCTTTTATGGGCTTTAACAATTCCTGTAGATATTGATATTTTGGCTGATACAATGACTTTGAATATAAATATATATTTTCAAATTTTAATCCGTTCGGGCTCTCAATCAAACTCAACATCACATTCGTTTTTCCACAATTTGACGGTCCAACGATTAGTGCTCTCAACGTATTTGGCAATAGTGTGCTATGCCTCAATTGTTTACGAGGATTTATTTTTAACACATTGTCTAAATTCTTGACGACAATATTATCTTTCTGCTGTTGTTTTGTGAAACGCATTTTCACAACTAACCCTATCGCCATAAAACAAGCTATATTTATTTGCGAGACTTCAGTTAATATAGAACTCTCATTATACGCGAACATATAAAGATTTAATATGGCTGTTCACTATAGAAGAAGAACCAGTAATAAACAACCCGTTGCTGGAGGTGGACTAGCGGATAAAATTATTGATAATCTTCCAGTTGAATTGCATTTACCGGGTTATCAATTTTGCGGACCAGGAACTAAATTGCAAAAACGTTTAAGCAGAGGTGACCGAGGTATCAACCCTCTAGACGCTGCTTGTAGAGAACACGATATTAAATATTCACAATTCAAAAGTCGCGATAAACGTCATTTGGCAGATAGAGTATTAGCAGAAAAAGCTTGGGAGAGAGTTAAATCAGAAAATAGCAATTTCGGCGAACGTGCAAGTGCCTGGTTTGTTACAAACGCGATGAAAGCTAAAACCAAATTCGGTATGGGTTGCCCAAATAATAAACCGAAAAAGAACATAAAACGTAAAAAGAAGAGAAAATCTCCATTGAAGAAAAATTCATTTAAAAACATAATAAAAAAAGTTGGAATTCTTTTAAAGAAACACAAACCCGAGAGCATTAATGAGGCTGTAAAAATCAACAAGAAAGCGCTCACACCACTAACGAAAAATATTACCAATATTCCACGAATCATACCGATTCCGAAAGTAGGCGGTTTTCTGCCACTTATTCCTATCTTAACCGCCTTAGGAGCTATTGGTGGATTAGCAACCGGTGGCGCATCAATTGCTAAGGCTTTTAATGATACAAAAGCAGCTAAACACCAACTTGAAGAAGCAAATCGTCATAATAAAACAATGGAGGCAATAGCAATAGGGCATGGACTATATCTAAAACCGTATAGAAAAGGTTTTGGATTTTACTATTGTTGAAATCGATGCGCGGAGCGGGGAAATTAAACACGGAATGTTCGGGTGGTTTGGGGCTCTTTATTCGCGGGAGTACGAATAACGAATAACAATAGAATAACAATAAACATTGAACGAGAACAACGGCCTAAGCCGGGGAGCATAAATAGGGGGAACATTAGTACAAGAGGACAAGGAAAGGAAGGGATTATAGGTGGGATCGACAGATCACTGAACATCCACAGCACTCATTTAGCCATTGCGGCCGCCATTGCAGAGTGCAATCGAAGTAGTGTCCGGGGGGAGGGTCGCCGAGACGCGGCTGAGGTCTGGTTGGTTCGGGAACGGCTCACGGCTGGCTGGCTGTGGGTACGCTTGGGGTGCGCCGATAACCTTTCGTGCGGGGGATGATTCATCCGGCCGTGCGGGGCAGTCTAAGGGGTACCTGCTGCGATGGTCGGCTGATCTGCAAAAAAGGTGAGATGTCAGCGGATTGAAATTATAATATGGACATCGTGTGTATGGGAAATAGTGGCTAAGCTGCAGGGATTGCGTAAGCTACAGCGGAGGGAATATGAGAAAAATACATATAACAATTGGCCAAGTTGCCGTTTACTTTTTTCAAGTGAGGGGGGATTTTCGGAGTATATACGGAGAATTTTTTGAGCGAATTTGGAGAATTTTAGGTGTACGTAGGGCTCGAGAGAAGCAGGAGAACCGAGCGAGAATGTCGGTTTGCTCTTCGAGAGGAGGGTGGCAGTCAACCGCTCTTTGGTCCGGACTTGGACCTGTACGAGCATAACTGTTTGGCTCAGCATGGAAGAATTGCTGGAGCCGTTCCACCCAAGAAGGAGATCGTGTAGATCTTGGAGTTTATACCCGATCAAATGTAGGCAAATGTAGGGGGTATTTGCTGGTTCTAGGGGTCGAACCTGTTCCATATGCGCAGCGGGCTGGGGGGACTGAGTTTGGAGCATCTCAATGATGTCCGACATCTGAGCCATGCACAACTCGTATTGGTCTGTGCAGGCATCGATTTTTTGCCGAGCCGACTCTTTGAAACCGTCGGGCTGGCTGTTGTCTTCAGCAATGAAGACTGCCTCATATGCGCGCATAAGCCTCTCCCATTGGGCTTGCAAATTTTTTTGCTTTATTTGGACCAGGGATTTGGTCAAATCCTCAATGGGAACCGATGAAAAATGTGTGCATAATAGCACGAGTCTGTCATACTCGAACTGTCAAACGTGCGTTAGACGACTTTGTGTATCTGGAGGAAGGAGTCTCCATTGTGACTAGTTGGCGTTTAGGGGATCGCTCAACGGGCATATTAATTAGAAAAGCTCGACAAAGGGTAAAAGGTTTAAATAAATATATGTGTAGGGTATTGTAAAATAGACGTGTAGTCTAACCGCGTCCGCGCGAACGATCTTGAGTATGGGAAGAGTTGGGAATGAGACAATTCGTTAAAACGAATTTGTATATTTGTCGAGCAACAAAGTTTACACAAGTGTATGTAAACGTGTAGGGAAATATATATGTATATGGGAAACAAGTAAATTTTTTGTAAATGGGAATGGGTAATAAATAGAAATGTGTATGTATGTGGGAATTGGGACTGTATGTTAAAATTATTATAATATAACAAATGTGTAGTCAAATGTGTATTAAATGTGTTTTTATTTGTGAAAAAGTGAATTTTGTTTTGTATGGGAATGTGAATTTGAATGTGTGTGAATATACACGTATGTATGTGTATAAATATGTATAAATTGTGTATGTGATTATTTGCAGCCGCCGTGGCTCAGTTGGTTAGTGCGTTGGACCGCGAGTCGAAGGCAGCGACACAGGTTCAAATACTGCCTGTAATAACACCTAAAAAAAATAACGGGAAAACTCGTTTTCTCTTTCGGTGGCTGTCCTCTCAGCTGGAAATGGCAAACCTCTGAGAGTAAAAATTGCTTATGAAAAAGCTCCCAACCTGCCGTTCGGAACCGGCATAAAACTGTAGGTCCCTCCAACCCGTGTACAAATTCACACGCACAACACGGGTGGTTGCGGGAAGCTAGGCCTTAGTCTCGCGTAAGCGGGCTGTCGTGCCAGTCAATTAAATTAATTGATTATTTGTTTTAGTGTGTTAATATAAGTAAGAAAGCAAAAACCAAATTTGTGTAAAAAAAAATTTTTCTGTGCGATTGGGAGATCTTTGTCCCACTGTATGCCCTTGGGGTGGCAGCAGACGAGCAGTGTATGAGTATATGCAGCACTATTGAAAATTTTCTAAGTACTAGAAAATTGTTCAATATGCTGCGAAAAAAGGCGATTCGTCCCACTGTGCTTGAGTTTATTTACTTCTGCACTCAAAGTATGAGTGCACTTGGAAGCAGCAGCGGGAGTGCTTGCTGCTGGTGCGTGCGTATATCGCACAAAGCGAAACGCGAAAATGTACACAAGTGGGAGAGTGCACAATGCAAAAGAAGGGAAAGTGCGTGTTGGATGCTGGCTGCTGGCAGTGATCGCACAAAGGAGAATGCGAAATGGGAGATCAGCAGCTGGAGTGCTTGCTGCTGATCTGAAGTATGCACAAAGCAAAATCAGGCAAAATGTGAGCAAATTAGAAAAGAAGTGGGAAGCAGGCTGCAGCGGGAGTTTTTGCTGCTTTGCCTGCGTAGGGAATGCGAACACAAAAAGCGCAAAATTATGTGCAGTAGCGGGATTGCTTACTGCACTGCGCTATTTTGTATGTGTACAGGGGAAATTTACACGAAAAGAGGACAATGGCGGGGCACCAGTACGTAATGACTGGATTTTAAGGGGATGGGAATATTATATATTTTTTAAATTATATTTTGTGTTAGTGTATGTGTACGGTGTATGTGTTAATTTTTATAAAAAATTTGTGGGCTTATCTTAAGGGAGAATGGGGATCTCCTGTATTTGTTTTGTGTCCGCTACTGTGTTGTGCTGCGTTCCTTGGATGTTGTTGTTTGCCGTTGTTGCTGCCCTCTTCGTCTGCTTTGTGTTGTGGGTGTGTGTTTTGTTGTTGTGTATTATGTTGTCTGCTGCCCTTCTTTTATTTGTCACTGATTGTAGTTTTGTGCACTGTTGTAATATTGTAATCGCACTTTTTGTATTGTTTCACAGTGTGGTGTGTTGTTACTCTTTGCGTTTTTTGTGTGTATTTATCACTTTAGTTCGTGTTCACTCTTGTGTTTGGTTCACTTTTTGGATTCTTGTAGTTTATGTCACTTTTCACGTGTGCTTTTTTGTGTCACTTTTGGAAATTGTTGATTGTTGTAACTATGTGTTTTTTGTTAATAAAAACATTCGCGGCTCACTCGCGAATGGCTCGAAGGACCATGTTGAAATCGATGCGCGGAGCGGGGAAATGAAACACGGAATGTTCGGGTGGTTTGGGGCTCTTTATTCGCGGGAGTACGAATAACGAATAACAATAGAATAACAATAAACATTGAACGAGAACAACGGCCTAAGCCGGGGAGCATAAATAGGGGGAACATTAGTACAAGAGGACAAGGAAAGGAAGGGATTATAGGTGGGATCGACAGATCACTGAACATCCACAGCACTCATTTAGCCAACTATAAACAGCAACCAAAAAACTTTTAAATATGCTACCCAACCGTGCATTGACTGATGTCGATTTAAGAAAATACACTACACACATACCGCATTTTCGAGGAATTTTCATGCGCGACGCACTACCAAGAAAATCATATGAAATTGAATGTGGTATTATCAATTTAGACTCTTCCTGCGGCAGTGGAACACATTGGGTAGCATACTATAAAAACAACCATCATAAGGAATACTTTGATAGCTTTGGAAATTTACCGCCGCCAAAAGAAATCATCAATTACCTGGGGAAAGGTAACCTGAGCTATAATTATCATCAACTGCAAAATTACAACACTTTTAATTGTGGACACTTATGTTTGCAGTTTTTATTAAATGTAAATCAATAAAACAAATATGCATATCTATGCATACACATACACATATATTTCAATAAATTAAAATTTTTTATATGGAACATTGCTTGATATTTTCTTTTCGTTGTCTTCCTTCTTCGGGGGATTTTTCAATGTAACAACACTATATTTCACTTCCTTTTTCCAATTATTTTTCGCCTTGTCGGAAAGTAAATGCTTGGATTCCATTTTTTCGCTTCCAAACTCTGCAATTTCTTATTCCAAACTGATGGTGCTGCTGCTGCTGCTGCTGAACAAAATTGCACAAAGCCAGCAAATCCCCAAATCTTAATGTAAACATACGCACATTCGCGCTCAAAACCCATTTGCATTTATCTTGCATATTTGCCTTTAAACATGTTCATTCATGCATTATATAAAGATAAAGAGATAAGAATAAAGAAATGCATACAAACTTTTTGGTTTGACTCATTTATGAAGTTTTTATTCTTTTTTTTTATAAACTCATACATAGTCTCTCTCTCTCTCTCATACTTATGAAATATTCATTTCAAAATTTTGTTTATAACCTTTAATGTTAATTAACTCTACGTCTGAATGAAGTGATGTATCGCCAAATTTCACAGTTTCGATTTCACCATTACTTAATATACGTTCTTGCTCATATTCACGATACTCAAAACATTTTATGCTGAGTGACTTTTTGCGATAATCACTATCATAAGTACAACGTATTCTTATTTGCACATTGCCATAATCTAGTAGAAAATGCCTGTAAAATATATTGGAACTTTCAATTATTCCAGCAATATCCATCTCTTTTTGTATTAAATCTTTCCTAAATGCCTCTATTGCTTCAGACACGGTGAAATATTCACGTGGTGTATCAGAGTCAAGGTTAAAAGCGTCCACTCCATCTGTTGTTGCCGTTGTTGTTGATGTGCTCGTCAAGAGTAGCATTTCGTCTACTTCCGTTTGATTTACATGTTCGCTAACGTCGGTACTGTTTTTCATTAATTGAAAACTCAATTCTATTTCTACTACATCATTATTGGGTAGCTTTAGAGAAAATTCCAGATTTCTTTTATTATCATGTACGTTAGCAAGGGAAATCGGTATGCGTGCACCTTGCACCAAACTTGCCGCTTTTATTATTATTAATGCAGTTAATACTTTTTCCCAATGCATGTTGTTTGTATTTGCCTCGTGTTGTTCACTCTTTAAAATAACATCCAAAACTGAATTGAAAGGTTTCTTCTCGGTACTCTGCTTTATATACATACGCCAGCTGCCCAGCTGCCCGCTCAGAGTCACGCAAAACGCCGGCGGTTCCCCCTAACCTCAACCCGAACCCCAACCCCAACCCAACATGAACGAACGACCACAACAAGCACGCGCCACCACTAGCACGCGCCACACTGATAAGAAATTACAACAACAACACCACCACCACTTTTCCACACACTCATACGAAATTACCACAACAACAACACACTTTTCCCACACACTGATAAGAAATTACAACAACAACAACCCCACACACAAAACAACCTTTTTCCCACACTGATAAGAAATTACTACAACAACAACAACACACACACACACACTTTTTTCACACACTGATAAGAAATTGCTCCTCCTGCTCTGTTCCAGAAGGAACCAATCCATACTACTTTCGTTTGTTATTTGATGGCGTGGTCATTTGTCTAGCAACTTATAAATTTATTTTTAATGGGTAAGAAGACTTCGTGGAGTCGTTCCATAGACAAAACTAAGATAATATTGGATGTCATGTGCAAATCGAATAATGGCATAATATATGCCATTTAAACGCGCAAAGTTTAAAAAACAAAATAGATGATCTTCGTCTGCTCGTTGATGGTGGTCTGCTTGATTTTGTGTGTATCTCGGAGACCTGGCTAAGACCGGAAATGTGTGATGACTTATTTAAACTTAATAGCTACAGGCTGATGCGTAGTGACAGATATGACAGAGTGGGTGGTGGAGTCTGCATTTATGCGAAAACATTCTTTAGGTGCAACGTAGTAAAGAAATCTAATGCTACTGATCCAAAAGAATTTATTTTTGTTGAAATTTCAATCGGTTACAAAACACTTTTGCTTGGTTGCGTCTATATGGCGCCAAACATTGCAAATTATAATCTCATAAGCGAGCAGTTGGCGGATCTGGTATGTAGCTACACCGATGTTGTGATCTGTGGAGATCTGAACTTAGATATACTACGCAACAAAAACAAGCATTTTCTGGATATGCTTGAAGCTTCTAATATTCACCTGTGCAACACCACCCAACCCACTCACTTCGCTCCAGGGGCATCACCCTCGCTGCTTGATGATTTCTTGGTCTCTGATCCTGAACTTATTTTGTGCCTGCTTTTTCCCATCATGATTTAATCTTCCTAAAGCTAAACGCTGTTAGAGACGTTAGTGGAGAGGGGACTAAGTCCTATTATAATTATTCAGCGATAGATGTAGCATCACTTTTCGGAGACTGCAGTAGCCTGAACTGGTCCCCCCTTCATTCAACAAATGATGTGAATAAGCAGGTTGATCTATTTAATAAAAATATTTGTTCGCTTTTTAAGAAACATGTCCCTGTTCGAGCAAGAAAACAAAAAGCAGTAGCGTACCCATGGCTGACAGCTAAATTGGGTTTACTTATGGATAAACGCAACCGTTTATATGCTAATTGGAGAAAATATGGGCATACCGACATTCTTCATGATTACAAGGTAGCACGTAACAACATTACATCACTTATTCGCAAAAACAAAAGGCTTTACTTTGAAAGTAAATTTTCACATACAAATTCTAGTGCTAGTTTTTGGAAGAAAGTGCGGCAGCTAGGGATTAATCGCATCAGGATTACTGCACCAGAATGTATAGACCTTGATGAATTAAACAACAAATTTATTCAACCAGCGGACTGCCCGGCGATACCCTTTTATACTGATTGTTGTGCTACTGCGACTGTTGATAATAGTTTCTCGTTTGTTTTGATGAAAATTGTGTTGGTCTAGCGATAATGAAGATAAAATCGAATGCCGTTGGTTCGGATGAAATTAGTCCCTTGTTTATAAAATTATTGATTCCGGTCATCCTGAAGCATTTCACATATATCTTTAACTGTATTATCATGACGTATTCTTTTCCTGACTGCTGGAAATGTGCTAGAATTATTCCACTTCCGAAATCACCAACGGAATACCAGCCCATTGCAATTTTGCCCTTTCTAAGTAAAGTTTTCGAATCTTTGATCAGTGATCAAATTAAACAGTTCCTTGTTGAGAGCAACCTAATAACTAAGCACCAATCAGGCTTCCGTCCTAAACACAGTTGCACCACTGCGCTTTTAAAAGTATGTGATGATATACGTTTAGGTCTTGATGCTGACAAGGTGGGCCTTATTGTTTTTCTTGACTTTTCAAAAGCGTTCGACTCTGTCAGCCATGCTATCCTACTGGAGAAAACGCAATATAACTTTCACTTCGACAATTCAGCATGCAAACTTCTTTCTTCGTATTTGAGAAAAAGGTCCCAGTTTGTCAGTCACAATGACAACTTTTCAAAACCGTGCTTCATTTCAGCTGGTGTACCGCAAGGGTCGGTACTGGGTCCTCTACTCTTTACTATGTTTATTAATGACATCTCGAATTGTTTTAATCACTGTCAACACCACATTAACGCAGATGATGTGCAAGCGTATATATTTTTTCCAAAATCAGATATTAATCTGGCTATAGAAAAGATTAACAGCGATTTGAATATTATACATCAGTGGTCTGCTACCAATAAGCTAAAACTTAATCCAAGCAAAACAAAAGCGTTGTTTAACGATCGAACCAGTAGAACGTCCGTTCTTCCCACGATCTATCTAAACGGCTCGGCGGTTGATTATGTTGACAAGATAAAAAACCTTGGAATATATTTCAACGCCAATTTTAATTTTAAATCACATGTCAACAAGACAGTTTTTTTTTTTTAACTCGAACGAACGCGCAGGGGATGACCCCTATTAATGCGAGGCATTGCGTTGGTTCAGGAAGGATATAAAGGTTAGGAGATAGGATTAAGAGTGAAGTGGTTATGGACTCTTGCCTTGAACCCATCGGGATCATAAGTGCTGGGGAAGATATTCGCAGGGAGACCATTCCACAACCGCGCTGTGCGGGCCAGAAACGAACTTTCTCTGTAATGCGTAGTGCGCTGGAACATCGTTTCAACGTGGAATGCATGAGCGCCAGTGTTCAAACGGGTTGCCCGTGGGAATACCCGGAGCGATGGCATCAAACTGCTCATCTCCACTGAGCACTTACCGAAGAAGTATCGGTAAAACAACACCACACACGCCACGTTTCGACGATGTTCTAAGGAGTCAATAGAGCTGGATGCCCTACTGTCCCCTATAAGCGCGATCGCATGGTTTTGCACCCGGTCCAGGAGCTCCAAATGGGTTTTTGAAGCCCCTGCCCATAGGTGCGAGTTAAACTCCATTTTAGGTCGGATATAGGTAGTGTAAATAATGCGAAGATCAGACGGAGTGAAACATTTTTTGCACCGCTTTAGGAAGCCGAGGCACTTGGCTGCTTCTTTCGACACGCCAAAAATATGATCGTTCCAACGAAGATCGTTCTTAATGGACATGCCCAGGACATCAAGAGCTGCCGATTCCGCAATACCCACACCACCCATAACCAGGGATGTGTTGGGATGTGAGGAGACTCGCTTGTGGGATAACAGGCAACATTGGGTCTTGCGAGGGTTAAAATCGACCCTATTCGCTTGACCTCACTTGGAGATTGTTTGTAGGTCGCTATTAAGTATGTCATCCATACGGCGCCGTTCTCTCTCAATCTCCAAAGAGCTGGAGCGCTTTGTAAAGGAGTATGAATGACAAATGGTGCTGTCATCCGCAAACGAGTAGATGGGATTCTTCGTCGACAACAGGAGGTCGTATTAATCTGGCTATAGAAAAGATTAACAGCGATTTGAATATTATACATCAGTGGTCTGCTACCAATAAGCTAAAACTTAATCCAAGCAAAACAAAAGCGTTGTTTAACGATCGAACCAGTAGAACGTCCGTTCTTCCCACGATCTATCTAAACGGCTCGGCGGTTGATTATGTTGACAAGATAAAAAACCTTGGAATATATTTCAACGCCAATTTTAATTTTAAATCACATGTCAACAAGACAGTTTTTTTTTTTTAACTCGAACGAACGCGCAGGGGATGACCCCTATTAATGCGAGGCATTGCGTTGGTTCAGGAAGGATATAAAGGTTAGGAGATAGGATTAAGAGTGAAGTGGTTATGGACTCTTGCCTTGAACCCATCGGGATCATAAGTGCTGGGGAAGATATTCGCAGGGAGACCATTCCACAACCGCGCTGTGCGGGCCAGAAACGAACTTTCTCTGTAATGCGTAGTGCGCTGGAACATCGTTTCAACGTGGAATGCATGAGCGCCAGTGTTCAAACGGGTTGCCCGTGGGAATACCCGGAGCGATGGCATCAAACTGCTCATCTCCACTGAGCACTTACCGAAGAAGTATCGGTAAAACAACACCACACACGCCACGTTTCGACGATGTTCTAAGGAGTCAATAGAGCTGGATGCCCTACTGTCCCCTATAAGCGCGATCGCATGGTTTTGCACCCGGTCCAGGAGCTCCAAATGGGTTTTTGAAGCCCCTGCCCATAGGTGCGAGTTAAACTCCATTTTAGGTCGGATATAGGTAGTGTAAATAATGCGAAGATCAGACGGAGTGAAACATTTTTTGCACCGCTTTAGGAAGCCGAGGCACTTGGCTGCTTCTTTCGACACGCCAAAAATATGATCGTTCCAACGAAGATCGTTCTTAATGGACATGCCCAGGACATCAAGAGCTGCCGATTCCGCAATACCCACACCACCCATAACCAGGGATGTGTTGGGATGTGAGGAGACTCGCTTGTGGGATAACAGGCAACATTGGGTCTTGCGAGGGTTAAAATCGACCCTATTCGCTTGACCTCACTTGGAGATTGTTTGTAGGTCGCTATTAAGTATGTCATCCATACGGCGCCGTTCTCTCTCAATCTCCAAAGAGCTGGAGCGCTTTGTAAAGGAGTATGAATGACAAATGGTGCTGTCATCCGCAAACGAGTAGATGGGATTCTTCGTCGACAACAGGAGGTCGTTGATGAAGATAATGAAAAGGGTTGGAGAAAGGACCGAACCCTGCGGCACGCCCGCGCTAAGGGAATGCTTTTCCGAGGCTATGCCGTCTATTACAACACGAATAGAGCGATCATAGAGGAAGCTCGTAATCCAACGAGAGAAGATACTACCGACGCCATAGGCAATCAATTTAGACACGAATGCTTTATGCCACACCCGGTCAAAGGCCTCAGAAATATCCAATGCAACAACCTTGCTTTCACCGAGGTTTAGAATGCTATGGTTCCATTTCTCGGTGAGGACCGCCATAAGGTCTCCCGTCGATCGCTGTCTTCGAAAGCCGTATTGGCGGTCACTTAGCAGTCTATTGTGCTCCAGATATTTCACAAGGTTGAAGTTGACAATGCTTTCCATTACTTTGGAAAGCACCGAACAGATTGCTATAGGTCGGTAGTTCGCAGGGTCAGTAGTCTTGCCTTTTTTAGGAACTGGTTGAACATTTGCAACCTTCCAGCATGTCGGAAATACACCTGTGGCGAATGACATGCTGAAAAGTTTGCGTAATGGACAAGCCAGTGAGGTAGCGCACTTTTGCAAAACAAGGGCTGGAATGCCGTCCGGCCCTGAAGCCTTATTCACATCGAGATTTGCAAGCACTCTGGTTATAACTACCCGTGTCCGAAAATGAATTTCTGGCATATAGCAAGATACGTTCTCGACCACGGGCAGTGGTTGATCGCTGGGGGGCAGAGAGGAATTCTCTGCGAAAATTTTAGCCAACAAATTAGCTTTATCAACCGAGTAAGTGATGATTTGATCATTGTTAAGAAGAGTTGGAATTGAATGATGATGACGATGACGATGTTTGGTACTTCACCTTCTTAACGAATGACCAGAAGTTCTTACTACCACGCTGGCATTGAAGAACTTTTTTCCTTTGGCGCTGTTCGTGAAACTTTTGACGCCTTAGGATGGCATTGCATCGATTTCTAGCCTGTTTACGCAGCTGTTCAGTGGTGGCATTTTTATTTGCCTGCCATGCTCTGAAAGCTTCCTCTTTAGACCTGACAGCAATTCTGCATGTCTCATTAAACCAGATATTGTCCTTAGGTTTAATGCAAATTTGCTTATTGGGGATGAAGGACCGCATTCCCAATAATATTATTTCTTCAACCATTTTGGCTGCGGCATTTATGTTTCTATCAAGAAAACACAATTTCCAATTGAAGTGGGCCAAAAATTCATTAAGTCTACTCCAGTTAGCTTTATCATACATCCACACTAGGCGCTTCGGGGCTAAGAGCGAAGCATTGCGGATAGAAGAGTATGAGAAAGACGCCAAAATGGTACAATGGTCCGAGTTTCCAAGAGGTGCGTGCATTTCAACATCATATTTTTCATGATGTGAAGTGAGAAAAAGGTCTAGAGTATTGAGAGCTTGCCCCGCAACGCAGGGGATATGCGTTGGTTCATGCACTATTTGAGTCAAGTTATTAGACTCGGCAAAGAGCTCGACAAATAAGCCTTCAGGAGTTGTGTGGCTGGAATGGCGTAGCCAATTGGAATTATGAATATTGAAATCACCAGCAACTACAATTTCACTATTCGGATACGATTCCAGAATCTAAGAAATAGAATCAGAGAGAAGATCAAACTTGTTATAAGTAAAATCTCTCCCTGAATTCGGGCTTCTATATAGGAAGCAGAAGTGCAGAATGTGCGACTGGATATTGAATTTAACCCACATGGAGCTAAATTCGGCATCCGTCGTGTATAGTTGTTGCTGGCACTGGTACGCAACATTACTGCACACATAAATGGCAAGACCCCTGTGACGAGAGAATAATGGCCGTAGGTGGTAACCAGGGATGTGAAAATCCAGTGGTTCTGCATCCCCACACACCTGGGTTTCACTTAGTGCCATTACATGGGGTTTATGGAGGTTAACAAACGCGTATATAGCAAAAAAGTTCGCCCTGAGCCCGCGCACGTTGCAGAAGGCTATGCGAAATTTGTCCAGCACCATGGCCTGGGTGGGTTAAAGGACAAGGAAAGTAGCCGGGAATGAGATCTGCCGCTCCAAGAAATTGATTATGCTCTGTGGTAAGTGTTATGCCTTTACCACAGAACAGTAAATTTCTCAGTGTCGAACAAGACCGCATGTAGCGCCACTGCATACGGACGGAGGAGGGAGACACGGAAAGAGAACCACAAACAACACCACGCGAGCAGAGTTTAATGCGGCGGACAGCGAGTTAACGGCATTTTATGATTCGATGATCGATTTCGTTGTTGATTTCGTTGTTTTTAATTATTTTTTTTTGTTGACAATTTGTTTGTTGGCACACGCGGGGCAGCAGACACCGTGTAAAAAGGCAAACACAACAGGCGGACGAACATTAATACACACGCGAGACGGATAAAACATTAAAAGACCGGGAGCACAAAAAGGCACGTCTGCCCACGCGTAGCTGTGTTTTCACTCATTGTCCGTGTCTATGGTGCACTATCTGGTCTTAGTCCGACAACGAGCTACTTATCAACCGCTGTTAATCAAAGTTGCCACTGACAAATTCGTATTACAGTTGGAAACTTAACCAAATTTTGTATTAGCTTCGGCAACTCAACCGAACAGCTCATTTTTCAGTTGGCGTCATAGTTGCCTTGGATTTTGTGTTTGGCCTCAGAATAAACAGTATACAGAATGCGCATGTCGACCAGCGAAGCAATCTGAATATCTGGTTTTTTTTTTTTTTCGACGTTGGGAGGTGGAAATCTTCACAAGATACCGACGCCCTCCAGGACGCCGGCATGCCGGATTTTTACCGACTAAAACCACCTCCTCCTTCTATCCCTGCTCCCCGCGGCACCGCCTCTCGGCATTTCCTCACGGGGGGTGATGGCTTTAATTGCCCGTTATACGAAGCGCCCGGCGCTGCTGCTCCTCTCTGCGTAGAGCGGTTAGAATTGACGCTGCCATTGTGCTAACTGCCGACCACTTTTCTTGGCTTGCGAGCATGAATTTCACAAGATTTTGAGGACTTATTTGTTCCCCGAACACCCTGTTCACCGTCCTTCTTTCAGCATCGAAGCGGCTGCACGAGAAGAATACGTGTTCCGCGTCCTCGGCGCTTCCGTCCGAGCAGTGTTCGCAGTTTGGGGTTGTGTCGTGCTTAAAGCGAAACAAATACGCCCTGAGGCAACCGTGCCCACTTAAAAGTTGTGTCAGGTAAAAGTCTACCTCCCCGTGCTTCCTCTCCATCCAATCTCGGATGTTAGGGATCAGTTTGTATGTCCAACGGCCTGTTGTTGCGGTGTTCCAGCGACGCTGCCACTCCTGCCAGCTGTGCTGGCGGGCAGCTTGTCGCTCTGCTTTGTGTGACATTGAATCCATACCAGTGCTTGGTGATTCCTTTGCGAGTAGGTCTATTGGACATAGGCCAGCAATCACCAGGGCTGCGTCCTCTGAGACGGTTCGAAAGGCGCAGCAGACTCTTAAAGCGTTTAGCCTGTACACCGATCTGATTCCTCTCCCGTACGTTTTTTTGTCTAAGGCTTCAGCCCAAATTGGCGACCCATATAACATGGCGCTTTTGACCACGCTCGCCAACAGCTGCCTCCGATGTTGCTTAGGCCCCCTTGTGTTGAGCATTAGTCGGGACAACGCGCCTCCTACTTTGGCTCCTTTTGCGCTCGCCTGCTCTAGATGGTCCTTAAAGGTCAATCTCGTGTCTATGACTATGCCAAGGTACTTCACTGCCGACTTAGTGACAATGGGATGTCCTCCAACGTTTAGCGTGGCCTCCTCTCTTGCCTTTCTGCTACTTATAAGCACCGCCTCGGTTTTTTGCTCCGCTAAGCTAAGTCCTGCGTGCTTTAGCCACCCCTGAATCGCCCGAATCGCCCCGTTTCCAATTTCGACGACCTCTGTTATGTGTTTAGCGACGACTACTACTGCTATGTCATCGGCAAAACCTATAATATTGACCCCCTTTTGAACAGTCAGCCGCAGGGGGTAGATAACAGAGTTTGTTGAACAGAACTTTTGTCTCTGTTAATTTCTCGTGCGACGATGATCTCTGTTATTGTCAACTTCGGTAAGTGCCGAGTGGTGCAGAGCGAGTTCGTGCGCTCGATGCCGGCCATAGAAGTTACTGTTATTTTCAATGAAGCGAATGAAGGGCGATGTGCTATCGTTGTGTTGATCAGCAAATGAAAATTGTAAATTTTGATTTTTTGTTTCTGGCTGACATTGGCTGGCAATTCCCGCCGTGTGTCGGTTAATAAGAACAACGACGACATTGTCATTATTGCTAGAGGAAGGTTTGAAGACACTCTCTGTGACATAATCCAGAGAGGTTTAAAAATAACCCACTTGCGAATAAACCCGGACAAAACCACCATAGTACCTTTTACATGGAAAAGAAAGCTGCCACACATGCGGACAATACGCTTGCTCGGGAAGGGCATAGCTTATAAACCAGAGGTGAAGTACCTAGGTGTAACACTAGACTCGAAGTTACTCTGGAATAAGCACGCGGAGGCAGTTATCAGTAAAGCAACGAAGGCGGTCATGGTATGCAGATCCTTAGCAGGCAAAACTTGGGGATGCAAACCGAGCATACTGAAATGGATGTATACCATGATTGTGAGGCCAACACTCACATATGCAGCAGTGGCATGGGCCCCAAGAGCCACACTCACGACAGTGAGGAAAAGGCTCGACAAGGTCCAGCGACTTGCGTGCACGTGCATTACAGGAGCTATGAGAACCTCTCCCACGGCGGCACTGGAGGTGATACTTAATATATCGCCATTGCACGTAGCAATTGAGATGGCGGCCAAGCGTACAATCCTTGGATTCGCCAGAACCAGTAAAGGGGAGGATCACATCCTTAGGCATAGAGACTTATACTACGTTTACACAACGAGATTAACTCATCGAGATTAAGATAATCTCGTTGCCCGTTTACATAGAGATTAACTTGAATAAGATTAATCCAACACACAAACCTTTTCGCGCTGCATGCCCTTCGCCAACAAAGAAACGCATTATTCCTTGCAATGATTAATCCAACACACAAACCTTTTCGCGCTACAATTAATTTTTTTGTTTATTTTTGCTTGACTTCGCTTAGTGATGATACAAAAATAATCGATTTCAGCCAAATTTGCAGAGTTGCATTGGGGAAATACGAGATTACTTTGTGAGATTAACTTTTAATCGCCCTTTTCGCGATGTTAACTTTGTATGGGTAATCGCGCATTTTGATACGAGATTAACGACTTAATCGCGCAAATCGAGATAATCTCGTCTGTGTAAACGTAGTATTAGATGTGCTTTCCACTAGTAACCCTTATGTTTTGTATCCGATGGATACAATAACAAGAACATATAACTACGAAAAACACTTCGAAGTTTATATGAGCAATAAAGTGGACTGGGCCTGGGAAGACCACCAAATCCATTTTAAACCACACACAATTAAGTGGTTTACAGACGGCTCGAAAACGCACGAGGGAACAGGGGCGGGGGTGTTTGGCCCCCGCCTCAAGCACTATGAGCCCATGGGGAAAACACCCAGCATATTCCAGGCTGAACTCTATGCAATCAGGCTCTGCGTGCAAGTCAACCTCGAGCGTGCGTACAGAGGGCAGGACATCGTCATCTGCTCCGACAGCCAAGCAGCCATCAAAGCACTAATCTCATATGAGATAACCTTAGGATTAATGCTGGAATGTATTGAGGCATTGAATGCACTGGGCAAATGCAACCAGGTAAAGATCCTCTGGGTTCCAGGACACAGAGGTATCGAAGGAAACGAGGAAGCGGACAGCCTCGCTAGAACCGCGGCAGCCACGCCCCCCCTAGGACCTAAACCCTTCATTGGGCTGGAAAAAAGCGCCATAACGGAGTCACTGAGACTAGAGGAAAGGACCAGGAACACAGAACACAGGACTAGCGCCTCTGGTCTCAGGCAATCGAAAATCTTCATCAAAGATTACAACCCCAAATGGAGTGAAGAATGCCTCAAGCTAAGGAAGAACTAGCTTAGACAGGTCATAGGTCTTCTAACTGGGCACTGCAGATTGAGGAAACACATGCATACAATCGGGATAGAACAGGTAAGCGTCTGTAGACTCTGCGAAACAGCAGAGGAGACTCCCGAACACATTATATTGCACTGTAATGCGGCTTGTCGCAGCAGGTTACGTTACCTGGGCCGGTTTTGGCTTGCAGAAGAGGACGTCAAGCACCTAGACCCCCGCGAGTTACTAAGTTTCATTAGGGCGGTAGGTCTAGGGGATGTACTCTAACATTTGTAGGGGGCATAATAGATCAATCCTGGTCTCACTGCAATTTACCCTAATCAATTCTATTCAATTCTAATAAGAACAAGTTTTTTCATGTTATTATGCGATCGACCTTCTGCGTGAAGAAATTTGTATCTCTGAATGCTAAGGTTTCGCTAATTTTGGCGTAAATGACTTCTCGCCGCGAATTATTATTTTATCCCTACGCCTTTTATCCCACTCTAGGCCCCCAGATTTTCGGCCCAAACATTTGTTTATCAAACCTAAAAAAATGAGAGGTTCCGAAGAATCTAAATTACAAATTTGTGCATTTAATCATGTATTATGTATGTACAATGTACATATCTATTGTAAAGTAAAAAGCTATAAGAAAAAAGTAAGTAAGCAACGACGATCCCGAATGATGGCAGAATAAATTTTTTGTTTTGCTGTTTTTTCGATATATTTATGTACGTACATCCACCATTTAAAGGATATTTCGTACATAACGATTGCACCACATTGTTAAACTATCATCAATATTACAAATAGTGTGATATCTTTATACTGTAGTGACTTTTTATGTCGATAAGTTACCCCCTTTTGACATTCGTTCTCATATATTTTTGCACGCTACACTCCGCCGTAAAATTGCTACCGACAGCGTATGTACTTGTATGTACGCACTGCGCTGCACGCAGAATGAACCACAAAGCAAAAATAATTAAATTTCAATGTTTCATTTCCTAGCCGGCAACAATAACAACAATCATTGCTTATTGCTCTTCTCCCCATATATGTAAGAAGCAAGTGGCACTTCGTTTTGTTGGCCGACAACAACAGCAACCACAGCCTGACGCTGGCCGTCGTGCCGTCAGTCACTCAGGGGTATCAACATGTAACACTGGAAAGTGTACGTGCCGTAACTGAGCTGGCTGATGGAAGCGTGTGCTAACACCTCCACGTGGTGACGGCTGGAAACGGCTACTTCCAGATCTGGTTCTGGTCGTAGTCGGCTAAGGTAGCACAGCGGAACCTCCCTAATCCGGGGTGTCATGCGACCCGTGCCCATCGGACTGATTTGCAGCCAGGGAGTATATCGGCTGTATTTGAACGGAGCTTTCCTGATACCTGGCCGCCTCAGGAAGGAACGGTGGCCTTATCACGGTAAGGGGCTCTGCCGTGACGGACCCTCCCTTTCCCCATTCCCGCTTTGGTCACCGTGCTGGCACTCACATCGGTGCCACGCACAGCCCGCCAGGTCGGGCAAGTGACCGTACGAAACAGAATGTCGACAACAAAAACACAAGCCTCGGAAGTAGACGGACAGACGCTAGACACGGACAAACGAAGAATGGACTCGGACAAACGACAAACGGATAAGGACAAACGACTGACGGACAGGAGAGAGGAGGGTACTTTCTCCGAAGACGAACTCCTGGCATCGAGCCAGGAAACCATGATTTCCTCAGTGGGAGTAGGCGCTGTGGGCCACAGCACGCCTACCTCCACTGAGAAACCAACGACATCAGCAGCGGCAGCGAAAGCCATCAAGAAACCGGCCAAGCCTAGGGAACCGTCCAGGTATATGCAGTACCAAAGAGCCTTAGGTATCCTCGGTAGGATGAGCAAGAACGAGGCTGCTGGTGCTGCTCATCCCAAGGACGCGGAGGATAAGGTACGGTTTCAGAAGGTTGTCAACGAGTACTTGGTGTACCAAGCGACCCTGCCGAAAGCCACAGCAACAAAACGCGACCGGTCTGCCCATGACAGCTCGAACCGCGAGACAAAGAAGGCGAAGGTTGCCGGTGCAACCGACGCAGCGACGAGACGCGCCTTTAGCGACGTGGCACGGGATAACCTGCAAGTGGCGCTGGTCGATGCTGCCACAAACCGCGGCAAGGAAGCCTTGGAGAAATGGGGAGAGATTGAGGCCAGGTTGACACAGATGGTCATGGACCATGTGATGAGCAACCTGATAACGAACCCGAAGGTGCCTCTCCCCGGTTTCGACTCGGCCGAAGTTGTTCGCGGGTATCGGGTGATCAAATGCGATGATCAATACTCTAAGGATTTCCTGGAGGGCTGCATCTCCAGGATTGGAGAGGCAACTGAGGGCTTGAGGCTCAAGCTCATCCCCGCCAGCGAAATCACGAAGAGACCAAGAGCGCGCATTTGGTTGCCCAATATGTCCTTGGACAGTGGTAAGCTGGTCCCCTACTTGCAGGCACATAACCCGGCAGTGCCAATGACGGACTGGCAGGTCATAAAAGCGGAGGCTCCGCAAAAGAACAGCCTATCCTTCCTCCTCGTAATCAGCGAGGAAAGCCTACCTGCCCTGGAGAAGGCAGAGTTCAAGCTTCGGTTTGGCGTACGGCACGCTAGACTGAAGGTTTTCCGCTCCTCTAATCCGGAAGAGGAGGATGCAGATGAGATTGTCGATGCCCAAAAGCTGTTGGACGACGTAAGGCTCGACGATCCGGACCCTACCACCGTAGACCAATAGGCCTCGGGTTGAAGGTTGTCCAAGTTAACCTCCAACATTCGAAGTTGGCAACGGACAACCTTACCGTTCTTCTGTCGGAGGAGGACGTGGATATCGCCATAGTCCAGGAACCTTGGGTGCGGAGCACTGAGGTGAAAGGACTTAAGCGGAGCGACTACAACCTCTACTACAAGAGAGGGGAAGGTAAGCCAAGGGCGTGCGTAGTTGCTAAAAAACACCTTAACATGTACCTTTTACCACACCACAGCACGGATGACACCACGGTGGTGGAGCTAGCTGCAGCCGGGGGAAAAAAGCTCCATATAGTCTCGGCCTACATGGTGAATGACAGGCCTGCGCCGCCCGAGGAGATCCGGAGGCTCGTCAACAACACCAATGCCCACGGTACGGTGCTGATAGGGTGCGACGCAAATGCGAGACACACCCTATGGGGAAGCACCGAAAACAACGACCGAGGTGTCTCTGTTTGACTTCATACTTAGTACTAACCTAGTAGTGTGTAACAGGGGTAACACCCCCACTTTCGTTTTCCCAAGCACTGATAGTTTCAGTGGGTGGGAAGAGGTTCTCGATGTCACTCTACTAACTGATAACGGACAGGTGAATGTGAACAAATGGAGCAAGAAATCCTTTTCGGATCACGCATGGATACTCTTCGATTTGGATCTTCATGTTGAAGCACCCGCACCATATCGCAATCCCAGACGTACCAACTGGAATCGTTTCGCTGGTATGATCCGTAACAGGATAGGGAGGGCTCCCCCAATCAATATCTCCTCGGTAGGAGACATTGATCATAAAATCGGGCAGTTGGAAAACGCGATGGCTTCCGCGTTCAAAACGTCTTGCCCTATTAAATACTCAAAAAAATCATTCCCACCTTGGTCGAATGATGACCTGTCACGTCTGAGATCGGAGGTCCGAAGGTCATTCAACCTAAGTTATTCCTCAGGTAACTGGCAAAGTTACAAGGATAGCCTAAGGAAATATAAAAAAGCTATCAGAAATTCTAAAAACAAGGGTTGGAGGGAATTCTGCTCAGCTATAGAAACTACGAAGGAATCGGCAAGGCTAGGAAAGGTGTTGTCCAGGGATCACACCTGCCCCTCGTTCATAAAGAAGCCAGATGGCTCCTGGTCTGAAAGTACCGAGGGGGCCCTAGACCTGCTGCTGAATACGCACTTCCAGGCTGCACAAAGGAGGAAACCTCGACTAGGCATGCAGTGCAAGGCCTAACACCGACAAACGATGATAACAACATTATAACGAGAGAAAAACTCACATGGGCTGTGAAAAGCTTCTCACCATACAAGTCGCCGGGACCAGATGGAATTCTTCCCATAATGCTGCAGGTGTCACAGGACTCAGTACTACCCTGGCTAGAGGCCATTTTTAAGGCCTGCCTAGTCTGGAATTATATCCCCGTCAGTTGGAGGCGGGTGAAAGTCGTCTTTATCCCGAAGGCAGGGAAAAGAGGACACGACTCAGCGAAAGATTTCCGGCCTATAAGCCTGACATCTTTTGTACTTAAAACCTTCGAGCGGTTGCTCGACCTCCACATACGCGAGGAAGTAGGACATAAGCTATTTGAAGCCCAGCATGCCTACCTAAAGGGTAGGTCAACGGAGACCGCCCTCCATGAGGTAGTACGAACAATGGAAAGGTCACTGGAGTATAAGCAGTACACACTGGCAGCCTTCATGGACATAGAAGGCGCCTTTAATAACATAAAGACGAATGCGATAGAGGAATCGCTGGTAAACCTTGGAGTTAACATACAGGTACGCAGCTGGGTTACTGCAATGCTCCAATCGAGGGTGGTGAGCGCGACGCTCGGAAACACCCACCTTACAAAATTTGTAAGCAGGGGCACACCACAGAGGAGGGTTCTGTCACCTCTTCTGTGGGTTTGTGCCATCAACAGCACTTTAACAGAACTTATCCAAAGAGGAGTCAGAACGGTTGCGTATGCTGACGACGTGGTTTTAATGGCATCAGGGATGTGCCCTGACGTGATTAGTGGAATCCTTCAGGGCGGCCTGGATCGGTTAATCGCTTGGTGCACGGGACGTGGACTAAGCATTAACCCTAGCAAAACTGAACTGATGCTGTTCACCACTCGTACTAAGATACCAACTTTTAGACGACCTCATCTTGGGAATATAACATTACCCCTTTCGTCCAGTGCCAGATATCTCGGGGTAATCCTAGACCCCAAACTGAACTGGAGGCTTAACATAGAGCACAGAATAAACAAAGCAGGATTTGCACTATACTCCTGCAGGGAAATGATAGGGAGGAGGTGGGGCCTCCGACCAAGTTTAATGCTATGGATGTTCAAGATGGTTATACGTCCAATACTATCATACGGAGCTCTGGTCTGGTGGAAAGCCCTCAGGAGGGAATACAACATTACCAAACTCGGTAGACTACAAAGGGCAGCTTGTACCGGAACTACGGGAGCGATTAGATCCTGCCCTGGAGAGGCGCTTAACGTGCTGACGCACCTGCTTCCCGTCGATCTGCATATTATAAAGGCCGCAACTCTTAGTGCTCTTAGGCTGAGAGAAACAGGTTGCTGGAAGGACAGACCGTATGGCCACGGCAGTCTGTTATCACAAGGGCAAAGGTGCCTGCCTACAACGACGGATTATGCAATTCCTACCATTGCCTTTGGGAAAAATTACGATATCCGTATCCCCTCTCGTCTGGAATGGAAGAGAGGGAACATCCTAAATAACCTGAGTACCACTATCTACACTGATGGCTCAAAAATGGAATGCGGAGTAGGAGCAGGAGTTTTCTCCAAACATCTAAAGATAAACGTGTCTTTCCGCCTCCCCAACACAGCAAGCGTCTTCCAGGCGGAAGTGCTCGCTATTAGGGAAGCGTGCAGGATGGCATTGACGGACACATCCTACAAAAGCCATATAACAATACTTTCCGACAGCCTATCTACGGTCAAGGCATTGGAATCGTCGATTCTATCGTCAAAACTAGTACGGGAGAGCACGCGGCAAAAATGGGGATTCCACATAACACCAGCTGTCACAGCTGTGAAAACCCGGATGAGAAGGAAACCGTTCACCATTTTCTCTGCGCCTGTCCGGCCTTAGCAAGAAGGAGATGGAAAACGCTGGGAAAACCGACATTTCAGACTTTCGAAGAGATAGCAAAGTGCAGCGTAAACTCACTTCTCTCTTTCATTCACCTCTCGGACTGGATATAATCATATGTATGGATAGATACATATAAGTCCAGATGACACCACACAATATACCTTAGGGTACCTACCGGGAATAGTGGTATCAAAACGGCGCTAACGCGCTAATTGGATGTTGGAACATCGCCACTTGAACCAACCAACAGCCTGACGCTATTTTCCCTTCAATGCTTCGCGGAGCCGCATGCGATCATTACTTTCTTCTTATCCCTGTGCTATTTGTTCTGTCAAATAACAGAAACGAAAGCTGTCTAGTGCTGTTCGGAATGTTAATAGCAGAGGACGTAATGTTAAATTAACAGTGGTCGTAATATTACGACCCCTTAACATTTTTGAATTTGTATGAGATGCGCGTTCTGTATTACTGTTTATTCTATGGTTTGGCATTATTGTTGTCCATTTTTCTTCAGTTCGGTTGCCAGAAAGCCGAATAATAGGCAACTGCTCAGTGACCAGTTGCGTGTTGACAACAACAGTTCAGAATGGAAGCAAAGTGAAATAAGAAAAATATTATAACTATTTTAAACACAAATAATTTTTAGGAACTTCAAAATAACATAAAGTAAATAAAAAAAGCGAACCCAATTTGAAAAACTAATCGAACTGATGGAAGAGAATGAGGACATTGGCCGGGAAAAGCAACCATCTATGCAGCCCAACACTCCAGGAAATCCAGTTTTTGCGTAAAATGCAACTTGATGCGTTTTTCTCAGCCGCAGTCATTTTGGCTTTTATTTTCCACACACGTGTTGCTCCAAAATGTCCAGAATCTCCTTCAAAACAACAGCTAGTGTTGGTTGTGCCAGCCCAATGTTGAAATCGTGGCCGCTGCATTTTCGATAGCTTCCTTCAGCCAAAAATCTGAGAGCCGCCACAATTTAAATACTGGTGGAACAGCCATACCACGGGCAGATATTTTTAAATGGTCCTTAATTTTGTCAAGCATATAGGAAAATACTTCTTTACTCAACCGAAAGCAGCTTACGAATATGTAAAAATTAGGAGAAATGTAATGAAAACTTTATCTATAATATAAATTAATACAAATCTTTAGTTTTTTGGGTTTTATTTTATTTGGGCAAGCTTTCGCTGTGCCCCTTCTGAGTTCCGAATACAAACTAAACTAACAGCTAAAGAACATAGCGTTGCAGTTGGCTCGCGCGTGGCCTGAGTCAGCAGATTCTAAGCTGGGTATCGCTCAAAGCCGAAAACTGCTAACGTGGCGTCTGTAGTGTATCCGCTACCCAACAGCAGTGGATATGAATTGCAACTCCGCACTTTGTTTACGTTAACTCCTCCCCACCTAAGTGAGGGACGTTCTCGGACCTCTCGCTTGTTGCTTGGATGATGTTTTTTACCGCCCTTGACATTGCCGCTTTCCGTTTTCGATGAAGACTATGAGAAGCAGCGAAACGCTGATGATGGCTGGCGCTACTAGAATCGATGATGTCGCGGTCAGCCCGGTTTTTAGATCAACGCTAAGGTCGTTCACTAGTTGACGGTTTCTTAGAGCATGATGTCGTAGGCAAGGTAAACTCATTATTGCGTCATGACCTGTTACGTTTATTTTGATGGCCCAAGGAATCTCCGCTGCTCTCGCGCGTAGTGTAGACTGTCTCGTTCACGCTAGCCTCGACCGAAAAAGTGATAAGGTAAGGCTCTTCCAAGCGATGTAGTCTCGTTGTCTAGCGTTACCGTTGCGGCATGATCGTTTATGACAACCAATCCGCCATCAATCTCTTGTACTGGATCTAGTTCGCCAAATGCTGTTCTACAATGTGCAACGATACTGGACACCAGCTGCTGAGCGCAAGTTGTAGTGTTTGATTTCCTGCAGAACTGCACATTCCCAAACAGCTGTCTAGCGGGTAGATGTCTTTTCCGCAAACCGCTATAGTGTTGTCGTGAAGGGATAGCATTTTGTTTTTGTGTGCCACAGGGAGGATAGTAATCTTTTTACATCTTAGCCTAGGTCTGGGGTACTTAATCAAAAAGTGAATTAAACTATTGTTATGATAGACTTTAAACTTTGAAACTAGTAACATATCTGCCATAGTATAATAATAAAGTAGTCTAATTAAAGCGAGTACCCTTAATGTACCTCTATTTTGATTGACAAATATTGTCAAAAAAGTCATCAGCAGAGTTAACAAAGTTGTATTAAAATATACCTAAGCATTTTTCTTTTGCTTTTAGTACGATTTTATTTGAATAAAGGTGCGACTGTGGTTGAACATTTTTTGAACTGACAAATTTCAGACATCAAAATTTACGTCATTTCAAAATATTTTGTTTATTTTGAGCGGGAGAGTTTTGATTAGACTATTTTAATATTAAACTATGATATCTGCTATGGTTAAACTGTTGAGAGACTCGTTTTCAAAAAGTGATTTAATTTCATTGTTATCCAAAATGATTGAGTTTAATAGCCCGAACTGCGCCAGGGCGATTGATAAAATAATGCATGATACAATAATAGAAGGTAGAACCGCTGTCAATTGTTTTGACACTAAACGTGCTTATTGACGTTTTTCGTATTTGTCAAAAGCTTGAGCCGTGATGCCACTTCGATTAATATTAAATTAGAAATATTTAAGGTTCTTGGAATTTTAAGATCTTTTTTAAAATAAACACGGAATAGATATTTCACTATGACTAATACATTTTGGGCGAAAGTTTAAAAATGTTAATGCACATTCAACAGCAGATAATATATTGCAGTATTAAAAAAATGTTCAAGGGATTTTCTAACAACAGTACGGTAGCACATTTTCAAAGAAGAACGTCAAAAAGACCGTAAGTGTCAGATGCGCAATATGGCGGCTGAGAAGAAGCATCGGCTCTACATTCTATTATTGTGTCATGAAATCATGTTATCTAGGTCTGTGATAATGGCTCTATTTCTAGCCAGAAGGACTGCGTAGATTTGTTCGGTATCGATTTGCTCCGATTTCTTTACTTTGAGAATTTTATTTAGCGCATCAGTATGTTCGGTGATCTGTTCCTGTAGTTGTGAGTTTATTGTTACCTGCTGGTTGTTACTGTCCCTAAGCTTATCCATTTCTATTGTTACTTTTAAGAAGTCGTCAAAAGCGGGCGTGCCCGCTATGACCTTGAGAGCAGTTCCCAAGATATTGAGGCTACGTGGGCGTCGTGGTGGGCCGGTTACTGTACGAAGAAGTTTATCTTTTTGTTCCAAGTCAGCCGCCATGAGTTTCGTCATATGGCTCTGTGGGAATAGTTTCAGCGTTAGTTCCGCGTACGCCGTCAGGTTGGTTATGTGCCTGATATAACCATATGAATCCCACAAAACTATGTAGCGGTCTGTAATCGGTAAGTAGTCCGAGTGTGAAAAGTCCATGCTTTTACAGTCCGCTGGAAGCAACGTCGTGCAAAGCCCGAATGCTAATAGTCTGAAGGCAAAATAAAAATGAAAGACGGAAAAAGATAAATAATAATAGTAAATAATAGTAGAAAAAGGATAAATAATAGTAAAAATTAAAATGTAACAGTAGCACTATGTTTAACGAAGATTATCTGTGTGGACTAATCTTCCGTTTATTTTAACTGTAGAGCCCAAATCCTCTTGGACCACCCCTTCAACGTACAAAGGGGTTAGTTTGTTACCCAAACGTCGATTTGACTTTATGAGCACCCTTTCCCCTATAGCAAAGCTCCTTGCGGACCTATCTTTGTTATGATTTGTAATGGCGGTTTCTTGGGCCTGTCTCACCCCATTTTGAGCTTCTGCAACAGCTTTTGGGCACGAGTGGAACACGTCTATGGGTCTCTTGTTGGTAACGGAGTGGATGGTCTTATTATATTCGATCGTTGCCAGTAGTATGAGGTCAGTCGTGTCGTCAATTCCTCTCTCCAACTTTACGCACCTAGCTGTTTCGCTCATGGTACTGTGAAATCTTTCCACCTGTCCGTTTGATGTGCTATGTAAAGGAGGGGCGTTTACTATTTCAATGTTGAAGTGGTTTTTTAAGCAAGATCGGATAGTGTTGGAATTTAGCGATTTCTCGTTATCGCAAAAGATGGTCTTTGTTCCTGAGAACAGGTTAACTAGCTGCAAGAGGCATGGTTTCACGTCAATTATGGTACGAGAAGCTAGTGGCTGCACGACTGCGTATTTCGATAGCTTATCAACGCAAGTCAGGAAGTAAGTCGCATTAGTCGAGAATATGTCGACATAAAGGGTGTCCCCCGGTAATGTTGGCACAGGTGTTCTCTCAATAGGATGTTTTATTGGGTGCCTGTCATATTTTGCTCTTGCACAGACTCTGCAATTTCCCGCTATTTCCTAGGCTTTCTTTTCCATTCGTGGGAAGAAATAATCATTCAGTATTTGCTTAACATTTTCTTGAGAAGCGCGATGAGCTCTATTATGCTCCTGGCTTATGATCTCCAATTGTTCGTTGGGATCGAATACGTCACGAATTTTGTTGTGTGACGGAAAGTGGTATTCGTGAACAGGTTCACTAGTTGGTGCTGGATCTGTGCTAGCAGAGGAAGGTCGCAATGGATTCCATTGACTACATCGGGCTTCACAGCTTCGCATAGCATCTTAAACAGTGTCTCCTTATCGTGAAAGGTAAGGAAATGACGGAGCTTGTTTCCGAAGATGTTGACCTGATTCCAGAATAAGTTGATTCCTGTACACGTTTACAGGTTTTGAAACAGTTTCTATTGTGTAAGATAGTGATTCTTCGCTGTGAATAGTGGCAGCATCTGAATCGGGTTCGGTGTCTAAAGAATTTATAAACTGGCGTGACAGAGCGTCTGCCACCAAGTTATCCTTGCCCGGTTTGTAGTGGAGCTTGGCATTATATCCTTCTATAAAGGCCTTCCTCCACCTTTTAATTTTTGGATTGGGGTTACAGTCTGACACCGCAAAAGTTAGGGGTTGGTGGTCGGTGTAAATGTTTAAATCACTTACACCGTATAAATAATGTGTCAGGCTCTTCAGGGCCCAAACGATAGCTAGCAGCTTTCGCTCATTTGTGGTGTTCGTCTTTTTTATCCAATGTTCTCGAAATCATTGTAATCGGTCTCCCTTCCTGAGACAAAACAGCGCCTAAATCGTGCGAGGAGGCATCAGTCGTGAGGTCAAAAGCCTTTCTGAAATCCGGATATGCCAACATGACGTCTTCGGAGATGAGAACTCGCTTAAGCTTATTAAATGCCCCGACTTGATCGGGGTCGAGTGAGATTTTAATTTTCTTCGATTTGGCAGCTGATACTTTACCGAATTCGCCTCTAAGTATGCTGGTTAATGGTTTAGCAATCTTCGCATAGTCGCGAATAAAACACCTATAATATCCAGCCAAGCCCAAAAAGGATCGAACGGCCCTTAGAGTTGTGGGCTGAGGGAAATTTTGAATTGCCTCGACTTTCTGAGGGCAAGTTTTTATTCCATTTTCAGTAACCTTAAAACCAAGGTACTCAAGATCTGTTTTAAAGAATTTCGATTTTTCAACAGAAACTCTCATGTTTGCTTCTAGCAAGCTTCTTAAAACCGCTTCTACATGCCTCAAATGTTCATTTTTATCCTGTGAAAAAATGATGACGTCGTCGATATAAACAAAACAACATTTGCCTATATGTTCCCTGAGGACGTCATCAATGGCCCTCTGAAAGATGCTGGGCGCATTCTTCATGCCGAAAGGGAAACGGCAAAATTCATATTTACCGTTACAAACAGAAAATGTTCAATTTGATGAAAACCAGACTTAAGGTCTAGCGTCGTAAATAGGTGGGCTTTCCCCAGGTTTGATAAAATAACCCATACGTTGGGAATAGGGTATGAATCCTCAATTGTTTTTTCGTTCAATTTTCGAAAATCTATTACAAGTCTCTTTTTCTTGACCCCATTGTCATTAACACCTTTTTTATCAACGATCCATATGGGGTTCATTCGTGTTGTACGGTAGTTTCTCTTTCGGGTCGGCAAAGACTCCAGAGACGCGCTTTATCATATTGGAAAAAGTTTCTTTCACGCTCACCGGGACCGACTCGGTTTGTAGTTGAAGATGGCTGACATCTTCGCCTTTTATGAAATGCATTTTCTCTATTCCAGAGTTATATTCGATAACACCCTTCTTTAAGTTAATGTTGGCATGGACCCTATTCCATAGGTCGAGACCTACAATGATGTCAAACATTACTAGGTTCGGCAAAATGAAAAATTTTGCTATTTCCCCGAATAGCTGCACGTTGCACTTGTTAAATACGTCAGTACACCCATGTATGGATTTTACCAAAAATCTCTTGTCGACCTGCTCGACCCCTGTTAAACCCGCTAGAGGCCTGATGTAGTTCTTGGAAGCCCCTGTGTCAACAAGAAGTTGTATCTCCTGCCCGTCTAGTGTTTTCGAGATCCAGGGCAGGAGGGACCTTCCCCTAAAAAATTGACCTCTTCTATTTCAAGGTCTTCTACAGTCGATTCCGCTAATTCTTCATATGATGACTCTGAGTTCGGTTCAGACTCGGGGTTCTGCTGGTCTAAATGATTTACCCTTTGAAATTTTGGACCCGTACGACGGTTCGAAGATGCCTGTCGCTTTTGCAACTGGCCGTTTCCGGAATTTGTGAAGTTTGTGGGTTCTCTCAAACGAGACGTAGAGGGGTCGACTTCCATTGGTTCCTGTCGAGTCTGCGACTCTCGATTGCTACCTTGTCGATATTGGCCATTAGGGTTAGACTGCCGGAAATTTCCGCTGCCATATCCTTGCCGGAATTGGCCATTAGGTTGGTTGTCATTCCTATACTGCCGAACATAATGAGGATTTTTATGACTGTGAGGGTTCGTCCTATTGTAGTTGTTTTGATTACCGCTGCCGTCCCTGTTGCTTTTTTGACCGCCCTCAGCTTTCCTTGTTGAATCAGTTGCCCTACTGTAGCCCTTTCAGTTTTTCTTCGAACTCCTTTCTTTGTATTCCCGGGGCGGCAGTAACGGCCGCGTTTACTACTTGTGTCAGTTGTTCTTCGTTCATTTTGCTATGATTAACAAACCACTCTAAAAAGTATGCGCCAAATATTTTTTATTTAAATTGTATTTTTATTTTATTAAATATTTTATTTTTTTTAATATTTTTTATTTTAACGAGTCACCCAACTTACATGAATTTCATCGTTTTTATTAAGTATTTTTTGGAAACTTAAAACTTTTTAACACTTTTAAATTATGTATTTCTTGAAAACTTTTAAATTAAGTATTTCTTGAAAACTTTCAAATTACAACTTTTAGCATTTTTTGAAAAATTTTAACTTGTGACTTATGCTCCACTAGCCGCACGTTGGGCGCCAATTAATACAAATTGTTAGATTTTTGGGTTTAATTTTATTTGAGTTCTAATTTTATTTGAGTTCTTCTGAGTTCCGAATACAAACTAAACTAAGAGCTAAAGAACAGAGCGTTGCAGTTGGCTCGCGCGTGGCCTGAGTCAGCAGATTCTAACGCTGGGTAGCGCTCAAAGCCCAAAACTGCTAACGTGGCGTCTGCAGTGTATCCGCTAACCAACAGCAGTGGATATGAACTGCAACTCCGCACTTTGTTTACGCTAACTTATATAATATGATTTCTGGTATGCTCCAACGAATTGGCTGTATCTCGTATTGTTCTCCTTGTACGCAGCACATCGACGGGGCTACTTTCATTATCCTCAAAAAAAAAAATTTAGCTTATATCCATTTTTTGCTGGTGTTTATTTAAACTATCTTCGAGATAAGTTTTCGCGCTTTTTTACACAAAAACACTTTGATGTTTTATCCTGTAAAAATTTTCAATATTTTAAGCTGGCAACACCACTGAAACGGCCCCTAGAAAAAGTTGCCACTTTTAACACCAAAGAGAAGTTCGGCTGCCTCAAAGTGAGCGCACTGAATTTCAACTGAATGTGGTTGCCAACAATAATAGGGGCATTAATTAAACTAAGAGCGCTCGACCACAAAACCCGCATTAATATACCGTTAACATCAGACCCCAAGGTTGATTTCGCCAAACATCAGACCCCAAGGTTGCTCAGGAACGTAATGTTGATTTACGATACAAGTGCCATGGCGAGGGTTGCTTTTGCTTTCAATTTTTTTTTCGATAACGCGCCTAATTGCATATCTCAATAGTGGTGGGGGAAAATGAAAACTAGTTTCTAATACATATGTAAAAAATATATGGATTTCCTTTTTTGTCAACATACAGTTCTTTTTTTTGGTAAAAAATATAAAAAGTACATATACTAGTTTAACTTCGTGTGAACAGCAAATGTAAAATGTCATTTTAAGCTAACATCTCTCTACATTACTTTTTCCTAACATTTTCATTCAAATTAAATAATTTTGATAGTTTCACATATTTTCTTCATTTGTAAATGCCTTCTAGTTACAATAAGACTGCGAATATAAAATTTCATCAAAATTGCAACCCTGCATTACGAGCAAACTTCTAGTCAGCTGCTTGCTGCGACGCGAATCGTTCCACAGAGTGGCACGGTTAACGATTTTGTTTTCAGCTTACACCGATTGTGTTCGTGTCAGTGATAGAGTGATAGGAAACTGGAAGAGCTGATACCATTACATGCACAGAATTTCAATAATATTACTGTATAATTCCAACCCTGGGGTATACTAGTAGGCTCAAGGTTGATTAAGAACGTAGATTATTAAACGGGTTAGTTGTTCTAGTTCATTTCTAGTGTTGCTGGGTGTCATTTTTTGTGACCAAAGAAATTTGTCTTTTTATTAGTTTTTTTGTGTACATTTTTGTAATACGTTTGTATAAAACTGACCATAAAAATTTATTATGGCCCAAACGTGTCAAAAGAATGCATGGGTATGATTTTAATTGAATTAAATTAAGGTTTAATAGATCTTTCAGGTCGCGGTGCACTTTCCCCGGCAATAATAAGGTTTAATAAGCTGCATCCAAAAAAAAAACACCCTGCGTTCGAACTAGAGCATTTAGCACCAAAAGCATGCCTTATCTAATCGTCAACTCTGTGTTAGAGATTTGCTAAATGAAGAACTGCGAAATAAAAAGGACGGCAGTTGATCCTGTCGTATTCAACGCATTTAACTTCATTTTTTTATTTATTTATTTATTATCAATATTAAATAAATGTGTTTGACTTGACGGCGACCGAGACAAATAAAAGGCGACGGGGTTTTGCTTTCACAATGCAGCTGGGGGTTTTATTTGAAAAAGTGCGTGTGCACAGCGCTGATTATGCTTAACGACTAACTTATAAATTTCAGCTTAAGTCTAAGGGAGTAGGAAAATGGGGACACAATTCATTTCTGGAAAGGGAAGAAAGTGGGTGAAGGAAGAAGAGGAGATAGCGTGTGCGTGTGTGTGTGTGTGTATGTGTGGGTGCATGTGGATCGTGCGCATGTGGGAGGGGAGGTGAGCCGCCGACTCAGAGATCAATCAGATTCTCTTCGTCGGCGGTCTCAACATCGCGCCCCCCTTGCACGAGTGCAACTTGCAGTGCGTGGCCCAACTGCTGCAGCGTAGCAACCGCCGTCTTCACAAGCTGCTGCGTCGTGGCTGCCCGGTGACCCTTGCTGTTCACCCGGTTGGTCGTCGCGGCCGCCTTCTGTCTCGCCCTCTTGCGCGGCGGCTGGCCCTGGCTGCACCGACATGCGGCCTTAGGCGGCTGCGCCTGTGGGCGTCTGGTCGTGGCTGTGGTTTGGCGCCGCGCCGGTGGGGCCGGTTGAGGCGCTACTTGGCGTCTAGCCGGTGGTTGGCGCCGTGCTGCTGGTGCAGGGTTGCGTGGTCGTCGTGCCACCCCGACCCGCTGGTGTGCCGGCATGGCCCGGTGCAGCATGGTGTGGTGACCCAGCCCACACTTGTAGCAGCTGGCCGTGGACGAACACGCGCCCGTCGTGTGGGACCTGGCAAAGCAATTGACGCAGTACCGGTTCCGGCGTACTGCGTCGAGCCTCTCCGTCGGCGTCATCCGTCGGAACGCCGAGCAGTAGCGCAAAGGGTGGTGGCGCTCGCAAATTGCGCACTGGCGGAGGGCCTCCTTCTTGGACTCAGCGTCTGGAATAGAAACATTATTAGCTCTGAGTGATGGTGAAGTTGAAAGTTGTGGAGGAGTGGGAAATGGAGTCTACTTCTACGGCTATGAGGGGGGTAACACGCAAAGTTTCACAATGGGAAGTGTCAAGACTCCATTTTGGGTTTGGACGTCAGCGACTCGGATATGATTATCCGCCCCCCGATAGAGTTTAATGATGCGCCCGAGGCGCCACTCGTGGGGAGGAAGGAGCTCGTCTTTAACAACGACGAGCTGGCCTTCAGAGACCTCCGTCTGGGGGTACTTCCATTTTTGTCGCTTATGGAGTTCCTTAAGATACTCCTCCCGCCATCGTCTACTGAATTGGTGATGAAGCACCTTCAGCTTTTGCCAGCGATTGGCGAGTGAGAGACTCTCCGCGTTGGGTTCAGGGGGCGCTAGTAACGGGGCTCCGCGGAGAAAGTGGCCCGGAGTTAAGGCCTGAAGATCGGCGGGGTCTTGCGACATTGGGGAGAGCGGCCGCGAATTAAGGACCGCTTCAATGCGAATGAGGAGGGTTGAAAATTCCTCGGAAGTAAACTTATGAGTGCCGGCGACTTTTGTCAAGTGAATTTTGAAGCTCTTCACTCCGGCTTCCCAAAGACCGCCCATGTGGGGAGCACTGGGGGGAATAAACTGCCACTCGAGACCATGAGTGACATATTTATTAGCGATGTCGACTGACGTTTCTTTTAGAAATCGCGCGAGATCCTTACTTATTGCACGTTGTGCACCAATAAATGTTCTGCCGTTGTCTGACATTATTTTGCTGGGGAGGCCTCGTCGGCCGACGAATCTTGCGAAAGCAGCTCGAAATGCGTCAGTGGTGAGATTTGAACAGAGTTCGAGGTGGATCGCCTTGGTGGAGAAGCAGACGAAGACACAGACATAGGCTTTGAGAAATGCAGCACGACGGAGGGTGGATGATTTTACTTGAAAAGGACCAGCAAAATCGACTCCGGTGATGGAGAACGGTAACGAAAACGTACACCGCTCGGGAGGAAGAGCGGCCATAATTTGAGACCGTACGCGCTGTTTATAAATGGTGCAGGTCTTGCACTGAAAAATGCATTTCTTGACCTTGATTTTCAGACGAGGAATATAATATTCTTGCTGAACCATACGGACCATTAACTGTTTCTCTGCATGCAAGAGGATGTTATGCAGAAAGTCCAAGTATAGCGTGCAGAGACGAGAATTATCGGGAATGATAATTGGATGTCGCTCATTATAAGTGAGACCTGAGTGCGCGAGGCGACCATTGACCCGAATAAGCCCTTCTTTATCCATGAAAGGATTAAGAGTGAGTAAGGAGCTTTTTTGAGAGATAACTTTAGAGGAAGAGAGCGCAGCATGTTCATCGGGGAAGTGATGACATTGTGCGAGAGAGATGAGACGTGTTTTCACCCTCTTTATTTCCAGGTGAGTTAACGCACCAATTGAGATGGGAGCCTTGCGAGCCCTGTCGATGAATCGGAACATGTAACCGAGAATTCTGAGAGCTTGCGAGAATTTCGAAAACCTATTAAGTACATCCTCGACTTCAAGCGTGTGGAGGCTTTCGATTTTCCGCTTTTCTGGAGCCTGAGTCTGACGAGGCTCTTCTTTGGGCCATGATTTGGGATCGTCTCGGAGCCAACTGGGGCCGTGCCACCATAATGTGTTGGCAATCATATCTTGCGGTTTGCATCCGCGTGTACCGAGATCTGCGGGATTGTCAGAACTGGAAACATGACGCCAAGTTGCATTGCTCACATTATGGAGAATTTGAGTGGTGCGGTTTGCTACATACGTTTTCCAAGTATGGGGTGGTTTCTCGAGCCATGCGAGTACGATGGACGAGTCAGACCAGAGTGTTAAGTTGTAAGTCTGAAAACCAAGGTGAGTTCGTACTTGTTTCACCAGCTTGGATAGTAGCAGGGCGCCGCACAATTCTAGGCGTGGCAAGCTTATTGTCTGCAGAGGAGCGACTTTGCTTTTGGCTGCCAAGAGATGCGACGAAGCGCTTGCATGGTCGGCATGGGTTCGTACATATATGCATGCACAATATGCCTTTTCAGATGCGTCGCAGAATCCGTGAAGTTGGATTTGAACGCTTGGGGAGAACTGAACCCAGCGCGGAATTTCGATTTTGTCGATGGATGATAAATTTTCGATGAATGCGTTCCACTTGTGAAGTGATTGTGGTTTTACGCACTCATCCCAGTCTGTTCCTTCCAACCAGAGTTGTTGGAGAAGCATTTTTGCTTGAATCATAATGGGCGATAGCCACCCTGCCGGGTCAAAAAGTTTCGCGACAGCTGAGAGGATCTGTCTCTTTGTGACCGACATTGAATTGGAAATTGGGTCAAAGGTGTACGAAAAAGAATCTGAAAGCGCATTCCAGCGAATTCCAAGAGTTTTCGTAGAACTTGTGGTTTGGAATCGCAAAAAATCGGAATCTAACAGATTTTCGGGGGGGATTTTCTCGAGGAGTTTCGAGTTGTTGGCAGTGATCTTTTTGAGGGGGAACCCTGCGGAATTGAGAGTTTTAACGAGCTGATCTAAGGAGTTGATAGCCGTGTCAAGATCGTGACTGCCTGAGAGTATGTCGTCAACATATGTTTCATCGAGTATGATTTGAGCCGCAAGAGGCCATTTATCTTTGGAATCATATGCTAACTGCTGAAGTGTACGGATGGCCAAGTAAGGGGCACAGTTCACACCAAATGTGACTGTTTTGAGTTTGAAATCTTCCACCGGTTTATGTGAACACCGACGGAAGAGAATTCGTTGAAAATCTTGGTCATCTTCATGTACGAGAATTTGGCGGTACATTTTTTCAATGTCGCCGTTGAAAACGAACTTATAGAGACGCCATCTTAAGAGTAACAGCATAAGATCGTTTTGAAGAGTAGGGCCGATGTGAAGTACATCATTTAATGAGCATCCAGAGCTTGATGCTTTTGAGGCGTTGAAAACTACTCGCACTTTAGTAGTCTTCTTTTCTGGGCGAATAACCGCATGGTGAGGTAGGTAAAATGAAAAGTATTTACCGTCATTTATAATCTCACAAGAGGATGTGGATTCCATGTGGCCGAGAGTGAGATACTCGTTTAATACATCTGAGTATGTTGTTTTGAGATCCCCTTTTTTCTCTAGTGTCCGCTCTACACTTAAGAATTGTCGTAAGGCAGCTGTCCGTGTATGGCCTAGGGCCGAAGTTTCGGGAAAGCTCTTTTTGAATGGGAGCCTTACGACATACCGACCGTCGGGGTTTCGGAACGTTGTCTCTTTATAGAGTTGTTCACAAAAGCGGTCGTCCTCCGATGTTGTGGGTGAGTCAAGTATTTCTTCTTGTTCCCAAAATTTCCTAAGAAGAGTGTCGAGGCATTCGGTGTTGACTTCTTTGACTTGCGTCGAAAATGTTGAAATCGATTCTCTAATGGGACCGCTGAGAATCCAACCGAATATTGACTTTTGGGCCAGAAGACTGTCTCCGTAATTTTGGTGAAGGCCTTCTTGCAGAATTTGCGGGGTCAAATCGCTACCTATCACGAGATCTATTCTTGATGGACGGAAACAGTTTGGATCTGCTAATTCGAGTTTGGAGTATTTCATCCAATCAGGCTCTTTTACCGTGAAGGTTGGTAAAAAGTGTGTGAGTTGAGGGAGGATGATGGCTTGAGCTTCAATTTGCGGGTGGTCGTCCAAGCCGCAGAGTGTTATTGTACAAATTTTATTGGCATTTTGGACGACCTTGCCACCTAGGCCCGAGATTTCATAATTAATTTCCCTTGTGGGCAGATTCAAAGTCCTTTGAATTTTGGACGAAATGAACGTCTTTTGGGAACCGGGGTCTATGAGGGCTCGGACCTTATGACTTTCTCCTAAGTGAACAATAGACACAATTGCTGTGGGAAGAAGCGTTTTCGCTCTAGTGCTCGAGTGATGAGCATGAGTCTGTTCATGACTGCAGGTACATGTATGTCGATCTTGTGGCTGATCTTTTGAAGTGGAGGACTTTCGGCTTGGGGAGGGTTCTTCGTGACCGCTCGGCCGAGCTATTGTGGTTTGAGCCACTGCCTTTTGGGGCCGGGGAGTTGGCTTATGCGTTTGACTGCTGGTCGGAAAGTGTAGCATCGAATGATGCTTTCTTTGGCAGTAGACGCATGAAAAGTTACTCGGGCATTCATTACGCAAATGAGAGTATGCCAGGCAGTTTTCACAATGGTTGTTTTCTTTAACAAACTTGACTCTGTCGTGCACTGAAAGTGACTTAAATTTTTGGCAAGTTTTGAGAGGGTGGTTCGCCTTGCATAAGTTGCAAGTGAACGACTTGCCAGTTTCTGAATGAAACGTTTGAGTCTTAGTTTGCGGTTTGTTAAAGGAGAGGTTGGGTTGCGTAGCCCGAGGAGGTTTGGGCTTATACGCGCTTAACCTTTCCACCACTTCATACCTATTCGTGAGGAACGAGTTCATTTGCGACCATGTGGGGAGCTCTTTTCGGGACGTAAGCGATTGCTCCCACAGAGCTATGGTCTCTTCGGGTA
Source organism: Melieria crassipennis (assembly GCA_963668005.1). NCBI lineage: Eukaryota > Metazoa > Arthropoda > Insecta > Diptera > Ulidiidae > Melieria > Melieria crassipennis. The sequence continues at coordinate 41,623,114 of OY764963.1, read as the reverse complement.
ATTTCGAAGAGCAAATGAAGACTAGGATTGGATCCCAGTTGTCTATCGAAACCTTTTGTGCACTCAGAACAGACAAGCAATTGTTTATTGTGTTTTGAATTTTTTGAATGGCAGCGCTATTTTCTGACGTGACAGGAGAAATATTCAACAGCGCTTTGATCTGGTTATCAACTAAGATGCGTCGGTTCTCATACCGAGCTTTGAGTGCATCCCAGGCCAATTTAAAATTTTCGTTGCTCAGAGGATATTGTTTGACGATAGCACCCGCTGTGCCTTTCGTCTTGTATCGGAGGTGATACAATTTTTGTGCGGGGGTCAATTTGGGGTGGTTTATATAAACCGCAGTAAACATATCCCTAAAGGAAGGCCATTCTTCATATCCTCCATAAAAAACTTCAGTATCCCAGGCGGGAACTTTTAGGCAGATACCTGAAGAATCGGTTTGAGGAACTAAGTCTGCACGAGGTGCAGAAACCGAAGCAGAGGTTGCTCGTTGAGCCTTTAGCAGATCAGATAATCGAGCTTTGCAGTTTTGGAAGTTTTCACTGCATGCACTATATTTTTGGTCGATTGACTTTTTGTACGTACTGTATGAGTCAGACAAATACGCATCTTCGTATGTCTGCAGTACACGCGCCCAGTTTTGCTCAAGCTCTTGGAGTTGAACTTCCATCAGTGATTCTGTTTGGTCCTCGACGGGGATTGACGACCATTTTGTACAGAATGTGATGAGCCGGTCGGTTTCGAAAATAAACTTACGAATCGTTAAGTCAATTTTATTTTCTACTTCCGCTTTTGAAGCGGCTCTCGAAGTTCTGGCAGTTTCTTTGGTGCTTAGAGGATTATCGCTGTCGTTTCCTGGCATTGTGTTGGTTTTCAATTAACAAGTAAAGAGCGAACCTAATATTTATTTCTTTCAGTGTATTGGAAAAGCACTGAATGCAATGGTTTATGGGCGAAAACCGAAATAAATATTCCTAAGCGAGTTCCAAATAAACTTGAAACTGAAAATTGTTCTCAGTGTATCAGGGATCAACGGCGGGATTGCGTTGTATGATAACACCTTCGTATGAGAAATTACAAAAATTCAGCAATGAGTTCATGAGAAAAAATTTTTTTGAGAAATAAAAATTTAAAAAAAAAGTGCGTCGGTGGGTTTGAGCACCACTGACCGAACTCGTTGAGTGTGGATACCAAAATGACTATTTCAGTACTAGTATCTCAAAATAAATTTGAGACTGAAAATTTTCTCAGTGTATCAGGGATCAACGGCGGGATTGCGTTGTATGATAACACTTTTGATCGAGAAATGAGAGAAATTCAGCTTTGAGTTGAGAAATTTTTATTAAAAAAAATTTTTAAACAAATTGTCTGTGGGTTTGGGAACCACTGGCTAAATTTGTTTAGTGCTGAGGTACAAACGAGTGGTTCTAAAAATTAATCTAGAACCGAAAATTTTTTCTCAGTGTATCAGGGATCAACGGCGGGATTGCGTTGTATGATAACACTTTGATTGAGAATTGAGTGAATCGTTTTTTCACGAGAATAGAAAAAATTTCAAAAAAAAAATTGTTATGTGTGTTTATCAAAAAATATTGTGACCAAAAATATTTGTGTAATTATCAAAGTATGAAGTCACAAATAAATTTTGAAAGTGTATCAATTGCCGCTACGAGATTGAGGGCCAATAGACGCACAACACAATAACTGAAAATTTTGAAGATTTAAAAAAAATTTCAAAAAAATTTTTCCAAGTGTACCGATTGCCGCTGCGAGATTGAGGGCCAATCGGATACGTCGCGAGAAATTCGGAAAAAATTTCCGAAAATTCCAAGAAAATTCTTTCACAATTTTTTCAAGTGTACAAATTGCCACTGCGAGTTTGAGGGCCAAAATGTACACAAGAAAGTGTATCGATTGCCGCTGCGAGATTGAGGGCCAATCGAACACGTCACGAGAAATGAAAAAAAATCTTTAGCACAATTCAAAAAAAATTTCAGAAATTTTTCTTCCAAGTGTACAGATTGCCACAACGAGTATGAGGGCCAATCGTACACAAGGAAGTGTAGAGAAATATCTGGAAATGACAAACTACAAAATTTAAAATTTTCAAATAATATGTGTAAATTTTTCTAACTACAAATTACCACTACGGGAAAAGTGCATAAAATGTTGCCAAAAAAATTTTTTATTTCCAAATATTTTAGGGGGGGAACAAAAAGGAAATTGATTCTAATGAAAAATTTTCCCCAAAAAAAATTTTTTTTGTTTTGTTGAGTGGATTGTGAGTAGCGTCAACACGATACAAATGTTGCGCCTAATGTTGCGGTGTTGCGCTGGATGTTGCGCTGGATGTTGCGCGCGATGTTGCGCGAGATGTTGCGCTAGATGTTGCGCTGCCTTCGGATTCAGTGTTTATATGCACAATGGGCTGCGCATATAAACACAAAGAAGGTTGAAAGAAGAAAAGAGGCAATAACCATCCAACGGAGATGTGTTGGTATGTATTGCTCTTCTTCCAATGCCAAGCTCGTTGCTTATGTGTGAGCTGTTAACAACGAAGGGGAAATGGGCGGCAAAGAGCAAACGGGAAATAGGTACCGGAGTACCTATGTGCTCAAGCGGAACGTTAGCGCGGTAAATCGAACGATTTACCAACGGCGCTTTTGCAACGTCCGCTTACACACCGTAATTTATTTTTTAAGAAAAATAAATTACGGTATGATTTACCGAATTTTTATATCGTTCTACTGGGGGGGACCAAATGGGGGTTTGGCTACTTACTCGGCATCCTTCTAGGGGGGGAATCGCAAACCGCGTTTTTGGTGCCGCGTGTCCTGCGGGGTCGTCTTGCGCTCGTTTGGTTGATGTGCTGGCTCGTTGGCTGCTGGAGTAGCCGCTGTGGTGCTGGGCGCTGCGATTTCGTTGCTTGTTGTTGCTGTCGATGCTTATGGTTTTTTGTTGTGTGTGCACTTTTGTTGCGTGTGCACTTTGTTGCCGCCGTCACTTTTTGTTTCTTTTTTGCACTTCACTTTTTTTGGGTTTTGTTATGTATGTATGTGAGATGTTATTTTTATGTGATTTCTTTGGGGTTTTTTTTTTTTGTAACTTTTTCTTGATCGTGTATTTGTAAACAATTTTTTATTATTTTTTTTCTTTTGTAATATTTGTTCACTGTGTGTAATGTATAGTTTTCACCTTTATTCACTTGTAAACCTTTTTTTGTGTAATATTTGTTCACTTTGTATTGTCACCTTTGTATCTTTTGTTTTGTATAATCTAATTTTTAATATAATTTTTTGCTTTTGTTTTGTGACACTGTATTGTGTTTAGTAATCTTGTGAACTTTTCTGTTTTCACGTCACTGGTGGTTGTAACTTTTGTGTTGTCCACCTTTTGTATCACTGTGTAATTTTTTTTTTTTTTTTTTTTTTATTTTTTTTTTTGTTCATGTGTAAAGTTTTAATGTTTTAGTTCACCGCGGCGCGAGTTCGCGATGGCTCGAAGGACCAATGTTTGACTTGACGGCGACCGAGACAAATAAAAGGCGACGGGGTTTTGCTTTCACAATGCAGCTGGGGGTTTTATTTGAAAAAGTGCGTGTGCACAGCGCTGATTATGCTTAACGACTAACTTATAAATTTCAGCTTAAGTCTAAGGGAGTAGGAAAATGGGGACACAATTCATTTCTGGAAAGGGAAGAAAGTGGGTGAAGGAAGAAGAGGAGATAGCGTGTGCGTGTGTGTGTGTGTGTATGTGTGGGTGCATGTGGATCGTGCGCATGTGGGAGGGGAGGTGAGCCGCCGACTCAGAGATCAATCAGATTCTCTTCGTCGGCGGTCTCAACATCGCGCCCCCCTTGCACGAGTGCAACTTGCAGTGCGTGGCCCAACTGCTGCAGCGTAGCAACCGCCGTCTTCACAAGCTGCTGCGTCGTGGCTGCCCGGTGACCCTTGCTGTTCACCCGGTTGGTCGTCGCGGCCGCCTTCTGTCTCGCCCTCTTGCGCGGCGGCTGGCCCTGGCTGCACCGACATGCGGCCTTAGGCGGCTGCGCCTGTGGGCGTCTGGTCGTGGCTGTGGTTTGGCGCCGCGCCGGTGGGGCCGGTTGAGGCGCTACTTGGCGTCTAGCCGGTGGTTGGCGCCGTGCTGCTGGTGCAGGGTTGCGTGGTCGTCGTGCCACCCCGACCCGCTGGTGTGCCGGCATGGCCCGGTGCAGCATGGTGTGGTGACCCAGCCCACACTTGTAGCAGCTGGCCGTGGACGAACACGCGCCCGTCGTGTGGGACCTGGCAAAGCAATTGACGCAGTACCGGTTCCGGCGTACTGCGTCGAGCCTCTCCGTCGGCGTCATCCGTCGGAACGCCGAGCAGTAGCGCAAAGGGTGGTGGCGCTCGCAAATTGCGCACTGGCGGAGGGCCTCCTTCTTGGACTCAGCGTCTGGAATAGAAACATTATTAGCTCTGAGTGATGGTGAAGTTGAAAGTTGTGGAGGAGTGGGAAATGGAGTCTACTTCTACGGCTATGAGGGGGGTAACACGCAAAGTTTCACAATGGGAAGTGTCAAGACTCCATTTTGGGTTTGGACGTCAGCGACTCGGATATGATTATCCGCCCCCCGATAGAGTTTAATGATGCGCCCGAGGCGCCACTCGTGGGGAGGAAGGAGCTCGTCTTTAACAACGACGAGCTGGCCTTCAGAGACCTCCGTCTGGGGGTACTTCCATTTTTGTCGCTTATGGAGTTCCTTAAGATACTCCTCCCGCCATCGTCTACTGAATTGGTGATGAAGCACCTTCAGCTTTTGCCAGCGATTGGCGAGTGAGAGACTCTCCGCGTTGGGTTCAGGGGGCGCTAGTAACGGGGCTCCGCGGAGAAAGTGGCCCGGAGTTAAGGCCTGAAGATCGGCGGGGTCTTGCGACATTGGGGAGAGCGGCCGCGAATTAAGGACCGCTTCAATGCGAATGAGGAGGGTTGAAAATTCCTCGGAAGTAAACTTATGAGTGCCGGCGACTTTTGTCAAGTGAATTTTGAAGCTCTTCACTCCGGCTTCCCAAAGACCGCCCATGTGGGGAGCACTGGGGGGAATAAACTGCCACTCGAGACCATGAGTGACATATTTATTAGCGATGTCGACTGACGTTTCTTTTAGAAATCGCGCGAGATCCTTACTTATTGCACGTTGTGCACCAATAAATGTTCTGCCGTTGTCTGACATTATTTTGCTGGGGAGGCCTCGTCGGCCGACGAATCTTGCGAAAGCAGCTCGAAATGCGTCAGTGGTGAGATTTGAACAGAGTTCGAGGTGGATCGCCTTGGTGGAGAAGCAGACGAAGACACAGACATAGGCTTTGAGAAATGCAGCACGACGGAGGGTGGATGATTTTACTTGAAAAGGACCAGCAAAATCGACTCCGGTGATGGAGAACGGTAACGAAAACGTACACCGCTCGGGAGGAAGAGCGGCCATAATTTGAGACCGTACGCGCTGTTTATAAATGGTGCAGGTCTTGCACTGAAAAATGCATTTCTTGACCTTGATTTTCAGACGAGGAATATAATATTCTTGCTGAACCATACGGACCATTAACTGTTTCTCTGCATGCAAGAGGATGTTATGCAGAAAGTCCAAGTATAGCGTGCAGAGACGAGAATTATCGGGAATGATAATTGGATGTCGCTCATTATAAGTGAGACCTGAGTGCGCGAGGCGACCATTGACCCGAATAAGCCCTTCTTTATCCATGAAAGGATTAAGAGTGAGTAAGGAGCTTTTTTGAGAGATAACTTTAGAGGAAGAGAGCGCAGCATGTTCATCGGGGAAGTGATGACATTGTGCGAGAGAGATGAGACGTGTTTTCACCCTCTTTATTTCCAGGTGAGTTAACGCACCAATTGAGATGGGAGCCTTGCGAGCCCTGTCGATGAATCGGAACATGTAACCGAGAATTCTGAGAGCTTGCGAGAATTTCGAAAACCTATTAAGTACATCCTCGACTTCAAGCGTGTGGAGGCTTTCGATTTTCCGCTTTTCTGGAGCCTGAGTCTGACGAGGCTCTTCTTTGGGCCATGATTTGGGATCGTCTCGGAGCCAACTGGGGCCGTGCCACCATAATGTGTTGGCAATCATATCTTGCGGTTTGCATCCGCGTGTACCGAGATCTGCGGGATTGTCAGAACTGGAAACATGACGCCAAGTTGCATTGCTCACATTATGGAGAATTTGAGTGGTGCGGTTTGCTACATACGTTTTCCAAGTATGGGGTGGTTTCTCGAGCCATGCGAGTACGATGGACGAGTCAGACCAGAGTGTTAAGTTGTAAGTCTGAAAACCAAGGTGAGTTCGTACTTGTTTCACCAGCTTGGATAGTAGCAGGGCGCCGCACAATTCTAGGCGTGGCAAGCTTATTGTCTGCAGAGGAGCGACTTTGCTTTTGGCTGCCAAGAGATGCGACGAAGCGCTTGCATGGTCGGCATGGGTTCGTACATATATGCATGCACAATATGCCTTTTCAGAGGCGTCGCAGAATCCGTGAAGTTGGATTTGAACGCTTGGGGAGAACTGAACCCAGCGCGGAATTTCGATTTTGTCGATGGGTGATAAATTTTCGATGAATGCGTTCCACTTGTGAAGTGATTGTGGTTTTACGCTCTCATCCCAGTCTGTTCCTTCCAACCAGAGTTGTTGGAGAAGCATTTTTGCTTGAATCATAATGGGCGATAGCCACCCTGCCGGGTCAAAAAGTTTCGCGACAGCTGAGAGGATCTGTCTCTTTGTGACCGACATTGAATTGGAAATTGGGTCAAAGGTGTACGAAAAAGAATCTGAAAGCGCATTCCAGCGAATTCCAAGAGTTTTCGTAGAACTTGTGGTTTGGAATCGCAAAAAATCGGAATCTAACAGATTTTCGGGGGGGATTTTCTCGAGGAGTTTCGAGTTGTTGGCAGTGATCTTTTTGAGGGGGAACCCTGCGGAATTGAGAGTTTTAACGAGCTGATCTAAGGAGTTGATAGCCGTGTCAAGATCGTGACTGCCTGAGAGTATGTCGTCAACATATGTTTCATCGAGTATGATTTGAGCCGCAAGAGGCCATTTATCTTTGGAATCATATGCTAACTGCTGAAGTGTACGGATGGCCAAGTAAGGGGCACAGTTCACACCAAATGTGACTGTTTTGAGTTTGAAATCTTCCACCGGTTTATGTGAACACCGACGGAAGAGAATTCGTTGAAAATCTTGGTCATCTTCATGTACGAGAATTTGGCGGTACATTTTTTCAATGTCGCCGTTGAAAACGAACTTATAGAGACGCCATCTTAAGAGTAACAGCATAAGATCGTTTTGAAGAGTAGGGCCGATGTGAAGTACATCATTTAATGAGCATCCAGAGCTTGATGCTTTTGAGGCGTTGAAAACTACTCGCACTTTAGTAGTCTTCTTTTCTGGGCGAATAACCGCATGGTGAGGTAGGTAAAATGAAAAGTATTTACCGTCATTTATAATCTCACAAGAGGATGTGGATTCCATGTGGCCGAGAGTGAGATACTCGTTTAATACATCTGAGTATGTTGTTTTGAGATCCCCTTTTTTCTCTAGTGTCCGCTCTACACTTAAGAATTGTCGTAAGGCAGCTGTCCGTGTATGGCCTAGGGCCGAAGTTTCGGGAAAGCTCTTTTTGAATGGGAGCCTTACGACATACCGACCGTCGGGGTTTCGGAACGTTGTCTCTTTATAGAGTTGTTCACAAAAGCGGTCGTCCTCCGATGTTGTGGGTGAGTCAAGTATTTCTTCTTGTTCCCAAAATTTCCTAAGAAGAGTGTCGAGGCATTCGGTGTTGACTTCTTTGACTTGCGTCGAAAATGTTGAAATCGATTCTCTAATGGGACCGCTGAGAATCCAACCGAATATTGACTTTTGGGCCAGAAGACTGTCTCCGTAATTTTGGTGAAGGCCTTCTTGCAGAATTTGCGGGGTCAAATCGCTACCTATCACGAGATCTATTCTTGATGGACGGAAACAGTTTGGATCTGCTAATTCGAGTTTGGAGTATTTCATCCAATCAGGCTCTTTTACCGTGAAGGTTGGTAAAAAGTGTGTGAGTTGAGGGAGGATGATGGCTTGAGCTTCAATTTGCGGGTGGTCGTCCAAGCCGCAGAGTGTTATTGTACAAATTTTATTGGCATTTTGGACGACCTTGCCACCTAGGCCCGAGATTTCATAATTAATTTCCCTTGTGGGCAGATTCAAAGTCCTTTGAATTTTGGACGAAATGAACGTCTTTTGGGAACCGGGGTCTATGAGGGCTCGGACCTTATGACTTTCTCCTAAGTGAACAATAGACACAATTGCTGTGGGAAGAAGCGTTTTCGCTCTAGTGCTCGAGTGATGAGCATGAGTCTGTTCATGACTGCAGGTACATGTATGTCGATCTTGTGGCTGATCTTTTGAAGTGGAGGACTTTCGGCTTGGGGAGGGTTCTTCGTGACCGCTCGGCCGAGCTATTGTGGTTTGAGCCACTGCCTTTTGGGGCCGGGGAGTTGGCTTATGCGTTTGACTGCTGGTCGGAAAGTGTAGCATCGAATGATGCTTTCTTTGGCAGTAGACGCATGAAAAGTTACTCGGGCATTCATTACGCAAATGAGAGTATGCCAGGCAGTTTTCACAATGGTTGTTTTCTTTAACAAACTTGACTCTGTCGTGCACTGAAAGTGACTTAAATTTTTGGCAAGTTTTGAGAGGGTGGTTCGCCTTGCATAAGTTGCAAGTGAACGACCTGCCGGTTTCTGAATGAAACGTTTGAGTCTTAGTTTGCGGTTTGTTAAAGGAGAGGTTGGGTTGCGTAGCCCGAGGAGGTTTGGGCTTATACGCGCTTAACCTTTCCACCACTTCATACCTATTCGTGAGGAACGAGTTCATTTGCGACCATGTGGGGAGCTCTTTTCGGGACGTAAGCGATTGCTCCCACAGAGCTATGGTCTCTTCGGGTAATTTCGAAGAGCAAATGAAGACTAGGATTGGATCCCAGTTGTCTATCGAAACCTTTTGTGCACTCAGAACAGACAAGCAATTGTTTATTGTGTTTTGAATTTTTTGAATGGCAGCGCTATTTTCTGACGTGACAGGAGAAATATTCAACAGCGCTTTGATCTGGTTATCAACTAAGATGCGTCGGTTCTCATACCGAGCTTTGAGTGCATCCCAGGCCAATTTAAAATTTTCGTTGCTCAGAGGATATTGTTTGACGATAGCACCCGCTGTGCCTTTCGTCTTGTATCGGAGGTGATACAATTTTTGTGCGGGGGTCAATTTGGGGTGGTTTATATAAACCGCAGTAAACATATCCCTAAAGGAAGGCCATTCTTCATATCCTCCATAAAAAACTTCAGTATCCCAGGCGGGAACTTTTAGGCAGATACCTGAAAAATCGGTTTGAGGAACTAAGTCTGCACGAGGTGCAGAAACCGAAGCAGAGGTTGCTCGTTGAGCCTTTAGCAGATCAGATAATCGAGCTTTGCAGTTTTGGAAGTTTTCACTGCATGCACTATATTTTTGGTCGATTGACTTTTTGTACGTACTGTATGAGTCAGACAAATACGCATCTTCGTATGTCTGCAGTACACGCGCCCAGTTTTGCTTAAGCTCTTGGAGTTGAACTTCCATCAGTGATTCTGTTTGGTCCTCGACGGGGATTGACGACCATTTTGTACAGAATGTGATGAGCCGGTCGGTTTCGAAAATAAACTTACGAATCGTTAAGTCAATTTTATTTTCTACTTCCGCTTTTGAAGCGGCTCTCGAAGTTCTGGCAGTTTCTTTGGTGCTTAGAGGATTATCGCTGTCGTTTCCTGGCATTGTGTTGGTTTTCAATTAACAAGTAAAGAGCGAACCTAATATTTATTTCTTTCAGTGCATTGGAAAAGCACTGAATGCAATGGTTTATGGGCGAAAACCGAAATAAATATTCCTAAGCGAGTTCCAAATAAACTTGAAACTGAAAATTGTTCTCAGTGTATCAGGGATCAACGGCGGGATTGCGTTGTATGATAACACCTTCGTATGAGAAATTACAAAAATTCAGCAATGAGTTCATGAGAAAAAATTTTTTTGAGAAATAAAAATTTAAAAAAAAGTGCGTCGGTGGGTTTGAGCACCACTGACCGAACTCGTTGAGTGTGGATACCAAAATGACTATTTCAGTACTAGTATCTCAAAATAAATTTGAGACTGAAAATTTTCTCAGTGTATCAGGGATCAACGGCGGGATTGCGTTGTATGATAACACTTTTGATCGAGAAATGACAGAAATTCAGCTTTGAGTTGAGAAATTTTTATTAAAAAAAATTTTTAAACAAATTGTCTGTGGGTTTCGGAACCACTGGCTAAATTTGTTTAGTGCTGAGGTACAAACGAGTGGTTCTAAAAATTAATCTAGAACCGAAAATTTGTTCTCAGTGTATCAGGGATCAACGGCGGGATTGCGTTGTATGATAACACTTTGATTGAGAATTGAGTGAATCGTTTTTTCACGAGAATAGAAAAAATTTCAAAAAAAAAATTGTTATGTGTGTTTATCAAAAAATATTGTGACCAAAAATATTTGTGTAATTATCAAAGTATGAAGTCACAAATAAATTTTGAAAGTGTATCAATTGCCGCTACGAGATTGAGGGCCAATAGACGCACAACACAATAACTGAAAATTTTGAAGATTTAAAAAAAATTTCAAAAAAATTTTTCCAAGTGTACCGATTGCCGCTGCGAGATTGAGGGCCAATCGGATACGTCGCGAGAAATTCGGAAAAAATTTCCGAAAATTCCAAGAAAATTCTTTCACAATTTTTTCAAGTGTACAAATTGCCACTGCGAGTTTGAGGGCCAAAATGTACACAAGAAAGTGTATCGATTGCCGCTGCGAGATTGAGGGCCAATCGAACACGTCACGAGAAATGAAAAAAAATCTTTAGCACAATTCAAAAAAAATTTCAGAAATTTTTTTTCCAAGTGTACAGATTGCCACAACGAGTATGAGGGCCAATCGTACACAAGGAAGTGTAGAGAAATATCTGGAAATGACAAACTACAAAATTTAAAATTTTCAAATAATATGTGTAAATTTTTCTAACTACAAATTACCACTACGGGAAAAGTGCATAAAATGTTGCCAAAAAAATTTTTTATTTCCAAATATTTTAGGGGGGAACAAAAAGGAAATTGATTCTAATGAAAAATTTTCCCCAAAAAAAATTTTTTTTGTTTTGTTGAGTGGATTGTGAGTAGCGTCAACACGATACAAATGTTGCGCCTAATGTTGCGGTGTTGCGCTGGATGTTGCGCTGGATGTTGCGCGCGATGTTGCGCGAGATGTTGCGCTAGATGTTGCGCTGCCTTCGGATTCAGTGTTTATATGCACAATGGGCTGCGCATATAAACACAAAGAAGGTTGAAAGAAGAAAAGAGGCAATAACCATCCAACGGAGATGTGTTGGTATGTATTGCTCTTCTTCCAATGCCAAGCTCGTTGCTTATGTGTGAGCTGTTAACAACGAAGGGGAAATGGGCGGCAAAGAGCAAACGGGAAATAGGTACCGGAGTACCTATGTGCTCAAGCGGAACGTTAGCGCGGTAAATCGAACGATTTACCAACGGCGCTTTTGCAACGTCCGCTTACACACCGTAATTTCTTTTTTAAGAAAAATAAATTACGGTATGATTTACCGAATTTTTATATCGTTCTACTGGGGGGGGACCAAATGGGGGTTTGGCTACTTACTCGGCATCCTTCTAGGGGGGGAATCGCAAACCGTGTTTTTGGTGCCGCGTGTCCTGCGGGGTCGTCTTGCGCTCGTTTGGTTGATGTGCTGGCTCGTTGGCTGCTGGAGTAGCCGCTGTGGTGCTGGGCGCTGCGATTTCGTTGCTTGTTGTTGCTGTCGATGCTTATGGTTTTTTGTTGTGTGTGCACTTTTGTTGCGTGTGCACTTTGTTGCCGCCGTCACTTTTTGTTTCTTTTTTGCACTTCACTTTTTTTGGGTTTTGTTATGTATGTATGTGAGATGTTATTTTTATGTGATTTCTTTGGGTTTTTTTTTTGGTAACTTTTTCTTGATCGTGTATTTGTAAACAATTTTTTATTATTTTTTTTCTTTTGTAATATTTGTTCACTGTGTGTAATGTATAGTTTTCACCTTTATTCACTTGTAAACCTTTTTTTTGTGTAATATTTGTTCACTTTGTATTGTCACCTTTGTATCTTTTGTTTTGTATAATCTAATTTTTAATATAATTTTTGGCTTTTGTTTTGTGACACTGTATTGTGTTTAGTAATCTTGTGAACTTTTCTGTTTTCACGTCACTGGTGGTTGTAACTTTTGTCACCTTTGTGTTGTCCACCTTTTGTATCACTGTGTAATTTTTTTTTTTTTTTTGTTCATGTGTAAAGTTTTAATGTTTTAGTTCACCGCGGCGCGAGTTCGCGATGGCTCGAAGGACCAATGTTTGACTTGACGGCGACCGAGACAAATAAAAGGCGACGGGGTTTTGCTTTCACAATGCAGCTGGGGGTTTTATTTGAAAAAGTGCGTGTGCACAGCGCTGATTATGCTTAACGACTAACTTATAAATGTCAGCTTAAGTCTAAGGGAGTAGGAAAATGGGGACACAATTCATTTCTGGAAAGGGAAGAAAGTGGGTGAAGGAAGAAGAGGAGATAGCGTGTGCGTGTGTGTGTGTGTGTATGTGTGGGTGCATGTGGATCGTGCGCATGTGGGAGGGGAGGTGAGCCGCCGACTCAGAGATCAATCAGATTCTCTTCGTCGGCGGTCTCAACAAAATGAATAAAAAAATTATTTATTATTTATTATTTATTTATTTAATATCAATATTAAATAAATAAATAAAAAAATTAAGTTAAATGCGTTGAATACGACAGGATCAACTGCCGTCCTTTTTATTTCCTTTATTGGCTAATCAATTGATTAGCCAATGAATACAATAAAAATTCTTATAGGCTAAGTTGAACACATTTTAAATGAACATTGTACATACGCAAGAATTAAGAAAAATAACAGTGAAGCTACTTATTAAAAAGATTTAACGAATACATGAATCGATTTTTTGAAACTGAAAAATCAATCTCAACATTTTTGGAGATTCTATTGAACTCAATTAAGGCTCTGGTGATAGGTGCATTTCGCACATACAGAGCCCTCAAAACACCTACATTGAAGAGCTCTGAGCAACGAAGAGATCTAGCTGGAATATTCAGAAAAATCCTCTCGATGAGTGTGGGACAGTCAACCACACCACGGAGTACATCAAAGATGAAGGACAAAGACAGGATTGTTCTCCTACTTTGCAAAGATTTTAAGTTAATCAATAGTCATCGCGATTCGTAGCTAGGCATAGGATCAGTAAAGCGTAAGTAACGCAATGCAAAGCGTAGGAAAACTTTTTGGATCCTCTCAATCCTAGCACCATGACACGCAAAATATGGCGACCAGATGAAGGACGCACATTCAAGCCTGGAACGAACAAGTGCCGTATACAAACGCTTCAACGTATACGGGTCGGTGAAATCCGAGCTATGACGCCTCACAAAAGCAAGCATGTCATATGACTGAGAAATGACAAAATTAATAGGATTAGCGAACGAAAACTTCGAGTCAAATATTACGCCCAAATCTTTAATTTCATCAATATGCAACAGGGGCGCCATGAAAATGTGATAAGAGATGTCAATGACTTTGCAACGTTTAGAAAACGTAACATGAAAACACTAGTTTATATTCAGTGATAATAGATTTTTGATACACCAATCGCTGACATTATCAATATCGATCTGCAGTAGTTGAGAATCGTGGGAGTCACTGATCAATGAATAGATCTTTAGGCCATCCGCATAAAGCAAAAACTTTGCTGTCGAGAAGCATGTGCACATATCATTAATGAATAAAACAAAAAGCAGCGGGCCCAGGATGCTACCTTGCGGTACCCCTGAGCATGCAACGAAAGGAACCGACCTAACATTGTTGACAACAACCACGCACCTACGATTGTGTAGGTAAGATGAAATCCAACTCAGGAAAGGTGAGTGGAAACCCATACATGCTAATTTATTTAGCAGTATACATAGCATCTATCTAGTATAGACTCTATCGAAAGCCTTAGAAAAATCAGTATAAACGGTGTCAACCTGGATACCTGAATGAAAAGCAAAGATGCAATCGTCAGAGAAAACAGCTAGATTCGACACTATTGAGCGTCCCGGAATTAAGCCATGCTGATCCGGACATATTATATTCTTTACAGAAAATAATAATTTAGCTTGGATGATGCATTCAAAAAGTTCTGATGTTGCAGAGAGTTTTGAAATGGGTCTATAGTTGCTAATGTAATTTCTGTTACCACTCTTAAAGATTGGAGAGATACATAAATGCCAGTTTCCAAGCATCAATAAAAGTACCTGATGAAAGCGATTTGTTAAAGATGACCACTAATTGGTACACTAGAGATTTTTTCGAGTTAACGAAATGCCAAAATGCTTTCGGGTTAGATTTTATGTTGGACTCAAAGCTTAGGATATAATTTCTATGCAGAAATTTATCCAAACATAGGAATTTCTTATATTTTTTATACAAGAGGTAATAATCCAAATTGTTACTTTTCTTGAATTCCCGATGATATTTGTTTCTCTTATTGCGAAGTTTCAGCAGAGCCGCATTGTGCCTGGGCACTTTATATTGCTTTTTCGTTACAACAAAGATCTCAAAACACTTAACATCAAGACGAAGAAACAAAATGTCCCAGTTGATGTTCATCAAAAGATCTTACTTACTTACTTAACTGGCCATAACAACCCGTTATCGGGTTACGGCCTGCCGCAAAACTTCTCTCCAGGCGCCTCTGCTTCGCGCGCGCCTTCTCCAGTTGGTCACACCAAGAGATACCAGGGCCTCTTCCACCGGAGACATGGCCTCCCTCTTCGCCGTCGACCTCCAACCATCGCATCGAACACCTTTTTCGCCGGAGCTTCGTCGTCCATGCGGCAGACATGACCGAGCCAGCGTAGCCGCTGGATGTTAATTCGCTGCGCTACGTCCATGTCCTTATACAGCTCGTTATTGGTTCGTATGCGATAGTCGTCACCAACACGAACAGGGCCGAAGATTTTGCGAAGTACCTTCCTCTCGAATACTCCAAGGGCCGCTATGTCGTTTCGTGTCATTGTCCATGCTTCAGCGCCATAGAGGAGCACGGGCAAGATGAGCGTCCTATAGAGTGCAAGTTTTGTCGGTCGAGAGAGGTCTCTACTTCTCAATTGCCTACCGAGACCGTAGTAGCACCTGTTGGCAAGAGTAATCCTTCGCTTTATCTCCAAACTGACATCATTGCTGCTGTTGATGGCGGTGCCAAGGTAGACGAATTCTTTGACAACTTCAAAGGTATACCTGTCGGCCTCGACGTGAGACCCTAGCCGCTGCGAGTCCCTGCGTGTAGACAGCATATACTTCGTCTTGTCCTCATTTACCACCAGACCCATTTTGGCAGATTCTCTGTCGATAGCAGCAAATGCAGCGGTGACATCTCGCTTGTTACGCCCGATGACATCAATGTCATCAGCGTAGGCAAGGAGCTGGACACTTTTGTTGAAGATTGTGCCATTACGATGTACACCGGCCTTGCGCAGAACACTCTCCATGGTGAAGTTGAAGAGGTCGCAGGACAAAGGATCGCCCTGTCTGAAACCTCGAACGGTATCAAAGGGGTCGGAGAGGTCACTTCCAACCTTGACGGAGCTGCGCGTATTGCTCAACGTCGCTCTGCAAAGTCTAACGAGCTTTGCAGGGATACCAAGTTCAGACAATGCGGCATATAGGCGATCCCTTATCGGGCTATCGAATGCTGCCTTGTAATCGATAAAGAGATGGTGTGTATCGATTTGGTTCTCATGGGTCTTCTCCAGGATTTGGCGTAGAGTGAATATCTGGTCGATGGTGGACTTACCAGGTCTAAAGCCGCACTGATAAGGTCCAATCAGCGCCTTGGCGAGTGGCTTTAATCTTTCACATAGTACGCTCGTCAGGACCTTGTATGCAATGGGAAGTAGGCTGATACCCCTGTAGTTGGCGCATATTGTTGGGTCGCCTTTCTTCAGCACAGGACAAAGGGCACTGAGGTTCCAATCGTTGGGCATTCGTTCCTCCAGCCATATTTTGCAAATGAGCTGATGCATGCACACAATCAGCTCACCGCCGCCGGCCTTGAACAATTCAGCTGGTAGCCCATCCGGCCCTGCAGCTTTGTTGTTCTTGAGTCGCTGGATAGCGACCCGGACCTCGTCATGGCTGGGCGGTGGCACATCCACACCGTCGTTGTCGATTGGTGCCATCTGGACATCTTCACCACTGGCGGTATTGTTCCTTTCGTCGCCTGCGAGCAGCTTGGTGAAGTGCTCCTTCCACAACCTGAGCACACCCTGCGCATCCGTAACCAGATCCCCGTTTTCGTCTCTGCAAGAAGATGCCCCGGGCTTAAATCCTTCCGTGAGACGCTTAACTTTTTGGAAGAATTTTCGGGCGTCATTCCTGCTCCTGCACTCCTCGATTTCCTCACGCTCGCGCCTTTCTTGCTCCCGTTTCTTGCGTCTAAAAAGGCACCTCCTTTTCTTCCTCTCCTCCCGGTATTTTTCTGTCAGGGCTCGCGTGGCGGTCGACTGCAGGGTCTTCTTGTAGGCAGCATTCTTCACTGCAGTGGCTGCGCGACACTCTTCATCGTACCATTGGTTTTTTGGTGGTGGGCGTCGAAAACCAAGGACATTTTCTGCGGCGGCGCGCATAGAGTGGGATAAGTGAGCCCATAATCCGCCGATGTCATCAGGTGGAGAGGGGGAGCGACCGAGCTGGTTAGAGAGTTGAGCGGAGTAGGCTTCGGCTACCCCTTGTGATCGCAGCTTACTGATGTCCAGCTTTCTTCGCAAACTAGGTTGTGCGGTCTTCGCTGCGCAAAGACGCATGCGTACCTTGGCTGCAACAAGGTAGTGGTCCGAGTCGATGTTGGGTCCTCGGAACGTGCGCACATCTAGAATGCTAGAAGCATGCCTTCCATCAATCACAATGTGATCAATCTGGTTGCGGGTGGATTGATCGGGGGATAACCAGGTCGCCTTATGGATATCGAGGTGCTGGAATCTGGTGCTACTAACTACCATGTTTCGTGCCGCGGCGAAATCGATCAGCCTCAGACCGTTGTTCGAAGTGGTCCCATGGAGGCTGAACTGCCCGACTGTGGGGCCAAAGATGCCTTCTCGCCCGACCTTTGCGTTGAAATCCCCGAGGACAAAAGATCATTCAATTTAAAAAAATCGCTGAGCTTAACAGTAAAGGATGAGTTTGAGTTAGTATTACTAACAAAGTAAACCCTAAGTAGTGCCACTTCTTTTTGGCCGGACACCAAAGCCAGTGTTGCCGCACAAGCAGTGTTAGCCCATAACGATTTTGTGTTGGTTTTGGGAGTAGATTTTATGCCTAATTTTCTGACTGCTCTTTCCATTCAAGAAATATTTGAAAGATTAAATATCTTAACAAAACTGTAAAATTACTGGAGAAATACAATAGTTATTACCACAATTGATTAAACTAGACAACATTTTAATACAAATTTCAATTTTGCTTTCGCACCAATAATTTAATGATGAAAACATAAAACATTCCGAACGACAAAGTTTCTTGTAATAAATTATTTCAAAATTTGTGTGTTATAGTAATGTCGTTCATCTTCAGAGCTCTTAATACGTACTAAAAATATGTTTTTATTCATTTTGATTGGTAATACAAACTCACAACATGATAATTTAATCAAAAGATGATGAATGCGTTCAGAAGAACATTTTCGTATTCACTATTAAATATCTTTGATGCGACTGAACTGAATGAAATAATTTAAATGAAATCATAATCATTACAAACATTTCCCATCTAAATACATTTCTATATTCACCATCGATAACAAAAATTTCAACCCTGTCTTATAATAATTTGACCACTTTCACCACAAAATGTGAAAATTTCACCACAAAGGAAAAAATGAAATGTAATTTTTGACTATATGACTCAAAAGGAAGACCCAAGTAAATCAAAAGGATTTTCAAAAGGAAAGGAAAAGAAAATAAAGGACAAAAGGAAAGGACCAAAGGATTAACATTGAGGAAGACTTTTTCGCAAGGATATACATACACTTTGTTTCATAGTTATAGGGAAACAAAAATTTTTTGGAAATCCGAAAAACGGTAAGTGTTTCAAAAGAATTAATGATGCAGTTTATCGACCACGTGGTCACCTTAAAAAAAAACAACAACAACTTTTTTCTACTAACGGTATATTTTGTGCAAGCTGATTAAGTGTGCAAAAAGTAACGAAACACGTGTTTCATTGCTATAGGGAAAGTGGATTAAGAAAAGAAATTATAACAACAACTCATTTTAAATTTCAATTAATAATTTATTGCTTCACCATTATTATTAATAAGACTATAAATTCTATTTGGCATCGAATTCGAATACTGGAGAAGCATTTCTGGAGTCAGTGACTCCCACGTACTTAAAATCGCTGTTTGCAACTTCGTTACTTGGAAAATTTTTTTTTTAAATAACGAGGTCATATTCAAAGTTTGCATATTTGTTGTTTTCAAAAATCGTGGTCCGAAACCGACCTCCCCATAAAATCTTCAACAACAATAAAATTCATCAAAATTTGATAGCACCTATTCAAGCTTAGGTCATAACGAATATAAAAAACTTACCTTTTGATTTTTCAAAAAACAATAAAGCACTTGTAACTGAAGTTCCGTGTTGGCTCAAAAATGAATTTTATTCCTGTCAAAATACAACACGTCACAGAACCACGAAATAAAATGTGTAATATGATGGCTCTCCGCCTACAACTTGTAAGTGTTGTAAGAGCTTTTAAATGCCCCCACCGACAGTTTGGGGGGCACCATAATGACTGAGAAACATGTGGAGGTCGGTATGGGACCACCGGTCGGTTTCGGACCACGCACCCTACTTATGCCACTATCGGGACGATTTTTATTTGATGTTCAAAAAGAATTGTGATTCAAAAATGGAATTTGGAGAACAAAGCGTAAGTGTAAGTAACTTTGTTTGAAAGATATACATATGGGTGCTCACAGTTTAATTGTTACATTTTAGGGAAAGTTGCCCGAAATAAATTTTCCCACAAACCGTGAATACCATAATTGCATACTCAATCTTCCATTTTTTAATATTCAGGAAGTTCGCAGCATGCTGCGAATATTTGGCACACATTTTTAGAATTCAAATTGATATATAGAAAGTTAAAATAAATAATAAGTGCTAATAACACACTCGATTTTAGCAAACACTTTTTTCGTCTGGCGAAGACGAAGATGTGCATAAATAAATTGACTTTGTTACAAAAATAATTCATAAACGCGCTTACAAATTTTTTCGATTTCTAACGTTTTATATAGAGGGTTAAAGTTCTAAAGCCACCGTCAGCCGCCGTGGCTCAGTTGGTTAGTGCGTTGGACCGCGAGTCGCAGGCAGCAACCTCAGGTTCAAATACTGCCTGTAATAACACCTAAAAAAAATAACGAGAAAACTCGTTTTCTCTTTCGGTGGCTGTCCTCTCAGCTGGAAATGGCAAACCTCTGAGTGTAAAAATTGCTTATGAAAGAGCTCCCAACCTGCCGTTCGGAACCGGCATTAAACTGTAGGTCCCTTCAACCCGCGTACAAATTCACACGCACAACACGGGTAGTTGCGGGAAGCTAGGCCTTAGTCTCGCGTAAGCGGGCTGTCGTGCCGTCAATTAATTAATTAAATTAATTAAAGTTCTAAAGTTTTATAAACCCAACCATATAAAGTTTAGATATTGAGCAGTGAATCGAGTGCGGAAATTTGAAGTTTGTGTAAATGTAAATAATGTCATGTATTTTTCTCCTACATAAGAAAAAAATAATATTAAATCAAAATTTAATTATCAATCAATCATTATTGCTCCCTTTTACTCCTTTATATAACCTAAAAAACCATCAAAACCATCAATAGGGTGTATGAAGCAAAATGCTATACAATGCGTTATAGGTCCCTGGGGACCTTTTCACAACGCTAAGGCCAACGGGCGACTCACTAATCGGAGGGTTAAGGAAACCCCTCATTCCTCCAATATAAAAAAGCTTTTGTACAATTTGTGTTTTGCAAATGTAACAGAAGTAGATGAATACAAAATGTGGTTTTCAGAACCGTCTACTTGTAGGGAACATAGCAATTTATATTAGATTACTTTTTAATAATTTTGCTTGGAAAAAATTGCATTTGGCTAAAAGAGCACATTGCAAGTAAAACGAAAAATAAGAATAAAATAAAAATACTAAAGAACACATAAAAATACTAAATGATATAAACTTTAAGAAAATAAAAAGGATAAATAATGAAGAAAAAGTTATAAATACCAACTAAATAAGAATAATAACAATAAATAACAATAATTAATAATTAATAATAATAATAATAAATACCAATAATTAAATTCAACCCGCGTACAAATTCACACGCACAACACGGGTGGTTGCGGGAAGCTAGGCGTTAGTCTCGCGTAAGCGGGCTGTCGTGCCAGTCAATTAAAAAAAAAAAAAAAACATTAAAAAAACTATTAAT
This sequence comes from Melieria crassipennis, assembly GCA_963668005.1. Lineage (NCBI taxonomy): Eukaryota > Metazoa > Arthropoda > Insecta > Diptera > Ulidiidae > Melieria > Melieria crassipennis. The sequence goes on along the minus strand of OY764963.1, from coordinate 41,602,424 downwards.
AATTCAATTCATGTTTAGTTTTTGTTTTGTTAATTTAATTAACAAAAAATTTCAATTTGTAAGCTATTCACAATAGCATTTACACTTTTGACAATTTATTAAGAAAAGAGCTTTTACTTTTAAAAATAGAATGCCAATTCTTGACAAATAGTAAAAACTTGACAAATAGTCAATATGATGAATTTATTTAGAATTGGGCTGTTAATACATGAATTTGAAAAATTTATCGGTATGAATTTTATTAGGCCAGAAGGCAACGTAGCCTACATGAATGCCAACATTGCACAGCAGAAATTCATGGTTTTGTTTTTGTATCAATAAGAACGCACACTCTGTACGCCTTTGCGAATTCACATGGTTCATTATTCATAGCAGAACCGAAAGCCATGGAAATTCAATTTGCTTTTCATCTTGTGCAGTTGCTCGTATTGTTTTCAATCGCCTCAGCGCATACACAAGCAACACGCACGTTTATTTTCACACGGACACACACCCTTGCATATTCGAATTTGCAAACGGTACGCCGCGGCGCGCCGTCTCGTGCCAATCAGCACAGCACAGCTCGCAATTGATGTTACTTGTCGAACACCCCAACAGAGAATGAAGGTGATCTTCGAAAATTGAAGTTTGCTGAAGTCAGCGACGAAACTTCGTATAGCCGAAGTACTACTGTGCCTCGTCCCCTTTACTGCTTCCCCCGCATCCACAAACGGGCCCTACCGCTGGAACCCGCAAAGAAAATTTTCTTTACACCAGATGCGCATTCTGTATATTGTTTGTTCTGTGCTTATACGAAGGAATCGGTTCATGAAAGTTTAGTGAGAATAGGGCAAATTTTAGAAATTTCTTCTGTACACTTTCGAGGCGATTAATATGAACAGCTTAGAACGGATTCCAAATAAAAGCAGCGTATTCTAGCCTAGACCTCACGAAAGCAGAGTATAAAAGCTTGTACAGTACATTCCGTTTAGCTCCCTATTTGCTTAGGTGCATTTTCTGCTTAGCTGCATGATTTGGCCAAAATACTACTTCGCAAACAGAATTTTCTTTGAAAATTTCACATTTAGCTGCATTTCACTTAGGCCGATGTTATGCTGCCGGTCACGGATCACAATCACGGATAAAGTTGTTGTTGTTTCAATGTAAAAGCGAAAATTGGGAGAGCGAGCGAGCGGATAAAATTTTACCGCACCGATCACCGGATGATGAGGCTTCCGATGCCAAATCAAACGATCAAATCAGTGTTGCGTCGTGAGATTATTCACAATAGTTGTGTTTTGGGAACAAATTTGTTCCCTTTTGGTGAAAATGTGTATGCAATAAGCAGAAAAAGGGTTGGTAGCAACCCTCATCACTAGCGTGTGTTTATATTTGTGTTTTCGGTGAAAAAGAAGAAAGAAAAATGGAAATTTAAATGGTAAACAAATATTGTGATACTTTCACACACGTATTATATTAATTTCATGTATAAATTATTAGCTCAGAATGCCAGAAATTTCGGGCCAATCAAATACTGAAGCGCTGATAACAATGTTCCAGGAGCAGGAATCCCTTTAGAAATGTGTGCTATTCAGACCGATGCAAGCGCGAAAAAGAATTTTACATTTTAATTGAAAATTGTATTTGAAAAAGTAAAGTCCCAATAAAAAGTGCGAAAAAAGTAGTAAAAGTAAGCGAAAATCGTAGTGGTGACCGGCGATCAAATGACCGTCAGCATAACATGCTTTCGGCACGGAGTAGAGAAATTAAAACGAGAGCGTAAAAAGTGACGTGACCGACGATCATTTGACCGGCAGCATAACATCGGCCTAACAGTATTTCTGTATTCAAATTCCTTCCGTGTGGCCGGCCCTCGGCCGGGCGCTTGAAAATTAACCCTCATAGGAGCAACTAGTGTGCCGGAGTATCAGTAAAGTGCTAACAGTATTTCTGCATAAATTCATGAATAACATGTACATTTATACCGAATTGAAACATTTCAATATGGCAAATCGCTTATCTGTATATAAAAACTTTGAACCTCGATATCTCGAAAACGAAGCGAGATATCGAAAAATTTTATTCTTCATTTTCGATTTATTTTCGGTCAATCTATCTGAACACATCATCAAATGGCGGCGCCACGGAAACCGTAGTATCCCCAGGTTTGCTATATCGTTTGTACTTTTTTCGTGGCACATCGTTGACATGATTATTTTTTGCTGCAGGAGCTTCCGGAAGCACGGAATATGACCGATGACGATGCGGCACTAACCCACTTTCAGAACACTGACGCCCGGCATCGTAAAGCTCTACCTGGACGGCAATACGGGGTCGCGCGGCGCCGGCCATCGCGTCGACATGTACAAGCTGCTGCGCAAGCTCGGCTACCACGTGCTCTCGCTGGACTATCGCGGCTATGGCGAATCGGGTCAGGTCTCGCCCACCGAGGAAGGTGTTGTGCGCGATGCCATCGCCGTCTACAAGTACATCACCTCAGTGACCTCGGACCCGGTGTTCATCTGGGCCATTCGCTGGGCACCGGTGTGGCGGGTAACTTGTGTGCGCTACTACTGTGCGGGTGGGTTTTCTCGTACTCATTTTCCCATTGATTATGCTAAAATATTGCAAGTGTATTTTGTTTCGTGTGTCTGCAGCCGTTCAGAGATCTGCCCTGGTTTGATTTAACCATTGCACGACCCATGTACGCCAATTCGCTACGCTTCGAAACGGATAAGCACATTGGTTAGTTTAAGCAGCCGGTGATGATTCTCCATGCCGAGGATGACTATAGTATGTGGTGCCATTCGAACTGGGATATAAGCTGTATCGCACAGCGCTGAATACGCGCGGCATGGGTTGGGGGCCCGTTGAATTTCATCGCTTCGATGGAGAGATGCGCTGCGGCCACAAGTATTTGTGCCATGCTGTAGAGCTGCCGATTCTGGTCGAAAGATTTGTGAATAACTACAGCAATGCAAAATATTGAGCATTAACCACAACAACAGCAACAACAATAATCGGTCATCGATGTGTGCGACGCGGTGCAGCTCTCTAGAGGCCGTATTCATGCAGGTGCATATGGTATTTAGCTTTGCTGGAAATTGATGCTTCTGCGATTGAAATTGATCATTAAAGGCTGCGACACATTACAAGGAAAAACCTACATCATTTTGAAGCAAATTGTGTTAATAAAGGAAACAATTAGCCTTACTGTAATGATGTGGATTGGATTTTGTGTTTGGATTTTTCCTAAAGGGCTTAATACAAATTTAGTAAATACACAAAATTACTAAAACGTGCTTATTGTGAATGTAAATGTAGTGTAGTGGTACCACATATGCACTCATTAATATTCCCACAGTAATAATAATGATATCAATAACATAGCAGCGCCACTTCGCGCCGTGCTACAACAACAACGCATACACAACCGTATGCTTAGCACTTTCGCACACTTTGCGCATAGCCAAGCATAAAGCCAATACCCGTGTTCGGTTACTAACCAATGACAGGTAATGCTTTGGAAAAATCAATTGCTAACACCAGCAATTCTGAACTGTTACGAAGGTCTGGAGTTACTGGGTGCATTCGTGGGAACTCAAGGCCACTCGCAATTGCATTAGTTAGCGCTAAGAAATTTAGTATAAATAAGAGTGAAAACCGAAAATAAAGTTGGTTCAAGCAAATCAAGCTCGGTCTCTTGAACTCCAAAAGTTTCGCTCCAGTTTTACTGTTGAGCGTTTTTGATCTGCCTTAGTCTTGTGGCTTTAAACAAGACCGGACTCCTATCATCATTACATGGCGATCCTGCCAATTTGTTGGCTGCCACGAACCGTTCCAATTTATTGACTGTAACAGATCCTGTCAAGCTGCCACGATCCTGCCAATTTGTTGACTGCCATATACCAGATCCTGCCAAGCTGCCACAAATCATATACCAGATCCCGCCAAGCTGCCACAGATCATATACCAGATCCTGCCAAGCTGCCACAAATCATACAGAACCACTCCACAATTAACCATCCAATGACAACAAAAGCCGAGTTCGACGAAATTTTAGTAAATGGGAGAAAATCCTAAAGAATCACCCACCAGAGGCACAACCAAAGCCCATTACGATTGAAGCCTACAGGGAGAGACAGAAACAACAGCAACCCCAAAAAGCCGAAGAAAAACAACCCACCCAACCCAAGAAACATACGCGAAGATCAGGAAAGGCTTTCAAACACAGAAAGCAACTAGCCCTCCTATATAGAGAGCTAAATCTAGCCACAACAACAGCGAGCAAAATCAACATTCGGCGACAAATAGAGGAACAGAGGCAAAAGACGAGGAAAGAACGCCTACAACAGCAGAAATAAAATGAAGTTACAACAAACCCACAACAATCAACAATCAACAGCCCAGCCGACATAAGAAACATAATGATACATAAACAATAGATAATAATGTATTTCTATAATATTGTTACGAAAATACCAGTTCTAGTGGGCTAGTACGAATCACTGGATTGTGCAATTTGAAATAAACAAACACACTTAGTTCCTCAAACGCAGTCAATAAGAACCAACGGTCACTTTATTTAACAGATTTACACTTCACTGTCTTTACACTTAAATATTCGCTTAATTATTCCGCGTGGCAACTCCGCTAGTCAAAATCAGACTGACCCGCTGCGCCGCACCCGGCTGCCTTTTATACCTGTCCGGCCATCGCGCAGATCGTTCCCGCACATTCTGGAGTGGACTGACGGTTTCCATGACGATCGCGACCATCATTGCCAGGTTAGACTAGAAGTTTCCATCATTGCCAGGTTGGACTAGAAGTTTCCATCATTGCCAGGTTGGACTAGAAGTTTCCATCATTGCCAGGTTGGACTAGAAGTTTCCCTTATTATCGCGGCCGTCATTGCCAGATTGAATTATAGCACGGCGCGTAGCGACAGGGTTGCTTTGCACAGCGACAGACTGTCTTATCGTTACACTGCCCACCACTTAGACTTGTTCGACCCGAACAAGTGCCGAGGTTCCGCTGTGATAAGGCGCCAGGCGCTCCAAATGGACTACCTTCAGCTTAGCGCCTTTACTGCTGCAACGTTGAATCCTGTAGACCACGTCGTTAATCCTAGTCACGACTGTGTAAGGTCCTTCCCATGACGTTTGAAGTTTCGGAGACAAACCTTTCCTCCGCTGCGGGTTGTAGAGCATTACCAGATCGCCTCCTTGGAACCCTGCTGAGTTGGCCCGTAGATCATATCGGGCTTTCGCCTTATCGCTGACCAGTTTGGTGCGGCTCCTTATAAACTGGTGAATTTCCTCGAGTTCCGCCCGCTTATTGACCACGTAGTCCGTCTTAGCGCCTCCCGTCGTGCTGACTACCCCGAACTTCAAGTGGGGTAACCGCAACTCCGTGCCGAACACTGCTCGGGCTGGAGTGAGTGATGTCGTATCGTGCGGGGCTGACCTATACGCCATCAGGAACAGGGGAATATGCGTGTCCCAATCCTTTTGATTCCCGCCTACCACTTCCCGCAGGTATTCCTCCAGTGTCCGGTTAAAGCGTTCCACCATGCCGTCGGACTGTGGGTGCAAAGGCGTGGTACGAGTTTTCTTTATCCCCAGTAGCTCACACACTTCCTTGAATACCGCAGACTCGAAATTCCGGCCTTGATCTGAATGCAACTCCAACGGAACTCCGAACCTGGCTACCCAGTTGTTTACCAGCTTTTCCGAGATCGTAGTGGCCTCCTGGTTAGGAATAGGGTACACTTCGGGCCATTTGCTGAAGTGATCCATTACCACCAGCACATATTTGTTGCCTTGAGTGCTAGTTGGGAATGGGCCGGCGACGTCCATAGCAATCCGCTCGAAGGGCGCTCCCACGTTGTACTGCTGCATGCGGCCTCGAGATCTTTTTGTCGGCCCTTTCGCGGCTGAACATCGGTCGCAGCTCTTAATCCAGTCGGTTACAGACTCCTGACATCCTACCCAGTAGAATCGTCTTTTTATTTTGGCGACGGTTTTGGTGATGCCCAGGTGCCCTCCACTGGAGTCGTTATGGTATGCCTCGATGACCTCGTTGATTCTGCATTTCGGCACTACCATTAGGGAGTTGATGGTCCGACCATCCGCGCTCTCCCATTCGCGGTACAGGCATCCTTCCTTCCCTCAGCCGCAGACTTTCCCACTGCGCCCAGTAAGCCTTAGCGATCGGGCTTTCACCGGTCATCTCCCGCCAGTCTGGACGTGCGCCTTGCTCCTTGCCTTCGACGATTTTTGCAAGATCCGCATCCTCGCGCTGGTCCTTTTGTAGCCTCTCCGCAGACCACTCTTCCTCTGGCATAACGCTTACCAACCGGACGTCCACTATCTGTTCTTTGCTTTCGGCTCGCGAGCACTGCCTGCATTCGACTTTGCACGGACGGAGTGGCAGCGCTTCAGCACATCTTGGTGACGCCTGTTCTCCGGAACGCTTCTCTCGTAGATGGCAGTCTCGTGAAATGTGGCCTTGCTTGCCACATCGCCAGCAACTGATTCTAGATGACATTGCCCGCAGCCTCGTTGGTACCTCTGAGCTCACTGGCTGGCTTTGCGTGGCCCGTCCAGATTGGACTCGACGCCTTTCCGCAGATGAATGTCGAAAACTTCCCCTCCAGGCAGCTTCATACATCAATGCACTTGTCACCGTCTCATGGAACGTCGGCTTCATCATCATCAAGGTACTCACACGAGTCTCCGGGTCAAGAATGCCTTCGATAAACGCCTCGATCTTCAGCCTTTCCAAAACTTCCATGCTGAATTCTGGGTAGGTCAGTGGTACCAGCCGCTCAATATCTGCCGCATACGTCTGCAGCGCCTCGTTGGCTCTTTGTCTACGGTTCTTCAGCTCGCAGTAATACACCATTTTGTTGTGCTCGTCACTGTATTTGGCTCTCGTAATCACCTCTCAAACTTTCCGGCACTGTTTTTATTACCTCAGCCGCCGGACCTCTTAGAGCCAGTATCAGTCTCCGACCTTTCCTGATATCGGTCCACTGATTTTCGAGAGCAGCCAGGTCGAACTGTAGCTTGAATGTATCGAACGACGTAGTACCATCATAAGTAGGCACTTCTATGGCAAAACTTTCCTCACCAGACCGCACCCTTGCTCGCAGCTGAATCTCTCTAAGCCGCTCGTCGATTTTTCTGTTCATCGATTCTTCCAGACTATCTACCCGTTCGTTCAGGGAATCATCCAGGTCGTCGACTCGTTTATCCAGGTGTTCCACTCGAGTTCCCAGGTGCTCCACCTTCACATTAAGCTGGCTGGCGATTTCTTCCACTCTCCGCTCCAAGCGCGCAGAATTTTCCTGAAGCTTGACTTCCATTCGCTCTGCCATCCCTCGGTTCGCAGTCTCGACTTTTGCCGAAATTTCGAGATTCGTAGTTTCCAATTTCGCTGCCATTTCTTGATTTGCAGTTTCGACTTTTGCCGAAATTTCGAGATTCGTAGTTTCCAATTTCGCTGCCATTTCTTGATTTGCAGTTTCGACTTTTGCCGAAATTTCACGGTTGGAAGTCTCGAACATGCCTTTCATTGCAACCATTAGCTGGCTCATGTCCATTGCTTGTGGTGGCGCAGCCGGTGCAGCAGTTCTTTGCATCGACGCAGCACCCGCAGGCGATTCCTCCACTTTGCCCGACGCCTCAAGCTCCTGCGTTCCGAACTCGTGCGCAGCCCAATCGATGCCTCGTGATTCACACGCCTCTCGCAAGCGCAGCTGCAACTCCACCTTTCCGCCAGCAGTCGGCAAATTCCAGGCAGCCAGCTCCTTTTTCAGCTGGTCCACCTTCAGTTGCTCGAGTTTAACCATGTCTGCGTTTTATAATTTTATTTAGCTTTTTTCCTTTATTTATTCAGTAGCACAATCCCACTTCTGACACCAATTGTTACGAAAATACCAGTTCTAGTGGGCTAGTACGAATCACTGGATTGTGCAATTTGAAATAAACAAACACACTTAGTTCCTCAAACGCAGTCAATAAGAACCAACGGTCACTTTATTTAACAGATTTACACTTCACTGCTGATAGCCGCCGTGGCTCAGTTGGTTAATGCGTTGGACCGCGAGTCGAAGGCAGCAAACCGCAGGTTCAAATACTGCCCGTAATAACACCTAAAAAAATAACGGGAAAATTCGTTTTCTCTTTCGGTGGCTGTCCTCTCAGCTGGAAATGGCAAACCTCTGAGAGTAAAAATTGCCTATGATAAAGCTCCCAACCTGCCGTTCGGAACCGGCATAAAAACTGTAGGTCCCTTCCACCCGCGTACAAATTCACACGCACAACACGGGTGGTTGCGGGAAGCTAGGCCTTAGTCTCGCATAAGCGGGCTGTCGTGCCAGTCAATTATTATTATTATTACACTTCACTGTCTTTACACTTAAATATTCGCTTAATTATTCCGCGTGGCAACTCCGCTAGTCAAAATCAGACTGACCCGCTGCGCCGCACCCGGCTGCCTTTTATACCTGTCCGGCCATCGCGCAGATCGTTCCCGCACATTCTGGAGTGGACTGACGGTTTCCATGACGATCGCGACCATCATTGCCAGGTTAGACTAGAAGTTTCCATCATTGCCAGGTTGGACTAGAAGTTTCCATCATTGCCAGGTTGGACTAGAAGTTTCCATCATTGCCAGGTTGGACTAGAAGTTTCCCTTATTATCGCGGCCGTCATTGCCAGATTGAATTATAGCACGGCGCGTAGCGACAGGGTTGCTTTGCACAGCGACAGACTGTCTTATCGTTACAATATAAATAAGTGAATATATTTAAAATATATAACAATAACCATACCATATGTATACGGTATTTAATAATTGATAATTAAATAACATAATTAATCCAAAATGTAGTAATAGAATATTACTTTTTCTTTTTTTACAAAATAAAATATTATAAACTTATGTAACATGAATTGATATACATACGAAAATACACATATTAAAATTATGAAAATATTGTCATCATTAACAACATTAGAACGTATAGCAACAAATATTAAGAAAAGCAAAAATAGAACATACAGTAATGCACACATAGAATATCTCTTTAAGTTAATATCTACATCAAAATACAAATTTGAAGAAGAAATAAAACCATCAATAACGAAACTGATAGAGCTCAGTGCCGAAGCATCTTCAACAAATTGGTTAACTTCACAGAAAGCAGTTTACAAAAACAGCTCGAAATGGCCCAATTTAACATAATTGAATGCCTAAAGGTAATCCCTGACTTTACAGGACAACAAGAAGACGTTAATAAATTTACCAGTATAGTGCAAGTACTAAATGAGACAGTACCAGCAGACAAAGCAACAGTGTTTCTAGCACTAGTAAAAAACACTAAACTCCCGGATAACGTACGTACTAAATTAGAATTGATAAACGTGTCGAGCATACCAGAACTGATAGTGTGGTGGAAAGAGATGTATGTGTACGGGTGTGTGTGATCGGCAGGGACCTACTATCGTAAAGAGTGCAGTCAGTAGAGTCCGGGTTGGCTTATTATAAAGGCGAGCCGCGCCAAATAGCAAGTGGCTAGAGAGCCGACGTTTTGCGAGCTAATATCGAAGGAGAAACGCACAGTTTGTCTCTTGTCAAGAAGCTGATTTTATTTTTCAAATTTTAGGTCTTATATACTAAATTTACAAACTGTTATACTACTGAGCATTTCCAATGCTCCGCCCGAATTTCCAATGTCGCGGAAGTGTGACCAATCAGCGTCACGGGACCCTTTCGGTCAATGCAGCACTTTTCCTCGAGTGCCATTGCCCTGCGGTAGGTGACATCACACAGAGTGCCGATCAGTGCAAGTTCCATATGTGGGACACTGCACTGCGGTCAGTGGTGTCGGATGGCACGCCGCTGGCTTAGCCACCTGAGTGTCGCTTGTGTCGTGCGCGCGGTGCTATTTGACACTTTGGCACATATGCGCTCGAGTGTAGCAAAAGTTATTAATGTTGGCATAAGTGGCTACGTGGTACCACTACACCATTGCCCTTAAGCGAAAAATTATTACTTGGAATAATTTTTTAAGATATCGGTCGGGTTTTCGGAGGTGGATTTGGAAATGCTTAGCTAACATTATTGAGCTTATAGTAATTGTAGATAGCGTAAATATTTGGTTTGTTGTCTTAGTGTAATATGTATTTTAATCTTTATTTTGTACAATTTTTAGATGAATTTCTAATTTCTGTTTCTATCGGGCGTGCTATGACGAATGTCGTAAGGGCACATTGCATTGTCAGTATGTATCAGTGTCCGTAACGGTCCGAGTGTGTCAATTGTTATTGTTTCAAAACTTGTTACTGGTGTGTCTGTTTTGGTCAGTGCTTCTTTGGTGTGTCTAATTGTTTTATTCTTGCAGTAGGTCAGGCACTTGTTGACGAACTCTTTTACCATTTGTCTCATGTTCTTCCATGTGTATCGTTGTTTGTCCGTTTGTACCGGCGTTATGATTTTCATCAATTAGTTTGTATTGTTGCAATTTGCTTTGAATGTGCCGTGGAGCGTTGTATATAAGTGTTTTTGTAGGCGAGCATTTATTTTTATTTACTTCATTATATCTCTTCTTGAATGCATTCATCATAATGTTCTCAAATGTAAAATTTTCTCTGCAAAGGGCTAGCTCCTTTATTTGCAGTTTCTTTAGTGAACTATGTAGTTTCTCCAACATTGGATCTAGTTCCAAAGGGTCATCGCTACAAGTCACGTGCACTTCATAATTATTAATATTGTATCTTCTCATGGTACGTATGAGCTTCTCCATAATCGAAACTGGTTTCGTAGGGTTATCGCTGCATCGTACTTTTACATTGTCATCAACTATCTCTACCATTGCCTGGGCTAATGGCTTAGTTGGAATTAATATATATATCATCGCTCGATGCTTTTCCTTTATTTCAGTTTTCAATTTTTCGTATTCTTCACGTCGTTCATAGAGGTACATTCCCATATGTAGAGTTGATCGGGCTCCTGAGATATGTCCTTCCTATTGTCGCGTGTTCCGGTACCATAATCTTCACTAATCTTCACTAATATTCTCATTTTCTTCATTGCGCATTACATTTTCATATATTGTAGTATCTTTTTTTTTTTTGTTGTTTTTTTTTTTTTTTTTGCTCTTAGTTTTGCTGCCATGCTCCTTGTATTTGCCAGTATTTCTTTTTGTTTGCCGTCATTTGCGTTATCTTCATGTGTTGGAGTCATTGCGTTTAAGTCGTCACTGTCTAGTTTGATGCATGATAGTGTTGGTTTCTGTTGTTCTGGTTTTGCTTGTGGTTTGGTTGATAGTACTTTGAGTTGTTTACTTGCTCGCTTAACTGCCAAGTTCCGATTCTGCGTCGGTTGGTAGCAATTTGAGTTGTTGACATACTCATCTTGCTGCTGGTTATTCGCATTACTTCTATTCTACTATACTTAATGTATAGTGTAACGTAATGACAAATTTGCAGATGTTGCTCTGGTGTGTATATTGGATTTGATAATAAGTTTATTCTTTATAATGTTGTTATTATTTATTCTTGTGTACATATGTAAAAAAAAATTTTTTTTTTTTTTTTTTTTGTTCTTATATCATTATCCACTTATAAATCATTATCTAATTATAACGTTATTATAATGGGTACTTGTATATATATATACATATTTCGTTAGACAATTTTATTCAAGGATTTCTGGATAGGCCTAGTCAGCTGGTCAATGTCTTTTGAATTTACTATATGTGTGAAAGTAGGGCCATATAGTTCAGAGGCATGACGAAATGAAAATACTTTCGAAAGAATCTCGTAACGATTGATATGAAAATCGCGCTCCATGCATTCGTACGGCAGATCTCGGCCATGATGCATCTCAATAGCCACGGCTAATTTCTTCAAAATTTGTATCATAACTCTCTGAACATCTTCCTCAGGTATTTTTCCGATATATTGTCGCTGTTGCCGTATGGCGGTCGGGAAGTGCTTTTCGCAAAATTTCAGACGGTGATTGTAGCCCATCAAATGATCTTGCATACCATGCTCATCCGAAATAAGTTCGCATAACCCACACTCGAACCTCGCATATATGTCACCAGGGCCTTTAAGTATTTTGATTACATACTCAACGCCTATTAGTCCCAGTACGTCGTCATCACTTAGGTTGTAGCTATATAGTCTGTTTGTTGCAAACGCTGGTTGGGCTGGTTCGTGCATCTCCTTTTTTTTTTGTTGTTGTTGCGAGCGGATAAGCTGACAATTTAATTGTTAGTTGTTAATTTTGTGTTACGCAATTTAAACTATAGTATTAATTTTTACATTTTTAGATACTAATTTCTTAACATAGTTTTTATAATATTTATTCAGTTCTATTAGTATTAGTATTATTACTAATATAGTTACTAGGTAAAGTATGTAAGTGTTGTTATCGGTTGTGCTTCTGGCTGCGGTGTTGGAGCTTGCTGCGTTATTGTTGCTAACGATTACTTCTTCTTTTGTTTGCCTTCCTCCCATTGTATGTGCCAAGTACGGTAGAAAATTTTGTTTCTTTTTATATTTTTTTTCTATTTTTTTTTTTTTTTTTTTTTTTTTTTTTTTTTTATACAGAGGTAATGTTTATTGTTTTCGGTACATTTTTCTGAGGTTGATTCTTTAGCTTTTGTAGTAAGGTCTTCTTTAAATTCTTGTCCGTGGTGATTGTTATTATGCGATGTAGCTCCGCAACTCGCTTCCTCTCACGGACGATGCGGCCTGCTCTGGGTCGTCTCCTTGGTTTGTGCTCGGTTGGCGGTGTCGGTTGTTTTGTCGTTCTCCGCCTGTACTCCTCGATGGTAAGTCTTTTGGGGCCTGCTGTCTTCGGTGTTGGAGTGTAGTGTGGGATTTCTCCCTGTTCTGCAACGGGCTGCGGGATGTATTCGTCTACTGCTCCTTGAGTTGTCGCCAAGTGTTCCCACTTCCGGAAGATCGCGTCGATCTCTTCCTGGGTTGACATAGGCGTAGTGGTGTTCAAGTCTCGGAGTGAATCTTAATTTTGTTGGTTCGATTTGCAGGATCGAGTCGTGCAGAATCTAGTGGGCAGGATCGAGTTGTGCAGGATCGATTTGGGCAGGATCGCCATGTGGTGGAAAGAGATGTATGTGTACGGGTGTGTGTGATCGGCAGGGACCTACTATCGTAAAGAGTGCAGTCAGTAGAGTCCGGGTTGGCTTATTATAAAGGCGAGCCGCGCCAAATAGCAAGTGGCTAGAGAGCCGACGTTTTGCGAGCTAATATCGAAGGAGAAACGCACAGTTTGTCTCTTGTCAAGAAGCTGATTTTATTTTTCAAATTTTAGGTCTTATATACTAAATTTACAAACTGTTATACTACTGAGCATTTCCAATGCTCCGCCCGAATTTCCAATGTCGCGGAAGTGTGACCAATCAGCGTCACGGGACCCTTTCGGTCAATGCAGCACTTTTCCTCGAGTGCCATTGCCCTGCGGTAGGTGACATCACACAGAGTGCCGATCAGTGCAAGTTCCATATGTGGGACACTGCACTGCGGTCAGTGGTGTCGGATGGCACGCCGCTGGCTTAGCCACCTGAGTGTCGCTTGTGTCGTGCGCGCGGTGCTATTTGACACTTTGGCACATATGCGCTCGAGTGTAGCAAAAGTTATTAATGTTGGCATAAGTGGCTACGTGGTACCACTACAATAGTCGAATTAAAAAATCTGTACAAACCGATCAAAACACCTAATAGCGTTTTGGACGAATTAAACAGAACAAACCAAGGCAATAATAATATCACGAAATTTGCCGAAAAGATAGAGAACCTTATCAATACATTGAACACACTGCAAGTAGCTAATCTAGAAGGAGATGCAAAGAAAGCCATCATACAAAATAATGACCTATTAGCCTTCAATGCATTTAAACACGGAATAACTAAATTTACGACAGTACAGACCATTGAAGCTAGCAGAGTAAAAACATTCAAAGAAGCAATAGAAATCGCAATGGAAGTAGAAAATAACACGGAAAAGAATATATTTACATTTAACAAAGCTGGAAATCGCAATAAGTACAGACAAAGGAACAATTATGAGTACAATAACCGACACCCAAGCAGTTACCAACGAGACAATAGACCACCATATCGTGGAAATAATAATAATAACGTGAACAATACCATAAGAGGAAGAACTCTTTATCAACCCGCAATTAACCAAAATAGGAACAATTGGAATAATCGCGGAAGCCGTCAAAATAACTACCACCAATATAATCGCGCAAATTATCAAGGAAATAATAGAACACAACAGCGAAGAATTCATGTGATAAACAACTCACAAGACTCTCAGGGCGAACCCGAATATGATTATCAGGAAAACTAGCTGCACCCCGGCTTCCAAAAGAAAACACTAGCAGGAACATACCGGGGGAAAACACCACAAATTCAAACATTTTCCAATGCCACGTACAAAATGCAGTAACAAACCATATCACACTAAACTGCAACGGTGATAAGTCAACATTCTTAATTGATAGTGGAGCAGACATCTCACTTATAAAAGATTCTTTATTAAAATCCTCTCAAATAGACATCAATAACACTTGTACTATTTCAGGAATCTCTAACACAAAATCTACTACATTAGGCACTACTATACCAAATTTATATCTCGATAATGTATGCATTAGGCACAACTTTCACGTAGTTCCAGACTCGTTTCCAATTTTAACCGATGGATTACTAGGAAGAGATTTCCTAACAAGATTTTTAACCAAAATCGACTATGAGACTTTCACTATCACAATAACAATTAAAAATACTGATTTCATTTTGCCAATCCATAACAAAATCCATTTCATTAAAATACCTTCAAGAGCTGAAATAATCCACCCAATACAAGTAAATATTAAAGAAGACATGCTAATATTAAACAAAGACTTAGGAAATGGAGCATTTATAAGCAATACAATCATTCCAGCAAAAGGTTTAAAACACATCAGGTTACTGAATACAAGCGATAGTCCAATCACGATTCACGATATACAATTTGAAATGAAACCAATACAAAATTACTACATGGTCACTAAAGATAGAAAAACTAATGCGAATCGATGGGAAACTCTAAAACCACTCCTTAATATAGACAATAGAGATCCTGAAACAAAGGCATCAATAATAGAACTATGCCAAGAATTTCAAGACATATTTCATCTAAAAGGAGATAAACTTACAGTCAACAACTTCTACACTCAATCACTTCAATTATCCGATAAAAACCCAGTATATATTAAAAACTACCGACTACCGCATACTCAACTAGAAACAATCAACAACCAAGTGGAAGAACTTTTAGAAGCAGGAATAACTGAACACTCCAAGAGCCCATACAATTCCCCTCTGCTAATAGTACCTAAAAAGACCACCGATGACAACAAACAATGGCGACTAGTAGTTGATTATAGACAACTAAATAAAAAGCTAGTTGATGACAAATTCCCAATGACACGATTGGAAGACGTATTAGACAAACTTGGTAGGGCTAAATATTTCACAACATTGGATATGACTAGTTCATTCCATCAGATTCCTCTAGACAATAAATCAAAACCACTCACAGCATTCTCAACCAATACAGGGCATTTCCAATTCAGAAGTTTACCATTCGGATTAAAAATTTCATCTAATAGCTTTCAACGAATGCTAACAATAGCATTAACTGGATTAGATACTAGCGCATTTCTTTACGTAGACGATATTATTGTGTTCGGAAAATCAATACGTCATCACAATGACAATCTAAGGAAAATATTCTCACGACTTCAATCATACAACTTAAAGCTGAATCCAAGTAAATGCAACTTTCTTAAACCAGAGGTAATATTTTTAGGTCATTTAATTACCGATAATGGCATTTTGACAGACCCTGAAAAGTGTAAAGTAAAGAGAAATACCCAACACCTACAAACAAAGACGAACTCAAAAGATTTGTAGCTTTTTGCAACTACTATAGACGTTTCGTAAATAATTTCGCTGAAATAGCGAAACCACTCACTGCAATACAAAAGAAAAATGTAGAATTTAAATGGGATGAGAAATGCCAACAAGCTTTTGAGAAACTCAAACACACCATCACCAACCCACCTATCTTACAATATCCTGACTTTTCTAAAGAATTCATTCTTACAACTGATGTATCTAATCTAGCCCTAGGAGCAATTCTATCACAAGGTGAAATTGGAAAAGACCTACCAATAGCATTTGCCAGTAGAGCCCTAAACAAACATGAAGTAAATAAACCTGTCATTGAAAAAGAACTTCTTGCAATACACTGGGCGATTAAACACTTCAAAGAATACCTGTACGGTACAAAATTTAAAGTGATCACGGATCACCGCCCATTAGTGTCATTGTTTACACATCGTGATCCATCTTCAATGATGACTCGAATTAGATTAGATTTAATGGAATATGACTATGACGTAATATTTAAACAAGGAAAAATGAATACCAATGCTGACGCACTGTCGCGCATAGACATAAACTCAGATACGTTAAAAGCAATGATACCAAGGGTCGCAGTTATTACAAGATCTAAAACTGCCATACAAACGAATGAACAACATGTGAAACGGGACGGCCGCCCGATCATATGGAAATGTACTTCGATAAGCGACATAAAGGGGATAACAAATTTACAATTTGTGCACAAGAAAAAGAATGAAATGATAAAGGATCCAATTATATATATGAATGCAAAAGATATTACGATCGAGTTTAGTGATAATCCTAATTCTGTCCTCGGTACAATTATGGAGAAACTAACTACGACGTTAAACAGCCATGGCATTAAAAAGGTAGCGCTATCCAAGAAGGATTATATATTTGAACGCATGCAAGAAAAAGAATTTAAAGATTTATATATAAGCATTCAACTAGAAAACTATATGAAGAACATTAATACCCCCACAATAATTTTATATGACCCACCAAAACGTATCACAAACACTGAAGAGCAAACAAAACTGATCCAAGACCACCACGCGACATCTTATGGAGGACACACAGGAATACGAAGAACAATATAAAAACTCAGACAAAAATATGTCTGGAAAAATCTGACAAAAATGGTCAAGGAGTACATCAACAACTGTGATGAATGTATAACAAACAAAATAACAAAACACACAAAGGAAAAAATGGTAGTGACAGACACACCAACCGACAGTTTTCAAACCATAGTAGTAGACACAATGGGACCTTTACGCAGTTCAAATGATTACAGATATATACTTACCATCCAATGTGAACTGACCAAATTTGTTGAATGTCACCCAATGTACACTAAAGAAGCACAAGAAGTAGCCACTACGTTAGTAGAAACGTTTATTTTAAGGTATGGACTATTTAAAACATTAAAAACTGATATGGGAAGAGAATTTGTAAATGAACTTAATAAGAATCTTTGTCTCACGCTAGGGATTGAACACAAAACATCTGCACCATACCATCACCAAACGCTAGGCACAGTAGAACGAAACCATAGAGTTTTAAAAGAATATATTTTAACCTCCACAGAACAACAAGAATGGGACAAATACTTACCTTACTATGCATTTTCATATAACACAATCTGACACTGGTTATACCCCATTCGAGTTAATTTATGGAAAAATACCAAAAATACCTTCAGACATTGCAGTTGGCAACCGAGAAAACACATATTGTTACGAAAATACCAGCTCTAGTGGGCTAGTACGAATCACTGGATTGTGCAATTTGAAATAAACAAACACACTTAGTTCCTCAAACGCAGTCAATAAGAACCAACAGTCACTTTATTTAACAGATTTACACTTCACTGTCTTTACACTTAAATATTCGCTTAATTATTCCGCGTGGCAACTCCGCTAGTCAAAATCAGACTGACTCGGTGCGCCGCACCCGGCTGCCTTTTATACCTGTCCGGCCATCGCGCAGATCGTTCTCGCATATTCCGGAGTCGGCTAAAGGTTTCCATGATGATCGCGACCATCATTGCCAGGTTAGACTAGAAGTTTCCATCATTGCCAGGTTGGACTAGAAGTTTCCATCATTGCCAGGTTGGACTAGAAATTGCCATCATTGCCAGGTTGGCCTAGAAGTTTCCCTTATTATCGCGGCCGTCGTTGCCAGATTGAATTATAGCACGGCGCGTAGCGACAGGGTTGCTTTGCACAGCGACAGACTGTCTTATCGTTACACTGCCCACCACTTAGACTTGTTCGACCCGAACAAGTGCCGAGGTTCCACTGTGATAAGGCGCCAGGCGCTCCAAATGGACTACCTTCAGCTTAGCGCCTTTATTGCTGCAACGTTGAATCCTGTAGACCACGTCGTTAATCCTAGTCACGACTGTGTAAGGTCCTTCCCATGACGTTTGCAGTTTCGGAGACAACCCTTTCCTCCGCTGCGGGTTGTAGAGCATTACCAGATCGCCTTCCTGGAACCCTGCTGAGTTGGCTCGCAGATCATATCGGGCTTTCGCCTTATCGCTGACAAGCTTGGTGCGGCTCCTTATGAACTGGTGAATTTCCTCCAGTTCCGCCCGCTTATTGACCACGTAGTCAGTCCTAGCGCCTCCCGTCGTGCTGACCACCCCGAACTTCAAGTCAGCGGGTAACCGCAACTCTGTGCCGAACACTGCTCGGGCCGGAGTGAGTGATGTCGTGTCGTGCGGGGCTGACCTATACGCCATCAGGAACAGGGGGATATGCGTGTCCCAATCCTTTTGATTCCTGCCTACCACCTTCCGCAGATATTCTTCCAGTGTCCGGTTAAAACGTTCCACCATGCCGTCGGACTGTGGGTGCAAAGGAGTGGTACGAGTTTTCCTTATCCCCAGCAGCTCACACACTTCCTTGAATACCGCAGACTCGAAATTCCGGCCTTGATCTGAGTGCAACTCCAACGGAACTCCGAACCTGGCTACCCAGTTGTTTACCAGCTTTTCCGAGATCGTAGTGGCCTCCTGGTTAGGAATAGGGTACACTTCGGGCCATTTGCTGAAGTAATCCATTACCACCAGCACATATTTGTTGCCTTGAGCGCTGACTGGGAATGGGCCAGCGACGTCCATAGCAATCCGCTCGAAGGGCGCTCCCACGTTGTACTGCTGCATGCGGCCCCGAGACTTTCTTGTCGGACCTTTCGCGGCTGCACATCGGTCACAGCTCTTAATCCATTCGGCTACAGATTCCTGGCATCCTACCCAGTAGAATCGTCTTTTTATCTTGGCGACGGTTTTGGTGATGCCCAGGTGCCCTCCACTGGAGTCGTTATGGTATGCCTCGATGACCTCGTTGATTCTGCATTTCGGCACTACCGTTAGGGAGTTGCTGGTCCGACCATCCGCGCTTTCCCATTCGCGATACAGGCATCCTTCCCTCAGCCGCAGACTTTCCCACTGCGCCCAGTAAGCCTTAGCGATCGGGCTTTCACCGGCCATCTCCCGCCAGTCTGGACGTGCGCCTTGCTCCTTGCCTTCGACGATTTTTGCAAGATCCGCATCCTCGCGCTGGTCCTTTTGTAGCCTCTCCGCAGACCACTCTTCCTCTGGCATAACGCTTACCAACCGGACGTCCACTATCTGTTCTTTGCTTTCGGCTCGCGAGCACTGCCTGCATTCGACTTTGCACGGACGGCGTGACAAGGCATCGGCATTTCCATGGCTACTGCCCTTGCGATGCTCTATCGTGTAGTCGTAGCTCTGCAGTCGCTCGATCCACCGCGCCAATTGCCCTTCAGGATCTTTAAAGTTCAGGAGCCATCTCAATGCCGCATGATCTGTGCGCAGGCGAAACCTTTGTCCATACAGATATTTGTGGAAGTGTTTTACGCAGTCCAATACCGCCAGCAGTTCTCTCCGTGTCACACAATAGTTGCGTTCCGGTTTCGACAGAATCCTACTGTAGTATGCTATCACTTGTTCTTGGCCGTCTATTATCTGTGATAGCACACCGCCAATACTATGCCCGCTTGCATCCGTATCCAGCACAAACATCTCTCCAGGCACGGGGAAGGCCAGAATTGGAGCAGCGCACAGTTTTTCCTTCAGACGTGCAAAAGCCTGCTCCTGCTCTTCATTCCACTCGAACGCTTGACTCTTTTTCGTCAGTTTGTGCAAGCTGCTGGCTATGCTCGCGAATCCCGGAACAAATCGGCGGTAGTATGTGCACAGGCCCAGGAAACTGCGGAGTTCGTGTAGATTGCGTGGCCGGGGCCACTCCTTCACCGCCGTGATTTTGTCTTCATCCGTGTGTACTCCGCTGGCGGAAACCGTATGACCCAGATACTTGACCTCTTTTTGGAACAGCGAGCACTTCTTTGGGTTGAGTTTAAGCCCGGCTTTTTGTATCCGCTCGAATACCTCCTTTAGCTTTCCCAGGTGGTCGTCGAAGCTTTTACCCATCACGATTATGTCGTCGAGGTACACCAGGCACGTCCGCCAATGCAGCCCTTTCAGCACCCGTTCCATTAGCCGCTCGAATGTTGCTGGGGCGTTGCAGAGTCCAAACGGCATGACGGTGAACTGCCAGAACCCATCGCCAACACTGAAAGCCGTTTTCTCCTTGTCTTCGTCTGCAAGCTCTACCTGCCAATAGCCGCTGCGTAAGTCGAGCGTGGAGAACCATTGCGTGCCTGACAGCGTGTCCAGGGTGTCATCGATCCGAGGTAATGGATAACTGTCCTTCTTGGTCACATCATTGAGTTTCCGATAGTCCACACAGAACCGGGTACTGCCATCCTTTTTCTTTACTAGCACGACCGGCGAGCACCAGGGGCCCGAAGAAGGCTCTATGACCTTTTCTTTCCGCATGTTCTCGATCAAATTTGTGACCTCTTCCCTCTTGGCCAGAGGAACTCGTCTTGGCGGTTGGCGGATCGGTTTTGCACTTCCGGTGTCGATGTTGTGCTCCACTATGGCTGTTCTTCCGCCTGCTTCTGCCGCAAATATTGACCCATAGTGCTGCAGGAGAGACCTCGCCTTCTGTTTCTGCTTGGCCGTCAACTCGCTGCTCCACTGGTTCTCCTGCGGTATGACGTCCATGTTAAAACCGCACTTATTTCCTCCGGGTGGGCTACTCTCGCAATTGACCACTGCTACAGCTTCCTTACAGTCGCCAATTACCTCACCTTTCCCGACATATCTGGGTGCATTCAGGGGGTTCAGTATTCTGACCGGTATTCTGCCATTCCTAGGTTCCACTAATGTACGTCCGATGATGATGTTGTCGTGTCCTTGTTTCGGTGCTTCTACAACCCACAGCCGACTCGTCCCCTCGTCCTCGTCCACCTTTGCCCACACAATCGCCTCAGAATTCGCTGGTATCCTCTGGTGTTGACACGATACAACCTTCTTTACCGCCACGCTTCGCTCATAGCCGGTGTGCAGCGGGAATTCAACGTTGGCATATCTCAGCACATGTCCTTTCAGGTCCAGCGTAAAACCGTGCCTAATCATGAAATCCACGCCGATAATCACGTCGTCCATTATATCCGCGACGATGAACTCATGTTCCAGGCTGCTGGTGCCGATAGTAATCGTTTTTGTAACTTTCCCTCTTACCGGCGCACGCTCGCCAGTCGCAGTCCGCAGCTGTATGCCATGCAGCGGTTCCCAGCTCTTCAGCAGCTTCCTTTTTATGATCGAATATGACGCTCCGGTATCCAACGTCAACACGAACAGCTTTTCATCTATCCTTCCTTCAATTGTCAAGCTGCTGGGCTGTCGTTTCAGCTGTGAGACAAGGACGGTGGGGCGGCAGATTGTGGGGATCAGCTCACGCCCCTTTGGGCTGACCCGTTTTAGTTTAACGACTCGCCGTCCTCAGCCCTGCGCTTGTTGGCTGGGCCTCGGTTGTCAGTATTCCTCGCTTCTGGCGATTGCGATCGAGAACGGGAACGCCTCTCTCGTTGGCGGCAGTCTCGTGATATGTGGCCCTGCTTGCCACATACCCAGCATACAACTTTAGAGGAGACCACCCGTGGCCTGCGCGGCGGCTCAGAGCTTTTTGCCTGGATCGCAATGTCGTTGTCCGGCTGGATCTGGCGTATCCTTGCAGGTGCATACCGAGTGCTCCCAATCCATGTCGCCTCGTATGTCATCGCGCTGGTCACCGTCTCCCTAAATGTCGGCTTGCCCATCATCAACGCACTGCGACGTGTCTCCGGATCATGAAGACCCTCGATAAATGCCTCAATCTTCATCCTCTCGAGATCATCAGCGCCGAAGGACGGGTAGGACAGCTGCACGAGCCGCTCAATGTCCGCTGCATATGTCTGCAGCGCCTCGTTGGATCTTTGCCTGCGGTTCTTCAGCTCACAGTAGTACAGCGTTCTGTTGTGCTCGTCGCTGTATTTGGCTGCCAGCGCCCTTATGACGGTCTCGTACTCACTTCGTAAACATTCCGGAACTGATTTTATTACCTCAGCCGCAGCACCTTTAAGAGCCAGCGCCAATCTCCGACCTTTCCTTACATCGGTCCACTGATTTTCCAGAGCAGCCAGGTCGAATTGTAGCTTGAATGTATCGAACGGCGTAGTCCCATCATAAGTAGGCACTTCCGCTCGGGTGGCAACACTTTCCGGAACCGGCGGCAGCCATTCTCGTGGCTGTACCTCCCTAAGCCGCTCGTCCATTTTTCTGTTCATCGAGTCTTCCAGACTATCAACTCGTTTGCTCAGGGAATCATCAAGATCGTCAACACGTTTGTTCAGGGAATCATCCAGGTCGTCGACTCGTTTATCCAAGTATTCCACTCGAGTTCCCAGGTGCTCCACCTTCACATTAAGCTGGTTGGCGATTTCTTCCACTTTCCGCTCCAAGCGCGCAGAACTTTCCTGAAGCTTGACTTCCATCCGCTCTGCCATCTCTCGGTTCGCAGTCTCGACTTTTGCCGAAATTTCGAGATTCGTAGTTTCCAGCTTCGCGGCCATCTGCGCCGACATTTCACGATTTTCACGACTGACATTCTCAATTTTCGTTTCCATTTTCTGGTCGGAAGCCTCGAACATGCCTTTCATTGCGACCATTAGCTGGCTCATGTCCATGGCTTGTGGTGGCGCAGCCGCTGCAGCCGTACTTTGCATCGACGCAGCACCGGCAGGCGATTCCTCCACCTTGGCCGACGAATCTAGCTCCTGCGTCCCGAACTCGTGCGCAGTCCAATCGACGCCTCGTGCCTCACACGCCTCTCGCAAGCGCAGCTGCAACTCCACCTTACCGCCAGCAGTCGGCAAATTCCAGGCAGCCAGCTCCTTCTTTAGCTGGTCCACCTTCAGCAGCTCGAATTTAACCATTTCTGCGTTTTTATAATTTTATTTTTATTTTTTCCTTATTTATTCAGTAACACAATCCCACTTCTGACACCAATTGTTACGAAAATACCAGCTCTAGTGGGCTAGTACGAATCACTGGATTGTGCAATTTGAAATAAACAAACACACTTAGTTCCTCAAACGCAGTCAATAAGAACCAACAGTCACTTTATTTAACAGATTTACACTTCACTGTCTTTACACTTAAATATTCGCTTAATTATTCCGCGTGGCAACTCCGCTAGTCAAAATCAGACTGACTCGGTGCGCCGCACCCGGCTGCCTTTTATACCTGTCCGGCCATCGCGCAGATCGTTCTCGCATATTCCGGAGTCGGCTAAAGGTTTCCATGATGATCGCGACCATCATTGCCAGGTTAGACTAGAAGTTTCCATCATTGCCAGGTTGGACTAGAAGTTTCCATCATTGCCAGGTTGGACTAGAAATTGCCATCATTGCCAGGTTGGCCTAGAAGTTTCCCTTATTATCGCGGCCGTCGTTGCCAGATTGAATTATAGCACGGAGCGTAGCGACAGGGTTGCTTTGCACAGCGACAGACTGTCTTATCGTTACAATATATTAACGATTTAGAAACTAGACTTACACATGCAAGAGATAATGCAAGAAAACTGCTAGATGCAGCAAAAACCAGAAGAAAAACAATTTATGATAAAACTAACAAATGTAGTAACTTTAGTATAGGAGACTTAGTACTTGTAAGAAATTTGGCAAAGAAAAACTTAGATAAGCCTTATTTAGGACCATACAAAGTAATCAAGAAGTTAGGAGTAAATACTGTTATACTTAAGAATGATCAAGAGAAAGTTGTGCACAATAATAACCTTAAGAAATTTAAATAATACCTATAATAAATATAAGAAAACAAAACAAAGTTAAAATATATACATAGGAGTAATTTTGTAAGGAGTAATTTTGTAAACAAAAAATCAAAAATTTTTTAAACAAAATTTTTTTTTAGAAGGCCAATGGTGTAGTGATACCACATATGCACTCATTAATATTCCCACAGTAATAATAATGATATCAATAACATAGCAGCGCCACTTCGCGCCGTGCTACAACAACAACGCATACACAACCGTATGCTTAGCACTTTCGCACACTTTGCGCATAGCCAAGCATAAAGCCTATACCCGTGTTCGGTTACCAACCAACGACAGGTAATGCTTTGGAAAAATCAATTGCTAACACCAGCAATTCTGAACTGTTACGAAGGTCTGGAGTTACTGGGTGCATTCGTGGGAACTCAAGGCCACTCGCAATTGCATTAGTTAGCGTTAAGAAATTTAGTATAAATAAGAGTGAAAACCGAAAATAAAGTTAGTTCAAGCAAATCAAGCTCGGTCTCTTGAACTCCAAAAGTTTCGCTCCAGTTTTACTGTTGAGCGTTTTTGATCTGCCTTAGTCTTGTGGCTTTAAACAAGACCGGACTCCTATCATCATTACAGTAGAGTATTATGTGTGATATTTTTAATTTTTCAATTAAAACCAATTTTCACGTTTGATGATAAAGTTATACATACTGATTTTGTTTATAATTAGTTTTTACATTCATATTGCTAGTAGCAGAGACTGTTGGCATATACCAATGTTTTACAGTTTTCAATTAACCGTGAGGGATCAGTATAATACTTATGGTCCCTTCATTTAACAATAGCTTACGAATAGGTTGCTGTGGTACTTGAACATATAATCCTTCAACAGGAATAGCATTTGAATTTCATTTGCAACTGACAATTACTTGTGGTGAATATATTGTTACGAAAATGACTTCTCTAAGTTCGTTTTGGATTGTGCTTGAAAATAAAACAACTTCAATTATTCAACGCAAACGCAGTCAAACATCAGCAATCACTTTCTTTACAGATTTACACTTTGGTTGTATCAACACTTGTGACTACTTTGCTTATTCAACCAAGACTCGACTCTCTGCGCTGCCACTGCTGCTTTTTATACTTGTTTTCTTATCGCGCCGATGTTTCTTGCACATTCTAGTTGTACTCTCTATTGTTCTAGCACAGCCCATCACCTTCGTGAACTATCCTTGCCATATCGCAATTATAGCCAACCGGCCGTACTCCAAAGTGCATGCCTAAAAGTATGCTTGCAAAAGCATTCATGCACAGCACAGAGTGCCTCATCGTTGCAATATAAAACAAAGGCAGAGTTGCTCTTGAATAAACAAACTAAATAATTTAAATTTGTTCATAAATTTTGGTAGAAACCAACAAATTTATGAGAATTTTATTTAGCTTTCTTTTCTCTGGTTATACCAACATAAAAAGTCAGTGATTCCTTTATAAAATCGTCTTAGTTACTTTTAGGAAATTCATAGAAATTCAATTCGAAATTCAATTTGTTCAGTATTTTTCACGTACACGCTATCCTGCCTTCGGTGTCCGGCCACCGTGGTGAGTTTAGTTTTACACGTGAACAACAACAATTTGACAGTTCTTGTCATACAGAATCGACGTCTGGTTGTCAAAGAGTGGCGCTACTTAGGATTTACTTTTATTACTAATTTTAGAAAATCTATAAAATTCCAGATCAAGCACAAGAGGTAGATGTAGTGATGGGACGATTAATTATTTGATACACAATAATCGATTTTTTCTTTCAATTCACGATTTAATTGTATCGAAAAATGGGTTACGATCAGGGCTGCCGAACGTACTACTATAGTCGTATTTTACTACTATTTCATCATCTGTACTACCGTACTACCCACAGGCCGATTGTACTACTATTTTCAGAAATATAAGTTTTAGCAATTTAATTTTCATATTTTAAGTAAGGCTACTCGAAAAGAATAAACAAATATGTTACCGAACTGAACATTGCCGAAGCACGAAATTCAAACCAATATTGCCGTTTTTTATTTCTAACCAAATATTCTTGGTTCATGGGCAACCCTACCACATGTGTTTCCGTATGTTTCGTTTTTTGATGAACTTTTTGCAATCAAGCAAATGAGCTCCTCGTAGAGTTACCGTTGTGCGACTAAAGTGACAATTGCACCTTTTTGAACCGTGTTACCAAATGCTTTTCGTATAATACTTCACATTATTCTAATCACATGATATAAGATTTTGATAAAGTCATAAACTTTGAAAACAGCGCAACGGATGCGATACCCAAAAATGAACATCGTGAATTAATAGAGTAATATTACTGTATTTAAATACAAATTAACTTATACATTTTTGCATATTCTTGTAGGAACCTTTTAAAATTTGATAAAGACAATAAAGTGGTTGCTGGGACGTCGACGAGTCAGAAAAATTAAACTAAGATGAAACTCGTAATCATTGGAATATCCTGATATAAGAATATAAAATCGTTCGATTTCTCTTGACTTGACATTTTTATTTAACCATATTCGATAACCATATTTGATATTAATAACAAATTTTAATAATACTAAGTTTTATTATTTTACGGAAAATTTTTTTTTATTTTTTTATAAAAATATCTTCAAAATGCGATTTTTTTGAGAATTCTACTGAGATGACAGAGGCAAGCAAAACGTATTATTCTTTCTTAGCATATGTTTTAAACATTACAAACCAAATTAACATTGAGTTCTAGTCAGAAAAACCAAGAATTCATGTATTGATTCTTACAATTAGGGCTTTCTTTAAAACATTATTACAGAACTTCCTTAAAGAAGAATATTGCAATGAAATTCTAATGCACCATATCAATTTTTCTAATCCAAATATATTTCTTGAACAAGATGACTTATTTTAAATAAATCCTCGCTAAGTTCACATGAAAAACTAATATAAAAACCTGTTGTAAAGTATACTGTATCGAACTTTGCAATCAGATACTATTGCGTATTAAGTTTAACGATAAAACGCTCTGCAGCTTAGAAAGCATAAATCCCCAAATATTATATCCCACACTAGTTCCCCTAATTAAAACATTCCCCAATTTAATTAAGGAACAGAGTGTTGAAGCTCTAGAAGCAGAGTGGCGGGCACTGCGAAAATTGGCTCAAGTTTCCCCAATCTTGTTCTAGAAGCATTTTGGGGGTATGTTTTTGAACTAAAAAATGGTATTAATGACTTCATGACTTCCAACCACCAACCACTCCTTCGGCAATTTATTGGCACTGTCATTGCGTTTCCGCATAGTAGTGCGACTGCGGAGAGAAAATTTTCCGAAGTAAACTTAATTAAAGATAAGAAAAGAAACTGTTTACTTAACACCACTCGATTTTGTCTTAAAAAAGTTTATTAGGGGAACAATATGCGGAAAAATGGGAGCCACCAAAAACATTGTTATTAGTATATAAGTAAGTATAAGCAGCCGGCTTGGCTCAGTTGGTTAGTGCGTTGGACCGCGAGTCGCAGGCAGCAACCTCAGGTTCAAATACTGCCTGTAATAACACCTAAAAAAATAACGGGAAAACTCGTTTTCTCTTTCGGTGGCTGTCCTCTCAGCTGGAAATGGCAAACCTCTGAGAGTAAAAATTGCTTATGAAAAAGCTCCCAACCTGCCGTTCGGAACCGGCATTAAACTGTAGGTCCCTTCAACCCGCGTACAAATTCACACGCACAACACGGGTAGTTGCGGGAAGCTAGGCCTTAGTCTCGCGTAAGCGGGCTGTCGTGCCAATCAATTATTAAAAATTATATTAGTATATAAGTAATAAAAACATATATAATTTGTTTATATACATTTTTGTCACTGAATTACATTGATTTTTTCAGTATGACTGTCTTCGTAAACACATTTATACCATTTAAAATCGAATGGATAAATGTACTCCGTTAGCCTGTCATTTCGCAATCTATTTGCGCATATTAACCATTTCTATTTCCAATAGTCTGAAAATAAAATACACTGATGCTTTGCATTAATGCGTTTACGAAGCCAGCCTATTAATTTCTTTTGAAACTTAGTACCACCACCAAAAATATTGTTATTAGTATATAATAAAAACATGAAACTTGTTTATATTCATTTTTGTAATTGAATAACATTGTTTCATTTGAATAAATAAACTTGTTAATGTGTTTTGAAACTTAATATTTGATTTAGTAGTTGATGAATCCTTGCGATTTTTTACATTGTTTAGAAAATATGCATGTGTACTACTCAAAGTCCGTAAATACTACCCAAAAATCATAATTTGTACTACTGAAGAAAAATTGAAAACGGCAGCACTGGTTACGATGAATCGAAACGTTAATCGATTAGATGCTAAACTAATCGAAAGAAAACGTTTCACTACACGACGGACCAAAGCAAAGTATATCCTAAGTAGCGCCACTTCTTTTTGGCCGGACACCAAAGCCAGTGTTGTCGCACAAGCAGTGTTAGCCCACAACGATTTTCTGTTGGTTTTGGGAGTAAATTGTATGCCTAATTTTCTGACTGCTCTTCCCAATCAAGAAATAAAGAAATTTTTGAAAGATTAAATATCTTAACGAAACTGTAAAATTACTGTAGAAATACAATGTTATTACCACAATTAATTAAAATAGACAACATTTTAATACAAATTTCAATTTTGCTTTCGCACAAATAATTTAATGATGAAAACATAAAACATTCCGAATCAATATCAAGGTAATTTTGTTATCGTACAAGGTATAATGCGAACGACAAAGTTTCTTGTTATAAATTATTTCAAAATTTGTGTGTTATAGTAATGTCGTGCATCTTCAGAGCTCTTAATACGTACTAAAAATTTGTTTTTAATCATTTTGATTCGTAATACAAACTCACAACACGATAATTTAATCAAAAGATGATGAATGTGTTCAGAAGAAAATTTTCGTATTCGTTATTAAATATCTTCGATGCGACTGAACTGAATGAAATAATTTAAATTAAATCATAATCATTACAAACATTTCCCATCTAAATACATTTCTATATTCACCATCAATAACAAAAATTTCAACCCTGTCTTATAATAATTTGACCACTTTCACCACGAATTGTGCAAATTTCACCACCAAGGCAAAAATGAAATGTCATTTTTGATTGAATTACCGAAAGGATTAAATTAATTACTCAAACAAAATTGCGATTGTACATATATTGGAATTGCATCCATCAAGTTTGCTATATCGAGTTTGTACTTTTGTCGTGGCACATTGTTGACATGATTATTTTTTGCTGCAGGAACTTCTGCAAGCACGGAATATTACCGATGACGATGCGGCACTAACCCACTTTCAGAACACTGATGCAGGGGACGCCCGACAACGAGGAGAACTTCTACGAGTACCTGCTGAAGGTGCCCGGTATCGTAGTGCTCTACCTACACGGGAATACGGGGTCGCGCGGCGCCGGCCATCGCGTCGACATGTTCTGCTACCACGTGCTCTCGTTGGACTATCGCGGCTATGGCGACTCTGATCAGGTCTCGCCCACCGAGGAGGGTGTTGTGCGCGATGCCATCGCCGTCTACAAAGTGACCTCGAACCCGGTGTTCTTCTGGGGCCATTCACTGGGCACCGGTATGGCGGGTAACTTGTGTGCGCTACTACTACGCGGGTGGGTTTTCTTGTACTCATTTTCCCATTGATTATGCTAAAATATTACAAGTGTATTTTGTTTCGTGTGTCTATTCAATGATCTGCCTTGGTTCGATTTAACCATTGCACGACCCATGTATGCCAATTCGCTGCGCTTCGAAACGGATAAGCAGATTGTTGAGTTTAAGCAGCCGGTGATGAATCTCCATGCCGAGGATGACTATGTGGTGCCATTCGAACTGGGCTATAAGCTGCATCGCACAGCGCTGGATACGCGCGGCATGGGTTGGGGGCCCGTTGAGTTTCATCGCTTAGATGGAGAGATGCGCTACGGCCACAAGTACTTGTGCCATGCGGTAGAGCTGCCCATTCTGATCGAAAGATTTGTGAATAACTACAGCAATGCAAAATATTGAGCATTAACCACAACAACAATAATCGGTCGTCGATGTGTGCGGCGCGGTGTAGCTCTCTAGAGGCCGTTTTCATACAAGTGCATTTGGTATTTAGCTTTGCTGGAAATTGATGCTTCTGCGAATCAAAATTGATCATTGAAGGCTACGACACAAGGAAAACCCTATATCATTTTGAAGCAAATTATGATAATCAAACAATTAGCCTTACTGTAATGATGTGGATTGGATTTTGTGTTTGGATTTTTCCTAAAGGGCTTAATACAAATTTAGTAAATACACAAAATGATTAAAACGTGCTTATTGTGAATGTAAATGTATAGAGTATTATGTGTGATATTTTTAATTTTTCAATTAAAACCAATTTTCACGTTTGATGATAAAGTTTTACATACTGATTTTGTTTATAATTAGTTTTTACATTCATATTGCTAGTCAATTGCTAGTAGCAGAGACTTGGCAGATACCAATGTTCTACAGTTTTCAATTAACCGTGAGAGATCAGCATAATACTTATGGTCCCTTCATTTAACAATAGGTTACGAAAATTGCGTTTCGCCTTTTGAAAATTCAAGCAGGAATACCTTTGAATTTCATTTGCAACTGAAAATTACTTGTGGTGAATATATATAAGAAAGGCAGAGTTGCTCTTCAATAAAAAACGAATTAATTTAAATTTGTTCATAAATTTTGGTAAAAACTAACTAATTTATGAGAATTTTATTTATCTTTCTTTTCTCTGGTTATACCAACATAAAAAGTCAGCGATTCTTTTATAAAATCGTCTTAAGTTACGTTTAGGAAAATCATAGAAACCGCAATTTGTTCAGTATTTTTCACGTACACGCAATCCTGCCTTCGGTGTTCGGCCACCGTGGTGAGTTCAGTTTTACACGTGAACAACAACAATTTGACAGTTCTTGTCATACAGAATCGACGTCTGGTTGTCAAAGAGTGGCGCTACTTAGGATATACTTTGGACCAAAGACTAATAAGACATTACACTCGCTCAATTTGCCAAAAACAGCTGAAATTTCCTATACGTGTGATTATCTAGATAACCAAGATAAAAACTCTGTGAGAGCAAAGAAATCAGCTGTTTGCAATTTGGTTGCCGGGGAAAAAATTGAAAGCGTTTGGTTTTATATGAAAAGGCTTGCCGGAATAAATGTTTTTCACTCTGAACATCTCCGATAGTACATATATGTGGTTCGCGTGCCCTGCAATGTCTTAGAATGCGTCGATTGTCTGTTATTTTACGTAAAACTTTCGCCTTCTGCCATACAAATTTCCTTTCTATTTTGCATTCAATTCATGGTGAATTGGCGCTCAGCTGGTTTTTCTATTTATCTATTGTCCGGAGCAGCTCGCGGACTTATTTTGCTGCCGGAAAATCATAATTAGTTTTCCAATAAAACAGCAATCGGAAGCATCTTACTGTATATTTATCAATAAATTATTCATATCTAAGAAAAACGCGATCATAAAATTGCTTATAGCTCATTCAATTTTGCTATAATTTTGCATTGCTTATTGGCTATTTTTCATACAAGTTTCAATTTAGCAATGCGTTTGCAGCTCGTGGTGAAACCCAATCAGCTGTTTTCTGCTTGAAAATTTTTCGGGGATGGATGTTTGTGCACAAAATTATGATTTACAGTAAAATCGCTGCCGGAACAAGAATATGTGTTCATTCTGTAATCTAAATGTGATGTCAAAAAGTTTGCCAGTACTCAAAATTGTTTTGGTTCGTTCTTATTGTTATATTTTTGCATTATTCTGCCTCCCTTTTGCATAGAAATTTTGTGCTGCCAATTGGTAAAAGTTGTGGTGAAAAAATATCAGCTGTTGGATTTGATATTTCATCGTCAACCTGATGCCGCCCGGGGTGATTTCGAAAAACAAAAAATTGAGATGTATTGTGCTAAGTTTTGATATATTGTAATTTTTTGTTTTGCAAACGTGTACAATCCAAACGACAAATATTTTAAGATTCCTTTTATTGCAAGTAACTAATGTACATAACAATATGCTTTATTCATTTATAATAAAAATTTATTACACGTAATAGATATATCTATATAAATATCTTTGCATTTTCCCCACCCCCATAGAGGTATGCAAAATAGGCGCGTTACCGAATTTTTTTTTTGGGTGCTCGTTGCTGCTGTTACATATGAGAATGATTTTATATTCTTTATGTTTCGTACTACTTTCTACTTTCCCTCTTCCTGGACATGGACCTCCACTCATGCTTCCACTATATTCGCACGACGGTTTCACTTTTACTCACGCCGATATTTGTCTTTTTTTTTCATGGATTTTTTTTATCTAAAACTTAACCATAACAGATTTTTGAGAATATTCCACTTCAAATATTATAAAATAAAGTATATATACATTTCTGTATACAAATAGTATTACTATCATAAGTTTTGGTACTGTGATGTACTATATCACATTACCCGAACTTTGGTATATCACATTACCCGAAATTGACTTTGTGCGAAAAACATATTAAAAAAAACAATAATAATTTTGTTAAGAGCGTACCTCGCGAACTCATAATCGATATCACTGATTTACTTCTGATTAGCCTCTAACTTTGTAATAATATTTTTTTTGTACCTTTTATGCTTTCAAACTTCGTGACCAAAAGCTTGTGCAAGCCTACTCAAAGCACTTCATCACACTGACGGTAAACTATTTAAGTAATCACATCCAAAATCATGCAGCACGAGTTTTTTAGCTGTTATGATGTTTTAAAAAGGTTAATTTTTAAACAGCTCAACGCACTTGTGAAATAAGCACCTATATCACATTACCCGAACTTACTCTACCACAATATTTTCACTTGCACACATATATTTGATTTGGTAACATTTCGGGAACAGCAAACTCAAACGCGTTACTTCAAATTGAACTGATGTGTAAAAATTCTTAAAGAAATTGACATTTTTAATGCAGGGGTCAAGATGCTTGCACACATCTGACCCATAAAAACACCGACAAAAACACGACAAACACGCGACAAAACACTTTATTGGTAACACACACAATACTTACCGTTTCGAATCCAGCTCTTTGGACGGATATTTGTAGTAGCTGGCACACGGAGGGCATCCTAAGGCACATCGTCTTTCTCTGGGCATTTTCTATAAAGAAAAACTAAAGCTTAGCTATATTTTACTTTTAAAACATAATGAATGTACTTACGCTTGCAAAAATCACTTCTTTAAGTAAATATACTAGTTAAATTGGTTTTTATTTTATTTTTAAATTTCCGATGTCCTCTGCGTAGTCTGCTGCACAATAAACAAACGATAAGAATTCAAATTTCGTTCACCATGAAGTATGGTAGGAAGTTTATCTGGCAGCACCAGTAAAGCAATGTCGTATGTAAAAATGCCTTCTTTGATACATACTACGTTCAATTTTTCGGGGACGCATGGGTACTAATGTACACACCACGAAATGTATCTAAATGGCTCGGGTATTTATGTGACAGCGGGTATTTATTTGACAGCAAGAAATGAGACTGTATAAGTGAGAGCAGCCCGAAGTGTAAAGTCTTTATTGTCTATGCGACGGACACTTTGATGCGATGTTGAATTTGATTTATGGGCCCACCACAAGTCGCTGGCTCACAAACGTCGCAAAAAAGACAACGACCTAACCCAAATTCAGGCCGAGCTTAGCTTTTTTTGAATGCTCCCGTTTTGAAACTGAAGCGCAACGTCATCAATGCCTGGGAAGAAATGCGAACGGTGTACCCTAAGCTTTATATAATAACTCGTCGGTACTGTAAATTTGGTTAATAGGTGCAGATATAGTATTATAGCTATGGCGCTGGTGAATGGAATAATTCCTAAAGTTTAAGTTCTGGTAGTCTATACATGAATTATAAGCTTCGGGCAGGCTCTTAGGTTTTTGAAAGGCTAGCATTATTCCTATATCTATATATTTATTTGAATAAGGGCGCTGAGATCTCGCTATCCACATATCGTACAATATCATATGATACATCATTTTAAAGCTCTTGATGAGCATATTTGCAGAAACTTTTCAAAATGTAGATTGATAAAGCCTATCTGGAGATATTTGCATCGAAAGTTGCATTAATTTCCCTATTGGAAACAGCATCGCTCTTTACGTTTATCAAATCCAATCAGAAAACTGTGCGCTTGAGCGAGAAGATGGGAATAAGCAAACAAACAAAATCGTGCATGGAACCCACACGTTCCACACACGCATGTGGTGAGAGCACGGTTGCCAACTTTTCTATTTCAGAAAATTTTCAAAAATCACTAAATTTAGTGCGAAAAGCACTAAGTTGGCAACAGTGGTTGCTATGTCCCAAATTTTGCATTTTTATGTTTTGTTTTGGTCACGTTATTCTTAAGCGTCCAATTCAAATCCTACAAAAATGTAGTTAGAGTCAGCGTTGCTGTTTTGGTTAAATTTAACCAAAATTGGTTTTTTTTTTCGTATGGTTACATGGTAACATGCTTCAGATTTTGGTTCTTTTTTTTAGCAAGCTCAATACAGGTCTGCTTTAGGATTTATAATATGTTACAAACATATGTGTATGTTTTTAAAACCAAACATTTTGTGAAGTCATTCAAAATAAGATATGTTACGTTAAGTTTTGAAATAAAATGTGTGATCTGAAGTTTTTGTCAATGTACCAGGCATTTGGTTATTTTTTTCAGGATTTGGTAATTTTTACTTAAGAATTTGGTAACACATTTTTTTGGTCGTGGCAACACTGGTTAGAGTTCTTTTTGAAAAATGGCAACATCGACTACAAAAAGAAGAAACAAAATTTTAACGAAGGGAGGAAGTTTGTTGCTATAATTAAAAATTAACCACATCGATGGCTTGACCAGTGCATGTTCACATTGTAAAGCCAAGCATTTTGTATCCGGAGTGTGGTAAAAACGTTGTTGTTGTTGTTGCACTGGCGAAAGGCAAAAATTGAAAAACGATTTCTATTTTTTGGCAAGCTTTTGTTCTTCTTTAAGGCTACCCAGTGCTGCTATGTTCCAATTTTGGCATTTTTATGTTTTGTTTTGATCATTATTATTCTTACGTTATACCAAAGAATATACAATATAAAGAATACGCATCTTCAAAAATGTTGCAAACGTGTTTGTTGACGCGGGCGGTAAGAGATGAGCGGAGGCATAGGTTGCAGGAAATTTGCTGTCGCTCAACAGTTTGCGAGAACGTAAACACTGCGTTTGCCAACAGCAAAAAGAAATGTTGTTGTTGTAACGGCTCCGCTCGTATATATTGAAATGGTGGTTGTGTGGCGTAGTGATCGCTAATTTCTTGCATGCGTCAAAGCGCAAGCGGAGAACGAACAACGAACCAAAGCATCGTCGTTTCAACGAAGATGATTCGGGATTCGCTTATGTTTTCGTTGGTGTCGTTTATTGTGTGTATGCTTTTTTGTGTTGCCGATTGGTTTTGCTGCACAAATTGCTGTCATGTCACCATCAATCGAATCTTTGTGGTGTATGGCTTTTTGCTGGCCAATGCTTTGATTGATTTAAAAATTTGGTGGTTGATCCCAAATTAAAATGTTTACAAATATTTTTACGTGGCGAGTTCGAAGTAAAATTATTTGTTTATATTTTCACATGGTTGATTACAATTCTGAGAATATGGGTAAACTAAAAAAAAAAATGAACTGATGGGCATATTGATTTCAAAATTAGTGAAAACACTTGAAATCAAAAATAATAAGATACGTGTTTTAATTTTGTTGTTTTCTGAAAATCGTAATCTAACGGGCAAACCAAGGGTTAAAAGATTGTATGGAAAAACATAATTTAATAGGTCTATTGACTTTCAATAGGGCGAAAGCACTACAAAAGCACTAAATAAAGAACTAAATAATAAGACAAGTATTTTGTCATAAGAAAAATGTTATTACGGCATGCCTACGTTTAACGCCGTGCAGGCTTATAGAAGAAGAACAAAAGCCAGCCAGAAAATAGAAATAGTTTTACAATTTCAATTTTTCGCCAGCGCAACAACAACAACAACAACAGCACATCGTCTTCCTCCTCTTCGGACAATTGTGCGAGAATGAACGAGCGAGCACAGACGCAGCATTCGTGTTGCCATGATTTGCGCTCAGAGCATTATGCTCTCATTTCAAGTGTTTCGTCTCGTTGTCTACCCCCCGCATCATGAAGACGGGTGGCGATATCAGCACCCGCATTCAAATTTTTGCTTGTACGTGATGCACACTCTTTATGTTCCATACTTTTTGGTTATACTTAAGAGTCCAATTCAAGTTTTACAAAAAAGCCCATGTGAACGCAGACGGCGAATGTAGGATTTCAAGAAGTACTATAATGCAAAAAATATACATTAAATTTTAATAACATAAACCAAATGGTAGTTTTTTGATTACACCCGAATTTCGGGAGTTACAACTACTCTCCTTTAATTCCTCTAATGAAAACATCTAGGGCTCTATTTCTATAGTTTTCAATCAATACATTAGCCGTTTCGCTCGCACAGTCCTCTGTTTTGACCTTATTGACAATAAGACTGAGTTGGTGGTTGATTTTAATAGGGTTACCAGTTAATTCATGCGGTTTTCTAACAGATAACGTAACTTGATTTTGTGAACAGTGATTCACCTTTCCAAATATGTGTTGGAAAGCTATTGTCATATAGTTTCAGAATCAGTGTGTCATTTAGCTGAAGCGTAAACAATAATACTTTTTTTTACTCTGAAAATGTCGAATTTTGTGCCGAATAAAGTGAAGAAAAAGGCTGCCGAAAGTCGTCGTATTTTGGTGGAAGTGTATGGTGTGCATGCTCTAGCTGAGCATGCACACCGTGCTCTGCACGGTTTAAAAAAGGCAATTTTGACTTGGAGGACGATGAACGGCCCGGAAAGCCAAAAAAGTATGAAGATCACGAATTGGAGACATTGCTCGACCAAGATCCATCCCAAACGCAAGAAGAACTTGCAAAATCACTTGGCGTCGCTCAACAAACCATTCCCGATCGTCTAAAAGCATTGGGAATGATCCGGAAGGTAGGCCATTGGGTGCCGTATGAATTGAAGCCAAGAGACGTCGAAAGCCGGTTTTTCACGTGTGAACAACTGCTTCAACGGCACAAAAGAAACAGTTTTTTGCATCGAATTGTCACTGGCGATGAAAAGTGGGTCCATTACGATAATCCAAAACGTCGAGCAACGTATGGATACCCCGGCCATGCATCATCATCGACGGCCGTTCAGAATATTCATGGCCTGAAGGTTATGTTGTGTATTTGGTGGGACCAGCTGGGTGTGATCTATTATGAGCTGTTGCAACCGAATGAAACGATCACAGGTGAAGTCTACCGACGACAATTGATGCGTTTGAGCCGAGCACTGCGCGAAAAACGGCCGGAATATGAATAAAGGCACGGCAAGGTAATTTTGCAACATGACAATGCTCGGCCACATGTTGCACAGGTCATCAAAACCTACCTTGAAACGCTCAAATGGGATGTCTACCCCACCCGCCGTATAGTCCAGACCATGCGCCATCCGATTACTATCTCTATCCGATCAATGCAACAGGGCCTGGCTGACCAGCACTTCTCCAATTATGAATAATTATTAATAATAATAATTGATTGGCAGCCCGCTTACGCGAGACTAAGGCCTAGCTTCCCGCAACCACCCGTGTTGTGCGTGTGAATTTGTACGCGGGTGGAAGGGATCTACAGTTTTATGCCGGTTCCGAACGGCAGGTTGGGAGCTTATTCATAAGCAATTTTTACTCTCAGAGGTTTGCCATTTCCAGCTGAGAGGACAGCCACCGAAAGAGAAAACGAGTTTTCCCGTTATTTTTTTTTAGGTGTTATTGCAGGCAGTATTTGAACCTGGGTCGCGGCCTTCGACTCGCGGTCCAACGCAATAACCAACTGAGGTAGGGATTTTAAAAAAATTTGTTGGCATCACTGGTTCGTGACAAAAAAAAACCGGCGAAAATTAGTGAATTCCATTTTTCTTATCACTGCACATGATTTAAGCATAAATCGAGAACTGAAGAGAACGTGGTGTAACGCTTAATAGATTGAATATTTGGAACATTTTCAATATAAATTAGATACATGTCCACTACTTGTGAAATAAACGGCAACAAAGAACATATTTTTGACAAACAATATTTAATCAGAGTACTCATTTTACATGAAACCAATCAATGATTTTTGCTACCGGATGCCCGAGGTTCAGGATTTTCAATCTGATAGTTCTGATAAAGGTTCTTGCAATCGGTTTCGGAAATTCTTTGCCAGCCGTCCTTCTTCATGTGGTATACGCGCACAATGCCCCCAGAATACGCATCTCGATACGTAGCATGAAATATCGCACGCTCAGCTAAATCATATGCTTCCTCATCTGTAAGTTCTGCTTTATAGCCAGAGTCGAGGACACCGTATGCGTAGACAGAACCGCTTCCAACAGAAAATACGTTGCCAGGAGACCGCGACCCCTCCGAATCCACGTAATATAGACCGGCTCCCTTGTCATCGAATCCCGCCAGCATCATTCCCATACTTAAGCCCATACCTTTGTACTCATGTGCGATGTTCGCCATTATTTTACTAGCTGCGGCTACGGAGATATGTTTCTTGTTACGCAACTCGTGCAAACGACACTCTTTAGCCAGAACACGGTCCCAGTACACACAGTCAGCGGCACCTCCGGCAAGGGTTCCTAACAAGTACTGATTGATCTCAACAATTTTCTTCATAGTCTGCGATCCAATGAATTGTCCTCCTGTTGCGCGCGAGTCAACGGCTAAAACAACGCCACCCTGGTACTTGAATCCCAGCGTAGTAGTGCCATGATCAAAATCAATCTGAATACCGGACTTGTCACTGTACGTCTGGATTCTATTTAAGTTCTGTATTGGCTAATAGATGATAAATATTTTAGAATAACTTGTTCGAACCCAATTTATAGAAACTTACATTATCAAAAGGCGGTGCCAACAGACAATAAGGGTTCTCAAGATTGCACGTATATTGCTTCCAATCATCTACGATATTCCTTTCCAGCTGAATATACGGAGCGCTGGCCATACCACAAATTTCAGCAAGAGCCATGTTACACATCAGACTATACTGTAAACCAGACCTAGTAAATATTCTCCCCTAAATGACAAGTACAAATTTTTCAAGTGAACTTGGCTGTGCTTCGACGAACGGAACGAAAATGAAACGCATGGTTAAGTGCAAAAGCTAGACTCCGAAGGCGCATTCATAAAGTGGTAGCACTACGGCAACAACAAAAATTTGATGTATTTTGTTAATGCGTTTGGTAATCCTCATTGTCAATATCACTTGATACATTTCTTGCAAATTAAGTGAAGAAAACACGAAACTAATTCTTGCTCGTAAAAAATAAGCTTTAAAAAATACAAGAGACCTTAATGATAATGAATATACATGTATAATTATTGGTACAATCAAGGCGGATGATCGCGATCGCTGCCTGTCCGCATCTTACTCTTGTTTGTAAAAAAGAGGAAGCTGAGAGTAAGCAAGAGCCATCGCCAACATGCATGCGGTACATCGCCAACCATACACCCACATCATGTGGTGCGTCACGGTTTCATACACCTGCATGCGATCAATACTTTCATTTGTTTGCTCTCCGTAAATTTGATTTTGCTCTCTTACAGCCTCTTATGTTACGCTCCAACGTTTGTGCCTTCTCGTCCCCTCTACTGTTTCCCTCCGCGTTCATGAACGGGTCGCACCACTAGAACCCGCAAAGAAAATTTTCTTTACGCCAGATGCGCGTTCTGTATATTATTTGCTCTGTGGTGATATTTAAAAGGTGGAAAACTATTGTTACAATCATGGCACAATATTCAAGATAGATGTTTCGTACAGCGACGATCTCCTGTGCGATTGAGTTGTTCGCACGGTAGGTTGTAAAAAATGTTTGAAATTTGTTTGTGGATTCAATTAAGTCTACTTCGTATATCTTTGAATTTATGAATGCAAATGTAATGGAAACTATATTTGACCATTCCGTCGGCTTAGAGTAAAAAGGTGCTAAGTCCAGTTTTTCACATTTTCCAGGAAGGACAAAAAGGTATACAAAAAATATGAATTCAAATTAATTGTTTTATTTTGATGTGATGTTATTCGATTTCACCTTAAGGTAATGAAGAGCATATGGCGATGTATAACAAACATTTTCGGCCGATTTATATTAACTTTTGTGAATTAACGCAAAATCGGCGAACTAAGGACTTACCACTTTTGCCCCTCATTGTAAACAGACAGAACTTTTGCTGTTAATTGGTGTATTTTTACGTTTTTTTTTATCTTTCATCTAAATCTAATATTTGTAAACCAAGTGGTCTTACTACCTTTCCAATCCAAGCCGACAACTTATATTATTTATCGCCCTTACTGGCTTCTCTCGTTCCGTAGACACTTCATTGTTTCTTGAAATTACACTATTTGAATTTTGTAAATT
Organism: Melieria crassipennis; assembly: GCA_963668005.1. Taxonomy (NCBI): domain Eukaryota; kingdom Metazoa; phylum Arthropoda; class Insecta; order Diptera; family Ulidiidae; genus Melieria; species Melieria crassipennis. The sequence goes on along the minus strand of OY764963.1, from coordinate 41,561,624 downwards.
CCTGTTTGCGCACAATTGCGCACAACAAATTTGAATGTTATTATTATGTATACGTTTATTCGATGCTGACAAAACTGTTGGAAAGTAAACCGTCCGTCCGATTTTGACAATGAACCGAGCGGAAACAGTAACAAAATACACGTGAATTTTGTTGCTTTTTTCATGCCCCTACCTTGTTTATTGTGCCATGGTTACAATGTTCTGCTAACATAAACGCTCGGTTCACGAGTCGATGGTTACAATGAAAGCGGCAGCAGTATCATCACAATCATATTTTTCTTTCTTTATTAAGCATTCGTCTATTTCCATTTTAATGTTCTACAATAAATTTAAGACAATTACAGTATATTCTGGACATAAGAGCCGATCAAAATGCTCAAAATTCAAATACTTTAACCGGGGAAGTCTTCTATAAAAATGTCGGTTAATAGCACTTTTGCAGCCGATTGACCTGGTAGCTAGCGCTTTTGTATTTTATTATAATTGTAATTGCAATTGTGGCGAACGGCAATTGGCAACGCCGATTGCAACCCCTACGCTGCAGGGACGTGACAGCTGCCATGTTAAGTTCGCATTGTCAGCCTACTTACCGTGGTTTCGGTCCGTTGACAGCACTTTGATTCGAGGAAGCCACCGGAACGGAACCGCGTCCAGCTTCCCGACAAATTTTTATTTCGCGCCGACTCGATATTTTGCCAACTATGGAGCCTACTCCACACCGGAACTCCCGCCGCCAGAACAACAGTACTATAGCTGCCACAGCCGCCGTAGCAGATGTGAAGGGTTGGTTGGTCGGTTCAAGTGGCGATGTTCCATCATCCAATTAGCGCGTTGGCGCCGTTTTGATACCACTATTCCCGGTAGGTACACTAGGGTATACTGTGTGATGTCTTCAGGACTACATATTTATATATCCATATATATACTTTATATCCAGTCCGAGAGGTTAATGAAACGGAATAGCGAGTTTACACTTTGCACTTTGCGATCTCTTCGAAAGTCTGAAATATCGGGTTTCCCAGCGTTTTCCATCTCCTTATTGATAGCGCCGCGGCAGTTGCAGAGGAAGTATATACGGTTTCCTTCTCGTCCGGGTTTTCACAGCTATGACAGCTGGTATTGTATGGAATCCCCATTTTTGCCCCATGCTCTCCAATGCGCCAGTGGCCAGTGATGACTGCCGTTAGTCTTGCCACATCCCGGCGGCCCTCGTTCAAGAGCTCCGCGGTCTTGTTCTTGTCGTATGTTGGCCAAAGTAGTCTGCTGGTTTTACAGGATTTTGTCCTCTGCCATCTAGTGTTGGCTTTGGCGAAGAAGTCCTTTGAGACCTCGCTCTTGATGGAGCCCAGTGGGGCGTGAACCGTCAGCGCCTCGCTTTCATCAAGAGCGGAGCCTCTTCAAGCTAGTTCATCGGCTCTTTCGTTCCCTTCAATGTTGTTATGCCCTGGCACCCATATCAGGGTAATTCTGTACCTGTGTGAGGAGCTTCCTGCATTCCCGCACTAGTTTTGACGACAAAATCGACGATTCCAGTGCCTTGATCGTGGATAGGCTGTCGGAAAGTATGGTGATGTGGCTTTTGTAGGGTACTAGGTGTGAAGGGTACTAGCCAGGCACTTTGCTTCAACGCCACCACAGCAGACGAGGAGGGTGCTGGCCATGCACTCCACTTCGACGCCGCCACAGAAGATGAGGGTGCTAGCCGGGCACTCGACTCCAAATCCGTCACCACCATGCACGCCGGCGCAAATGCCGCCTCGTGCCCCATCGTCGGCACACCCATCAGGCCAGCTGTCTCCAACGTCGCCGCCACCATGCACGCCGTTTCGTGCACCATCGCCAGTCCAGCTGGCCCCAATACCGCCGCCAACGGAATCGTTGCCCCGCATGTCGGCCCAGTCGCTTCTAACGTTGCCGCCGGTATGTACGCCTGCCCAACCGCTTCCATGCGCACCAGCACAATCGCTTGCACGCATGTCAGCCCTATCGAATCCGACACCGTCGCCAACACCTTCGCCAGCCCGGTCGTCGCCACATACGTCGGCCCATTCGTCACTACTCACGTCACCACCGTCGCCGCCCCACACGTCACCCCGTCGCCGACCCACACGTCACCCCAGTCGCTGCCCCGTACAGCGCCACCGCCGCCCCGTACAGTGCCACCGCCGCCAGTCCGTATGCCAATACAATTTTTGGCCCGTACACTAGTACAGCCACAGGCTCATATGCAGACACCGCCGTCGCTTCGTACAGTAACGCAATCGCCGCGTCGTACAGTATCGCAGCCTTACCCTGCTACCGTAGGGTAAGGCTGGAACGCTCGCTACGACAGCGCAGTCGCATCCCGTTATACAAGCGCCGCCACTGATACCGGTACAGTTGGCGTCGCCTCGTCGTATTTTTCCACTGCCGTCAGCGCAATCGTGGGGCAGTGTACAACCGTCAACGCTACCCCGCGTTTACCTACAAAGCCGGCGTCAACGGCTTCGCTTCTACACCTACGGCTGTCCCTCTTGCACAACCGCAACCATCGTATGTGGGCACAGGTTCGCTGCAGCCAGCCAAAGCTATTCAGTAGGGCGATTCCCAAATTTCTTAACGACAATTCTCGTATCGTTAGCTAACGATATCGACAATCGTCGTTAACTGCTATTCCCAAACACGCTTTTAACGAATTTTGTCGCTAAATTTTACAGTTCCCTAACGATATTTGTCGGTAGCCTAGCTACGAATATTTTGAGGTAGAAAAGCTTAACGATGAAATTGTTTTGAATTTTCATTGTGAAAAATAAGCGAAATACGACGGGTAAGCCAATTTAATATATTAATATATGTAAATAGTTGCAATAAATCATACAAATTTCCAGCAGCCGACTATGGCCTTTCAGTATCTTGGATTTGATGCTGAAGTTTTACAACAAGAAGCATCCATGAGAAGCGCTGCAGCTGAGCGTGCACTGCTAAGAGACGTGGACAACCCATTTGACTTGGCGGAAAGTCAATTTAAACGTTTGTTCCGTCTAAGTCCCGACCTCGTTTATAACATTGTCGACCAAATTGGCGACCGCCTGCAGAAAAAAAATATATCAGCATTGTCGGCTGAAAAGCAGGTAAGAAACCTCAAATAATAAGCACAAAAAATGCACATACGTACATAAAAATTACATATACATATTGTAGGTGTTAGCAGCACTTCGCTTCTATGCGACCGGTTGCTATCAACGACCTGTAGGAGAGCACTGGGGTCTCACAATGAGCCAATCGTCAATCAGTCGGTCCATTCATCGGGTAACAGATGCCATAAACGAGATCATGTTCATGGAAAATGTGCGCTACCCGATGACGATAGCTGAGAGGTTGGCTGCTCGGAATCAGTTTCTAGCAGCGCGGGAACCTTTTGATGGCGCCATTGGTGCAATTGACTGCACACACATTGCAGTCATTGCGCCAATAGAACATGAAGAAGCTTATGTGAACCACCATGGTTATCATTCAATAAACGTTCAAATGGTAAGTTATGAAATTTTCAAATATGTGTATTTTCCATAAATGTTTTCTTATCGTAGGTGTGCAGCCCAAAACTTGAAATATTTAACGTTAACGCAAAATATCCCGGTGCACGTCATGACGCGTTTATTTGGAATAGCTCAGCTGCTCGGCGAGCCATGAAGCGAGCATTCGATAGGGGAGATCGATATTCTTTTTTAATTGGTAATAGCTTACTACATATTACAAGATGTCCAATATGCATCGTGATTAATAATGTTTTACAGGAGATTCGGGCTACCCATTAGAGCCATGGCTGATGACGCCTCTGCCTAACCAGACAGAAGGTTCTCCGCAGTTTAGATATAACGAGGCTTTATGTTAAGCCCGGAATTGCGTCGAGAGGCTCTTCGGAGTACTAAAATCTACATGGCGGTGTCTCTCTAAACAGCGAGTTCTTATGTACGAACCTGGCTTCGCTGGTAGGATTGTTAACTCATGCACTACCCTACACAACATGCGTTTAACAATTGTCAGTGAAAATACCACCGCCAATGAAAGTGCAGAAGAAGTTGCAGTTGTAGTAGAAGAAGAATTGGAGCAAGTTCCAAGCCCAATTGCTCTCGCAAAGCGACTACAAGAACGCTTAATTGCTTCTAAATTTACATAAACATTGTAAGTCATATACATATATTCAGAATCATGTTTTTTACAATATAATTTAAAAGTATATTACACTTGCAGCATCACTTGTGCTGATGCCACTACCACTAGCTCACCCACAACCGCACCAGTGACACTACGAATACCAGTGCCGCTGCGGAAGTGGTGGAGCAGCACTTCCGCAGCAGTACATTACAATTTTGTATTTGCCGTTGTCCTATCACCTTTAAGAATTAGTCTTGGACCCAATTACAAATAGTTAAACAAACATTGCTTTTTTTTATTATTTTATTTAGAATGTTTGGAGGAACAAACAGACTTAGCTAAGCTTTCTAAAGCTGTCGCTACACGATCGAAAGCCTGCGCTTGCAAAAGTGTAGCTTCTGCCTGCGTTTTCGCTGCTTCGGCCTGCGTTTTCGCTGCTTCAGCCTGCATCTGCATAAAGACAAATTCTTAACATTTATATTACAGCAGTAAGATTTATGCTTACCATCATAGCATTTACTTGCTGCTTGGCTATTTCGAAGAAGTTGTCTCGAGCACCATCATACACGGCTTTTCGTTTTGCCACTCTTTTTGATTTCGAGGTCGAGGGCTCGCATGTTGGCGTATCCGGCACATTCGGTAAAGGCGTATCAGGCAAAATTATTGTTGGCGGTATTACCTCCGCTCTTGAGTCCACTGGTATTTCTGCTGTCGGATAGCCTAACAAAACAGAAATATCACCGGCCTCAAGAGCGATTTGCGCGTTCTAAAATATATGCAAAAAGAAAGCGTAGTGCAATATTTGAAAAGGGTTACATATATGTATTCATTTGTACATACATCTTCCTCCGGAATGTTTTCCCCACATCGGCTGCTCCCTTCAACATACTCCGTTCCGAGCAGGCTCAACACTTTCTTGTCTAAGTCGCTAAGTGGAGCCTTTGTTAGGGGGTTGTTTCCGGTCGCAGCCATTTCCTTCCTACGCTCCCTTGCCTTTACCGAAGTGCGGCTTTTCAAATCGCGCCATGCCTTATACAAAAAGGAGAAATTATTCTATTATAGAGAGATTAAGTTTTGAAAAACTTACCACTTGCCACTGAGCTGCAGATTTTTGTGCACCCTGCAGAGTGTTTAAAATTCTCGCCAGCTCCTCCCATTTACGGGAGGCTTCAAGCCGTCCATGTATGGCTGTAAATTTGCCTTCCGCGAGACCCTTGTTAAGCACAAAAAAATCGAGCATTTTGTTATATTGCTCAGTAGACGCTCTACCGCTGCGAACTCTTTGGCTCATTTCAAAAATTTAAATTTAACAATTTAAACGAACACAAGTCTGTCAAATAATAACAAAAATCGCAAAAATTTTGACATATTATGTTTTTACTCGTTGAAAATTACTTGTCAAATCCCAGTGCTGCCATTTTTCGTTAGAAGTTAACGACAAAAATGGTTAATTTTTTTTTAGGAATTTTGTCGCTAAGTATGATTTTGGGAATAGCTTGTTCGTTACTGCAAGCTACAAACGTAGTTCGTTAACGATAACGATTCTCGGTCGTTAGAAATTTGGGAATCGCCCTACAGGAGTCGATATTATCAACGCCAACTATGTTTTATTCAAGCACACCTGCGCAACCAAGCGCTAGCAATATGTTTTCAAGCAGCGCAATGACGACAGGCAAATTGCAGTATCTCCCTGAATTTAGCGGCCAACCTGAAGACTGGCCTATGTTTTTTACGGCGTTCACACAATCTACCGCCGCATATGGCTACACCAACCTAGAAAATAATCAGCGGTTGCAGAAATGTCTGAAAGGGGAGACGAAGGATATGGTGAGGTGTTTGCTGATTCAGTCGGAGAACGTAAATGCGATCATCGAACAACTGCGCTTCCGCTTCGGCCGCCCGGAGCAATTGATCCTAAGCCAACTTGCGTTGGTAAAGGACATTGCGCACAAAGGTGCAAAACCTTACCGCGTTCTTGAAGGCCGCACATGGCCAGCAACACTTGGCCAACCCCACCTTGCTAGAAGAGCTCATCGCCAAGCTACCAATAAGCAAACGATTGGAATGGGCACGTTTCGCAATGGCGGTGCAGCCCTATCCAACCCTAGTGGAATTTAACATTTGGCTGACACAAACAGCGAACCTGGTATGCGCCGTTCAGGGTTTCAACGATCGAGAGCCAAAACGTCTCGTTGTGTTGCATGCAACGACGAAGTCGTCGGAGCAGGCAGGAAAGTGTTATGTTTGTGACGAACAACACAAGGTTGCGGAGTGCCCGCGCCTCATCAACGCATCAGTCGCTGATAGGTGGAGCGAAGTCAAAAGCCGCCGCCTGTACTTTTCGTGCCTGAATGCGGGCCATAGTACTCGTGACTGCCGCCGCTGCAAGACGTGCCCAGTAGAGGGTGCGAAAGAGCTCACCACAAGTTGCTCCACGACACTGAGAAACTGCTTTTAAATTGCCACCTGAAGAAGCCGCCTTAGTAGGAAGCAAGACCTGGTACCTTCCACACTTTGCCGTTGTTAATCCAAACAAGCCAGCCAAGATTCGTCTTGTATTCGATGCCGCCGATGAAGTACAGGGTGTTTCACTGAACTCGCAGTTGCTGAAGGGGCCGCAAGAATACCGCCCACTGCCCGCCGTGCTGTTCCATTTCCGTGAAGGTGCCGTCGCTGTGTGTGATGACATCAAAGAAATGTTCCACCAGATCCTGATACGCCCCGAGGACAGGTGCGCCCAAAGATTCCTCTGGCGCGATGGAGATGCCGCAAAGGAGCCAGACGTCTACGAGATGAGGGTAATGAAGTTCGGAGCTGCATGCTCCCCATGTGCCGCCCAATACATACAAATTTTGAACGCGTTGGAACATAATGACTACGCCGCCGTGTTGTGAAGGCAGTCCGCGATTACCACTACGTCGACGACTTCGTGGACAGCTTCGATAGCCCAGAGCAGGCCATCAGCGTCTCGCAGCAGGTGCGCGCAATCTATTCCCGCGCTGGTTTCGAGTTGCGCAACTTTACCTCAAACTCGCCAGAGGTACTCGGCATGTTGTATGGTACGAGTGTGTCCATTCCATTAATTGCAAGGAAGGCTTATCGACGGAGAAACTCCTGGGGATGTTTTGGCAGCCAGCAGTGGACAGCTTCAAGTTTAAGTTGAGATTGCATGCCGTGGACAAGAATGCTATTTCCGGAGAAAGGCGCCCAACGAGAGAGCTGGTCAGCATCATCATGTCCATATTGGACCCGCTCGGATTCCTGAACTACATCACGATTGCCGCCAAGTTACTAATGCGTGAGGTGTGGCAAAAGAAGGTGGGCTGGGATGAGCTCCTCCCCGGCGATATAAATGCGGCATGGAACAGATGGCGACAGTTATTGCCCATGGTAACAGACTTGGGAATCCCGATGTGGTACTTTCCGAATGGCGCCCCGCAACAGCTGCAACTCCATGTGTTTGTCGACGCCAGTGAAGATGCATTCGCTGCCGCTGCGTACTGGCGAGCCGCCAATCTGACGGTGAAGTTGGTGTCGCCTTTGCCTGCTCCAAAGTGAAATGTGCGCCAATAAAACCACTCACAGTTCCACGCTTGGAGCTCCAAGCAGCCGTTCTGGGAACGCGTTTGTTGCAGACCATCATGGAGGAGCACACTGTCGATGAAGCCACTAGGGCTAATTGCCAACCTGACTGCAGCTCCAATTCACGCTGGTTGAATGGACCTACGTTCCTACAAGCTGATGAGCGATATTGGCCAATTGCAGAGGAGATTAATGATCACCAGCTGGAGGAGGAATGGTTACGCCCAAAGTTCGCATTGGTCAATACGAATCACAGGGTTGTTGAGTTCAAGCGTTTTTCATCATTCAACAGACTCGTGAGAGCAACCGCATAGGTCCAACGTTTTGTTTTGTTTGTTTTGAGTACGGCCTCACGTCGTTAGAGGTCGATGCAGCAAAATGTCTTCTGTGTCGTCTAGCACAGGAGGAAGCATTTCCGCTTGAGCTAAAACAAATCAAACACAAAGGACAGGTCTCGGTGTGCCACGACCCAGCGACTTGTTCCAGTTCAACCCGTACATCGATGAATGCTGAGTCTTACGCTTTCAAGGACGAAACGATGCTGCCAGCTGGTTGCCTATGACGACGGGAAGACATATTATATTGCCGCCGAACCACGACCTGACGAGACTGGTGGTTGCCCATTACCACGGTAATTCGAAGCACCAGAACACCGAGGCTACTATCTGCGAAGTTCGCCGCCACTACTGGGTACCCCGCTTACGTCAGCTTGCGCACGACCTCAGCACGGATGTGTGCATCATGGCAATCCGAAACTTTATCAACCGACGTGGTGTTCCCGTGAGAATGCATTCTGATAACGGGAAGAACTTTGTTGGAGCCGACCAAGAGGCCAAAAGGTTTTCCGAAGTCTTCGATTGCGAGAGGGTACAAGGCGAGCTGTCATCCAAAGGTGTTGAATGGCGGTTCAACTGTCCGCTGAACCCATCCGAAGGAGGCGTGTGGGAACACATGGTCCAGTGTGTAAAGCGGGTGCTGCGCCAAACACTCAAGGAGGTCGCGTCGCGTGAACCCACATTTCAGTGTTTTCTCATCGAAGCCGAGAACGTGGTCAACTCTAGGCCGCTCACCAACTTGCCGATTGCAGCCGACGAGGAAGAGCCCCGCAAACCTAACCGCTTCCTGCTTGGGTCAGCTAACACGGCGCAAACACCGAGTGCCGACGTTGAACCAAAGAAACTATGCGCCCTAAGGAAGCAATGGCGCATTGCGCGCCAGTTGCGTGACCGTTTTTGGAAACGGTGGATCGCGGAGTACCTGCCAACTCTGACGCGCCGTGCAAATTGGTGCCAGGTCTCGTCGCCGTTGAAGGAAGGCGATTTGGTGTTCGTATGCGATGCCAGCATTCCCAGGCGACAGTGGTGCCGAGGTGTCATCGAGAGTGTCTACCCAGGAGCGGACGGAACCGTGAGGCAAGCTGATGTGCGCACGGCACGAGGTGTCATGCGACGAGCTGTGTCTAAATTAGCCGTTCTACAGCTGGAAGAGAAGTGAATCAGGATGTTTCACGGGGGGTGGGATGTGGCGAACGGCAATTGGCAACGCCGATGGCAACCCTGCGCTGCAGGGACGTGACAGCTGCCATGTTAAGTTCGCATTGTGAGCCTACTTACCGTGGTTCCGGTCCGTTGGCGGCACTTTGATTCGAGGAAGCCACCGGAATGGAACCGCGGTAAGTAGGTCTGCTGAAATTTTAATTTTTTATATTTCATTTCATATTTCAGAAATAAATATTATTATTAAAAAACGTAGTCCAGCTTCCCGACAGCAATAAAATGTAATAACTAAACTAAACTAACTAGGACTTTTGGAGCTTACACAAAAAACGCGCTTACTCTTATTTATAAATCATGAACAATTAATAAATAATAATAATTGACTGGCACGACAGCCCGCTTACGCGAGACTAAGGCCTAGCTTCCCGCAACTACCCGTGTTGTGCGTGTGAATTTGTACGCGGGTTGAAGGGACCTACAGTTTAATGCCGGTTCCGAACGGCAGGTTGGGAGCTTTTTCATAAGCAATTTTTACTCTCAGAGGTTTGCCATTTCCAGCTGAGAGGACAGCCACCGAAAGAGAAAACGAGTTTTCCCGTTATTTTTATCATGAACAATTATTTCACTTATATTTTTTCAAAGCTCACCAGCTGCCGCCATAACTCAACAAACATATCCACCAAACAACCAATCCAGAAATTACTATAGTAAATTTTAAATGAAATACTAACATATTTGTACTTTTTGTCCAAAGCACACCGAATAAAGGAAAAATTCCATTAAAAATATCTGTTTTGAAGAAGTGTCGGATGAAAAAAGTTTTTAACTCATTCATTAGACGGTTTTTTATATAAGCCCCAAAAGGTTCATTAAATGGGTTATTAGCCCCAGAAGCGCTATTAACCGGGATTTTTATAGAAGATTTCCCCGGATAAAGCATTTAAATTTTGAGCATTTCAACCAGCTCTTTTGCCTTGATTACATGTAACGAGTAAAGTGGCGAGACAGTAATTCGAACGAGTACTCGTTTCGTCTAAACAGTAAGGCGAGTTGTTGATCGAGTCAGTGACCGAGTAGAGTGGCGAGAGAGTCACTAGAATCACATTTTTTTACTAGGCCGAGTACTACTTTACCGTTAAATTTTTCTTCTTTTCGTAGCGATTCGCTGAATCGCTCGTCACATGCGGGGTGCGTCACACGCCACTTTTCGCTCGGTTGAGTTTAATTGCGCAAGTTGCTTAGTTCATTTTGTGCATTATAAAACCGAACTGACTCGCCACGTGTCAAACTACGTTTGAACATCTCGTCGCTTTTGCTCGCCCATCCAACTCTCTCGGCCTAGTACCATTTGGATGTCTCGCAACTCTACTCGTTACGGCATAATGCCTTGATTACACGAAACGAGTAGAGTGGCGAGACGGTATTTCGAACGAGTACTCCTTTCGTCTAAACAGTAAGGCGAGTTGTTTATCGAGTCAGTGACCGAGTAGAGTGGCAAGTGAGTGACTAGAATCACATTTTGTTTGCTAGGCCGAGTACTACTTTACCGTTATATTTTTCTTCTTTTCGCAGCGATTCGCTGAATCATTCGTCACATGCGGAATGCGTCACACGCCACTTTTCGCTCGATTGAGTTTAATTGCGCAAGTTGCTTAGTTCATTTTGTGCATTAAAAAACTGAACTGACTCGCCACGTGTCAAACTACGTTTGAACATCTCGTCGCTTTTGCTCGCCAACCCAACTCTTTCGGCCTAGTACCATTTGGATGTCTCGCAACTCTACTCGTTACGGCATAATGCTTTGATTACACGAAACGAGTAAAATAAAAGGTAAAATTGTGGATCGCTCTCGGCGAGCGCTGTCGTCCAACTAACTTTCTCCTTGGGCAGCGTTGCCAATCAGCCTGTCGCGGATGGGCGAAACATCTGCAGGTAATCCTCGGAAGCGGAATCAGCGGCATCGCCAAGCGGCAACTGGCTCCATGGCTTTAGCTGGTCGGATGCGGATACAGAGGTGTAGTGTCGTTGTGTTCGCTGGGCATGTGGCAGGTCCTCTATCACGTACGAAGGCCTCTTATATTTAGGCTGCAGTTCATACCCTGCGCTCATCGTGAAAGGTTGTGACTATACTGCGCTTCTCCCAATTGACTAACATTGTGTTATCATACACTGCGTTTTGTTCGAGTCTTCTTATACGACACACACTAGGCATTTCCCACCGGAGCGGCAAAAACACGACACCGAAATTACCGCCTCATCTGGAGGTAATTTCTTTGCTCTGCTAGACCCCGGGTGTACCAAATCTCCTTCCACAAAACAACCTAAAAGTGATCCGAATATACTATATACAAACGATTTTCCTTCATTAAATCCAATTAAATACAACAAAAAACAGTGTCCTAAATATATTCTTATCAAAAGCAAAGATCAAAACAATCCATTAAAGTCCTATAACATATTCCTTGTTTCTAAGGCTATTGAAAGCGTTTCCTCGGACGGCTTCCAAAAGATCAGCCATACACGTGATGGTGATTTACTTATTTTGACTAAAAACGAAGCCCAAGCAAATCGCTTTTTTAAGGCTACTCAGCTTTCCAACATTTGCCCGATTACAGTTTCTCTACACCCCACACTTAACACCACAAAAGGCGGTGCTTCGCTCCACCATTAAAAGATCTTTCAACAGAGGAAATTGTACATGGCCTGAAAGATCAAAATGTCACAAACTGTCATAAAATTACCATATTTGTAGATGGAAGAATAGTAAATACCTCACTCATTATTTCATTTGACCGATTTGACTTACCCCCAGAAATTAAAATCGGATTTATGGTTTTCAAAGTTGAGCCTTATATTCCGTAGCAAAATTTGTTTCAAACTAGGACACACTAAAAAGTTTTGCAAAATTAACCAAAATGTGAGGTCTGGGCTTCACGACCTACATAATTAATTAATAATTGACTGAAACAGAAAAAAGTGTTTTTTGTTGTCCTGTGTTACAAATTGTCCCGATTCGAAATATAAAAATATGAATAACTTTTGAGAAGAAGCAGGCAGGATTTCAATTCGAACGGATTTTGCACCTATAATCATCACCAAATACAACCCAGTTTACAGTTTTTGTCAACATTTTTGTGCTACCTATCGATGCTTCCTGCCTACCGTGGGTCGGCCTCGATAGTCCAGCGGGTAGCGCGCTGGCTTCTCATACCGTGGCCCCAGGTTCGATTCCTGGCCCGGACTGGTAAAACGCTCATCTAATTCTATCGCTATCCACATGAAGCCGATTAGAATTACAAGAATCGCCCAAGTGCGCTCTTGGCAGGCAATGGCAAAACCTCCAAGTGTGAAAGAAAAACTGCCAACTGCCGTTCGGATTCGGCGTTAAACTGTATGTCCCCTCCCTCCCTTTCCCCATCCGTTTGAAATGTGTGTTGTATCACATGTTGGAAAAAAACCGTGTTGCGTACACATTTCAAACGGGTGGAATTTGTGGTATCACAACGGGCCCATATAGGCCTAAGTGTGTCTCATACAGAGGCAGCCACTACAACCAACCAACCATAATTTCCTTAAAATGTATATTATTTAGTAATTTTATGTGTTCTTTAGTATTTTTATTTTATTCTTATTTTTCGATTTACTTGCAATTTGCTCTTTTAGCCAAATGCAATTTTTTCTTAGCAAAATTATTAAAAAGTAATCTAATATAAATTGCTTATGTTCCCTACAAGTAGACGGTTCTGAAACCAGGCCTATAAGCCTGACATCTTTTATGCTCAAAACATTCGAGCGATTGCTTGACCTCCATATACGTGAGGAAATAGAACCTCAGCTTTCTGAAGCCCAACATGCCTACCTAAAGGGTAGGCCAACGGAGACCGCCCTCCATGAGGTAGTGCGAACAGTGGAAAGGTCACTGGAATACAAACAATATACATTGGCGGCCTTCATGGACATAGAAGGTGCCTTTAATAACATAGAGACTAGGGCGATAGAGGAATCGCTGGTAAATCTTGGAGTCAATGCACAGGTACGCAAATGGGTCACTGCAATGCTCCAAACGAGGGTGGTGAGCGCGATGCTTGGATGCACCCACCTTACAAAATTTGTAAGCAGAAGCACACCACAAGGGGGGTACTGTCGCCTCTTCTGTGGGTTTGTGCCATCGACAGCATTTTAACAGAACTCAACCAGAGAGGAGTCAAAACGGTTGCGTATGCTGACGACGTGGTTGTAATGGCATCAGGGATGTGCCCTGATGTGATTAGCGGAATCCTTCAGGGTGGCCTGGATAGGTTAAGCGCTTGGTGCAGGGGACGTGGACTAAGCATTAACCCTTCCAAAACTGAACTGATGCTATTTACGACCCGTACTAAGATACCAACCTTTAGACGACCTCATCTCGGGGACATAGCGCTACCCCTTTCGTCTAGTGCCAGATACCTCGGGGTAACTCTGGACCCTAAACTGAACTGGAGACTTAACATCGAGCAAAGAACACACAAAGCAGGATTTGCACTTTATTCCTGCAGGAAAATGATCGGAAGGAGGTGGGGCCTCCGACCAAGTCTAATGCTATGGATGTTCAAGATGGTTGTACGTCCAATACTATCATACGGAGCTCTGGTCTGGTGGAAGGCCCTCAGGAGGGAATACAACATCACCAAGCTCGGTAGGCTACAGAGAACAGCTTGTGCTGGAACCACGGGAGCAATCAGATCCTGCCCTGCAGAGGCGTTGAACGTGCTGACGCACCTGCTCCCAATTGATCTGCATATCATGAAAACCGCAACCCTTAGTGCTCTTAGGCTGAAAGAAACAGGTTGCTGGAAAGACAGACCGTACGGCCACGGCAGTCTATTATCACAAGGGCCAAGGTGTCTGACCTCGACTACGGATTACACAATTCCCGGCATTATCTTCGGGAAAAACGATGATATCCGCACCCCCTCCCGTCTGGAATGGAAGAGGGGAAACATCTTAAATAACTTAGGAACCACAATCTACACTGACGGCTCCAAGATGGAATGTGGAGTAGGAGCAGGAGTCTTCTCCGAACATCTGGAGCTAAGTGTGTCTTTCCGACTCACAAACACAGCAAGCGTTTTCCAGGCGGAAGTGCTTGCTATTAGGGAAGCGTGCAGGATGGCACTGGCTGATACATCCTACAAAAGCCACATCACTATACTTTCCGACAGCCTATCCACGATTAAGGCACTGGACTCGCCGATTCTATCGTCAAAACTAGTGCGGGAATGCAGGAAGATCCTCACAGAGCTAGCTCATCGGTTTCAAGTTACCCTGATATGGGTGCCAGGGCACAATAACATTGACGGGAACGAACGAGCCGATGAACTGGCTCGAAGAGGCTCCGCTCTTGATGAGAGTGAGGCGCTGACGGTTCTCGCCCCACTTGGCTCTATCAAGAACGAGGTCTCCAAGGACTTCTTCGCCAAGGCTAACACTAGATGGCAGAGGATGGAATCCTGTAAAATCAGTAGATCACTATGGCCAGCATATGACAAGAACAAGACCGCGGAGCTCTTGAACAAAGGCCGACGGTATGTGGCAAGACTAACGGCAGTCATCACTGGCCACTGGCCCATTGGAGAGCACGCGGCAACAATGGGGATTCCATACAATACCAGCTGTCACAGCTGTGAAAATCCGGCTGAGAAGGAAACCGTCCATCATTACCTCTGCGCCTGTCCGGCCTTGTCAAGAAGGAGATGGAAAACGATGGGAAAACCAACATTCCAGAATTTCGAAGAGATAGCGAAGTGCACCATACACTCGCTACTCTCTTTCATCAACCTCACGGACTGGATATAGGGTATATATTGTAAAGGGTCCAGAAGACAAAACATCAATATACCGTAAAGTACCTATCGGGAATAGTGGTAGCAAAACGGCGCCAACGCGCTAATTGGATCATCATTGGAACATCGCCACTTGAACCAACCAACCAACCTATATTGGTTTGCTACAAATACAAGAAACCTTAATCATATTGATAAATATATAGGAAAGTTATAGCATCTCAAAGTTGAAAATGGGTGAAAAATCACCCGAGCGACGGATTAGGGTTAACGAAAGTGGACTGAAAAAATGCCATTTAAAACATTTTTAATAGATTTCTTTTTTAAATCTGACCCCATTGTATGAAGTATGTGAAAATTGCCACAAAAAAGTACATCATATGTATATTATGCCCAAAGTTGCTATCTATGGAGTTGATACTAATAAAGAATGATGTATTATATGGCGTTCAAACTGACTCATTTAAACTAGTTTAAGGGGAGGTTCTCCTCTTTTCGGCCGAAAATAAAGCGAAATTCTTTAATTTACTGTCGGATAATGAAACGACTCACGAATAGACGGTTTTGATGGTTTATTAAGCCATCTTTCTAAAATACAAGAAAAAAAATTTTTTTTACAAAATCCAATATGGCGGCCCAAAAATGGCGGGTCTTGTCAACCTCTGCAAGCGAGACATTGTTCGGAAACGTCAAGGCTGTAGCCACTTGTAGTGAACTGAAATCAAAAATTTTTTTTTATAGTAAAGAATATTAAATTCCCTATGACTTATACCTATTGTTGAATAATTTTTATAAAAAATCATCTAATTTATGCATAATCATAGAAAAAGTTCAATTTTTACCATCTTTTTTTCGACTTTTCTTTTGTTAAAAGACTATTATTACACATTTGTTTATATTTGTTTTAGGTATAAGTCATATAAAAAATCATACCCTTTAAGAAATGCTATAGATGAAGTAACTCGGATAAGTAGATCATGAGTTACGCTTGACGTTAGGATGAAAGAAATGGTTTCGAGATAAACGCGTTTGAAGCAAATTAGAGCAGTGGAGCGTCCCGTAGCGCGCGTGAGACAGGTGTGTTCTCCCATGAAAATACGCGTCGTATCAAAAAATCCTTTTGCACACATATTCTCGACATTCATACCTTTCATTTCATCAAAAAAAAAAAAAATTGATTTTTTGAAAAAAAAGAGGAGAACCTCCCCTTAAGTGAAAAGAGAGTTTTGTTGAACACAACCGTCCAGACTGCTCAATGGAGTTTAATTTGACAGCTGTTTGTTTACAAACAACAAATAAATATTTTTGTGAACTGATGTATGTTAAGGTCCATGCTTATGCTGATGATATCCAATTGTATTTGTCTAGTCGTATTGGTCTTGTGGAAGATTTATGTTTTAAAATTAATAGCGATTTGTCTGCCATCTCGGACTGGGCCCTTAATAACGCTTTATATCTAAATGCATCTAAGTCATATGTTTTGCCTATAAGCAATCGGGTAGTACAATCTGACAATATACCCCCTCTTTTCATTAGTAATAGTGCACTTAAGCTTACTGACAAAATAAAAAACTTGGGATTCATGATTAACTCCAAGCTGACTTGCTCTGACCATATAAACAAAGTTGTGAAAAATGTATACGCAATATTGCGTAGACTAAGAATTTCTGCCTCCTTCACTCCGCTTGAGACCAGACGAAAGCTAGCCATGCAGCTTATTGTGCCCCATATAACATACTCAGAGCTGGTTTATAGCAAACTTGACTCCAAGTCGTCACACAAAATAAATGTGACATTTAATAACATTACCCGATATGTATATGGGCTGGGAAAATATGACCATGTCTCGCTGTGGAGGAATAAAATTCTTGGTTGCAGCATCACAAATTACTTGTCAGCAAGAAACTGTGCATTCATATTTCAAATAGTTGAATGGAAAGAGCCGAAATATTTATATGACAAACTTCAAATGCCTAAGTCGGGAAGACATCACAACCTTATCGTTCCAAAGTATGTGTACCTGACCTCTTCTAGACTTTTTTTCATTAACGCCGTAAGACTATGGAACTCTCTTCCGGAGACTTTGAAAGCTGGACTGAATAGAAACAACTATAAAGCGCGAATTTTTGATTATTTCAATGAATTATTGTAATGGGTGTGCCTTTCGATTGCAGATCATCAAAACTTATTTCTCACATCTCTCTCTTTAACTCTTTCATTGTATCTTACCTCCTATATACTGTACTTTTTCTGTAATAGCCTTAAGTCTAAAGTTTGTATTTTTCTTTTTAAGCTCGATACAACTGTTACTTAATACTAGTTGATGCACTTATAAAAGAACCATGTTCTTAGGTAGTGTAACCTTAAAAATAAATAAATAAATAAATAATAAATAATTAATAATGTGCTGGGAGCATGATTCGAGCGAAATATTGGCGCATATTTCACAAACCGCGGCAATATACTCAACTTCGTCCAAATATTAGACGCCTTGTATTCAGATGCCATAAAAAGGCGATGCATGGAATGAAAGCAGTGCGAGCAAAACGATTATTTTTATTCATTTCAAAATTTTCGATTTTCAATTTATGTTTGGTTTTGTATTGATGAAATGACAGCTGAATTTGTAGGGATGTTTTTTCTGGTGTGTGTGCTGTGTTCAGTTGACAAAAAAGCTTTTTCATAGAAAGCTTTCGGATGCAACCCTGCGTTAAACTCGTTTCAAAACATGTTAAATGGTTTAACACGTTTCATTTCCAACAACAATTGCATGTGAATAAACAGGTTTTCGAACTGGTTTTGTTCATTTAATTTTTTTAAGCACATTTAACACGTTTAAGTCGTCAGTTTGAAAGCCATATTAGTGATGACTTATTCTTCGTGAATTTCCTAACCTAATAGAGACGCCTGTCTCCGCGGATGACAGATACTGCGAAGATTTATATGAGAGGACCACAACCCGTGGATCGGAGGGTAGATATATCGTGAAACTCCCTTTCAAGCAGAATTTCCATGCTCGATAGCGTTGGTCAATTCCCGACCCAATGCGCTCCAGTAATATATCAGTATGGAGCGAAATCTCTCCCGAAAGGCAAACTCCAAGACCATCTACGATGGCGTCTTAGAGTAATATACAGTACATTCCGTTTAGCTGCCTATTCGCTTAGGTGCATTTTCTGCTTAGCTGCATGATTTGGCCAAAATAATACTTCGCAAACCGAATTTTCTTTGAAAATTTCACATTTAGCTGCATTTCACTTAGCTGCACTATTCCGTTTAACAACCCTGTTTTTGAGCAAGTTTTCTTTGATTTGTATGAAAAATACTTCATTTATCAGCACTGGAAAATTTTGAAAACTTCTCCGAGTTTTAGCACTTCGTAACGTCCATGGAGTAGTTTCCGAACGACCTTGTATGGTCCAAGATATTTCCTCTTCAACTTCATATTTGTGCCAAATTGGGTACGCTTGAAGGCCACCACGTCGTTGACATCATACTGAACTTCCTCTTCCCGATTACAGTCAAAACCCCCTCGATTATCCTCTTGAATTTTGCAAATATTTTGCCTTGCTACTTCTCGCTCTTCGTCGCGCTCCGAATTTAATGATTCTATCGCGTCCTTCTCTAAGCAACAACCCAGTAAGAAATTCACCTCCACTTCGCAATTCCGCTTGTGCTATACAGCCTCCGCCACACAAACGTACTTCCGACAACGCCTGGCAGTATTTGTGCTATACAGCCACCGCCACACAAACACACTGCAATCGCCAAAATTCTTGCTTCGCCTCTACGCCACTTGTCTATTCTTTAACATCTTGTGTACGTCTGCTGTTGATAACTTCGCGCCAAACTCTTTAATGAGAGCTGACTTCAATAAGTTCTAATCTCGAAGACCTGTCTGACTACGCGTAAATAATTTCGCAGCACCGCGTAAAAGTTGTTTGGCGTAAATGAATTTTTGCACCTCATTCCAATTAAATGTCTCGGCATTTTCCTCCAACTGCTCTATCCATTTATGTCTGCTTCATCGGTTCCATCGAACGTAGCAAGACTTTCTTCGATGTCTCTGAACGTAAACTAGACTATTGTACCCCACCTTGCCTCGCGCTGTCCATTCTGTGCAACATCAACCTCTTCATACACCGACTGCTCTGATTCGTCTTCAGCGGCATCCTCATCGTTATCAATTAGGCCGAAATGCAGGAGTAGTCGTTCCCTAAGTTCCTGTTTACGTCCACCTACAGTCAACCTAAACTCCCTCAACTTGTCCTTCAAATCCGTCACTGTCATCCTCAAAATAGTGTTGGCGTCCATGTTGGTACAATATTTTTAAAAATATCTTAAATTTGAAGGTTACAAACGTTAAAATCTAATACTAAATCAGTGTTTCTCAGCGTTACTGCTCGTAGCTCGCAACACCTTCGTTCCTAGACCGCCGTCCGCAGTGTCAAACGCACCAACGCTACCGTCCGTAGCTCACCAATACACACGTTTGTGCACCGCCGTCTGCAGTGTCAAACGCACCAACGCCACCGTCCGTAGCTCACAAAACACACGTTTGTGCACCGCCGTCTGCAGTGTCAAACGCACCAACGCTGCTGCTGTCGTTGCTGCCCGCTGCTGCACTGTCTGCTGTGCGCACAGCCTGCTGTCGTCGCTGCTGCGCAGCTTCAAGAGCTTTCGCTTGCTCAAAATCGTCGACCGAACGACGCCGAGAAAATAACGGTACCTCGGCTCGCGCGTTACAGCTTGCTGGCTGTACCCGCGAACGTAACGGCTTCGGTGGCGTGACACGGTATGACGACTGTGCCACGAGCCTACCAACGACGCTCACACAGGAATCGTTCTTAGCTTCACATGCTGCTTTTGCTTAGCAATTCGCCAAACACTTCTGCTACCGCTCGCCTCTGTGTGTTCTCAACTTCACACGCTGCTTGTGCTTACTATCGCTGCGTCTGTTGTTACGCTGGCTGCGGCGTCGACTCTAGCTGCGTCTGCTGTTACGCACTTAAGGGTGCTTGCAGCCGACCGCTACTGCGCCTTGCTCCTGCGCTGGTATCGTTACTGTAACGGCTTCTGGAACTACGGTTTCTTTTGGCGTGTACAGTTTTTCAAAAAGTACACCACTCTACGTTCACACAAAGCTTCGTCTTTCGCACTGCTTTTCCGCCACACTCAATGCACAAATATCGTTACCGTAACGGATTTGAGAACTACGGTTTCTCTTGGTGTGTACAGTTTTCCAAAAAGTACATTTTGCACCACTTTGCGTATTGTAGTATATCACTCGCTGAACACACGTACACAGCGCCAACAACAATGCACGTTTTGTATGTGCAAATATACGTTTCAATATGCACATCTACACCGCGCGAACACTTCACCACACGTTTGCACCATACATTGCGTATGCGCGCCCGATATTGTTAAGTGCTCGAATGCATAAAACAAATCCTTGGTTGTACACCGCCGCCGAAGCCACTATCGACGCTGCTGACTCGAGCCTACAATCGTTCTGCTCCAAACACAATCAATTACGCACACAAATTTCGAGCGATTTCGCAAGTCTTCTCACACTTGCCCGCGCACTTAACTTCGACTCTTTGGACTGCCCTTCGTATATTTCAATACGCGACGCGACAGGAGAGCAAATCCCGGTTGAGCCCCCAAATTTGTAGGATCCGCGCGATTAAAACTAAATTTTCACGATAACGATAAAACAATTTATTTGTTGATAAATTTAGTTTATAGCTGTTTGGTGGCAACACGTCCGTTCCGGTTGAGTTTGTCGTCACGAATGCTAATGTTCTTCTCCTTCTTCTCTTCGTTTGTCCGTTTCGTAGTATTCCAAAAGGTCCGTCCGCTTCTTGTCATCTTTATGTCTGTCAGAGTTGTGCTCGAAAGGTCTGTCCGCTCCTAATTGTCAGAGTTGTAATCAGAACGTCCGTCCGCTTCTTGTTGTCCTACGTCCGTTTGTCACTCCTACATATATAATATCAGCTGCGGTCAAAATAATAGTAGTATGCATACACTATGGTCAATAAGTACCGGGACTGTGTATGTTAAATTTTCCGCCGTTCCCGATGCAGGTAAAAAAGGTCGGTAGGACCTTAACTGACATCTGTGTCAAATTTTGAGCGGGATTGCATCATTAGTTTTTGTTTGGCAGCTGTTAGCGTCAGTCAACTTTTTGTACTTCGTCGCATTTTACAATGGATAATTTTGTTGATCAACGTATTTGTTTGAAATTTTGTCTTAAGAACGAAATTTCTTGTGCCAATGCGCTTAAAATGTTGCAGAAAGCATTTGGGGAGTCTGCTCTATCAAGAACCAGAGCGTTCGAGTGGTATAAAATGTTCAAAAGTGGTCGTAAAGTGGTCGAAGACTTTCCTCGTTCTGGACGTCCTTCAACATCGAATACCGACGAAAATGTTGAAATTGTGAAGAAAATCGTGCTTGAAAATCGCCATGTGAGCCTCAGAGAGATTTCTAACGATCTTAACATCCCTTATGGAAGCGCACAACACATTGTTGTCGATATTTTGCGCATGAAACGCGTCGCCGCACGGCTTGTTCCTCAAGACTTGAATGCGCCGTCTCACAAAGCACACATTATTCGCGATGTTTTGAACAAACACAGTGTGAATATCATCGATCAGGCTCCCTATTCTCCAGATATGGCACCATGTGACTTTTTCCTGTTCTCCCGACTCAAGTTACCGCTTCGTGGAAAGAGATTTGAGTCCATAGAGGTTATAAAAGAAAATGCGACGCGAGAGCTGAAGGCCATACCTGCTTCGGCTTACCAGAAGTGCATGGACGATTGGAGCGTATTATTAATTAAGCGTTGGCATATGTGTATTGCTTCAGATGGGGCTTATTTTGAAGGGGATAAAATAAATTTACCAGAAGAATAAAACAATTACTATTATTTTGACCGTAGCTGATATTATATATGTAGGAGTGACAAACGGACGTAGGACAACAAGAAGCGGACGGACGTTCTGATTACAACTCTGACAATTAGGAGCGGACAGACCTTTCAAGCACAACTCTGACAGACATAAAGATGACAAGAAGCGGACGGACCTTTTGGAATACTACGAAACGGACAAACGAAGAGAAGAAGGAGAAGAACATTAGCATTCGTGACGACAAACTCAACCGGAACGGACGTGTTGCCACCAAACAGCTATAAACTATATTTATCAACAAATAAATTGTTTTATCGTTATCGTGAAAATTTAGTTTTAATCGCGCGGATCCTACAAATTTGGGGGCTCAACCGGGATTTGCTCTCCTGTCGCGTCGCGTATTGAAATATACGAAGGGCAGTCCAAAGAGTCGAAGTCAAGTGCGCGGGCAAGTGTGAGAAGACTTGCGAAATCGCTCGAAATTTGTGTGCGTAATTGATTGTGTTTGGAGCAGAACGATTGTAGGCTCGAGTCAGCAGCGTCGATAGTGGCTTCGGCGGCGGTGTACAACCAAGGATTTGTTTTATGCATTCGAGCACTTAACAATATCGGGCGCGCATACGCAATGTATGGTGCAAACGTGTGGTGAAGTGTTCGCGCGGTGTAGATGTGCATATTGAAACGTATATTTGCACATACAAAACGTGCATTGTTGTTGGCGCTGTGTACGTGTGTTCAGCGAGTGATATACTACAATACGCAAAGTGGTGCAAAATGTACTTTTTGGAAAACTGTACACACCAAGAGAAACCGTAGTTCTCAAATCCGTTACGGTAACGATATTTGTGCATTGAGTGTGGCGGAAAAGCAGTGCGAAAGACGAAGCTTTGTGTGAACGTAGAGTGGTGTACTTTTTGAAAAACTGTACACGCCAAAAGAAACCGTAGTTCCAGAAGCCGTTACAGTAACGATACCAGCGCAGGAGCAAGGCGCAGTAGCGGTCGGCTGCAAGCACCCTTAAGTGCGTAACAGCAGACGCAGCTAGAGTCGACGCCGCAGCCAGCGTAACAACAGACGCAGCGATAGTAAGCACAAGCAGCGTGTGAAGTTGAGAACACACAGAGGCGAGCGGTAGCAGAAGTGTTTGGCGAATTGCTAAGCAAAAGCAGCATGTGAAGCTAAGAACGATTCCTGTGTGAGCGTCGTTGGTAGGCTCGTGGCACAGTCGTCATACCGTGTCACGCCACCGAAGCCGTTACGTTCGCGGGTACAGCCAGCAAGCTGTAACGCGCGAGCCGAGGTACCGTTATTTTCTCGGCGTCGTTCGGTCGACGATTTTGAGCAAGCGAAAGCTCTTGAAGCTGCGCAGCAGCGACGACAGCAGGCTGTGCGCACAGCAGACAGTGCAGCAGCGGGCAGCAACGACAGCAGCAGCGTTGGTGCGTTTGACACTGCAGACGGCGGTGCACAAACGTGTGTTTTGTGAGCTACGGACGGTGGCGTTGGTGCGTTTGACACTGCAGACGGCGGTGCACAAACGTGTGTATTGGTGAGCTACGGACGGTAGCGTTGGTGCGTTTGACACTGCGGACGGCGGTCTAGGAACGAAGGTGTTGCGAGCTACGAGCAGTAACGCTGAGAAACACTGATTTAGTATTAGATTTTAACGTTTGTAACCTTCAAATTTAAGATATTTTTAAAAATATTGTACCAACATGGACGCCAACACTATTTTGAGGATGACAGTGACGGATTTGAAGGACAAGTTGAGGGAGTTTAGGTTGACTGTAGGTGGACGTAAACAGGAACTTAGGGAACGACTACTCCTGCATTTCGGCCTAATTGATAACGATGAGGATGCCGCTGAAGACGAATCAGAGCAGTCGGTGTATGAAGAGGTTGATGTTGCACAGAATGGACAGCGCGAGGCAAGGTGGGGTACAATAGTCTAGTTTACGTTCAGAGACATCGAAGAAAGTCTTGCTACGTTCGATGGAACCGATGAAGCAGACATAAATGGATAGAGCAGTTGGAGGAAAATGCCGAGACATTTAATTGGAATGAGGTGCAAAAATTCATTTACGCCAAACAACTTTTACGCGGTGCTGCGAAATTATTTACGCGTAGTCAGACAGGTCTTCGAGATTAGAACTTATTGAAGTCAGCTCTCATTAAAGAGTTTGGCGCGAAGTTATCAACAGCAGACGTACACAAGATGTTAAAGAATAGACAAGTGGCGTAGAGGCGAAGCAAGAATTTTGGCGATTGCAGTGTGTTTGTGTGGCGGTGGCTGTATAGCACAAATACTGCCAGGCGTTGTCGGAAGTACGTTTGTGTGGCGGAGGCTGTATAGCACAAGCGGAATTGCGAAGTGGAGGTGAATTTCTTACTGGGTTGTTGCTTAGAGAAGGACGCGATAGAATCATTAAATTCGGAGCGCGACGAAGAGCGAGAAGTAGCAAGGCAAAATATTTGCAAAATTCAAGAGGATAATCGAGGGGGTTTTGACTGTAATCGGGAAGAGGAAGTTCAGTATGATGTCAACGACGTGGTGGCCTTCAAGCGTACCCAATTTGGCACAAATATGAAGTTGAAGAGGAAATATCTTGGACCATACAAGGTCGTTCGGAAACTACTCCATGGACGTTACGAAGTGCTAAAACTCGGAGAAGTTTTCAAAATTTTCCAGTGCTGATAAATGAAGTATTTTTCATACAAATCAAAGAAAACTTGCTCAAAAACAGGGTTGTTAAACGGAATAGTGCAGCTAAGTGAAATGCAGCTAAATGTGAAATTTTCAAAGAAAATTCGGTTTGCGAAGTATTATTTTGGCCAAATCATGCAGCTAAGCAGAAAATGCACCTAAGCGAATAGGCAGCTAAACGGAATGTACTGTATATTACTCTAAGACGCCATCGTAGATGGTCTTGGAGTTTGCCTTTCGGGAGAGATTTCGCTCCATACTGATATATTACTGGAGCGCATTGGGTCGGGAATTGACCAACGCTATCGAGCATGGAAATTCTGCTTGAAAGGGAGTTTCACGATATATCTACCCTCCGATCCACGGGTTGTGGTCCTCTCATATAAATCTTCGCAGTATATGTCATCCGCGGAGACAGGCGTCTCTATTAGGTTAGGAAATTCACGAAGAATAAGTCATCACTAATATGGCTTTCAAACTGACGACTTAAACGTGTTAAATGTGCTTAAAAAAATTAAATGAACAAAACCAGTTCGAAAACCTGTTTATTCACATGCAATTGTTGTTGGAAATGAAACGTGTTAAACCATTTAACATGTTTTGAAACGAGTTTAATGCAGGGTTGCATCCGAAAGTGTAATAGACGATGTAATAGCGTGTAGTAGATGATGTAATAGATTGTCACGCAGTGGTGCCATTGGATGTAAGACATGGCGTGTCAAGAGCAGTTGAGGTTCAACCGCCATTAGCAAGGCATGGAAGAAAAAATAAAAGTACGCTCTGAGAGAACATTGTTGCGTTTCATTATAAAGGTTAAAAACATTACATGGTGTCAGAAGTAAAACTAATAAAAATTAAATTGGAAATAATCACCGGAAATAGTAAATGGAATAAATAAAAAGACTAATAGTGATTAAAAATCAACAAGGAATTAGTGAGAATTCATCATCGGAACCACCATTGCAAACACCAATAGCGTGCATAGCAAATTTCATCGGAAAAAATCACTATATAAAGTAGTCATCGGACGTTTAAAACTATTCATCGGAATAAATTGAGACTAATCAAACTCAATTGGGAAATTATTTCACGGGAAAAATCATAAATTCATAGAATTGTTAAAAAACATCACCGGCTTTCATACAAAATGGCGGATGCACAAAAAAGTATACGGGAATTGGATTGCTCAAATCTGTCAGTGGACTGGAAAAATTGGAAACGTGACTTCCTAGTTTATTTGAGAGCAAATAATAAAAATAGCGAACCGGAATCAACAAAAATCGCAATGTTTCTTCAGTTAATAGGAACGAAAGGTGCAAATGTATACAATACATTGTTTCCAAATGACGGATCAGAGGATGCATTGCTTGGTACGGTCATCACACAACGCACGATGCCAGCAGAGGGTGATACAGAAGAACACACTGAAACGGAAACCAAGCAACGCACATTGAGCGAGGTTTTAACGGCGTTTGATACACACTGCTTACCACAAAAAAACGTCGCAATGGAATCGTACAAATTTAACAATATGACTCAAGGGGAACATCAATCATTCAATGATTTTCTAACAGAATTACGTATGCAACTTGAACGTTGTGATTTCAGTTGCCACTGTGGTGTTTCATACGAAAGCAGAATGCTGCGCGATCGAATTATAACCGGTGTTTTTGATAAAAAACTTCAACTGAAATTATTGGATGTTCGCGACGAAACATTGGAACGTGTTGTTGAATTATGCAAAACATTCGAATCAGCAAACGTCAACAAGGGTATCTTGGATTCGAAGAAACAAACAATTGCAACTATTTCATCGTCGGGAGACAAGGAATCGAACTCATTAAACGCAATCAATCGACGTTTTTGTTTCAACTGCGGCGATGAATGGCAGCAGGATCATAAAATGAAGTGTCGAGCAAAGGAATATAAATGCAAATGCGGGAAAAAGGGTCACTTTTATCGGATGTGTCGCAAGAAAACCAATAAACAGGAATTTATTACACATGGGAAATCGCAAGTTAGCGGCATTAACTGGAACGATGTAACGGGTAAATTATTAAGGGAAAATGATAAATCAGAATATACACTTAGTAATAATGGTATTTATAGAATAAATTCAATCGGGAAGAAAAGGGAGCAATGGACTAAGACGTACCAAATAGGCAAAGAACAAATCAAATTCAAAATCGACACCGGAGCAGATGTGAACTGCGTTCCACTAAAATTAATCAAGAATTTGGGAATCAAAATGAGTAATGAACAAAATGACTTTCCAGTGTTCGATTATAGCAATAAAAAAATTAAAATCTTTGGTACAGTTAAATTAAAACTTTTTGATCAAAAAATTAAAACGAGTAAATTTGCACATTTTATTGTTGTTGATGATGCCTTGGGACCGATACTTGGACATGACACTTGCACAGAATTTGGTATCGTGAAACGAATGGATATTGATTCACTAGAATCTGGGGAAAATGAGAGGGAATTTTTGAGCAAAAATAGTGATGTCTTTAATGGCATTGGAAAATTATCGGAAAAAGTAACTATTTATTTGAAAGAAGATGCTAAACCAGTGGTTCATTACAAGAAGCGCTTTCCGGCTTCAATTATAAAAAAATTAAAGCCAAAATTGGATGAAATGGTTGAAAAGGGAATCATTTCGCCGGTCTCTCACCCAACTGACTGGGTAAATAATATTCAGGTAGTTGAAAAATCAAATGGTGACTTACGAATTTGTTTAGATCCAAAACCACCCAATGCTTGCATTAGAAGGGAACATTTTCTAATCCCGACAATTGATAATTTTACATCAGAATTAAGTAACAAAAAGGTCTTCACGGTTTTGGACTGTTCAAATGGGTTTTGGCAATTGGAATTAGATGACAAGAGCTCGGAATTAACCACATTTATGACACCGTTTGGTAGATATAAATTCAATCGACTTGCCTTCGGTTTGAATATTGCGCCAGAAATTTTTCAAAAAAAAATGGTACTGATTTTTGGTGATATACCGGGTGTTCTAGTATACTTTGATGATATTGCCATAGTCGCATCTGATGTGACAGAACATGATAGAATTTTGTCAATTGTCCTTGAGCGTGCACGCTTGAACAATGTTAAGTTTAATCCGGCAAAAATCCAATATAAAAAATCAGAAGTGATATTCATGGGTCATATTCTTTCTGCTGGCACAATTAAACCAGCAGACAAACACAAGAACGCCATTTTAGAAATGGAAAAACCCAAAAGACAAGCACGGTGTCATGCGCTTACTTGGCTTATTCAAATATTTGGCCAAATTTATCCCAAATTTGTCTAAATTAACGGCAGAATTGAGACGATTAACTGGAAAAGATATTCCGTTTGAGTGGAATGCAAAGCATGATTGGGAATTCAAGAATTTATTAGGGATTATAACCTCAGAGCCCATATTGACGGCATATAACCCGGATAAACCCGTAATTATTCAGACAGATGCATCAAGGGACGGACTTGGATCAGTCTTGACTCAAGATGGTCATCCAATTGCCTTTGCATCGAGAACTCTCAGTAAAACAGAACAGAAATGGGCACAAATTGAGAAAGAATTATTGGCCATCGTCTTTGCGTGTCAGCGTTTTCATTATTATGTTTACGGCCGTGAATTCATTGTCGAAAGTGATCACAAACCACTCGAAACGCTGATAAAACGGGATATTGATGATGTAACACCAAGGTTACAAAGAATGTTTATGTTGTTATTAAAATATCCGAAAATGGAAATCCGTTATAAGCCTGGAAAAAATATGTTAATTGCTGACTGTCTCTCTCGAGCACAGCTACCGTTGGTTTCTGAGATGCCACAATTATCCGGTGTGATTCATGTAGTCACAAAATCTGCTTGTCTATCGGAAGAAAACTACCAACTTTACAAGCAGGTACTGGATTCAGATGAAAATTACAAACGCATCTGTGAATACGTAGAAAATGGTTGGCCGGGATTCCATCATTTAAATGATTTGAGTAAAAAATTTCATAAACTCAAATCGGAGTTACATTTCGAAAATGGGTTACTGTTTGTGAATCACAGGTTGGTCATTCCAACAAGGCTACAACACAAAATAGCCAGGTGGCTTCATGAACCACACCTCGGAATCGAAAAAACGCTCGCAAGAGCAAGAATGTTGTATTATTGGCCTGGTATGAATAGTCAGATATCAGAAATTGTTGCATCATGTAACATTTGTGAAAAATTCAGAAGAAATAATCAAAAGGAGCCACTGGTTCAGGAACAAAATCCGGAATATCCATTTCAATTTGTTTCCATGGACATTTTTGAATATGCCGGCCATGATTACCTTGCAATCTATGATGCATACTCGAATTATTTGATTGCGGGCAAGCTAAATAGCAAGACTTCTAGTCACGTTATCAATGTTATCTGCCAAATTTGTGAACAAATTGGATTTCCTTCAATAATCAAATCTGACAATGTCCCGTTTAAATCTGCTGAATTCAGAGAATTTGCGGAAAATTCAACATTCGATTCAAAATTTCAAGTCCTCGATATCCGCAAAGCAATGGGTTGGCTGAAAAGGGGGTGGCAATCGCTAAAAATATCCTCAAACGGTGCTATGAGGCGAATGAAGTTGATCAGTACCAATACAGAATTCTGGAATACAATACGACGCCTATAGCGAGCATGGGCCTAAAACCGTCCGAACTATTCTTTGGTCGGTTGATTAAAACAAAATTGCCAGTATCGGAACAATTGCTCACCAGGAAAAGTGTATCGGAACCAATTATCCAGGAAAAAATAAAGAATAAAAAGGAAAAACAAATATATTACTATGATCGAAACGCTAAGTCATTGCCTTCATTGCGAGTGGGCGAATCAGTCATATTTAAGAAAACGGGAAAATAATGGCAACAAAAAACAATGATTTTAATGCAAGTGATTTATTATTCGAACAAAATGTTAAATCGGGTTATCTAGATGATTTGCCAGAAATTCAAATTGTTGAGCCAAAAAATGTCGCCCGGAATAATGATAATGATCAGCACATGGGAATAGCCCCGGAACTTGTAATTGTGGATGAACCGGAACATCCAGTGGAACCGGTAGAGAATAAGTCGTCATCAGAACGTGAAACCACTGGTAGTGATGATTTAGAAGCAAGTTCAGGACAAGACAATGAATTAAATTCAGAGCCTGCGATTCAAGATGGTTACAGAATGCGTAGTGGTCGGGTTGTGAGACCACCGCAAAGATATGGCTGGTAAAATTTGTAACACTCATTAGGGGTCGTCTAGTCCATCAGGGATTACTCTTAATTGTTATACTTAATTATTCTTAATTGTTATACTAACATTTAAAAAAAAAAAAAAAAAAAAATGTAATAATAGACGTGTAATAGACGATGTAATAGCGTGTAGTAGATGATGTAATAAATTGTCACGCAGTGGTGCCATTGGATGTAAGACATGGCGTGTCAAGAGCAGTTGAGCTTCAACCGCCATTAGCAACGCATGGAAGAAAAAATAAAAGTACACTCTGAGAGAACATTGTTGCGTTTCATTATAAAGGTTAAAAACATTACAGAAAGCTTTCTATGAAAAAGCTTTTTTGTCAACTGAACACAGCACACACACCAGAAAAAACATCCCTACAAATTCAGCTGTCATTTCATCAAAACAAAACCAAACATAAATTGAAAATCGAAAATTTTGAAATGAATAAAAATAATCGTTTTGCTCGCACTGCTTTCATTCCATGCATCGCCTTTTTATGGCATCTGAATACAAGGCGTCTAATATTTGGACGAAGTTGAGTATATTGCCGTGGTTTGTGAAATATGCGCCAATATTTCGCTCGAATCATGCTCCCAGCACATCAGTTCACAAAAATATTTATTTGTTGTTTGTAAACAAACAGCTGTCAAATTAAACTCCATTGAGCAGTCTGGACGGTTGTGTTCAACAAAACTCTCTTTTCACTTAAACTAGTTTAAATGAGTCAGTTTGAACGCCATATAATACATCATTCTTTATTAGTATCAACTCCATAGATAGCAACTTTGGGCATAATATACATATGATGTACTTTTTTGTGGCAATTTTCACATACTTCATACAATGGGGTCAGATTTAAAAAAGAAATCTATTAAAAATGTTTTAAATGGCATTTTTTCAGTCCACTTTCGTTAACCCTAATCCGTCGCTCGGGTGATTTTTCACCCATTTTCAACTTTGAGATGCTATAACTTTCCTATATATTTATCAATATGATTAAGGTTTCTTGTATTTGTAGCAAACCAATATAGGTTGGTTGGTTGGTTCAAGTGGCGATGTTCCAATGATGATCCAATTAGCGCGTTGGCGCCGTTTTGCTACCACTATTCCCGATAGGTACTTTACGGTATATTGATGTTTTGTCTTCTGGACCCTTTACAATATATACCCTATATCCAGTCCGTGAGGTTGATGAAAGAGAGTAGCGAGTGTATGGTGCACTTCGCTATCTCTTCGAAATTCTGGAATGTTGGTTTTCCCATCGTTTTCCATCTCCTTCTTGACAAGGCCGGACAGGCGCAGAGGTAATGATGGACGGTTTCCTTCTCAGCCGGATTTTCACAGCTGTGACAGCTGGTATTGTATGGAATCCCCATTTTTGCCGCGTGCTCTCCAATGGGCCAGTGGCCAGTGATGACTGCCGTTAGTCTTGCCACATACCGTCGGCCTTTGTTCAAGAGCTCCGCGGTCTTGTTCTTGTCATATGCTGGCGAAGAAGTCCTTGGAGACCTCGTTCTTGATAGAGCCAAGTGGGGCGAGAACCGTCAGCGCCTCACTCTCATCAAGAGCGGAGCCTCTTCGAGCCAGTTCATCGGCTCGTTCGTTCCCGTCAATGTTATTGTGCCCTGGCACCCATATCAGGGTAACTTGAAACCGATGAGCTAGCTCTGTGAGGATCTTCCTGCATTCCCGCACTAGTTTTGACGATAGAATCGGCGAGTCCAGTGCCTTAATCGTGGATAGGCTGTCGGAAAGTATAGTGATGTGGCTTTTGTAGGATGTATCAGCCAGTGCCATCCTGCACGCTTCCCTAATAGCAAGCACTTCCGCCTGGAAAACGCTTGCTGTGTTTGTGAGTCGGAAAGACACACTTAGGTCCAGATGTTCGGAGAAGACTCCTGCTCCTACTCCACATTCCATCTTGGAACCGTCAGTGTAGATTGTGGTTCCTAAGTTATTTAAGATGTTTCCCCTCTTCTATTCCAGACGGGAGGGGTGCGGCAGGGCATTTTTTAAGGATTTTTCACTAGGTGGCCAAAATCCCCCTGGAGATGTGACCCCCTCCAAATATACATACAAAGGAAATTATTATTTCAATAGGAATCAAAGATTCACTTAACAGGTGAGGCATTCCACGCGAAGCGGACAGGTAAAAAAACTCGATGTTTCCGATTTCAATAATATTTGAGTATGTTCTACCTATACATATACCAAATATTTTTGTGATATAATGACTAGTTAAAGAGTTATGGGACTTTGAAGTTTTCGACAGCCGGTTGGCATGCAGTACTTCAAAGCCGATTATGGAGTCATAAAATTATATATTAAAATAATTAAACCACTGGATTTCTTACTTCATTTACTGAGCTTTTTAATGGTCTTGTTGGAAAAGAAAAAAAATTTTTTTTTCTTAAAAAAAAAGACCAATTAATTTTTTTCCTTGATTTTCACTAAGTTGGACCATTTTGTTTTTTTTTTATTTTTTTTATATATATTGCTAATATTGTATAGAACATTGGTGCTAATTTTTAGAATGGGCGTGGAAGTGGATTAGGAGCTAGACTGAAAATACTGCCGAAGGGTGGCGTATTTTGGTACTTAATAGGTATTAAATATCAAATAAACTCATTTTTTTGATAACACAGGCCGACAAAATTCGAACAAATTTCAGAACCAGAAACCAGAGTATACTTTTCCGAAGGTTTTTGGTGCGCTGAACAAGAATCTGGCCTCAGAATTGCTCCATCACGTCAGGTTTTCGAGATATCCTAACCTAAAAGTGCGAAAATTGCGGTTTTTGCCTATATTTGAGGTTATGTAGCATAGCTATTTCACACATATAATACACATGAATTATACATTACTAGCTGACCCGGCGAACTTCGTCCCGCACGACATTTGTTGTTTTTTTATAATGAAATACGCGAGATGGCGAATCAATGGCCATGTGGCAAATGGCAAATTGACGAAGAAAACCAACTAAAGGAAGAGGAGGGAGCTACTGATTAACGCAATCGAGGCCCGTAAATAAGCAATGGTGCTGCTAAGTTTCAGTAAAGAAATGGATAGCGCTTGAACAATATTTAAGTTATATTGGCAGGGCCACGGCCCCTTATTCAATACCCGCACAATGCCCTCTGTCGAAAGAGAAAATGGTAGGTTCGTACTAAGTGTCATTGCTGAGCGACTTATAGTTCAGCGAAATATTTGGGTCCCAACAAATGTGCCACGCCCCTTGTCCAACGCTTATAAAAACTTACCAGTAGAATGACCCATCTATGGGACGACGGGCACTAAATTTCAGTGTTGTACGACTTACAACTTCAAAGATATTCTCTATTAAAAATTTGGGTTTTATGGGCAGTGCCACGCCTCCTTGTTCAATACCCTCATCATTCCCTCTGTCGAAAGATACGAATAAATGGTAGGTTCGTACTTAATTTCATTGCTGTTCGACCTATAGTTCAGCGGAATATTTGGATCACAAAAAATGTGCCACGCCTCTTGTCCAACGCCCACCTAATCTTACCAGTAGAATAACTCATCTATGGGACGACGGGGTACTAAATTTCAGTGTTGTACGACTAACAATTTCAAAGATATTCTATATTAATGATTTGGCTTGTATGGGCGGTACCATTCCCTTTGTCGAAAGATATGAATAAATGGTAGGTTCGTACTTAATATCATTGCTGTGCGACTTATAGTTCAGCGAAATATATGGGTCACAACAAATGTGCCACGCCCCTTGTCCAACGCCCATCAAATCTTCCCAGTAGAATGACTCATCTATGGGTCGAATAATTTTAATAATTTACTGGCACGACAGCCCGCTTACGCGAGACTAAGGCCTAGCTTCCCGCAACCACCCGTGTTGTGCGTGTGAATTTGTACGCGGGTAGAAGGGACCTACAGTTTTTATGCCGGTTCCGAACGACAGATAAAGCTCCCATATCATAGGCAATTTTTACTCTCAGAGGTTTGCCATTTCCAGCTGAGAGGACAGCCACCGAAAGAGAAAACGAATTTTCCCGTTATTTTTTTTTTTTTTAGGTGTTATCACGGGCAGTATTTGAACCTGCGGTTTGCTGCCTTCGACTCGCGGTCCAACGCACTAACCAACTAATCTATGGGTCGACGCTATACTAAATTTCAATGCTGTGCACCTTCCAATTTGAAAGATATTCGATATTAAAGATTTGGCTTGTATGGGCGGTGCCACGCCCCTTGTTCAATACCCGCACCATTTACTTTGTCGAAAGATATAAATAAATGGTAGGTTCGTACTTAATTTCATTGCTGTGCGACATATAGTTCAGCGAAATATTTGGGTCACAAAAAATGTGCCACGCCCCTTGTCCAACGCCTATCAAAATTTAACAGTAGGATGACACTTCTATGGGAGGATGTTAAACCAAATTTCAATGCTGTGCGACTTACAATTCCGAAGCTATTCCATATAAAAGATTTTAGTTGTATGGGCGGAGCCACGCCCTCTTGTTAAATACCCGCCCCATTCCCTCTGTCGAAAGATATGACTAAATGGTAGGTTCGTACCAAGTTTCATTGATGTGCGACTTACAGTTCTGCTGAAATGTTGGGTCATAAAAAATGTGCCACGCCCCTTGTTCAACGCCCATCAAAATTTAACAGTAGAATGACACATCTATGAAACGACGGTGCACTAAATTTCAATGCTGTGCGACTTACAATGCCGAAGCTATTCCATTTAAAGGATTTGAGTTGTATGGGCGGTGCCACACCCCTTTGTTCAATACCCATCCCATTCCCTCTATTGAAGGATATGATCAAATAGAAAGTTTGTACCAAATTTAATTGATGTGTGACTTATAGTTCCAAAGTTATTGTCTAAAAATGTATTCTTGTGGTGCCACGCCCCGTTTTCCCGACTTTTTTTTTTTATAAACCTTCTCGTAACAATTTCGAACAAACCTGCCGAAGGAAGTATCCAAGTTGGTCCAGTCGTTTTCAAGTTATAAGGACACATAGGGACTTGCGACTTTGCTTTATATATGGGTCATTCTTTTACAAATCGAACAACTTTTTTTACCCCATAATTTATATTCATCCCAAAAAAAATTTCCACCGCAAGTCAAGCGTGACGAGTCCCATCAAGTCCAAATTTTTTTTTATCTTATGATCTAATTAAGTCTCCACTTTTTTGAAATATGCGTTTTGTAGGTAATAACATTGCGAAAATAGCAGTATTTTTTCAATCAAATTGATTTTGGGGAACATCATCAAAAAATTGTTTAAACAATCAAATTGTTAATATATTTTTTTTTTTTTTAATAAAAAAACTGTAAACATATTCCTCTAAAGTGCATACAATAAGCTAAAAAACGGTTTTGAAATTGTGGCGATAAGATAAGCCGAACCGGAGATATTGAATTTTAAACATGTTAGAATCTAGCAAAATTCGCGTAACTTTCAAAATTTTAAATAATTATATAAAGAAAAAAAAATTTTTTTCGAATAAATTCTGATATACGTGTCGGTTAATTTTATTTTTTTATTTTTTGGGATGAATATAAATTATGGGGTCAAAAAAGTTGTTCGGTTTGTAAAAGAATGACCCATATGTATGTAGTGATACACAGAATTTCTCAAGTTTTGTACACCTCATGTGTATTCCAAACTTCAATTTTGGATATCTCAAAGACGAAAAATGACTTTTGAGCAAACTAAGGCGCATTTGAAAGGGAAAGGCTTGTACTTTAAGATGCCAGCAGTTATTTTACAAAAAATTATTTTACGGAAAAGTATACTCTGCTTTCTGGTTCTGAAACGGCAGCCGCCGTGGCTCAGTTGGTTAGTGCGTTGGACCGCGAGTCGCAGGCAGCAACCTCAGGTTCAAATACTGCCTGTAATAACACCTAAAAAAAATAACGGGAAATCTCGTTTTCTCTTTCGGTGGCTGTCCTCTCAGCTGGAAATGGCAAACCTCTGAGAGTAAAAACTGCTTATGAAAAAGCTCCCAATCTGCCGTTCGGAACCGGCATAAAACTGTAGGTCCCTCCAACCCGTGTACAAATTCACACGCACAACACGGGTAGTTGCGGGAAGCTAGGCCTTAGTCTCGCGTAAGCGGGCTGTCGTGCCAGTCAATTAATTAATTATTATATCAATAATACGTATAGGTAGAACATACTCAAATATTATTGAAATCGGAAACATCGAGTTTTTTTACCTGTCCGCTTCGCGTGGAATGCCCCAGGTATTAATTCAAAATAAATTAATAGGAATTCTTGTATTTCTTGCAATATACTTACAAGTCTATATCAGAAAAATGTATTCTCTTTTTTTTAGACAAATTCGAAATATAAATTAAAAAACAGTATTTCTTAGTAATTTGAAATTTGATGCTGAGAAATTATTCTTGTCGTTCTTCTATAGCACATGTCAACATTTAGTATGAAAAAATCATGCATGTATGAATTTTTCAGGTTTTTTTAAACCACCATTTCTTAGTTTGGCCTTCAAATGACCTTGAAAATGGTGTGATAGAGCTTAGCCGACCCTTGCATCGGAATCAGTGACCCCAAAAACCCCTGGGTACCTACGTAAACTCCGATGATTTTTTCCATATTAAATGTTGACCTGTGTAATCATTGAAAAAACCGCGAACTAAGACTACCAGTTTTTTAAAACAGGCTATTTATTACTGTTTTTGGTTAATGTTGTCGAATGAGAGTTTTATTGAAGAATGAAACAATTTTGAAAATACAAATTTTACGATTGAAATACAAAACATAAGGTATTCAGCTTTTCCAAAATCCTGGACACAAAGTGTTTCTTGTTATAGTACAATATTTCAACATGTTGTTGGTTGTTGCGTTCTTCGTTATCTTTTCCGTTGCGCCGCTCGAATTCCTCCAGCAACTTCGATTTCAGCGCATCTAATGGAGGCAGCTCATCTCGAGACTCGATTGCTACCACAAACGTCTCAAATTCGTCAGGCAGGCTGTTTAGCAGGATGATGGACAATAGCTCTTCCGGAATCCTGATGTCGACTTCAAATAGCTTGTCGACGATGTCCTCGAATTCTTGTAGAAGACTATTCATCGTCTGCTATGGAGCCATCTTCAAGCCCAATAGTTTCCGAAACAGTAGCACCTTTCTTGCTGGTCAACGGGGCTCAAATTTCTTCTTTAAAAGCAGCCATGCTTCCCGTGCTGTTTCGCAATGCTTTACCACGTTCAACTGCGACATTTTCATGCTAAGTAAGTTGGTCGAAAGCGTCTTCTGGTCCTGTTTTCTCCATTTTGCGGCTTCTGGCTCTTCAGCCGGAATCGTATTCGTCCCGTCCACGTACTCCCAGAGATCCGTGTGGACGAGGACACTGCGAATGTGGATCTTCCATCCATCATAATTTCGCTCCTCGAGCTTTTCTATTTGGTACAGCGACGACATCGTTTTCTTTTGTATTCTTCTTCCCTCGTTGTAGGCCGTACGATATCTCCTTCCGTTCTACGAGCCTGGGCCCATAACCTGTTGTTGGTTGATGTTGTCGAATGAGAGTCTTATTGAAGAATGAAAAACATTTTGAAAATACACATTTTACTATTGAAATACAAAATATAAGGTATTCAGCTTTTCCAAAATCCTGGACACAAAGTGTTTTTTGTTATAGTACAATATTTCAACAATTACCCTAGGCCAGCTGTAGCAGAGTTTCTTCACAAGAAAGAAAGAAGTTACCGGGAGTCCGATTTCATTTTGTACTCTCAAAGAGTTTCATCCAAAAATTTTTTCGAAAAGATTCTGGTTTGTAATTTCATTAGATCATTCGTTGTATGTATATGTCGTTCGTAATCTGTAACTAATTTGTAGCAGATCATCTTAATGTTGGCAATAAAAAATTAAAAAATAGTACTCATCGATTCTCTGTACTTGGTAATTGCCCTATGAATTCTGGATTGTATGCTATTGACAAATTCCATACGTCGCCCTCGTTTTTATTTTATTCAAAAGCGCATTATCCTTTTCAACAAACATTTTTATTGTGGCCAAATTGTTGTAACTACGTGGCCACTTCGCACGACTACGTGGCCATTTGGCCACATCTATCCTACTTAAAAAAATGCCCTGGGGTGCGGATATCATAGTTTTTCCCGAAGATAATGCCGGGAATTGTGTAATCCGTAGTCGAGGTCAGACACCTTGGCCCTTGTGATAATAGACTGCCGTGGCCGTACGGTCTGTCTTTCCAGCAACCTGTTTCTTTCAGCCTAAGAGCACTAAGGGTTGCGGTTTTCATGATATGCAGATCAATTGGGAGCAGGTGCGTCAGCACGTTCAACGCCTCTGCAGGGCAGGATCTGATTGCTCCCGTGGTTCCAGCACAAGCTGTTCTCTGTAGCCTACCGAGCTTGGTGATGTTGTATTCCCTCCTGAGGGCCTTCCACCAGACCAGAGCTCCGTATGATAGTATTGGACGTACAACCATCTTGAACATCCATAGCCATAGACTTGGTCGGAGGCCCCACCTCCTTCCGATCATTTTCCTGCAGGAATAAAGTGCAAATCCTGCTTTGTGTGTTCTTTGCTCGATGTTAAGTCTCCAGTTCAGTTTAGGGTCCAGAGTTACCCCGAGGTATCTGGCACTAGACGAAAGGGGTAGCGCTATGTCCCCGAGATGAGGTCGTCTAAAGGTTGGTATCTTAGTACGGGTCGTAAATAGCATCAGTTCAGTTTTGGTAGGGTTAATGCTTAGTCCACGTCCCGTGCACCAAGCGCTTAACCTATCCAGGCCACCCTGAAGGATTCCGCTAATCACATCAGGGCACATCCCTGATGTCATTACAACCACGTCGTCAGCATACGCAACCGTTTTGACTCCTCTCTGGTTGAGTTCTGTTAAAATGCTGTCGATGGCACACACCCACAGAAGAGGCGACAGTACCCCCCCTTGTGGTGTGCCTCTGCTTACAAATTTTGTAAGGTGGGTGCATCCAAGCATCGCGCTCACCACCCTCGTTTGGAGCATTGCAGTGACCCAGTTGCGTACCTGTGCATTGACTCCAAGAT
The DNA here is from genome assembly GCA_963668005.1 of Melieria crassipennis. Lineage (NCBI taxonomy): Eukaryota > Metazoa > Arthropoda > Insecta > Diptera > Ulidiidae > Melieria > Melieria crassipennis. Next base: position 41,522,650 of record OY764963.1, on the reverse strand, counting down.
TTACCAGCGATTCCTCTATCGCCCTAGTCTCTATGTTATTAAAGGCACCTTCTATGTCCATGAAGGCCGCCAATGTATATTGTTTGTATTCCAGTGACCTTTCCACTGTTCGCACTACCTCATGGAGGGCGGTCTCCGTTGGCCTACCCTTTAGGTAGGCATGTTGGGCTTCAGAAAGCTGAGGTTCTATTTCCTCACGTATATGGAGGTCAAGCAATCGCTCGAATGTTTTGAGCATAAAAGATGTCAGGCTTATAGGCCTGGTTTCAGAACCGTCTACTTGTAGGGAACATAAGCAATTTATATTAGATTACTTTTTAATAATTTTGCTAAGAAAAAATTGCATTTGGCTAAAAGAGCAAATTGCAAGTAAATCGAAAAATAAGAATAAAATAAAAATACTAAAGAACACATAAAATTACTAAATAATATACATTTTAAGGAAATTATGGTTGGTTGGTTGTAGTGGCTGCCTCTGTATGAGACACACTTAGGCCTATATGGGCCCGTTGTGATACCACAAATTCCACCCGTTTGAAATGTGTACGCAACACGGTTTTTTTCCAACATGTGATACAACACACATTTCAAACGGATGGGGAAAGGGAGGGAGGGGACATACAGTTTAACGCCGAATCCGAACGGCAGTTGGCAGTTTTTCTTTCACACTTGGAGGTTTTGCCATTGCCTGCCAAGAGCGCACTTGGGCGATTCTTGTAATTCTAATCGGCTTCATGTGGATAGCGATAGAAGTAGATGAGCGTTTTACCAGTCCGGGCCAGGAATCGAACCTGGGGCCACGGTATGAGAAGCCAGCGCGCTACCCGCTGGACTATCGAGGCCGACCCACGGTAGGCAGGAAGCATCGATAGGTAGCACAAAAATGTTGACAAAAACTGTAAACTGGGTTGTATTTGGTGATGATTATAGGTGCAAAATCCGTTCGAATTGAAATCCTGCCTGCTTCTTCTCAAAAGTTATTCATATTTTTATATTTCGAATCGGGACAATTTGTAACACAGGACAACAAAAAACACTTTTTTCTGTTTCAGTCAATTATTAATTAATTATGTAGGTCGTGAAGCCCAGACCTCACATTTTGGTTAATTTTGCAAAACTTTTTAGTGTGTCCTAGTTTGAAACAAATTTTGCTACGGAATATAAGGCTCAACTTTGAAAACAATAAATCCGATTTTAATTTCTGGGGGTAAGTCAAATCGGTCAAATGAAATAATGAGTGAGGTATTTACTATTCTTGTATCTACAAATATGGTAATTTTATGACAGTTTGTGACATTTTGATCTTTCAGGCCATGTACAATTTCCTCTGTTGAAAGATCTTTTAATGGTGGAGCGAAGCACCGCCTTTTGTGGTGTTAAGTGTGGGGTGTAGAGAAACTGTAATCGGGCAAATGTTGGAAAGCTGAGTAGCCTTAAAAAAGCGATTTGCTTGGGCTTCGTTTTTAGTCAAAATAAGTAAATCACCATCACGTGTATGGCTGATCTTTTGGAAGCCGTCCGAGGAAACGCTTTCAATAGCCTTAGAAACAAGGAATATGTTATAGGACTTTAATGGATTGTTTTGATCTTTGCTTTTGATAAGAATATATTTAGGACACTGTTTTTTGTTGTATTTAATTGGATTTAATGAAATAAAATCGTTTTTATTTAGTATATTCGGATCACTTTTAGGTTTTTTTGTGGAAGGAGATTTGGTACACCCGGGGTCTAGCAGAGCAAAGAAATTACCTCCAGATGAGGCGGTAATTTCGGTGTCGTGTTTTTGCCGCTCCGGTGGGAAATGCCTAGTGTGTGTCGTATAAGAAGACTCGAACAAAACGCAGTGTATGATAAAACAATGTTAGTCAATTGGGAGAAGCGCAGTATAGTCACAACCTTTCACGATGAGCGCAGGGTATGAACTGCAGCCTAAATATAAGGGGCCTTCGTACGTGATAGAGGATCTGCCACATGCCCAGCGAACACAACGACACTAATACACCTCTGTATCCGCATCCGACCAGCTAAAGCCATGGAGCCAGTTGCCGCTTGGCGATGCCGCTGATTCCGCTTCCGAGGATTACCTGCAGATGTTTCGCCCATCCGCGACAGGCTGATTGGCAACGCTGCCCAAGGAGAAAGTTAGTTGGACGACAGCGCTCGCCGAGAGCGATCCACAATTTTACCTTTTATTTTACTCGTTTCGTGTAATCAAAGCATTATGCCGTAACGAGTAGAGTTGCGAGACATCCAAATGGTACTAGGCCGAAAGAGTTGGGTTGGCGAGCAAAAGCGACGAGATGTTCAAACGTAGTTTGACACGTGGCGAGTCAGTTCAGTTTTTTAATGCACAAAATGAACTAAGCAACTTGCGCAATTAAACTCAACCGAGCGAAAAGTGGCGTGTGACGCATTCCGCATGTGACGATTGATTCAGCGAATCGCTGCGAAAAGAAGAAAAATATAACGGTAAAGTAGTACTCGGCCTAGCAAACAAAATGTGATTCTAGTCACTCACTTGCCACTCTACTCGGTCACTGACTCGATCAAAAACTCGCCTTACTGTTTAGACGAAACGAGTACTCGTTCGAAATACCGTCTCGCCACTCTACTCGTTTCGTGTAATCAAGGCATTATGCCGTAACGAGTAGAGTTGCGAGACATCCAAATGGTACTAGGCCGAGAGAGTTGGATGGGCGAGCAAAAGCAACGAGATGTTCAAACGTAGTTTGACATGTGGCGAGTCAGTTCGGTTTTATAATGCACAAAATGAACTAAGCAACTTGCGCAATTAAACTCAACCGAGCGAAAAGTGGCGTGTGACGCACCCCGCATGTGACGAGCGATTCAGCGAATCGCTACGAAAAGAAGAAAAATTTAACGGTAAAGTAGTACTCGGCCTAGTAAAAAAAATGTGATTCTAGTGACTAGTGACTAGTTTAGTTATTACATTTTATTGCTGTCGGGAAGCTGGACTGCGTTTTTTAATAATAATATTTATTTCTGAAATATGAAATGAAATATAAAAAATTAAAATTTCAGCAGACCTACTTACCGCGGTTCCATTCCGGTGGCTTCCTCGAATCAAAGTGCCGCCAAACGGACCGGAACCACGGTAAGTAGGCTCACAATGCGAACTTAACATGGCAGCTTTCACGTCCCTGCAGCGCAGGGTTGCCATCGGCGTTGCCAATTGCCGTTCGCCACATCCCACCCCCCGTGAAACATCCTGATTCACTTCTCTTCCAGCTGTAGAACGGCTAATTTAGACACCGCTCGTCGCATGACACCTCGTGCCGTGCGCACATCAGCTTGCCTCACGGTTCCGTCCGCTCCTGGGTAGACACTCTCGATGACACCTCGGCACCACTGTCGCCTGGGAATGCTCGCATCGCATACGAACACCAAATCGCCTTCCTTCAACGGCGACGAGACCTGGCACCAATTTGCACGGCGCGTCAGAGTTGGCAGGTACTCCGCGATCCACCGTTTCCAAAAACGGTCACGCAACTGGCGCGCAATGCGCCATTGCTTCCTTAGGGCGCATAGCTTCTTTGGTTCAACGTCGGCACTCGGTGTTTGCGCCGTGCTAGCTGACCCAAGCAGGAAGCGGTTAGGTTTGCGGGGCTCTTCCTCGTCGGCTGCAATCGGCAAGTTGGTGAGCGGCCTAGAGTTGACCACGTTCTCGGCTTCGATGAGAAAACACTGAAATGTGTGTTCACGCGACGCGACCTCCTTGAGTGTTTGGCGCAGCACCCGCTTTACACACTGGACCATGTGTTCCCACACGCCTCCTTCGGATGGGTTCAGCGGACAGTTGAACCGCCATTCAACACCTTTGGATGACAGCTCGCCTTGTACCCTCTCGCAATCGAAGACTTCGGAAAACCTTTTGGCCTCTTGGTCGGCTCCAACAAAGTTCTTCCCGTTATCAGAATGCATTCTCACGGGAACACCACGTCGGTTGATAAAGTTTCGGATTGCCATGATGCACACATCCGTGCTGAGGTCGTGCGCAAGCTGACGTAAGCGGGGTACCCAGTAGTGGCGGCGAACTTCGCAGATAGTAGCCTCGGTGTTCTGGTGCTTCGAATTACCGTGGTAATGGGCAACCACCAGTCTCGTCAGGTCGTGGTTCGGCGGCAATATAATATGTCTTCCCGTCGTCATAGGCAACCAGCTGGCAGCATCGTTTCGTCCTTGAAAGCGTAAGACTCAGCATTCATCGATGTACGGGTTGAACTGGAACAAGTCGCTGGGTCGTGGCACACCGAGACCTGTCCTTTGTGTTTGATTTGTTTTAGCTCAAGCGGAAATGCTTCCTCCTGTGCTAGACGACACAGAAGACATTTTGCTGCATCGACCTCTAACGACGTGAGGCCGTACTCAAAACAAACAAAACAAAACGTTGGACCTATGCGGTTGCTCTCACGAGTCTGATGAATGATGAAAAACGCTTGAACTCAACAACCCTGTGATTCGTATTGACCAATGCGAACTTTGGGCTCAACTCTTCCTCCTCCAGCTGGTGATCATTAATCTCCTCTGCAATTGGCCAATATCGCTCATCAGCTTGTAGGAACGTAGGTCCATTCAACCAGCGTGAATTGGAGCTGCAGTCAGGTTGGCAATTAGCCCTAGTGGCTTCATCGACAGTGTGCTCCTCCATGATGGTCTGCAACAAACGCGTTCCCAGAACGGCTGCTTGGAGCTCCAAGCGTGGATCTGTGAGTGGTTTTATTGGCGCACATTTCACTTTGGAGCAGACAAAGGCGACACCAACTTCACCGTCAGCATTGGCGGCTCGCCAGTACGCAGCGGCAGCGAATGCATCTTCACTGGCGTCGACAAACACATGGAGTTGCAGCTGTTGCGGGGCGCCATTCGGAAAGTACCACATCGGGATTCCCAAGTCTGTTACCATGGGCAATAACTGTCGCCATCTGTTCCATGCCGCATTTATATCGCCGGGGAGGAGCTCATCCCAGCCCACCTTCTTTTGCCATACCTCACGCATTAGTAACTTGGCGGCAATCGTGATGTAGTTCAGGAATCCGAGCGGGTCCAATATGGACGTGATGATGCTGACCAGCTCTCTCGTTGGGCGCCTTTCTCCGGAAATAGCATTCTTGTCCACGGCATGCAATCTCAACTTAAACTTGAAGCTGTCCACTGCTGGCTGCCAAAACATCCCCAGGAGTTTCTCCGTCGATAAGCCTTCCTTGCAATTAATGGAATGGACACACTCGTACCATACAACATGCCGAGTACCTCTGGCGAGTTTGAGGTAAAGTTGCGCAACTCGAAACCAGCGCGGGAATGGATTGCGCGCACCTGCTGCGAGACGCTGATGGCCTGCTCTGGGCTATCGAAGCTGTCCACGAAGTCGTTGACGTAGTGGTAATCGCGGACTGCCTTCACAGCACGGCGGCGTAGTCATTATGTTCCAACGCGTTCAAAATTTTTATGTATTGGGCAGCACATGGGGAGCATGCAGCTCCGAACTTCATTACCCTCATCTCGTAGACGTCTGGCTCCTTTGCGGCATCTCCATCGCGCCAGAGGAATCTTTGGGCGCACCTGTCCTCGGGGCGTATCAGGATCTGGTGGAACATTTCTTTGATGTCATCACACACAGCGACGGCACCTTCACGGAAATGGAACAGCACGGCGGGCAGTGGGCGGTATTCTTGCGGCCCCTTCAGCAACTGCGAGTTCAGTGAAACACCCTGTACTTCAGCGGCGGCATCGAATACAAGACGAATCTTGGCTGGCTTGTTTGGATTAACAACGGCAAAGTGTGGAAGGTACCAGGTCTTGCTTCTTACTAAGGCTGCTTCTTCAGGTGGCAATTTAAAAGCAGTTTCTCAGTGCCGTGGAGCAACTTGTGGTGAGCTCTTTCGCACCCTCTACTGGGCACGTCTTGCAGCGGCGGCAGTCACGAGTACTATGGCCCGCATTCAGGCACGAAAAGCACAGGCGGCGGCTTTTGACTTCGCTCCACCTATCAGCGACTGATGCGTTGATGAGGCGCGGGCACTCCGCAACCTTGTGTTGTTCGTCACAAACATAACACTTTCCTGCCTGCTCCGACGACTTCGTCGTTGCATGCAACACAACGAGACGTTTTGGCTCTCGATCGTTGAAACCCTGAACGGCGCATACCAGGTTCGCTGTTTGTGTCAGCCAAATGTTAAATTCCACTAGGGTTGGATAGGGCTGCACCGCCATTGCGAAACGTGCCCATTCCAATCGTTTGCTTATTGGTAGCTTGGCGATGAGCTCTTCTAGCAAGGTGGGGTTGGCCAAGTGTTGCTGGCCATGTGCGGCCTTCAAGAACGCGGTAAGGTTTGGCACCTTTGTGCGCAATGTCCTTTACCAACGCAAGTTGGCTTAGGATCAATTGCTCCGGGCGGCCGAAGCGGAAGCGCAGTTGTTCGATGATCGCATTTACGTTCTCCGACTGAATCAGCAAACACCTCACCATATCCTTCGTCTCCCCTTTCAGACATTTCTGCAACCGCTGATTATTTTCTAGGTTGGTGTAGCCATATGCGGCGGTAGATTGTGTGAACGCCGTAAAAAACATAGGCCAGTCTTCAGGTTGGCCGCTAAATTCAGGGAGATACTGCAATTTGCCTGTCGTCATTGCGCTGCTTGAAAACATATTGCTAGCGCTTGGTTGCGCAGGTGTGCTTGAATAAAACATAGTTGGCGTTGATAATATCGACTCCTGTAGGGCGATTCCCAAATTTCTAACGACCGAGAATCGTTATCGTTAACGAACTACGTTTGTAGCTTGCAGTAACGAACAAGCTATTCCCAAAATCATACTTAGCGACAAAATTCCTAAAAAAAAATTAACCATTTTTGTCGTTAACTTCTAACGAAAAATGGCAGCACTGGGATTTGACAAGTAATTTTCAACGAGTAAAAACATAATATGTCAAAATTTTTGCGATTTTTGTTATTATTTGACAGACTTGTGTTCGTTTAAATTGTTAAATTTAAATTTTTGAAATGAGCCAAAGAGTTCGCAGCGGTAGAGCGTCTACTGAGCAATATAACAAAATGCTCGATTTTTTTGTGCTTAACAAGGGTCTCGCGGAAGGCAAATTTGCAGCCATACATGGACGGCTTGAAGCCTCCCGTAAATGGGAGGAGCTGGCGAGAATTCTAAACACTCTGCAGGGTGCACATAAATCTGCAGCTCAGTGGCAAGTGGTAAGTTTTTCAAAACTTAATCTCTCTATAATATAATAATTTCTCCTTTTTGTATAAGGCATGGCGCGATTTGAAAAGCCGCACTTCGGTAAAGGCAAGGGAGCGTAGGAAGGAAATGGCTGCGACCGGAAACAACCCCCTAACAAAGGCTCCATTTAGCGACTTAGACAAGAAAGGGTTGAGCCTGCTCGGAACGGAGTATGTTGAAGGGAGCAGCCGATGTGGGGAAAACATTCCGGAGGAAGATGTATGTACAAATGAATACATATATGTAACCCTTCTCAAATATTGCACTACGCTTTCTTTTCGCATATATTTTAGAACGCGCAAATCGCTCTTGAGGCCGGTGATATTTCTGTTTTGTTAGGCTATCCGACAGCAGAAATACCAGTGGACTCAAGAGCGGAGGTAATACCGCCAACAATAATTTTGCCTGATACGCCTTTACCGAATGTGCCGGATACGTCAACATGCGAGCCCTCGACCTCGAAACCAAAAAGAGTGGCAAAACGAAAAGCCGTGTATGATGGTGCTCGAGACAACTTCTTCAAAATAGCCAAGCAGCAAGCAGATGCTATGATGGTAAGCATAAATATTACTGCTGTAATATAAATGTTAAGAATTTGTCTTTATGCAGATGCAGGCTGAAGCAGCGAAAACGCAGGCCGAAGCAGCGAAAACGCAGGCAGAAGCTACACTTTTGCAAGCGCAGGCTTTCGATCGTGTAGCGACAGCTTTAGAAAGCTTAGCTAAGTATGTTTGTTCCTCCAAACATTGTAAATAAAATAATAAAAAAAGCAATGTTTGTTTAACTATTTGTAATGTACTGCTGCGGAAGTGCTGCTCCACCACTTCCGCAGCGGCACTGGTATTCGTAGTGTCACTGGTGCGGTTGTGGGTGAGCTAGTGGTAGTGGCATCAGCACAAGTGATGCTGCAAGTGTAATATACTTTTAAATTAGATTGTAAAAAACATGATTCTGAATATATGTATATGACTTACATTGTTTATGTAAATTTAGAAGCAATTAAGCGTTCTTGTAGTCGCTTTGCGAGAGCAATTGTGCTTGGAACTTGCTCCAATTCTTCTTCTACTACAACTGCAACTTCTTCTGCACTTTTATTGGCGGTGGTATTTTCACTGGCAATTGTTAAACGCATGTTGTGTAGGGTAGCGCATGAGTTAACAATCCTACCAGCGAAGCCAGGTTCGTACATAAGAACTCGCTGTTTAGAGAGACACCGCCATGTAGATTTTAGTACTCCGAAGAGCCTCTCGACGCAATTCCGGGCTTTACATAAAGCCTCGTTATATCTAAACTGCGGAGAACCTTCTGTCTGGTTAGGCAGAGGCGTCATCAGCCATGGCTCTAATGGGTAGCCCGAATCTCCTGTAAAACATTATTAATCACGATGCAAATTGGACATCTTGTAATATGTAGTAAGCTATTACCAATTAAAAAAGAATATCGATCTCCACTATCGAATGCTCGCTTCATGGCTCGCCGAGCAGCTGAGCTATTCCAAATAATCGCGTCATGACGTGCACCGGGATATCTTGCGTTAACGTTAAATATTTCAAGTTTTGGGCTGCACACCTACGATAAGAAAACATTCATGGAAAATACACATATTTGAAAATTTCATAACTTACCATTTGAACGTTTATTGAATGATAACCATGGTGGTTCACATAAGCTTCTTCATGTTCTATTGGCGCAATGACTGCAATGTGTGTGCAGTCAATTGCACCAATGGCGCCATCAAAAGGTTACCGCCTTGCTAGAAACTGATTCCGAGCAGCCAACCTCTCAGCTATCGTCATCGGGTAGCGCACATTTCCCATGAACATGATCTCGTTTATGGCATCTGTTACCCGATGAATGGACCGACTGATTGACGATTGGCTAATTGTGAGACCCCAGTGCTCTCCTACAGGTCGTTGATAGCAACCGGTCGCATAGAAGCGAAGTGCTGCTAACACCTACAATATGTATATAGTTATATAACCCACACACCACATTCCCTTACAACCCACACACCACATTCCCATGCAACCCACGCATGGATGCTTCTTGTTGTAAAACTTCAGCATCAAATCCAAGATACTGAAAGGCCATAGTCGTCTGCTGGAAATTTGTATGATTTATTGCAACTATTTACATATATTAATATATTAAATTGGCTTACCCGTCGTATTTCGCTTATTTTTCACAATGAAAATTCAAAACAATTTCATCGTTAAGCTTTTCTACCTCAAAATATTCGTAGCTAGGCTACCGACAAATATCGTTAGGGAACTGTCAAAGTTAGCGACAAAATTCGTTAAAAGCGCGTTTGGGAATAGCAGTTAACGACGGTTGTCGATATCGTTAGCTAACGATACGAAAATTGTCGTTAAGAAATTTGGGAATCGCCCTACTGAATAGCTTTGGCTGGCTGCAGCGGACCTGTGCCCACATACGATGGTTGCGGTTGTGCAAGAGGGACAGCCGTAGGTGTAGAAGCGCAGCCGTTGACGCCGGCTTTGTAGGTAAACGCGGGGCAGCGTTGACGGTTGTACACTGCGCCACGATTGCGCTGACGGCAGTGGAAAAATACGACGAGGCGACGCCAACTGTACCGGTATCAGTGGCGGCGCTTGTATAACGGGATGCGACTGCGCTGTCGTAGCGAGCGTTGCAGCCTTACCCTACGGTAGCAGGGTAAGGCTGCGATACTGTACGACGCGGCGATTGCGTTACTGTACGAAGCGACGGCGGTGTCTGCATAGGAGCCTGTGGCTGTACTAGTGTACGGGCCAAAAATTGTATTGGCATACGGACTGGCGGCGGTGGCACTGTACGGGGCGGCGGTGGCGCTGTACGGGGCAGCGACTGGGGTGACGTGTGGGTCGGCGACGGTGGTGACGTGAGTAGTGACGAATGGGCCGACGTATGTGGCGACGACCGGGCTGGTAGAGCTGGCGACGGTGTCGGATTCGATAGGGCTGACATGCGTGCAAGCGATTGTGCTGGTGCGCATGGAAGCGGTTGGGCAGGCGTACATACCGGCGGCAACGTTAGAAGCGACTGGGCCGACATGCGGGGCAACGATTCCGTTGGCGGCGGTATTGGGGCCAGCTGGACTGGCGATGGTGCACGAAACGGCGTGCATGGTGGCGGCGACGTTGGAGACAGCTGGCCTGATGGGTGTGCCGACGATGGGGCACGAGGCGGCATTTGCGCCGGCGTGCATGGTGGTGACGGATTTGGAGTCGAGTGCCCGGCTAGCACCCTCATCTTCTGTGGCGGCGTCGAAGTGGAGTGCATGGCCAGCACCCTCCTCGTCTGCTGTGGTGGCGTTGAAGCAAAGTGCCTGGCTAGTACCCTTCACACCTAGTACCCTACAAAAGCCACATCACCATACTTTCCGACAGCCTATCCACGATCAAGGCACTGGAATCGTCGATTTTGTCGTCAAAACTAGTGCGGGAATGCAGGAAGCTCCTCACACAGGTACAGAATTACCCTGATATGGGTGCCAGGGCATAACAACATTGAAGGGAACGAAAGAGCCGATGAACTAGCTTGAAGAGGCTCCGCTCTTGATGAAAGCGAGGCGCTGACGGTTCACGCCCCACTGGGCTCCATCAAGAGCGAGGTCTCAAAGGACTTCTTCGCCAAAGCCAACACTAGATGGCAAAGGACGAAATCCTGTAAAACCAGCAGACTACTTTGGCCAACATACGACAAGAACAAGACCGCGGAGCTCTTGAACAAGGGCCGCCGGGATGTGGCAAGACTAACGGCACTGGCCACTGGCGCATTGGAGAGCATGGGGCAAAAATGGGGATTCCATACAATACCAGCTGTCATAGCTGTGAAAACCCGGACGAGAAGGAAACCGTATATACTTCCTCTGCAACTGCCGCGGCGCTATCAATAAGGAGATGGAAAACGCTGGGGAACCCGATATTTCAGACTTTCGAAGAGATAGCAAAGTGCAAAGTGTAAACTCGCTATTCCGTTTCATTAACCTCTCGGACTGGATATAAAGTATATATATGGATATATAAATATGTAGTCCTGAAGACATCACACAGTATACCCTAGTGTACCTACCGGGAATAGTGGTATCAAAACGGCGCCAACGCGCTAATTGGATGATGGAACATCGCCACTTGAACCAACCAACCAACCCTTCACATCTGCTACGGCGGCTGTGGCAGCTATAATACTGTTGTTCTGGCGGCGGGAGCTCCGGCGTGGAGTACGCTCCATAGTTGGCAAAATATCGAGTCGGCGCGAAATAAAAATTTGTCGGGAAGCTGGACGCGGTTCCGTTCCGGTGGCTTCCTCGAATCAAAGTGCTGTCAACGGACCGAAACCACGGTAAGTAGGCTGACAATGCGAACTTAACATGGCAGCTGTCACGTCCCTGCAGCGTAGGGGTTGCAATCGGCGTTGCCAATTGCCGTTCGCCACAATTGCAATTACAATTATAATAAAATACAAAAGCGCTAGCTACCAGGTCTATCGGCTGCAAAAGTGCTATTAACCGACATTTTTATAGAAGACTTCCCCGGTTAAAGTATTTGAATTTTGAGCATTTTGATCGGCTCTTATATCCAGAATATACTGTAATTGTCTTAAATTTATTGTAGAACATTAAAATGGAAATAGACGAATGCTTAATAAAGAAAGAAAAATTTGATTGTGATGATATTGCTGCCGCTTTCATTGTAACCATCGACTCGTGAACCGAGCGTTTATGTTAGCAGAACATTGTAACCATGGCACAATAAACAAGGTAGGGGCATGAAAAAAGCAACAAAATTCACGTGTATTTTGTTAGTGTTTCCGTTCGGTTCATTGTCAAAATCGGACGGACGGTTTACTTTCCAACAGTATTGTCAGCATCGAATAAACGTATACATAAAAATAACATTCAAATATGTTGTGCGCAATTGTGCGCAAACAGGAATTTACAAAATTCAAATGGTGAAATTTCAAGAAACAATGAAGTGTCTACGGAACGAGAGAAGCCAGTAAGGGCGATAAATAATATAAGTTGTCGGCTTAGATTGGAAAGGTGGTAAGACCACTTGGTTTACAAATATTAGATTTTGATGAAAGATGAAAAAAAACGTAAAAATACACCAATTACCAGCAAAAGTTCTGTCTGTTTACAATGAGGGGCAAAAGTGCTAAGTCGCCGATTTTGCGTTAATTCACAAAAGTTAATATAAATCGGCCGAAAATGTTTGTTATACATCGCCATATGCTCTTCATTACCTTAAGGTGAAATCGAATAACATCACATCAAAATAAAACAATTAATTTGAATTCATATTTTTTGTATACCTTTTTGTCCTTCCTGGAAAATGTGAAAAACTGGACTTAGCACCTTTTTACTCTAAGCCGACGGAATGGTCAAATATAGTTTCCATTACATTTGCTTTCATAAATTCAAAGATACACGAAGTAGACTTAATTGAATCCAAAACAAATTTCAAACATTTTTTACAACCTACCGAACTCTGACGAGAAAAAAATAAAAGTCTGTCCACTCGTAACTCAGCGAAATGTATAATTGGTTTAAATAAAACATGCGCTCGTTGGGAAAAAGCCAAACCAAGGCTCAAAAAACTCAATTTATTTTCCGCACTTCAGGCACACGTACATCTTGCACCTATAATATAAACTTGCACCCGAAAAAGCGTCTTGCTCGCTTCACGCCCACTGCACGACTGACTACTTCGGCCAGAGACGATCGTCCCTGTGCGAACAACTCAATCGCACAGGAGATCGTCCCTGTACGAAACATCTATATTGAATATTGTGCCATGATTGTAACAATCGTTTTCCACCTTTTAAATATCACCACAGAGCAAACAATATACAGAACGCGCATCTGGCGTAAAGAAAATTTTCTTTGCGGGTTCTAGTGGTGCGACCCGTTCATGAACGCGGAGGGAAACAGTAGAGGGGACGAGAAGGCACAAACGTTGAAGCGTAACATAAGAGGCTGTAAGAGAGCAAAATCAAATTTACGGAGAGCAAACAAATGAAAGTATTGATCGCATGCAGGTGTATGAAACCGTGACGCACCACATGATGTGGGTGTGTGGTTGGCGATGTACCGCATGCATGTTGGCGATGGCTCTTGCTTGCTCTCAGCTTCCTCTTTTTTACAAACAAGAGTAAGATGCGGACAGGCAGCGATCGCGATCATCCGCCTTGATTGTACCAATAATTATACATGTATATTCATTATCCTTAAGGTCTCTTGTATTTTTTAAAGCTTATTTTTTACGAGCAAAAATTAGTTTCGTGTTTTCTTCACTTAATTTGCAAGAAATGTATCAAGTAGTGTTGAGCAAAAAATCGCAACCGGTGATTTTTTCACTGTGATTTTGTAATCACAGTGTCACACTGCGATTGACTGGCAACGAAAACAGCGATTGTAAATCACTGTTTTCCAAATCACTGTTTTGCCAAAATCGCTGTGAACAAATGAGAAGCGAATCGCACATTGACTGGCAACGAAAACAGCGATTGAAAATCACAGTTTTGCCAAAATCGCTGTGAACAAATGAGAAGCGAATCGCACCTGGACTGGCAACGAAAACAGCGATTGAAAATCACTGTTTTGCCAAAATCGCTGTGAACAAATGAGAAGCGAATCGCACATTGACTGGCAACGAAAACAGCGATTGAAAATCACAGTTTTGCCAAAATCGCTGTGAACAAATGAGAAGCGAATCGCACCTTGACTGGCAACTGAACCAAATCACTGTTTTACAATAATCGCTGTGAACAAATGAGAAGCGAAATACACCTACACATGATATCCTCCTTACCTTTTCTCTTAAGTTTGAAAAATAACATATAATCTGCTTCCGGCACAGATTTTAATATAAAAGAAAATTCTATGGCCCAACTTCCAGTCGCGGAAATTTTCGCAAGAAACAGCTGATATTACTATTTCGTTTCCACCGCGAATTACAACCCCATCATCAAAGTGAAATTTGTATGGAAAGTTGCTCATATATAATGCAAAACTGTAGCAACATAAAGTCATAAAGTTAATATTTTTTGGGTGTAAATTGCTAAGAACTGGATGTGTAACTTCCTTAATATTACACATTTTCTTCCGGCTAACATTTGAATGGAAAACCAATGTTCATTTTTTCGCATTCAAACAAGTCCGCGAGCTGCCGCGTGCGATAGATAAATTCTTGCAATAGAACTGTGATTCAAAATCACAGTGATTCAAAATCGCAGTTTTCAATCACAGTGATTTTCATATCGCAATCGCAAATCACACTGTGATTTGAAAATCGCCGTTTTGCTCATCACTAGTATCAAGTGATATTGACAATGAGGATGACCAAAAGCATTAACAAAATACATCAAATTTTTGTTGTTGCCGTAGTGCTACCACTTTATGAATGCGCCTTGGGAGTCTAGCTTTTGCACTTAACCATGGGCGTACCCAGGAACAAATTTAGAGGGGAGAGATAACTACATTTGAAAACTCATAATATAGAATACAAATAGAATAGAATATAGAATTCTATATATTTATAGAACATAAAATTTCGAATTTTAGGGGCGCAAATACCGATCCGTTCCCCTACCCTGATACGCCCATGTGTACACAGGTGAAGCGGCACTTTCATTTCATGTATGTTTGTTGGGTGAGTGTGCTTCAGCTTGCACAGCCAATGAGTGCAAACTGAAGCGCTCGCTCTCCTGCTGGCACCGCTCTTTCCCTTTTGTGGCTTCCCCCCGCTCTATGAAACTCCCAAACAAAAATTTGAATTTTTGAGCTCAGATGCGCCTTCTATACACTTCATATTCTTTGGTAGTAGCAAGTGTAAAGACAAGCAAAGTGTACATTTGTGAATAAAGTGATTGTTGGTTTTTCACTGCGTTTTGCGTTGAGTAATTAAAGGTGTTTTATCTTTCAAGCACAATCCAGATAGAGGAATAAGCCTACAGAACTAATTTTGTAACATTTGGTGTCAGAAGTGAGATTGTGCTACTAAAAACAAAAAAATTATAAAACGCAGACATGCCTAAACTCGAGCAGCTGAAAGGTGGAGTTGCAGCAGCGCTTACGAGAGGCATGTGAGGCACGAGGCGTCGATTGGACTGCGCACGAGTTCGGAACGCAGGAGATAGAGGCGTCGGCCAATGTGGAGGAATCACCTGCTGGTACTGCGTCGCTGCAAAATACGGCTGTAGCGGCTGCGCCACTACAAGCATTGGACATGAGCCAGCTAATGGTTGCAATGAAAGGCATGTTCGAGACGTCAAACCGTGAAATGGCAGCCAAAATGGAAAATGTAAATCGTGAAATGTCGGCGCAAATGGCAGCGAAACTGGAAACTACGAATCAGGAAATTTCGGCGCAAATGGCAGCGAAACTGGAAACTACGATTCAGGAAAATTCTGCACGCTTGGAGTAGATAGTGGAAGAAATCTCCAAGAAGCTAAATGTAAAGGTGGAGCACCTGGGAACTCGAGTAGAACACTTGGATAAACGAGTCGACGACCTGGATGATTCCCTGAACAGACGAGTTGACGGCCTGGATGATTCCCTGAACAAACGAGTTGGCAGTCTGGAGGATTCGGTGAACAGAAAAATCGACGAGCGGCTTAAAGAGGTACAGCCGCGAGAATGGTTGCCACCAGTTCAGGAAAGTTTTGCCACCAGAACAGAAGTACCTACTTATGATGGCGCTGCGCCATTCGATACATTCAAGCTACAGTTCGGCCTGGCTGCTCTGGAGAATCAATCAAGAAAGGGCGGAGATTGGCACTGGCGCTTAAAGATCCTGCGGCTGAGGTAATAAAATCGGTTCCAGAATGTTTAAGAAGTGATTACGAGGCCGTTATGAGAGCGTTGGCAGCAAAATACAGCAACGAGCACAACAAAACGTTGTACTACTGTGAGCTGAAGAACCGTAGGCAAAAAGCTAACGAGGCTCTGGAGACGTATGCAGCAGATATTGAGCGGCTCGTATAGTTGTCCTACCCGGAAGTCGGTGCGGATGTTCTGGAGAGAATGAAGATTGAGGTGTTCATTGAAGGTCTTCATGACCCGTAGACAGTGCGTTGATGATGAGCAAGCCGACATTTAAGGAGACGGTGACCAGCACGATGACGTATGAGGTGGCATGGATTGGAAGCTCTCGGTATGTACCTGCAAAAATACGCCGAATACAACCGAAAAGCGACATCGTGGTCCAGACCATAAGCTCTGAGACACCGGCCAGCCCACGGGTAATCTCCGCTAAAGTTGTTTGCTGGCTATGTAAAAAGCAGGGCCATATATCACGAGACTGCCGTCGACGAAAAAGGTGTGCCCGTTCTCGATCGGCCGAAACGAGGGATCGTGACAATCGTGACTCAGCCAACAATCGCAGGGCTGAGGACGAGGACTCGTTGAACTAAAAGGGGTCAGCCTAAAGGGGCGTGAGCTGATCCCCAAAACCTGCTGCCCCACCGTCCTCGTCTTGCAGTTGAAACGACAACCGAAAATGAAAATAAGAAATTTGACGCAAAAATATAGGTATTTTTTTACTTTGCAATTACTTTTTACAACATAACATATCTCATAATTTTGCAGAGAGGAAAAGAAAAACGTGGGTCCTTCTGGCGGCAGTCCATCAACATGGACACATTTCGAAGCAGTACACAAAATTATTGGAGGTACCGCAGTGAACAATGCAAATATTTGGGAATCGTTTCCATTGGTAACAACTGCGTTTTCTATATTTTCGTATAGTTTTTTTTAATAACAAAACTTTTATTTTTAGGACAGGATAACATCTAGTGAGTCTTGTATGCTGCCAGAATCATTGCCGGCTCTAACCGAGTCGTAGCCGTTGTCACCGTCACTGCCGTCGCCTACATCAGTTTCCGCAGCTTCGTCATCTGGAAGGAAAAGAAAAGGTAATCATTTGGGCGATATGGTTAAACTAATGAAGGGGCAAGGTGAAATGTTGCAAAGTATTGCGGAGGATAACAAAAGGCTGTCAACGCAAATCGTGGAAGTGATACGGGAGCAAAATGAAACGCAAAAAGAATTTGTTGATGTTATGAAAACCTTAATTAATAAATTTTAAAATATGAAAAAAATGTGAACAATAAAAGAAAAGCGCTTATACTTACGAAAACTCAAAGATATTGCATTTCTAATAGCCGATGCCATCACGTCGTTTTCGCCAACAATTGTGGTGTGATTGGGCTGACTCCGTGTAGATGCGTTTTCTACTGCATCTTCCATCCATGCAGAAGAAATGTCGTCGTTTTGCATTTTTAAAAAATTGTGCAAAATACAGCACGCTTTTATAATGACAGTAGTGTTTTGTGGTGCCACTTGCAAGCCCCTTCCTAGTTTTCGGAATCGAGCTTTAAGTTGGCCGAATGCATTCTCAATGACACGACGACATCTAGATAATCTGTAGTTAAAAGTTTTTTCGATAGACGTTTGATTTGGTGTATATGAAATGGCTTCATCATATGGCGCGATAAACGGAAAGCAGAGTCGCCAATAAGCAACACAGGCACATTGACGTTGCGAATGACTTTACTTTTCTGTGCAAAAATATCAGCTGCTGATCCAATGTTGATATATGTAAATTTTTAACTAAGGAAAAGTCAAATCATAGATGTAATTGTTTTGAATCAACTATAAAAGTAAATTTACCTGTAATCACAACTTGCTAATAAAATTACTGAATACCAGCCCTTATAATTGTGATAGTCCACTGCCTCCTCCTTTTTTGGCTGGATTTCGATATGGCATCCATCTACAGCTCCAAAGCATTGCGGAAACCCAAGGCGTGCGAATCCATTAACAATTTTGTTTATTTCATCGGGGTGTGGAGGATACGAATTAATGCAGTCGGCAAGATTTTCGCACACTGCGTTGCAGAAATCTAAAACGATTTCACCAACAGTAGTACAGCAAAAGTAATTGCAGCTTTCTTTGAATTGCATTTTGCTTTTGAATCAAGACCGCTGCCGCGAGTAGTAATTTTTGTCGCCTTTCCATTTCAACAAAATAAAACACAGATGTCAGCTGGCAAACAATCAGCTGTTCAGTTAATGCACAAGTTTGTCGTCTGTCAGGGTGCATTTCTAATTTGCATTTGTGAGTTTTTAATGCACATTAACGCTGCCGTCTGTCTAGGCTATTAGCAAAGAATATACAATATAAAGAATACGCATCTTCAAAAATGTTGCAAACGTGTTTGTTGACGCGGGCGGTAAGAGATGAGCGGAGGCATAGGTTGTAGGAAATTGTCTGTCGCTCAACAGTTTGCGAGAACGTAAACACTGCGTTTGACAACAGCAAAAAGCAATGTTGTTGTTGTAACGGCTCCGCTCGTATATATTGAAATGGTGGTTGTGTGGCGTAGTGATCGCTAATTTTTTGCATGCGTCAAAGCGCAAGCGGAGAACGAACAACGAACCAAAGCATCGTCATCGTCGTTTCAACGAAGATGATCGGGATTCGCTTATGTTTTCGTTGGTGTCGTTTATTGTGTGTATGCTTTTTTGTTTTGCCGATTGGTTTTGCTCCATCAATCGAATCTTTGTGGTGTATGGCTTTCTGCTGGCCAATGCTTTGATTGAAATAAAAATTTGGTGGTTGATCCCAAATTAAAATGTTTACAAATATTTTTACGTGGCGAGTTCGAAGTAAAATTATTTGTTTATATTTTCACATGGTTGATTACAATTCTGAGAATATGGGTAAACTAAAAAAAAAAATGAACTGATGGGCATATTGACTTCAAAATTAGTGAAAACACTTGAAATCAAAAATAATTAGATACGTGTTTTAATTTTGTTGTTTTCTGAAAATCGTAATCTAACGGACAAACCAAGGGTTAAAAGATTGTATGGAAAAACATAATTTAATAGGTCTATTGACTTTCAATAGGGCGAAAGCACTACAAAAGCACTAAATAAAGAAATAAATAATAAGACAAGTATTTTGTCATAAGAAAAATGTTATTACGGCATGCCTACGTTTAAAAATAATATAATTATTCTACATTATTTATTTTTTAATTGCCTGTAGCGATCATATAGGTCGCCATGCCAGCCATATTTTATTTTCTTTTCTATGATTTTGCGCATACTACAGTCGGCAGTGAGTTCAGGAGCAATATGAGACGCTGTGCAGGCTTATAGAAGAAGAACAAAAGCCAGCCAGAAAATAGAAATAGTTTTACCATGGTTCAACTACAAGGTTATAGCAAGCCACCGGCTGATCGTTTATGGCTTCTGTCAAAATCGTTGTTGTCAGCAGTGGTTCTGTGTTGCCGCATCGGTTGAAATGAAAATACCTGACTGAAAACAACTGACCTGAGCACTTTTCCCGTTTATTCACTCAAATACAGCACCGTCTGGCAACAATCACTTTTGTATGTTTTCAGTTTCTCCCTCTTTCGTCGGAAAATATCAGCTGATTTTGACAGTAACGATAAACAATCCTACCAACAAAATACATGTGGTTTTTGGTGTTGCGGGCATGCTATTACCTTGTTATTGTGCCATGAGTTTACAATTTCAATTTTTCGCCAGCGCAACAACAACAACAACAGCACATCGTCTTCCTCCTCTTCGGACAATTGTGCGAGAATGAACGAGCGAGCACAGACGCAGCATTCGTGTTGCCATGATTTGCGCACAGAGCATTATGCTCTCATTTCAAGTGTTTCGTCTCGTTGTCTACCCCCCGCATCATGAAGACGGGTAGCGATATCAGCACCCGCATTCAAATTTTTGCTTGTACGTGATGCACACTCTTTATGTTCCATACTTTTTGGTATTAGTTAACTAGGTCAGGAGGGTCAGATCGATAAATTTCTAGTGTGCGAATTTGCGTACAGATCCAAACAATACTTTGATGATTTTATAATATCGATGTATCGGCCAAAAATCCGATATTTAGCTTAAGGGGTTATATACCTTTTTGTGGCTAAAAAATCGAAACAAATTTTTATGACTTATTTTTGAAGTACATACTTTTAACAATTATTCTCATCGAGATCGGGGCACTAGAACCTAAGATACGGCCGTTTTGAAAAAATGCCATTGCGGTGAGCACGATATTCCGCTAACCACTACATCGATCAATTTGAAATTTTGAGGGATTGTTTGTACATACAATAGCTAGTTCGTGAACGAAGGATTTTTTTTTTCGACAAATTCTTCTATTTTTTTTTTGGCAAAAAACTCAATTTTTCGACCTTAAAAAATCGACATTTTTGGAAAAAATAGCACTGTAACTGTAAAAAAATTTTTTTTTAAAATCCTTCGTTCACGAACTAGGTAACACTATGTACTAACGTAGTTTTTTTTTTTTTCAGGTGAGCCGTTACCTCGAATTCATGCTCACCGTCAACCACTGCTAAAAAAGGAGTTCTGCGGCAAGGACTGTAACTTCCCCAATTTTTCGAATTTTCGCTTGAAATTTTATACAAATTCACATAAGCACATGTACTTTTATAAACTTTGTATTCCATTTGAATAAAACTATGGTAACATGCTTAAAAAAAAAATTTAAACCCTGTATTTCCTTACAGAAAAAGGTATATAACCCCTTAAGCGTATACGGAGCGCAGGCAACACAATTCAGCACAGCGCCTTTTTTGTAAATAATGCAACTCATGTTGATACGTCTATGACTTGTTGTGAAATGAATAGGAAAAACATATGTTGGTTATACGAGATTCGTATACGCAGGTTTAACATTTGCCGTGTCACGCAGTTTCATCTGTGCTGTGCTGCCGTGTTGTGCGGCGCGGTCTGCGTCTCCGTATACGCTTAGACTTAGCCATCGATGTTAGAAATTTTCTAACTGTAACTGGCGGTAGGATGATCCTTCACAAAATTTGTCCACGAGGCGTGCGTTGTCTTCAGCAGTGTTGCCAGATGGGTTTCAAGAAATCCCCCTAAAATGAAGTCCATTTCCCCGCAAAAACTACAATTTCCCCCCAAATCCATAAAAATTGCTCATTACATTTGGTACATGAAATTAAAAAATGACCACATAGCCAATATATCTGTTCCTACAGAAATGTCAGCTATAATTAAAAATAATATTGCTTTTAAATGAACGGAAGTATGTATATTTTTTCATTTCAGATTAACAGATAACATATATTTTTTCATGACAAACCTAAACAAAACAATTTTAAAAATTTGTTTCTAATTCAAAAAATCTTTATTTATTCTTCCAAATAAATTTCATCGCCTTCAAAGTAGTCCCCCCCCCCCCCCCCTCCCGATGCAATGCACTTATGCCAACGGACTTTCCAATCTTCGAAGCATGCCAAATAGTCACCTTCCGGTATGGCCTTCAATGCGCGCGGCGATTCACATTGAATCTCTTCAATCGATTCAAAACGGTGTCCTCGAAGTGGTCTTTTGAGTTTGGAGAATAGCCAGAAGTCACAAGGAGCTAAATCAGGCGAATACGGTGGCTATGGAACGATATGAGTTGGCGAAATGCTCACGAAGAACCAATGCCGTGTGAGATGGTGCATTATTGTGATGCAAAAACCAAGAGTTGTCTCTCCATAAATCCGGCCTCTTTTTGCGAATAGCTTCACGCAAACGACGCATAACGCTCAAGTAATATTCCTTGTTGACAGTTTGGCCCGGCGGAAGGAACTCATAATGCACAACACCACGATAATCGAAGAAATCGAATTCCGGGTATTCTTTGTACACAGTAGTATATACCATTAAGGGGGGTTTCTACCTTGTGCGGTGAAAAAAATCGATTTTTTTTTTCATGCATTTTTGGATTAATACATGATTGTAGAATACGCTCCCAAAATTTGAAGTTGAAATCTTTCGAATTACGGAAGCAATTTATCGAAACAGGTAGCGGTGTCGAGGGCGCCGAGCCGCTGAAGCAAAACTTTGAACGCGTTTTTCTCAAAACTACATTTTTTGACCTTGCGGAAGTGATTTAGGCCACACGAGTTGAGCAATAGCTACGAAATTTTAAACAGTCATTTATCAAGGTCTTAGCTATGGCACGAACTAGGATCTTCAAGAAATAATAATTTTTTCTCATTAAAAATAGAAATTTGTATTGAAAAAAGTAGGTAAAAATTTAGTTTTTTAGTCAAAATCGCATATTTCCTTCATTTTTAATTTTTTTTTAAAAATCCTAGTTCCAGCCATAGACAAAAGGATACAGAATAAGAAAAAATTTCATTTTTGTGTTTCAAGTCATCTCAAACAGCGGCAGGACTTCCGCGAGTAAGGAAGTCCTGCCGCCATTGCTCGATGGCCCCCTCCCCCCCCTTTGCATATTTTATCTTGAAACTTTTTTTACTTGTACAATAAACATATACCTACATCTGAAACCTGAGACCTTCCAGTGTTTATCTTAAAAACCTTCCCATCAACAATTTAAAAAAAAAACATGTTTTCTCGGCCGCACAAGGTAGAAACCTGCCTTAATATATTTGGATATAAGAATAAGGAAAAAATTTGAACTGTTCAATTCAGAAAACATTTTCAAAAGCGATTTTTAAGATATGTATGTGTTTGAAAATATGGGATAACAAATGTATAATTGTAAGGGATAACAATAAAAGTAATATGATATTACTTAGCATATGTTATTCCACATTTTCAAACACATCTAATACGACATCTTCAAAATCGCTTTTGTATACGTTTTCTGAATTGAACATTTCAAGCATTTTTTGCGATGGTTCAAAGTTAGTACATTTTGTTTGTAACATCCTTATTCTTAGAATGGCATCAGCCGTCTTTACACACATTCGATTGCGAAATTTATTTTTAACAATGCTCATAAGTGAAAATGCTCTTTCGACAGATGCATTAGAAAAAGGCAGAGAAAGAAAAGAAACTGCAAGATTTGAAATATGCTGGAACCTCTGATTTCCCGCAGCATCACTATCTTCCATCACTTTCGGCCAATTAATCTGTGGCCGTAAGGAATAACAGCCAAAGTCGAGTTAGGACAAAATTTAGTTATTACCACCATTGCATTCGTCGTATTCAAATGTACTACTACACAAAATGCTATGGCTTTTGCTCATAAAATGAATGTTTTACGCCCAAAAGTCTAAAATTTATCTAGTGTAATCTAAAGCAAATTCAAAAATTAAAAGTGCTCTCCTGAAAACTTCATAAAATCGACTTTGGCTGTTATTCCTTACGGCCACAGATATATCTGATGAAGTTTCTGTTATTTCTAGGAGCTGTAGAAGATTCCATTAATTTACTGTTGTATCAACCAGACGTCTGCATGATTGCATTCAAAACGTGTTGTGACTCATTCACTCTTAAATTACGCATTCACTCACTCACATTCCTTTTTGTGATTGTGAATGAATGAGTCATAATTTGTTCTCGAGTGAGAGATTGTACTGTATTCATAAATTGAATGAGTCATTTTATAGTGTACTCAAACAGAAACTGTATTCACTTTATGCTGTGAATACAGCGAAATCAAATGAATGATTTGAATCATTCATATTGAGTGGTGTGCTCAAAATGAAACTAAAAAATGCTTTTCTATCAAGTTCTATCAAGTAAATAAATTGTCAACGAATACCAGCAATGAAAACAAAAACGAAATACACCCATACCTCGCTATACGGCCGCTCTTTATACGGCCTTTCGCTATAACGGCCTTCTTCAATTAAGGCACGTTTTCGATTTACGGCCTAAAATTTTTCGCTATAACGGCCAAAAAAAATCGATGTCGATATATCACGTTTCTCGGTAACGTTTATTTTGTGGGAAATATTTTTTCCGTTGGCAGTAACTATTGTGAATGGGATTTTTTTTTTCCGTTGAATGATAACTATTATTTTGCAATATATATTTTTTACGTTGAAAATACCGGAACCAATGCATTTTGTATGCAAAACTTATCCAAGTTCTGAACCACTCAAGTTCTAAATCACGAGCACACTCACCGGTGGAATAACAGATTCAAACGTTACCGAGCAACGTAAAAAATATTTTTCTCTCATAACAGTTATGCGATGACGTAAAAAATATTTTTCAACAAATAAACGTTACCGAGCAATGGAAAAAATATTTCTTGCTGATAATAGTTATAAGGCAACAGAAAAAAATATTTTTATGTAACATGAAGTTCTTTCATTTTTGTTTCTATATTTTTGTTATTATTATAAAAATAAATTATAACATTGTTATAAAAATAAAAAAAAAAAAATTTGGAACCGATTGATCCCATTGAATTTGTATGAATTTGTATTAAAATAATTGATTCCTTATACGGCTTTTCGCTTTGCGGCCAAGTTTCGTGGAACGTATCTAGGCCGTATAGCGAGGTATGGGTGTATACCGCTGTTTGTTGCTTTTGTTTACATTCGGCGAACAGCATTGCCAGGCAACTCTTTTTCTGTGCAATTTGATGCAATGATGAAAAAAAATTATTTTTCCAATTTTCGTTATGATTTTCTTTTTAATTACAGATGTGTTTATCAGGATTATTTTCCAGTTACGTAGAAGGTGAATACTAAGCAATCATCGCAAAGCGAATATCGCTGCTCGGCGTTTTGATACTACGAGCAGTAGCACTTTTGCCCCTCATTGTGAAACAACAGATTAAGACAAAGAAGCTATGTACTTTTGCTGTTAATTGGTGTATTTTTACGTTTTCTTTCATCCTTCATCAAAATCTAATATTTGTAAGCCAAGTGGTCTATTCGATGCTGGCAATACTGTTGGCAAATGAACCGTCTGTCCGATTTGACAACGAACCGAACAAAAACACTAACAAAATACACGTGAATTTTTTCGCTCTTTCCTGCCACTTGATAACCAAGGTGTATTAATAAGGTGATGGCACTACTGCAAAAACAAAATTCCCATGTATTTTGTTAGTGCTTTTGGGCATCCTCGTTGTCAAAATCAAATCAAAACACAAGCAACACAAAAACAATTTTACCAATTTTTGACAATGAGGATGCCCATTCGCGAAAAATCAAAAGAAAATGAGAAGAAAGCAAAAGAAAATGATAAGAAAAAAGTTTAATCAGCTGTGTTGCCACCACTACCTTATTAATGTGCCTTGTTGACATATATGTAATACTTCTATATTGGCACTAACGTATCTTCACAATGTGTTTTCATTCGGAAATCAAAGGGAGACAAGCGATGAGACAGAAAACACGAAATTTTGCGAATGTATTTCTATGCGTGTATACATGTGCACTTCTACACATGAACAACTGTCAAACTGCTCCAGGGGCGGTTGAAGAAATTCCAGTTAATTTCGAAAAATTTTTATTTTTTCCCAGTCAATTTTTTTCCCGCCTGAACGCACCTGACTTTTGACAAATGTCAAGGTACATTCGTTTATATGCTTTCTCGCTCATATTTCACTATTGCTGTACTGTGATGTTGGCGAATGTACCTTGAGCTTAGTGCCAATATAGAAGTATTACATATATGCTTGTTGATAACCTTACGAACAAGTGCGTAATGAATATTCACTAAAGAGAATGGTGTGTTATGACTCTCTCTATTTTTTGACTCATTCTTTTTGTGCACAGCTTTTGCTTGCCTACAGCAATTACTGTATTCATATTGTAATAACTCTTAGAAAGTGTGCACTCAGCAGAAGTGTCAACACTGTGGGAGAGAAAGTGAATGGAGCCATGCAGATGTCTGGTATCAACGTCATCACAAACACTAAAAAAAAACGGCGATTTCTGTTATATCCTGTTTGTACAGACTCGAAGCATTTTCTGGAGTAAATTGGGAAATTGATTCTAAGATTTTCATATTTTCTGGAAGTCGCATTTGTAACTGCTCTACAAGCGTGATCAAAAAGTCTCTGCAGCTTTGCTTGATAACGACCAGCTTTTCGGGTTTGTATTGTTTACACATGGTGTTGAAATTATATCCAAAATGTATGCAATCGAATGCCATTAAATGATTATTGAACTGGAAAACGTTTAAGTCTTGTTTGCTGATTTTTTCAAGTTGCTGAGGAACGACTATTTTTTGTAAAGTATTATAAAAAAGTTCATCGATTGGAAGAGTTGATTCAATCTTAATACCCCTTTCAACGATTGGCTCAGAAATAAGAGGTATAATTGGTTGTCAATGCAATTATACATATTATACAAAGCTTCTGCTTTGAACCCAGCATCCCCGCGGTTGTTATGCCTTACTAAATCAAAATGCAGTTTTAAAATATCCTACTGATCTAATATTGTTTCGATTGCCTTCAATCGAGCAAGCCAACGAGTACCGGACAACTTAGCTATTTTTTTGGAAGTGGGAGAGACCCATGATTTCGAACAATTGCCTGCATATAATGTTCCGTTCTGTACCATGCATGACTTTCTTTAACTAGGAAATCCAAATTTTACGGCAAAATGTCACAGGCTCTTTCCGCGCAAAGGTGAAGCGAATGCGAAACACATTTAACGGATATCAAATGAGGAATATGATCTTTTAATCGTGATGAAACTGAATTGTGTTTTCCAATCATCGCATTTGCGCCATCAATTCCAATACCAAAAAGTTTTGTAAGTTTTAAGTTGTCGGTTTTTAGCTGCTTTCTCAATTGATCAGTCATTTTTTCTGCTGAACCCGATTCAAGCTCTACAAGCCTATAAAACGAAGTGCAAACCTTCCGCAATTGTTTGCTAAAATATCTCACCCTTACACACATAACCTTCGTAGTGTCTACCATAGTAATCTCGTCGATTATTAGAGAGTAGTATGAATCGCCAATATCTTCAATTAATTCCTCCAGGAGGCATGGAGATAGTACATTCATTATAAGACCTATAAATATTTGTGTTGTGAGTTAAAGATATTTTGTTTGGGGTTATATAAGTAATTAATCATACCTGTACATTTTGTGCGATGAAGTTTAATTTTTGACAGTAAGGCCGAATTTGTATCAAAATCTGATAATATTTTTGACAAATGATCCACCGTTTGAATGCTGCAATGTTCGGCGACAAATGTTGCAATTTTCAGCTCTGCCCTTTTGCGCTCCTTGGCAATGATGACTTGAGTATATTCCTGTATTTTATGAATACGTCTTGCTTCTGCTCGTTGAGCAACGTTCCGCCTATGTTTATTCGTACTAGCATGCTCTTGCAGACCTTTTTTATGGGCGACAACACCTGTATGGCAGTATAGGCAAAATTCCCTTTGAGTATCACCAGCTAATGATTTAAGCCAATCTAAAAATCGACCGCTTATTAATTAAACACGTACAGGTATCAATAGTTTTTAAACAATCTGCAAAACTTACCTTTGAAAGCTGGGTCGCTTTCCCATTCTTTTTTGAATTTTTGCAAATATTGTTTTGGTGGTGCAGAAGCCATGTTCTTTTCTTTAGTTAAACACAAAATTTTGGCGATCGTTATTGATATTTGAATTGCTGAGCTTAGCAGCGTTTCCACCTGATAGTATTAATCTGAATTGTAGTAGATTTTTCTTTAATTCATTGCATACACATCAGGTGTTATTCAAGCAGCATGAGCTTAGCTGCTTAACAAGCCCGAGCTGCCACAGTGCTTGACAAGCCCGAACTGTCACGGTGCGCATTCACAATAGTACCGCCTCTACCAATACATTACAACTCGGCCTAATCTGACACCCAATCGACCTCGATTGATTTTACAATGAATCTTCTTCTAGCTTATCATCTAAAAATTCATAATCTATACATTCATCGCTTAAATTATCGTCATTCGTGTTGCCTTCTGAGTCCGTTTCAACTGATCTACCCTGAGGCCAGCGATCAAAGATATGGATGTGGAGGAGATGTGGTTTCAACAGGACGGCGCTACATGCCACACAACCAGTGTTGGGACTTATTACGTTTGCCAGTAACATATTACCAAAGAATATGAAGTGTATAGAAGGCGCATCTGAGCTCAAAATTTCAAATTTTTGTTTGCGAGCTTCACAGAGCGGGGGGAAGCCACAAAAGGGAAAGAGCGGTGCAAGGAGAGCAAGCGCTTCAGTTTACGCTCATTGACTGTGCGAACTGAAGCACACGCCACCACAAACATACATGAAGTAAAAGTACCGCTTCTCCTGTGTACTTTGAGGTGTTGGTGGTTGTTTTGGACTCTCAATCATTTTTTGTGCAAATTTCTCACAGCAACACATCAGCCAGCGCAATGATCGTCGCTTCAACGACGCCAATGCTTTTTGTTGTTGTAGTTTTTGTGTGTATGCTTTTTTGTGTTGGCGATTGGTTTTGCAACACAGTTCGAGAAAAATGTGACGTCAATATTGAACAGTGTTTACTGCCATTATCAATCAAATCAAAATTCTCTCAAAAATGTTTCCAAAACTTTAGAAAGGAAGATGAAGTTTTAACTGCGCCAAGTGAAATATTTATTTTCCATAAAAATTATCAATCGGTTACAGACTTTGGTAACCTATTAGCACCTTCGGATTCCCTTATGGAAGCAAGCAAAAACACATTCTGGTGTTTCACAAAATTTTTGAGTCGGAGCCTGAAAAAATTGGTATTAAGGCATATATATCCGACTTATGCAAGAATTCGACTACCGAATGGTTCAGTGATGAATGCTGTGACAGTAAATTGAAAATCCTAGATTTTCTTATTTTAGTTCTTTTACGCAAACATTGTATGTGGGCCATAAAAAAAGGAAGCTCCAAACAACGGAATTTAAAAATTATTGCGGGTCAATAAAACAGCTCTTCCTTTGTTGTTTTTTTATTGTTTATGTTTTGCATCGTTTGGAACTTCCTTTTTTTAATTTACTGTCACAGCAGTCATCAGGGAATCTGAAGGAGCAAATAGGTTATAACAAAAGTCTGTAATCGATTGATAATTTTTATTAAAATTTTTATGGAACATGTTTCACTTAGCGCAGTGAAAACGTCATCATTTCTTAGTTTTTGGAAACAGATGCCACAATTAATTTTTTAATTATTTCATTAATAATTTAATATTTCTTATCTACAAAATATTTTGCGTGATCATTACTGCTGAAATAAAATAATACAACAGACAGTTTCGTCTGTCTCAGCATGTAATAGGAGTTGATCCATAGAATCCTGTATATCTTCGAAATTAGTTGCTACACTTGACCGAGTGATATTTGAATTTTGTCCCAAAATTGTAAAAGTATTTTCTAGTTTATCTTGGTTAAAAAACTTATTTGTTATACAAAATTTATGTATTGTATGTATTTATGTATTTATTTATTTTGCTTAATTTCATCAGTGATTAAAAAACAGATTTTTGTTCTAAAAAAGACATTTATCATCCATACATTTAACTTCTTTCAAATAATTTAAAAAAGTCTTTATCAATTTGTACGACTCATTATTTAATTGTAAAGCCGATCTAAACCAATTATCCGATTGCCCTATTCATGCAATAAAATATTAGGTCTACTTTTATGATAAATTCTTTAGGAACTTTGTTTGTAGCGACCATATGAGTCGTCATGCCAACCATATTTTATTTTCTTTTCTATGATTTGGCGCACACTACAGTCTGCAATAAGTTCAGGAGCAATATGCGACGCCGTGCAGCCTTATAGAAGAAGAACAAAAGCCAGCCAGAAATTAGAAATCGTTTTTTACAATTTCAGCTTTTCGCCAGCGCAACAACAACAGCGTTCGTCTTCACCTCGCAATCATTCCGCGCCTCAGCAATGTGCTAACGCACAATCGCTGCAGCGAGCACAACCAAAGAGCGCAACACAGATAGAACTACGCTCTCACTTGCAAACCAACGCTCTCACCACATATTTGATCTATGAAAGCAGAGCGCGGGTCGTAATGTTAGAACCCGCCATACAAAATTTTTGCTTGTATGACATGCGCATTCTGTATGTTTATTTTCTTTGATATTACTTATTACACATTATGTACTGACATTTGAAAGTAATATCGTTACATTACTGATTACTGGAAATGTAAAGTAATGTACCACAAAAAGTAATATATTATTTTAAAAATACATGATTTCTACAGATTTTTTCCAAAAAATAAACGAAGATTTTTTTTACATATTTGATATTTATTTAATAACACTTCAGGCACTTGTTTAGTTATTTAAAAAAAAAAATATTATCTTTGAAGTAGATAGGGTCATGTTTTCTGGCTCACAATTTGCAGCGTACTTTTATATTTTTGACTGCAGAAGTTTGCAAGTCGGTTGCTTCCGTCAACAAATCGAAATATTTGCGGAATTTCCAGCTATTAAAAGTAGTCATTCTGCAAAAAAACAATCAGGTTTAATGATTATTTCATTTTGAATTACAATTTCAATTTCGTTACCTTTTTTGTTAACACCGCTTGAATTTGCTTGCAAATGTTAATTTTTTCTCCACTACCAAACTCAGTTGGAAATGAAACACGCGAGTTATCTATACCATTATATAAAGCGCTTTGTGACGTTGCTTTTTTGAGCCACAATCAGGCAAAAACCGCTGAACCGATTTAGATGAAATAAGCACCAAACATATTTTTAGCTGGGGGAATGGTACATAGGCTATATGAGAATGACCACGCCCTCTTCTTACGCCCACTATGGTAACAAAACTCATCTATGGTATGCTTTTGTAAGGCAATATGGGTATCAAACGATTCAGCGTGTCATTGTGGCAAACATAGGCTATAATGTAATTGGCCACGCCCACTTTCCGCGCCCACTAAACTGACAAAACGAAGCTACAGTACATGTCTGTGAATCATTATTAATATCAAATGATTCCGTGTTTCATTGATGTTAACATAGGATATATAAGATTGACCACGCCCATATGATATGCCTTTCCGCCACGCCCACTATAATAACAAATCAGCCATGGTATATTTGTCACAGCAATATGGGTATCAGACGATTCAGTGTGTCATTGCGGCAAACATAGGCTATGATATAATCGGCCACACCCACTTTCCGCGCCCACTAAACTAACAAAACGAAGTACAGTGCATGTCTGAAAATTAATGTTGATGTAAAATTATTCTGTGTTTCATAGCGGTAAACATAGGCTATATAAGGTTGACCACGCCCACTTTTTACGCCTTCTTGAATGCCCATTATCATGACAGAAATTAACTGTGGTATATTTGAGCAAAACAATATGGATATAAAAAATTTTGTGAGTCTTTGCAGCAAATATCTATCTATCACTGGTAAAATTTAATGGGCGTTGAACAAGGGGCGTGGTTTTTAAATGCCGGTGTAACTTTGGAACTACAACTGCGTTCACATCAATGACACTCGGTACAAACGTACGATTTAGTTGTGTTTTTCGATAAGGGGAATGGGGTGGGTTTTTGACAAGGGGGCGTGGCACCGCCCATACAACTTAAATTTTCAATATGGAATATCTTCGGAATGAAAAATCGGGCTGCATTAAAATTCGTTGCGGGGCCACCGTTTAGATGTGCCGTTTCACTGGTAAAACTTTGTAAGCGTTGAACAAGGGGCGTGGCACTTTTTAAGCAACACACATTTTTTGAATAACTTTGGAACTACAAATCACACATCAAAGAGATTTGACACAAACTTACGATTTAGATGTGCCCTTCAACATGGGGAATAGGGTGGGTATCGGACGAGGGGCATGGCACGCCCATAGAACTCAAGTTCTTAATGTGTAATATCTTCGGAATTATAAGTCGGCCAGTATTGAAATTTGATACAGCATCATGGCTTAGACGTGTCGTTCAAGTGGTTAAATTGTATGGGCGTTGGACAAGGGCGTGGCACTTTTTTAACGACCCTATTGTTTTGAATAACTTTGGAACTGCAAATCACACATCAAAGATATTTGGCACAGACTTACGATTTAGACGTGCCCTTCGACAGGGACAGTGGGGTGGGTATTGGACGAGGGGTATGGCACCGCCCATAGAACTCAATTTTTTAATGTGGAATAACTTCGGAACAATAAGTTGGAAAGCTTTGAAGTTTTGTATACCATCGTCCCATAGATGTATCATTCTACTGGCAAAATTGTATGGACGTTGAACAAGGGGCGCGGCATATTTTTTGTGACTGAAGCTTTCCGCGTAACTTAGGAACTGAAAGTCGCATATCAATGAAACTGGGTCACACCCTTCGACTGGAGGAATGGATTGGGCATTGCATAAAAGAGGCGTGGCATCGCCCATAGAGTGTAGTATGAAGAAAATTGATTTATTGGGTCCATTGACTTCAAGCTTGCGTGCAAAGCCGCAGGGCCCTACTAGTGTTTAGTATAAACAAGTGTAGCGTTGTATAATTGTAATAGATCTTAATCATGTTATCAGTGCTGCTGTTTTACATGAAAATTAGAACTTTGTTGACTAAAAAGTAATATTGTAATAAGTAACTTGAAAAAAAGTAGTAATATTACTGAAGGTGATTACTTATGGGAAAAGTAACTAGTTACACTACATTTTTAAAGCAAAATTAATATACTACGTAATTAGTTACACTACTTTAATATATTAGTCACAACACTGCACACAACACGACCGAACATGACAGAATTGCGAACCAGGTTCGATGAACGCATAATTTCGCGATCTGAACCCTTTGGACTTTTTTCTTTGGGGCTACGCGAAAGACCAAGTCAATGCAGACAATCCGCAGACTCTGGAGCATTTGAAGGACAACATACTATATGTAAAAAGTCATCGAAAATTACCTAAAAAGAATCGAGGTGTGCCAGGCTGCTCGTGGCGGTCATTTGAATGATTTCATATTCCATTACTAATGGCACAAACCAATTATTATTTTGATAATAAAGTTTCATCAAAATTCAAATTTTAATTGATTTTTTTTCCTTTTTTTACTTTTTTGGCTCATGATGCAAACCCCTATTAGGCAACGTCGAATAATAAATGCACTTCAAACAATTTCTAATAAACACATTCAACTTTTCACGCATACGGGGAACCAATAATGCTTCTGAATCTCATTCGCACACTTATCAATACCCAAATGACCATATTTCTCATGTATCAGTCGCATAATGTTCTCTTCCATCTACCACGGCACATACAACTGCCTACAGTGACCACTGACACGGAAGACCAAACCATTCTCCAACTCATGGCACAATAAACCAGGTAGTGTTACGGGCGGACAGACTTTTATTTTTTTCTCGTCGGAGTGCGGTAGGTTGTCAAAAATTTTTGTTGGTTTTGTTTACATTAGGCGAAAAGCATTGCCAGCCAACTGTTTTTCTGTGCAATTTCAGGCATTTTTGCAATGATGAAAGAAAATGATTTTTCCAATTTTCGTTATGATTTTCTTTTTTAATTACAGATGTGTTTATCAGTATTATTTTGCAGTTACGTAGAAGGTGAATACTAAGCAATCATCGCAAAGCAAATAGCGCTGCTCGGCGTTTTGAAACTACGAGCAGTGGGCAGGAATCTGGAATCAATAATGCCTATTTCATGTATCTTTGAATTTCTGAAGGCAAATGTAATGGAATGGCCAGTTAAGTAAGTAAGTAAAAGTAATGGAAACAATATTTGAACATTTTGTCGGCTTAGAGTAAAAAGGTGCTAGGTCCATGTGATGTTATTAGATTTCACCTTAATAACAAACATTTTCGGCCGATTTATATTAACTTTTGTAAATTAACGCAAAATAAGCGAACTATGGACTTTTGCACTTGCACTTTTGCCCATCATTTTAAAACAACAGATAAAAAGAAGAAAGCTATGTACTTCTTGCTATTAATTGCTGTATTCTTACGTTTTCTTTCATCTTTCATCAAAATCTAATATTTGTAAAAACAAGTAGTCTTAGCACCTTTTCGATCTAAGCCGACCATTTACATATATTATTTATAGCCCTAATCGGCTTCCCTTCTCATAGATACTTCATAGTTTCGTGAAATTTCACCATTTGAATTTGGAAACTCCTGTTCAAAGTAAATCATTTTTACTTTATTTTCACTTTGCTCCTTTTTGTGCACAATAACCTGCCAATAACAACATATTTGAATGTTATTATTATGTATACGTTTATTCGATCCTGACAATACTGTTGGCAAGTAAACCGTCCGTCCGATTTTGACAATGAACCGAACTGAAACACTAACAAAATACACGTGAATTTTGTTGCTTTTTTCATACCACTACCTTGTTTATTGTGCCATGGTTACAATGTTCTGCTAACATAAACGCTCGGTTCACGAGTCGATGGTTACAATGAAAGCGGCAGCAATATCATCACAATCATATTTTTCTTTCTTTATTAAGCATTCGTATATTTCCATTTTAATGTTCTACAAAAAATTTAAGACAATTACAGTATATTCTGGATATAAGAAAACAACACAGCACACGATACAGAAGGCAGTTATTCTTAAAATATCACACATCGTAAAAACATTCCTAGGTGTACAATAGAAGTGTCAAAATGGCTTGCAGCACGCAATCTACCGCCATGTTTGACTAAAATGGACCCTGCCTCGCGCGGTATGCGGGGGGGAGACTGGCGTGGTTTATAATATAATATAATATAATATAATATAATATAATATAATATAATATAATATAATATAATATAATATAATATAATATAATATAATATAATATAATATAATATAATATAATATAATATAATATAATATAATATAATATAATATAATATAATATAATATAATATAATATAATATAATAATTTTTATAATTGACTGGCACGACAGCCCGCTTACGCGAGACTAAGGCCTAGCTTCCCGCAACTACCCGTGTTGTGCGTGTGAATTTGTACGCGGGTTGAAGGGACCTACAGTTTTATGCCGGTTCCGAACGGCAGGTTGGGAGCTCTTTCATAAGCAATTTCTACTCTCAGAGGTTTGCCATTTCCAGCTGAGAGGACAGCCACCGAAAGAGAAAACGAGTTTTCCCGTTATTTTTTTTAGGTGTTATTACAGGCAGTATTTGAACCTGAGGTTGCTGCCTGCGACTCGCGGTCTAATATAATATAATATAGTATAATATAATATAATATAATATAATATAATATAATATAATATAATATAATATAATATAATATAATATAATATAATATAATATAATATAATATAATATAATATAATATAATATAATATAATATAATATAATATAATATAATATAATATAATATAATACAAGGTGCAACCCAAAGTAAACAGGACTTTTATAAAATAAAGAAAACGGATGATTGTTTTTGTATAATTCTTTTTATTTATTCAAAATACTCTCCTTCTGCTTCGATACAACGTTTTGCACGGTCCAAAAGCATTTGGAATGAGTGTTTTAGGTCATCGGCCGGCATCGCCTTCAGAATGTTGGTACAAGCCTTTTGGATGTCCTCAACGTCCTTATAACGGTTTCCTTTCATCGGCAAATGCAACTGACCGAATAAGTAGAAGTCACAGGGAGCCATATCAGGCGAATACGGTGAATGATTGATGGTAAAAATGCGATTTTTGGTCAAATAATCGGTCGTAACTAGGGCTCTGTGAGCCGGTGCATTATCATGCAATAAACGCCAACTTCCTTCCTCGCGATATTCTGGCCGAATACGACGAATGCGATGCACCAAACGCTTCAAAACTTCAACATAAAACAAAGCGTTAATTGTTTTTCCCGGTGGAACAAACTCTCGATGAATTATTCCCTTTGAATCGTAGAAACAAATGAGATGAGTTTTGATTTTTGACTTGGATTTGGCTCATCTGGGTGCTTCCATTCGGCACTTTGACGCTTTGTTTCGGGATCATATTGAAAGCACCACGTTTCGTCACCGGTTACGATGTTGAACAAGAAATTTGGATCACGTCTGGCTTCCCGAACGATGTCTTTTGCGTGCTCAATTCTCTGCGCTTTTTGGTCGTCGGTTAAAGTGTGCGGAATGAAGCGAGAACACACTTTACGGAGACCCAAATGTTCGGTTAAAATGCGATCAATTGATGTTTTGGAGATGTTCAATTCCATTTCCA
Source organism: Melieria crassipennis (assembly GCA_963668005.1). Taxonomy (NCBI): domain Eukaryota; kingdom Metazoa; phylum Arthropoda; class Insecta; order Diptera; family Ulidiidae; genus Melieria; species Melieria crassipennis. Next base: position 41,486,431 of record OY764963.1, on the reverse strand, counting down.
TCAATTCCAATGATGATTTTGGCTACATTTTGATAAAATCACGCACAGTTTTGATGGCATCGTCAGTAATCACAAATTTCGACTGGCCGACGTGTTCGTCGTCATTCAAGTCTTCACGACCATTCTTGAATCGATTCAACCACTCATTAACACGGCCACGGGATAAACAATCATCACCATAAACTTGCTTTAACAATTTAAACGTTTCGGTAAAAGTTTTACCAAGTTTAAAACAGAACTTAATATTAGCTCTTTGTTCGATCGACATTCTCGTACCAAAGTTAAAAACATACTGTCACATTGAGCGGGATATTTCGGCGTCTACTAGACCAAATGTCATGAAATTTAGACAGTATGTGAATGAAAGATGTACCTTTCCAACGCATGTCCTCACACATAGATGGCGCCACCAGAAACGTCCCTATTGCAAAAGTCCTGTTTACTTTGGGACGCACCTTGTATAATATAATAATTTTAGTTTCAAAACTTGCACGTCTTGGTTTTCACTCAACATTTCTTAATTGGCTAAAATCATATCTCACTAACAGAGTATGTTGCGTGAAGATTGGTAATGTTAATTCTCGCACTTTTGTTGCTACTTCTGGTGTTCCGCAAGGAAGTATTCTCGGCCCACTTTTGTTTGTCTTGTTTATCAATGATATTGGGGATTGTTTTCAACATTCCGATTTTTTGTTATATGCTGACGACTTAAAACTATTTCGTAGTATTCGTGATCACACTGACATTCCTCTGCTCCAGTCTGACATTAACAATCTGGCATTGTGGTGTCACAATAATAAGTTATCCCTTAACATCAATAAATGTTTTCATGTTAGTTTCTCTAAGTCTCATAGTCCTGTCCCCTCCTTTTACGTGATTTCAAACTCACTGCTAACAACCGCAGACAAATTCCGCGACCTTGGAGTGATTTTTGACGCTCAATTTACATTCGTGCCGCATGTGAATTACATTATTCCAAAAGCATACTCACTTCTATCGTTTATCCGGCGGTATGGACAAGAATTCAAAGACCCTTACACGCGCAAGCTTCTGTTTACGTCTCTCGTCTGGTCTAAACTTGAGTATGCCTCTATAATCTGGAACCCACTTTACACTTTACACTCTTCCCGTCTTGAGCGTAGGTTTCTCCGTTTTGCCCTACAGCCTCTCCATTTCTCTGAACCTTTTCCTTCTTATAGTGCTCGTCTAATGTTGATTAATTTGCAGTCTCTTGATGTTAGAAGATTCGTCCAATCTGTATTGTTCGTCTTTGATCTCGTCTCCAATGTCATTGATTGCCCCTGTCTTCTAGAGAAAATTAAGTTCAATGTGTCCTGTAAATCACTGCGTTTCTCTCCGCCTTTTTATGTAAAAACTGTAAAAACTAATTACCTCCTTGCAGCACCTATAACACGGGCGATGTGTGATTTCAATAAGTTAGCCAAGTCAATTCTCTTGGATCTGTCTCTTACTAGATCATGCTTCAAAAGGCAGCTCGATGAGGTGAATCTTCTGGCACCTTAGTACTTTTTTACTTTGTTTTTTTTTTTTCTTTAATTTATTATATTTCATTTTGATTTAATTTAATTTTAAGTGTTTTGTTAACCTAATTGTAATTGCTAGTCAGTATGAATCTGTTTCTATTTGACTATTAAATAATAATAAACCTAAACCTAAACCTAAACCTAATATAATATAATATAATATAATATAATATAATATAATATAATATAATATAATATAATATAATATAATATAATATAATATAATATAATATAATATAATATAATATAATATAATATAATATAATATAATATAATATTGTTTATTTCTGCACATTAACACTGCCGCGCGAACGCGCCGAAATAAAGAATTGTGAATGGTTTGTGTCGGTATGAATCACAGGTTTTTATTAAATGTTGAGTGTTTATGAAATATATATAAATGTTAAATGTTTATGTAAATTTAAGACTGGGTGTGGTTCGGGGTCCGTGGATGTTGATTCGCCGGAGTTCGTACATCGAGTGCCCGCCGGTCGCGCAAGCTCCATTCGGGATGGCCAGGGTTGCCATCCGTACATATAAACACATAAAGGGGCGCAAACAATACAATAATATTGACAATACTGACATTTCTAAGAGCCGCGCGGCCGGCAGTGTTTAGTGATCTAAACAAATATAATATGATATAATATAATATAATATAATATAATATAATATAATATAATATAATATAATATAATATAATATAATATAATATAATATAATATAATATAATATAATATAATATAATATAATATAATATAATATAATATAATATAATATAATATAATATAATACAAGGTGCGTCCCAAAGTAAACAGGACTTTTGCAATAGGGACGTTTCTGGTGGCGCCATCTATGTGTGAGGGCATGCGTTGGAAAGGTACATCTTTCATTCACATACTGTCTAAATTTCATGACATTTGGTCTAGTAGACGCCGAAATATCCCGCTCAATGTGACAGTATGTTTTTAACTTTGGTACGAGAATGTCGATCGAACAAAGAGCTAATATTAAGTTCTGTTTTAAACTTGGTAAAACTTTTACCGAAACGTTTAAATTGTTAAAGCAAGTTTATGGTGATGATTGTTTATCCCGTGGCCGTGTTAATGAGTGGTTGAATCGATTCAAGAATGGTCGTGAAGACTTGAATGACGACGAACACGTCGGCCAGTCGAAATTTGTGATTACTGACGATGCCATCAAAACTGTGCGTGATTTTATCAAAATGCAGCCAAAATCATCATTGGAATTGATGGAAATGGAATTGAACATCTCCAAAACATCAATTGATCGCATTTTAACCGAACATTTGGGTCTCCGTAAAGTGTGTTCTCGCTTCATTCCGCACACTTTAACCGACGACCAAAAAGCGCAGAGAATTGAGCACGCAAAAGACATCGTTCGGGAAGCCAGACGTGATCAAAATTTCTTGTTCAACATCGTAACCGGTGACGAAATGTGGAGCTTTCAATATGATCCCGAAACAAAGCGTCAAAGTGCCGAATGGAAGCACCCAGATGAGCCAAATCCGAAAAAAACCCGCCGTGAGAAGTCAAAAATCAAAACTCATCTCATTTGTTTCTACGATTCAAAGGGAATAATTCATCGAGAGTTTGTTCCACCGGGAAAAACAATTAACGCTTTGTTTTATGTTGAAGTTTTGAAGCGTTTGGTGCATCGCATTCGTCGTATTCGGCCAGAATATCGCGAGGAAGGAAGTTGGCGTTTATTGCATGATAATGCACCGGCTCACAGAGCCCTAGTTACGACCGATTATTTGACCAAAAATCGCATTTTTACCATCAATCATTCACCGTATTCGCCTGATATGGCTCCCTGTGACTTCTACTTATTCGGTCAGTTGCATTTGCCGATGAAAGGAAACCGTTATAAGGACGTTGAGGACATCCAAAAGGCTTGTACCAACATTCTGAAGGCGATGCCGGCCGATGACCTAAAACACTCATTCCAAATGCTTTTGGACCGTGCAAAACGTTGTATCGAAGCAGAAGGAGAGTATTTTGAATAAATAAAAAGAATTATACAAAAATAATCATCCGTCTTCTTTATTTTATAAAAGTCCTGTTTACTTTGGGTTGCACCTTGTATAATATAATATAATATGATATAATATAATATAATATAATATAATATAATATAATATAATATAATATAATATATTATATTATATTATATTATATTATATTATATTATATTATATTATATTATATTATATATATATTATATTATTATAATATAATATAATATAATATAATAATGTTGTAACAAAAATCAGAAGCGGAAAAGAGTAAAGATGAATAATGAAATTAAGGAGAGCAGAAGAGAGAGAGAGAGAAGAAAAGAAAATAGAGAAGAAAGAAAATTACATTAAATATAAGAAAAATATTCAAGAAGTTTATTTTTGAAATTGATGGCGTTGGTCTCACGTTTAATGCTTGTTGGAAGTGCGTTCCACAGAGAAACTGAGTGGACAAATTGTGCCTGGGCAATATGAGCTGAAAAGATCTGGTTTTGGTACCGAAACGCAATTTATCATACAAATATTCTGGCTGTTTGGAGTTTATAATTTTATGAAGAAATATAAGCGCACGCGACGTCAACACATTAGTAAAAGAGCATCCAAGCATTCTTTTGACATAGTCGGAGATATGCTCACGCCGTTTTACTCCAAACACATACCTTGCACAGTCATTGAGCGCCACCCTCAATTTGCTGTTACTTTCCTGGTCCAAGCTGGAAAAAATCTCACAGCCGTAGAAAACTAAAGGCAAAATAAAAGACTTCACGAGTTTCAACTTAACAGCGGTTGATAAGTAGCTCGTTGTCGGACTAAGACCAGATAGTGCACCATAGACACGGGAAACTGTCTTGTTGACATGTGATTCAAAATTAAAATTGGCGTTGAAATATATTCAAAGGTTTTTTATCTTGTCAACATAATCAACCGGTTCGATCGATAAACAACGCTTTTGTTTTGCTTGGATTAAGTTTTAGCTTATTGGTAGCAGACCACTGATGTATAATATTCAAATCGCTGTTAATCTTTTCTATAGCCAGATTAATATCTGATTTTGGAAAAAATATATACGCTTGCACATCATCTGCGTAAATGTGGTGTTGACAGTGATTAAAACAATTCGAGATGTCATTAATAAACATAGTAAAGAGTAGAGGACCCAGTACCGACCCTTGCGGTACACCAGCTGAAATGAAGCACGGTTTTGAAAAGTTGTCATTATGACTGACAAACTGGGACCTTTTTCTCAAATACGAAGAAAGAAGTTTGCATGCTGAATTGTCGAAGTGAAAGTTATATTGCGTTTTCTCCAGTAGGATAGCATGGCTGACAGAGTCGAATGCTTTTGAAAAGTCAAGAAAAACAATAAGGCCCACCTTGTCAGCATCAAGACCTAAACGTATATCATCACATACTTTTAAAAGCGCAGTGGTGCAACTGTGTTTAGGACGGAAGCCTGATTGGTGCTTAGTTATTAGGTTGCTCTCAACAAGGAACTGTTTAATTTGGTCACTGATCAAATATTCGAAAACTTTACTTAGAAAAGGCAAAATTGCAATGGGCCGGTATTCCGTTGGTGATTTCGGAATTGGAATAATTCTAGCACATTTCCAGCAGTCAGGAAAAGAAGACGTCATGATAATGCAGTTAAAGATATATGTGATATGCTTCAGGATGACCGGAATCAATAATTTTATAAACGAGGGACTAATTTCATCCGAACCAACGGCATTCGATTTTATCTTTATTATCGCTAGACCAACACAAATTTCATCAAAACCTACAAACGAGAAACTATTATCAACAGTCGCAGTAGCACAACAATCAGTATAAAAGGGTATCGCCGGGCAGTCCGCTGGTTGAATAAATTTGTTGTTTAATTCATCAAGGTCTATACATTCTGGTGCAGTAATCCTGATGCGATTAATCCCTAGCTGCCGCACTTTCTTCCAAAAACTAGCACTAGAATTTGTATGTGAAAATTTACTTTCAAAGTAAAGCCTTTTGTTTTTGCGAATAAGTGATGTAATGTTGTTACGTGCTACCTTGTAATCATGAAGAATGTCGGTATGCCCGTATTTTCTCCAATTAGCATATAAACGGTTGCGTTTATCCATAAGTAAACTCAATTCAGCTGTCAGCCATGGGTACGCTACTGCTTTTTGTTTTCTTGCTCGAACAGGGACATGTTTCTTAAAAAGCGAACAAATATTTTTATTAAATAGATCAACCTGCTTATTTACATCATTTGTTGAATAAAGGGGGGACCAGTTCAGGTTACTGCAGTCTCCGAAAAGTGATGCTACATCTATCGCTGAATAATTATAATAGGACTTAATCCCCTCTCCACTAACGTCTCTAACAGCGTTTAGCTTTAGGAAGATTAAATCATGATGGGAAAAAGCAGGCGCCATCAATTGATCATATGTCAAAATAAGTTCAGGATCAGAGACCAAGAAAACATCAAGCAGCGAGGGTGATGCCCCTGGAGCGAAGTGAGTGGGTTGGGTGGTGTTGCACAGATGAATATTAGAAGCTTCAAGCATATCCAGAAAATTCTTGTTTTTGTTGCGTAGTATATCTAAGTTCAGATCTCCACAGATCACAACATCGGTGTAGCTACATACCACATTCGCCAACTGCTCGCTTATGAGATTATAATTAGCAATGTTTGGCGCCATATAGACGCAACCAAGCAAAAGATTTTTGTAACCGATTGAAATTTCAACAAAAATAAATTCTATTGGATCAGTAGCATTAGATTTCTTTACTACGTTGCACCTAAAGAATGTTTTCGCATAAATGCAGACTCCACCACCCAATCTGTCATATCTGTCACTACGCATCAGCCTGTAGCTATTAAGTTTAAATAAGTCATCACACATTTCCGGTCTTAGCCAGGTCTCCGAGATACACACAAAATCAAGCAGACCACCATCAACGAGCAGACGAAGATCATCTATTTTGTTTTTTAAACTTTGCGCGTTTAAATGGCATATATTAATGCCATTATTCGATTTGCGCATGACATCCAATACTACAGTGAACGAAATTTGGTTAGCCGCATGCAAAAATTTACGAAAAAGCAACTGTTCATGTTATTGCTCTTAATTTTTTGTCTGGGTAACAATGTCAATGTCACGGCAGCCGCCGTGGCTCAGTTGGTTAGTGCGTTGGACCGCGAGTCGAAGGCAGCAACCTCAGGTTCAAATACTGCCTGTAATAACACCTAAAAAAAATAACGGGAAAAACTCGTTTTCTCTTTCGGTGGCTGTCCTCTCAGCTGGAAATGGCAAACCTCTGAGAGTAAAAATTGCTTATGAAAAAGCTCCCAACCTGCCGTTCGGAACCGGCGTAAAACTGTAGGTCCCTTCAACCCGCGTACAAATTCACACGCACAACACGGGTGGTTGCGGGAAGCTAGGCCTTAGTCTCGCGTAAGCGGGCTGTCGTGCCAGTCAATTATTAAAATTAAATTAACAATGTGTTTGATGTCAATATTTCACGTTCTGAGTTTTGTATAAAAAAAATACATAGCGGTTCGTAAAAGTCAATGATTGTATTCGGTGTCCTTAAGTGATGCGAAATTTGCTTAGCCGTAGTCGTGTTTTAAGTGTTGTATCAGTAAGTGATTATTTCGATTTTGGTTTTTTCGTGCATATTTAAAAAAATACAACTTTTTTAAATGTTTTAGGCAATTAATTTTAATAAAAGGACAGAAACATCAAAATGGCAAAGGGCAAATTCTTGACAGACGTGGAAAAAGGTCAAATCACGATTTTAAAAGGAAATGGACTTTCAAATCGGGAAATTGGTCGCCAAATCAATAGATCGGAGAAAGTAGTGAGAAACTTTTTGCAAAAGGGTAATAAATACGGCATTTCTTCCTCAAGATGCAAAGGAAATACCAAGTTATTTCGCCGCCAAAGCAACATGGTCAAAAAAGAAGCCACCAAAAATCATTTAAGTGCATCACAGATTGTGTCAAAATTGCAACTTCCAGTAGGGAAACGAAGAGTGCAACAAATTTTAAGTGCAGACAGGAACATAAAATGGAAAAAACCTGCAAAAAATCCGCAACTTACGTCTGCTCATAAAAAAACCAGATTAGCTTTCGCAAAACACCACATGCATTGGACTGAAGCTTGGCAAAAAATAATTTTTTCCGACGAGAAAAAGTTTAATTTAGATGGGCCCGATGGTTTCAGCTATTATTGGCATGATCTTCGTGCAAATGACCCCCCAAGAATGAGCCGAAATTTTGGAGGTGGGTCAATCATGATATGGGGAGCATTTTCATACTGTTTCGTACAGGGTTTGGGTTTTGGGGAATTGGGTTTTTTGAGCTGATGGCTTTTTCCCAACGAGTGCGCGTTTTATTTAAACCGGGTTGCATTCCGTAGTTTCCACCGCCAATCGAAGATGGTGGGAACATTGTGGTACGTGTCGAGCCAGAAATTAGCGACCTAAGGAGCACCCCTTTTCCTTTTTCTCGATTGTGTGTGCGCGAAAAATCGGATAAGCAGGCGAAAGAAACGGGACATTTCCAGCGAGCAGCGTTGTGCGAAGAGCTCTCGCGTGGAATGTGTGCTAGAAGGAACCGAGGTGGTGCGTGAAGAGCGAGACGAGCGCAATATTTTGGCGCGAGAACAAGGCGCAAGGAACGAGAAAGAGGAAAAAAGGAGCGAGTCGCCGATTGCTGTGCAATTCGCTTTCTTTTCATTCGATCAGTGAACGCGGAATCGAAAACATCGCTAATTGTGTCGAGTAATTGTGTCGGAAAGTGAAAAGGTGAATTGGCAAAGAAAAAAGGAGAAGGAAGAAGCAGCAGCAATCGGTGAGCTACAGTCCACTAGGAGCGTGGTGCGGGTGATCTGTTCTGGAATACAAATGTGCTATTGTTGTGGTGCATGAAGGAATCGTTTCAGTTGAGTGCTTGTTTGGTGCATGCGTTTTGGTGCAAGTAAGCATATTGTTGTTGTTGTGCAAAGAAATTTCGTTAGTGTGCCAGTTGTGTGCTTGCTTGGCGCACGCGTTGGTGCGACCGAGTTTATTGTTGTTGTTGTGCTCGGAAATTTCAGTTGTGTGCCTGCTCGGCGCACGCGTTTTGGTGCTAGCGAGTTTATCATTGTTGTTGTGCGAGGAGATTTCGTTCGTGTGCTTGCTTGGCGCATGCGTTGGTGCGACCGAGTTTATTGTTGTTGTTGTGCTCGGAAATTTCAGTTGTGTGCCTGCTCGGCGCACGCGTTTTGGTGCTAGCGAGTTTATCATTGTTGTTGTGCGAGGAGATTTCGTTCGTGTGCTTGCTTGGCGCATGCGTTGGTGCGACCGAGTTTATTGTTGTTGTGGTGCTCGGAAACTTTATTTGTGTGCCTGCTTGGTGCACGCGGTTTGGTGCTAGCAAGTTTATTGTTGTTGTTGTGCAAGGAAATTTCATTTGTGTGCCTGCTTGGCGCACGCGTTTTGGTGCTAGCGAGTTTATTGTTGTTGTTGTACATAAAAATTTCGTTTGTGTACAGTCAGGTGCTTGCGTAGCGCACGCGTTCGATGCGAGCAAGCTTATTGCTGTTGCTATACAGGAGAGTTTCGTTTGTGTGCCAGTCAGGTGATTGCGTGGCGCGCGCATTTGGTGCGAGTAGGCTTATTGTTGTTGTTGTACATGAAAATTTCATTTGTGTACAGTCAGGTGCTTGCGTGGCGCATGCGTTTGGTGCGAGCAGGCTTATTGTTGTTATTGTACACGAAAATTTCATTCGTGTGCCAGTCAGGTGCTTGCGTGGCGCATGCGTTTCGGTGCGAGTGAAAGCTCATTGTTGTTGTCGTGCATGGAGAGTTTGTTTATCGTATGCTAGTTAATGTTTGTTTGGTGCATGCGTTTGGTCAGCGCAAGTGGCCACATAGTGGTTGTTGTGGCGCAAGGAGAAAACTTTGGAAACATGTGCCTGCAGGGCATATGGTTTCGGTGGTGCAAGTATGTGCGCAAGGGACGCGCGTAACTGCGGTCCCGTTATGGCTGAGCTGGTAGTGCGAGTATGTGCGCAAGTTATTGCTCAGTTGGTGCTGTGATGTTGCCGTTATTCTTGGAATCGAAGGGTGCTAGATTGATATGCATATCTGAGCTAGAGCTGCAAGAATAAGAAAACGAAAAGAGAGCTAGAGCAGCAAGAATAAGAAAATGAAAAGAGAGCCAGAATAGCAAGAATAAGAAAATGAAAAGAGAGCCAGAATAGCAAGAATAAGAAAATGAAAAGAGAGCTAGAAAAAGGAGAGCAAGAACGCTTGCACGCAGTGTGCTAGTCAGAATTCCAATAATAAATTCGAAACAAAACGTTTGGAAGCAGTGTGCCAGGAATTCCAAGAATGAATTTGGAACAAAACCGTTTGCAAGTAGTGTGCCAGTCAGAGTGTCAGGAATTCCAAGAATGAATTTGGAATAACAACGATTGCAAGCAGTGTGCTAGTCAGAGTGCCATGAATGAATTCGGAAAAGAAAATTGTGCTTAGCGACAGGTTGAAGCCTGTTGTTATTACACAGTGTGCGTTGCGTGCAAGAAATGACTATGCAGGGGCAAGAACAGTTAATGATTTGGACTTTGCGCTAATCCTTGGCGCTTGGTGATTGTTTTCTATTGCAGTGAAATGGCAGCACGCAATAAATTGGAGACGTTGGCGGCGACGATCAGCCGCACACTGTGCTTCGTAAAGGGGCCAGGGTTTGAGGACGTCACGCTGGAGCAAGCGAAGGTACGCCGTACCAACCTAGAAGTAGTTTGGGCGAAATATAATGACGCCTATGAGAAGGTAATCGGCGCGACGCCCAGGGAGCAGCTGGAGCAAGCCACGCTGGTGCGGGTTGAGGAAGAGTATTTTGAGGCGCACGCTTTGTTCAACGCCAAAATCAATCAATTGGAGCCAAGACAGGTGCAAGTACAAAATGAGCCAGAGATCAGGGTGCAGGTGCAGATGCCAGTGCAGTGCAGATGCCAGTGCAGTGCAGAACGACATAAAGAACACGTGGGGCGAGTTCGATGGAGCACCAACCAAATGGCCAGGGTTTCGCGACCGGTTCAAGGCTGCGGTGCATGCAAATGCGGGCGTGGACCCGGCGTACAAATTCTTGTATTTAGCGAGCTCGTTGGTGCGGCATGCTAAGCTCACGTTTGGGCAATGGCAATTTTCTGCGGAGAACTACACGCAGGCATGGGAGCGTCTGAACCAAATGCACGACCAGAGCTACCTGATCGGGCGCGAGCATTTGCGAAATTTTATAAGGCTCCCAGAGCTGAGGGGTCAGCCGAAGGCCAACGATTTGCGGCGCATGTCAAATGTAACTCATGAGGTGCGACGGCAGCTGCAGGCGCAGGGTTTGCCAGTGGAGCACTGGCAAACCCTGGGACTTCTTCATGATGCACATGCTACACGAGCGACTAGATAGCGAGACAGCCAGGCGGGGAGAGTGACACCCCGACAGTGGATCAAATGCTGTCTTTTATTGACAGGCAGGCGATCGCGCTGGCCAATACAGCGGATAATCGCAGGCGCATGGAGTCTGTGGTTGTGGTGCCAGAGAGAGCTAGACAGCCAAAAGCTACAGGTGCTGTTGCTGGCGATAGAATGGTGCAAGGGCGGGCTTCGATATCGCGAGTGCCAGATCCGCGGACAATGACTTGTGAGGTGTGTGCCGGGAATCACATGTTGTATCATTGTCCGGAGTTTATGGCTCTGTCATTAAAGGCGCGCAAATACTATATTTCCAGGCGCAATTTGTGTCCGAATTGTTTCAAGAAGGGTCATGGAGCGGACAATTGTTATCAGGGCGATTGCTGGAAGTGCCCAGGTAGGCCAAAGCACAACAGCGCGCTGTGTCCAAGCCGCGAACCACCGAAGCAGGCAAACAGCGTGCAAGCCAGGATTGAGGGCAAGAATCTACCAAAGCAGAACGCAAAGTAGACCGACGTCAGAAAGGGGCCAGAGTGAGAGGCGGGGAGCGAGGGCAAGGTGTGCCAGTAAACTTAAGCGAACCAGACGAAAAACGATCGAAGCTTGAGCAAGAAATAAAAGATAAATGGTTTGAACAGTAATCAGCTGGTGCTAATATTAATGCAAATCCGACTATGACGTTGTTACCGACGGCCATGGTCGGAATTGTAGACGATGGGTGCAGGTATGGGCCGGTGCGTGCATTGCTGGATACGGGAGCACAGGTCAATTTGATGACGTTCGCATTACAGCGAAAATATCGCGTATCCACGCAACCTATGGCGCAGAAGATGGTGGGCATTGACGGTGTGCCAATGCAAGTGGGCAAGAAGGCGAACATAAAAATAAAGCCATGGTTTGCAGCGGCATGTGAGCTAGAGGCAGAGCTGTGGGTTCTGCCAAAAGAGAGCCAGTGGGGGCCAGTATTAACATCCGGTAGTATACGGATGATGGCACAAGATGGTTTACCAGATCCGCTTGCAGATCCGGATTACTGGCAACCGAAAAGTGTGCATGTCTTACTAGGTGCAAGTTTCGTGGCAAGGATTGTCATCAGTATTATGCCGAATAAATTTAATAACTTGACGTTAATGGAAACGGTGCTAGGTATGGTCGTTTTTGGAGAGCATGCGCAGAAAGTCAACGAGCAAACAGGTGAGCTAGTGTGGAATAATGAGGAGCTTGACAAGTTGTTTAAGAAGTTTTGGGAGCTTGATCAAATCAAAGAGCATGTAATGAGAACGCCAGAGGAGGAGCTAGTTGAAAACAATTTCGTTAGAAATCGCAGAGCCAGCGACGGCAGATTCGTTGTTACCATACCATTGAAAACAGTTAATGACATTGGGAGCTCAAGAGAGATTGCGTTGCGTCGCTTCTTATATTTAGAGAAGCGATTGGAAAGGGAGCCAGAACTCAGAATGTCCTACATTGAATTTATGAGAGAATATGAGGGGCTTGGGCACATGGAGCTAGTTAGTGAGCATGCTAGACCAGGTGCATTAGTTTATTATATACCACATCATTGTGTTACCAAAAAGTTTCGCGTGGTATTCGACGCTAGTTGTCGTACTACTAAAGGCATATCGTTAAATGAGGTGCAGTTGCTAGGCGAAAAGTTGCAAAGGGATTTGCATGAAATAATTATGCGTTTTAGAAGGCATAAAGTCGCTTTCTCTTCGGATATCAAAATGATGTTCCGGCAGGTGCGGATTGCTAGACATCAATGGGATTTGCAAAGAATATTTTGGCGCGAGAATAGGCAAACCCCATTGAGAGAATATTGGCTGACTGTGGTCACCTATGGCATGACGTCATCAGCACATAATTCGGTGCGAGCAGTTATACAGTGTGCAAGAGATGCAGAGGAGAAATATCCTGAAGCTGCGAATGCAATCATAAATGACATGTACATGGATGACTGCGTATCTGGTGCTAGCAGCGAGCAAGATGCCATTACGTTGGCAAAACAAATGGCGCGGATTTTGATTGGGGCAGGGTTTGAGCTTCGTAAATGGAAGTCGAACAGTAGGTTGTTCATGGAGGAAATGCATTCAAATGAAAAGGAAGAGATGATGCAGTTCGATGAAGAAGCTAAGGTGCTAGGGCTAGTATGGCTAGTGGCGCAAGACAAGTACACATTCATTGTGAAAACACCAGTTATAAGGGAGCCAGTTACAAAGCGGCTGATTGCAAGTCGAGTGCTTCAGCTGTTTGACCCAAATGGATATATTTCTCCAGTAACGGTCGTGGGCAAGATTATTATACAGGACTTATGGCGCTTGAAAGTGGCATGGGACGAAAAATTGCCAAAGGAACTAGAAGACAAATTTAGAGATTATTGGGGCCAGATTAAGGAGCTAGAAAACTTTAAGATCCCAAGATGGATTGGTGCAAGAAATAATGCAAAGTTAGAAGTGCATGGATTTGCTGACGCCTCTGAGAAGGCGTATGGTGCTGTTATCTATGTGAGGATAGAACGTGAAAATGGGGCAATAGCATGTAATTTGCTAGTATCCAAGACGAAAGTGGCGCCAGTTAACAAGTTGACGATACCGAGACTATAATTGTCAGCGTGCGAGTTGTTAGCTAGATTGGGAAAGAGTGCTAGACAGTCAATGGAATGGAGCGATGTTAGCTGTACATTCTGGACAGATTCGTTCGTGGTGTTGTATTGGCTAGGCAAGCAGCCAAGAGAGTTGAAGACCTTTGTTGATAATCGTGTTGCAGCGATACAACAGAGCGTTGGGGCAAGTAGATGGAAACATGTGAGCACAGCAGATAACCCAGCAGATTTGGCGAGTAGGGGTTTGAAAGCAAGTGAATTGGTGGACAACAAATTGTGGCTGCAAGGTCCAGCCTGGTTATCTAAACCAAAGGAGCAATGGCCAGCTGATAAGTTTGAGCAAGCAAAGGAGCAGTGGCCATCTGACAAGTTTGAGCCAGTGAAGGAGCAATATTCGATAGAGGCGGAGCAAGAAATCAAAGTAAATGTAGTAAAAGTGTGCGAGGGGCCATTGAGTATTTTTGTGCCAAAAATGGGGGGAGGCGGTGTGGTCGTCCCACTCATACAGTATGAGGGCAAGTTGGAGAAAATATTAAATATTTTGGTATATTGCAAGCGTTTTATAGATGCCTTAAGGGTGAGATATGCGAAAAAAGAGAGAGCTAGAAGATCGCGGGTAGGTCGTAGGCCAAGGAGCAAGAATGCAAGAATACCACTTCCAAGTAATGAAGAAAGATCGCGTGCGATGGAATATTTGGTAAAAGAATCACAGGAGCAAGATTTTTATAAAGAGCTAGCGATGATACGGAAAGAAAATCGGTTGCCAGAACGAAGTAAGCTAGAGCCATTACGTCGGGGGCAGGTTAATAAATGCAGAAAAAGAATATGAAATGAGGCATCAGGTTATCATTGCGAAGGGTTCAAGGTTAGCATATTTGATAATTGACTATGCGCATAGACAAACCAAACATGGAGCAGTGCAAGTTATGACCCAGTATATTCGGCAGAAATATTGGATTCCTCGGATAAGGGATGAGCTCAGAAGATTTTTACACAAATGTGTGGTGTGCGTGCGTTACAGCTACAAGCTGGAGCAACAGTTGATGGCAAATTTACCAGCCGATCGAGTGCAAGTAGGCAAGCCTTTTTTACATTCTGATTTAGACTATGCTGGGCCATTCAATGTCCATTTGAGGGTGCGAGATGATTACGTAGCGAAAAGCAAATGCTGGATCACGATATTTGTGTGCCTGAAGACCCGGGCTATTCATATTGATGTGGTGCTAGATCTAACTACTCAATCATTCATTGCGTGCTATGAGAGATTTATCGGAAGACGTGGAAGATGTGAGCGCATGTACAGTGACAACGCGACGACGTTTGTTGGTGCAGATAGGATGATCAAGAGAGCAATTGACTATTGGAGGGAGCAAGAGGTGCTAGAACATTTGAGTATGAAAGGTACAGAATGGCACTTTATGATTCCAGCTGCCCCACATCAAGGTGGCATTTACGAAGCAGCTGTGAAGTCCATGAAGTATATTTAACGAGAGTCGTGGGCCAGAGAACGCTGGCACAGGACCAGCTTGCGACGTTATTGGTGCAAGTAGAAGCGATTCTGAATTCGCGGCCGTTGTATCCGATATCAGACGATCCGACGGATGTGCAAGCATTGACACCGGGGCATTTTCTTATTGGAGAGCCGCTGGTACTGCCACCTCCCTTTGCATTGGACGAGCAACCAAACACGGAGGGCATTAAGCTTTGGAAAGAGCGCCAGACTATGTTAAAGCATTTTTGGGCTAGATGGCAAGTTGATTATTTGAATAGTTTGCAGGAGCGCAAGAAATGGCGCAGAGAGAGAGAGAATTTGAGAGTGGGCCAGCTAGTTCTCATCAAGGCAGAGAACTTTCCGCCAGCGCAGTGGGCGCTAGGCAGAGTGTGCAAGTTAATTCTGAGCAATGACAAGCTCGTACGATCCGTGGAGATTGAGACCCAGACAAGCAGATTGACCAGACCCGTGCAGAAGCTATGCATATTGCCGGTGGAGCCTGCCAATGTGGAGCCGGAGTGACTAGAGTGCTAAGATTAGAATTAAGTTGATTGTTAATTGTATTGTTATTAATTGCTAATGCAAGCTGATTGTATTTAATGAAAACCGTTGGTTTTCGCTGGCACTGTTTCGTACAGGGACGATCTCCTGTGCGATTGACTTGTTCGCACAGGGACGATCGTCTCTGGCCGAAGGAGTCAGTCGTGCAGTGAGCGTGAAGCGGACGAGACGTCCATTTTTGGTGCAAGTTTTTAATCGGTGCAAGATGTGCGTGTGCATGTAGTACGGAAAATAAATTGGGTTTTTTGAGCTGATGGCTTTTTCCCAACGAGTGCGCGTTTTATTTAAACCGGGTTGCATTCCGTAGTTTCCACCGCCAATCGAAGATGGTGGGAACACATACTATGGAAAGTTGACTTTGTGTTTTATTACAACAAGAATGAACTCAGAGAAGTACATCGAGATGTTGGACGATGTTCTTGTTGATTATTTGGAAAGAAATGTTGACATAGAATATACATTTCAACAGGATAACGCTAGTATCCATGTGTCGAAAACGTCCAGGGAGTACTTTTCAACCCGCTCAATACCACTTGCTTGGCCAGCTAGAAGTCCGGACCTAAACCCGATTGAAAACGTTTGGGGCATAATTGCCAGAACTGTTTATGCAAATGGACGACAGTATTTAACGGTAGAAGAGTTAAGATCCTCTATTTTACAAGCTTGGTTAGATTTGGACATGGACACACTTCGGAAATTAATAAACTCACTCCCTACCAGAATTTTCCAAACAATTAACAAAGATGGAGGGCCAACTAGTTATTAAACATTCAAAAGGCACACATTTTTTATTTTCATTGTTTGTTTTCCTTCAATTTTATACGGTGCGTCTCTCTCAACTCTCTGCTGTTCGTGCTATCCTGCTTTATTTCTACACCCTATATTACAGTCCTACAGTTCTTACTTTTCGCTCATTCTATATTCGTTTGTTATTTGATGGCGTGGTCATTGGTCTAGCAACTTAGAAATTTATTTTTAATGGGTAAGAAGACTTCGTGGAGTCGTTCCATAGACAAAACTAAGATAGTATTGGATGTCATGCGCAAATCGAATAATGGCATTAATATATGCCATTTAAACGCGCAAAGTTTAAAAAACAAAATAGATGATCTTCGTCTGCTCGTTGATGGTGGTCTGCTTGATTTTGTGTGTATCTCGGAGACCTGGCTAAGACCGGAAATGTGTGATGACTTATTTAAACTTAATAGCTACAGGCTGATGCGTAGTGACAGATATGACAGATTGGGTGGTGGAGTCTGCATTTATGCGAAAACATTCTTTAGGTGCAACGTAGTAAAGAAATCTAATGCTACTGATCCAATAGAATTTATTTTTGTTGAAATTTCAATCGGTTACAAAAATCTTTTGCTTGGTTGCGTCTATATGGCGCCAAACATTGCTAATTATAATCTCATAAGCGAGCAGTTGGCGAATGTGGTATGTAGCTACACCGATGTTGTGATCTGTGGAGATCTGAACTTAGATATACTACGCAACAAAAACAAGAATTTTCTGGATATGCTTGAAGCTTCTAATATTCATCTGTGCAACACCACCCAACCCACTCACTTCGCTCCAGGGGCATCACCCTCGCTGCTTGATGTTTTCTTGGTCTCTGATCCTGAACTTATTTTGACATATGATCAATTGATGGCGCCTGCTTTTTCCCATCATGATTTAATCTTCCTAAAGCTAAACGCTGTTAGAGACGTTAGTGGAGAGGGGATTAAGTCCTATTATAATTATTCAGCGATAGATGTAGCATCACTTTTCGGAGACTGCAGTAACCTGAACTGGTCCCCCCTTTATTCAACAAATGATGTAAATAAGCAGGTTGATCTATTTAATAAAAATATTTGTTCGCTTTTTAAGAAACATGTCCCTGTTCGAGCAAGAAAACAAAAAGCAGTAGCGTACCCATGGCTGACAGCTGAATTGAGTTTACTTATGGATAAACGCAACCGTTTATATGCTAATTGGAGAAAATACGGGCATACCGACATTCCTCATGATTACAAGGTAGCACGTAACAACATTACATCACTTATTCGCAAAAACAAAAGGCTTTACTTTGAAAGTAAATTTTCACATACAAATTCTAGTGCTAGTTTTTGGAAGAAAGTGCGGCAGCTAGGGAATAATCGCATCAGGATTACTGCACCAGAATGTATAGACCTTGATGAATTAAACAACAAATTTATTCAACCAGCGGACTGCCCGGCGATACCCTTTTATACTGATTGTTGTGCTACTGCGACTGTTGATAATAGTTTCTCGTTTGTAGGTTTTGATGAAATTTGTGTTGGTCTAGCGATAATGAAGATAAAATCGAATGCCGTTGGTTCGGATGAAATTAGTCCCTCGTTTATAAAATTATTGATTCCGGTCATCCTGAAGCATATCACATATATCTTTAACTGCATTATCATGACGTCTTCTTTTCCTGACTGCTGGAAATGTGCTAGAATTATTCCACTTCCGAAATCACCAACGGAATACCGGCCCATTGCAATTTTGCCTTTTCTAAGTAAAGTTTTCGAATATTTGATCAGTGACCAAATTAAACAGTTCCTTGTTGAGAGCAACCTAATAACTAAGCACCAATCAGGCTTCCGTCCTAAACACAGTTGCACCACTGCGCTTTTAAAAGTATGTGATGATATACGTTTAGGTCTTGATGCTGACAAGGTGGGCCTTATTGTTTTTCTTGACTTTTCAAAAGCATTCGACTCTGTCAGCCATGCTATCCTACTGGAGAAAACGCAATATAACTTTCACTTCGACAATTCAGCATGCAAACTTCTTTCTTCGTATTTGAGAAAAAGGTCCCAGTTTGTCAGTCACAATGACAACTTTTCAAAACCGTGCTTCATTTCAGCTGGTGTACCGCTAGGGTCGGTACTGGGTCCTCTACTCTTTACTATGTTTATTAATGACATCTCGAATTGTTTTAATCACTGTCAACACCACATTTACGCAGATGATGTGCAAGCGTATATATTTTTTCCAAAATCAGATATTAATCTGGCTATAGAAAAGATTAACAGCGATTTGAATATTATACATCAGTGGTCTGCTACCAATAAGCTAAAACTTAATCCAAGCAAAACAAAAGCGTTGTTTATCGATCGAACCAGTAGAACGTCCGTTCTTCCCACGATCTATCTAAACGGCTCGGCGGTTGATTATGTTGACAAGATAAAAAACCTTTGAATATATTTCAACGCCAATTTTAATTTTGAATCACATGTCAACAAGACAGTTTCCCGTGTCTATGGTGCACTATCTGGTCTTAGTCCGACAACGAGCTACTTATCAACCGCTGTTAAGTTGAAACTCGTGAAGTCTTTTATTTTGCCTTTAGTTTTCTACGGCTGTGAGATTTTTTCCAGCTTGGACCAGGAAAGTAACAGCAAATTGAGGGTGGCGCTCAATGACTGTGCAAGGTATGTGTTTGGAGTAAAACGGCGTGAGCATATCTCCGACTATGTCAAAAGAATGCTTGGATGCTCTTTTACTAATGTGTTGACGTCGCGTGCGCTTATATTTCTTCATAAAATTATAAACTCCAAACAGCCAGAATATTTGTATGAAAAATTGCGTTTCGGTACCAAAACCAGATCTTTTCAGCTCCTATTGCCCAGGCAGAAGCACTTAATAACTGGTCGACAATTTTTTGTCCACTCAGTTTCTCTGTGGAACGCACTTCCAACAAGCATTAAACGTGAGACCAACGCCATCAATTTCAAAAATAAACTTCTTGAATATTTTTCTTATATTTAATGTAATTTTCTTTCTTCTCTATTTTCTTTTCTTCTCTCTCTCTCTCTTCTGCTCTCCTTAATTTCATTATTCATCTTTACTCTTTTCCGCTTCTGATTTTTGTTACAACATTATTATATTATATTATATTATATTATATTATATTATATTATATTACTAGCTGACCCGGCGAACTTCGTCCCGCACGACATTTGTTGTTTTTTTATAATGAAATACGCGAGATGGCGAATCAATGGCGATGTGGCAAATGGCAAATTGACGACGAAAACCAACTAAAGGAAGAGGAGGGAGCTACTGATTAACGCAATCGAGGCCCTTAAATAAGCAATGTTGCTACTAAGTTTCAGTAAAGCAATGGATAGCACTTGAACCATATTTAAGTTATATTGGCAGGGCCACGACCCCTTATTCAATATCCGCACAATGCCCTCTGTCGAAAGAGAAAATGGTAGGTTCGTACTAAGTGTCATTGCTGAGCGACTTATAGTTCAGCGAAATATTTGGGTCACAACAAATGTGCTACGCCCCTTGTCCAACGCTTATAAAAACTTACCAGTAGAATGACCCATCTATGGGACGACAGGCCACTAAATTTCAGTGTTGTACGACTTACAACTTCGAAGATATTCTCTATTAAAAATTCGGCTTGTATGGGCAGTGCCACGCTCCCTTGTTCAATACCCTCATCCTTCCCTCTGTCGAAAGATATGAATAAATGGTAGGTTCGTACTTAATTTCATTGCTGTGCGACCTATAGTTCAGCGGAATATTTGGATCACAAAAAATGTGCCACGCCTCTTGTCCAACGCCCACCAAATCTTACCAGTAGAATAACTCATCTATGGGACGACGGGGTACTAAATTTCAGTGTTGTGCGACTAACAATTTCAAAGATATTCGATATTTAAGATTTGGCTTGTATGGGCGGTACCACGCCCCCTTTTTCAATACCCACCCCATTCCCTCTATCGAAGGACATGATTGAATAGTAAGTTTGTACCAAATTTAATTGATGTGTGACTTATGGTTCCCAAGTTATTGTCTAAAAATGTATTCTTGTGGTGCCACGCCCCGTTTTCCCGACTTTTATTTTTTCCTAAACCTTCACGTAACAATTTCAAACAAACCCTCCGAAGGAAGTATCCAAGTTGGTCCAGTCGTTTCCAAGTTTTAAGCATACATAACGAAAATTGGAAAAATAATTTTCTTTCATCATTGCAAAAATGCTTAAAATTTTAGAGAAAAATAGTTGGCTGGCAATGCTGTTCGCCGAAAGAAAAAGAAAAAAAGCTCTAAAATTCAACACTCGAGTTGAAAAGCTGTTTTCTGTCTGTTTTGTTTACATTCGGCGAACAGCATTGCCAGCCAACTCTTTTTCTCTGAAATTTTAAGCATTTTTGCAATGATGAAAAAAAATTATTTTTCCAATATACGGACAACCAAAGGAATCATTCGTCGACCTATACAGAAACTCGCTATTTTGCCTTCTTGAAAGAGACCTTTCCATGGGGGCGGGATGTTCGGTCACCGAATGCACGATAACGTTTGAAATGTAAATTGCTATAGACACACCCTAACGTTTGAATGTAATTTGCTATACATACACTCTAATGTTTGTTCCTTATAATGTTTACCTCTAAATTTATCAGTGTTTCTCTACTATATTATGCATGTTTTATACATATAAACCTTCCTCTTGAATCACTCTATCCATTAAAAAAAACCGCTTAAGAAACCGTTGCGTAGTTTTAAAGATTTAAGCATACATAGGGACAGACAGCGGCAGCGACTTTGCTTTATACTATGTAATGATAATGATATTATATTATATTATATTATATTATATTATATTATATTATATTATATTATATTATATTATATTATATTATATTATATTATATTATATTATATTATATTATATTATATTATATTATATTATATTATATTATATTATATTATATTATATTATATTATATTATATTATATTATATTATATTATATTATATTATATTATATTATATTATATTATATTATATTATATTATATTATATTATATTATATTATATTATATTATATTATATTATATTATATTACTAGCTGACCCGGCGAACTTTGTCCCGCACGACATTTGTTGTTTTTTTATAATGAAATACGCGAGATGGCGAATCAAGGGCGATGTGGCAAATGGCAAATTGACGACGAAAACCAACTAAAGGAAGAGGAGGGAGCTACTGATTAACGCAATCGAGGCCCTTAAATAAGCAATGTTGCTGCTAAGTTTCAATTGATAAAGCAATGGATAGCGCTTGAACCATATTTAAGTTATATTGGCAGGGCCACGGCCCCTTATTCAATATCGGCACAATGCCCTCTGTCGAAGGAGAAAATGGTAGGTTCGTACTAAGGGTCATTGCTGAGCGACTTATAGTTCATCGAAATATTTGGGTAACAACAAATGTTCCACGCCCCTTGTCCAACGCTTATAAAAACTTACCAGTAGAATGACCCATTTATGGGACGACGGGGCACTAAATTTCAGTGTTGTACGACTTACAACGTCAAAGATATTCTCTATTAAAAGTTCTGCTTGTATGGGCAGTGCCACGCCCCCTTGTTCAATACCCTCTGTCGAAAGATATGAATAAATGGTAGGTTCGTACTTAAATTCATTGCTGTGCGACCTATAGTTCAGCAGAATATTTGGATCACAAAAATTGTGCCATGCCTCTTGTCCAACGCCCACCAAATCTTACCAGTAGAATAACTCATCTATGGGACGACGGGGTACTAAATTTCAGTGTTGTACGACTACCAATTTCAAAGATATTCTATATTAAAGATTTGGCTTGTATGGGCGGTACCACGCCCCCTTGTTCAATACCCGCACCATTCCCTTTGTCGAAAGATATGAATAAATGGTAGGTTCGTACTTAATATCATTGCTGTGCGACTTATAGTTCAGCGAAATATTTGGGTCACAACAAATGTGCCACGCCCCTTGTCCAACGCCCATAAAATCTTCCCAGTAGAATGACTCATCTATGGGTCGACGCTATACTAAATTTCAATGCTGTGCACCTTACAATTTGAAAGATATTCGATATTAAAGATTTGGCTTGTATGGGTGGTGCCACGCCCCCTTGTTCAATACCCGCACCATTTCCTTTGTCGAAAGATATAAATAAATGGTAGGTTCGTACTTAGTTTCATTGCTGTGCGACTTATAGTTCAGCGAAATATTTGGGTCACAAAAAATGTTCCACGCCCCTTGTCCAACGCCTATCAAAATTTAACAGTAGAATGACACTTCTATGGGAGGATGTCAAACCAAATTTCAATGCTGTGCGACTTACAATTCCGAAGCTATTCCATATAAAAGATTTTATTTGTATGGGCGGAGCCACGCCCTCTTGTTAAATATCCGCCCCATTCCCTCTGTCGAAAGATATGACTAAATGGTAGGTTCGTACTTAGTTTCATTGCTGTGCGACTTATAGTTCAGCGAAATATTTGGGTCACAAAAAATGTGCCACGCCCCTTGTCCAACGCCTATCAAAATTTAACAGTAGAATGACACTTCTATGGGAGGATATCAAACCAAATTTCAATGCTGTGCGACTTACAATTCCGAAGCTATTCCATATAAAAGATTTTATTTGTATGGGCGGAGCCACGCCCTCTTGTTAAATACCCGCCCCATTCCCTCTGTCGAAAGATATGACTAAATGGTAGGTTCGTACCAAGTTTCATTGCTGTGCGACTTACAGTTCTGCTGAAATGTTGGGTCATAAAAAATGTGCCACGCCCCTTGTTTAACGCCCATCAAAATTTAACAGTAGAATGACACATCTATGAAACGACGGTGCACTAAATTTCAATGCTGTGCGACTTACAATGCCGAAGCTATTCTATTTAAAAGATTTGAGTTGTATGGGCGGTGCCACACCCCTTTGTTCAATACCCATCCCATTCCCTCTATTGAAGGATATGATCAAATAGAAAGTTTGTACCAAATTTAATTGATGTGTGACTTATGGTTCCAAAGTAATTGTCTAAAAATGTATTCTTGTGGTGCCACGCCCCGTTTTCCCGACTTTTTTTTTTTATAAACCTTCTCGTAACAATTTCGAACAAACCTGCCGAAGGAAGTATCCAAGTTGGTCCAGTCGTTTTCAAGATATAAGGACACATAGGGACTTTGCGACTTTGCTTTATATATGTAGTGATATTAATCACATATATATTAATCATATATTAATCATAGTTCATATTTTTACACCAGTTCTTGTCTTTTCTAAAAAGAAATACGTAACTGCAAAATAATCCTGATAAACACATCTGTAATTGAAAAGAAAATCATAACGAAAATTGGAAAAATAATTTTCTTTCATCATTGCAAAAATGCTTAAAATTTCAGAGAAAAATAGTTGGCTGGCAATGCTGTTCGCCGAAAGAAAAAGAAAAAAGCTCTAAAATTCAACACTCGAGTTGAAAAGCTGTTTTCTGTCTGTTTTTTCTTTGTCTTTTGTCTGTTTTGTTTACATTCGGCGAACAGCATTGCCAGCCAACTCTTTTTCTCTGAAATTTTAAGCATTTTTGCAATGATGAAAAAAAATATTTTTCCAATATACGGCCAACCAAAGGAATCATTCGTCGACCTATACAGAAACTCGCTATTTTGCCTTCTTGAAAGAGACCTTTCCATGGGGGCGGGATGTTCGGTCACCGAATGCACGATAACGTTTGAAATGTAAATTGCTATAGACACACCCTAACGTTTGAATGTAATTTGCTATACATACACTCTAATGTTTGTTCCTTATAATGTTTACCTCTAAATTTATCAGTGTTTCTCTACTATATTATGCATGTTTTATACATAAAAACCTTCCTCTTGAATCACTCTATCCATTAAAAAAAACCGCTTAAGAAACCGTTGCGTAGTTTTAAAGATTTAAGCATACATAGGGACAGACAGCGGCAGCGACTTTGCTTTATACTATGTAATGATGATAATGATATAATATAATATAATATAATATAATATAATATAATATAATATAATATAATATAATATAATATAATATAATATAATATAATATAATATAATATAATATAATATAATATAATATAATATAATATAATATAATATAATATAATAATGCCCGCATGGGCATTCCAAAATAGGAATGACGGGCATGACAACCCCGCGGTCCCTAGTCAACCATCGGCCCTGGCCAACCACCACCCGATGTGTACCACTGGTTCCAAGACTACAAAGTCAAGCCTCGGACGAGCGTCGTAATGGCCGAGAACGACGCGGGAATCAACTGCTCGGCCCCTATACCGACCCTAGCACCGAAAACGGAACTCCTCACACTGCCGGAACTGTTTTGCCAGGACAACCAGCAACCACAAAGGCAGGCAAACCCCGACAGCGCCTAACTTGGACAACCCAAATGAATATGGACGTTATGCGCTGTTACTACACATGCACCAAACTAGAACTAATTAAAACAGGATATCGCAACGAACTTCATACAATGTTTCTACAAAAATACCCCGAATACACAGGAAAAGTATCACAACAAAGACTACTTGACCAGAGACGAGCAATTCTAACAAACAAACTATTAACAAACACCCAAATACAAAACATAAGACAAGAAGTTGCCGCAAACATGGATAGTGACAGTAATAACAATCAAACACACGACAGCAACCTAACTGACAGACCACAATACAACCGAACACTAAGAGACACAATACACAGTCCCAGTAATCACACCCAAACTCAAAGCAATATTATAACAGGGTCGCCCAGCAATAACCCATCTACATCAAACCAAGCTACCACAATTACTACCGAAAATGATCCAAACTCCAACGAAATAAAATCACAACTGCAAGTAGAAATGCAAGCAAACATTATAAAATGGCAAGGAACAAACCCAAATAACAGAAATCACCTACCGAAATTAAAATTCAACAAAAATACCCCAAAATTAATTCAAATTATGAACAAGGAAATACTCCCAACATATATAGACACAATCCATAATCTCACAGACATACAACTCATCACATATACAGCAGCAAATACAATCCTTACATGCAATAACCAAAGTACAAAAAACCAACCAAAACCCAAAAACCAAAGCAAACCAAAATGGAAAATACGAATAGAAAATAAAATCAATACAATAAGAAAAGATCTTGGACGACTAACGCAATATAATAAAGGTAATAGATCGAAACACCTAACAAAACACATAGAAATGATAAAAGCTAAACCGGAACATGTAAACAGAACCTTCAATGAAATAATAGACACCAGGAAACAAAAACTTGCCGTATATGCTGCAAGACTGCGTAGATATGTACATTGAATCAAACGCTCGAAGAATACAAAACAGAACATTCATACAAAACGAAAAACTATTCTACAGACAACTTAACGAACCCCAACACTGTATAAAAGACATACCGTCCAAAGAAGAAATAGAGGAATTTTGGAAGAAAGTCTGGTCAGAACCACAAGAATACAATAAAAATAGCCCATACATTAAAGAAGAGACACAGAAATGTCAAAACATTACACCACAGGAAGATTACACGGCAACTACAGAGGAACTACTAACAATAATACAAAAAACACATAACTGGAAATGCCCCGGCAATGACTTTATACATAATTTCTGGTACAAAAAACTAACCACACTCCATCACATTCTATTACGATTAATAAATGAAGCAATAAGAGATCCACACAAACTACCTACAACTTTGACGGAAGGAAGAACCTACATTAAACCAAAAAACCAAGAGACAAATAACCCAGCCAACTATAGACCGATCATCTGCCTCCCCACCCTATAAAAAATTATGACTGCAGTGATTGCCCACTCACCTGACCGCACAGAATATACTTCCACCGAACAGAAAGGATGTCGAAAGGGAAGCCAAGGGTGTAAAGAACAATTAATAATAGACTCTGTAATACTAAAACAAGCTACGAAACAACAGAGAAACCTACACATGTCCTACATAGATTACAAAAAAGCGTTCGACTCAATACCTCATGATTCCTCATAGACATATTGCAGATCTACAAAATCCATCCAATTATCCGAAACATCCTAACACAAGCAATGAAACAGTGGAAAACAACTATAAACTTAAGGACAACCACAACTGACATAACTACAGAACCAATAACGATAAGACGCGGAATCTTCCAAGGTGACTCGCTAAGCGCTCTATGGTTCTGTATGTGCCTTAATCCATTATCAAACACACTAAACAATACACCATACGGTTTTAATATTATCCATAAAAAAGAACAAAAACACAAAATCAATCATCTTTTATACATGGACGACATCAAACTATGTGCTGGTAACCCTACAAGGAATGCCTAACCGAAACTCCAGAAAAAAGAAAATTGAAAATTTGTCTAAAAACTAACACATGCATAAAAATTTCCCAAATCTCACTAACACATACAAAACTGCATTTCACATTTTGGGATTTTTTCCAGTAAGTGGGAATGAAAGAATATATTTGCATTAGTACCTTCCATATTCTCTGTATGAAAGAGTGAGATAACGATATAAACGTGGCGTGCCACCTGATTTTATGCACAAAATGTCGTAGTTCGCGAGAAGACTTCAACTGCTACGTCAGGCAAGCGTCCGCTGTCGAATTTATTTTTGTGGAACGTTTTGAAGGTAACAAAATCTTTACTTGATTAAAAAATAGCATTGAATTTAATTATTATTTCATGATTGTTTTATATAGATGTTTTCCGAAGCATGGATATGGCAAATTCAACAGAAGAACCCTGGAGGCTAAAACCAAAGGCGCCGGAAAAAATATTGTGTTTTTTGTTTGTGTCTTTTCTCGCTTTTCCTTTTTTATAATAACCAAATAAATTTTTTTAAACTAATCGTCCAAATAGTTTTAATGTATATTTACGTAATGACTATCAGGTACATCTAACCGACAAACCGGTTAGACCTATCTGGTAGACATACCGAATCGTACGTTATGTCTACCAGATAGGTCTGACCGGTTTGTCGGTTACACGTAACTGATTTATACGGTAGACATACCGAATCGTACGTTATGTCTACCAGATACGTCTGACCGGTTTGTCAGATAGACGTAACTGATTGTTACATGCGAGACTCCACGTGAGTAAGCGAGACAGCTGTACATTTGCCAAGATTTCGGAGCGCGTGCGTTAGAAGGTGATATCAAATCACACGTACACGAAATCAAGTCACACGTACACAAAAGGACTAGTCAGATTTTTCACACGGCTAGAACAAATCTGACTAGAATTATAACCGATATGTTGGTTACGTATACCGGTTATATAACTAGTCATATGACCGGTAGTCTCCTTGTAGGGAACATTAGACAACTACAAAAACTAATAGAAACGGTTGAAACAATAACAAATGACATGAAAATGGAATTTGGCATCTCAAAATGCAAAACACTACACATTAAGGGAGTGTTCCCGGGTAGAATGCCGATTTTAGGCTGTTTTTCAAAAAATTATTTTGGAGCTACAAGGCAACATGCAATATTCTGGTTTTTTGCTTGTTGTTCCTTATTATTTGGAGAACAGAAACTCATATTTGTGTCAAAAAATTTTATTTTCTAAGTACAAATTTTCAGTGGTCAATGTGACCTTGTTTTCACTGCTGGCCGATAATAAATTTCGGGAACCAGTAATCTGAAACAGAAATGGGTATGCAATTATTAATCTGCAATAAATTCCGCGGATGCTAAACCACAGTTTTAGTCAAAATGTTGATTAGAAACAAAATGGCGGCCATATGAAAAAAAATTGTCCAGTTTTGCCACCTTTTTTTACCTTTAGAGTGCTTGAAAATATATTTAACAATAATTTTTTGATGAAAACTTTGGTTTAGCATCCAATGAAAACTATCTAGAACATTTTCCCAAAATTTCAAGTCGATACCTCTCATAGTTGCTGAGAAAAATTATCGGCCAGTACAAAAAATGTGGTTTCGAGAAAAACGCGTTTAAAGTATCATGCGCAATGTATCAGCGGAGCAAAAAGAGCTGAGATTACTTCAATTAACATGCAAAAAAGTGGGTACTGAGTATGCGGATTGGGGGGGTGATAGTATATAGTATAAGGTACAATAAAACGCCAAAAAAAAAATCGATTTTTTCAAACTTCTACCCAGGAACACTCCCTTAATAAAGGAATTTGGAAGGATGAAAACACAACAATCACAGTCAACGCTGAAATAATGAGCAGCCTAGAACAACACGAGACATACAAATACCTCGGCTTTCAACAAAATACAAAAATAGACCACAGCAAAATTAAAACTGAACTAAAAACAAAGTACAACACTCGTTTAAACCAAATACTAAAATCATACCTCAACTCAAGAAATCTCTTCAAAGCAATAAACACATACGCCATAGCCATCCTGACATACTCTTTCGGCATAATAAACTGGACAAAAACCGACATTGAAGACCTAGAAAGACTTACCCGCAAACAACTTACAAGACATAACAAACTACACCCTAGATCGTGTACACAAAGAATCACCATACCACGGAAATTAGGGGGGCGGGGGCTCACCGATATACAAAACTTACACAATAAACAAATTATAAAACTAAGATGTTACTTTCAACAAAGTGATGACCCCCTACATGCTGCAATAGTTAAAGTCGACGAACAATACACACCACTCCATCTCAGTAATCTGGATAAACAGTACAACATACAATCAATAGAAGAAAAAAAGACACAATGAGCACAAAAGGAGCTTCATGGAAGACATCCACACATAATGCAAAACAGCAACATAGAAGACAAAGCATATACATGGCTTAATCGAGGTGAACTACAACCGGAAATAGAAGGACAAATAATAGCAATACAAGCTCAAATAATACCCACAAGAAACTTCTTAAAATATATAATAAAAGACAACACCATAACGACCGATAAATGCAGACGATGTAGCCTTCATACAGAAACAATAGATCATATAATCAATGGATGCCCGATGCTGACAGGAACACAATATACAGAAAGACATAATACAGCCGCCAAAATAATACACCAACTCATAGCACAAAAATACAAACTCACAGAAAACAACGACACATATTTCAAATATAAACCTGAAACAATACTAGAAAATGACTACACTAAAATCTACTGGGACAAAACAATCCACACAGATAAAACAATACCACACAATAGACCGGACATAACACTCACAGACAAAACACATAAAATAACATACTTAATAGAAATTAGCATACCCAGTGACCACAACATCCAAAATAAATATACCGAAAAAATAGAAAAATACCAACCACTAAAATATGAAGTAAAAAGGGTATGGAAACAAAATGAAGTGCGAGTGATACCCTTTATAATATCCTCCACCGGTATTCTACACAAAACTTTTATAGAAAACTTAAACCTGCTAGAAATACCGAAAACAACACAGCACACGATACAGAAGGCAGTTATTCTTAAAACATCACACATCGTAAAAACATTCCTAGGTGTACAATAGAAGTGTCAAAATGGCTTGCTGCACGCAATCTGCCGCCATGTTTGACTAAAATGGCCCGTGCCTCGCGCGGTATGCGGGGGGGAGACTGGCGTGGGATATAATATAATAAAATATAATATAATATAATATAATATAATATAATATAATATAATATAATATAATATAATATAATATAATATAATATAATATAATATAATATAATATAATATAATATAATATAATATAATATAATATAATATAATATAATATAATATAATATAATATAATATAATATAATATAATATAATATAATATAATATAATATAATATAATATAATATAATATAATATAATATAATATAATATAATATAATATAATATAATATAATATAATATAATATAATATAATATAATATAATATAATATAATATAATATAATATAATATAATATAATATAATGTAATATAATATAATATAATATAACTAGCTGACCCGGCGAACTTCGTCCCGCACGACATTTGTTGTTTTTTTATAATGAAATACGCGAGATGGCGAATCAAGGGCGATGTGGCAAATGGCAAATTGACGACGAAAACCAACTAAAGGAAGAGGAGGGAGCTACTGATTAACGCAATCGAGGCCCTTAAATAAGCAATGTTGCTGCTAAGTTTCAATGGATAAAGCAATGGATAGCGCTTGAACCATATTTAAGTTATATTGGCAGGGCCACGGCCCCTTATTCAATATCGGCACAATGCCCTCTGTCGAAGGAGAAAATGGTTGGTTCGTACTAAGGGTCATTGCTGAGCGACTTATAGTTCATCGAAATATTTGGGTAACAACAAATGTTCCACGCCCCTTGTCCAACGCTTATAAAAACTTACCAGTAGAATGACCCATTTATGGGACGACGGGGCACTAAATTTCAGTGTTGTACGACTTACAACGTCAAAGATATTCTCTATTAAAAGTTCTGCTTGTATGGGCAGTGCCACGCCCCCTTGTTCAATACCCTCTGTCGAAAGATATGAATAAATGGTAGGTTCGTACTTAAATTCATTGCTGTGCGACCTATAGTTCAGCAGAATATTTGGATCACAAAAATTGTGCCATGCCTCTTGTCCAACGCCCACCAAATCTTACCAGTAGAATAACTCATCTATGGGACGACGGGGTACTAAATTTCAGTGTTGTACGACTACCAATTTCAAAGATATTCTATATTAAAGATTTGGCTTGTATGGGCGGTACCACGCTCATCATGAATAAAACCAGCTTCTTGACAAGAGACAACCTGTGCGTTTCTCCTGATTTTAGCTCACAAACATAGGCTCCTTAGCCATATCAGAATTGGCGCGACCCGCCGCTTCAATAGGTCACCCCGAACGCTACTGACGTCAAACACCACACTTGTACGCCCACACCCGCTAACACTGTACACCACATGGCGATCCTGCCGACCAAACCTGCAACAGACTAGCCGCCGATTTCACCAACACCGATCCTGAACTGACCAACACTGGTCCCAACTGAAAAACATTTCCGACAACCAAACTTTGACGTCCACCAAATCAAACTGCTGCCACCATCAAATGTCAACCCAAGATGAAATAGACGCCATTTTCGCAAAGTGGGTCCGCGTCGCACAACAGCAAGAGGAGTACATCCCTGAGAGCATCACACCAACAGCGGAAGAACCAGCGGCATACACACCAGGGGCGTAGCCAAGGGAGGGGTTTAGGGTGTCAGAACCCCCCCATAGCCTATAATTTGTCAACATTTTCAATCACTATGCGTCGTATGTACATACGTTCACACATTAGCAAAAAGGTCTTTCATCCTTAAACATTTAAAAGAATAATACCAAAAAATTTTTGGGCGAAACTAAATTGTTTTTTAATAGTCCCGTTTAGACTCAATACAGCGATTTGCATGATGTAAAAACATGTATAAATAGTAGTTTAGTTCGTCGACCGGAATATCCTTCAGGATGTCGGTACAAGCCTTTTGGATGGATTCCTCGATCTCTTAAGGGGGCCGATACATTTAGAACCTTAAAAAAATCGCAATGTTTTTTATTGCTGCAATCGAAAGATAAACTATTTAAAAATATAGTCCCGAAGTTCTATTGGCCTACTGTTAATATTTTGGGAGATAATAGCCCAAGACCCGCGCGGCGGTTATACAGGCAGCTGCGCGCACATAAACTTTGAACCTCTTTTTCTCAAAACTATGTTTTCTGATCCGGCCGTCAAGATTGCGAGCGAGCTCTTTAACCGATTTAGTCGGATTAAACAGCATATTATAGATAATTTTATATTCAAGTGCGTGGCAGAGCAATTTTTTTAACAAAAATCGTTTTCACAGTTATTTACTCATTTTTATGTCATAAACACGGGTAAAAAATGGCACTTTTTCACTAAAAGCATGACTATACCTCCAATTTTTCAAAATTACAGTAAATCTCTTCGCTACGCACTTGATAAAAGCTTTCTGATTCATAAGATATTTTCATTTCTTGTTTCGGATCAAAACTCTACCTAGGAAGTTGACGGCCGCAAAGTTTGTCACCGCCAGGAGATCGGCCATAACTCCGCCATTTTGTGTTTTTTTTTGTAAAAAATTTTTTTCTCCCAGTTTTATTATGCCTTAATATATATCCGAAACAAACCTGACTCTATGTGTTTTTATTCTCCCAGCATAACATCAGAAAAAACTACCATTTTTGACGCTTCTAAATGTATCGGCCCCCTTAAAGCTTTTTTTCATCGGCAAATGCATTTTTTGAATAGGTGAAAGTCGCACGGTGCCGCATCAGGTGAAAACGAAGAGTGGTTGATGGTTAAAATTCGACTTTTAGTAAACAAAAAACAGTCAAAACAAGTGTCGATCGATGAGATGGCATCCTTCGATAGCCAAATGTTCAATTAAAATGCTATCGATAAATTTATGCTATTGAGATGCTTAACCTTCGCCTTACCAAAAATTGTTGTATACGTCGTTTAACAATGTCGTTCACCCGGATGACCCCAGGCTCTTCCGCCGATATTTTGATTAAAACTCACAATTAAGATATAATAATATATAAATTTTTTTCATACGTCAGTATTTAGTATCTTCCTCTGGCGATAGTTGGTTTTTCGAAAAAAGGCCTAACTTTAATGATTTATTTTGCAACTATGGAAAATATTAGAAAATTTCATTCCAGATAGTTTATTTACTATTACCTTCGTAAAGTACGCAAAAAAAAATTGATTGTGAGTTTTATTCAAAATGGCAGCAAAAGCACCTGGGATCAACCGGGTAGGTATTTTGTATACAAAATGACAAAATTCAAGTTTAAACATAAACAAGATTTCTAAAAAAAATATTTCTTCATGTTATTGAAAATTACCTTCAAATTTGTGCAGTTATTCGAAATCATTGCTAAATACTCTGGCAGATATGAAACATGAATATTAAAAAGATCACTCGGGTGGGTATTTCTGGGTAGTAAAGCGAAGGTTAATTCCAATTTCAAGAATTTCAATGAAGATTTTGGCTAATCTTTTATGAATTACCGCCCAGTTTTGATGGAATCTACGGTGATCGCGGATTTCAGTTGGCTAACTCGTTGGTCATTATTTATGTCCTGACAATCGTTTTTAAATCGCGTTTACCACTTATGAACTCCACCACGGTATAAGCAATCATCACCATAAACTTGGTTCATAAATTGAAATGCTTCGGTTAAAGTTTACAAATTTTAAAAACAAAAGTTAATATTGTAACTTGTGCAATAACTTCGCTTCCAGTGCACCAAATTTCATGAACTTTTTACTAAAAATCGGGAAAAATTTAATTTCCAATGCATTAAGTCGCATAAGCCACCACAAAATGCCCTATTTGGAAGGTGCAGTTAACTTTAACGGCAGCCGCCGTGGCTCAGTTGGTAAGTGCCTTGGACCGCGAGTCGAAGGCAGCAACCCCAGGTTCAATACTGCCTGTAATAACACCTAAAAAAAATAACGGGAAAATTCGTTTTCTCTTTCGGTGGCTGTCCTCTCAGCTGGAAATGGCGAACCTCTGAGAGTAAAAATTGCTTATGAAAAAGCTCCCAACCTGCCGTTCGGAACCGGCATAAAACTGTAGGTCCCTTCCACCCGCGTACAAATGCACACGCACAACACGGGTGGTTGCGGGAAGCTAGGCCTTAGTCTCGCGTAAGCGGGCTGTCGTGCCAGTCAATTAATTAATTAGTTAACTTTAAAAAACACGTAAACTAAACTGGCGAAAACAAATTTTAAAACCCCCCCCATGACCAAGTTCTGGCTACGCCCCTGATACACACCAACCCCGAAATCTGCCGGGCCACGAGCAATCACAATAGAACAGTACAAGGCCAGGAACACGAAACACAACATCCAGGCAACAGAGATTTCGACAACAAAAAAGAACCGACGCCCTAGAGCCGGAAAGATAGTGAAGGCCAGGAAGGAAAAAGCAAACCTCTAGAGGCTGATCCCCGTGACAACCGACAGGGATCTAAAACGGAAGCTGATCAACAAAATCAAAAACTTGAACTAATGGGCTCAAAACAGAGCAGAGAGGAGATAGTAGTGGCGAGTAACGCAGCGAGCGCTGGAGCTACATCTACATCAACACCGGCAGACACTCCGAACGCAGTATACATTCTAGGAATAATAGTAATAGCATTAGTATTCATACAAATTAACACTTATTATAAGAATTTTATAAAAAAAACATACTAAGACTATCAGTGTAACACAGGTTTAAGAAAATAAAAATAAACAAAAACAAATTAGACAAAATGAACAGGAAACAAAAAGGGCAAAACCCAAAAGAAATTTCAACAAACAAAATAGAGCTGACACACGACAACATAAGTCAACAAAGACAGCTACAATACTTAACCAAACTCTGGGCACACATAGGGATGACAAGACCACCGACAAGTAAAGACATTACAAAACCGACAACAATTGGAGAAGAAATTTGCCGCATGATAAACATGCTGCAAAGTAAAGAGTAAATGGAGGACATCCTTGACGAGTTAAACAAAATACAGACAAACTTAAGAAAAACACCGAACAGAACATACACTCAGGAGACATTAACAACAAAACAACAAACTGTATTCGCTTTAAAAACACGGTTTGAAGAACTAATAACAGAATACACAAACGACGAACACACAGCGGGCATAAAAATAGCCTTCAACAACACATACGAAAATATCGTAAAAATACTTAAACAGAAACAGATCGATAAAAATATAGAACAAAAACACTCGACAGTAACCATGGCTTCATTCAATATAGAAACGGCGATGAAGGCCATTCCGAATTTCACAGGCAACTACAGAGACCTAGACACATTCACAAAAAGAACGGAATTAATCCACAAAAAACTGGACGCGGCTGGCAAAACTGAACTACTAGAATTCGTATTTCACGCCAAATTAAGCCTTACAACTAGAACAGCAATCGGTCATGATATACCAAAAACGTTTCAAGAACTAACCATACTACTGAATGAACGATACAAGAACACAAACACAATTCCCCAGCTCCAGAATCAATTATCATACTTCGTCCAGAGGAATCTCGACATAACCACGTATAAGAACAAAATACTCAACTTAATAGCGGAGCTGAACAAATTACAAATAGCTCAAACTGGCTCCGCACTGACCACAATAGAACGCAATATAATAACAATAATTAACGAGCAATACAGTCTCACTGTATTTAAAAATGGACTGAACGAAGAATATAAACAAACCATCTTCGCAGCAATGCCAAAGACATTTAAAAGAACAATAAACAAACACAAGCAAGAGTGATGTTTACCAGCATGAATAGCAACAACCAAAATAGAACAAACAACAGAAATTTTAACCAACAATACAACAACAGATACCAAAATAACAACAATGTTAGAAACAACAACAATTACAGGAACAACAGCCAACAACCTAACTACAATCCCAGAAACGATCAAAATAGCTATCAAACGAATTCTCGCAACTCATACAGCAACGGCAGACCAAAATTCAAGGTACAATAATAATGCGAACCGAAACCAAAGTTTCAACAACAATGGTCGCCCAACACGCATCAATTACATCCAGGAAAACTCGGGCGACCCGGAGGGAGACAATCACATTCCTCCGGGGGAGCAGTAACG
This sequence comes from Melieria crassipennis, assembly GCA_963668005.1. Classification (NCBI taxonomy): domain Eukaryota; kingdom Metazoa; phylum Arthropoda; class Insecta; order Diptera; family Ulidiidae; genus Melieria; species Melieria crassipennis. The sequence continues at coordinate 41,450,212 of OY764963.1, read as the reverse complement.
AATGAACAACGAATCTATCTAATATCCGAAAATTTAACAAATTATATCACACTAAAATGCAACCAATTTTGTAAACCTTTAACATTCCTCATTGATACCGGAGCAGACATATCACTTTGTAAAACAAACAACGATGACGAACTTGAGATCAACACAGAAAACACATGTAAACTAACAGGAATATCCACACAAAAAATAGACTCACTGGGAACATTAAAACTGACATTCCCACTAAGAAAAACCAAAACAGAATTAAACTTGCACATGGTCAATGAAGACTTCCCAATCGTAACAAATGGAATCATAGGAAGAGACTTTTTACTCAAATACATGTGCAAAATAGACTACGAAACCCTCACACTAACAATGATAATAAATGAAGAAGAACACATATTTCCTATAACAACCAAACCACCGCCACACACCTCACACACAATACCGCCAAGGTGTGAAGTAATATTACCGATCAACATGAATATTCAAGAAGACATTGTAATACTAAACCAAGAACTTGCAAACGGAGTATTTTTGGCTAATTCCATCGCACCAGCAAAAGGCGAATGCCACGTAAAAATAATCAATACAACAGATAAACCAATAAAAGTAAAAAACATCCGACCAAAAATAGAAAACTTGTCGAATTATACAATAATGAAAACAAACTACAACACCAAAAATTCAGACAATGAACGATTCAGAAGACTAATATCAACGCTCAAGCTAGACAACCTAGATGCACAAACAGAGGCAGAACTTAAAACAATTTTCCAAAAATATCAAACAGTTTTCCACCTGGAAGGAGAAGAAATTACAACAAATAATTTCTACACTCAACAACTTACCCTAGAAGACTCCACACCCGTATATATAAAAAACTACAGATTGCCACAAACTCAGCAGGAGGAGATAAAGAAACAAGTACAAAAATTAATAGACATCGATATCATAGAACCATCAACCAGCCCTTACAACGCACCCCTATTACTAGTCCCAAAGAAAAGCGAAGACAATACAAAAAAATGGCGATTAGTCGTAGATTACAGGAAACTAAACGATAAAATAATAAATGATAAATTCCCGCTTACACGACTAGAAGATGTTCTTGACATACTTGGCAGAGCAAAATACTTACTTCTCAACTTTAGACATGACCAGCTCTTTCCATCAAATACCTTTGGAACAAGATTCAAGACCACCCACAGCATTTTCCACAAGATGGACATTACCAATTTAAAAGACTACCTTTTGGTCTCAAGATATCCTCAAACAGTTTTCAACGAATGCTCACTTTAGCATTAAGTGGACTCAGCTCAGAAGCCTTCCTCTATGTTGACGATATAATAGTATTTGGATGTTCATTAAAACACCACAACGAAAATCTGATTAAAGTTTTCGACCGACTACAACAATACAACTTAAAACTAAATGCAAGCAAATGCCAATTTTTAAAACCAGAAGTCATCTACTTAGGACATTTAATCACAGATAAAGGCATCAGAGCAGATCCAACAAAATGCGAAGCAGTACTAAAATATCCAACACCAACGAATGCTGATGAAGTACGTCGATTTGTAGCATTTTGCAACTACTACAGACGCTTCATACCAGAACTCGCATCAATAGTAAAATGTCTTAACTCTCTCCTTAAGAAAGGTACACCTTTCATTTGGTCAGACAAGTGCAAGACAGCTTTCGAAACACTAAAACAGAAGTTAACAAACACACCAATATTACAATATCCGGATTTTAACAAAACCTTCATATTAACAACAGACGCTTCAGACTTCGCCTTAGGAGCAGTATTATCACAAGGAGAAATTGGACATGACCTTCCCATTTCATACGCAAGCAAATCATTACAGAAACACGATATCAATAAACCAATAATAGAAAAGGAACTTTTAGCAATACATTGGGGAATAAACTACTTCAGACCGTACCTCTACGGAAGAAAATTCATCGTAGTCACAGACCACAGACCACTAGTATCTCTGTTCTTACACAAAAATCCATTATCGAAAATGACAAGAATCAGACTAGACTTATCTGATTACGACTTTGAAATCATATACAAACAAGGAAAAATCAACACAAATGCAGATGCTTTATCTCGCATAAAAATCGACAGCGACACACTAAAGGCAATGATTCCAACGCAGGAAAATGACATAAATAACGGCAAACAAATGGAAATACTGGCAATTACAAGGAGCAAGGCAGCAACATCAAGAGCAAAAGAAAAAAGCATGCACAATGAAGAAAAAGAAAATATTTATGGTACCAAGACACGCGATAATAGGAAGGACATATCTCAAGAGCCTGCGCAACTCTACATATGGGAATGTATGTACCTCTATGAACGACGTGAAGAACATGAGAAGATTAAAATTTGAAATAAAAGAAAAGGATCGGCCGATGATATCGGGTGTTTTTTTTAGAGGTATAGAACTTTGAATTGAAATAAAACACAAGAAAATCGTTTTAATGTCCATCAATTTGGCTTTATTGGAAGGATAATTTTATGCCATTAATGTTTAAATATGATTTCGGGCATGTGGCCGCCGCGGCTGGCTCGAATAAAGCCAATTCTACAGGTCCAATTTTCAACCACTTTTTCGAGCATTTGGGGCCGTATGTCGGCAATAACGCCACGAATGTTGGCTTCCAAGTCCCCTAACGTTTCTGGTTTGTTGGCGTAGACGAGCGACTTCACATATCCCCAAAGAAAATAATCCAATGGTGTCAAATCACACGATCTTGGTGGCCAATTGACAGGTCCATTCCGCGAAATTATGCGCTCATCGAATGTTTCCTTTAATAAATCGATTGTGACGTGCGCTGTGTGGCATGTAGCGCCGTCTTGTTGGAACCACAACTCATCCACATTCATGCCATCCAATTCGGGAACAAAATAGTCGGTTATCATGGCTCTATACCGGTCTCCATTAACGGTAACTGACTCCTCTTCTGACTGGGTCCTCTTCAACATTTTGCTCTACAGCGGCAATTGTTTCTTCGGTGCGCACTGTTCGACGTCTCTGCGGATGCGTATTATCACATAGAGTAAACGTAGTGCGAAAACGACCCATGGTTAACAGAATTAATTGCTCTGATGGACGATTATGTCGACCATAAAATGGACGGAGCTTGCGGTAAACTTCGCGAACTGAACCATTATTTTCGAAATAAATTTGCACGATTTGCAAGCGTTGTTCTTTTGTCAACCTGTTCATCAGTGACTACGTGACGCGCAACTCGGAGGAGAAATGATTTTCAGACCATTTTTTGCTTTTTCCAATCGTCCGATAGTGTACGGGTTTTTTTACCCAAACATTCGCACAGCACCGGTTACCAGTCAATTGTTTGCATCTTAAAGTGATAGCTTTTCTTATTCGCTGTAAATATAGCATTGCAAACCACCTTGTTTTACTGGTCTAAGTAATTTTGATTGTAACCCGTACCAACAAAAAACAGAAATAAATTATTTCATACGCTAAAGTCAGCAGATATTCGGTTGCTTTTTCCTTCAGTTCATGTCTCATTGAGTTTGCCGTTTCTAGTGTAGCAAGAAACAGTGATGGCAAGTTGAACTCTTTTCAAACGCAGAGCTGCAACTCAAGCAATGCAAACGTTAAGGCTTTGAGGGCAGTCAGCTAAAACTGAAGTAAAATCATATTAAAACACGTGGCAACATACTTATGACGTTTTTCAGCAACAATGTTTTTTTGCAATCAATTTCCTATAAACGTACTACAGAATGAAAGCAAAAAAAACCCAATTATTTTATTTGCAAATAAACATCGAACGCACCAGCAGCCCTTGCCCTGGCGTTTGTATGGCGAATTTTTTGTACGAACCCTAATCAACTCTGGGGCCTGGTTTTACCGAATTAGCGACTCTGGGGCCTGGTTTTACGGAATTAGCAACCGTGACTCCTCCGAGTTTCGCGTCACGTAGTCACTGCTGTTCATGATGGAATGGCAAACCAAACTGAACATAAATGACATTAGAGTTGCCAGATTTGACCACAAAATGCCAGTTTTATCTTTATTCGAAAAACAAACCTCTAAAAAAAACACCCTATACATATTGACAATAATGAAGTGCACGTGACTTGTAGCGATGACCCTTTGGATCTAGATTCAATGTTGGAGAAACTACACAGTTCACTAAAGAACCTGCAGATAAAGGAGCTAGCCCTTTGCAGACAAAATTTTAAGTTTGAAAATATCACAATGAATGCATTCAAGGAAAGATATAACGAAATAAATAAAGACAAATGCTCGCCTACAAAAATACTTATACAACGCTCCACGAAATGTTCAAAGCAAACTACAACAGTACAAACTAATTGACGAATATCACAACGCCAGCACAGCCGGACATTTAGGAATTCGAAAAACGCTCCTAAAATTAAAACAACGATACACATGGAAGAATATGAGACAAATGGTAAAAGAGTTCGTCAACAATTGCCTGACCTGCTGCAAGAATAAAACAATTAGGCACACGAAAGAAGAACTGGTCAAAACAGACACGCCAACAACAAGCTTCGAAACAATTACTATTGACACAGACCATTAAGAGTATCAAATGGATTCCGCTACATATTGACAATGCAATGCGATCTGACAAAATTTGTTATCGCACACCCGATGGAAATCAAGGACGCAAGAACAACAGCAAAAACGCTTGTAGAACAGTTCATTCTTAAGTACGGTTGTTTCAAAAAATTGAAATCCGACCGAGGCACCGAGTTCACAAATGAACTAATGCATAACATATGCCAACTACTTGACGTGCGACAAATATTTTCGACACCCTACCATCATCAAACAATCGGAGCACTCGAACGTAACCACAGAACACTACACGAATACCTACTAGCATTTACAACTGAACATGAATGGGACAAATGGGTACCATACTACACTTTCGCGTATAATACGACACCACATGTCGAAACGCTGTACTCACCGTACGAGTTAGTTTTCGGCAAATTACCGTCACTACCATGTGACAAAATATACGAAAACAAAACTATTTATGACATTGACAATTACGCCAACGAAATAAAAGTTAGGCTACAGACATCTATAAATAAGGCTAGGAATATCATAGATTTAGCTAAAGATAAGAGAAAGATAAATTATAATAAAAATGTCAACAATATACCATTAAAAATAGGAGATTTAGTTCTTGTTAAATTAGAAACAAATAAGAAATTACAAAGTCCTTACCATGGACCATATAAGATTGTAGCTAGAAATGGAGTAAACTCCACAATAGAAATAAACGGTAGACATAAGATATTACATAATAATAATCTTAAGAAATTTCTAGGAGATAATGACTTAGCAAGTAGCAACTAAAATAGTACAAAAAGTAAAAACATAAAATATATATATTACGCTAAGAATTTAAACTACCCTGTAAAACACGAAATATACTACATATATCTTTAAAAACACTGTACAAAATTTCCATAACCTAATTATGTAAGCTAAGCATTTCCAAATCCTCCTCCGAAAACCCTGACCGCTATCTTAAAAAATTATTCCAAGTAATAATTTTTCGCTTAAGGGCAATGGTGTAGTGGTACCACGTAGCCACTCATGCCAACCATAATAAATTACCCTACACTTGAGCACAAATGTGCCAAAGTGTCAAATAGCACCGCGCGCATGACACAAGCGACACTCAAGTGGCTAAGCCAGCGGCGTGCCATCCGACACGACTGACCGCAGTGCAGTGTCCCACAATGTATGGAACATGCACTGATCGGCACTCTGTGTGATGTCACCTACCGCAGGGCAATAGTACTTGAGGAAAAGTGCTGAATCGACCAAAAGGGTCCCGTGACACTGATTGGTCACACTTCCGCGGCACTGGAAAATCGGGCGGAGCACTGGAAATGCTCAGCCGTATAACAGTTATGTTTTTAGTATATAAGACCGTATTTTTTGAGAATAAAACCAGCTTCTTGACAAGAGACAACCTGTGCGTTTCTCCTGATTTTAGCTCACAAACATAGGCTCCTTAGCCATATCAGAATTGGCGCGACCCGCCGCTTCAATAGGTCACCCCGAACGCTACTGACGTCAAACACCACACTTGTACGCCCACACCCGCTAACACTGCACACCACACTGACCAGAATATAAACAAAATTCATGACCTCACTTTTTTTGGGTTGTCCGCTCGACGTGAAATGCCCCATATGTATACTATATATGAAAATTAATCTTAGTCCGTTCGGATGCTTAAAACTTGAAAGCGACTGGACCACATTGGATACTTCCTTCAGCGTGTTGGTTCGTAATTGCTACGCGAAGGATTAGGAGAAAAAAATTCGGTAAAACGGGGCGTGGCACCACCAGCATACATTTTTAGACAGTCACTTTGGAACCAGAAGTCGCAAATCAATTAAATTTAATAGAGGGAATGGGGCGGGTATTAAACGATGGGGTGTGGCAACGCCCATACAACTGAAATTGTTTGTATGGAATAGCTTCGGAATTGTAAGTCGCACAGCATTGAAACTTTGTATCTCATCGTCCCATAGAAGTGTCATTAGGTCTGTTTGGGATCTTTTCCAGTAAAAATTATCCAGTAAAAAATATCAGGAGAATCCCCCAAATCTCAACCTATCCAAAAAAGTAAAAAAACAGGATTTTGTATGAATTTGCAAGTTTTAACTCTTGGTTACACCAGTGGGACTTCACACATTCACAATATACACAAAAATGGTGTAAACAGGATAGTTAAAGAAAGAAACAGCTGATCTAAAAGCTTCGTTTGAGGTTTGAAGCGGTAGAGAAGCTGATGGTTAGTCAAACATTTAATGCAAAAGGCAAGTGGTTCGTTGTGCTCAAGTTCTCACGAAATGAACTGTCACTTTACGCTCCCCGTTTCTCTCTCGTGGCAAGAGATTTGGCGTACACAAACAGGATCCAGTAAAAATTTGTACAAATTATACGCACCCAAACAGACCTAATCTACTGTTAAAATTTGATGAGCGTTGGACAAGGGGCGTGGCACATTTGTTTGACACAAACTATCCGCATAATTTTGGAACTGTTAGTCGCACATCAATGAAACTTAGTACCAACCTATCACAGCACAGCATTGAAATTCGGTGGACCGTCGCACTATGGCCCAACGGTCGGTAAAACGTTCGTACGTAAAATCAAAAATTTCATGAAAGCGTTCGATAAAATGAATACACGCATCTTATTAAGAATTTTCCAGGGATTACGAATATGTAACTTTCATTAAATTCAGATTAGTAGTTTGGGAGGTAGAGCCGCTCAAAGTTGACAATTTTTCCACATCTAGAAAAATGTGTATTTTTTGGTTTTTTTTCCTCTTTAAGATTGATTTGTATGTAAATGAAGCGACCAGTCGGTAACTTGTTGATTTTTTCTAAAAGATACGTTAATTGTTAATATAACAAAAATAAAAAATGTTTATTTTGTTTTAAAAGTTGTTCGATCTACCGATTGCTCGAAAAGTCTATATTTCGACCTTTTTTTCAACTTTGATCGAAAATAAAAAAAATAGACCAAAAAAGACCTCCGCGAAATTGAGGGAGGTTATTTGCTATTTAATTATTTACCTAACTTCCAAAACTCAGCTGCCGCTTTTTGCCGCTTTACTTTCCAGAGCAATAAAAGTGAAGCAACCTCGGGTCGAAAAACACGCAGGTATACGAAAAATCACGCACATTTAGTTCGGTCAAAAACCCAATTTGTGTTGCTGGCATTTGTATATAAAGTTATATTTTTTGGTTACGAATGGCATAATACATTTGATATCCATGTTTTGCTTATTTTATTTAGAAAAGTGTTTCCTAACAAGCAGCTGTGAATTTTTTCGCAATATTTGGGTGGCGCTCCATATACTGAAGGAAGATTTGTTCCTAGGCAGAGTTTCCTCTGAAATTCCACATCCCATGGTTTTTAAGCTTAAAACAATATTTTTTCCATCATAATACTTACATTTCCACGAACAGCTTAGTCATATTCAATATTTGAACAAAAACGCTGAAAAAACGGAAAATTCTCTTAGATGCAGCTACCTGCTTCAAATCGTTAAACGGAAATCCCATCACGTTTTCAGTGCGAATTGTTTCCGAAAACTATTTGCACAGTGTCTTGTCACAGTCGTTCTTTGACTTTAAAGCTTATCGCAAGTATTCTGTGCAGCTTGAATTAGCCGTCAATAGTATTTTTAAATATAATTCGCAGTATATTTTTTATTGAGTCATACGAGTGTAAAGCTTATCGCAAGTATTCTGAAGCTTGAATTAGCCGTGAATAGTATTTTCAAATTTACAGTGCGTTTCGTTTATAACGAACCCGTTTAAAACGAACCAATTTCGAGTACGCGCTTTATGTTTTCGCTTATTGCGGACCCCTTTTTGAAGCGTACTTTCGGTTAAGACGAACCATTTTGCCCAGTCCCTCGAAGTTCGATTTAAGTGAAAAGTTCTGTAATTCGCAGTAAATCTTATTGAGTGATACGAGTGTACATTACGAGTGTAATGTCTCTAGCAAATTCCAAATTATTTGAGGTGGATAGAGCTTCACAAACTGAGCAAGACTTCGTTGCGGCTATTTTGAAAGAATTAAGTACTAAAATACATAACATAGAAGATTACGAGGACATGACAAGCCAACTTCATTTTATTTACACCAAAACTAAAACCAATTGGCAAGCCGCGAATCGTTGCGCGAAAACATTTGAAAAAAGTATGAAAAGTGGCTAACAGATGTTAGTAGATTTGACGAAGAGCAGCCCCATACATCAACCGACCGAACTAGAGGGAGACCAACAAAAACTATAGCCGAGTGTTCGACCTTCACAAGAAAAAGGAAGTTGTTAGATGCTACTCAAGATATCGCCACGGGTCATCTTTCTGAAGCATTGTCCATGAAATACAAAAAGGCCGAAGAAAAGATTAAGGCTCATATAACAGGAGCAGTTGGGTTAGCAAGTCCAAAGCGACTCATGAGGATAAAAAATAGTATTCCCACTCCACAAAATGCCTCGACAATTCACTTCTGAGGAGGCTTTGGCGCTGTTTATGGATCTTGGATTGTCGAAGGGAAAATATATAATGCTGCGTGAGTCATTATTAGAACATAATGCCAATCTTCTTCCTGCATACGGACACATAAGTCAAGCCAAGAAGGAAGCAGTACCTCTTAATCCAAAAATTACCGAAGTATCAGCCGAAGTGAACCTCAAAGACCTGATGGAACATACTTCTAGACGACTCTTGGAGACTTTCTCTGAAGACAAGTTGAAATCTCTTCCAGAAAGCATAACATTGGTTAGCAAGTGGGGATCATCAGGAAAGAGCGCCTATAAACAAACAATAAATACGGACGATACAACTGTTACAGATGCTAATATGTTTATGGCTTCTGTTGTTCCCCTACAACTAAAAGGTGAGGCTTCAGAATATTGGAAAAACCCACGGCCTTCATCAGTTAAATTGTGCCGTCCGATATTATTTAAATATGCGAAGGAGTCTTCGGAACTCATAAAAGCCACAGTCAGTGATGTAAAAAAACAAATTGCCGAATTAAAACCAACAGTACTTGAAATCGACGAAGGGAAATCTATTACTATAAAGTATGATTTTCTCCTGACTATGATCGACGGGAAAGTTTTAAATCAATTAACTAATACTTCATCGACAATGAAATGTGCAATCTGTAAAAAAAAACAAAAAGACTTCCAAAAATTGGATGAATCAACAAGTCACGAACATAATTATGAGTATGGAATATCTCCTTTGCATGTACGGATAAGATGTATGGAATTTGTCTTGAAGTTGGCGTATATGCTAGCACGACATGGGGAAGTTTTCGAGGAAGTTTCAACCCAAAGAAAAGCAGAATATCAGGAAAAAAATAATTCAAGATGTATTCTTCAAAGAGCTTGGGCTGAAAGTAGACTCTCCAAAGTATGGGTATGGGAATACAAATGATGGCAACTCTTCAGGCAGGTTTTTGGAAACGATGAAGTGACTGCTCGAATAACTGGAGTTGATAAAGATATTGTGCGAAGATTGGGAGTAATTTTGAATATTTTGAAACGCAAGGAAATGGTTAATGGACCTAAATTTGGTGAATATGCATCCAAAACTGCCGAACTGCTGCTTCAGAAGTATCCTGAGAAGAAACTTACTCCTACGGTACATACAATTTTAGCACATGGAAAGGATTTAATAGAATGCCAGTGCTTACCAATAAGGGAATTGTCTGAAGAAGCTCAAGAATGCAAAAATAAGGACTACAAAAGGTATAGATGTATGAACACTTGCAAAATATCACGAACTAGACAAAATGAAGACCTTTTCAATATGTTAGCAGTCTCTTTTGATCCAGTTATTTCATCTATGAGATCTGTAAGATCACAAAAAGAACTTACAGATACTTATAGCTTAGAAATGATTTCATTATTAGACATTCCTTCCAGCGTAGATAGCGATTTTGAAAACATCTAACTTTAAAAAAAAATATTTTTTTTTTTAAATTACGATGATTTTTATGAATCAATAAATTATATTAATTTATTAGAAAAAATATAGGGGACTGTTCCCGGTTGTGTGCCGTGTTTCATTTTTTGCGTCTAACTTTGTTATATCTTTGTAAATTTCGATAGTATGCACACCGTTCGAGAGCTAATTTCAGTACCTGACAACTTACTCAAGAAAGTATATCGTTCCTGTTGCAAACAAAAAAATAATGACCATTTTCTCAACATACCTTTTTTTGCCAAAAAAAAAAATGTACCCGGTTGTGTTCCACGTCAAAAACCTGTTTGGAGTATGGGTAGGCTACAAATATAAAGTAAAAACCATACAAATTCATATTGAAATGCAATTAATTAATTTTTTAAACATTTTTAGCATCATTAATTCAACATTTACATTTATTTATTTAGAGAAGTCCGAATTTACATTTATTTATTCAGAGAAGTCCGAGTCGCAATGAATGCACGTGTAAAAGCTGTTACGGATATTGGCACATTTTAAATGCACAGGTCTTTCACATATGTTACATGCGATGGAGTTGTTGCTAGTCAGTTTGCGTGGCATATTTTTCAAGCAAATAATGCAAAACTCGTCTTCATCCGATGACGTTGCATTTGGCGATGATTTCTTTGATCGTTTTGCTGGCGGTGTAACTGGCGACGTTGGAGCAGCTTTCTTGTGGGTGGTTTTCTTGTGAGTGGCTTTCTTGGTGTTGATTTTCTTAGGGGTGGCTTTTTTTGTTGTTTGGGCGAGCTTTCTCCCTTTCAATGCAGCAATATTTTCTGGCGAGGTTAAAATGGTGCACTGCATTGCTTTTCGGCCTCGCTTGGACGGTTTTTTCGGTGAGGCTGCCTGTAATGGACCTATGTCAGACAGTATTGAAGACAAGCTGATGGTCCTTGACTTAGAAGCATCACCGACGGTTGCACTTGAAGCTTCAGATGTTACGACTTCCTTTTCAACTGCTAAATCCAAAGCATCGGCTTCGATGATGATACGGCGCTGATCCTCTTCATGCAGCTCATATTCCACTGCGGTCTCAGTTTTGTTCTCACCACCTTGCACAGCTTCTACGAACTCATGATCTTGGAAGCAATTCGGATTATACGGGCATATACCTGTTTTTTTCAAAGCCGGAAGTTATAACTTTTTGGCTCAGCGCCAATTTCAAAGTTTCAGCGACCAGTCCAGCGATGTGTCGAATCTCCAGAACTCTGCCGGCATTGTTCTTGAGCCAGGCATTGCACTGAGATCTATAATATGTCTTGACAGGCCCGTATACGGAGACGTCGAGTGGCTGCATTTTATGGCTGCAGTGTGGTGGAAACGATAACAGTGTCACACCACTATTTGCAGCCATATCCAAAGCCTCCACCGACAAGTGTGAACCATGGTTATCCACTAACAGCAAGACTGGATCTTCTTTGGAAGCCTTGCTGTACCGAATGAAATGTTTCATAAACAGCAAAAACTCTGGTTGTGCCATCCAGCCTGACGAGTTCGCAAAGCCAACGCATCCGAGAGGAGCATTGTCTAGAAAAGTGGACTGCATTTTTTTACGCGGGAACAGAAAAAATGGTGGCATGCTGTTGCCGGTTGCATTAACAGCGAGTGCCATGGTCACAGTCGTGCCACGTTCAGCTGACGCTATTTGTCCCACCCGCTTGATGCCACGCATGCAAATAACTTTCCCGACTTTATTCGGTACGGTTGTGAAACCAGTTTCGTCCATATTCCATATGTTTGCCGCGTCGAATTTGGTTGTGGACATAACGGAGTCATATTTCTTAAAGAAGTCGGCAACATTTTCAGGGCAAAACGCTTTCACTCTGTTCAGGCTAGTGTGTTCTGGTGTTCGAAGAGTGAGGTTGCTATGGCGTTTCATAAAATTATAATACCAATGCCTTCCAGCCATCTGTTTCTCTTTCCATTCTTCAGCGTACTGAGAGCCAATCTTTACAGCAAACTGATATGCTAACTGCCTAAATTCGGTTATGCTTAGTCCATAGTAGTGGTTCACGCATTTTCTGATGTATACCTCGAGCTCACGCTCCTGATCCTGTGTAAATGCCTTAAAGAATAAAGGAAAATTTATTATTAATTATTGAAAAAAAGGATTAAAATATTTGCATTTTTTACATACCATGTTTGATGGAAAATGTTTTGGAAAAATTCGAATGGCGTCCAAAAGCGCAGCATCGGAAATTGTTGCAATATCTTCGAATTTCTCATCCAATCTTTTAAAATATCGGCCCAGCTTGACACTACAGATGTTGTATTCGCGTGCGGCAGCTCTTACAAATTTTTTTTCGATTTTGACGTCTTTTATCGCTTTGAGGATGGCAGCAACATCTTCTTCCTTTGATTCTGCAGCCTTCTTTTTACTTGTCATGATGAAATAGATCCGGGTAAGGTCCTCTGTGCTTGATAACCAATAAATATCAGAATCTTGCACTTTTCTTTACATTTAGGGAATTCACAGTTCGTGTTATCTAGTCTGTTAATTTTGCCGCTTGGTAAACTTAAAACATTTTGCCATCTGGTAACCCTTTTTGTTAGTGTTTCGCGTATAAATCTGTGATACCACTTTGTGCTAAAATTGAACTACCCTGTCGCATGTTTATTTTTCGTGTTAAAGTGGCAACACAAAACAGCTGATTTTCTTTTGGTAAAAAATGGAAGAGGCAGTCGCAGAAAAAGTAAGTTAATTGTGTTATTTTGCAATAATTTTGCAATAAAAATGTTATAATTGTATTTTGCATATTTTCAGACAAAACAAAAGCGAGTGCGCAAAGCGCCGTACAGAAAGTGGAGTGAACAAGAGCCACTTGAACCGAGACGGAAAAGAGCAATTTTCAATTGCAAGTCAACTGGCATTTATGGGACCGAATTTGTATTCCTGAAAACAGGATCTTCTTTAATTAAAGATAAGATGTGTTTGAATTCGGTGTCTTCTACGCGCAGCATTTGGCGCATGCGGCCGTCATCGAAGTTCACTAGGACTTTTTCATTCCAATGTGCCGATTTCGGGACATTCAATTGGGTGCTTCTTCGTGAAGATAATACTATCGCTGCAGTAAGAGTAAAGTCCATAAGGACATCATCGTTGTCGTCTTCACTCGACTTACTCGAATCTTGCGTAATTATTTCCGCTAAACTCTTATGGCATAAGAAGTTTATTCAATTATCTTTTCCGTTCCAACGAGGCATTCTTTCTTTTTTATTTCTAAGCAAAACATGAAATACAGTGCACAAAACTTTTAACCAAAACATCCATCAAGGGTCGCTCACACATCATCTGTTTTATCTTTTTAAAGTTGCCACCTGGTAAATTTAAAAGGAAACTGTGAATTCCCTAATTACAATGTTGAAAGAATGATTTTCCTGTGTGGCACACAACCGGGTACATGCGTGGCACACAACCGGGAATGACACGATATTGCGAATGATTGTTCAATTCTTTTCGAGTCAAACATATCATAAAAAATACTTTGCAATAGTAACATAGAGGTTATGAACTGAGTTTACAAACATTTGACTTACCTTTTTTCCACGATTTACACTTCCAAAACTCGATTGTTAAACAAGGAGAAGAAATTATTTTTGATGATTTATACACACCAATGCTGACGAAAATATAGCAATGGGTTTTGTCGTTTCGATGTTTACTGAAAAACTGCCTTACATTGAGACTAAACGTTGACAATATTTTCCCACCGCCATCTAAGCGAACACGTCAAAAATTATGGGTGGAACACAACCGGGTATGGCACACAACCGGGAACATTCCCCTATAAAAAAAATAATTTTTTATGGCAAACAAATAAGTAATTTCATTGTAGTATGAAGTTTTACTAAATCTTAACTTTGGCAACGAATTTTAAAGCCCCCTGTTGCTGTGGCACCCTGTTTTTGCCCATTTTAAAGCTTAGATATTACATTTTCAGATGCAGTTTAAATTTTTTAAATATCTTTATTGGTTCAGAAGTTGTGATTTTTGCAACGAAAAATGGAAAACCGGGCCATAGTGCGTCGCCTCAAAGATGTGTCATTCTACTGGTGGGATTTGATCGGCGTTGGACAAGAGGCGTGGCACACTTTTTATGACCCAAAATTTACGCAGTACTGTAAGTCCACATCAATGAAACTTGGTACGAACTTTCCGCTTAGGGCCAATTTTTCAGTGCGAGTTTAAACCCAGTTCAAACGTAGTTTGCTTGAACTTCCTTTAACTTTGAACTAAGTTTAAACAACAAAGCAGTTTTTCAGTGCTAGTTTAATTGGAACAAATTTTTGTCATTTGAGTGTGGCAATACTGGCAATATTTTGATCTACATAATAATTTTTCTTTGTTTTGATGGTCATTCGCATATAAATTCTTTGCGCTCAAATAATGTATTTAATTAGAGAAATTCAAAATAAGTAGTGTCCGACCGAAACCACTTTTTTGGGCCGAAACCGAAACCGAATATTCGGTTTTTTTTAATATTCGGCCGAAACCGAAACCGAAACTTTTTAGTTGAAATAAAAATCACCATATCAAGCACTTTTTTCAACAAACGAATTTTACATTAAGTAAATAAAGACCAAACCAACAAACATAGCATAAATAAATAAATACTTATTAATAAAAACAATTTATTCATTTTTTAAAAACGTAAACAAGAAGAAATCACCCTTTCGTACCTTACTCGCTAATATTCAAAATTAAATAATTTAATATTATATGCTAAAAAAAGAAGTTTATTTACATTGCTGGCATCTAAATTACTCCTCCTTTTACTATATATCTGCTACACAATAAAATGTAAAAAATATTCTAGAAAGTTTCAGTTTCGGCTATTCGGCCATTTTTTGGCCGAAACTGAAACCGAAACCGAAACCACTTATTTGGGCCGAAACCGAAACCGAATATTCGGTGTAGGATATTATAAGCTAAAGCAGTGCACATATGACAGCGATCGTAAAAGTCTTTGTTGCCAAATAAATGGAAATGGTCTGGCCGCATTCTCACAATTTTTACACATCAAATATATTGATTTCGAACTTCCTGACTCTAGATCAAAAATAATTGGACACGTATTTTATAATTTTTCGAAATTCAAAATTGAACCGAGTCAACAATGGGTATGTTTACGGGAAGACTCCGAGAAAAAACATGAATCGATGGGCCTATTGACTTCAAGAATTATAAAAATACTTGAAATCAAAAAAATTAGACACGTGTTTCTCATTTTTTTTAAAATCGAAATCTAACTTGATTAAATCTAACGTGTTAAAAGTATCTACGGAGAAACAAATTTTTTTGAGCCTTTTGACTTCAAACGAAAGTACTTCAAATGCAAAATAACTCGATACGTGTTTTTCATTTTTCCGAATATTAAATTCTGACGGGATCAACGACGGGTTAAGAGTTTGTATGGAGAAGCTGTGAAAAAACATGAATTAATAGGCCCATTGACTTCAAACTTGGTGAAAGTACTCTTAGTGAGAAATAATTTGACACCGTGTTTTTCACTTTTTTGGAAATCAAAATCTAACGGGGTCAACAAAGGATAACAGTTTGTAAGGAGAAAACAGATTTATTGGACCTTTTGACTTAAAATCTAGCAAAAACACTTCGGGAATCGGGAAATAAAATGTGCTTTTCATTTTTTTGAAAATCGAAATCTACCGTGCGAAACCAAGGGTTAAGAAACTGTTTAGAGAAATCGTGAAAACACCTGATTTAATGGGCCTTTTAACTTTTTTAATCAAAATCTGACGGGTCAACAATGGGTTAAGAATTTGTATTGGGGGAGACAAGATAACTTGCAGGAAAAGCCGCGGGGCCCAGGTAGTTCATAAATAAATCAGAGCCAAAAAACACTGGGTGAGAACGTTTGCGCCGGGTGAAAACTGTTGCGCCACCCTGTATGAACATTTAAAATATTGACGCGTTGGGGCAGCCACAATACAAATGAATGAAGTATTAACAACATAAAAATAACATTAAAGTCGCATTATACAACTAAAAAAATGTACTCTTCGATTAAAAAAATATTTTTATTTTGTGAATTTGTTATTCCTTGAATTCAAAGTTTTTATGTATTGCACTAACCACTGAACACCTTCCTCAATACCTTCACCAGAAATTGCATTACTCGAGCTTATATGCCATGGTTTATCATCAATACATTGCAGATCCAGTGCTTTGCGTAGTTGAAAAGTAAATAATTATTTACAACTGTATTTTAATGTTCTATATACATACGTATTAGGAATTGCAATACCCGGTTCCCGAAACAGGGTCGAAACATAAAAATACATATCTAATCTTTTGGTTTTTGCCACAGCTCGCTTAAAAGTAAAGTTGAGCGGAGCCAGACATTTGTGGGCCAGTAGTCCTACGAATTCTCTTTTTTGCAGTAAATCATATGGAATACATTCTTCATGCCTGGTAGAAGTTAAAAGTAAAAATGTGTCTAGTAAAATTTCACAAAATGAATTGTCACTTTACACTCTTATGTTCTTTCGCGTTTTTTGGCATTCATAATAGCCATCCAATCAAAATTTGTAAAACAAAATTCAATGCACTTTTCAACTTTTAAATTACACTGAGCAACAGCCAAAATTTTTCCGAGCTCTAGTAAACCTTTTCTGAAGGATTTTTGGACGCTGATCACAACTGCGTACTTAGTTTTTTGATTGTTTGAGAGGTTTGTAAGTTATTGTTGGTTTTCGCTAGGAGGTGTTTTCCACGATTTTTCATCTTTGAATTTTTATTGCATTTATAATATGTTGAAAAACACGATAATTTTTTTATGACACAATAACGAATCTTCAAGCTATAATTTTGACCATAGTCGATTTCGATTGGTCAAGGGTTAACACGGCTCTTCAAATTTCAATTTTCGCGAATTTTTTATAAAAATTCATTTAAATTCGGGTTTGCAATTTTCAACTAGGAGTTAATGTGCAATGTATAGTGTAAGTTTGTAACATAAACTTATGGATCAGATTTTCTGTGTTGCTGTAGATTTTTTGTGTGCTGTGTTTTTTGTAGAGTGTTAATGCGACTTCACCTTCTGAACACGTGTTTGTATTGAAATCTCCTAATGCTCTTCGCGTCATTGACGAAAGTATCTAAAGTATTTTCGCAAGCGTCAATATTTGTCTTTTCAAGGGCATTAACAAAATTCGAATAAGTTCATTACCGTGGGAGCTATACTAAAAAGAGTTGCATCACACAAGTAAACATTTCATCCACACACACTTAGCAAACTACTTGCTGTTTTTCCATATTTCATTGCGACATATTTCTGACTATGTCATATTCACTGACGACAAACACTGCCATATATGTCATGTTCGTCATATGTCGTCAAATGCGTTCTCATTGTACGGCAGAAAATGACAAAAAATACATATGACAAGGTTTGCCATCGATTGAAGTCAAATTTCGGTGTCAATCGACTGACATGCCGTTCTCACTTTGATAGTCAAATACGATTTGACGTCATATTTTTTCAGTGAACAAATGGGGCATTCCATGCGAAGCGGACAGGTAAAAAACTCGATGTTTCCGATTTCAGGCGTCAAGCACACAGTTTCACTAAACGCGCACAAGCGGCGGGCATCAGGCGCGGCGCTGGACGCCACCCTTCGGCAGTATTTTCAGTCTAGCTCCTAATCCACTTCTACGCCCATTATAAAAGTTGGCACCAATGTTCTATACAATATTAGCAATTTATATAAAAAAAATAAAAAAAACAAAATGGTCTAACTTAGTGAAAATCAAGGAAAAAAATTAATTGTTTTTTTATTGCGAAAAAAATTTGTTTTTCTTTTCCAAAAATACAATTAAAAAGCTCAGTAAATGAAGTAAGAAATCCAGTGGTTTAATTATTTTAATATATAATTTTATGACTCTATAATCGGCTTTGAAGTACTGCATGCCAACCGGTTGTCGCAAACTTCAAAGTCCCATAACTCTTTAACTAGTCATTATATCACAAAAATATAAACATCAAGTTTTTTTACCGGTCCGCTTCGCGTGGAATGCCCCAAATGTTATTCGAAAACAGGAAAACTGTGCAAACGAATGACAGCTTTATGATTGGTATCCTGTATCAGGGTATTAAAAAACCAAAAACACAGAAGCAGGGACCGGAAATAACAGTTATTTATGAAAACTAATTAATTTTATAATTGACTGGCACGACAGCCCGCTTACGCGAGACTAAGGCCTAGCTTCCCGCAACTACCCGTGTTGTGCGTGTGAATTTGTACGCGGGTTGAAGGGACCTACAGTTTTATGCCGGTTCCGAACGGCAGGTTGGGAGCTTTTTCATAAGCAATTTTTACTCTCAGAGGTTTGCCATTTCCAGCTGAGAGGACAGCCACCGAAAGAGAAAACGAGTTTTCCCGTTATTTTTTTTAGGTGTTATTACAGGCAGTATTTGAACCTGGGGTTGCTGCCTGCGACTCGCGGTCCAACGCACTAACCAACTGAGCCACGGCGGCTGCCGTGAAACTGAAACTGAATTTATGAAAACTATATTTGAAAAATTTACTATGAAGGAAAAGTCATACAAATAAATTAAATATACCAACACATTTCTTTTCGTGTCAAGAATCATATTTACTTTTATCATGTAATTTTTACGGAAATATCAAAAAATAAGAATTATTTTTTTTTTATATTATAAAAGTCCTTTAATAACAATTATTTTTGATTTTTTTCTTATTAGTCCATAAGTAACAGTTTTCTTTCGATTTTTATTTTAGTTGACCTATGATAACAGTTATTGGTGACTTTTATTTAAAAAAGTCATAATAAAAATTATTCAGTGACTTTTATTCATAAAAGTCATCATTAAAAATCATTCAATGACTTTTATTTATAAAAGTCATCAATAAAAATCATTCGATGACTTTTATTTTTTAGGTCATCAATAAAAATCATTCAATGACTTTTATTTATAAAAGTCATCAATAAAAATCATTCAATGACTTTTATTATAAAAGTTATCAATATAAATCACTCAATGACTTTTATTTATAAAAGTCATCAATATAAATCATTCAATGACTTTTCTTTTTTAAGTCGCAACATAAAAGTCATTTTCATTAATCGCAGTACTGGATTCATTAAATATCAAAATGTACATATATTCTTGATCGGCTGAACAAAAACAATAGAACAAACCACATATATATTACGAGAAGGGCCCACGAGAAGGGCTTAAAAAAACATCATTTGTATCTCATTTGAAGTGCTTTCACCAATTTTGATGTCAAGCCATCTTTTAAATCATGTTTCCACATGCGAAATTTTAACCCATCGTTGGGCCAGTTAAATTTTGATTTTCGAATAATTATAAAATACGTGCCGAATAAGTTTTGATCTAGAATATTTTCAGGAAGTTCAAATTCAATACCCGACAAATTTAGATATTCCAGTAGTGCAATTAATGAAAATGACTTTTATGTTGCGACTTAAAAAATAAAAGTCATTGAATGATTTTTATTGATGACTTTTATAAATAAAAGTCATTGAATGATTTATATTGATGACTTTTATAAATAAAAGTCATTGAGTGATTTTTATTGATGACTTTTATAATAAAAGTCATTGAATGATTTTTATTGATGACTTTTATAAATAAAAGCAGCCGCCGTGGCTCAGTTGGTTAGTGCGTTGGACCGCGAGTCGCAGGCAGCAACCTCAGGTTCAAATACGTTTTCGTTTTCTCTTTCGGTGGCTGTCCTCTCAGCTGGAAATGGCAAACCTCTGAGAGTAAAAATTGCTTATGAAAAAGCTCCCAACCTGCCGTTCGGAACCGGCATAAAACTGTAGGTCCCTTCAACCCGCGTACAAATTCACACGCACAACACGGGTAGTTGCGGGAAGCTAGGCCTTAGTCTCGCGTAAGCGGGCTGTCGTGCCAGTCAATTATTAATTATTATTCATTGAATGATTTTTATTGATGACTTTTATAAATAAAAGTAATTTAATGACTTTTATTGATGACTTTTATAAATAAAAGTCATTGAATGATTTTTATTGATGACCTAAAAAATAAAAGTCATCGAATGATTTTTATTGATGACTTTTATAAATAAAAGTCATTGAATGATTTTTAATGATGACTTAAAAAATAAAAGTCAACGAATTATTTTTATTGATGACTGTTATGAATAAAAGTCACTGAATAATTTGTATGACTTTTTTAAATAAAAGTCACCAATAACTGTTATCATAGGTCAACTAAAATAAAAATCGAAAGAAAACTGTTACTTATGGACTAATAAGAAAAAAATCAAAAAGAATTGTTATTAAAGGATTTTTAAAATATAAATACTAAAAAACTGTTATTTGTTGAGCCATACAATAAAAATCAAAAAATAACTGTTAAACATTGATTTTTATAATAAAACTTATAACTGTTACGGTCCCTGCACAGAAGCCGTAGTGCGAAAAAGCGCTGGTGGATTCGACCTGGGCTTACCCAAAGATCCAGCAGTGGATTTTACGAAACGCTGCGGGCAAGGACGCGTTAGCAGGACCCGCAGTGGTTCCGCAACTTCCTCCGGATGTGTGTGGACGACTTCGACTACCTTGTGGCTCGTCTATCGCCACACTTAAATAAAAAAGCACGCAGTTTCGGCAAGCGATTACGGGGCAAAACGTTCACATTTTCAAATGCAAACACAAACGATTTGCCAGCATGTTGACATTTTTTGTTTTGTCGTCAAACGTAGTCAAATCGTTCGTTCGACACAAATTCTATCGTTGCCATTTGATTGTCATTTCGTATGGCAAATCGTAGTCATACATGCAGGCAAACGCAAATGACACCATATGACAACCCGTTCTCATTTAACTGACTACAAATGACACCATATATGACATAGTCAGAACGGGGCGTAAGGGCGTTTGATGAATGTGAGCATTTTTATATTGCTGCCTAAAATTGTGCTCCGATATTAAAGCTCAAAAGTAAATTCTTGCCTTTGTTGCTGAATTTATACATGGAGAACTTACATATTTGTACACATACTCTATTACATACATGGTATTTCAAAAATGTCTTTTTTAATTGAAAGCCCCAACATTCTTCTTTCACTATATGACAATATAGATTTTTTGGAAGCAAAATTCTTTTGTGTATTCGCAATCTTGCAAAGTAACTGAAAATTTGACTTTGCAAATGAATAACTCTTGCAAATTTGAACCGATTTTAATGTTTTAAATTTTAAATACATAGTTAAACAATACTCTGTTAATCTATGTTAAAAAAAATATTTCCTAAGCCGCCCAAACAAAACACTAAGTACGCAGTTGTGATCAGCGTCCAAAAATCCTTTAGAAAAGTATAGTTTGATTTTAGAAAACAAAAAAAATGTCGATTTTGTTGCTCTGTGTTATTTGTCATAGGAACTTTGTTTTCAGTTTTAAGGTCGGTACGCAGCTCTCAAGAAAAGCGAAAACTTCATATAAAAAAAAGCTAAGGAAATGCTCAAGGAAATTTCCTTGAGTCAAATTTACTTAAGGTGTACGCACCTCACAAGAAAACTGATTCGGTTTTTTAATACTTTTTTTCATTGAAAAGTGAAATGACAACACTGATTTCGGCAAGAAACATATGTGTACCTATTTATTTCTCAAAGGAAAAGTGACAGCTGCCTGCACAAAAGTAAGTAAACTTCCAATTTAATGTTTTTTATGTAGTTCTAATGTAATTTTACTAATTTCAGAATGGAAAACACTATGACCCAAGCGACCAGCTCAAAACGTCAAATTTACTTGACTACTACTTTTTCACGCTCAAGAAACATATGCTCGTTTTTTCTTGAGCGTTTTCTTGAGAGCTGCATACCTACCTTTAGGCATAGTGAAATTATACAAGTGAACCAGGTATAATGACGATAAAAAAGTGAATTAAAAAGAGTTAAACAGAAAGAGATTTAAAAAATTATGTTCCATTTAGCACTTTAATGAATCAGACAATGATTTGAAGGTATTTGTGTAAATGCAGTAGAGAAACTTTGAAACATGTTGGCAAAATATTTTACATACTCTATTTCTATTTATGAATAAATATGAAGCCGTGTCAAAATTTTGTCTACTGTATACTGTTGTTTTAAGTAAGAAATGTATTTAATACAAAATAAAATTAATATTCAGTGAAATTAAATATACATAATATATAATTATATATTAATAATAATATAATTAATCTCAATAAAATGACGGAATTGGAAAAATGGTTCGAAATTGCAATCCCTATTACGTGTATGTACAATAAAATCTATGTACACGTATGTACAATAAATAATTACCTGCTGCTATTTTAGTGCCCGAAAGTGAATCCGCACAATCAATTTTGTTACCATAAAAGAGAAGTGGTATGCGCCGGTTTATGAGATCGGGATGCTTCAATAAGGTTTCGAGTTCGTCCTTCACCACAACTGTGAAAATGAGCGAATTTTATATTGTTTTTTTTTTAATTTATGCAAGTTAAGATAACATGTGTAACTCCTCCTGTAAAGCCTCTCTTGTGATCCGATAACGCGCCAATTAGTACAACTACAACAAATGCAATGCACATGCGCTGTATCATTTGCTCTCGGTCGCAGCATAAAATCTTCACCGAGACAACAACAAAACTGCTGCGCTGAAGAATGTGCTGATCACGCCCCACAAGTGAGAGATGGTTGTCGCAGTAAAAGCTTTGAACCGGAATGCGGCTTGATGAATCGGTTCACCAATTATAGTTGTTGCAGTTTACCGCAAACCGCAATGCGGTGTGTGATGCTTGGTGTAATGCTACACCAAGCATGCTTGGTATGATGAGCACGAGAAACACAGAATAAAATTGGCTTCCGAAGAACCAAGTCGTAAACTTTAATTGGCGCCTAACGTGGGGCCTGTCGCTTTACCTATCGCATCCTTGTAATTTAAATTACTGAATCAGGACAATTCCTATATGGGAAAAACGAGAAGTAGGACAGGACCAAGGAAAAACCCCAACATCTAACAGGATCATCATAGGAGTATCACCTACACAATTTCTAGGACATAATATAAGAATAAGAATTTGTAAGTAGTAATCCAAATTGATAAATGGTGTGTTACGAAAACGAAATTAAAATTAAAGAAGTGAAAAAAATTTGTGACCGTGTTTCAAGTTCAAGGTGAAATATCTTTGGTATAACGGGAAATTGAAAATTATATTAAGTAATACTTTAACTCCCAATAATATTTAAATCGAATTAAATTAGTCGTTTTCATTGGCGATCGAAATTTTCTTTTCCACCGGAAATTTACAAATGTAATGCTGCTTCTCTTGATTAGTATAATCGAACGAAATTAAAGTGTGAGTAAATTTATTCCCAATACGTACGATATCTTATTTAGTAAAGAGCTGCAATGGATGATTCATTTCTCCCTACACACCGTGTGATTTAGTGCAGTGTGCACTGTTTGCCAGCATTCACTGCAGTAAGAGAGCAGTATAAGCATGACAACAAAACGCAAATCGCAATAGCAGTCAACACTCATTTGTTTGTCTCTGCAAGGCACGCACTGTTTTCTCTCTGCTATATACACTGCAAGCAATGCTTTCTCTCTGCTATATACACTGCAAGCAATGCTAATGAATCGTTGACAGTGCGTAACGGGCCAAAATGCTACCTGTACACTGAATGCAATGAGTCATTAAAAGAACAGTTTGGCACGCGTAATTAAGTGAGAGAGTTTCGGAAAACATTTTAGTGTCTGATAAAAAATTAATTAAAATGGAAGTTGATGATGTGAGTTAATATAATATATTTAAATAAATAATTTAAATGTAATATTAATGTATATGTTGTTTTTATTGTAATTTTTAGTCAAATGACACTGTATCAACAGTTGAAAATGCTAGATTGTTCAAAGCTATTGACGGTGAAAGTTGTAAGAAAGTGAATTTTTCGACTTAAATTTTTCGAAAGTTGTTTTCAACTTTCATCGTCCGTAACTTCCCCAAATCGGTTTTGGACAATCCATATATCGTCGGAAAGGTTAGTTAATTACCTTCTGAATGACGGGTCACTTGTGTTAGTCGGATGGTTGGTTTACGAGATATGAGCTCGTAATTAAAATAAGAGGGGCAAAACGTGTTTTTCGAAGATTTTTCGAAAACGCTTCTTAAGAAATTTTTTTGATTTTCAGTTTCGTGTTCAGCAGCCGAAAATTAGTCTAAAAAATACTTTTATTTTTAGGAGCATTTTTCGTGTCGAGTAGTGTTATTTCTTATGAATTCCGATATTTTTTTTTTAATATTTCAATATATGTTATAAATGAAAAAATAAAATATATTCTCGTTGCTGCTTATTTTTTTATCAGTTGTTATATTGTTCCCAATAAAAAATCAATACCATTGTTTTTTTTTTAATCTTTAAATATATAATATTAATAATAATATATAAATATTTAAATAGTTTACATTTTGTTGAAAGTTGAAAATATTTTATTTGTAAATTCGTATGAAATTTAATTTGAAATAAAAACCATTCGAAAAACTCAAAAATATGCGTGATTAATTATTGTAATCAAAGCTCTATTTCAACAAAGCTATACTAATTGTTCTATTAGTATAACTTACTGCATTCAGTGTCATTGCAGTAAATTTCATTGCCTTTACTGTGCATTGCCTTTACTGTGCATTGCCTTTAGTGTGTTCGCACACACTAATGTTATAAAGCAACAAAGTCTCAGCTCTCATATGTCATGAACGCACATGTTTTGCTTCTCTTCGCTGACACGTCTCATTCGATCTGTTTGCACTGAGTTAGTGCAGTGCAGTGCCGTGCAAAGAGAGAGAGTGTCTTGAAAGCACTTTCAAATGGACAATTGCAGCTCTCTATTATCAACTAAGATGCGTCGGTTCTCATACCTAGCTTTGAGTGCATCCCAGGCCAATTCAAAATTTTCATTGCTCAAAGGATATTGTTTGACGATGGCACCTGCTGTGCCTTTCGTCTTGTATCGGAGGTGATACAATTTTTGTGCGGGGGTCAACTTGGGGTGGTTTATATAACCCGCAGTAAACATATCCCTAAAGGAAGGCCATTCTTCATATCCTCCATAAAAAACTTCAGTATCGCAGGCGGGAACTTTTAGGCAAATACCTGAAGAATCGATTTGAGAACCTAAGTCTGCTCGAGGTGCAGAAACCGAAACAGAGGTTGCCCGTTGAGCCTTCAGCAGATCAGTCAATTGAGCTTTGCAGTTCTGGAAGTTTTCACTGCATGCACCATATTTTTGTTCGATTTACTTTTTGTAAGTACTGAATGAGTCAGACAAATACGCATCTTCGTATGTCTGCAGTACACGCGCCCAGTTTTGCTCAAGCTCTTGGAGTTGAACTTCAATCAGTGATTCTGTTTGGTCTTCGACGCGGATTGACGACCATTTTATACAGAATGTGACGAGCTCGGTTTCGAAAATAAACTTACGAATCGTAACCACTCGGCTTTACTTGCTCCCACGAAATTCGTAGCCCTGTCGCTTCGTATACGTACAGGAGGACCTCTGCGATTTATAAAATTTCTCAAACAAAAAATTACTGCATCAGTTGACAAGTCTCGCACCAACTCCAGGTGTATTGCTCTTATTGTTAGACAGGTAAATAAAGCTACCCATATCTTTTCTCGTCGTCGTCCAATGGCAACAATGGTAAGTCCACAGTAATCGAGGCTAGTATATGAAAATGGTCTAACGTAAGGCGTGAGACGATCAATTGGCACCTGTCCCATTAGTGGTGTGGTCGGAATTGTTGATATATTTGTTCTTGCACTGCTGGCATTTGCGCTTCACTGACTGCAAGAGACTACGAACGTTCGGAATCCAAAATTTACTTCGGATCGCACAAATGATAGCTTCACGGTTTTGATGATAAAACATCTCATGGTAATGTCTAGCTATAAGCCAAGATATTGCGTGGGCTTTTGGCCTTATAATTGGTTTTCTAGTATCTAGTGGCAGACACTTGGCATTGCCAATGTGGTCACTAAGCCGTAATACTCCGTATTCGTCAAGAAAAGGGGTCAAACTAAAAAGCGAACTACGTGTGGAAAGCGGAAATTCTTTTCTTAAGGTTTTAATGTCTTCCGTAAATACTGGCAGCCGCCGTGGCTCAGTTGGTTAGTGCGTTGGACCGCGAGTCGAAGGCAGCAAACCGCAGGTTCAAATACTGCCCGTAATAACACCTAAAAAAAATAACGGGAAAATTCGTTTTCTCTTTCGGTGGCTGTCCTCTCAGCTGGAAATGGCAAACCTCTGAGAGTAAAAATTGCCTATGATAAAGCTCCCAACCTGCCGTTCGGAACCGGCATAAAAACTGTAGGTCCCTTCAACCCGCGTACAAATTCACACGCACAACACGGGTAGTTGCGGGTAGCTAGGCCTTAGTCTCGCGTAAGCGGGCTGTCGTGCCAGTCAATTATTAAAAAATTATTAAATACTGTTTTTTGTACCAGCAATACGAGCATGATTTCATTTTTTTTAATTTGTTGTGCCGTGATTGCGAAATTAATCTCTGTAGCTTTGCTGTTTGCTTAAGTTTTAAAATTGCAAACCTGACCCAAGTCATAACTCTGAGGAACTTAAATAGTTCGAAAACTTTTTGAAAGGTACAACTTTGTCATCAATTACAAGCGTATAAATTTGTTTTGCTCGTTTTTCTTCGTAATTTACGCTGGCAATAATGTCTTCTGGCAATGAAGGCCAACTTTCTTTGTTGTCTTTCAGAAACGAAGGTGCATTAAAAATTCCTTTTTTGCGGCCTTGTTGCGTCGTCAGCTGGTTTCAGTCACCTTGGTACCCACCTCCACTGTGAGACCTCGGAGGAATGAAGAATATCGGATTTTCGGTTGCATACAAATTGCTTGTATCGTCGAGCGTCAGATCAGATCCATTGAATCACAGATTTAGAATCAGACCAAAATACTATACAATTTCGTTTGGCTTTACAGTGTGACTAATCAAGATTGTGTCCTTCAAAGGTGTTCCTAAGACAGCAGACTGCAATTCTAGTCGCGGAATATACAACGGCTTCAAAGGGCTGCAGTGAGATTTTCCTGGAACAATGGCGACGCTAATTTCGTCTCCATTGCATATACGCCAATATGCCACAGCAGCAAATGAGAGTTCACTCGCATCGACAAATACGTGTAACTCGATGTCAGTAAGCGACTCAGTAAAGTTTACGTGATAGCATTTTGGTATCTTAAACTTTATCAGATTGTTCAGTTCTTTGTACCACTCATACCATTTCTTATGGATTTCTTCTGGTATTGTTTCATGCCAGCCAACGTTTAGCTGCCACAATCTTTGCAGCAGAATTTTCGGTATTAGTGTCACATTGGCCAGCAATCCGAATGGCTCAAAGATTGACATTGTTAACCCCAACAGCTCTGCTTTCGTTGGCCAGCGACTGCCATTTAAAACTGCCTTTGGTATTCTTGCAAATGTCATATTAAAAGAGAAAGTATCAACAGTGGCATCCCAGTGCATGCCAAGTACTTTATTACTTGCAAGTTCGTTGCTGCACATGTTTTTAGAACTACGTTCAATTGGCCTTAACGTCTCGTGTATGGATTTCAATAATTGAGTTGAGTTCGAAATGAAACCTCGAAGCTCGAAATTCGCTCTTCTATGAATCTCAGTTACTTTCTTGGTTACCATTATGCTTTTTTCCTCAAGCGTGTGGAAACTATCTACGTAATCGTCAACATAGTGGCGGTTGGCAATCGTCTTGGAAATTGTTCGCATTTAGATTTTTCACGTACTGCGCCGAGCATGGCGAGCAGATCGATCAACACGGTGAAACATTTCTCGAATGTCACCGCAAACAGCAATTCGACCTTCCCGAAATTTGAACAGGATTGCTTGCAGTGGCTTGGATTGGTAGACGTCTGGTCCCTTCATTAATACCGTGTTTAAAGACATACACCGCTTTTTACTGCGGCGTCGAAGACAAGTCCTGGCTTATTCGCTT
Source organism: Melieria crassipennis (assembly GCA_963668005.1). Classification (NCBI taxonomy): domain Eukaryota; kingdom Metazoa; phylum Arthropoda; class Insecta; order Diptera; family Ulidiidae; genus Melieria; species Melieria crassipennis. The sequence continues at coordinate 41,421,634 of OY764963.1, read as the reverse complement.
TGTTTACTTGGTATACCGCACTTTGTTTCGTGAACAGTAAAGCCGTCATCGGAATTGACGACTCTTAGCGGGCGCACCAAGTTTGTGTTCGGCACGCCGATTAGCACTCCGATGCCCAACAAGGTCCGTAGGGACCTATGGCGTTTTTAAAAGCAATTATTTTGTATTTTATACGTTTTTGCTATCTGTCTGTAGTAAAAAATACATAATACAAACACATCTACACACATTATGTAACACTACATTATACAATTACAAGCCTTATATGCAATATTACAATAGAGGTCCCTGGGGACCTTGTTGGGCTTTGGCCGTTTAAAAAGTTGTTGGGCATCCGAGTGTTAGTATCTGCGACGCTGCTGTTTTATAGCTTGCAATCGAGATGTCGCTCAATACACCGTACTGCTTCTTGATTTGCTCTGCGTGCAATGATTGCGAAGGCAAGTGCAGCCTTTCTGTGGTGCGTACACCTTTCATGTGGTGTCTGACATCACGGTTTAACCCAGAAATTTCAAGATTTATACGCATGGAATTTCTGCGGTCGTCTTGTCGTCAATCAATTTTAAGTTAAGAAGATCCGCAGATCCTTTTTACCCCAGGAAACTAGCAAGTCAGTCCTCTTTCAGAGTCACCTTGGCTCCATCGTCACTAAACGCAATTGTATCCACACTGCCCTTTGGCCGTTTTACTGGTAAACATTTTAACAAAGTTCCGATTTCCTCTGTCTCTTTCGTCAATTGACTGTCGAAAGTACCACATTCACGGCGCCGGGGACAATTGTGAACATTATGAGCAGTTGCGAGGCAACAAAAACATAATCGATTGCTCTTCACAACTTCCCAGCGTTTATCGTAATCGGCCTTTTTAAATTTGGGGCATTGATACAGTTTGTGATTGTGTGACTACAAAAACTACATTTCAATTTTTCCTCCGCCATCGTCAACATTGGTCTTGTAGGTTTGCTTATCTTCTGAATCGGCTAGTTATTAAAATTTGGTTTTGCTTGGTTGACTTCCGTTGCCATAGCAACATACATTGACATTTTTTGCAACCAGACGGCGAATTCACGAACCGTTGGATACTGATTATAATTATTTATGGCAAATTTATGACGTGCCCATCCCTCTCGTTTATTAAATGGTAACTTACCAGTTCCTCGAGCAAGGTAGAGTTAGACAGATTAAGTTCGGCACCTGCATTTTTAAGAAATGCGACGAGATTTGAAACTATCGAACTGAAGTTGATTATTTTGCCGATTTTTCCACCGGCGATAGTTAGAAACGCTCGTGCTTTGGCTATCTTGCTCCGAATCAAACGTTCAGACCTTCCAAAGTGGGTGTATCAATTCAGTTTCTGAACTTGTGCTGTGCAGTCGCGTTTTCGCCTAGTGTCTTACTCAGTGACTTTTCGCAAATTTCTCTCGTCGTAATGCCCTGCGTTTGTGGCCAGGGGGTCGACCGAGGCCAGCCTAAAGCGCTGTGTGCTTCATGTAAGGAGTTCTTCCATCTGGAATGTGTCATCGTTTCGCAGGAGGATCTAGATTTTTTGCGCACCGCTAATAAGCCTTTCCACTGTTCTGGCTGCTCATTGGTGCGCCGTCGCTCCGTCTGCTCGCCCCAGCCTGTAGCCATTGGAGGGGATAATGTTGCTGATGCCGTCGTTGCTGTGGATTGTCGGTTGCCTGCTGTCAGTACACCAACATCTCAAACTGAGAAGTGCCAAAAGTCTGGTTCCACTGAGGCTCAGCTTAAACCATCATCTAAGCCTGACCAGTGTATTAAATCTATCAGTGCAGCCACGAAACAACAAAAAGTCAAGCCCGACGTGACCCACCAATTAAAACGGCCAGCTGACTCGACTACGCTCCAAATGGTATATAGTGAGGTCATTGCCCTCAAAGCTGTTAATGCACGCGTGTTTGCCCGCTCGTAGATAATATTAAAGTTTTCGGACAGAAAATTGAAGACATAGAGGTGGCTCTCCACTCTGTAAGCTTTAAAGTCGCAGAGATGGCCCCAGCCTCTGTAATCTCGCATCTCACCGATAGTATTGACGACCTTCGTCATAACATGCGCGATCTTGCGACCCGCTTTGCTTCTGCGAGAGTCGCCCCTACTGCAGTTGCTGAGAGTGTGCTGCACTCTCCTGTTGCCGCTTCTGCTACTATTCGGTCGGTCGTGGTGGATATGGATCCAGCCGCTCAGCCTGCCAACGTGGTTGCTGTTACGAAACACACTCGCACTGTTGTGACTGACGCTTATACATCAACCGCCGCTCAGAACTCCGATGCTGCTGCAGTTGCGAAACGCACTCCCACCCACACATCTATAGCCGCTCAGAAATCCGACGCTGCTACAGTCGCGAAACGCTCTCCCACCCACGCATCTAGCGCCGCTCAGAATTTCGACGCTGCTGCAGTCGCGAAACGCACTCCCACTGCAGTGCCAACCAGCGACGCTCTTGCCGCTGCTGCTGTAGATGCTGTTCTAAGCACTCCTACTGCCGTCGCTCATACTTTGAATGCCGATCCAAATTCCTACGTTGCTGTTGCTGCAAAACACACTCTCAATGCTGCGCGTACTACTGTCGCTTCTGCTGGCGCCTCTGCTGCAACGAAAGTACCATGCTCTGCCGTCATCGATAACGCCGCCGCATAGTGTCGCGAGTCCATAGTAGCGAGGGACAAAAATAGAAGGAATAGTCGTACGGCAATAAAATTTTGTAGATATGATTTTGTTATAAAAAGAAGTTAATACACCAAAAATTACTTCAATCGTCCCACGGACACGCCCACCTCCCATACAAACAAAATACTAAGTTGACAGAATCTCGGAAACTATAAAAGACATATTGGTGAAATTTGGTACAGCATATCATATCATCAATATAAACACATATGCCAAAAATTTTTTCGATCAACTTACAAATACGCTTGTTATAAAAAAAGAAATTTTGAAAAATCTACAAATATCTGTTCATACTTATGCGCATCTAAGTAATTTCAAACCCAAATAGAAAATAATAGCATCTCTTATTTAATTCAGTATAGCATATATTTTCATAAAAAATTACAATTTGTTAATCTGTACTGCTAGGACAATCGGTTTCCGATGATGAATTATTCAAATTTAACCCTCTACATCTATTTTTGGCAAAATTCTAAATTAAAATTTTTTTAAATTGCATAATATCAGAGTTTCGGTTTTCATGTTTACCTTTAATTTTCCTATTAACTGCTATAATTGGTTCTGAAGACATTAACAAGTTTTGCTTCTTTTCGAAAGTTGCCTTGATTCGATGGCACGCCACGCAGTATTACCGAAGCCTTCCATCGAATCTACCTTTTTTTTGTAATTTTTCAAAATCAAGTGGCGTTTGCATATTATTACATACAAAAATTGATAGTTTAAGCGAAACGCAGCAGTGGTCGCTATGTTTTCCTGCCAACCATGCTGCAAAAAGGTCCCTATTTTTGACTGAATACGTCACTGAAAATGTTCAATTTCTTAAAAACGTGCAAGTTTCTGCAGCTAAGGTCCATGGTTTCTATTAATACATACTTTCAGCTATATCACACTGTAAAATCTCGAAGGAGTGAAAAGGAGTATTTTTTTAAAGTTTATCTAAAGTTTGATGACACTGCACTTTTATTCCTACGAATTGACGTTTCTTTAAGTAACGGTACAAGGAATATGGAAAGCAAAACAAAAGAGGGAAAGCTTCCACAGAGTTGCAAAAATTGTATATTTATAGAATATATTTACTTAATATAAGGTTCCATGGGAAATTTTTCAATAAGAGACCTCGAACTTACATTCAACAAATTGCAATAATTTCTACCCAAGTCACCCACCTTCACAAAGTGCAAGTTTGGTGGCCTGCCATCGGTATATAAATTGATATTTTTAAAATCCGTTTTCACATTTTAGTAATTTGAGGTATTTACTTCAGTACTACAAACTTATTTTTCTACATTTACGAAAATCATTTTTTTGATTTTTGTCCCTACTCGCGACACTGTGCGCCGCTGCAACAAAGGTGCCATACTCAGCTGTTACTGATAACGCTCTCCACACCGCTAATCCGAACGCTCCGAACTCCGATGCTGCTGCAGTTGCGAAACGCACTCCCACCCACACATCTAAAGCCGCTCAGAAATCCGACGCTGCTACAGTCGCGAAACGCTCTCCCACCCACGCATCTAGCGCCGCTCAGAACTTCGACGCTGCTGCAGTCGCGAAACGCACTCCCACTCTTGCCGCTGCTGCTGTAGATGCTGTTCTAAGCACTCCTACTGCCGTCGCTCATACTTCAAATGCCGATCCAAATTCATACGTTGCTGTTGCTGCAAAACACGCTCTCACTGCTGCACCTACTACTGTCGCTACTGCTGGCGCCTCTGCTGCAACGAAAGTACCATGCTCTGCCGTCATCGATAACGCCGCCGCTGCAACAAATGTGCCATACTCAGCTGTTACTGATAACGCTCTCCACACCGCTAATCCGAACGCTCGCCGACTGCCTGCTGATGCTTTCGCTGTAGCTCCTGCGGGCTATGCTCTTCCTATGGTTACCGCTCCTGGCCCTGTGCAGCCCAGCTCTTACGCTGTTGCGGCTGCATCCACTCTTTCACCACATGCTGATCGCGCTCCCGCTCCTTCGTCAGTGCAGCTTTCACAGCACAGCTCTGCTTGGAATAGTGTAAGCAAGAAACGCAAACGCAAGCAAGTACATGTTGTTAGGTCTAACACTAGCGTAGAACTTGAGGTGGCCACTCGCTTGAAATGCCTGCACTTGTCCTCATTCGCACCATCGGTTATGGCTGATAAAATCGTCGATTATGTCGCTAATCATGCGGGCATTGACAAAAAATTCCTTTCCTGCTATAAATTAGTGAAAAAGTATGTGTTAGTGGAGTCCCTGAAGAGGATTAATTATAAATTGGGTGTTGCTGAGTCTTTTTATGAGAAGTTATTAATTTCGGATTTGTGGCCCACTTCGTGAACGTTCGTCCTTTCAGGTTTTTTCAAACTATCGGGGATCAACCAGTGATGCCCTAGTTGATTTTCCAACCATTGGTAGAAGTAGTCGCCCTATTAAATCTGACCTCTCTGTCTATTTTCACAATGCGGGTGGTTTACGCACAAAAACCAACATCCTTTTCCAATCGGCAACAGCACATGATTTCGACGTCATAATCCTCGTCGAGACCTGGCTAACATCTCAATTTCTTTCGACCGAACTTTTTGACGGGTCCTACGAAGTTTATCGTAAGGACCGTTTCCTACATTCGGGTGTTACCAGGGGAGGTGGTGTACTGGTTGCAGTATCTTCTTCTTTCGCTAGCCGCGAGGTGAAGTTATTGCATGCCGATAAGCACCTCGAGCAGATTTGTGTTGCTGTCAGTACTAGGCAGTCATGTAATGACACTGTTCATGAGATACGAGTATATTTCGTTATAAGCTATATTCCTCCCAACAGTGATTACGGGACTTATAATCTTCATATAGAGAACATAAGCTGTATATATGATAACCTGCAATCCTATCAGACCACATGCATTGTTGGTGATTTCAATTTAGGTTCCATTGAGTGGTTATTTAGTGCAGATGAAAAAATGTTAATACCATATAATGTTAGGAGTGATTGCGAATCACTACTTTGTGATACACTTTATTCTCTTGGCTTATTTCAAATAAATGATGTTGCCAATGACCTCAACAGAGTATTAGATCTCATCTTTTTAAACAATGATCTCGCTTTTAAGATGTATAAGTATGACATGCCTCAAACTTGTGAAGCGGTTCATCATAAGGCAATGGCCATGTATTTTTCTTTTTTTGATTTCCGGAATAATCTGCATGAACCCGAATAATATTATAACTTCTCCGCCGCAAACTACGTTGCTCTAAATCAATTTTTTGATTCAATAACGTGGAATAAATTATTGGAATCCTTAGACTTAGCAAATATGTACATACAATTTAAAATTTAAATTAAATTTAAATTAAAATGTATTAGCTGAAGGACTTGATTTGTATGTTCCAAGGCGCGTAAGAAAAAGAACATTTAACCTGCCTTGGTTTAATAGCGAACTTATCAAACTAAAGAACTTGCGCTCGAAGGCACATAAGAAATTCAAAAAATCGCAGTCGGCTGCCGACGAATCAGTTTTCACACTCCGTAGGAGAGAATATGAATGCCTCAGTAAATTTTTGTATAAGAAGTATGTCAGTTCTCTTGAGGCTGATATCAAGGTCAATGCTTAGTCTTTTTGGGTCTTTTATAATACGAAGCACAAAAGAAATGGAATCCCTAATTCAATGGAATTCAAAGGCTCAATTGCGTCTTCGACGCAAAGTATCTGTGAGCTTTTCGCAAGCTTCTTCGGTTCCGTGTTCGATAGTTTCAACGACGCGCGAATCTCAGCCGACCTGTCCGTGTTGCACCAAGTCGTTAATATAGGACGAATCTCTGTCACCGAAGAGCAAGTCTTTGAAGCTCTTGAATCTTTAGACTCGGCCAAAGGTGCTGGGTATGACTTGCTACCACCCGCTTTTTTAAAAAACTGCGGAAGTTCGCTGTTCATTCCTCTCGCAATAAGTTTTAATGAATCTCTTAGCACAGGGTATGTACTCGATGAATGGAAAACAGCTTTCATTTCACCGATATACAAGTCCGGGCTAAGAAACTGCGTTGAGAACTACAGGCCAATTAGAAAGCTTTCTGTTATCCCTAAGCTATTAGATAAAATAGTTAATAAGCACCTACTCCAAGCTCTAAGAAACCATATTGTTACACAACAACATGGGTTTTTCCCTGGCAGGTCGACCTGCACGAATTTCGCTATTTTCACGAATTTCGTTATTAACAGTGTCGAACATGGAGTGCATGTGGATGCTTTATATACCGACTTTGTAAAGGCATTTGATAGTTTGAACCACGGATTGCTACTTGCAAAGTTAGAAAGACTTGGCATTCACTCGTGTGCGCTAGCCTGGTTGGAGTCCTACCTAACTAATAGGCAGCTTGTTGTAAGGGTTGGCCAAGGTTGTTGTTACATCTGGTGTTCCGCAGGGAAGCCATTTGGGACCCCTGCTTTTTTCAATTTTTATCAACGACATTGCGTTGGTTCTGAGATCTTGTCATGTCTTAATGTATGCTGATGACTTAAAAATCTATCGCAGCATTGCAAACTGGTGTGACCAGTTTGAGCTACAGCTGAACATAAATAACCTAATATCCTGGTGTGACAAGAATGGTTTGCGGCTAAATTTCGCCAAGTGTTGCATAATAACATTCTCGCAGAATAATGCTCCTTTGACTAACGATTACACATACAACAGCTGTAACACATTTACTCGCAAGAGCGTTGTCAAAGGTTTAGGGGTGTACCTCGACTCTAAGCTTAGATTCGACTTTCATAGGGAATATGTAGTTTCCTCAGCTAATTCTAAACTGGGTTTTTTAATACGAAACCTTTTCGCAAGTTTGGTTAGGTCTATTCGAGAGTACGCATGTATTATATGTGTTGAGACCGCCGACGAAGAGAATCTAATTGATCTCTGAGTCGGCGGCTCACTCCCCCTCCCACACGCACGCATACGCACCTACACGCACACGCACACCTACACACATGCAGATAAACTATCTTCTCTTATCCTTCACCCACTTTCTTCCCACTCCTAAAATGAATTGTGTCCCCGGTTTCCTACTCCCTTAGCTTTAAGATCACATTTATAAAATTAGTCTATAAGAACTTCCAACAGCGTACACACGCCACAGAATAAACGCCTCGCCTACCCAAACTCCGCCGCCTAACTTTATTTGGTCCTCCACCGGAAAATACATCGTCCTTCGAGCCGCGAACCCGCGCTGCGCTTAAACATTTAAAAAACAGTAATACAAGCAATCACAAACCACAGTGTATAAAGGAAAAAAAGTGAAAAAAAAAATAAATTGGCACACACAGTGAACAAAAATTACACAGTGATACAAAGCTAACAAAGAACAAAAAAAAAAAAATACATATTACACAAGTACACAAATTTGACAGTGCATAGTGAACAAAAAAAAAACAAGAACCCCACCACAAATAGCAGTGCGCAGTACACAGAAAAAAAATAATTAAACAAAAAGCACACAAATTACACCAAGTACATGAAAACACCACTACAAAAAAGGGAAAACAGAAGGAAAATACAAGTGTAGTGAGCAAAACAAAGTTACAAATGTTAAGAAAATCACATAAAACCCATAAGAAAAAGGGTTACGAAAATCACAAAATCACAAAAAAAAAAAAAAAGACAGTGTAGTGCAAAAATTGTACCATAAAATTACACATCAGAAAGGTTCATACATACATAACACAACCCCAAAAAAAAAAAAGTGTAGCAAAAAAAAAAAAAAAAAAAAAAGTGGAAGACAAAAGTGACGGCGACGAGCACACAAGGCAGCGAAAAAAGACAGCAACAGCAACAACCACACAGGCGCAGCGACAACAGCAGCAACAGCCGATCCAGCCACCACCGTGCCAGACAGCGCAAATCACCCCGTAGGACACGCAGCGCCACCCTCACAAAACACGGTTTGCGATCCCCCCTAAAAAGGATATGCCGAGTAATTAGCCAAAACCCCAATTTGGTGCCCCCCCCCCGTAAAACGATTTAAAAATTCGGTAAATCATACCGTAATTTATTTTTCTTAAAAATAAATTACGGTGTGTAAGCGGACGTTGCAAAAGCGCCGTTGGTAAATCGTTCGATTTACCGCGCTAACGTTCCGCTTGAGCACATAGGTACTCCGGTACCTATTTCCCGTTTGCTCTTTGCCGCCCATTTTCCCTTCGTTGCTAACAGCTTACACATAAGCAACGAGCTTGGCATTGGAAGAAGGGCAATACATACCAACACATCTCCGTTGGATGGTTATTGCCTCTTTTCTTCTTTCAACCTTCTTTGTGTTTATATGCGCAGCCCATTGTGCATATAAACACTGAATCCGAAGGCAGCGCAACATCTCGCGCAACATCTAGCGCAACATCCAGCGCAACACCGCAACATTAGGCGCAACATTTGTATCGTGTTGACGCCACTCACTATCCCCTCAGCAAACAAAAAAAATTTTTTGGGGAACATTTTTCAATAGAATCAATTTCCTTTTTTTTCCCCCCCTAAAATATTTGGAAATAAAATTTTTTGGCAACATTTTATGCACTTTTCCCGTAGTGGTAATTTGTAGTTAGAAAAATTTACTTATATTATTTGAAAATTTTAAATTTTGTAGTTTGTCATTTCCAGATATTTCTCTATACTTCCTTGTGTACATTTTGGCCCTCATACTCGTAGTGGCAATCTGTACACGTGGAAAACAAATTTCTGAAATTTTTTTTGCATTTTTCTAAAGATTTTTTTTCATTTCTCGTGACGTGTTCGATTAGCCCTCAATCTCGCAGCGGCAATCGATACACTTTCTTGTGTACATTTTGGCCCTCAAACTCGCAGTGGCAATTTGTACACTTGAAAAATTGTGAAAGAATTTTCTTGGAATTTTCGGAAATTTTTTCCGAATTTCTCGCGACGTATCCGATTGGCCCTCAATCTCGCAGCGGCAATCGGTACACTTGGAAAAATTTTTTTGGAAATTTTTTTTAAATCTTCAAAATTTTCGCTTATTGTGTTGTGCGTCTATTGGCCCTCAATCTCGTAGCGGCAATTGATACACTTTCAAAATCTATTTGTGACTACATACTTTGATAATTACACAAATATTTTTGGTCACAATATTTTTTGATAAACACACATAGCAATTTTTTTTGAAATTTTTTCTATTCTCGTGAAAAAACGATTCACTCAATTCTCAATCAAAGTGTTATCATACAACGCAATCCCGCCGTTGATCCCTGATACACTGAGAAACAATTTTCGGTTCTAGATGTATTTTTAGAACCACTCGTTTGTACCTCAGCACTAAACAAATTTAGCCAGTGGTTCCCAATCCCACAGACAATTTGTTTAAAAATTTTTTTTTCATACAAATTATCAACTCAAAGCTGAATCTCTCTCATTTTTCGATCAAAAGTGTTATCATACAACGCGATCCCGACGTTGATCCCTGATACACTGAGAAAAATTTTCAGTCTCAAATTTATTTTGAGCTACTAGTACTGAAATATTCATTTTGGTATCCACACTCAACGAGTTCGGTCAGTGGTGCTCAAACCCACCGACACACTTTTTTTAATTTTATTTCTCAAAAAAAAATTTTTTTCTCATCAACTCATTGCTGAATTTTTGTAATTTCTCATACGAAGGTGTTATCATACAACGCAATCCCGCCGTTGATCCCTGATACACTGAGAACAATTTTCAGTTTCAAGTTTATTTGGAACTCGCTTAGGAGTATTTATTTCGGTTTTCTCCCATAAACCATTGCATTCAGTGCTTTTCCAATACACTGAAAGAAATAAATATTAGGTTCGCTCTTTACTTGGAAATTTAAAACCAACACAATGCCAGGAAACGACAGCGATAATCCTCTAAGCACCAAAGAAACTGCCAGAACTTCGAGAGCCGCTTCAAAAGCGGAAGTAGAAAATAAAATTGACTTAACGATTCGTAAGTTTATTTTCGAAACCGACCGGCTCATCACATTCTGTACAAAATGGTCGTCAATCCCCGTCGAGGACCAAACAGAATCACTGATTGAAGTTCAACTCCAAGAGCTTGAGCAAAACTGGGCGCGTGTACTGCAGACATACGAAGATGCGTATTTGTCTGATTCATACAGTACGTACAAAAAGTCAATCGACCAAAAATATAGTGCATGCAGTGAAAACTTCCAAAACTGCAAAGCTCAATTATCTGATCTGCTAAAGGCTCAACGAGCAACCTCTGCTTCGGTTTCTGCACCTCGTGCAGACTTAGTTACTCAAACCGATTCTTCAGGTGTATGCCTAAAAGTTCCCGCCTGCGATACTGAAGTTTTTTATGTAGGATATGAAGAATGGCCTTCCTTTAGGGATATGTTCACTGCGGTTTATATAAACCACCCCAAATTGACCCCCGCACAAAAATTGTATCACCTCCGATACAAGACGAAAGGCGGGTGCTATCGTCAAACAATATCCTCTGAACAACGAAAATTTTAAAATGGCCTGGGATGCACTCAAAGCTCGGTATGAGAACCGACGCATCTTAGTTGATAACCAGATCAAGGCGCTGTTGAATATTTCTCCTGTCACGTCAGAAAATAGCGCTGCCATTCAAAAAATTCAAAACACAATAAACAATTGCTTGTCTGTTCTAAGTGCACAAAAAGTTTCGATAGACAACTGGGATCCAATCCTAGTCTTCATTTGTTCTTCGAAATTACCCGAAGAGACCATAGCTCTGTGGGAGCAATCGCTTACTTCCCGAAAAGAGCTCCCCACATGGTCGCAAATGAACTCGTTCCTCACAAATAGGTACGAAGTGGTGGAAAGGTTAAGCGCGTATAAGCCCAAACCCCCTCGGGCTACGCAACCGAACTTCTCCTTTAACAAACCGCAAACTAAGACTCAAACGTTTCATTCAGAAACAGGCAAGTCGTTCACTTGCAACTTATGCAAGGCGAACCACCCTCTCAAAACTTGCCAAAAATTTAAGTCACTTTCAGTGCACGACAGAGTCAAGTTTGTTAAAGAGAACAACTATTGCGAAAACTGCTTGGCATACTCTCATTTGCGTAATGAATGCCCTAGTAATTTTTCATGCGTCTACTGCCAAAGAAAGCATCATTCGATGCTACACTTTCCAGCGAGCAGCCAAACGCATAAGCCAACTCCCCGGCCCCAAAAGGCAGTGGCTCAAACCACAATAGCTCGGCCCAGCGGTCACGAAGAACCCTCCCCAAGCCGAAAGTCCTCCACTTCAAAAGATCAATCACAAGATCGACACGTTTGTACCTGCAGTCATGAACAGACTCATGCTCATCACTCGAGCACTAGAGCGAAAACGCTTCTCCCCACAGCAATTGTGTCCATTGTTCATTTAGGAGAAATTCATAAGGTCCGAGCCCTCATAGATCCCGGCTCTCAAAAAACATTCATTTCGTCCAGAATCCAAAGGACTTTGAAGCTGCCCACAAGGGAAATGCCAACAAAATTTGTTCAATTACACTCTGCGGCTTGGACGACCACCCCCGAATTGAAGCTCAAGCCATTATCCTCCCTCAACTCACACACTTTTTACCCACCTTCACGGTAAAAGAGCCTGATTGGATGAAATACTCCAAACTCGAATTAGCAAATCCAAACTGTTTCCGTCCATCAAGAATAGATCTCGTGATAGGTAGCGATTTGACCCCGCAAATTCTGCAAGAAGGCCTTCACCAAAATTACGGAGACAGTCTTCTGGCCCAAAAGTCAATATTCGGTTGGATTCTCAGCGGTCCCATTAGAGAATCGATTTCAACATTTTCGACGCAAGTCAAAGAAGTCAACACCGAATGTCTCGACACTCTTCTTAGGAAATTTTGGGAACAGGAAGAAATACTTGACTCACCCACAACATCTGAGGACGACCGCTTTTGTGAACAACTCTATAAAGAGACAACGTTCCGAAACCCCGACGGCCGGTATGTCGCAAGGCTCCCATTCAAAAAGAGCTTTCCCGAAACTTCGGCCCTAGGCGATACACGGACAACTGCCTTACGGCAATTCTTAAGTGTAGAGCGGACACTAGAGAAAAAAGGGGATCTCAAAACAACATACTCAGATGTATTAAACGAGTATCTCACTCTCGGCCACATGGAATCCACATCCCCTTGTGAGATTATAAATGACGGTAAATATTTTTCATTTTACCTACCTCACCATGCGGTTATTCGCCCAGAAAAGAAGACTACTAAAGTGCGAGTAGTTTTCAACGCCTCAAAAGCATCAAGCTCTGGATGCTCATTAAATGATGTACTTCACATCGGCCCCACTCTTCAAAACGATCTTATGCTGTTACTCTTAAGATGGCGTCTCTATAAAATCGTTTTCAACGACGACATTGAAAAAATGTACCGCCAAATTCTCGTACATAAAGATGACCAAGATTTTCAACGAATTCTCTTCCGTCGGTGTTCACATAAACCGGTGGAAGATTTCATATTTAAAACAGTCACATTTGGTGTGAACTGTGCCCCTTACTTGGCCATCCGTACACTTCAGCAGTTAGCATATGATTCCAAAGATAAATGGCCTCTTGCGGCTCAAATCATACTCGACGAAACATATGTTGACGACAATCTCTCAGGCAGTCACGATCTTGACACGGCTATCAACTCCTTAGATCAGCTCGTTAAAACTCTCAATTCCGCAGGGTTCTCCCTCAAAAAGATCACTGCCAACAACTCGAAACTCCTCGAGAAAATCCCCCCCGAAAATCTGTTAGATTCCGATTTTTTGCGATTCCAAACCACAAGTTCTACGAAAACTCTTGGAATTCGCTGGAATGCGCTTTCAGATTCCTTTTCGTACACCTTTGACCCAATCTCCAATTCAATGTCGGTCACAAAGAGACAGATCCTCTCTGCTGTCGCGAAACTTTTTGACCCGGCAGGGTGGCTATCGCCCATTATGATTCAAGCAAAAATGCTTCTCCAACAACTCTGGTTGGAAGGAACAGACTGGGATGAGTGCGTAAAACCATAATCACTTCACAAGTGGAACGCATTCATCGAAAATTTATCATCCATCGACAAAATCGAAATTCCGCGCTGGGTTCAGTTCTCCCCAAGCGTTCAAATCCAACTTCACGGATTCTGCGACGCCTCTGAAAAGGCATATTGTGCATGCATATATGTACGAACCCATGCCGACCATGCAAGCGCTTCATCGCATCTCTTGGCAGCCAAAAGCAAAGTCGCTCCTCTGCAGACAATAAGCTTGCCACGCCTAGAATTGTGCGGCGCCCTGCTACTATCCAAGCTGGTGAAACAAGTACGAACTCACCTTGGTTTTCAGACTTATAACTTGACACTCTGGTCTGATTCGTCCATCGTACTCGCATGGCTCGAGAAACCGCCCCATACTTGGAAAACGTATGTAGCAAACCGCACCACTCAAATTCTCCATAATGTGAGCAACGCAACTTGGCGTCATGTTTCCAGTTCTGACAATCCCGCAGATCTCGGTACACGCGGATGCAAACCGCAAGATATGATTGCCAACAAATTATGGTGGCACGGCCCCAGTTGGCTCCGAGACGATCCCCAATCATGGCCCAAAGAAGAGCCTCGTCAGACTCAGGCTCCAGAAAAGCGGAAAATCGAAAGCCTCCACACGCTTGAAGTCGAGGATGTACTTAATAGGTTTTCGAAATTCTCGCAAGCCCTCAGAATTCTCGGTTACATGTTCCGATTCATCGACAGGGCTCGCAAAGCCCCCATCTCAATTGGTGCGTTAACTCACCTGGAAATAAAGAGGGTGAAAACACGTCTTATCTCCCTCGCGCAATGCCATCACTTCCCCGATGAACATGCTGCGCTCTCATCCTCTAAAGTTATCTCTCGGAAAAGCTCCTTACTCACTCTAAATCCTTTCATGGATAAAAAAGGGCTTATTAGGGTCAATGGTCGCCTCGCGCACTCAGGTCTCACTTATAATGAGCGACACCCAATTATCATTCCCGATAACTCTCGTCTCTGCACATTGTATTTGGACTTTCTGCATAGCATCCTCTTGCATGCAGAAAAACAGCTAATGGTCCGTATGGTTCGGCAAGAATATTATATTCCCCGGCTGAAAATCAAGGTCAAGAAATGCATTTTTCAATGCAAGACCTGCACCATTTATAAGCAGCGCGTACGGTCTCAAATTATGGCCGCTCTTCCTCCCGAGCGGTGTACATTTTCGTTACCGTTCTCCATAACCGGAGTCGATTTTGCTGGCCCTTTCCAAGTAAAATCATCCACTCTCCGTCGTGCTGCCTTTCTCAAAGCCTATGTCTTCGTCTTCGTCTGCTTCTCCACTAAGGCGATTCACCTCGAACTCTGCTCAGATCTCACCACTGATGCATTTCGAGCTGCCTTCGCAAGATTCGTCGGCCGACGAGGCCTCCCCAGCAAAATAATGTCAGACAACGGCAGAACATTTATTGGTGCACAACGTGCAATAAGTAAGGATCTCGCGCGATTTCTAAAAGAAACGTCAGTCGACATCGCTAATAAATATGTCACTCATGGTCTCGAGTGGCAGTTTATTCCCCCCAGTGCTCCCCACATGGGCGGTCTTTGGGAAGCCGGAGTGAAGAGCTTCAAAATTCACTTGACCAAAGTCGCCGGCACTCATAAGTTTACTTCCGAGGAATTTTCAACCCTCCTCATTCGCATTGAAGCGGTCCTCAATTCGCGGCCGCTTTCCCCAATGTCGCAAGACCCCGCCGATCTTCAGGCCTTAACTCCTGGTCACTTTCTCCGCGGGGCCCCGTTGCTGGCACGCCCTGAACCCAACGCGGAGGGTCTATCACTCGCCAATCGTTGGCAAAAGCTGAAGGTGCTTCATCACCAATTCAGTAGACGGTGGTGGGAGGAGTATCTTAAAGAACTCCATAAGCGACAGAAATGGAAATACCCCCAGACGGAAGTCTCTGAAGGCCAGCTCGTCGTCATCAAAGACGAGCTCCTTCCTCCGCATGAGTGGCGCCTCGGGCGCATAGTTAAACTGTATCGGGGGGCGGATAATCACATCCGAGTCGCTGACGTCAAAACCCAGAATGGAATTTTGACAAGACCAATTGTTAAACTCTGCGTGTTACCCCCCACATGACCGCAGAAAGAAATTTCATTCCCCCTCCTCACTCAACATCACCGGCAGTATAACATTAATGTTTCCTCTATCTTTCAGACACCGAGTCCACGAAGGAGGCGTACCGGAAGTGTCTGGTATGCGAGCGCCACCACGCCCTGCGGTACTGCCAGACGTTCCAAAAGATGGCGCCGGCGGAGCGGCTAGACGCGGTACGCTCCAACCTTTATTGCGTCAACTGCTTCGCCCGCTCGCACACGACGGGCGAATGCTCGTCATCCCAGAGCTGCCACAAGTGTGGGTTGGGGCACCACACGTTGCTGCACCGGGCCATGCCGGCTCATCAGCGCCTCGGCACAGCTCGGCGGCGTCCGGCCCCCCCACAAAGCGCCACGCGACGCGCCAACCGGCGCCAGCAACGCGGCGCCAAACACCGGCGCTTCCAGCCAGTCGCCACGCAGCGCCTCAACCGGCCCCATCAACGCGGCGCCAGCTCAAGAACGCGACCAGGCGCCCACAGGTACAACCACCTTGCGCCACATGTCGGTGTCGCCAGAGCCAGCCGCCGCGCAAGGTGGCGAAGAAAGCGAAGAAGGCCAACAAGGGCCGACAAGCTGCCGCGACTGAGCAGCTATTGAAGACAGCGGTCTCAACGTTGGAGCAGCTGGGTCGCGCACTTAAGGTTGCACTCGTGCAAGGGGGGCGCGATGTTGAGACCGCCGACGAAGAGAATCTAATTGATCTCTGAGTCGGCGGCTCACTCCCCCTCCCACACGCACGCACACGCACCTACACGCACACGCACACCTACACACATGCAGATAAACTATCTTCTCTTATCCTTCACCCACTTTCTTCCCACTCCTAAAATGAATTGTGTCCCCGGTTTCCTACTCCCTTAGCTTTAAGATCACATTTATAAAATTAGTCTATAAGAACTTCCAACAGCGTACACACGCCACAGAATAAACGCCTCGCCTACCCAAACTCCGCCGCCTAACTTTATTTGGTCCTCCACCGGAAAATACAATATGGGATCCCAATTTTGAGGCTCACATAATCAGACTAGAGAGAGTTCAAAGACGTTTCACCCGTTTTGCTCTTCGCCGCTTATACTCAATCGAATCTATGCCATCCTACGAACTTAGACGTCGGATTTTAAGCCTACAAAGGCTCGAGTGCAGCAGAAAAATGCTCGGTATTATATTTATTACTTTTTCATCTACTGAGGTCCTCTATCGAATGAGATGGGTTTGACCTTGTCCCTCGAAATTTTTTTTGAATTTGTTGCACTGTGTTTTCTTTATCAACCGAGTGAGAGATGATTTAATCATTGTTAAGAAAAGTTAGAATTGAAGACGTTGTTTAGATCTTAACCCTCTTAACGAATGACCAAAAGTTCTTACTACCACGTTAGCATTGAAGAATATTTTTTCTTTGGCGCGGTTCGTGTAGAAACTTTTGGCGCTTTAGGATGGTATTGCATCGATTTCTAGCCTGTTTACGCAGCTGTTCAGTGGCGGAATTTTTATTTGCCTGCTTTCTCTTTGGGCCTGACAGTAGTATTCATGTCTCATTAAACCAGAGATTATCCTTAGGTTTAATGCAAATTTTCTAATAAGGGATGAAGGACCGCATTCCTGATGTTCAGATGTACTGTGCTGTATTCGGTGATCCGTCGATCCCATCTCCAATCCCAATCTTTCCTTCTCCTTGTGTACTAATGTTCCCCCTATTTGCTGCTCCCCGGCTTCGGCCGTTTGTATTGTTTACTGTTTCTTGTATTATCTGTCACTTGTCATTCGTACTCTTACAAATAAACACCCAAACCCGAACTCCAACCGCATTTTATTTTATCCGCTCCGCCGCGAACCGATTCATGGTCCTTCGAGCCGACAGCGGACCCGCGCCGCGAAACACAAAACAAACAAATAATAAAGTTTGGTGAACATAAAACAATTTCAAAAACAAAACAATTAACAATTACAAATAGTGACGATTTTCAACATTTTTAAACACAGAACAATTCACAACAACTTCAACAAGTGCAAGTGCAAAAACGAAAAGTGAAAAGACAACAAAAACAAAAAACCAAACACAGTCAAAACTACACGCAAAAAGTGCAACGAAATATTAAAACAGTGCACAAATTAAAAACAAAAAACCAGCGAAACATTGGACAGTGCAGTGAAGTGCAAAGAAACTTACAAAAACAAAAACACGCACATCAAAAATAACACAACAATACACACCCACAACGCAGAGCAGAACAGAAGAAACGAAGCAGAGAACAGCACAAACACACAACAGCAGCACAACACAGGAGCGGACACACAGATCCAGCAGGAGATCCCCAATCTCGGGCACGGGGCCCAAAACAGATAAGCGGCACATTTTTATAAATATATATCTACCCCAAATATATACACTCCCCAAAAAAAATCCAGAATAAAAATTTACATTCTGGTACCCCGCTTATCGTGTGCATATTTCCTTGTTTACAAAACAGCGCAGTGCAGTAAGCAATCCCGCTACTGCACATAATTCGGCGTGTTCTGTGCAACCTTCGCTGCCGAAGCAGCAAAATCTCCGCTGCAGCCAGCACCCAAATACGCACCTAGTGCAGTAAATAGGCACGCAGCATTACTCCCGCTGCATTCCCACTCTCCCACTTGCACGCAATTTCGCGTTTTGCTTTGTGCGATATTCGCAAGCACTGAGCAGCGAGCACTCCCGCTGCTGCTTCCAAGTGCAATTGCACATACGCACTTCTGCCTAAGCAATTTCCACACTCTCGCTGGCAGAAGTAAACAAACGCAGCTACAGTGGGACGAGTAGCCTATTTTAGCAGCACATTGAACAATTTTCTGAGACTTAGAAAATTTTCAATAGTGCTGCACTTACATACACACTCATTGCACAGCTGTTGTCACCCCCAAGCGAATACAGTGGGACAAAACACCCCACTTGTACTCAAAATTTTTTAATCGTTCACTAAATAAGAATTAATTATTATTACCCGTTAACACTAATATACATATATATTATCAAACACTGACTCTTTACAAACAAACATATATTTACGTTTGCACACAAATAAAGACACATTCACATACACATTTGACGATATATTAAAAAATTTTCCTGTTTAATAATAGTTCCCCCAATTCTTATTTACATATTTCTCATTTTTTCCCAATATATATATACCAATTTCTCGACGCGTTTACACACAGTTGTAAACTTTTATCCTCAACAGAAATACAAATTCGTATTGAAAATTTTTTACACTTTCCCCCATCTCTAAATTATCGTTCGCGCGGACGCGGTAATATTTTCGGCTTATTCCTCATAAGCCTAATATCAATAATCAAACGAATTTCAAACCTCTTTCGAGCTTTTTTAAGCCATTTCAATGCCTGTTGAGCGATCCCCCAAGCGTCCAATTAAAAAAATGGAGTCTCCTTCTCCAAGATATCCAAAGTCAACCGAGGCACATTTGACAGTTCCTATCACTCGCGAGGCACTCAAAACTCGCTCCCAGCTCCCTAGTCCCAAAGCAACCGATCCTAGTGTTGCCATATTTGGTTTTGAGTCCGAGAGACTCGTGCAATTATGCACACAGTTTTCATCGGCTCCCATTGAGGATTTGACCAAGTCACTGGTCCAAATTAAGCAGAAAAATCTGCAAACCCAATGGGAGAGGCTAATGCGCGCACATCAGGCAGTCTTCATTGCTGAAGACAACAGCCAGCCCGACGGTTTCAAAGAGTCGGCTAGGCAAAAGATCGATGCCTGCACAGACCAATACGAGTTGTGCATGGCTAAGATGTTGGACATCATTAAGATGCTCCAACCTCAGTCCCCCCAGCCTGCTACGCTTATGGAACCGGTTCAACCTCTAAAACCAGTAAATACTTCCTACATTTGCCTCCAAGTTCCTCCTTGCGACACCGAAACCTTCTTCGGGGGCTATGAGCAGTGGCCGTCCTTTCGGGACATGTTTACAGCGGTATACATCAACCACCCCCAGCTCACTCCAGCCCAAAAATTGTATCACCTGCGATACAAAACGCAAGGCCAAGCCGGTGCTATTGTTAAACAATACGCATTAACCGATGAGAATTTCGGACTCGCGTGGGAAGCGTTAAGATCCCGATATGAAAACAAACGCATCCTCGTTGACAATCAAATTCGATCTCTGTTGAATATCGCTCCTGCCCACACCGAAAATAGTGAGGCACTACAGCGGATCCAGAATTCTATAAACAATTGTCTGTCTATTCTCAAGTCTCAGGCCGTAGACACGGACAATTGGGATCCGCTGTTGGTATATATATGCTCTACCAAATTGCCCGAAGCAACTCTGGCTTTATGGGAACAATCTTTGACATCCCGGAAGGATCTGCCACCCTGGTCACAAATGAATGACTTCTTGACCTGCAGATACGAGGTAGTCGAACGGCTGAATTTCTTTCGGCCTCCCAAGTCGAAACCACAATCCTCATCTTCCAATGTCCCCAAAAATCGGTCCCCCAGATCCCAAAATTTTCACACTGAAGTGAAAAACGATTTCGCGTGCAAACTCTGTAACGCAAATCACTCCATACGGACTTGCCAAAGCTTTAAAAGGCTCACCCCCCAGAGTCGATTAGCATATGTGCAAAAGCACAAGCTCTGTGTAAATTGTCTTGCTACATCTCACCTATTTAAGGACTGTACAAGCAATTTCACATGCGCACATTGTCAAAAGAAGCACCATTCCTTGCTTCATCTCCCCAAAGGTAATGCGCAACCCACTCACTCCCCCAATCGATCACCTTCGACCACTTCTCTGGTCTCAACGGTTATCCAACAACCGAGCAACAACTCCACCCCTCATTCTCTCCTTTCCGACGCGCGACCCAGCACATCTTCAAGGCAAAGTACGCTCCCAGTACCAGCCCTTCACTCAAATAATGGCACCCAATCTCTTCTGCCTACGGCACTGGTGTCCATTAACCATTTAGGAAAGTTGTTCAGAGTTCGAGCGTTGATCGATCAAGGCTCTCAGCGCACCTTCATTTCCTCGAAGGTCCAGAGACGCCTAAAATTGCCAATCGAGAAATCTAACCTCCAGATCTCGGGCATGGGCGGACAGATTGTGAAAACCGCCAACAATATATGCTTTTTGACATTGGCAGTCCCTAAAACGAGCACAAACCTCCCCGTGCAAGCAATCGTACTTCCAAAGTTAACGGAATTTCTCCCCGCTTCCAAAATAAACCCCCCAAATTTGAACGATTTCGCCATGCTAGATCTCGCTGATCCTAACCCCTTCGAGGCAGCGCAGATCGACATAGTGATTGGCAGTGATCTCATCCCGCAGATCATGCTCGAAGGTTTCCACCGAAATGTATGTGGCAGTTTACTTGCTCAACACACAGTATTCGGTTGGATATTAAGCGGTCCAGTACCCATGTCATCATATTTCACAAATGCTGCCGCGGTGCCAAGTCACCATACGCACACTGGTCCCGCCCTTCGAAAAAATCTTCCTACTCCAAAGGAAGCCCCTTCTGAGGTGATTGCCGCCCTCAAACCCGTAGGGTTTCCACCCAAGGAAATAAAGGCAAATCACTCGGAGCCCACCATCCCTGCACACTCAGATTCAAAACGGCAAACACCCCCCTTCGTTGCCAAACGTTTCGCCCCCCGCAGGATGGCTATCGCCCCCAATGAGACCGCGATAAGGGTACGACGAAAGCGTTGGCTTGACGCCACGCAGTCAATATGCACAGCAATTGATGGAAACTGCAGCCCTCTCGCATTTCCACATCGCACCCCCCCGTACAACAAACCTCGAGCGCACCCATCCCGGGTCCGAGTCAGTCGCAATTCCCGTGCGACTTGTCCCAAGCGCCGTCACTCCTCCGACGGCAACTCAAGCGAACCCCATCGCTTGACGAACCGGTTACACCCCACACAAACGATGTCAAAATTATCATCTCTAACAACTGACATCTCTTTTGCAGATCCGGCGCTAGCGACCACCCCAGCAGTTGCCCCCAATACTGCCCCGCACGTCCGCACCGAGCATCACCCGCAAAGAGGACCTCAGCGCACTCCCCAGCGCTCCGCCATCGCTGATCGGCGACAACCCCCAGCCGTCAGCCCACTTTACAGCCAGGCAGTCGCGCATCACCGCCAACTCATCACCAGCCAGCCGTCCGCCGTAATCCTGGACGAGACCCCGGCAGACTCATATAATTGCAATCTGCAATGGCGGCCGCGATGTTCAGATGTACTGTGCTGTATTCGGTGATCCGTCGATCCCATCTCCAATCCCAATCTTTCCTTCTCCTTGTGTACTAATGTTCCCCCTATTTGCTGCTCCCCGGCTTCGGCCGTTTGTATTGTTTACTGTTTCTTGTATTATCTGTCACTTGTCATTCGTACTCTGACAAATAAACACCCAAACCCGAACTCCAACCGCATTTTATTTTATCCGCTCCGCCGCGAACCGATTCACCTAATAATATTTTTTTTCAACCATTTTAGCGGCGGCATTTAATAATTCAATTCAATTCAATTCATTTATTTAGTCTAATATATAAAATTACAGACCATGCCAATACAAAATAATTAGATTTACAAAGTAAATTCACAAAATAAATTTACAACTACATTTACAAGTAATTCTTAAATTTAAAAAACTGAATTCAAGAGATTCAAAAAAGCTGTCTTTGTAAGCGAAAAGTCAAAACACCCCACTTGTACTCAAAATTTTTTAATCGTTCACTAAATAAGAATTAATTATTATTACCCGTTAACACTAATATACATATATATTATCAAACACTGACTCTTTACAAACAAACATATATTTACGTTTGCACACAAATAAAGACACATTCACATACACATTTGACGATATATTAAAAAATTTTCCTGTTTAATAATAGTTCCCCCAATTCTTATTTACATATTTCTCATTTTTTCCCAATATATATATACCAATTTCTCGACGCGTTTACACACAGTTGTAAACTTTTATCCTCAACAGAAATACAAATTCGTATTGAAAATTTTTTACACTTTCCCCCATCTCTAAATTATCGTTCGCGCGGACGCGGTAATATTTTCGGCTTATTCCTCATAAGCCTAATATCAATAATCAAACGAATTTCAAACCTCTTTCGAGCTTTTTTAAGCCATTTCAATGCCTGTTGAGCGATCCCCCAAGCGTCCAATTAAAAAAATGGAGTCTCCTTCTCCAAGATATCCAAAGTCAACCGAGGCACATTTGACAGTTCCTATCACTCGCGAGGCACTCAAAACTCGCTCCCAGCTCCCTAGTCCCAAAGCAACCGATCCTAGTGTTGCCATATTTGGTTTTGAGTCCGAGAGACTCGTGCAATTATGCACACAGTTTTCATCGGCTCCCATTGAGGATTTGACCAAGTCACTGGTCCAAATTAAGCAGAAAAATCTGCAAACCCAATGGGAGAGGCTAATGCGCGCACATCAGGCAGTCTTCATTGCTGAAGACAACAGCCAGCCCGACGGTTTCAAAGAGTCGGCTAGGCAAAAGATCGATGCCTGCACAGACCAATACGAGTTGTGCATGGCTAAGATGTTGGACATCATTAAGATGCTCCAACCTCAGTCCCCCCAGCCTGCTACGCTTATGGAACCGGTTCAACCTCTAGAACCAGTAAATACTTCCTACATTTGCCTCCAAGTTCCTCCTTGCGACACCGAAACCTTCTTCGGGGGCTATGAGCAGTGGCCGTCCTTTCGGGACATGTTTACAGCGGTATACATCAACCACCCCCAGCTCACTCCAGCCCAAAAATTGTATCACCTGCGATACAAAACGCAAGGCCAAGCCGGTGCTATTGTTAAACAATACGCATTAACCGATGAGAATTTCGGACTCGCGTGGGAAGCGTTAAGATCCCGATATGAAAACAAACGCATCCTCGTTGACAATCAAATTCGATCTCTGTTGAATATCGCTCCTGCCCACACCGAAAATAGTGAGGCACTACAGCGGATCCAGAATTCTATAAACAATTGTCTGTCTATTCTCAAGTCTCAGGCCGTAGACACGGACAATTGGGATCCGCTGTTGGTATATATATGCTCTACCAAATTGCCCGAAGCAACTCTGGCTTTATGGGAACAATCTTTGACATCCCGGAAGGATCTGCCACCCTGGTCACAAATGAATGACTTCTTGACCTGCAGATACGAGGTAGTCGAACGGCTGAATTTCTTTCGGCCTCCCAAGTCGAAACCACAATCCTCATCTTCCAATGTCCCCAAAAATCGGTCCCCCAGATCCCAAAATTTTCACACTGAAGTGAAAAACGATTTCGCGTGCAAACTCTGTAACGCAAATCACTCCATACGGACTTGCCAAAGCTTTAAAAGGCTCACCCCCCAGAGTCGATTAGCATATGTGCAAAAGCACAAGCTCTGTGTAAATTGTCTTGCTACATCTCACCTATTTAAGGACTGTACAAGCAATTTCACATGCGCACATTGTCAAAAGAAGCACCATTCCTTGCTTCATCTCCCCAAAGGTAATGCGCAACCCACTCACTCCCCCAATCGATCACCTTCGACCACTTCTCTGGTCTCAACGGTTATCCAACAACCGAGCAACAACTCCACCCCTCATTCTCTCCTTTCCGACGCGCGACCCAGCACATCTTCAAGGCAAAGTACGCTCCCAGTACCAGCCCTTCACTCAAATAATGGCACCCAATCTCTTCTGCCTACGGCACTGGTGTCCATTAACCATTTAGGAAAGTTGTTCAGAGTTCGAGCGTTGATCGATCAAGGCTCTCAGCGCACCTTCATTTCCTCGAAGGTCCAGAGACGCCTAAAATTGCCAATCGAGAAATCTAACCTCCAGATCTCGGGCATGGGCGGACAGATTGTGAAAACCGCCAACAATATATGCTTTTTGACATTGGCAGTCCCTAAAACGAGCACAAACCTCCCCGTGCAAGCAATCGTACTTCCAAAGTTAACGGAATTTCTCCCCGCTTCCAAAATAAACCCCCCAAATTTGAACGATTTCGCCATGCTAGATCTCGCTGATCCTAACCCCTTCGAGGCAGCGCAGATCGACATAGTGATTGGCAGTGATCTCATCCCGCAGATCATGCTCGAAGGTTTCCACCGAAATGTATGTGGCAGTTTACTTGCTCAACACACAGTATTCGGTTGGATATTAAGCGGTCCAGTACCCATGTCATCATATTTTACAAATGCTGCCGCGGTGCCAAGTCACCATACGCACACTGGTCCCGCCCTTCGAAAAAATCTTCCTACTCCAAAGGAAGCCCCTTCTGAGGTGATTGCCGCCCTCAAACCCGTAGGGTTTCCACCCAAGGAAATAAAGGCAAATCACTCGGAGCCCACCATCCCTGCACACTCAGATTCAAAACGGCAAACACCCCCCTTCGTTGCCAAACGTTTCGCCCCCCGCAGGATGGCTATCGCCCCCAATGAGACCGCGATAAGGGTACGACGAAAGCGTTGGCTTGACGCCACGCAGTCAATATGCACAGCAATTGATGGAAACTGCAGCCCTCTCGCATTTCCACATCGCACCCCCCCGTACAACAAACCTTGAGCGCACCCATCCCGGGTCCGAGTCAGTCGCAATTCCCGTGCGACTTGTCCCAAGCGCCGTCACTCCTCCGACGGCAACTCAAGCGAACCCCATCGCTTGACGAACCGGTTACACCCCACACAAACGATGTCAAAATTATCATCTCTAACAACTGACATCTCTTTTGCAGATCCGGCGCTAGCGACCACCCCAGCAGTTGCCCCCAATACTGCCCCGCACGTCCGCACCGAGCATCACCCGCAAAGAGGACCTCAGCGCACTCCCCAGCGCTCCGCCATCGCTGATCGGCGACAACCCCCAGCCGTCAGCCCACTTTACAGCCAGGCAGTCGCGCATCACCGCCAACTCATCACCAGCCAGCCGTCCGCCGTAATCCTGGACGAGACCCCGGCAGACTCATATAATTGCAATCTGCAATGGCGGCCGCGATGTTCAGATGTACTGTGCTGTATTCGGTGATCCGTCGATCCCATCTCCAATCCCAATCTTTCCTTCTCCTTGTGTACTAATGTTCCCCCTATTTGCTGCTCCCCGGCTTCGGCCGTTTGTATTGTTTACTGTTTCTTGTATTATCTGTCACTTGTCATTCGTACTCTGACAAATAAACACCCAAACCCGAACTCCAACCGCATTTTATTTTATCCGCTCCGCCGCGAACCGATTCACCTAATAATATTTTTTTTCAACCATTTTAGCGGCGGCATTTAATAATTCAATTCAATTCAATTCATTTATTTAGTCTAATATATAAAATTACAGACCATGCCAATACAAAATAATTAGATTTACAAAGTAAATTCACAAAATAAATTTACAACTACATTTACAAGTAATTCTTAAATTTAAAAAACTGAATTCAAGAGATTCAAAAAAGCTGTCTTTGTAAGCGAAAAGTCAAGGGTAACAGTTTGACTTATGATATTAAAGTCACGCATGGCGCGAGAAATAGGGGCATTATAGGCATAACTCGTCTTAGCGTTATCCCCATAGAACGGGAAGAAGATCCGGAGAGAGCGCTGGGGAACATTAAATCTAATCCTTTCTAACAAGTAAGGACAATTAATAACTCCATTAATAACATTGTAAGTAAAAGACAGAGACAATATAGACCTACGACTATCTAGAGACTTAAGATTTATAAGCAAAATACGAGAAGAATATGGCGGTAACGGATCAACAAAGTTTAAAGAACGAAGAGCAAATTTGAGAAAGATTTTTTGAACCCGTTCAATTCTATTAGTAGCAAATTCAGTGCACGGTCTCCAAATAAAAACAGCATATTCAAGATGAGATCGGATAAATGAGGTAAAGAGTAATTTGAATGTATATGGATCAGAAAATTTAGCGGCATTACGTCTAACGAAGCCCAGTACAGAGTACGACTTTGAGGTAATATAGTTAATATGCTTATTAAAAGAAAATCTTTCATCGAAAACTACGCCTAGGTCTTTCATTTCACTAACATACTTTAAGACAGAATTCGAAATATTGTAACTTGTAGGTAAAATGTTAAAGATCTTTGCATACGTCATCTGAAAACATTTACTTAGATTCAAGGAGAGGCACGACTCCAGGCACCACGCATTAAGCCTATCAATATCACTTTGGAGGTTAATTGCATCATCCAAGTTTTTTATTACAGAGAATATCTTTAAATCATCAGCATAAAGCAAAAATTTAGCAAAAGAAAAGCACCTACTAATATCATTAATAAAGAGAATAAAAAGAAGAGGGCCCAAGATACTCCCTTGTGGCACTCCAGAGGAGGCAACAAAAGGGTTGGAGGTAACTCCATCAATTGTGACAACACACTGCCTATTACACAAATATGAGTTTATCCAACGTAGAAAAACAGAGTGGAAGCCAATACAGGCTAGTTTTTCAATTAAGATTCTATGTGACACCTTATCAAAGGCTTTTGAGAAGTCAGTATAAATACAGTCGACCTGAAAGCCAGAAGAAAAAGACTCGAAACAAAATTCACTAAAAACGGCCAAATTAGTAACTGTACATAGATCTACCAGGAACGAAACCATGCTGGTTCGGGCAAATTATAGATTTAACTGCAAAACTCAACTTGGTATTGACAATATGTTCAAAGATTTTAGAAATAGTCGAAAGCTTAGAGATGGGTCTATAGTTACGAACATCATTTTTATTGCCACTTTTGAAAATAGGCGTTATGGAGGTAAGCTTCCAGTCATCAATAAAAGTCCCTGAAGATAACGATTTATTAAAAATTAATTTCAATGGAAGAACTAAAGCCGGACAGTTTTTTATTAAAATAGCAGATAGTCCGTCCACATCCGTTTGAGAAGAAGATTTGAGTTTACTAATACCATAAATAATATCATCCGAAGAAAGACTCAAAGCACCAAAGTTTAGAGAAGAAGCTATATCCGCAGAAAAGTTCGGGAACATACTGTCATCATGAACAAAATTCGACTTAAAAAACTCTGCAAATAGGTTAGCCGCATCGAATGGAGTCTGTGCGAATTTATCATCAAGGAAGATGGCAGTGGGTACACTAGAACACCCTTTTTTTGATTTTACAAAATTCCAAAATAATTTGGGATTAGATTTAATGTTCAACTCAGTATTATGAATGTAATTATAATAGAGTGATTTGTTTAACGAATTAAAAGCTTTTAAGAAATGCTGGTAATTAATGAAAAACGAGTGGTTTTTCGTGGATTTAAACTTCTTATAAAATTTGTTTTTAAGATTTTTCAGCTTTTTTAACTCTTTTGAATACCAAGGCAATTTGTATGGTTTTTTCTTTTTAAGCGGTATATTATTCAAACAAAGTTCAAACAAAATCGATCTAAAAGTAGAGAAACAATTAGAAGTGTCCAAGCTAGTGAACACCTCATCCCACTTAAAATCAAATAATTTATCATTAAAATCCGAAAAATCACATAAGGCATAATTAAAGGATAATCTATCAACAGCAGTAACAGATGCAAAACTATAGAATTCAAGCTTAATAACTAAAGGTAAATGGTGCTTATCTTTAGGAGTTATTGGATTAACACATTCATTGATTGCATAGTTCAAGTTATCACTTACAAATATGAGATCCAATATTCTATTCAGTGAATTAGTGAAACTATTAATTTGTTTTAAATTAAGACTTAGAATACTATCAATAAAATACAATTCATGGCTAGCAACAATATTAAGAGCAGTGAGACTAGAGCATGACAAACTACTAACCCAATTAATATTGGATAAGTTAAAGTCACCCAGCACAGATAAATGATTATCTTTTACGTTGTTTAAAACTAAAAATACAATGTTATCGGCATGCGCTTTATACAAGTCATACGGACTACCTGGCGGTACGTACGAAACTAGTATGTACTTGTATAACGAATCATGTGAGGAGGAGCTACTGATACAAACACAAAGTTGATCCAGCAGCGAATCATCATTGTTAAGTGGGATCGAGAATGCACGCAGTTCACGCTTGACAGCGATAAGAACACCACCTCCTCTTAGGCAGCCAGTTTTAACAGCATCCCTGTCTTTACGAAAGACATAAAAAATATTTGAGTCAAAGAATTCACTGTCGAAGAAATTAGTGTTCAGCCACGTCTCGACAAAAACAAAAATGTCATACTCCATGTGCGCACTATAAGAATGTACTATCTCGGTCTTAGTGCGCATGCCGGATAAATTTTGAAAATACTCCCTTAAGCCATTATTAACTGAGCCAGAAGGACTGGCTACTTTTGAGACGACTGTAGCTGGTCCTTTGGAAAAAACCGAAAAGGTCTGACAGTTGTACCCACAGGCCAAATTTCGGAGTTCAGCAAATTACCAAATAGCGACTCCGGAACTCCCAATTTAAAGTTGACACTCTTTAAGGTAGAGGTTTCGGCATCCTTTTTGACCAATTTATAACATGATAGTTCATCTTTATTTATCCCTGCCTGGTTGGCAACATAATCCTTAATATTTTCTTCGGATACTGAAGGCGAGAACGATGCTAAATGCAACCATTTAAATCGGACAGCAACATCCAGATCTTTACATGTATTTGTACCAACAACACGTATTTGTTTTTTGTTCCTTTTCTTCGTGACTGTGGACCACTGTACACTATTGATCTCAGCAACAGGTGAACGGGAAGAGCGAGAAGTATTAGATGCAATAGCAGAAACAACTGTAGCCGGCGAGAGAGCAGCAGAGGAAACAGCAATAGCAGGCGTCACTATCTCAGCGAATGAGTGTGTAGCAATCGTAGGCAGCACCGAACTAACAGCAGCAGAAACAGCAACAGCAACAGCGTCAGTAGTAGCATTAGCAGTAGAGAGAGCGTTATTAACAGCAGCAGTCACATTAGAAGCAGCAACAACAGCATCAGCATTAGCAGTAGAGAGAGTGTTATTAACACCAGTAGGAGAGGCTTTAACCTTCGCTTTGACCTTTGATCGTGTAATAATCGCACAATTGTTATTGTTGCTAGTAACCGATGCAACCGGCGCGGCCGAGGAAAAATTATTATTGTTATTACTTGCAGAATCAATGAAAGATGTTAAAAGAGTTTTAATTTTTTCCAGATCAGCTAAGGCCTCCACAATTTTAGCAATAGATGCAGAATCAAGCTCACAACGGCCCGAGCATTTAGCACAAAGATACATTTTATAAACAAACAAAAGCACGTCCGAACAGCTTGACAGCTCTCTAATAACACTGATCAACAGCAAAATGGCTTTTCTGGTTCTGACAGCAGTTCTAGGTCTAGAAATTACAATCCCAAACGTGAAAAAAGTCAGGGAAAATCCGAAAAAGTGATACGCCCATTTTTTGCGAAAACGGAAGCTAAGTTTTCAAAACGGTTTGCGGATACGAAATCAGCGGTCCCTAATTACCCTAGAACTGATGTCAAACCCAGAAAAGCCGACCAAAAGTCGAAATTTGTTGCCCTGTGTAATGGTAGTAAGTGATACCCAGGAATGTGAAAATCAAGTGGATATGCATCTGTTTTTGGAGGTTAACGTACGCGTATACTACGCAAATTTCCTAAGTCCGCGCACGTTGCCAAAGGATATGCAAAATTTATCAAGCATCATGATCTAGGTGGGCTAAAGAACAAGGGAAGTAGCCGGGAATGCGATCTGACGCACTGAGAAATTGATGTTGCCCTGTGATAAGTCCTATGCCTTAACCAGAGAGCAGTCAATTTCTCAGTGTCGAACAGGACCGCATGTAACGCCACTGAATACGGACGGAGGACGAAGACACAGAAAATGGACACAACAAACAACACATCGCGAGCAGAGGTTCGGTATTTGCAAATGCAGTTCGCGATTTAGTATTTTTATATTTCTTTTTTTATTATGCCCACGCCAATTTGTTTGATTGGGCACATGCGGGAGTAGCAAAACACGGGTAAAAAAAACTACACATTCAGCGGACGAACATTAAGCACGCGCGAGACAGACAGAAACAATAAAATACCTGTGGTACAAAAAGGCACGTCTGTCCCCACGTAACTCTTCACTTCACTCTAGAACGAACATTGTAGGTCGTCGTATGACTGAGCAGTTTATGTATATCTTGTAGGTCGCAATATATATTTGAAATCAATTACACAAAGAATTTACTTATGTTGTATGTGTATCTTCTATGTGAACCTCCCATTCCTAAACAAACTGAAGATTAGTATAATGTATTAAAGAGGGGTGTGAACATAAAGCATGATTTCCGTCATTTTTTTTAACTTTTTTTTACAATATAAAATACTTTAAACATTTAGTTTCAAATAGAGCGTATTTGCGTAGAGAAACCACAGATAACTCATCATATAGATGTCCAGCGGCCAAGGAAAAAATGTGTCAAAAAGTTCGACAAATTTGGCCTCCGATAAGAGCTTTTTAGCCTCTAATGTCACTCACACAATCACCGCTTCACACGCATTGTGCTCTGTTTTGAGATACAGAAATATGTGATTTTTAGTCAAAACGGCGCTTGTTGTCTCTTATCATACCTTTTAACACTCCGATGCCCAACAAGGTCCGTAGGGACCTATGGCGTTTTTAAAAGCAATTATTTTGTATTTTATACGTTTTTGCCATCTGTCTGTAGTAAAAAATACATAATACAAACACATCTACACACATTATGTAACACTACATTATACAATTACAAGCCTTATATGCAATATTACAATAGAGGTCCCTGGGGACCTGTTGGGCATCCAAGTGTTAAGCAACAACTCAGCGTTGGATGCGGTGGTCAAGTGCGTAAGCACGAGTCTATTAGACGTTGGGTGCTCGGTTCAATCCTTGCTGGAGTTTGAATTTTTTTTTAATATATTCATTTTGTATACGTCTTGTGAAAAGAAGTGTATTGATATATGTATTATCTAGTTTTTAAATGTCTTGATTAGGGCATTGTTTTCAGTTGTTGTCAGTTTCTTCCTCGATAACAGCATTCCAGTCAACATCAACTCCTAATAATTTGTCGGAGTCCTGTTCACAATTTGCATAGTTAGAACTGTACATTATTTGTACCGAAATAATTCGAGCAATAATTTGGTTAAATTCGAGTACTGACGGGTTGCGTTTTTTGTACCGCACATGACTAAATAAGTTTTCAATTGGATCCTGATTCAATTTATTTGTACATATGTAAAACCAGTCATCATTTTTTAAGAACAGATCTTCTGACAATTGAAGTGTTGCATTAATAGATTGGATAAGACCATTTAAACAATTTATTTTTACCTTATTATTCGAAACGCAAAATTGTAGTTTTGAAAGATACTCAGTAAACTGTGAAAGATATTGCCAAACCCTGTTTTGCTTTTGTAAAGCAACATTATATGGATTTTTTGAATACAACGCTTTACTATTTAGGCAGTCAAAGCATTTGTTGAAATTCTCAAGGACTTGCGCAGTTGTGTCATAATCTTCTTTACTACCTTGTGCGGTAAAAAAAATCGATTTTTTTTTTCATGCATTTTTGGATTAATACATGATTGTAGAATACGCTCCCAAAATTTGAAGTTGAAATCTTTCGAATTACGGAAGCAATTTATAGAAACAGGTAGCGGTGTCGAGCGCGCCGACCTGCTGAAGCAAAACTTTGAACGCGTTTTTCTCAAAACTACATTTTTTGACCTGGCGGAAGTGATTTAGGCCACACGAGTTGAGCAATAGCTACGAAATTTTAAACAGTCATTTATCAAGGTCTTAGCTATGGCACGAACTAGGATCTTCAAGAAATAATAATTTTTTCTCATTAAAAATAGAAATTTGTATTGAAAAAAGTAGGTAAAAATTGAGTTTTTTAGTCAAAATCGCATATATCCTTCATTTTTCATTTGTTTTTTAAAATCCTAGTTCCAGCCATAGACAAAAGGATACAGAATAAGAAAAAATTTCATTTTTGTGTTTCAAGTCATCTCAAACAGCGGCAGGACTTCCGCGAGTAAGGAAGTCCTGCCGCCATTGCTCGATGGCCCCCTCCCCCCCTTTGCATATTTTATCTTGAAACTTTTTTTACTTGTACAATAAACATATACCTACATCTGAAAAAAATTTCCAGTGTTTATCTTAAAAACCTTCCCATCAAAAATTTTTCAAAAAAACATGTTTTCTCGGCCGCACAAGGTAGAAACCTGCCTTAATTGTCACATCAAATGCTTCCAACTGCTTTACAGTTCTGATAGCAGCAGACGTACTTGCGCTAAATATTTGCACTGCCAATCGAACATTCATTTTTTGAAAACGATTAGGATATATGTGGGCATTTGATAATCGTGGGCACATTCTGACATTAGAAGAGCTGTCAATTTTAAACAGTTCGCGAAGGACTTCCCAACTGGCGAAGCCTTCTTCAGCAACTTTTAATTTATACCTCGTCAAATTGTTTCGGATCGACTTGAATAGATGTGGTACATCGTACAAACAATAAATTTTATTATTGTTGTGAAAAAAATAAGGGCTTTCTTTTGTGACTTGCAGCCTTTTATAAAGAGCTTGATTTGTAGTGGATTGGTCACATACAGCCGCATTTACAGTGAGCCCTAATTCGTGGCATAAGTCAATTGTTTTCAGTAGCAATGTCTGTAGTGTAAGGACTGGTATCACTTTTTCGGAAACTGCATAACTCAATATTTGCTTCCAATTGCCTATAAGACTTCTTACCATAATCAGGCAAATTGACTTTGCTACATAAGGCTGCCGGCCGTCCTCCCCAAACCCGTAATCCACAAAGCCATCAATTTTCGAGTTGAGAATTATAGCTAAGGTCTTTTTTTATTGCCATCTCATCGAATAGTAGAATCACCTCCTTATTCTTTTTATCAAATTTAGATATTGTTTCCTTTAGTTTTTGTGCAACTTCCACTTGAATTCCTGGAGTCAAATTCTTCACGGGTAACCATTTGTATACAGAACTTAGGCTTGGTAAATTAAAATCAATTTGGGCGCGCAAAAATTTATAAAAGGATGCGGATTTGAAAAATAGCGATTGTGCGAGAGATTTTTCTTCTTCTGTATATATGGAGTTTTTGGATTTGAGCAACATTTTGCAAAACAGTTTTGTATTTAGAGAAACATGACTCATTGAATCTATTGAATTGTTGATGTTTCCCTTGATTTTCAAATCTGATTTCGAAACTTTTATCCGCCTATTTCTCTTATTGCATTTAATTACACTTAATTGCAAATATCTTACCTTTTTTTTTAAGATTGTTACATGTTTGTTTTATTTGCGAGTATTGTGACCTGGAATAAGCCAATTTTTTTTCACGCTTATGGCATTCTTTGCAAGACGGTAATATTTCGTCACAACCAAAATCTAAAAATGGGTCTGATGACTATATTGTCATCTTCCATTGGTTCTACACATTCACGACTACTTTCATAGGATAAAAGTAATGAAGGTAATGCATCATCAAATAGTTTCTTTTTTCCAATACATTTTTTTTCAAAATGTTTCTGGCATATGAGTGGCATTTTCAGATTGGAAATGTGGTCATATGACTCTGAGCATTCCAGAATCCATTTTTCATATTTCTGAGTCCCTTCTTTAGGAAAACGGAAAAATACATCATTTTCGGAAGAATTTCCACAAAATACTATGCAGCACTTGCGCCTATTCGATGGCATCTTGAATAACACGATGTATACAACAAAATTATTAAAAAGAAAGGATCAACCACGTCAAAAATAAAGAAATAATTTTACTTAGACCGAGTCGTCAAGTAAAAATATTTGTAAACATTTTCAGTTGGGGTCAACCACGTCAAAAAACACTTGCAAAAAATTAAAAATTAGAATCAACCACGTCAAAATATTGAGACATAATTTTACTCGGCGCGAGCCACGTAAAAATATTTGCAAAAATTTTAAGTTGGGATCGACCACGTCTAAATGTTTGCAAGTTTTAAAATCAATCAATCAAAGCGCAGCATATGCTGACAAACAACCATAAAACACAGAGATTCGATTGATATTGACAGACACTTGCTTTTCTCAAAGAAGAATGAGCCGACCGGCACAATTTGCATCCAAAACGAATTTAGTTGTTCAGCGAGCAATACAGTTACGCCGACGCAAAGGCTAGACTTGCTGGCGCCGCAGCTATTGGCAATGCGTACCACATATGTCGCCTTAGCAACGATGTGTATGTATCATACCAAAGAAAATAAAGAATTCATATTATTTGATCATACACAAGAATAATTTGTGCGCTGAAATATTTTTAGTGCCGATTCATTTATATCACAATTTTTCAACACATTATTAATTTCAGGTAATAATAATAATAATAATTGACTGGCACGACAGCCCGCTTACGCGAGACTAAGGCCTAGCTTCCCGCAACTACCCGTGTTGTGCGTGTGAATTTGTACTCGGGTTGGAGGGACCTACAGTTTTATGCCGGTTCCGAACGGCAGGTTGGGAGCTTTTTTTCATAAGCAATTTTTACTCTCAGAGGTTTGCAATTTCCAGCTGAGAGGACAGCCACCGAAAGAGAAAACGAGTTTTCCCGTTATTTTTTTTTTTTAGGTGTTATTACAGGCAGTATTTGAACCTGAGGTTGCTGCCTGGTTTCAGGTATAACCGATTAAAAAAGTTAATAAAAAAAAGCATTAAATGTTAAGAAAAATTTTGCTTCTCGCCCAGCCTTGAACCCGAGGCGAAATTTACAAAAAGAAATTACGGATATCTGATGTGCTGCCTACCTGTTGCACCAAATACAATACGTGATCGGCGTAGCTAAAATCATAAATGTATGTTGCAGAAAAGAATATCAGCAAGCAAGAAAAGAAATTCTAAATTAATTCAATCCGGCAAAAGTTCTGGATGAGCAAATGCAGCTGTGTGCGTAAAATAGCTTTGCGGAAAAAAGCTGTAATTCAGAGCTTGAAATTTTTGTGCCGTTTTCGTTGTATGAGAGTGGACATCTATATGATGAGTTATCTGTGGAGAAACTATAAACCGGATTTCAAAATGATCGGTTAAAAACTTTTTAAGCTAGGGTGTAAACAAATTCAAAGAAAGTATTTTCGAGATAAACGAGTCACACGCTCTGATACTTGAACGAGGAACACTCACTTAATTTCTTATAACTTTTGAAAGTGTTTCCTTTGAACAAAAATCATATATCATTACCTTCATCAAGCATATTGCATTTTGTGTTGACTTAAAATATGCATACTCGTACATATAACCAAAGAATATGAAGTAATATAGAACGCGCATCTCATACAAGCAAACGCGTTGTATGGCGGGTACTGCTGGTAGTATCCTCTGTTATTGACAGCAGAACCCTCTGTTACTAACAGCAGAAATCTCTGTAACTTCGGCGTAACATGTGAATAGAAGTCGCTTCTGTACTCATTCGTATTCTCGCTGCTGTTGCGCCAGTTTATAAACATGACGATGAACGCTGCTTTTGTTGTTGCGGGGAATATCATTACTATATCGAGCCATGGTCGCCAAAATATCGTAAGCGCCATTTTTTCGAACATTTTTTTTTGATCGAGAATAAAAGTTTGACATCAGACGAATCTGCCTGCAAATTTCAAATCTCAGTAATGAATAACACCCGAGAAAATTAGTCGTCAATTTTATCGTTTGAATTGTTTACTTGTTTGCATAGTTGCAAAATTATCGTAAGCGCCACTATGCAAACAAGCAGCTTCCAACTTCAACCTTGTCAAGATAAACAGTTCCGCAAGTGATATGGAAATAACTGTAATTTTTTATTTCTCCTCACGCACATATTCTATTTTGTACATGATTACAAAAGTTTTGTTAATTTCGGTTGAGAAAACATCCACGTAAATCATGGAATCTTTGGCTGCAAAGGTATTATGTTTTTAACCCTTTCGGGACAGCTTTTTATCCGGTTATGCCAAAAGTACAAAATGTACAAACTATTTTAGACCTAAATAAGCTATTTTAAAAATTTGAAAAGCTTATGTCCTTCCTACAAAGTCCTGTGAGAAGTGCTTATAAGCAACAATTGTCCATAGTGGTAAATAACACAGGACAATAAAATTCGCCATTTCTGCTTTTGACATCAGTTCTACGCACAACGTTTTTGAAAATTAGTTTGCAAGTGGGCGATGCAAAAAGTGGGCGTGTCAACTTTTTAGAATTCTCCTTGACTTTTCGACATTTCAGACCGTAAATTCTAAACCAATAAACCTATTAACATGATTTTTCAACATCTCATGGCTTCTCTCTCATTTACAACATCTTATGGCTTCTTTTCTGATACTACTCTTTATGCGTAATAGGGCTTCAAAGTCAGAAAATTTTGAATTTCAAGGTGTTTCTTTTGATGGCGAAAATAATACAGATTTTTCGTTAATCAAGTAAGGAGGTATATATACCATATCAAAAGAAGAAACATTATTCAATACAGCCGAGGGAACAGTTGTGGTGCACAACAACAACATTCGCATCGAAATTATGTGCTAAATGTGCCAAAAATGTGCTAAATGTGTGGGATCTAAAAAGGGGGAAATAACGGAAAGGTATCATAAAGAATACCTGGATATGATCTGCAACTGAAGAGTAAAGAGAAAATAATTCTTTAAAAAAATAAATAAAAAGTTTAAATAAACTTTTTCATTTATTATTATTATTGACGGGAATAGTGCACTGCGACCAAGAAGATCTATTGTGCCCCCTTCATGGACCTACAGTTCGTCCGTAAGTCCAGTATCCGAGAGAAGTTTTAGTATATTACCTAAACCTCTGGAAACCCAGTCCGTACCTGTTATAATAAAGTAAAGTAAAGGTGTTTCTTTCGTTTAAGTACTGGACATTCTCCTAGTATATGTATTGCCGTTTCATTTTCTTGCAAGAAGAAGCTGCAGTATTCGTTTTCGCGAATTTCTAGTTTAGTTAGATGATAGTTTAATCTCCAATGCGCTGTAATAAACCTTAGATTATTCTTTGAAAAGCTCATGCATTCCTCGAATATTTTCCTATTATACGTCCCGATAATCGCCTTGGAATATTCTAGTCCTGGTTGGTTGACTCAGTATTGATTATCTCGTGTTTGCTGGTTAGGACGGAGAGAGCTCCACAGCAATGGGGATAGAACCCCCCTGTGGGCAACCCCGGGGGGTACTTTTTCATTTACTTTGGATTGTTAAATTTTTCTTTTAAGCTGAAATGTAATTTGAAGCTGAAATGTTATTTGGCGTTATTATTACTTTCGATACTTCTTTATTGGGTTAGAATTGCCCACTCTTTTCTACTGTTTTTTAGTGCTTTTACAATATTTCACAATTTCTAATAACTTTGCGACTATATTATTATGAACAAGACAAGAAAACAAATTAAAAGGCAAGCGAACGCCAAACATTTTTATCGTAAGCGCCACAGCTTGTGCGTGCTTCAGAATATTCGTGGTAGCGAAATTATCTTAAGCGCCATTAAATACGCTCCTGTTATGCGACTCCAAGTTTTTTTATCGATATTCCAAAAATAACTTTAAACCAATAATGCATGCAAGTTAATAAAAGAATATATTTCTGTGGCGAGCTGTTGGCTGCGCCTTTAATTAATTTATTTAATAAAAGAAACAATTGCTGTGGCGAGCTGTTGGCTGCGCCTTTACTTTACCAGTTCTGACTTAAAACTAAAACTCCAACAAATACTAACTAAACTAAACTAATACTCCCTTCGCAAGCCCTGCTCCAGCCTGCTGACCGCGCATTCTCGTGTGTGGCCGTGAACCGTTGTCGGCTCCGCTGCGACCACCCGAACTCCGCTGATTACGCAGAACGTGCGGAGTATCGGGTTTCGTCCGTTCACTGACCGACCAGCGCAAACGGTTGCTGTCGATATTGCACCGTCAGCGCCTACCGGCAGCCACAGTCCAGCTGCGCTACACTCTTTGTTGGCCGCTGGTCAGGTCCGCCACTAGCGCCTTCTCGAGGGGCGCTGGTTGCGGACAATTTGGTGTTAACTTTTCCCTTCCTAAGTGAGGGGCGTCCGCGATCCTCTTCGGTATTTCTCGTAAGGCGACGTCCACAGCTTTAGCGGCCGCTCGTCTCCTCCAAATAACCACTGCCTGCCAGATAGCCAGAAGTACCACTATGCTAGATACTGCGCAAGCAAATACCGTTGTTTTTGAGACAACCTCTTGCCGTAGATTTTCGATATGGTTGATGTTTTGCAGATTCAGGTCATGCAGATAAGGTAAGCTCAGAACCTCAAGTTCATCATTCAGATTAATTTGGGGAAATGCCGGTGCTTCTGGTTTTCGTTTGGACTCGGAATTCATGTTTCGGAACACCGTACCGTTGACTTCGACTTGATTTTGGAAGGTAAGTAGGTACGTCCCCTTAACGGTTCTCACTGCCTGACTTTCACCCTTCACGTGGGCTACTTGGTTGTTGATGAGGAGGATACCGTCGTCGACCTCAATTAGGGCACTCCGGTTGTTGAAGGTTGTACTGCGATTCGCCACCCCACCAGAGACAAGTTGTTGGCCACACGTTTTGACCTCGATTTTCTTGCAGAAGGTCGTTGTTACTGAGCGTTGGCAATCGACAGCGTAGACGTCATTTCCGCATTTAGCCACGTTGTTGGTTTGCCCAAAATATAGGATCCTATTTCCATGTTGGACTCCAAAAAGACTTAATTTCTTACATGTTAACATAGGTTTTGGATATTTGATAATAAACACTAAATACTCCTTATTTTGTAATACCTTAACACTAGATATCCCCATTACTTCTGTTATTGTAAAATTCGTAGAGTGCTCGTTTACAATTTTATCAATGTCTTGACTATCTAATATGACTGGATTAATTACATTTATCTTGGCTAAAGTTACTGAAATTATGATTGTTTCCAAATTTGATATTATCATTCTATTTCTGGCTAAGAGCGTTTCATAAAGGTGGCCTGTGTCAATTTCCTCTATCTTCTTAATGCCAATGATTTTGTTAACGGTATTGGTTAATTCTAAAATTTTAAGTTGGATGCGGGTATTTATTTCATACTGTTTGTTGTTTGAATCAATTAGCCTGTCCTGTCTCGTCTGTAGTTTCTGAAAGTCAAAGTCGGGCGTACCAGCTACCGCCTTCAGAGCCGTACCAAGGAAGTTAATGCTCCTTGCGTGTCGATGATGGATCCCGACTGTCTGCAGCAAGGTCTCAATATGGCCCGTGTCCGAGTCCAATAATTTCCTCATATGTGATTGAGGGAAAAACTCAGAAAGTCTCCTTGTCTCGTCTATTGTTGAAGCATAAAATGTTAGGTTTGTAAAGTGCATCAGGTAGTCATATTGTTCCCATATTATTGCCTCCCCGTCCATGATTGGTATGTAGTCCGAGTTGGTGTAGTCAATTAGTTTCATCGCCTCAGTCATTGTAATGGAGAATATGATTTCCAGTAACCTAATCGTAAGAAACAAATGAAATTAGCATTTTTTGTTAGTGAATCTTAAGGAGGTCTTAAATTATCTTTATGGACCCTCCTCCCCTTTATGAGAACGGTGGTGCCAAGGTCTTCTTCAACAACCTGTTCTACATAGAGGGGGGTCAACTTGTTTCCCAATCTTCTGTTTGTTTTCACTAAGACCTTGTCACCAGCGTTATATGTCCGGTTTTCCCTACCCTTGTTATGGGTTTCTAGGTTGGTTCTCTGAACTTTTTCAATTTTCCGTCTTATTTCCTCGGTCAGTGGCGATGTGGAGTGAAGAACGTAAATTGGTCTCTTGTTAGTAACCGAATGTATGGACTTGTTATATTCAATAGTTGCTAAAAGAATCAAATCATCCGTGTCATCCAGGTTTTTTTCGAGCTTTAGGCACCTAGCTATCTCTGTTAGAGTACTATGGAACCGCTCAACCTGGCCGTTCGACGTGCTGTGCAACGGTGGGGCATTAGCTATTTCCACGTTAAAATGATTCCAAAGGATGGTTTTTATGGTCTGCGAATTTAGTGATTTTTCGTTGTCACAGTAAACTGTCTTGGTTCCCGAGAAAAAATTCATAAGTTGTAAAATTTGTGATTTTATATCGGTAATAGTCCTAGATTTTTTTTGCACCACCGCGAATTTGGAAAATTATCCAAGCAAGTTAGGAAATATTTTTTGTCCGTGGAAAATATATCAATATGGAGTATTTCCCCCGGGTGGGATGGTATTGGTGTCTCCGCAATAGCATGTTTCTTCGGGTGGCTGGCATATTTCGCTTTCGAACAAATTTTGCAATTAAGAACCACTTCTTTTGTTTTTTTTCCATTTTCGGAAAAAAATAGTCGTTCAATATTTGTTTAACGTTTTCTTGTACTGCCCTGTGGGCTCGATTGTGTTCAGCAACTACAATCTCATTCTGGTCCGATATGTCATAAATGTCTGTTACCATTTTCTGCGTGTGGCGGAATTTTACTGCTGGGTATAACTCAACCAGCCTACCTTGGATTCGTGCTAGGACTGGTAGGCTACAGTGGATAGCATTTACTACACTATCATTTATAACTTCCTAGAGTGTTCTCATCAAAAATTCGTCCTCGGAAAAAGAAATTACGTGTCTTGTTTTGGTACCGAATACAATAAATGATCGTTTCGATTGAAGCTCGCTTTCTTCTATTATAATTTGATTTCTAAAACAATTAACTGGTTTTACGACAGATTCAATAGTGTAGGTCCGAGATTCCTCACTATGAATAGTAGCGCAGTCTGAACTTGCGTCCACGTTTATCATATTCATGTGTTGTCTGGACAATGCGTCCGCAACACATGAAAATGAAAAGGAAAAAATGTGTCAAAAAGTTCGACAAATTTGGCCTCCGATAAGAGCTTTTTAGCCTCTAATGTCACTCACACAATCACCGCTTCACACGTATTGTGCTCTGTTTTGAGATACAGAAATATGTGATTTTTAGTCAAAACGGCGCTTGTTGTCTCTTATCATACCTTTTAACACTCCGATGCCCAACAAGGTCCGTAGGGACCTATGGCGTTTTTAAAAGCAATTATTTTGTATTTTATACGTTTTTGCCATCTGTCTGTAGTAAAAAATACATAATACAAACACATCTACACACATTATGTAACACTACATTATACAATTACAAGCCTTATATGCAATATTACAATAGAGGTCCCTGGGGACCTGTTGGGCATCCAAGTGTTAAGCAACAACTCAGCGTTGGATGCGGTGGTCAAGTGCGTAAGCACGAGTCTATTAGACGTTGGGTGCTCGGTTCAATCCTTGCTGGAGTTTGAATTTTTTTTTAATATATTCATTTTGTATACGTCTTGTGAAAAGAAGTGTATTGATATATGTATTATCTAGTTTTTAAATGTCTTGATTAGGGCATTGTTTTCAGTTGTTGTCAGTTTCTTCCTCGATAACAGCATTCCAGTCAACATCAACTCCTAATAATTTGTCGGAGTCCTGTTCACAATTTGCATAGTTAGAACTGTACATTATTTGTACCGAAATAATTCGAGCAATAATTTGGTTAAATTCGAGTACTGACGGGTTGCGTTTTTTGTACCGCACATGACTAAATAAGTTTTCAATTGGATCCTGATTCAATTTATTTGTACATATGTAAAACCAGTCATCATTTTTTAAGAACAGATCTTCTGACAATTGAAGTGTTGCATTAATAGATTGGATAAGACCATTTAAACAATTTATTTTTACCTTATTATTCGAAACGCAAAATTGTAGTTTTGAAAGATACTCAGTAAACTGTGAAAGATATTGCCAAACCCTGTTTTGCTTTTGTAAAGCAACATTATATGGATTTTTTGAATACAACGCTTTACTATTTAGGCAGTCAAAGCATTTGTTGAAATTCTCAAGGACTTGCGCAGTTGTGTCATAATCTTCTTTAATTGTCACATCAAATGCTTCCAACTGCTTTACAGTTCTGATAGCAGCAGACGTACTTGCGCTAAATATTTGCACTGCCAATCGAACATTCATTTTTTGAAAACGATTAGGATATATGTGGGCATTTGATAATCGTGGGCACATTCTGACATTAGAAGAGCTGTCAATTTTAAACAGTTCGCGAAGGACTTCCCAACTGGCGAAGCCTTCTTCAGCAACTTTTAATTTATACCTCGTCAAATTGTTTCGGATCGACTTGAATAGATGTGGTACATCGTACAAACAATAAATTTTATTATTGTTGTGAAAAAAATAAGGGCTTTCTTTTGTGACTTGCAGCCTTTTATAAAGAGCTTGATTTGTAGTGGATTGGTCACATACAGCCGCATTTACAGTGAGCCCTAATTCGTGGCATAAGTCAATTGTTTTCAGTAGCAATGTCTGTAGTGTAAGGACTGGTATCACTTTTTCGGAAACTGCATAACTCAATATTTGCTTCCAATTGCCTATAAGACTTCTTACCATAATCAGGCAAATTGACTTTGCTACATAAGGCTGCCGGCCGTCCTCCCTAAACCCGTAATCCACAAAGCCATCAATTTTCGAGTTGAGAATTATAGCTAAG
The DNA here is from genome assembly GCA_963668005.1 of Melieria crassipennis. Classification (NCBI taxonomy): domain Eukaryota; kingdom Metazoa; phylum Arthropoda; class Insecta; order Diptera; family Ulidiidae; genus Melieria; species Melieria crassipennis. The sequence continues at coordinate 41,378,263 of OY764963.1, read as the reverse complement.
GTCTTTTTTTATTGCCATCTCATCGAATAGTAGAATCACCTCCTTATTCTTTTTATCAAATTTAGATATTGTTTCCTTTAGTTTTTGTGCAACTTCCACTTGAATTCCTGGAGTCAAATTCTTCACGGGTAACCATTTGTATACAGAACTTAGGCTTGGTAAATTAAAATCAATTTGGGCGCGCAAAAATTTATAAAAGGATGCGGATTTGAAAAATAGCGATTGTGCGAGAGATTTTTCTTCTTCTGTATATATGGAGTTTTTGGATTTGAGCAACATTTTGCAAAACAGTTTTGTATTTAGAGAAACATGACTCATTGAATCTATTGAATTGTTGATGTTTCCCTTGATTTTCAAATCTGATTTCGAAACTTTTATCCGCCTATTTCTCTTATTGCATTTAATTACACTTAATTGCAAATATCTTACCTTTTTTTTTAAGATTGTTACATGTTTGTTTTATTTGCGAGTATTGTGACCTGGAATAAGCCAAATTTTTTTCACGCTTATGGCATTCTTTGCAAGACGGTAATATTTCGTCACAACCAAAATCTAAAAATGGGTCTGATGACTATATTGTCATCTTCCATTGGTTCTACACATTCACGACTACTTTCATAGGATAAAAGTAATGAAGGTAATGCATCATCAAATAGTTTCTTTTTTCCAATACATTTTTTTTCAAAATGTTTCTGGCATATGAGTGGCATTTTCAGATTGGAAATGTGGTCATATGACTCTGAGCATTCCAGAATCCATTTTTCATATTTCTGAGTCCCTTCTTTAGGAAAACGGAAAAATACATCATTTTCGGAAGAATTTCCACAAAATACTATGCAGCACTTGCGCCTATTCGATGGCATCTTGAATAACACGATGTATACAACAAAATTATTAAAAAGAAAGGATCAACCACGTCAAAAATAGAGAAATAATTTTACTTAGACCGAGTCGTCAAGTAAAAATATTTGTAAACATTTTCAGTTGGGGTCAACCACGTCAAAAAACACTTGCAAAAAATTAAAAATTAGAATCAACCACGTCAAAATATTGAGACATAATTTTACTCGGCGCGAGCCACGTAAAAATATTTGCAAAAATTTTAAGTTGGGATCGACCACGTCTAAATGTTTGCAAGTTTTAAAATCAATCAATCAAAGCGCAGCATATGCTGACAAACAACCATAAAACACAGAGATTCGATTGATATTGACAGACACTTGCTTTTCTCAAAGAAGAATGAGCCGACCGGCACAATTTGCATCCAAAACGAATTTAGTTGTTCAGCGAGCAATACAGTTACGCCGACGCAAAGGCTAGACTTGCTGGCGCCGCAGCTATTGGCAATGCGTACCACATATGTCGCCTTAGCAACGATGTGTATGTATCATACCAAAGAAAATAAAGAATTCATATTATTTGATCATACACAAGAATAATTTGTGCGCTGAAATATTTTTAGTGCCGATTCATTTATATCACAATTTTTCAACACATTATTAATTTCAGGTAATAATAATAATAATAATTGACTGGCACGACAGCCCGCTTACGCGAGACTAAGGCCTAGCTTCCCGCAACTACCCGTGTTGTGCGTGTGAATTTGTACTCGGGTTGGAGGGACCTACAGTTTTATGCCGGTTCCGAACGGCAGGTTGGGAGCTTTTTTTCATAAGCAATTTTTACTCTCAGAGGTTTGCAATTTCCAGCTGAGAGGACAGCCACCGAAAGAGAAAACGAGTTTTCCCGTTATTTTTTTTTTTTAGGTGTTATTACAGGCAGTATTTGAACCTGAGGTTGCTGCCTGGTTTCAGGTATAACCGATTAAAAAAGTTAATAAAAAAAAGCATTAAATGTTAAGAAAAATTTTGCTTCTCGCCCAGCCTTGAACCCGAGGCGAAATTTACAAAAAGAAATTACGGATATCTGATGTGCTGCCTACCTGTTGCACCAAATACAATACGTGATCGGCGTAGCTAAAATCATAAATGTATGTTGCAGAAAAGAATATCAGCAAGCAAGAAAAGAAATTCTAAATTAATTCAATCCGGCAAAAGTTCTGGATGAGCAAATGCAGCTGTGTGCGTAAAATAGCTTTGCGGAAAAAAGCTGTAATTCAGAGCTTGAAATTTTTGTGCCGTTTTCGTTGTATGAGAGTGGACATCTATATGATGAGTTATCTGTGGAGAAACTATAAACCGGATTTCAAAATGATCGGTTAAAAACTTTTTAAGCTAGGGTGTAAACAAATTCAAAGAAAGTATTTTCGAGATAAACGAGTCACACGCTCTGATACTTGAACGAGGAACACTCACTTAATTTCTTATAACTTTTGAAAGTGTTTCCTTTGAACAAAAATCATATATCATTACCTTCATCAAGCATATTGCATTTTGTGTTGACTTAAAATATGCATACTCGTACATATAACCAAAGAATATGAAGTAATATAGAACGCGCATCTCATACAAGCAAACGCGTTGTATGGCGGGTACTGCTGGTAGTATCCTCTGTTATTGACAGCAGAACCCTCTGTTACTAACAGCAGAAATCTCTGTAACTTCGGCGTAACATGTGAATAGAAGTCGCTTCTGTACTCATTCGTATTCTCGCTGCTGTTGCGCCAGTTTATAAACATGACGATGAACGCTGCTTTTGTTGTTGCGGGGAATATCATTACTATATCGAGCCATGGTCGCCAAAATATCGTAAGCGCCATTTTTTCGAACATTTTTTTTTGATCGAGAATAAAAGTTTGACATCAGACGAATCTGCCTGCAAATTTCAAATCTCAGTAATGAATAACACCCGAGAAAATTAGTCGTCAATTTTATCGTTTGAATTGTTTACTTGTTTGCATAGTTGCAAAATTATCGTAAGCGCCACTATGCAAACAAGCAGCTTCCAACTTCAACCTTGTCAAGATAAACAGTTCCGCAAGTGATATGGAAATAACTGTAATTTTTTATTTCTCCTCACGCACATATTCTATTTTGTACATGATTACAAAAGTTTTGTTAATTTCGGTTGAGAAAACATCCACGTAAATCATGGAATCTTTGGCTGCAAAGGTATTATGTTTTTAACCCTTTCGGGACAGCTTTTTATCCGGTTATGCCAAAAGTACAAAATGTACAAACTATTTTAGACCTAAATAAGCTATTTTAAAAATTTGAAAAGCTTATGTCCTTCCTACAAAGTCCTGTGAGCAACAATTGTCCATAGTGGTAAATAACACAGGACAATAAAATTCGCCATTTCTGCTTTTGACATCAGTTCTACGCACAACGTTTTTGAAAATTAGTTTGCAAGTGGGCGATGCAAAAAGTGGGCGTGTCAACTTTTTAGAATTCTCCTTGACTTTTCGACATTTCAGACCGTAAATTCTAAACCAATAAACCTATTTACATAATTTTTCAACATCTCATGGCTTCTCTCTCATTTACAACATCTCATGGCTTCTTTTCTGATACTACTCTTTATGCGTAATAGGGCTTCAAAGTCAGAAAATTTTGAATTTCAAGGTGTTTCTTTTGATGGCGAAAATAATACAGATTTTTCGTTAATCAAGTAAGGAGGTATATATACCATATCAAAAGAAGAAACATTATTCAATACAACCGAGGGAACAGTTGTGGTGCACAACAACAACATTCGCATCGAAATTATGTGCTAAATGTGCCAAAAATGTGCTAAATGTGTGGGATCTAAAAAGGGGGAAATAACGGAAAGGTATCATAAAGAATACCTGGATATGATCTGCAATTGAAGAGTAAAGAGAAAATAATTCTTTAAAAAAATAAATAAAAAGTTTAAATAAACTTTTTCATTTATTATTATTATTGACGGGAATAGTGCACTGCGACCAAGAAGATCTATTGTGCCCCCTTCATGGACCTACAGTTCGTCCGTAAGTCCAGTATCCGAGAGAAGTTTTAGTATATTACCTAAACCTCTGGAAACCCAGTCCGTACCTGTTATAATAAAGTAAAGTAAAGGTGTTTCTTTCGTTTAAGTACTGGACATTCTCCTAGTATATGTATTGCCGTTTCATTTTCTTGCAAGAAGAAGCTGCAGTATTCGTTTTCGCGAATTTCTAGTTTAGTTAGATGATAGTTTAATCTCCAATGCGCTGTAATAAACCTTAGATTATTCTTTGAAAAGCTCATGCATTCCTCGAATATTTTCCTATTATACGTCCCGATAATCGCCTTGGAATATTCTAGTCCTGGTTGGTTGACCCAGTATTGATTATCTCGTGTTTGCTGGTTAGGACGGAGAGAGCTCCACAGCAATGGGGATAGAACCCCCCTGTGGGCAACCCCGGGGGGTACTTTTTCATTTACTTTGGATTGTTAAATTTTTCTTTTAAGCTGAAATGTAATTTGAAGCTGAAATGTTATTTGGCGTTATTATTACTTTCGATACTTCTTTATTGGGTTAGAATTGCCCACTCTTTTCTACTGTTTTTTAGTGCTTTTACAATATTTCACAATTTCTAATAACTTTGCGACTATATTATTATGAACAAGACAAGAAAACAAATTAAAAGGCAAGCGAACGCCAAACATTTTTATCGTAAGCGCCACAGCTTGTGCGTGCTTCAGAATATTCGTGGTAGCGAAATTATCTTAAGCGCCATTAAATACGCTCCTGTTATGCGACTCCAAGTTTTTTTATCGATATTCCAAAAATAACTTTAAACCAATAATGCATGCAAGTTAATAAAAGAATATATTTCTGTGGCGAGCTGTTGGCTGCGCCTTTAATTAATTTATTTAATAAAAGAAACAATTGCTGTGGCGAGCTGTTGGCTGCGCATTTACTTTACCAGTTCTGACTTAAAACTAAAACTCCAACAAATAAAGTCCCTTCGCAAGCCCTGCTCCAGCCTGCTGACCGCGCATTCTCGTGTGTGGCCGTGAACCGTTGTCGGCTCCGCTGCGACCACCCGAACTCCGCTGATTACGCAGAACGTGCGGAGTATCGGGTTTCGTCCGTTCACTGACCGACCAGCGCAAACGGTTGCTGTCGATATTGCACCGTCAGCGCCTACCGGCAGCCACAGTCCAGCTGTGCTACACTCTTTGTTGGCCGCTGGTCAGGTCCGCCACTAGCGCCTTCTCGAGGGGCGCTGGTTGCGGACAATTTGGTGTTAACTTTTCCCTTCCTAAGTGAGGGGCGTCCGCGATCCTCTTCGGTATTTCTCGTAAGGCGACGTCCACAGCTTTAGCGGCCGCTCGTCTCCTCCAAATAACCACTGCCTGCCAGATAGCCAGAAGTACCACTATGCTAGATACTGCGCAAGCAAATACCGTTGTTTTTGAGACAACCTCTTGCCGTAGATTTTCGATATGGTTGATGTTTTGCAGATTCAGGTCATGCAGATAAGGTAAGCTCAGAACCTCAAGTTCATCATTCAGATTAATTTGGGGAAATGCCGGTGCTTCTGGTTTTCGTTTGGACTCGGAATTCATGTTTCGGAACACCGTACCGTTGACTTCGACTTGATTTTGGAAGGTAAGTAGGTACGTCCCCTTAACGGTTCTCACTGCCTGACTTTCACCCTTCACGTGGGCTACTTGGTTGTTGATGAGGAGGATACCGTCGTCGACCTCAATTATGGCACTCCGGTTGTTGAAGGTTGTACTGCGATTCGCCACCCCACCAGAGACAAGTTGTTGGCCACACGTTTTGACCTCGATTTTCTTGCAGAAGGTCGTTGTTACTGAGCGTTGGCAATCGACAGCGTAGACGTCATTTCCGCATTTAGCCACGTTGTTGGTTTGCCCAAAATATAGGATCCTATTTCCATGTTGGACTCCAAAAAGACTTAATTTCTTACATGTTAACATAGGTTTTGGATATTTGATAATAAACACTAAATACTCCTTATTTTGTAATACCTTAACACTAGATATCCCCATTACTTCTGTTATTGTAAAATTCGTAGAGTGCTCGTTTACAATTTTATCAATGTCTTGACTATCTAATATGACTGGATTAATTACATTTATCTTGGCTAAAGTTACTGAAATTATGATTGTTTCCAAATTTGATATTATCATTCTATTTCTGGCTAAGAGCGTTTCATAAAGGTGGCCTGTGTCAATTTCCTCTATCTTCTTAATGCCAATGATTTTGTTAACGGTATTGGTTAATTCTAAAATTTTAAGTTGGATGCGGGTATTTATTTCATACTGTTTGTTGTTTGAATCAATTAGCCTGTCCTGTCTCGTCTGTAGTTTCTGAAAGTCAAAGTCGGGCGTACCAGCTACCGCCTTCAGAGCCGTACCAAGGAAGTTAATGCTCCTTGCGTGTCGATGATGGATCCCGACTGTCTGCAGCAAGGTCTCAATATGGCCCGTGTCCGAGTCCAATAATTTCCTCATATGTGATTGAGGGAAAAACTCAGAAAGTCTCCTTGTCTCGTCTATTGTTGAAGCATAAAATGTTAGGTTTGTAAAGTGCATCAGGTAGTCATATTGTTCCCATATTATTGCCTCCCCGTCCATGATTGGTATGTAGTCCGAGTTGGTGTAGTCAATTAGTTTCATCGCCTCAGTCATTGTAATGGAGAATATGATTTCCAGTAACCTAATCGTAAGAAACAAATGAAATTAGCATTTTTTGTTAGTGAATCTTAAGGAGGTCTTAAATTATCTTTATGGACCCTCCTCCCCTTTATGAGAACGGTGGTGCCAAGGTCTTCTTCAACAACCTGTTCTACATAGAGGGGGGTCAACTTGTTTCCCAATCTTCTGTTTGTTTTCACTAAGACCTTGTCACCAGCGTTATATGTCCGGTTTTCCCTACCCTTGTTATGGGTTTCTAGGTTGGTTCTCTGAACTTTTTCAATTTTCCGTCTTATTTCCTCGGTCAGTGGCGATGTGGAGTGAAGAACGTAAATTGGTCTCTTGTTAGTAACCGAATGTATGGACTTGTTATATTCAATAGTTGCTAAAAGAATCAAATCATCCGTGTCATCCAGGTTTTTTTCGAACTTTAGGCACCTAGCTATCTCTGTTAGAGTACTATGGAACCGCTCAACCTGGCCGTTCGACGTGCTGTGCAACGGTGGGGCATTAGCTATTTCCACGATAAAATGATTCCAAAGGATGGTTTTTATGGTCTGCGAATTTAGTGATTTTTCGTTGTCACAGTAAACTGTCTTGGTTCCCGAGAAAAAATTCATAAGTTGTAAAATTTGTGATTTTATATCGGTAATAGTCCTAGATGCGATTTTTTGCACCACCGCGAATTTGGAAAATTATCCAAGCAAGTTAGGAAATATTTTTTGTCCGTGGAAAATATATCAATATGGAGTATTTCCCCCGGGTGGGATGGTATTGGTGTCTCCGCAATAGCATGTTTCTTCGGGTGGCTGGCATATTTCGCTTTCGAACAAATTTTGCAATTAAGAACCACTTCTTTTGTTTTTTTTCCATTTTCGGAAAAAAATAGTCGTTCAATATTTGTTTAACGTTTTCTTGTACTGCCCTGTGGGCTCGATTGTGTTCAGCAACTACAATCTCATTCTGGTCCGATATGTCATAAATGTCTGTTATCATTTTCTGCGTGTGGCGGAATTTTACTGCTGGGTATAACTCAACCAGCCTACCTTGGATTCGTGCTAGGACTGGTAGGCTACAGTGGATAGCATTTACTACACTATCATTTATAACTTCCTAGAGTGTTCTCATCAAAAATTCGTCCTCGGAAAAAGAAATTACGTGTCTTGTTTTGGTACCGAATACAATAAATGATCGTTTCGATTGAAGCTCGCTTTCTTCTATTATAATTTGATTTCTAAAACAATTAACTGGTTTTACGACAGATTCAATAGTGTAGGTCCGAGATTCCTCACTATGAATAGTAGCGCAGTCTGAACTTGCGTCCACGTTTATCATATTCATGTGTTGTCTGGACAATGCGTCCGCAACATGATTTTCTTTACCTTTACGTGAATTCTCGCGTTATAATCTTCTATAAGCGCCTTCCACCTTTTTATCTTGGCGTTAGGGGTTTTGTCCGAGACCGCAAATGTTAGTGGTTGGTGATCAGTGTAAATGTCCAACTCTTTCACACCGTAAAGGTAATTTCTTAGGCTCTTTAAAGCCCAAACAATCGCAAGCAGTTCTCTTTCATTCGTTGCAAAATGTTCCTCATTTTCCCTAAGTGTTCTCGATATCATTGTGATATGTTTTCCACCCTGAGAGAGTACCGCACCTATACCACGAGAGGATGCGTCTGTCGTTAGACTAAACGGTTTATTAAAATCCGGGTAGGTCAGCATGACGTCTTCTGATGAGAGTACTTCTCTGAGTCTGTTGAAGGCTTTAAGGCTTTCCGAATTTAAGTCAATTTTAATTTTTTTGGACTGACTGGCACTAACCTTGCCATTATCACCTCTTAGGATATCCGTGAGTGGTTTTGCTATGCTTGCAAAATCTCTTATAAAGCATCTGTAGTAACTCGCGAGACCCAAGAACGATCGGAGTCCGCGTAAGGTGGTAGGTTGTTCATAATTTTTTATGGCGTTGACCTTTTCAGGGCATGATTTCACCCCTCCCCTTGCTACTATAAATCCTAAATACTCGACTTCAGTTTTGAAGAATTTCGACTTTTCAACCGAGACCCTCATATTGGCTTCATAAAGGTTCCTTAAAACCCAATCCACATCTTTCACATGTTGGTCCATGGTTTTTGAGTAGATGATAACATCATCTACGTAAACGTGGCATGTTTTGCCGATTTGTTCTCTAAGAACATCGTCTATTGCCCGTTGAAAAATGCCTGGGGCATTCTTCAATCCAAATGGCAGGCGGCAGAACTCGTACTTGCCATTGTTTACTGAGAAAGCCGTCTTCTCTCTGTCCCGCTCGGCCAACTCAATTTGGTGAAACCCCGACTTGAGGTCTATCGTAGTAAAGTACTCGGCATTTTTCATGTTTGCCAATATCATCATAGCATTTGGCATAGGGTATTTATAATCAATCGTATTATAGTTTAACTTTCGGAAATCTATAACCAAACGTTTTTTCTTATTGCCTGACTGGTCCGTGCCCTTTTTATCTACGACCCAGATAGGATTATTGTACGGAGACCTCGAGGGCCTAATGATACCGTTCGCTAGAAGGTCCCGTATCTCATTGTTAACAAATTCTGTAACTCCCATTGGATATGGATAGAGCTTGGAGTAGATTTGTTATAACCCTAATCAAATTTGCTACTACTATTTTAACATTGTAATCTATTACATTCAACTCTGTAACCTTTCTACTCTGGAATAAAACAAACAGTCGAATTTGAACAACGAAACGCAACGGTCCGTTTATATCAATTGGCGACGAGGATAAAAATTTTTCTTAGCGTTCGTTCTGACTCAGCTGCACCGCGTTTACTTTCGGGCCGTTTTTTCTGTTTCTGCCATTGCAATCATGCCGGGCGAAAGTGAACTATTTAAAAAATTACTGCTTGAACAGCAGGAATTTACAAAAAATTTACTTCTGCAACAAAGGGAGTGGATGCAATCCGTGGTCCACGCCCAAGCTGGTGGTGCCTTCGCAGCAAGCTCCGCCATAGTGCCAACGTTCCATAGCTTTGACAAAGAACACCAAACTTGGGAGTCATACTTGGAGAAACTTGAAAAGCAACCAAGGCAACAACGAAAACGGTTGCTGCGATCAAAGAGCAAACGCAAGGAAACGAAATTCCAGTGAATGTTTTGAGTTCGGGGTCAAAACAAGGTTACGCTAACAAAAACAACAATAACCGCAAAGTGAAATTTAAATCGTGCTCTGGTTGTGGACACTCACACACACGAGACAACTGCAAATACAGGAACGCTGTATGTAATAAATGCGGGAAAACGGGACATATTTCGCCAGTGTGTATGTCGAAACAAGGAGGAAAAGTCAATCACAGTGACAATAATAAAAATGAGAACAAAAGAAACCGTGGAAGAAATCAAAGCATTGACGCGATTGAAACAATCAACAGTTTGACAGGCGTTGTGAAATAATAAAAATTTCATCGATTTGGAAATTCTGAATAAAGTTGTTTCGTTTCAAATGGATTCGGGCGCGACGGTTTCCATTATTAACTCAAAAACGTACAAGCAACTAAACAGCCCGCAACTGCGCAAATGTGAAAGAGAATTATTCGCCTTCGGTCAAAAGAAAATTCCGGTTATGGGTGAACTGTTTACTCGAGTGAAATGTGGCGAAAGACAAAACGAAGTTGCAGTTATTGTCGTTAACGTGGACAATGGAAACAATTTATTCGGATTAGATTTATTTTCGGTTTTCGGGTTTGAAATTCAGCAAGTTGCTAATCTAACCGCGAATGCAACCAATGCAGTGGACAATAGAGCTGGAAAACTATCGATGGCACTATCGATAGTATCGATAGTTTTCATTTTCACTTCACTATCGATGGTTTTCGTTACTATCGATACTATCGATTCGCTGCCATCTGTGTTTTCGATCAGGTCAACACGAATGTTGACGCTTTGGTAGAACTCTACCAAACTTGGTAGATTAATTTTTTAATTTTGATTTTATGCAAATTGGTAAATTTTATTTGAATTTGGCCGATTTTCGGAAAAATTTATGTGTCTTCTTCAATTCGTAAAAAATTGTCAGATAACAAAAAAGTCTGACAAGATTGTAAAGAAATGTTTAGCATGACCGGTGCTATAAACCGAATTTGAACCGAAACGTGAGAAGCTGACATACTAGTATCTGTTATTTTGTCAAAGAGGGCGAGTGAGACGACTTATGCGCATGTTTTTTCAAGCGCGGAAACATATTCTTGAGATTTGGTTTTTGTCGTGCTGGCTGCTGCAATTGCGTTGAAAACGTTTAATGTTTAAAAATATATTTCAATATACTTTATAATGTTTTAAAATATACTTAAAAAATAATTTCAAAATAAAAATTTCAATTAGTTTAGTTTTTTGGCTGCGATAGTATCGATAGTTTTTTCCAAACTATCAAAACTATCTAATGCTATGCGATAGTTTCGTTAGTTTCGATAGTATCGATAGTTTTTTCCAAACTATCGAAACTATCTGATAGTTCGACTATCGATAGTTTTCCAGCTCTAGTGGACAATCTTTGTGAAAAGTACAGCGATGTTTTTGAACCAGCTCTCGGTACTATTAAAAATTTTAGAGCGAATGTATTTTTAAAACCCAACGCGAAACCCAAATTTTGTAAAAGCCGACAAATTCCATTTTCGCAAATGCCACTATTCAAAAAAGAAGTAGAACGACTTACAAGTGCCGGTGTGTGGAAGCCAGTCAAATTTTCACAGTGGGCTTCACCCATCGTTTTAGCGCCAAAATCGGATGGTTCCATTCGAATTTGTGGTGACTTTAAACAAGCTGTCAACTCTCAACTTGGCATCGAGCAATATCCATTGCCAACTCGCGAATGTTTATTGAACACAATTCGCTGCGGTCAACATTTTTCTAAAATCGACCTTAAAGACGCGTACCTGCAGATGGAATTAGATAACGATTCAAAGACAATAATGACCGTCAACACACCGCTTGGATTATTCCAATATCAGCGTCTTCCATACGGTATAGCTAATGCGCCAGCTATTTTCCAAAAATATCTTGAACAGTTACTTCAAGGCGTAGAAGGATGCGGTAACTATCTGGATGACATTATCATCACCGCACCTACATTTTCTGAACATATTAGCCGCTTGGAACAAGTTCTTCAAATTTTGCAACAAAACGGAATAAGGTGTAAAAGGCAAAAGTGTTTTTTCTTAAAAGATGAAATTGAATATCTTGGGCGCTTAATCAGTGCTAGAGGCGTTTTGCCAGACAAATCAGGACTCAAAGCAGTCAAGGATCTCCAACCGCCTAAAGACCTCAAGCAAGTAGAAGCTTTTATGGGAAAGGTAAATTATTATCATAATTTTATACCCAACTATTCGCAATTGTCAGCCCCACTCAACATGCTGCGCCGCAAAAACGTAAAATTTACTTGGGGTTCCGCACAACAGCAGTCATTCGAAGCGTTAAAAATGCACATCCTTAATGCAACGCAGCTAGTGCATTATCAGGAACAGTTACCACTGGTTCTTGCCACAGATGCCTCATCCTACGGCATTGGGGTGGTACTTTCACACACGTATCCCGATGGTAGTGAGAGACCTATCGCCTTCGCTTCGAAAACCCTTAATAAACATCAGGTGCGATACAGCCAAATAGAAAAGGAGGGACTAGCTATTATCTTTGGCGTCAAACGTTTTCATCAATATTTATATGGGCGAAAATTTACTTTGGTAACAGACCACAAGCCGCTTATAAGCATTTTCAATCCAGTCAATCAGTTGCCCACGATGACGTCACATCGTTTGCAGCGATGGGCAATTATACTCATGGCTTATCAGTATGAGGTCAAATATCGTAAAACCAACGATCATGGCAATGCAGACGCTCTATCGCGCTTACCGCTGGAGGTAGACGAACAATTTGACGACAGGGAAGCATGTTTTAATATCACCGAACTAAACACACCAATTGACGCCAATATCATTCGTCAACATACCGACAAAGACAAGATTCTTCAGCGAGTTCGTTTTTTCGTCGAGAATGGATGGCCAGAAAGTTTACGTCCATGTGATGCTGATCTCCGTTCTTTCTTCAACCACAAATTTGCCATAACAATAAACAACGATTTACTTTGCTTACAAACCGGGTGCAACCGTGTCATCAAACCAGAGTCTCTTAAACGGCGATGTCTTCAACTTCTACATGATGGACATTGGGGTGCATCGAAAATGAAACAGCTGGCAAGACAATACGTTTGGTGGCCAAACATGGACAAGGACATTATTCAACTTACGAACGAGTGTGATATATGTAAAGTCAACAATTCTGCTCCTGCACGCGAGTATCAAAATTGGCCTGATACTGTACGTCCTTGGGCGCGAGTGCATATCGACTTCGCGGGTCCAATTTTCAATCACATGTGGCTCATCTGTGTTGATGCCTTTTCACAGTATCCGTTCGTCATACAGCTAAAAACATCAACAACTGCTGACACTATAGGCGCATTATCTGCAATTTTTGCGAATGAGGGGATTCCAGAAACACTCGTAAGTGACAATGGTCCTCAACTCACGTCTGACGAATTCCATACTTTTTGTACACAACTTGGGATCAGACACATTACAACCGCGCCGTTTCATCCAGCATCAAACGGTTTAGCTGAACGATTCGTTCGAACTTTTAAAACATCTGTCAAGAAAAACTTAGATGATGGTCTTAAACTATCACCTGCAGTACTTAAGTACTTGTCAACTTATCGTTTTATGCCAAATGCTGACGGTAAGTCGCCTGCTGAACTTCTTCATGGAAGGCCTGTTCGTACGTTATTGAGTCAACTATTTGAATCTACAAATCGACGCGACGAAGGGGAACCAACCAACCAAAAGTTCCAGTTGAACCAGGCAGTCTTCACTCGTAACTACGCAAGGGGTGATAAATGGGTTAAAGGTGTAATTACTCGACAACTAGGAAAGATGGTTTACGTCGTACGTACAACAAATGGCTATTTTAAGCGCCATGCAAACCAATTAAAATCTAGACACAGCTCGCCGAGTTCGGATATAGTCTCCGCACCTCTCGACTTTACCTTCGCATCAAGTCCAAGTATTGAAAACTCTACACCAGTTTCAAACAGTCAACTGACGAATGCAGAGTCTTCGACTAATGAGCATATACCAGCCGAGGGTCAACCACTTCGTAGGAGCGCTCGTATTCGTCAACAATCCAGTCGCAATGAAGCGCGAAATTCTTGATAAGTTTAACATGATTTTGTATACTTAAAATTCATTCCAGCATAAGCATAAGTACAACATTTGTTAAACTTTCATTTTCATTGTCTTAAATAAAGGGTGAAGTAGTGTTATAACCCTAATCAAATTTGCTACTACTATTTTAACATTGTAATCTATTACATTCAACTCTGTAATCAACTCTGTAACCTTTCTACTCTGGAATAAAACAAACAGTCGAATTTGAACAACGAAACGCAACGGTCCGTTTATATCAAGATTGGCTCTTCGTCCCTGGTTCGTATAGTGGCAAGAACGTTAGTGTTGTAGGGAAGGGATTCGTTAGGATCCGCAAATACCTTTAACCTGCTCTTTATCATTTTGCAAAATTGGTCTCTTACTGCCGTCGGGATTTCTTCATTTTGTATTTTAATAAAATTAACATTTTTACATTCAAGAAATAATAGAGTTTCCTCTGTATTATTATAGTGTATTACATTTTTACTCAAGTCTATCTTCGCGTTTACTTGGTTTAGTAGGTCCAAACCTATGATACCATCAAACGTCGTAAGCCCCGGTAATATAAAGAAGTCTGCGTTTTTTCCGAACAGTTTTATTTTACATTTTTCTTTTACAATATTATTGCCATGGATGGACTTAACTACAAAAGGAGTTAATACCGTTATGATTCCTTTCAGCTCTGGTAACGGTTTAATATAGTTTTTTGATGCACCCGTGTCCACCAGTAACATTATTTGCCTTCCTGCTTCGCCTATGGTTGGCTTGATCCACGGGAGCAGGGACTGCCCCCTAAAAAATTAAGCTGTTCCTCTTCAAGATTTTCTTCAGCTGCTTCCGCTTCCCGCTCATAGTCTGATTCCAGAACTTCCCCCTGTTCGATGTTATTCACTCTCTGCAATTTTGGTCCGGTGAATCTTTCCGATCTTTCTGCCCGCCGCTTGCTTGGCTGAAAGTCCTGTTGATTATTGGGTCTGGGTTGCTGCAGTCCTGTCTGTTGCGAGGGACTGCGCCGCCAGTTTGTATTCTGGCGCAATCGCGACTCAGAGGGATCGATTTCCATCGGTGTGGGTTGATCCCGTGACACCTGCCTATTATTTCCAGTTCCCCACGATTGTCTGCCCGCAAGATGAGGATTCCTGTGCTGCTCCTGGCTCTGTGGTTTGCTTTGGTCATTGTAGTTAAATTTTTTATTCCTATTTTGTTCATCATTCCGCGCCGCGTAACTAGATGCAAAGAGGTATCGTTCGCGATTTGCTTCCACCTCTTGGGCCAGTGCCAAAGCGCTAGGAAGATCTTCAGGTCGTGCCGCGAAGAGAATGTCACAAAGTGGCTTTTTTAAGCCAGAAATAAAAATTCTCAGAGCGTCCGCTCTGTACTTGCTGCAGATTGTCGCAGCCATTTCGCCCTCATATGTCATAATGGTTTTGTTCGTTAACAGCGTTAGCTTTTTTTCGACTTCGTCGAAGAATCGTAGCACTGTGAGGCTACCTTGTCTTAAGGTAGACAGCTCCTGCTCGACTAAATAGACCGGACGTTTATCCGCATAAGTAAAGTCCAGTCTCGCGATAATCGCGTTAAAGTTTAAGACTGTGTTAAAAGACGCTAACACTGCGTCAGCAGAGCCTTTGACCTTATTCCGGATTATGCCTACGGCTTGAAAGTGCTTTTGGGGTAATTCTTAAATAACTCATAAGCTGTGTGGGCCGCTTGGCGCCTGTCCGTCGAATTCAGGCAGAGATCCAAAGGCTCGTCGCACTTTGGAGCTCTGGGATCTATCACCACTGGTTCGTACGTCACCACTGTCGTGTCAGTGTTTAGTGAAGTCACCCGCGCTGTCAATGTTCGGATTTGTTCTTCAAAATCCTGTTTCTGTCTTGCGAGGGCGGCCGACACCGCTGCCTCCACGATAGCTGTTATCTGGTTCGCATCCATTTTATTGTCTTGAACTCTTTTATCCTCTACAGTTAACTTAGCAATCCTATCTAAAATTTGTTCTAATTCACTACCGCTCATATGCCTTTATTTAGTTTTGGGTTTTCTTATTTTTGGGTTTTCTTATTTCATTTACTTATTTCTTATTTCCTTTACTTTACCAGTTCTGACTTAAAACTAAAACTCCAACAAATAAAGTCCCTTCGCAAGCCCTGCTCCAGCCTGCTGACCGCGCATTCTCGTGTGTGGCCGTGAACCGTTGTCGGCTCCGCTGCGACCACCCGAACTCCGCTGATTACGCAGAACGTGCGGAGTATCGGGTTTCGTCCGTTCACTGACCGACCAGCGCAAACGGTTGCTGTCGATATTGCACCGTCAGCGCCTACCGGCAGCCACAGTCCAGCTGCGCTACACTCTTTGTTGGCCGCTGGTCAGGTCCGCCACTAGCGCCTTCTCGGGGGGCGCTGGTTGCGGACAATTTGGTGTTAACTTGCACGAAATGGAAACATTTGATAATATAATATAAAAGGAAAACACAAAAAACCTTCTCCTGTAAAATTACGAATTTGGCTCTTACGGTACTTTGGCGACTATGGCTCGATATTGGCAAACGAAAAAAAGATAGCGGTATACTGTTTTTTGCGCTGTGCCGTGCAGGTGGGATAGCATTGATGTTGTTGGTAATTGTTGCGTCGCTATTTCTGCTTTCTTTTTTATAATCACAAGCAAATTACAATTAGCAAAAAAATCCATGAACTTGGTGTAGTAAAATATGGGTGAAAACATGTTGCACAAGGGAGTTTATACAAGGTGCGTCCCAAAGTAAACAGGACTTTTGCAATAGGGACGTTTCTGGTGGCGCCATCTATGTGTGAGGACATGCGTTGGAAAGGTACATCTTTCATTCACATACTGTCTAAATTTCATGACATTTGGTCTAGTAGACGCCGAAATATCCCGCTCAATGTGACAGTATGTTTTTAACTTTGGTACGAGAATGTCGATCGAACAAAGAGCTAATATTAAGTTCTGTTTTAAACTTGGTAAAACTTTTACCGAAACGTTTAAATTGTTAAAGCAAGTTTATGGTGATGATTGTTTATCCCGTGGCCGTGTTAATGAGTGGTTGAATCGATTCAAGAATGGTCGTGAAGACTTGAATGACGACGAACACGTCGGCCAGTCGAAATTTGTGATTACTGACGATGCCATCAAAACTGTGCGTGATTTTATCAAAATGCAGCCAAAATCATCATTGGAATTGATGGAAATGGAATTGAACATCTCCAAAACATCAATTGATCGCATTTTAACCGAACATTTGGGTCTCCGTAAAGTGTGTTCTCGCTTCATTCCGCACACTTTAACCGACGACCAAAAAGCGCAGAGAATTGAGCACGCAAAAGACATCGTTCGGGAAGCCAGACGTGATCCAAATTTCTTGTTCAACATCGTAACCGGTGACGAAACGTGGTGCTTTCAATATGATCCCGAAACAAAGCGTCAAAGTGCCGAATGGAAGCACCCAGATGAGCCAAATCCGAAAAAAACCCGCCGTGAGAAGTCAAAAATCAAAACTCATCTCATTTGTTTCTACGATTCAAAGGGAATAATTCATCGAGAGTTTGTTCCACCGGGAAAAACAATTAACGCTTTGTTTTATGTTGAAGTTTTGAAGCGTTTGGTGCATCGCATTCGTCGTATTCGGCCAGAATATCGCGAGAAAGGAAGTTGGCGTTTATTGCATGATAATGCACCGGCTCACAGAGCCCTAGTTACGACCGATTATTTGACCAAAAATCGCATTTTTACCATCAATCATTCACCGTATTCGCCTGATATGGCTCCCTGTGACTTCTACTTATTCGGTCAGTTGCATTTGCCGATGAAAGGAAACCGTTATAAGGACGTTGAGGACATCCAAAAGGCTTGTACCAACATTCTGAAGGCGATGCCGGCCGATGACCTAAAACACTCATTCTAAATGCTTTTGGACCGTGCAAAACGTTGTATCGAAGCAGAAGGAGAGTATTTTGAATAAATAAAAAGAATTATACAAAAATAATCATCCGTTTTCTTTATTTTATAAAAGTCCTGTTTACTTTGGGTTGCACCTTGTAGTTCTTTATTAAAAAACTTATTGTAAGGTTTTATGTTTTTTGTTTTACTTTTGTTTTAATTTACCATTTTGCAAAAAATTCACACAATTTTTCGGTTTCAACTGCCTGTCGTGAAGGAAAATGCCTGCGACTCAAATCAACGAATTTTCCTGTCGTATGTCGTTTTGAAACGACAACGGGAATCTCAAATCGTAATAGACTTAGTCGAAATTTGTGTCGCAACGACAACGAGAATGCCACTAGTCGAAATTTTCGACGAACGACTGTCGTTTCGACAACGGGAATAGGGCTGAATAATTTGTTTATTGGCCAACAATTATTTTCAATTTTCGTTCTTTCGAACTTCCTTTTTGCACAGCCCACATGCAGTGTTTTCGTAGAAGAACTAAAATAAAATCTAAGATTGTGACTATGGTTACAGCACTCACCAGGGAACCATTGAGGTGTAGCATTTTTACAAGATTGTAAAACGTGTGCCTTAATACCAATTTTTCAGGTTCTGCTTCGAAGATTTTATGAAAAATTAAAATATGTTTTATGCATACATTCATTAGGGAATTGGAAGGAGCAAAAAGATTACCAAAATCTGAAATTGACTGATAATTTTTGTGAAAAATAAAAATTTCACTTGGAGCAGTCAAAACTTCATCCCTTTACCTCAATTCGTCACCGCATTTTTCACAATTTAATTTAGAAATGATTTTGTACGCCACGTATCCAACAAAATACCTCATGGAAACCAGCTCTAAGTTAATCTTTTTCGGGTTACAAAAGGTGTCATCTACAAGGTTAAAGTCCCCAAGCACGCAAAGATGATCACCCTTTGCATTGTTCTGAGCTAGTGATGTGACATTGTCAACATGGGCAGTGTAGAGGTTGTGACGGAATGTTTGAAGCCCCCTAATGCCCCCTAATGCCCTAATGTAGACACAAAGTTGATCAAGAAGCGCATCCTGATTCTTAAGTGCAACCACAGAAGGCTGATGCTTACTTTGCACAGCAATAAGAACACCACCGCCCCTAGCACAGCCAGTTAGATTAAAATCCCTATCTTTACGAATGACATTGTAGAGATTGGAATCAAAATACTCATCACTGAAGAAGTTTTCATTCAGCCAAGCCTCAATGATGACTATAATGTCGTAATCAAGATGCGAACTAAAAAAACGCAAAATGTGTTATTTAGTTCTTAGCCCAGAAATGTTTTGCATGTAGATTTTCAGACGATTATTAGCAGGAACCACAGTAGCAGACACTAACCTTTCGTTGGCAGCAAGGCAGGTTTTGGGAAAAACTGAAACGGGCGTACTTTGACTTCCGCTGGCCATACAGACGGAATTAAAAGTTTTTCATACAGTGATGCAGTCACACTAAGCTTAAAATTAACACGCTTGAGCGATTTAATAGACACATCTTTTTTGATGAGCTTGAAGCACGCGAAGTGTTTCTTTTCAACGTCAGTTCTGTTGGCGATGTAATCGATTAGATTCGACTCCGAAACCGAGGGCTGGAACGACGATAGGTGAAGCCACTTTTTCCCGTGAGCTACCTCAAGACCAGAGTTCTCGTTCGAGCCGACTATCACAGTCCTTGGCTTTGCGCGTCCGGTACCACCGCCGTCTCCAGCGGGCGTCACAGAAACAGGCGCCGAATTAGCAGAAGCAGCAGACGAAGGTGGCGCAGCAACTAGAGCATTCGTAGTGACAGCAGCGCACGAAGCAGCGGTAGCAGCAGAATCAGCGGGGATCGGAGCAGTTGTAGCGGTTATAGCAGCATACGAAGCAACAGTACCACCAGCCTCAGTGACAATTGGAGGCAAAGAGGCAGCAGCGATAGATGGTGAAGAGCCAGCAGCAATGAGAACATCAGCATCGAGGGCATCAACAGCAGCAACAGCATACGCGGATTCGGTTTGAGTAGCTTTTGAGGCCACATTGGCATTTGAAGCACCAACTTTGTTGTGGAGATAGGCAGAGACAGCCCCACGCAGGTCTTTAACTTCACCAGCAAGCGTAGAAACGGTCGAGACAACCTCAGGTAATTTGTCATGTAGAGAGCGTAGTTCACCAAGCAAAAGCTCAGTATTTTGGAGAACGAGCTTTTTCTCCTCTTGAAGGGTGCAGATTATGGCAAAGGCACGAGCATTATCAGCTCTCACAGCAACAATGCCCTATGCGCTTGGTCAACTCACGCATATAATAAATCACAAGTTCGTGTTTCCCGGAAATTTGAAAGGTGGCTACAATTGTTCCTGTGGCGAAGAAATCAGCTGCTTCACATCCGGCTGACTTCCGACCTATCAGCATATTGTCCTCACCCTCCAAAGTCTCCGAATCTCTCATAGCTGAGCAGATCTCTAGTCACATTGACATGTTTGCACTAATGTCACCCCATCAGTCAGGTTTCCGTCCTGCGCATAGTTGTTCCACAGCTATTATCAAAGTCCTGGACGACATAAGAATACCATACGACCTTGGCAAGGTTACCTTACTATGTTTGTTAGATTTTTCTAAGGCATTTGACTGTGTAAATCATTCAATATTGTGTCAAAAGCTCAAATGGTACTTTGGGTTTGCGGATAGTGCGGTAAGACTTTTGGAAAGTTATTTACATGGTCGATCTCAGAGGGTTAGGGTTGGGTATAACTTTTCCTCTTATAATTTTTTTTTTTTTTTTTTTTTATAACACGAACAAACGCGCAGGGGATGACCCCTATTAATGCGAAGCATTGCGTTGGTTCAGGAAGGATATATAGGTTAGGAGATAGGGTTATGAGTGAAGTGGTTGTGGACTCTTGCCTTGAACCCATCGAGATCATAAGTGCTGGGGAAAATATCCGCAGGGAGACCATTCCACAACCGCGCTGTACGGGCCAGAAACGAACCTTCTCTGTAGTGCGTAGTGCGCTGGAACATCGTTTCGACGTGGAATGCATGGGCGCCAGTGTTCAAACGGGTTGCCCGGGGGAATACCCGGAGTGATGGCATGAAGCTGCTCATCTCCACTGAGCAATTACCGAAAAAGTATCGGTAAAATAACACCACACATGCCACGTTTCGACGATGCTCCAAGGAGTCAATAGAGCTGGATGCCCTACTGTCCCCTATAAGTTTAATCGCACGGTTTTGCACCCGATCGAGGAACTCCAAATGGGTTTTTGAAGCCCCCGCCCAGAGGTGCGAGTTAAACTCCATTTTAGGTCGGATATAGGTAGTGTAAATAATGCGGAGATCAGACGGAGTGAAATATTTTTTGCACCTCTTTAGGAAGCCGAGGCACTTGGCTGCTTCTTTCGACACGCCAAAAATATGATCGTTCCAACGAAGATCGTTCTTAATGGACATGCCCAGAACATCAAGAGCTGCCGATTCCGCAATACCCACACCACCCATAACCAGGGATGTGAGGAGACTCGCTTGTGGGATAACAGGCAACATTGGGTCTTGCGAGGATTAAAATCGACCCTGTTCGCTTGACCCACTTGGAGATTGTTTGTAGGTCGCTGTTAAGTGTGTCATTCATACGGCGCCGTTCTCTCTCAATCTCCACAGAGCTGGGGCGCTTTGTGAAGGAGTATGAATGACAAATGGTGCTGTCATCCGCAAACGAGTAGATGGGATTCTTCGTCGACGACAATAGGTCGTTGATGAAGATAAGGAAAAGGGTTGGAGAAAGGACCGAACCCTGCGGCACTCCCGCGCTAAGGGAATGTTTTTCCGAGGCTATGCCGTCTATTACAACACGAATAGAGCGATCATAGAGGAAGCTCGTAATCCAACGAGAGAAGATACTACCGACACCATAAGCAATAAGTTTTGACACGAGTGCTTTATGCCACACCCGGTCGAAGGCCTTGGAAATATCCAATGCAACAACCTTGCTTTCACCGAGGTTTAGAATGCTATGGTTCCATTTCTCGGTGAGAACCGCCATAAGGTCTCCCGTCGATCGCTGTCTCCGAAAGCCGTATTGGCGGTCACTAAGCAGTCTATTGTGCTCCAGATATTTCACAAGGTTGAAGTTTACAATGCTTTCCATTGCTTTGGAAAGCACCGAGCAAATTGCTATAGGTCGGTAGTTCGCAGGGTCAGTAGTCTTGCCTTTTTTGGGAACTGGTTGAACATTTGCTACCTTCCAACATGTCGGAAATACACCTGTGGCGTATGACATGTTGAAAAGTTTGCGTAATGGACAAGCCAGCGAAGTAGCGCACTTTTTCAAAACAAGGGCTGGAATGCCGTCCGGCCCTGAAGCCTTATTTACATCGAGATTTGCAAGCACTCTTTTAACTACCCGTGTCCGAAAATGAATTTCTGGCATAGAGCAGATACGTTTTCGACTACGGGCAGTGGTTGATCGCTGGGGGGCAGAGAGGAATTCTCTGCGAAAATTCTAGCCAACAAATTAGCTTTATCAACCGAGTGAGTGATGATTTGATCATTGTCAAGAAGAGTTGGAATTGAAGACGATGTTTGGTTCTTCACCTTCTTAACGAATGACCAAAAGTTCTTACTACCACGCTGGCATTGAAGAACTTTTTTCCTTTGGCGCTGTTCGTGCAGAAACTTTTGGCGCCTTAGGATGGCATTGCATCGATTTCTAGCCTGTTTACGCAGCTGTTCAGTGGCGGCATTTTTATTTGCCTGCCATGCTCTGAAAGCTTCCTCTTTAGACCTGACAGCAATTCTGCATGTCTCATTAAACCAGAGATTGTCCTTAGGTTTAATGCAAATTTGCTTATTGGGGATGAAGGACCGCATTCCCAATAATATAATTTCTTCAACCATTTTGGCTGCGGCATTTATGTTTCCATCAAGAAAACACAATTTCCAATTGAAGTGGGCGAAAAAATCGTTGAGCCCACTCCAGTTAGCTTTATCATACATCCACATTAAGCGCTTCGGGGCTAAGGGCGAAGCATTGCGGATAGAAGAGTATGAAAAAGACGCCAAAATGGTGCAATGGTCCGAGTTTCCAAGAGGTGCGTGCATTTCAACATCATATTTTTCATGATGTGAAGTGAGAAAAAGGTCTAGAGTATTGAGAGCTTGCCCCGCAACGCAGGGGATATGCGTTGGTTCATGCACTATTTGAGTCAAGTTATTAGACTCGGCAAAGAGCTCAACAAATAAGCCTTCAGGAGTTGTGTGGCTGGAATGGCGTAGCCAATTGGAATTATGAATATTGAAATCACCAGCAACTACAATTTCACTATTCGGATACGATTCCAAAATATGAGAAATAGAATTAGAGAGAAGATCAAACTTGTTATAAGTAAAATCTCTCCCTGAATTCGGGCTTCTGTAAAGAAAGCAGAAGTGCAGAATGTGCGACTGGATATTGAATTTAACCCACATGAGCTAAATTCGGCATCCGTCGTGTATAGTTGTTGCTGGCACTGGTACGCAACATTACTGCAAACATAAAGGGCAAGACCCCTGTGGGGAGAGAATAACGGCAGTAGGTGGTAACCAGGGATGTGAAAATCCAGTGGATCTGCATCCCCACACACCTGGGTTTCACCTAGTGCCATTACATGGGGTTTATGGAGGTTAACAAACGCGTATACAGCGAAAAAGTTCGCCCTGAGCCCGCGCACGTTGCAGAAGGCTATGCGAAATTTGTCCAGCACCATGGCCTGGGTGGGTTAAAGGACAAGGAAAGTAGCCGGGAATGCGATCTGACGCACTAAGAAATTGATTATGCTCTGTGGTAAGTGTTATGCCTTTACCACAGAACAGTCAATTTCTCAGTGTCGAACAAGACCGCATGTAGCGCCACTGAATACGGACGGAGGAGGGAGACATGGAAAGTGAACCACAACAAACACAACGCGAGTAGAGGTCAATGCGGCGGACAACGAGAACGGGATAACGGCATTTTGTTATTTTGGTTTGTACATATTTGCGTTTAGTTTTTAGCATCGAACGAGACATATCAGGCGGACGAACATTAAACACGCGAGGGACGGACAGAAACAATAAAAAACCACGGAGCACAAAACGGCACGTCTGTCCACGCGTAACACTTGACACTTTGGAGCCGTCTTTATTTAGTGAATTTAGTGAATTTAGGGTCCCTCAAGGCTCAGTACTTGGTCCACTCCTTTTCACTATGTTTATAAATGATAAATGTAATGTATAAATATAAATGTTTCAGTGTGTGTAGCCATGTGTCTAGCTATCTGTCTAGGCCTGTAGGTCTTGTTGAGGACTTATGTGTGAGGGTAAATGAAGACCTATGCGCCATTTATAGATGGGCCTGCGAGAACCAGCTCAAGCTTAATCCACTAAAGTCTTATGTTCTTCCGATTTCCAAGTCACCGCTCTCGCTTTGTGATGTTCCTCCAATTTCTCTAAATGGTTCTCAGCTGCAGTTCGTGGACCGGATCATCAACCTTGGGTTCAGGATCAATTCCTCGTTGTCTTGTGAAGACCACATGAACTCGGTCGTAAGCAAAATATACTTGTCGTTACGAAATCTTAGAATGACTGCTGCATTCGTAACATGTGAGACAAGACGAAAACTGGTTCTACAGCTAGTTTTACCCATAATTACATATTCGGAAGTTGTCTACACCAAACTTGATTCTAGGTCGGAACATAAACTGCTTATTGCCTTCAACAATGCTGCACGTTACGTCTATGGTTTAAAGAAAGGGGACCACGTTTCTTCTTATAGTAGACAGTTGCTTGGCCTTGACCTCAAAAGCTACTTAGAAGCACGAAACTGCATGTTCTTACAAAGCTTATACACACGAAGCGTCCCAGCTACCTTTTTGAAAAACTTGTGTTTTGCAAGTCAAGTCGAAACTACAATCTCCTAATTCCTAACCATTATTTCAAAAACTCCAGTAGGCTATTTTTCGTTAGCGCCATTAGGTCTTGGAACTCGCTTCCTAGTGCTATCAAATGTATTTCGGGTAGTGGTAATTTTAAGTATCTACTCTTCAAACATTTCTCATAACGTTTCAAACTTTTCTCTCACTCTTTACCCTATCTACTTTCACTTACACATAATTAAGATTTTTCTCTGTAAATTTTTAAAACATTGTAATAATATAGTTTTTATTGTGTAATGCTTAAAATGAATGTGTTTCTAATTGGCATGCAAAATATTGTATCTTATATGCCTGTATACTCTGTTAAATAAATAAATAAAAATAAAAAAATAAATAAAATTCATTGTAAAGCGTCAGCAGTGATAACTGGTGTTTATTGACATTGTCATTAGCATTTTGTTGTACTGCATCATCAACTGAACCCGCGGATGGGAGAGGAGACCGAATAGACTGACGGCGGGCAACTGCACAGGTTTTACAATAAAAAGGCTTATTCGATTTGTTCAGGAACTCCAGATCCACTGGCAAAATGCCCACACAGTCAAGGTGAAACAATTCATTGCACTTGAAACACTTGACTTTTGAACGCGCACGGTCAACTTTCTGCCCGCACACACACGGCATTATAGAAGAAGTTCTAATTGACTTTTCACTGCGAGCTCGAAAAAACACAACCGCTAGGCTTCGCTCTCAGACTCACACTCGACTCAGATCATCGTCATTAGCATGCAAAACATCCTCACTAAAAGAAGCGGTTGAAATTAAATTATATGGCGTTCAAACTGACTCATTTAAACTAGTTTAAGTGAAAAGAGCTTTTTGTTGAACACAACCAGCGTTGCCGTTTTGGTTATTTTTAACCAAACTTGGTAAATTTGTTTGCTGTTTTGAATTTTTGGTAATTTGGTAGCACACTCTGCGATATGGTAGTTTTTTTTGCTTGGTTTACCTTGTATGTTACATGCATATTTTGCTCTCTCTTTCGCATAAAAAATCATATTTGTTTTCGCAATGACAATAACAGTGATGCCAATACTTATTGGATTGTAAATTTGGTTACTATTACCAAAGAAAATAAACATACAGAATGCGCATGTCATACAAGCAAAAATTTTGTATGGCGGGTTCTAACATTACGACCCGCGCTCTGCTTTCATAGATCAAATATGTGGTGAGAGCGTTGGTTTGCAAGTGAGAGCGTAGTTCTATCCGTGTTGCGCTCTTTGGTTGTGCTCGCTGCAGCGATTGTGCGTTAGCACATTGCTGTGGCGTGGAATGATTGCGAGGTGAAGACGAACGCTGTTGTTGTTGCGCTGGCGAAAAGCTGAAATTGTAAAAAACGATTTCTAATTTCTGGCTGGCTTTTGTTCTTCTTCTATAAGGCTGCACGGCGTCCCATATTGCTCCTGAACTTATTGCAGACTGTAGTGTGCGCCAAATCATAGAAAAGAAAATAAAATATGGTTGGCATGGCGACTCATATGGTCGCTACAAACAAAGTTCCTAAAGAATTTATCAAAAAAGTAGACCTAATATTTTATTGCATGAATAGGGCAATCGGATAATTGCTTATATCGGCTTTACAATTAAATAATGAGTCGTACAAATTTATAAAGACTTTTTTATTTGAAAGAAGTTAAATGTATGGATGATAAATGTCTTTTTTAGAACAAAAATCTGTTTTTTAATCACTGATGAAATTAAGCAAAATAAATAAATACATAAATCCATAAATTTTGTATAACAAATAAGTTTTTTAACCAAGATAAACTAGAAAATACTTTTACAATTTTGGGACAAAATTCAAATATCACTCGGTCAAGTGTAGCAACTAATTCGAAGATATACAGGATTCTATGGATCAACTCCTATTACATGCTGAGACAGACGAAACTGTCTTTTATATTATTTTATTTCAGCAGTAATGATCACGCAAAATATTTTGTAGATAAGAAATATTAAATTATTAATGAAACAATTAAAAAATTAATTGTGGCATCTGTTTCCAAAAACTAAGAAATGATGACGTTTTCACTGCGCTAAGTGAAACATGTTCCATAAAAATTTTAATAAAAATTATCAATCGATTACAGACTTTTGTTATAACCTATTTGCTCCTTCAGATTCCCTGATGACTGCTGTGACAGTAAATTAAAAAAAGGAAGTTCCAAACGATGCAAAACATAAACAATAAAAAAACAACAAAGGAAGAGCTGTTTTATTGACCCGCAATAATTTTTAAATTCCGTTGTTTGGAGCTTCCTTTTTTTATGGCCCACATACAATGTTTGCGTAAAAGAACTAAAATAAGAAAATCTAGGATTTTCAATTTACTGTCACAGCATTCATCACTGAACCATTCGGTAGTAGAATTCTTGCATAAGTCGGATATATATGCCTTAATACCAATTTTTTCAGGCTCCGACTCAAAAATTTTGTGAAACAACAGAATGTGTTTTTGCTTGCTTCCATAAGGGAATCCGAAGGTGCTAATAGGTTACCAAAGTCTGTAACCGATTGATAATTTTTATGGAAAATAAATATTTCACTTGGCGCAGTTAAAACTTCATCTTCCTTTCTAAAGTTTTGGAAACATTTTTGAGAGAATTTTGATTTGATTGATAATGGCAGTAAACACTGTTCAATATTGACGTCACATTTTTCTCGAACTGTGTTGCAAAACCAATCGCCAACACAAAAAAGCATACACACAAAAACTACAACAACAAAAGCATTGGCGTCGTTGAAGCGACGATCATTGCGCTGGCTGATGTGTTGCTGTGAGAAATTTGCACAAAAAATGATTGAGAGTCCAAAACAACCACCAACACCTCAAAGTACACAGGAGAAGCGGTACTTTTACTTCATGTATGTTTGTGGTGGCGTGTGCTTCAGTTCGCACAGTCAATGAGCGTAAACTAAAGCGCTTGCTCTCCTTGCACCGCTCTTTCCCTTTTGTGGCTTCCCCCCGCTCTTTGAAACTCGCAAACAAAAATTTGAATTTTTGAGCTCAGATGCACCTTCTATACACTTCATATTCTTTGCTATTACGTAAAACTTAATAATCGAAAGTGGCATCTTCAAAAAAGTAACGCTTTTACATTTCGCGGGCGAAGCGGTTGATTTTTGTATTTCAATTGCTCGCCAAAGAGCTTTTGCCAAGAAACATTGAATTTGAATATGTATGGACTCAAAAAGGCGAACTGCAGTTGGAACTCTGCTTTTTTGATTTATTGCAATCAGTTTTACTATAAGTCCACCAATTTCCTGGTTTTAATTTATTTTGCATCTCAAAGTTTTCAAAAGAATTTACAAATGTGCAAATGGGGAAATGTTTTAAGCGACAAGATGTGATTTTTTTTTGTTTTATAAATAAATAATTAAACGCATATTTATAAAAAAAATTTGGTAGTTCTGGTAATTTTTTTTTTTAGAAATTTGGTAATTTTTTTCCGTTTGGTTGTGGCAACGCTGAACACAACCTTCGAGACTGCTCAATGAAGTTCAATTTGACAGCCGTTTGTTTACAAGCAACAAATAAATAACTTTGTGAACTGATGTGCTGCGAGCATGATTCGAGCGAAATATTAGTGCATATTTCATAATTCACGGCAACATACTCAATTTCGTCCAAATATTAGACGCCTTGTATTCTGATGCCATAAAAAGGCGATGAATGCAATGAAAGCAGTGCAAGCAAAACAATTATTTTCATTCATTTCAAATTTTCAATTTTTGTTTGGTTTTGTTTTGATGAAATGACAGCTGAATTTGTTGGGATGTTTTTTCTGGTGTGTGTTTAGTGTGTGCGCTGTGTTAAGTTGACAAAAAAGCTTTTTCATAGAAAGCTTTCGGATGCAACCCTGCGTTAAACTCGTTTCAAAAGATGTTAAATGGTTTAACACGTTTAATTTCCAACAACAATTGCATGCGAATAAACAGGTTTTCGAACTGGTTTTGTTCATTTAACTTGTTTAAGCACATTAAACACGTTTAAGTCGTCAGTTTGAACGCCATATTAGTCATTGAATCTTGCGTCTCTTCACAATTGGTAGAGGAGCTAAACTTAATTATTTTAAAGGCTAATAACTTGGCTAAGATGTTATTAAGTTCGGCTACAGAGGGGTTACAGTTATTACCTCCTTTTTGCCTTAACACAGCAAACGTATTCTCCAACTTGTCTTCAGCCTTTGTCATAATAAAAAACTTGTCCGAATTATCTTTTAATATTTCATCTACAAGTAGAAAGATCGATTTTAACCCTTTAACTGTTTAATTTTGTTTCGAAAACCTTTTTCTGCCTGCTTAATTATTTTCCAGCGAAGACGAGTATACTCGACATAAACAGAGTAAAATGTTTCTGCCCGTAAATGTATGCAATTATGACTAAAAATCAAACGTTGCGTGTTGGTTTTTTAGAAAATATATATATTTATTCGTTATTAAGATTTTCAATTTTAATCTATTATATAAAAAAAAAAACGAACGAATATTTTTTGACAATTCCTGTTTTATTACAAAGCTTGGACTTGTTTATTTAAGAATGAAAAACGATGTCGTTCATATGACTGCCACGACTGGCCTTACAGTACGCCATTCCGTCAACCCAATTTTCAAATAGTTACTTGTTCGATTGTACCGGGTAGAATTTCCCGGAATTTTTTTTGGAAGTAAGTTCTCAACATTTTCCAATTTGGTTCAAGCGTATATCATCCCATTTCGTAAATGTCAAACTTTTAACTAAATTACGAACACAAATTAAATGACATTTGGACTGTCATTCTCGAAATAAAGCGTAGTTCAAATTGAAAATCTTATGTGGACCACCCTATAGAAATGAAAACAAAAGCAAAAAAAGACCAAATGAATTTCAAGAAATCTAAAATACAAAACTAAAAATTTAAATTAAGGGCAATGATAGTTTTTAACTATTATAACGCACAATCAACTGAGAAACGCATACGAAATACGTTTTAATTTGCAAAAACCCGTTTTGTAATCGTACTTCCCCAGAATTTGTTATTTTAGCTTAAGACAAGCTATTGTGTATTAAAATAAATAGGGTTGCCAAACTAACGAATATTCTAAAATGTACATTTTTTATAAGATCTTTATTTGCCCTTTCTCAGAGAAAACAAATTACAGTTGATTCGTTGAATATTAATACGAATGCGATTTTTTTTTCTTCACGACGAGTATACTCGACATTATGCGAAAATTTTTCGTTTCGCTCTGTCGAGTATACTCGACATAAACAGTTAAAGGGTTAAGGATAGTTTGAATATGAATTAATATAGAACGCGCATGTGGGCACAAAAGTGTTTTCGGCTATTATGATGCGAGCGGCGAAGCGAAGGCATTTGAGCATGTTAAGTTCATAACATTTTCTGTTAGATTTGCGTAGCAAAAAGCAATGTTGTTGTTCGCAACGGCTTCATTCGTGTACATTGAAATGGTGATTGTTGTGGCGTAGTGATCGCTCAATCATTTTTTGCATGTAGGTTTATTGATCTTGTTTGCCGAAGCGTAAGCGGAGAGCAAACGACGAACCAAAGCATCGTCATCGTCGTTTCAACGAAGATAATTCGGTATTCGCTAATGTTTTTGTTATTGTCGTTTATTGTGTGTATGCCTTTTTGTGTTTCGAATTGGTTTTGCTGCACAAATTTCTGTAATGTCACCATCAATCGAAACTTTGTGGTGTATGGATTTTTGCTGTGCGATTTGATTGATTTAAAAATTTGGAAATATTTATGTGTGGTTGATCCCAATTTAAATTTTTTACAAATATTTTTACGTGGCGAGTTCCAAGTTTTAAACCTCGTTACTTTATTAATTAATTTACTCCCGACTTCGATGTGTGTCGATCTTATTCCTTGTGTGTCAAATCTGGTCGCCGCACAGAGCGGCCGACGCTGCAAAGTGCGGCCAAAAGTCCAAAAAAACAAGTTCCTATTTAGGGGTTTTTCACCCTTGAGTTGGCTGCAATGATCCTTCAAGAAACTAAAATCGTTCATAGTGATGACTAATTCATCACGCCCCTTCCTTAGGCTCAGTTGGAATGTGGCCTTCGCTCGAGCGTCACTCTACAGTTAATACACTGAGAACGGTTGTACAGGTGAAAAATTTTATGTAATAAAGAAAATCAAATAAGACCAAATGGAATCCACTTCTGAAGGTGAGTAGAACATGTAAAAAAAGTACTAATTATCAATTGTTAAGTAGTGAATTAGGGAAAACATAAACAATAGTCATTTTTTCACATAATTTTTCCGAAAATTAGACTTTTCAAATGATACTGCATTAAAACGCTGCAAAACTCTGCTTTGAAACCTTATTGAAATGATAACTAAATATATTATCTATCAAATAAAACAAGATTCAGCTGCCAAGAGCTGCCTATTCATCTTTTATGCCCTTTTTTCGAAATCAAATTGATAGAGAGCGAGAGAGAGAGAGAACGAAATATACACATGGTGCGTTTCTCTTTTATCTGAGGCTGCTACCTATAGTTTGGGGAAAACTGTTATACTTGTCCGATAGATAAATGCTTGGACCTAACAAATCCGAAAACTTTAACTAAATTAGACAAATAGTTTTGCTTGTAGAGCCCGTCAAAGTTGAGCAATTTTTAGAGTGTGAAATAATATTTCACACTCTAAACTTTTTGAACTTTCGATAGACT
This sequence comes from Melieria crassipennis, assembly GCA_963668005.1. Classification (NCBI taxonomy): domain Eukaryota; kingdom Metazoa; phylum Arthropoda; class Insecta; order Diptera; family Ulidiidae; genus Melieria; species Melieria crassipennis. The sequence goes on along the minus strand of OY764963.1, from coordinate 41,346,861 downwards.
TTAAAAAAAAGGCCATACTTGCCACGGTTCCGTCTTTGGGAAAATTGTTCACTAGTCTTCTGTGAGTACTGCCCTGAAGAGATCGGGTGCCCGATTTTGCCCGACTGGATTTTACAGCGATTTTTCTGTGGGCACCTCGCGCAATTTTGTGCTTTCGGGTGCGTGCGTTCGAACAAGTTCGTCAAGATTTTGATAGTGAATCACTTACACGCGATTATAATCGTTGCCAGGGCATGCAAATTTGGATTTGTGCTTCATTTAAGAAGTGATACAAGCTTGCAACTCCATAGTAAGTCGACTTTTTTTTGGCGTATATTACTGTAAGCTCGAAGTAAAGAGATGGGGTTAAACGTTGACAAGCCTAAATCTGGATCTGGAACATCGAATGATGGTAATACTGCACGACATTTTTTTGAAAAATATCAACAATCGGCAAAAATAACGGGAGTCGATCAGGACATCATATATCGTTTCTACATCATCCTGCAAGCATTTCAAGTGGACATGAGATAAATATAGGAAACTTCCGGCAGTATAGTGTAAAGTTGGCTAGAATGATAGTAGACAAATATAATTGGTATTATATGCCAACTTTAGTGCATAAGCTTTTGATTCATGGTCCAGAAATCATTCAAGATGCCGTTTTGCCTATCGGACAAATGTCGGAAGATGCTCAAGAGGCTTGCAATAAATTTTTTGCCATCTATCGCCTGAACTTCGCTAGAAAGAACTATCGTCAGAAAACAATGGAGGACGTGTTTAAACGATTTTTATTAGCTTCTGACCCATACATTTCAAGTTGCAGAAAGTTGCCAGCAAAACCGATGAAGTCTTTGTCAGCAGATACAATTGATTTACTGTTGTCCCCATCTATTGATGCGGAAGAAGTGTTGGAAAGTACTGATTGTAGTTCGGCCTCTGAGACAGAGACAGATGTAGATGCTGACGATCTTGCTGATAACGAACATTTTGTTATGTAATTAAAACTAAATAATCTATTTTGCTGTATAACCTACAATTTTTAAATTGACATGCATCTTGATTATGTTCTAGAATATACGCTATTTCACGTGAGGGGGTGGCCAATAGGGGTGGAAGGGGGTGGATTTTCAAATTTTTAAAATCAAATTCGTAAACAGCGACCCCGAAAACATATAAATTGACATGCATCCTGATTATGTTCTAGAATATACGCTATTTCACGTGAGGGGGTGGCCAATAGGGGTGGAAGGGGGTGGATTTTCAAATTTTTAAAATCAAATTCGAAATCAGCGACCCCGAAAACCCCCGAGTAAGAAATTTTTAATCAATTACTTGATTTTTCGAGTTTTGGCCAGCTTTTTGGGAATCGGCCGCATTGTGCGCCGGTCGGATTAAGAAGAAAGCAATAACTTAGTTGCTTAACTATCGATCGCACGACCGGGTGACTCATGTTCATCAAGTTGTCCGGTGTTGCCACCAATGCGGATTACATCTCGGCCAACCTGACTTAAGTGATTGCCCTCAATCACAATATTTTAAGAGTGACTTACTCTCTAACATCTTAACTTAATTGGTTAGTAATACAATCACAATACTTCCAGATTAAATTAGCAGGATCCAGGTGGGCGCAGCGGAGCAGGGTAAGAACTCTGATAGTGCCCAAACTTCGAGCAGTTGAAGCAGCGGACTTCGGTCAAGTTTTCAGCGGTTGCGGCTGCCTTTTGACTAACTACGGGCCTCGGGGTTTTAACGGCAGTAGTTCGGGTCCGGCGTTGCTCGTACCGGTCCATTCGGCGCACTAGGTCATCGATCGACGTTGCACCATACAGGATTGCTACGTTATTACTGTTATCCGCCACGCGGATAATGCCACGATAATGATATCGACCAGCTCGTCTTCGCTGATGTCCGACATGGCCGCGATGGTATGCATGGCTACAACGTAATTTACGCAGCTCTTGGTTGTTAGCAGTCTTCGGGATCTCAATCGACGGTAGACCTCCTGCCGTGTCACCGTTCGGCGGAACATCATGATGATTGAGGCTTTTAGCTCATCATAGGACACCAGGCCAAGGTTGAAAACAAAATTCTTTGCCGTGCCGTCGATATGTCGGCGGGACCTCGTGGTCAGCATCGGTGACAATGGGCTTGCCGTGGATGGCGGCAGTAGGTGCAGCGGCGGCTGAGGAGTCTGCGGTGACGTTCACAACAGCAGGGGCAGCGGGACTTGCGGCAGCGGTGAAAACGGAAGCGACGGCAGCGGTATTGGCAACTCGCGTGATGGCAGCGGTAACAGCAGCAAAAGGGACAGCAGCGGTGATGGTGGTCAGAGAGGTAGCAGCGGCGACAGCGGTGGTGGCGGCAGGCTCGACTTTTACGTCGGCCTCGGCCGCCATGTCCTGGGTGATGGCGGCATCGGGCTCGCAATCGTCCGAGTCGGACTAAGCGTCAGGACCGATTACGTGGACGCCAAACGATCCGTCCAGTAGGGAGGCAGCGGCGTGATGTTCATCGTATAGTGCCTTCAGCAGGGGGACACTGGCGTTCGCAGCAAATGGTACTCCAGCGGCAGCGAGGGCCTCAGCCAGCATTCTGCGGGTCACGCGTTTTCCCATGGTAAAAAAAAAAATTCAATTTGATGCGTAAATGTTTTCACTTGTTGGTGGTATATCCCAAACTTGAGCTTTAAACCTCGTTACTTTATTAATTCATTTACTCCCGACCTCGATGTTTGTCGATCTTATTCCTTGTGTGTCCACTCTGGTCGCCGGTCGGATTAAGAAGAAAGCAATAACTTAGTTGCTTAACTATCGACCGCACGACCGGGTGACTCATGTTCATCAAGTTGTCCGGTGTTGCCACCAATGCGGATTACAAGCTTTACAAGCTTTTACACATATTTTGACATGGTTGATAGCAATGTTGAAGAATACGGGGAAACTACGAAAAAAAAATTTATCGATATTCCTATTGACTTCCAAATTGGTGAAAACACTTGAAATCAAAAATAATTAAACATGTGTTTTTCATTTTTTTGAAAATAGAAATCCAACGTGGAAACCAAGCGTTAAAAGTTTGTGTGGACAAACGTACTTTACTTTTTTTTCGTTTGCCAATAATATGTACTAATGCTACTCGCCTCAACAACAAAATCTAAAATTTTTGCAAGGTACAAATATTTGGGAGAGGTTGACCCTAAAACTTGGTATTGAGGCATATATGTACATATATCCGCCTAATGCAAGAAATTTACTTCAGAATGGTTTAGTGACGAATACTGGGACAGTAAATGTAAAATCCTAGATTTTCTTATTTTAGTTCTTTTACACAAGCATTATATGTGGGGGCGTTAAAAAAAGTTCCAGACAACGGGATTTTAAAAATTATTGCGGGCTAATAAAAAGTTCTTGCTTTCTTTCCATTTCCCTTTTTAATTGTCTTTATTGATTACTTATTATTATTTCTTTTTTATTGCTTGTAGCGATCATATAAGTCGCCATGCCACCCATATTTTATTTTCTTTTCTATGATTTTGAGCACACTACAGTCGGCAGTGAGTTCGGGATCAATATGCGATGCCGTGCAGGCTTATAGAAGAAGAACAAAATCCAGCCAGAAAATAGAAATAGTTTTACAATTTCACCAGCGTAACAACAACAACAGCACATCGTCTTCACCTCCCAATCATTCCACGCCGCAGCAGTGTGCTAACGCAGACTCGCTGCAGTGAGCGCAACACATAAAACTACGTTCTCGCTTGTAAATCAAGCTTTCTGTATGTTTATTTTCTTTCCTTCTACTCACATGTTACGCTGAAGTTACAGAGAATTCTGCTGTTAGTAACAGAGAGTTCTGCTGTCAATAACAGAGGATACTACCAGCAGTACCCGCCATACAACGCGTTTGCTTGTATGAGATGCGTGTTCTATATTACTTCATGTTCGTTGGTAGCAGTTATCTGCACACAAAGATCCACTATCCACTCAAATATTTGAACAATTTTTGCTATAAAATCAACTGTGGATAACGCTACCTGTTGTGAGGTTTTTTTAAATCCACTTATGTCTGAAATTGTTCTAATAGCAGCTTTAACTGTTTTACTGAACACTTGAGTGGTAAATTTAACACGCATTTGTTCAAATGAATTTGGAAATAGTTATGTGTTGTCTAGTCAATTTTGGGCACATTTTGGTTTTACAATTTTCTTCCCTCTCCCAAAGCTCTTGAACTAAGTACTTTAACTAACTAAACCATCAGGCGTTTTCAAGTCGCATTTAAGCCAACCATTTCGCAATGACTTGATTAAATGTGGGAAATCGAATATGCAATAAATTTTTTGATTTTGAAATTGAAAGTATGGTTTCTCTATACATACGCCTAAGTCGGAGAAACACTTTCTATTAGAAGACCCCTGATCACAAACCAAAACATTCACTACTATGCCAAAATTGCTTAAAATTTTGAGATTTTCTTTAATTATTTTGCACAAGGTATCTGCAGTTAATCCATTCTCCGACACAAAATAGTTTAAAATCGAACACAAACTCCAACCAACCAACTAAATACACATACTTGCTTACCAATTTTTTTTTGTTCTTTCGAAGCCTGTACATTCAAATCTGTCAACTAAATCTAGTTTTTGATTGTATCGTAATTCTCTGCGTATTGCCATTTCGTCCATTAAAAGAACCATATTATTATCTTTTTTTTTCTTCAACTCTAAGCACATCTTCTTAATGGATTCAAAAGCCACATTGTTGATACCGGGCTGAAGAAACTTTATTGGAGCCCAACGATTTAAGGTGCTGATATGCGGCAAATTGAAATTTAGCTTATCTCTCAGGAAAGAATATGTTGATTGTGAAATATAATAAATATTTTGCGCTAAATATTTCGCTTCGTCAGAATATTCTTTTGGCCGGGTGCTAAGTAAAAGTTTACAAAATGTTTTGGATTCAAAGTTGATATGTTTTAAAGAATCAATTAAATTTTTCAAGGTCTTTGAATAACAATTCTTGGATTTTAAAATAAAGCGCTTTTTTTTCGCAATTTTTCGTTAATTTTTTTTGAATTTTTTTAATAGGTCGCTGTATTTCTTTTTGTAATAATGGGTTATTTTGACATTTTTTTCGCAATTACTGCATACTATGTCATCATAACGGGGACGTTTCAAAGAATCTGGTTCTAAAAATTCTTCATCCGAAATCTCAGGATCTTCGTCTAAGTTTAAGGTTGGAATCGCATCCTGTTTCAAAAACCTTTTCCCTACATAAGTACTGGAGAAATGACTTTCACAAATATACAGTTTTCGGTTGTAGTCGTCATAAGATATTGTAACGATAAGACAGTCTGTCGCTGTGCAAAGCAACCCTGTCGCTACGCGCCGTGCTATAATTCAATCTGGCAACGACGGCCGCGATAATAAGGGAAACGTTTAGGCCAACCTGGCAATGATGGAAACTTTTAGTCCAACCTGGCAATGATGACAACTTTTAGTCCAACCTGGCAATGATGGAAACTTCTAGTCTAACCTGGCAATGATGGTCGCGATCATCATGGAAACCTTTAGTCCACCCCGGAATGTGCGAGAACGGTCTGCGCGATGGCCGGACAGGTATAAAAGGCAGCCGGGTGCGGCGCAGCGAGTCAGTCTGATTTTGACTAGCGGAGTTGCCACGTGGAATAACTAAGCAAATATTTAAGTGTAAAGACAGTGAAGTGTAAATCTTTGTGAAATAAAGTGACTGTTGGTTTTTATTGACTGCGTTTGAGGAACTAAGTATGTTTGTTTATTTCAAATTGCACAATCCAGTGATTCGTACTAGCCCACTAGAACTAGCATTCGTAACATTTGGACAAAATGTTCGTAAATAAAGGACAAAAAAAAAAAATTAAATAATATTATAAAACGCAGACATGGTTAAACTCGAGCAACTGAAGGCGGACCAGCTGAAAAAGGAGCTGGCTGCCTGGAATTTGCCGACTGCTGGCGGAAAGGTGGAGTTGCAGCTGCGCTTGCGAGAGGCGTGTGAATCACGAGGCATCGATTGGGCTGCGCACGAGTTCGGACGCAGGAGCTAGAGGCGTCGGGCAAAGTGGAGGAATCGCCTGCGGGTGCTGCGTCGATGCAAAGTACGGCTGCGCCACCACAAGCAATGGACATGAGCCAGCTAATGGTTGCAATGAAAGGCATGTTCGAGACTTCCAACCGTGAAATGGTAGCAAAGCTGGAAACTACGAATATCGAAATTTCGGCAAAAATCGAGACTGCAAATCGAGCCATGTCAGCAAAAATGGAAACGGCGACCCAGGAAATATCGGCGCAAGTGGCGGAGCGAATGGAAGTCAAGCTTCAGGAAAATTCTGCGCGCTTAGAGCAGAAAGTGGAGGAAATCTCAGACAGGATTAATGGGAAAGTCGAGCACCTGGAGACGCGGGTAGAGCACTTAGATAAACGAGTCGACGACCTGGATGATTCCCTGAACAAGCGAGTTGGCGACCTGGATGATTCCCTGAACAAACGTGTTGACGATCTTGATGATTCCCTGAACAAACGAGTTGATAGTCTGGAAGATTCGATGAACAGAAAGATGGTCGAGCGGCTTAGGGAGGTACAGCCTCGAGAATGGTTGCCGCCGGTTCCGGAAAGTGTTGCCACCCGAGCAGAAGTGCCCACTTATGATGGGACTACGCCGTTCGATACCTTCAAGCTGCAATTCGACCTGGCTGCTCTGGAAAATCAGTGGACCGATGTAAGGAAAGGTCGGAGATTGGCGCTGGCTCTTAAAGGTGCTGCGGCTGAGGTAATAAAATCAGTTCCAGAATGTTTAAGAAGTGAGTACGAAACCGTCATGAGGGCGCTGGCGGCCAAATATAGCGACGAGCACAACAGAACGCTGTACTACTGTGAGCTGAAGAACCTCAGGCAAAGATCCAACGAGGCGCTGCAGACATTGAGCGGCTCGTACAGTTGTGCTACCCGAAATTCGGCGCTGATGATCTCGAGAGGATGAAGATTGAGTCGTTTATTGAAGGTCTTCATGACCCGGAGACACGTCGCAGTGCGTTGATGATGGGCAAGCCGACATTTAAGGAGACGGTGACCAGCGCGATGACATATGAGGCAACATGGATTGGAGGCACTCGGTATGCACCTGCAAGGATACGTCAAATCCAGCCCGACAGCGACATTCCGATCCAGGCCATAAGCTCTGAGACACAGGTCAGACCACGGTTGGTTTCCTCTAAAATTGTGTGCTGGACATGCGGCAAGCAGGGTCACATAGCACGAGACTGCCGCCAACGAAAGAGGCGTTCCCGTTCTCGATCGCAATCGCCTGAAGCAAGGAATACTGACAATCGAGGCTCAGCCAACAAGCGCAGGGCTGAGGACGACGAGTCGTTAAACTAAAACGGGTCAGCCCAAAGGGGCGTGAGCTGATCCCCACAACCTGCCGCCCCACCGTCCTTGTCTCGCAGTTGAAACGACAACCCAGCAGCTTGACGATTGAAGGAAAGATAGATGGAAAGTTTTTCGTGTTGACACTGGATACTGGAGCGTCATATTCGATCATAAAAAGGAAGCTGCTGAAGAGCTGGGAACCGCTGCATGGCATACAGCTGCGGACTGCGACTGGCGAGCGTGCGCCGGTAAGAGGAAAAGTTACAAAAACGATTGCTATCGGCACCAGCAGCCTGGAACATGAGTTCATCGTCGCGGATATAATGGACGACGTGATTATCGGCGTGGATTTCATGATTAGGCACGGTTTTACGCTGGACCTGAAGGAAAATGTGCTGAGATATGCCAACGTAGAATTCCCGCTGCACACCGGCTATGAGCGAAGCGTGGCGGTAAGGAAGGTTGTATCGTGTCAACACAGGAGGATACCAGCGAATTCTGAGGCGATTTTGTGGGCAAAGGTGGACGAGGACGATGGGACACGTCGGCTGTGGGTTGTAGAAGCACCGAAACAAGGACACGACAACATCATCATCGGACGTACATTAGTGGATCCTAAGAATGGCAGAATACCAGTTAGAATACTGAACCCCCTGAATGCACCCAGATATGTCGGTAAAGACGAGGTAATTGGCGAGTGTAAGGAAGCTGTAGCCGTGGTCAATTGCGAGAGTAGCCCACCTGGAGGTAATAGGAAGAACGGTTTCAACATGGACGTCATACCGCAGGAGAACCAGTGGAGCAGCGAGTTGACGGCCAAGCAGAAACAGAAGGCGAGGTCTCTCCTGCAGCACTATGGGTCAATATTTGCGGCAGAAGCAGGCGGAAGAACAGCCATAGTGAAGCACAACATCGACACCGGAAGTGCAAAACCGATTCGCCAACCGCCCAGACGAGTTCCGCTGGCCAAGAGGGAAAGGTCGCAAATTTGATCGAAAACATGCGGAAAGAAAAGGTCATAGAGCCTTCTTCGGGCCCCTGGTGCTCACCGGTCGTGCTAGTCAAGAAAAAGGATGGCAGTACCCGATTTTGTGTGGATTATCGGAAGCTCAATGATGTGACCAAGAAGGACAGTTATCCACTACCTCGGATCGATGACACCCTGGACACGCTGTCAGGCACACAGTGGTTCTCCACGCTCGACTTACGCAGCGGCTATTGGCAGGTAGAGCTTGCAGACAAGGACAAGGAGAAAACGGCTTTCAGTGTGGGCGATGGTTTGTGGCAGTTCACCGTCATGCCGTTTGGACTCTGCAACGCACCAGCAACATTCGAGCGGCTAATGGAACGCGTGCTAAAAGGGCTGCATTGGCGGACGTGCCTGGTGTACCTCGACGACATAATCGTGATGGGTAAAAACTTCGACGACCACCTGGGAAAGCTGAAGGAGGTATTCGAGCGGATACAAAAAGCCGGGCTTAAACTCAACCCAAAGAAGTACTCGCTGTTCCAAAAGGAGGTCAAGTATCTGGGTCATACGGTTTCCGCCCGCGGAGTACATACGGATGAAGACAAAATCACGGCGGTGAAGGAGTGGCCCCGGCCACGCAATCTACACGAACTCCGCAGTTTCTTGGGCCTGTGCGTATACTACCGCCGATTTGTTCCGGGATTCGCGAACATAGCCAGCAGCTTGCACAAACTGACGAAAAAGAGCCAAGCTTTCGAGTGGAACGAAGAGCAGGAGCAGGCTTTTGCACGGCTGAAAGAAAAACTGTGTACTGCTCCAATTCTGGCCTTCCCCGTGCCTGGAGAGATGTTTGTGCTGGATACGGATGCAAGCGGGCATAGTATTGGCGGTGTGCTATCACAGATAATAGACGGCCAAGAACAAGTGATAGCGTACTACAGTAGGATTCTGTCGAAACCGGAGCGCAACTACTGTGTGACACGGAGAGAACTGCTGGCGGTATTGGACTGCGTAAAACACTTCCACAAATATCTGTATGGACGAAGGTTTCGCCTGCGCACAGATCATGCGGCATTGAGATGGCTCCTGAACTTTAAAGATCCTGAAGGGCAATTGGCGCGGTGGATCGAGCGACTGCAGAGCTACGACTACACGATAGAGCATCGCAAGGGCAGTAGCCATGGAAATGCCGATGACTTGTCACGCCGTCCGTGCAAAGTCGAATGCAGGCAGTGCTCGCGAGCCGAAAGCAAAGAACAGATAGTGGACGTCCGGTTGGTAAGCGTTATGCCAGAGGAAGCGTGGTCTGCGGAGAGGCTACAAAAGGACCAGCGTGAGGATGCGGATCTTGCAAAAATCGTCGAAGGCAAGGAGCAAGGCGCACGTCCGGACTGGCAGGAGATGGCCGGTGAAAGCCCGATTGCTAAGGCTTACTGGGCGCAGTGGGAAAGTCTGCGGCTGAAGGAAGGATGCCTGTATCGCGAATGGGAGAGCGCGGATGGTCGGACCAGCAACTCCCTAATGGTAGTGCCGAAATGCAGAATCAACGAGGTCATCGAGGCATACCATAACGACTCCAGTGGAGGGCACCTGGGCATCACCAAAACCGTCGCCAAGATAAAAAGACGATTCTACTGGGTAGGATGCCAGGAATCTGTAGCCGAATGGATTAAGAGCTGTGAACGATGTTCAGCCGCGAAAGGTCCGACAAGAAGGTCTCGGGGCCGCATGCAGCAGTACAACGTGGGAGCGCCCTTCGAGCGGATTGCTATGGACGTCGCTGGCCCATTCCCAGTCAGCACTCAAGGCAACAAATATGTACTGGTGGTAATGGATTATTTCAGCAAATGGCCCGAAGTGTATCCTATTCCTAACCAGGAGGCCACTACGGTCGCGGAAATGCTGGTGAGCAACTGGGTAGCCAGGTTCGGAGTTCCGTTGGAGTTGCACTCAGATCAAGGCCGGAATTTCGAGTCTGCGGTATTCAAGGAAGTGTGTGAGCTACTGGGGATAAAGAAAACTCGTACCACTCCTTTGCACCCACAGTCCGACGGCATGGTGGAACGCTTTAACCGGACACTGGAGGAATACTTGCGGAAAGTGGTAGGCAGGAATCAAAAGGATTGGGACACGCATATCCCCCTGTTCCTGATGGCGTATAGATCAGCCCCGCACGACACGACATCACTCACTCCAGCCCGAGCAGTGTTCGGCGCAGAGTTGCGGTTACACGCTGACTTGAAGCTCGGGGTACTCAGCAGGACGGGAGGCGCTAAGACGGACTACGTGGTCAATAAGCGGGCGGAACTGGAGGAAATTCACCAGTTTATAAGGGCCGCACCAAACTGGTCAGCGATAAGGCGAAAGCCCGATATGATCTACGGGCCAACGGGCTAGCAGGGTTCCAAGAAGGCGATCTGGTAATGCTCTACAACCCGCAGCGGAGGAAAGGTTTGTCTCCGAAACTTCAGGCGTCATGGGAAGGACCTTACGAAGTCGTGACTAGGATAAACGACGTGGACCTCGGCACTTGTTCGGGACGAACAAGGCTAAGTGGTGGGCAGTGTAACGATAAGACAGTCTGTCGCTGTGCAAAGCAACCCTGTCGCTACGCGCCGTGCTATAATTCAATCTGGCAACGACGGCCGCGATAATAAGGGAAACTTTTAGTCCAACCTGGCAATGATGGAAACTTTTAGTCCAACCTGGCAATGATGACAACTTTTAGTCCAACCTGGCAATGATGGAAACTTCTAGTCTAACCTGGCAATGATGGTCGCGATCATCATGGAAACCTTTAGTCCACTCCGGAATGTGCGAGAACGATCTGCGCGATGGCCGGACAGGTATAAAAGGCAGCCGGGTGCGGCGCAGCGAGTCAGTCTGATTTTGACTAGCGGAGTTGCCACGTGGAATAACTAAGCAAATATTTAAGTGTAAAGACAGTGAAGTGTAAATCTGTGAAATAAAGTGACTGTTGGTTTTTATTGACTGCGTTTGAGGAACTAAGTGTGTTTGTTTATTTCAAATTGCACAATCCAGTGATTCGTACTAGCCCACTAGAACTAGCATTCGTAACAATATATTGCATTTTTCCAGACACGAAATCAGCAGCGGGGAATCTAAATAATCTTAGATTCTCGTATTGTCATCTCGATTTTTTGCAACTGCGAACACAACATATTGAATTCCAGACATATTGTTACAATCCAAAACACAAAATGGAATTACAATGTAGGACAATGGCGTTAAAATACTTAAAAAAATTCAAAATTGGCATCAACCACGTCAAAATATAAACAAATAATTTTACTTGGAATGCGCCATGTAAACATATTTTTAAAAATTTCAAATTGGATTGAACCACGTCAAAAAAACAGCTGCAAAAGGTTCGAAATTGGTATCAACCACGTCAAAATGTAAACAAATAATTTTACTTGGAATGCGCCACGTAAAAATATTTGTAAAAATTTCAAATTGGATTCAACCACGTCTAAATATTTGCAGGTTTTTTAAATCAATCAAAGCGCAGCATCTGAGCAAACAGCTATACACCACAAAGTTTCGATTGATAGTGACATTACAGCAATTTGTGCAGCGAAACCAAAAAAGCATACAGACAATAATCGACAACAACAAAAACATAAGCGAATCCCGAGTCAGCTTCGTTGAAACGACGATGACGATGCTTTGGTTCGTTGGTTGCTCTCTGCTTGCGCTTCGGCAAACTAGATCAAGAAACATACATGCAAAAAATGATTGAGCGATCACTTCCCTACAACAACCACGATTTTAATGTACACGAATGAAGCCGAAGCCGAACAATAACATTGCTTTTTACTGTTGTCCTACGCAAATCAAACATAAAATGTTATGAACTTAACATGCTCAAATGCCTACGCTTCGCTCTTCCTGCTCGCATCATAACAGCCGAAAACACTTTTGTGCCCACATGCGCGTTCTATATTACTTCACTAGCTGACCCGGCGAACTTCGTCCCGCACGACATTTGTTGTTTTTTTATAATGAAATACGCGAGATGGCGAATCAATGGCGATGTGGCAAATGGCAAATTGACGACGAAAACCAACTAAAGGAAGAGGAGGGAGCGACTGATTAACGCAATCGAAGCCCTTAAATAAGCAATGTTGCTACTAAGTTTCAGTAACGCAATGGATAGCGCTTGAACCATATTTAAGTTATATTGGCAGGGCCACGGCCCCTTATTCAATACCCGCACAATGCCCTCTGTCGAAAGAGAAAATGGTAGGTTCGTACTAAGTGTCATTGCTGAGCGACTTATAGTTCAGCGAAATATTTGGGTCACAACAAATGTGCCACGCCTCTTGTCCAACGCCCACCTAATCTTACCAGTAGAATAACTCATCTATGGGACGACGGGGTACTAAATTTCAGTGTTGTACGACCAACAATTTCAAAGATATTCTATATTAATGATTTGGCTTGTATGGGCGGTACCACGCCCCCTTGTTCAATACCCGCACCATTCCCTTTGTCGAAAGATATGAATAAATGGTAGGTTCGTACTTAATATCATTGCTGTGCGACTTATAGTTCAGCGAAATATTTGGGTCACAACAAATGTGCCACGCCCCTTGTCCAACGCCCATCAAATCTTCCCAGTAGAATGACTCATCTATGGGTCGACGCTATACTAAATTTCAATGCTGTGCACCTTACAATTTGAAAGATATTCGATATTAAAGATTTGGCTGGTATGGGCGGTGCCACGCCCCTTGTTTAATACCCGCACCATTTCCTTTGTCGAAAGATATAAATAAATGGTAGGTTCGTACTTAGTTTCATTGCTGTGCGACTTATAGTTCAGCGAAATATTTGGGTCACAAAAAATGTGCCACGCCCCTTGTCCAACGCCTATCAAAATTTAACAGTAGAATGACACTTCTATGGGAGGATGTTAAACCAAATTTCAATGCTGTGCGACTTACAATTCCGAAGCTATTCCATATAAAAGATTTTAGTTGTATGGGCGGAGCCACGCCCTCTTGTTAAATACCCGCCCCATTCCCTCTGTCGAAAGATATGATTAAATGGTAGGTTCATACCAAGTTTCATTGATGTGCGACTTACAGTTCTGCTGAAATGTTGGGTCATAAAAAATGTGCCACGCCCCTTGTTCAACGCCCATCAAAATTTAACAGTAGAATGACACATCTATGAAACGAAGGTGCACTAAATTTCAATGCTGTGCGACTTACAATGCCGAAGCTATTCCATTTAAAAGATTTGAGTTGTATGGGCGGTGCCACACCCCTTTGTTCAATACCCATCCCATTCCCTTTATTGAAGGATATGATCAAATAGAAAGTTTGTACCAAATTTAATTGATGTGTGATTTATGTTTCCAAAGTTATTGTCTAAAAATGTATTCTTGTGGTGCCACGCCCCGTTTTCCCGACTTTTTTTTCAAGTTATAAGGACACATAGGGACTTTGCGACTTTGCTTTATATATGTAGTGATTTTTACACCAGTTCTTAAAAAGAAATACGTAACTGCAAAATAATTCTGATAAACACATCTGTAATTGAAAAAATCATAACGAAATTTGGAAAAATAATTTTCTTTCATCATTGCAAAAATGCTTAAAATTTCAGAGAAAAATAGTTGGCTGGCAATGCTGTTCGCCGAAAGAAAAAGAAAAAAAGCTCTAAAATTCAACACTCGAGTTGAAAAGCTGTTTTCTGTCTGTTTTTTCTTTGTCTTTTGTCTGTTTTGTTTACATTCGGCGAACAGCATTGCCAGCCAACTCTTTTTCTCTGAAATTTTAAGCATTTTTGCAATGATGAAAAAAAATGATTTTTCCAATATACGGACAACCAAAGGAATCATTCGTCGACCTATACAGAAACTCGCTATTTTGCCTTCTTGAAAGAGACCTTTCCATGGGGGCGGGATGTTCGGTCACCGAATGCACGATAACGTTTGAAATGTAAATTGCTATAGACACACCCTAACGTTTGAATGTAATTTGCTATACATACACTCTAATGTTTGTTCCTTATAATGTTTACCTCTAAATTTATCAGTGTTTCTCTACTATATTATGCATGTTTTATACATATAAACCTTCCTCTTGAATCACTCTATCCATTAAAAAAACCGCTTAAGAAACCGTTGCGTAGTTTTAAAGATTTAAGCATACATAGGGACAGACAGCGGCAGCGACTTTGCTTTATACTATGTAATGATATTCTTTGATATAACCATATATGTAATACTTCTATATTGGCACTAAGCTCAAGGTACATTCGCCAACATCACAGTACAGCAATAGTGAAATATGAGCGAGAAAGCGTATAAACGAATGTACCTTGACAGCTGTAAAAAGTCAGGTGCGTTCAGGCGGGAAAAAAATTGAGTGGAAAAAAATAAAAATTTGTCAAAATTAACTGAAATGTCTTTAACCGCCACTGGAGCAGTTTGACAGTTGTTCATGTGTAGAAGTGCACATGCATACACGCATAGAAATACATTCGCAAAATTTTGTGTTTTCTGTCTCATCGCTTGTCTCCCTTTGATTTCCGAATGAAAACACATTGTGAAGATAGGTTAGTGCCAATATAGAAGTATTACATATATGGATATAACGTACGTAAATATGCACATACATTAGACATGCTTTAGTGTTATATGGCGATTCTTAATAATGGGTTCTCGTTACTCCGGAACCTCTGATTCTGTGAGATTTGATGAAAAAATTCGTGAGTCAAAATTTAGGTGGTAAGAGTGGGGTACATAGCGTTGTATCGAGGTCAAAGTTTACAAAAGTGGTCAAAAATAGACAAACTGCTTCAAAACTGCTCAAAAGTTGCGAATATAAAGGGTGCGCCATCTATTACTTTTTTTCACTTATAAGTCTATGTGTTACCATGTGAGTCAAAAGCCATGTGGTATACATATATGAACTGTCAAAGGTATGCCATTTACAGTCATGGATTCGCTAACAACACAACAACGCATTTTGGTTATCCAAACTTATTACGAAAAAGGTCGAAATATAAAAAATACTTTTCGCAAACTTCGCACTAGTTTTGGCCGACATGATAACAGACTTTTTATGGCCACAATGGGATCGTATTGATGCCGACGACCTCTGGTTTCAACAAGACTGAGCAACGGCCCACACATCTCGCCAGACAATCGCCCTATTGCAGGAGAAATTTCAAGACCGCATAAATTCAAGAAATTCCGATGTGAATTGGCCCCCGAGATAACCCCTCTTGACTATTTCCTTTGGGGATTTTTGAAAGGGAAAGTGTATGCGAATGCTCCCCGGACAATTCAAGACCTTAAGCACAATATTCGGACTGAAATTGCGGCCATAGACCCGATGATTCTGCAAAAAGTCATTGAAAATTTTTATGCTCGGATGTTGGCCTGTAAACGAAGCCGCGGTGGTCACATGACCGATGTTATATTTCATACATAAATGGCATAAACCAATCTTCATTTATCAATAAAAAAAATTGATTTCACATCATAAAAAGCGTGTTGTTTTTTCAAATAGAAAAAAAAGTAGCAGATGGCGCACCCTATACTTACCCTCTATATCCTAAGCCTTAATAGGGCTCCCATACAAAATTACGATTTGTATAAAATAGTTTCCCACTGCTTTGAGGTTGTCTCCAGACGAACTCCCGAACTCTTGAGGGGGTGTCATACAAAGCTTGTAATTTTATATGGAATTAGATCCTCACTTGAAAATGTAGTAGCTAAATAGGTGAGGAAACATCGTATATCGTAAACTACTGAACCGATTTGAACGATTTATTCAACAATCGTACACTAATTCATATCTAATGTACCTACATACCTATATTTCTACCTCTTACACTGAATGTAAGCAAAGTTTAAAAATATATTGTTCGAAAATCTTCATGCAAATTAAAGTTTACGACTTGGTTCTTCGGAAGCCAATTTTATTCTGTGTTTCTCGTGCTCATCATACCAAGCATTACACCAAGCATCACACACCGCATTGCGGTTTGCGGTAAACTGCAACAACTATTTATAATTGGTGAACCGATTCATCAAGCCGCATTCCGGTTCAAAGCTTTTACTGCGACAACCATCTCTCACTTGTGGGGCGTGATCAGCACATTCTTCAGCGCAGCAGTTTTGTTGTTGTCTCGGTGAAGATTTTATTCTGCGACCGAGAGCAAATGATACAGCGCATGTGCATTGCATTTGTTGTAGTTGTACTGATTGGCGCGTTATCGGATCACAAAAGAGGCTTTACAGGAGGAGTTACACATGTTATCTTAACTACCCTCCTTGTTAAGTCCGAAACGTCCCCGTTGCGGTGGTCCATTAAACCCTTTTACGTTTGGGGATTTGCGCAAATTCGGTCTCTGCCATATGTTCCATAGTATTTGTAGTTGTATTTGAAAATCGTATTTTATAGTTTGCAGCATTGGTGATGTGCTTAGCTTGGTTGAGCATAATAACTAGGTTGACAAGTTTTATAATACAAATTTGACAATTCGGGTATCTTAAGATAGATAGAGTGTTATCTATCTTAATGTATTTTTTTTTTACAATTCTTTGTTATTTGAATTTTTATTCGTTAACATTGACTAATTACAGTTTGGTTTCAAATTTCTTAGTGTATGTAAATAATTAAAATTGATAATGGTTTTTGTTTTCATCTTTATTGACATAAATGGTTATTTACTTATATGAACGGGTTGTGAAAAAAATTTGGAAAATTCATCTGAGATTACTTTTGTGGATTTTTGTTCCATCAATTAAAACCGTGGTACCTAAATCCCTTTCCACCACCTTTTCAACAAAGATTTTATTAAATTTATTCCCTAGTCGTTTATTTCTTCTCAAAAATACCTTCTCTCCCGGTTCATAGGTTTTCATCGTTTTATTCTCATTTCGTTTGTTTAAAGTTTTTTCTTGTACTTTAAACAATCTTTCGCGTATGGCGTTTAATTCTTCGGTGGAGCAATTTTGAATTATGTCAATTGGTTTAGCGTTAGTTGTGGAATGAACGCTATTGTTATACTTATGTGTTGCTAGTAGTACGAGTTCAATAGTCTCGCAGAGCTGTTGTTGCTGTTTGATGCAGCGGGCTATCTCCGTCAGCGTTGAATGGAATCTTTCAACCTGCCCATTGCTCTGGCTATGTAGCGTCGGAATGAAAAATTGCTCAATCGAAAAATTGTCTCTGAGAAAACTTTTAATTGTCATGGAATGAAAAGCTTTCTCATTATCTGAAACGATTATTTTGGTGTTCTTGAATGTCAATAATATTTCAAGCAGAGCTTCTTTAACGTCTAACATGGATCGTGAAGAAATAGGTTTGATAATCGCAAATTTGGAGAATTTGTCAATACATGTCAAGAAATGCTGTTTGTCCGTTAGGAAAATGTCGATATGTAGGATCTCACCTGGCATATTAGGAATAGGTGTTTTACCGATTTCGAGGTTGGACGGCTTGCGCTGATATTTGTTTTCTAGACATATCTTGCAATTCGAAATTATGGATTTTAACATTTTTTTAATGTCGGGGAAGAAATATTCGCGTGAAATTTGTTTAGAATTTTCTTGTAAACAGCGGTGCGCGCGATTATGCTCTGTAACAACCGTCTCAAGTTGATCAGTTTTGTTGGTTAGGGCTATAACAAGTATTTCGGTATGACGAAATTTTACGCTTGGATAAAGAGAAATTCGATTATTTTGGATTTCCCCTAGAGTTGCGAGGTCACAGTGGATTGCATTAGTAGTATTAGGATTAATTAAATTCTTTATGCATTGAAATAGATTTTCGGGACTATCGAAACTGATGGTGTGACGAACAAACTTCTGAAATATAATTTTCGTAGTTTTCTTTAGGGATGGGCCCTTTGTCAAAATGAATTGATTTTTAAATTGATTCACTGGGCATTTTATTGTTTTTATGAAGTTGCTCGATGATTCTTCGCTGCGCACCGTTTCCATTGACTCGCTCAAGTTATTAATAAACTGTCTGGACAGTGCATCAGCCACCTTATTCTCTTTTCCTGGTTTATAATGAAATGTGGGCGAAAACTCCTCGATGAATGCACGCCACCTCTTCATTTTTGTATTAGGATTTTTTTCTGAAATTGAGAATATAAGGGGCTGGTGGTCTGTAAAAATGTGAATGTCTTTTATACCGTAAAGGTAATGTCGAAGGGTCTTAAGTGACCACACTATGCCTAACAGTTCACGCTCGTTTGTCGCATAATTCCTTTCTGTTGCAGAGAGTGTACGCGAAATCATTGTGATAGGTCTGTCATTTTGCGACAATACAGCACCTCACGCATTTGATGAAGCGTCAGTTGTCAGCTCAAATGGTTGATTAAAATCAGGGTACTGTAGAAGGACATCTTCAGATGCCAAAATCCTTTTATTTTTTTCGAAGGCATACTGGGCATCTGCATCTAGTGTTATTTTAACACTTTTAGATTTACTTGCTGCAACATGGCCATTTTCTCCTTGCAAATATTTTGTTAATGGTCTTACTATAGCAGCGTAGTCCCTTACGAATCTGCGATAATACCCTGCAAGGCCGAGGAAAGACCGTAAGGCGCGTAGGGTTTCCGGAATTTTGTAATTAATAATATCATAAATTTTCTTAGGGCAGGTTTTAATACCATTTCGTGAGACTAAAAATCCTAGGAATTCCACTTCCGTCTGAAAAAATTTTGATTTTTCGGAGGAAACCCTCATACCTGCCGCTTCTAATTTTATGAGAATATTATTTATGTTGTTCAAATGCGATTCCTCATCGGGTGAAAAGATGATGATATCATCGATATAGACATGGCAGGTTTTACCTATCTCGTCACGAAGAATATCATCAATTGCACGCTGAAAAATACTTGGCGCATTTTTTAGGCCAAAAGGCAAGCGGCAAAACTCGTATTTGCCATTATTAACGTTAAAAGCAGTTTTTGGTCTATCCTTTTCAAGTAAATTAATTTGATGGAAGCCCGATTTTAGATCTAGGGTGGTGAAATATAGTGATTTGCCTAGATTGGCCAGGATAACAGATATGTCAGGAATAGGATATCGGTCGGGGATACTTTTATCGTTAATTTTTCTAAAATCAATGACTATGCGTAGTTTTTGCTTTCCGTTTTCATCTTGACCTTTCTTTGTCACCACATGGACAGGTGAATTGTAAGGTGAAAACGACTTACGAATTATACCATCCCTTAAAAGGGATTCGATTTCTGCGTTAATGAACTCCGCTGCTGAAATTGGGTAGGGATAACTTTTGCAAAAAATTGGGTCGTCAGTAATAGTATGAATCGTAGCTTCTACGTTCGTATTATATGGTAGCGCTCTATCTGGATGTGCGAATGCATTTGAATTGTTACTAATCATTTCATGAAATTTGGCTTGGATGTTAGTTGGAACAGAATCTGCTGCAATTGTAATCATGTTAATTTGATTACAACAGAGATGCTGGAGTTTGGTTTCACCACTATGATGAGATAAATATCCAGTTCCGATATCAATTTTGGCGTTAATTTCCCTAAGAAAATCGTAGCCGATTATACCATCGAACGTGCTTAGGTTTCTAAGCAAGTAAAACGTCGAGGTACAGTTAAAGACATTGATCAAACATTTTCTATCTATGAAATTTACCCCGTTTATTGATTTCAATGTAAATGGGTTTTCTATTGCTTTAATTCCATTAAGAAATGGAAGGTCCTTGACGTAATTTTTCGAAGTACCTGTTTCGTGAGTAGTTTGAGCTCCTGCCCATTCGCTGTTCTTTTTGTTATGAATGGTAGGAGCGATTTTAGTTTAAAAAGTTAATTTCGTTGATTAGATTATCATTATTGTCGCAAGTATTGTCGGACTCATTGCGAGGGCAGTTATCAGTGTATGAATAGCGGTAATAATCGTTACTATATTCGGTATGACCATCAGACTCATCAGGAATTGAGCTTATTCCTTCCGGCATATAATTTACTCGCTGAGTCTTTGGTTGGGGCCTTTGAAAGGCACCAGACTGATCACGATAGCGTTTAAATGAAACTGTTTGGTGAGGTTGTGGGTGGTGCTGCTGCGCTACAGTAGCGAGAGGCTGAGACTGATTGTAATTGGGTTGCTGAAGTGGCATGTTATTTTGAAAGGCGGTGCGATTGCGATAGATGGATGAGCAAGGATCAACGTCCATGGGAGTTGAATTATGACTCAAATTTGGTCGAGAATTCTGTCGATTAGGCTGAGAAAATGTATGCTGGGGCGTTGCTGATTTGGGTTTATTTGGTCTTACCAAATTACCCATTGCAAATGTTTGCGCGAAATCGTAACGGTTTTGATTCGTCTCAAGTTCTTGCGCGACAGCTAATGCAGTAGGCAAGTTCTTTGGTCCTGAGGAAAACAAAATGTCGCATATTGGGCGGCGAAGGCCCGAAATAAAAACGCGTAGTGCATTCTCTCTTGCACGTTCGTTAAGGGCCATGACTACCTCAGCATTTCCACTGTGCGTCATTATTTGCTTATTTATGATAAGCGTTAAATGCTTGTCTACCACATCGTAGTAGTCTGAAATTGGCATGTTTTCTTGCTTTAAAATACTTAATTCACTTTGCAGGACGTGAATTGGTCTTTTGTCCGCGTAAGTTTGGTCAAGCCTAGCGAGTATTGCTTTGAAATTCAGCACGGTGTTGAAGGATGACAGAGTTGTATTGGCTGAACCCGTAATCTTATTTCTAAAAATACCCATTGCGACGTAGTACCTTTCTGACCTTCGGGGTAATAGTTAATAGCAAAATTGGCGGCGGAGCGCCAAGCTGGGTAAGATGAGCTTTCGCCGTTGAATTCGGGCAAAGATTTTATTAAATCAAGACTAAAATTCCCAGAGTCTATTGCTGGGTTAATAGAAATCGGTAGGTAGAATCAAAGAATATGAAGTGTATAGAAGGTGCATCTGAGCTCAAAAATTCAAATTTTTGTTTGCGAGCTTCAAAGAGCGGGGGGAAGCCACAAAAGGGAAAGAGCGGTGCAAGGAGAGCAAGCGCTTTAGTTTACGCTCATTGACTGTGCGAACTGAAGCACACGCCACCACAAACATACATGAAGTAAAAGTACCGCTTCTCCTGTGTACTTTGAGGTGTTGGTGGTTGTTTTGGACTCTCAATCATTTTTTGTGCAAATTTCTCACAGCAACACATCAGCCAGCGCAATGATCGTCGCTTCAACGACGCCAATGCTTTTTGTTGTTGTAGTTTTTGTGTGTATGCTTTTTTGTGTTGGCGATTGGTTTTGCAACACAGTTCGAGAAAAATGTGACGTCAATATTGAACAGTGTTTACTGCCATTATCAATCGAATCAAAATTCTCTCAAAAATGTTTCCAAAACTTTAGAAAGGAAGATGAAGTTTTAACTGCGCCAAGTGAAATATTTATTTTCCATAAAAATTATCAATCGGTTACAGACTTTGGTAACCTATTAGCACCTTCGGAT